>OX451740.1:792940930-795340930 GCA_948472305.1 Vicia faba | reverse complement strand
TTCCTCAACTGCTTTAAGGAAAACCATCCAAACACGCCCTCTAAGACCGTCTGCCGCTGGAGATGAAAGCAGCCGAAGAATAAAGGGACTATGGCTTCAATATTGAGATAGTCATAGACAATCTCAAACGCCAGAGTAAAGGCCAACAAGTTGGGATTAAGTTGTGACGGCACTAAATCCAAATAGACAAGGACTGCCACCTAAAGATTTAAGAAGGGAAATTGAAGCCCCATCTCCTTAAAAATGTATTTGTACATAGGAAATCGATATGTGTCAAAGGGAGAACAAATCCTTTTATTTTCCTCGGGGAACATGACTCTCCAATCATCCTCGGCACTCGAGGAACTTGTCTCCCCTCCAACATCCGTGAACGCCTCCTCAGGGAAGGAAGAAAAAATTGAGGCTATCCCCTGTGGCTCCATGGCAATCCACTCGCTGTGCTCTGAGGTTTTTTTCTTCTCCTCGGACGTCTCTGTCTACTCGACTATAATTTCGCCCTCAGAGTCAGTAGCCATTTTCACATGAAAAGTAGAGTACAATAGTGAATTTGACGATCAAATCAAATCCACCCTTCCACCGCTAGTCAAGTGAAAGGGCGTATGAAGACACGAGAACAATGTTCTTAGCCAAAACCCTTACTCTAACAGCAAACAAAGATAAGGACTAATTCTTCCTTGACCAGTTCGAAGCCTCCCTGACAGACTAGTCCTTAAACTCTCCCGAGGAGAATCTCCCTGACACACTACCTAGAAGTTTGTTTAAAGATTCATCAGAAACTTCATACCTTCATCGGGATTAGCATAAACTCACTAGAAAACTCATGGGTCCACCAGGAAACTCAGGGGTTATGATGGTGATTATTGTCGCACCGCGAAAAAAACATAGAGTTGCCACTGAACTCTATTTATCCCGGAGGAAGGGGAGATATTGAGAGAAACCCAAAGAAACGGATAAGATGGTCTTGCAACTAGGAGAAAGGATAAGGAAGTCGGTTACGCGAGGGGAAGGTATTAGCACCCCACACGTCTATGGTACTCCACATGATCCACTTTTGTTTTTTCTCATATAAGGGTGTGTAAAAATCTATGCCTAAAGCTTACTGCTAAAAGGGAATGCATGCGAAAGAAAATACGGGGAAAAGAAAGAATATTTACAAAGTTTCGCTCGCCTAGGTCAGGCAGCCTAGTGCCTACGTACTCCCTCGTGTAATGGGAAAGTCAGAGTGTCGTAGTTCAGCTCACATGTTTTGGTTTTTTTTTTGTGTTTTGTTAATTGAACAATGTTAAGTTTCGCATTCTACCTGCAGCTCGACCTTTGGAGACTCACACATCTGGAGTAGAAAGGAACTAACATGTTCATACCTAACAAGGTATCTTCAAAAGAAAAATGCCCGAAAGTGGATAATGTTTCACTCACGACTCTTTGGCAAATACACATGGTGCAACCCGACTTTTGGGGATATACGCGTCGTACTGCCTTGAGTAGAACTAGCACATCCTTTTGAAAGTTTCAATGAAAGGCCCTAAGGCGAAAAGAGTTCGGATTGGTTGCTGTTTTTTACCTTGAAAAAGGGTTTTTGCATTATTAAAGTGTCTTTGAGTTTTGAAATAAAAAGAAGGTTTTAGTTTTAATGCGTATGTAAAAAGAGAAAGAAAAAGGCTAAGGGCTACTAACCTAATTTATAATCCTAATAGTGTCGTATGCTATACAGGACCTAACAAACAAGGATGACAGGTAAAACACTTGTTAGTGTCGTATGCTAGACAAAAACTGACAAAAATAACAATAGGTAGATATTGTGATATCGCCATATGCTATATAGGTGCCTAATGAAAAAGACGATAACATGTGTCGACTTTACTGGGAATTCGAAGAAAAATCAACACATGTAAGGGTTTAAGAGTACTAGGTACCTGCACCGTTGGTCGGGGATTGCGACATGGATAGGGACATCAGCTGAGGATTTAGATCCATATTCTTTGTAGGGGTATATCACTGGGCTAAAAGATGTAGGTTCCCGAAAGGTACCTAATCCAACGTATGCTTTATATGCATGTTTGAATTTTGTATAGCGTAATGATCCATTTTACTGGATATGTTACGCGCTTTGAGGATGCAATGTTATGCAAATGACAGAGAAATAAACTCTGCGGGGATGATAATAGGTTCATCATGAACTGTTTCTTGTTGTCCTAAAATACCAATACAGACTGGTGTTGCTGGGGAATGGAGACCAAAAATATTGGCAACTTCGTTGGGGATAATGACAGATTATTTGGGGAAGAGTTGTAGTCTTGCTGGAGAAGAAGTGATATGACCTGACTTCTATACATCCTGAACTGCTTGGGGATTAAACTGACATGCTGGAGAGTAGATGTTGAACACCACCTACATCTCTTCAAATGCCCCAGTTTTCAATGGGTTAGGGGATTATACCTTGGACCGCTTGGGGATTAGAAGATGGACATGGATTTCTTCTATTGCCCCGATTTGCTTCTCTGCTGGAGATTTGTCAACTATCATATATGGGAATTACATGTTGAACCAGATAGAACTCGCTGAGTGCCCTAAGTTACTCTACTGAGGAATCATGTTGATCACACAAAACTCTCGCATGCCCCAGATTCACACTGTTGTTGGGGTGTCATGCTGAATTCATGCGCTGAACCGTATAAATAACCTTAAGTGCCCCAAGTTTGCACCACTACTGAGGAACTTACTCAAGAAAACTGCAGGGGAAAGAAGACAACTCTACCATGTCGCCTGGTCCAAGGTGACCATCATGATGCTTTTAGCTTGATTGTAGTTATCTTGCAGGACATAATTTGCTCGAGTAGCTTTGTGAGTATGGATGAGGAATGCCCCTATTTATAGGATCTCTAAAAGAATTTATGTTGAACTGAAAACCAGAATATTTGTGCCACAATACGATATAAGGTGGCCAGCCCTAATGTCTCGAGTCACGAAATAAAGTGTCTCTAATTACATATTTCTTGGAGAGATTTATCGAATCTCAACGTGATTGCCCCATGTTGGCAGAATTCTGAAGAGATTTCTCAACGTGATAACCTCTGATTGGTTATAGCTTGAAGAGATTTGTCAAAGTGATTTCCTCTGATTGGTTATAGCTTAAAGAGATTTATCGACGTGATAACCTCAGGTTGGATAACTTTGAATGAATGCCTCTTGCTTGCTAGAGTCTTGGATGACAACATACTCTTAGGGTTGTTGACTTACGTCCTGAAAAGTAGGCTAATACCTAACTATACTTCTTAACTTAAGTCGCTTCGTGCTCAAACAGAAACTTGAAACAATATGTACCTTAGGGCCAACTGAAAGTGATGCACCACTGCTCAAAGGAGACTTTTGGGAAACCAAGGCTTTCATACAAACATCAAGATCTCAAGTGATCTGCTTCTGATCATTTCTCAAACTGGTCTTCTTCTACTCAACGGAGTCACTAGAAAGTATGCCCCGGATTAAGATCGCTCTCTGAGATGATTTTCCTTTCGATAGATTTGTCCCTTGGGATAATCAAATTTATCATTTGATGCTCATTATGCAAGCTCACTTGACGTTTAAGAACTTTTTCATATGCAAAGAATGTTTTTTCTAAGAATGATAATTCTAATGCAAAACCTATGCTTGTATTGAAGTGGAAAATTTTTATTGAAAAGATATCGAAACATTAAATTTTTGTACAAAAGACAGTAAAAAGATAGAGTGACACCAACTCAAAAGTTTTAGCAAGCCTCATTGGAGTCAGTTTACCATACTCTCGTTACAATTTTGCTTTCGAATTAACCCATGCTTCAGTTAGGACTTTTTAGGGTTGTAATGTAGCCTGGTTCGTGGTTTTAGAAAAAAGGATTTAAGGATCAAAGTTATTTAGTGCCCACTCGTTCTCCATGATGTTCTTCAGTCCTAAGTTCATCTAACTTGACACAAGCATTCATCTCTCAAAAGGAATTGAAACGGTTGGGGAACCAACACAAAGTTTTTCGGACATGACAGTCACTCAATTTTTGGCTTTGGTGTCTAATCACACAATCTTGTCCTTTAATTTGAAATATCCTATTCTCTCTTTTCTTTTCTTTTCTTTTGCCTAAGTCATTTTTTTTCTTCTTTTTTTCTCCTTTTTTTATTCTCTCTTTTGAGCAAGTCGTGTGATCCTGAGTCGTCTTCGATTTGATGAAAGTAATTATAACTGCCTCACTCCATGATCAATGAGAGATAAAAATTGTTATATTGTCATTTGTTGACCTGCTGATATGTGAAGGTTAACCATTGCGGTTTCAGCTTTCTTCAACCTTTTGAAGGATAACACTCATTGTGGTTGATCCTCAGATGTGCACTCCTGATGAGTTTTGAACGCTCGATCAAATTAACTAAATATTATCCGTCCCTTGGTTCAAAAAAAAAGGTTTTGTTTGAACAGAAAACAAACTCCTACTTCAAGGCTCAAAAGGGTTAACTAGGGTTTCACTCCCTTATATCTCTGGTGTTTGGGGATTTGAAACAATGCTTGTACATCGTCAGCAGGGTTTTTACTCGAAAGCATAACATTTGCGATTCTTGGTATATTTCTCATTATCCTTCCTCCATAGGTTTTACTTTATCAAACAAGAGTTGAGTATCGAAAGAAAATAAAAACAATTAAGAGTGATAGTGAATAGATTAATTCAAAACAAGCATATTTGATGCATTATGATTAATATTCAAAAGATGAACAAGTTTGGCATACAAGAAAGTACTTGAACAAAAACAATAAATATTACAAATGAGAATGCAAAAATGATTTAATGATTTCCAGTGCTGAGGAGACTTCTTCAGAATATGCACTTTGTAGTCTTGGCACCTGTCTGAGCAAGGGACTTCAGTTTATGCACAGACCGCTTGGGGTGAATGATATCATTTCAAAGTCAATGAGGTCTTGAACTTTGCACCTCAATTTTGTAAAATATTAAGTTGCATGGCCTAGGACTCCTGAATGAAATTCACAATGAGCATTAACATCATATCCTCTTGGAAGTTCCAACAGTGGAGGACCAAGTTCACGCAGCTGAATCAACTAATCAGAAAGCAATTGAGGAAGAAGTTGATCATACGACATAGGAATTAGATAAATTCTTCTTTTAGGACCCCTCTTCCTCTGTTATCCCTGTTGCAGATTTTTCTGCTAATAGTTCTGGGGAGGAACATACTGCTGTTGAGGAACATACTAGGGTAGTGGAATGAAAGGATGTTGTTGAGCCACCTATGGTTGAGAATGTGCAGCAGTAACAAACTGATTTGGAACAATAATCGGCATTGGGTAATAAGGAAGTTGGACTTATGGATATGCATGAGCCTCACCCTTATAAATAATAGCAGCACTAGTTTCACCTTCTTCATTCTTGACCAAGCTGGAATAAGGTTTCTTGCCCTCGCCAGTCTTGCTGTTAATGCCAGATGCACTTGAAATTATAACAGCAGTTGGTGCAGGATTGCCTCCCTTCTTCAATAGTGTTTGTAGAACCTCCGCAATCAGCCCTATTTTAGTCTTCAATTGATTTACCTCTATCCTCAACAATTCTTGTTCACGTCGAAATTTATCCCTAGTCACTTGTCCAACATTAGTAGAAGAGGAGAAAGTAGTAGCAATAGAAAGCTTAGCAACATTTTGTATAAGCTCCTCTTGTCCCTGAATAACAACACGGAGAGTCTCAAGGAGTTGATTCATTCTATAACCCATAATGTCTATGTCCTGACGGAGAGCATTATGATTATGTTCAAAGAGATCCATTAGTATTTGTTAATTATCTCTGGTATGGCACAAATGTAGGGAAGTCGTTGTCGTTGATTTTGAACTCTGAGTGGAAAGAAGGGCCCCAATAAGCTTCTGTTATGAAATGCATAATATTACGAATGCATGTTTCATCCTTCATTTCCAAGTAAACCCAAAGACTTATCTATCCATAAGTTTTTTTTATAATAGCAGTCATCATCATTTTTTCATCATTTTGTTTTTTCAAAGCTCGAAAAAAGAATTGTCTTTGGAATTCCCTAGAAATGAGATGCATATACAAGATGATATGATGTCATGGTATGCACTAGCATGGGATCAAGGCTCCAAAGAATCCGGGTAACCGTTGTACAATCCTCTTAATAAGTATTGTACAATCCTCGTACTAAACTGAGTGTCATAAGATCAAAGGTCCTGAACCATTTCGGAACACAAGAGAACCAAATAGTCACCATGGGAACATAGTCACCATCTGTACCTGTAATAATAATCCCTCCCCGCTCACAGGTAAAAACTAAGTTAGGGTAGGAAAAGGTGACTTGGAATCATGGGTTCGCCTGAGAATACCATCATCATTACAATCGACGTGTATGACGATAGAAACTCATTTGAACCTCAACTAAGCGCATACCACATGATTGTACTAGTATGGACCTAGGTCCAGTAGCCATCATGCTCTGCTCTATTCCTAGTGTTCCTATTGTGCATCACTCTGGCCTGGGTACTAGGCCTTTCACCTTAATAGTAACACCCACCCAATCATGAAAACAGATCCAGCACAACAACCGTATATTGAAAGCGATAAAATACTATGCAAACATATGTAAGAAAGCATGTAAATAAAGCAATAATGAAGCAATAACACATAAAACACCCAAAGACAAGAAAACAAGCAAAATTTAAGACCGACTTTCATAATATGGACCAGTAATTGGTCAACCAGCCCCTAGTAGAGTCTCCAGCTATCACGCCATGATAAAAGCATCGAGTCTCCATTGAACTCTATTTATCCCGAAGAAATGGAAGATATCAAGAGAACCCCAAAGAAACGGATAAGATGGTCTAGCGGCCTAGAGAAAGGGTAAAGAAGTCGGTTACACAAGGGGAAGGTATTAGCACCCCCACACGTCTGCGGTACTCCACGGGATCCACTTTCACTTGTTATCATCTAAAGGTGTGTAAAAATATATGTCTAAAGCTTACTGCTAAAAGGGAATGCAAAAGAAAATATGGGGAAAAGAAGGAATATTTACAAAGTTTCGCTCGCCTAGGCCCCACAACCTAGTGCCTATGTACTCCCTCATGCAATGGGAAAGTCAGAGCGCCGTAATTCGGATCACATTTTTTGGTTTTTTTTATGTTTTTTAATTGAACATTATTAAGTTTCGCATTCTACCTGCAGCTCGACCTTTGGAGACTCACGCATCTGTAATAGAAAGGAACTAAAATATTTATACCTAACAAGGTACCTTTAAAAGAAAAATTCTGGAAAGCGGATAATGCTTCGCTCACGACTCTTTGGAAAATAGACATGGTGCAACTCGACCTTTCGGGATTTACGCATCGTACCGCCTAGAGTAGAACTAGCACATCCTTTTGAAAGTTTCGATGAAAGGCCCGAAGGCGAAAAGAGTTTGGATTGGTTGATGTTTTTTACCTTGAAAAAGGGTTTTTGCATTATTAAAGTGTCTTTGAGTTTTGAAAGAAAAAGAAGGTTTTCGTTTTAATGCATATGAAAAAAGAGAAAGAAAAAGGCTAAGGGCGACTAACCTAATTTCTAATCCTAATGTTAACATGTGACGTTGATCCTAAGGTTGAAGATGAAAGGGAAATTCTAACTATGTTAGCATACCAAAAACCTAAAAGTGAGGATAACTATCTGTTGTACCCCAAAATTTTCCCTCTCATTTTCTTTCAAGATTTTCTTTTACATGGTTGGTTGCAAACTTTGGCTTGAGGAAAGTAAAATTTGAAGATGAACGAAATTTCCTTTGATTAGGACATCAAAGCTTCCTTCGATGGGAACATCAGAGCTTCCTTCAATTGGAGCATCAAAGCTTCCTTCGATTGAAACATTAGAGTTTCCTTCGATTGGAACATCAGAGCTTCCTTCAATTGAAACATCATAGCTTCCTTCGATTGGAGCATCAGAGCTTCCTTCGATTGAAACATTAGAGTTTCCTTTGATTTGAACATCAGAGCTTCCTTCGATTGAAACACCAGAGCTTCCTTCGATTGAAACACCAGAGCTTCCTTCGATTGAAACATCAGAACTTCCTTCGATTGGGACATCAAAGTTTCCTTCAATTGGAACATCAGAGTGTCCTTCAATTGGAACATCAGAACGAAGTGCCCTTTGATTAGAATATCAGGGAAAAGTATCCTTTGAATGGCATATCAGTGTAGAGGTGTCTTAATCTAAAATGTTTGATGAGGGAAGTTCTGAACACTTCAAATCAGAACTAAGAATCATCACAGGAACAAGGGCTGATCGAAGGGGATTTGAAGAGGGAAACTCTGAATATTTTCAAATTCGAACAAGGCGCCTAATTGACCTATCCAGGTTCACTCGGAATTCCAAAATGGCATGAAATTTCTCAAAATGGCAATCTTTTAATTTGTCTGATTCCGTTTTCAATGCCATGTTTAATGGTTGGTCTTTAATGCCATGATTCTTTCCTCATTTCTTTGTCTCCTCCACCTCCTATAAATACAAGACATAAACACAAATCAGGGGACTCACACACACACATATTGCATCACACAGATCACGTTGCCATATGACATTGCTCAAAAATCCCAAAAGCCTCCCAATCGAAACACCTTTTGCGGGTCCCTTCTCCAGGAGTCCACATCGACTCCTAAGCAAACATTTCCATGCTCAGAGCCACATATTACACACCTTCGATTAGTAAGGGTTTGCAGAACTAAAGTTGCACCTTCATACCATTTAGATATACATTGCACGTATACTCTTGTTATTTTCAATATTTGTGTTGCATGCAAGCTAAAATGCAGGGATGAGATCGTGCCATCGCTAGGGCGCAATCTGGGTTTTTTTTCTTTGAATCTCACCTGGGACGTTCCAAGCCAAACAAACCCATATTCTAATTGGGGAGAGATTTGAATTGGGGAGGGATTCGAATCAGGGGGGTAAAGTCCCCCCTGGATCTCTAATGTTTTTTTATGTTGCAGGAAACAGTTTCTCATGTTTTTCCCAATAGAATATTGTAGGGCTTTGAAGCAGCCAAGCTTCAAACTTGGTGGTAGGAACCTTTTTCCAATAACCTTCTATTCAGATTCTGGTGATTCGATTCAGGGTGAAACAGCCAGGCTATCGAATCCAAGACCAGATTCGATTCAAGTCTAGGATTTTGTTTTCTTTTCTTTTTCTAACAAATTCCTTGCAGATCCAGTATCCATGATCGAAGGATGACATATCCAGATCGAACACCTCCATACATGCAGTCTCTCAGGCACCTTCGATCAAGACTCTTCATTGGATCGAAAGGCAACCCAAGCCTCTTCGATCCAGGCCTTCCTTCCAAGAACGCACTCTTTTCATTTACTGTTTTTGTCTTTCAATTTTTGTCCTTTCTTTTGATTGTTTTTCTTTATTTCTTCTAAGCTTTAATTAACATTAAAAAACTACAAAAACATTAGGCTTAGCTTTTTATATTAAAATAATTTTTTCAATTAATTACTAATTACCTTAACATTTTTTTCTTAGAATTAAAACTAAATAGACTTAGGATTTTGACTAAATCAATTTCTTTTCATAACAAAAACAAACAAAAAAATTCCTTTCACTTAGGATTTTAGACGTATTTTCAATTCATACGCGCATTTATTTACTTTCGTATTTTTTTATTATTGTAACTGTCTACTGGTTTGTAATAATAATTAGGATTTTACTTTCTGCATTTTTATAATGTATCTGTCTCAAAGCCGTGTAATAACTTAGGATTTATTTTTTTTCATTTTATTTTCCGCCCATTTATTGCTTTATTATTTTACTATATCATTGTTAGTAAATAGGCTTGCATGAAAAGACTATAAATTAAAATGTTAGCTAACCTAACAAAAAGACAAGAAAATAACAGAATCAATACACTTACACATGCTCACCCCTAGGGTGTCTCCCACTTTGGGTGCCTTCGAAAACGGTCACAATTCTCGAAACGTGAGAATTTTTAGTAGATGTCCTTTAGTTCAAGAGATCACAAGTCCCTCGAAGACCCTTTTGATGTCGCCTCAATTAAAAAGTTGATCTTAGAACTTTAGGACAATTACTAAAAATTCTTGCCCAGTTGCCTTAGTGGCCATAAGCGTCCCTTCGATAGTCCTTTAATATTCAACGATAGGGCTACCTACTCACTTATAGTAGGATAACACTATCTAAAGGAAAGGAGGAAAAGAACATCGTTTTCGAGTAGGTAGATAGTTGTTAGGTACTTGCTCAAAAATCCTTTTTCACACTACACTTTCAAAACCTTTTTCAAAAACGCTTTATCAACACTCTTGAAGACTGATACAAGAGTTATCATAAAGCAAACAAACTTTTCAAGACACAAAACACGAAAGCAATTTTAAAAATGAGCAAGTACCTAAGAGCCCGTGGAAAACTATAGATGGAAAGGGTGCTAACACCTTCCCTTTCCATAATCTACCCCCCTTACTCAGAAAATATCGAAAAAGGTCTTTTTCTGTTCTTTTCACCCTTTCCTTTGTTGGATAAAAGAAAAGTTGGTGGCGACTCTTGCTTACCGCACATTTGCGACTACAAAACGTAAAACCAATATGACAGTCAGTTCTGCCACCGTATCACAGAACTGGAGACTCTGCTGGGGAAAATAAAAAAAGTGGGGTTTACCTTAGGGTCTAGTTCATTTCTAAATTGATTTCCTTGTTTGTTTTGATTGCTTTACTTTTAAAGGTTTGCTTGGGATACTATAGATCCTATACCCGGATCTGGGGCATCTTTTTAGGTAAACAGCAATAGATCATGGAGACTGTATGGTGTAGACCGATATGGTTTAAGCGATGGTTGTGTTGGTGTGACACTTTGGTTGGTACCGGTATTCCTTGTGTTAAATCGAGGAGAATACGGGGCCTCTGCATGGTGTCGTGAAGCACTAACGAACCTTAGAATCTTAGTTGAACAAACTTGGCCATTAGAAAGTAGTGAGATAGCCGGCCTCGGTGTAAAGCTGGGAATCGATTGATACTCGATACTACACTCATTGAGATCAGACTTTCAAGATGTTTCGGCCGCAAGAAAAGATTGCTAAGCTAAAATAATACCGATAAAGAAAGATCAGTGATATAGAGATTCCTTAGAACCCGGTTACTATTTCTAAGACAGGTTGAGCCATCTGAACATTCAAGAGGGTACTTACCTACAAACCCCATGCAAGCCTAAACCTAAGGCTACTTGTGTGATCTGTTTGCTTTCAACTTGAGCTACTTGCAGGGTTTTTATCTAACAACATGATCTCCTTGCAGGATTTATTTACAGTCATTATCCAGTAACTTGTACTTCTTAGACTTACTTGCCTTTATCACCTCACACTTTTGCTTAACGCATAACATACACATCATAACATCATGCCATAACATTTCCTTAACCATTTCAAGAATCTTAAGGGTTTGTGATGCAGGATATGTTAAATCAGACGTCTAGCAAGGGGAAAGGGGGATTTATTTTCCTCTAGCCAATGTCGTCAAAAAACCAAAACACGACCACTTGAGTCAGGGGCTATGACCCACTTGATTTTGTGAGCTTGACTCTCGTAGAAGGACACTCAACAATACGAAGTTCTTCAATCAAAGCTGCAAGTTTCAAATTCTGGCATCTTCTTGTTTACCCCGAGAGATCCTTGAAAACATTTATATATCATACATGTCATTGCATAACAGGTATTCCAGGTACAAGCTTCTTATCACTTCGTTGTTTATTTCAGCAAGAAGAAATGGCTCTTGGACAAACAGTAAAAGACCTTCAAGCTCAAAACGCTCAGTTTCAACAAATGTTCATGGCTTTGGCCCAAGGGCAGGAAGAACTGAAAGATCTAATCATCAAAGAGAACAAGAAGGCAAAGAAACCGGCTGGCATCCTGAAAATGGGAAGAAGACTCAAAGGACCGGTTAAAGGAGCTCTAGATATTTCAACTCCATCAAATAAGGGGTATAATCATGAAGAAGATAACAACACGGGGACTGATGAAAATGAAGCTGATTATTCTGAGGAGCAATATCCTTCTGCTGATAATAAATACAAACAGCTGGAGGATCGTCTCAATGCTATGGAGATTCAGCAGATACTTGGCTTGGACTTTGAAGAATTAGGGCTAGTTTCTGGCGTGATCATCCCACCAAAATTCAAGGTTCCCACGTTCTCCAAATATGACGGGGTCTCTTGTCCTAAACTTTACTTGAGATCATATGTCAGAAAGATTCAGCCTCACACTGTTGACCGGAAGTTATGGGTCCATTTCTTACAAGAAAGTTTAGCTGGCATGCAACTGGAATGGTTCTATCAGCTAGAAAGAATGGACATTCATACCTGGGAAGACTTGGCTGTTGCTTTCTACAAGCAGTGCCAATATAATACTAACCTCGCTCAAACTCGTACACAACTTCAAAGCATGTCTATGGGTTCTAGCGAAGGCTTCAAAGAATATGCCCAGAAATGGAGGGATCTAGTCGGCAGGGTACAACCTCCTCTGAATGATCGAGAAATGGTAGATATGTTCATGGGCACTCTGACAGGCTCCTTCTTTAATCTGCTGATTAGGAGTTCCTCATCTGGGTTCACGGAGATGGTTCTGACTGGAGAAAGGATCGAAAGTGATATCAAGAGTGGGAAGATCCCGATGGCTGCATCTTCTAATGCTGGGAAGAAGCCATTTGCTGGTAAGAGGGAAGCCAGTTCCGTGTATGGCCAGAAGGGTCGTAATAAGACAGACGACCACAATCAATCTGTGGGGGAAATACTGGTCTCTAATCCTACGCATATGCAACGACACCAATAGGGGAATCAACGTAAAGAGGTCACACCTAAGAGACAATTCACCAGAATCAACATGTCACTAGCTCAAGAGTTATAACACATGTTGAAGGCAGAGTTGATCACGTTAAAGGCTCCTCTGTGAAATCCCAACACTTTTGCTCCTAGTTACCACCCCGGCGAAAGGTGTGAATACCATTCTAATAGTCCTGGACATGACACAAATGGCTGCTAGGCTCTGAAGAATAAAATTCCGGATATGATTGACGCCAAAGAGATTAAATTCGACCCTCTAGAGACTCACAAAGTGATCAATGCTCCTAGGCCAAATCATTAAGAACGTCTAGTTTACTTTTTATTTTTCATTTGTAATTTCATTTGTTGTTCAAACAATTATTGTCATTCCGAACTTTGGTTTTCCTATTAATACATCACATATGTTTGTCTTGAATGATTTCATTGTCATTTTATTTAAACTGTTTTCTTGCTTCCTTTATGTGATATTCGACTCTCGATTAAAAAGTTATAAGTCGTTAGAGGGAGGATGGCGAAAATGATACCACAATCTCACACAGTGTGCTTTTGAACAGACCTTGTTGACGATGTACATGCGTTGTTTCAAATCCAAAACAGTGGAGTTATAAGGAAGATAATCCCTAGTAAACCCCTTTGAGCCTAAGAAGTAGTAGTTTTTCTTTTCGCACAAATCAAAACCCTTAATCATAACCTGGGGCAGGGTAGTTTCTCAGTCAATTCAGACGCACATTCAGTCACAATATTCTGCTTCGTACACAATGAATGGCATCGAAGACGTCCTTCTAAATCAAAAGACAGTGATAGGTTCTGCATAATCATCAAAATAAGAAATCATTATCTCTCAAAATAAAAGCCCATTAAGTCAAAACCTACGAAGGAGACTTAAGAAAAAACGGGGGCATCTCGCTGACTGTAATCGCAAAAGAAACAGTTCAGGGAAAAGATCGGGATGATAAAATAAAAAAAAGGAGGTTCCTATAAATCCTCAACAAGAAATAAGATCACAAAAATGACTGCCTTCTCAAACAAACGTTCAATTTCTAAACTGTGATGCGGTGGGAGAACTGACTTGAGGTTTTGCGTTTGTGTTCGCAAATGTCGCGGTTAGCAAGAGTCCCCACCGACTTTTCTTTTATCCAAAAGGAAAGGTAAAAAATTACAGGAAAGACCTTTGAGATATTTTATTGATTTCGGGGGGGTAGATCATGAAAAAGGAAGGTGTTAGCACCCTTTTCATCCATGGTTTTCCATGGGCTCTTAGTTACTTGTTTATATCACTTGCTTTGCTTTGAAATTGTTTGAAATGGTGCTTTGTATGGTTTTGAAAGTATTTTGAAAAGAGGCCATCGTTTAGGCAATCTTTGTAATGATTCTCTTTCGTAAGAATGTATACAAAGATGTTTGTCTTTTGAAAAATGTTTCAATGTTTTGAAAGATGTTTGGAAATGTTTTGAAATGTGTGTGTGTTTGTTTTTAAAAATAGCAAGGATTGTTTTGAAATGATCAAGTAACTAGAAGCATTCTACCTACTCAAAAGTCTTTCTTGTACATTTATATTCCTTTGACATTGTTGATTTACCATTGATTTGGTAAACAACCCTATCTTTGGATGTAAACAGGACGGGCGTGGGTCATCGTATGACCATGATAGCAATATTGCCAAGTATCTTAGCCAGTTTAGGGACCAAGATCATCTTTGTTTAGGCAACCTTTTGATAGCGTCATCGAGGGACTATGATCTTTTGTTTTGTTTTGTTTCGCCAAGATACTTTGCGTGCGTAGCATGGCCATTTTGTTTAGGCAACCAAGTGGGTGAAACCCTAAGGGTGCTAGTGTACAATGTGTGTCATTTTACATGCTTTTGATTTG
This sequence comes from Vicia faba, assembly GCA_948472305.1. Classification (NCBI taxonomy): domain Eukaryota; kingdom Viridiplantae; phylum Streptophyta; class Magnoliopsida; order Fabales; family Fabaceae; genus Vicia; species Vicia faba. The sequence continues at coordinate 795,326,231 of OX451740.1, read as the reverse complement.
TCTTGTATTAGGTCTTGTCTATTTGTTTTGTTTTTGGTCTTGTCATGCAAACCCTAGTTTACTAAACATGGTAGAAATGCGATAAATTGCGTAAAGGTAAACTAAGCTATTACAACAATTATTATGGGAGGGGGGATACAAGTTTTTGAAGGGGGATATTACATGAAATAAACCCTAAAAATACTATTACAACCCAATTGAATATTGTGCAAAATAAATAAATATACAAATATTTAAATAAGCAATGCAATGTATTTATGCAAAAATATTTTGTATTTTATTATTGTATGAGAAAATGATTTATGTAAACCCTAGAAAAAAGGAAAAATAATAGTATTATTTTTTGGAGGGGTGAAACCCTAGTTTTCAAATTAAAAGAAAAAATATGTTTCCTTATTATTTACTTTGTCCATTTTTATACAAGAAAATAATAAATAATATTATGTACAAATATTAAAAATTAAAATATGTATGAAAATAATATTTTATGTGTATAAATAATAAAAATAAAAATGTATGGTATTTTTAAATATATTTACAATTTATATAAGAAAATAAAATCCATTATCTTAATAAGACTATTTTTTATGCCAAAAAAATAATTAAAAAAATAAAATAAAATGCAAAAAATAAAGAAAATATTTTTTATGATTTTTATGATTCAGAAAAATAAATAAAAGCAATAAATATAAAAATATAAAAAGAAATATGAAAAATAAAACAAACAAGCAAGGGGGTGCAAAAGTAATATAGGGGTGTGAAAAGTAGAAACAAAAAGGCCAAAGCTGCAAAAAGCCCAAGCCAGCTCATCTTCGTCCATGTCCTTCAGGTCCGCGCGCGCTTATGGTTCAAACCTGTAACTTGTTATTGCTTGCATAAAAACAAAAACTTATAACACAAAACATGTAGCATTTTATCTCACGATTCCAATGATATAAAATTTGTAATCTAACTCTCAAAGATCAGGGAGAATTTTGTCAGCCCTAAATCGTGACCTAGAAATTTCAGTATTTTCAAACTTCAAATTCTCTCAGCTCAGTTAATATAAATGGAAAGTATGCATATGTACAGCTTCACCATGCTAAAGACTACATTTTTGCTTCACAAATCGTGGCTTTAGGATGCCTAAATAGAGAGATAGAGTTTTGAAAAATACCTCTTTCAGCTAGATTTGGATATGGCAATGTGGAGACTTTAAGTGAGGCCTGAGGATCGTGTGAGCTTCCTTGAACTTCCTTCAAACTATTCCAATGCTTAGCTTGCTTCGTGGATGGATGAAACTCTTTGTAGAAGTCAAGCTGCAACCTCCAAATTTGAAAATGGAAATGGCAGAAACAGGGGTTACAGCAACAAAGTAAAGTCCTGGATAGCTTTAGTATGATGTGTAAAAGGTGTTTCAACTGTTAAAGGGAAAAACGCACGAGCCAAAATGAAGTTGGCAATGGTTTTGCAGAACTGCAATGTTTGGGCAGAAAAATGATGTTTTTGTGTTTGGGAGTGTTTTGGATACTATCAATTCGTGTTTTTGGCTTATGACAAGTTTGTGGATATCTATAGAATGGATACAAAGTCCACTCTTTATTAGATGTGCAAGCCTTTGGACTTTTGCAACTTTTCTTGCTTTTGAAGAAAAGTGAAGTGACCACACTAAACATGCTTGTACTGGATGGCTTGCTAGCTGCAGAGAGTTGGTATACATTTCTTGATATTTGTGGAATTTGTTTGTACCAAAGGAACAGGTCCATGGCTCAAGGTTGATAAAGTTAGAAAAGCTTACCTTTATGAAAATGGCATTGTAACCTTTATGCTTAAAATGGAAAAATCTCTTGTACAATGCTCCAAAAGCAAAGATAAAGCCCTTATCCTCTGAGTTTGCATTTAATTATGGAGTGTAGAATGAGTTTAGGACCTGTAATGCAAGGTACAAGAATCCAAGATCAGATTTGCAACTTGATACTTTGTGAAAATGGCATGAACAAAAGTGATAAAATGCCAATTTCTCTTCTCCGATTCTCCCTAAACACAACTGATCTTGGAGAGTTCTTGGACATTTTGGAAAGCTTAAAATGTGCTCTATAATCCATCTTTGAAATTCATTTTGAGATACCTCTTGGAACTAGGTGAAAATGTCCATGAAGTTGGGTCAAAAAACTGCCTAAATTAGGGCAAATTTTCACTAAGTTATTTAGTTCATGGACCTCTATTCACAAATTCATAACTTGAGATCCAAGCATCCTTTGGGAAAACTTTATGAATCAAAGTTGTATATTTCATGGAGTACTACAACTTTCATGTTAGAAGTTTTCTTTGAATCAAATTTCATCATGATGAAAAAGTGATGGAAAGTTGGGAACAAATAAGAAAATTTCCATACTTAGAAAAATTCTAAGTTATGAAATTTTTCAAATTCAAAACCCTAATTTTCAAAATTAGTTTTCTTGGTGAACAAGTTTCATATTTTGACATATATTGATGAATTATGACCTTTGGCACTTGATTTTGACCAAAAAGTCAAAGTTTGACTTTTCAGTGCACAGTTGACTTTTGATCAGTTGACTGGAAAATTCATCTGTCAATCCTATGAACTTGAGATCTTTTGAACCATGTAATTAGGTCAAGATGATTCCATTTAACCCTTGAAATCATGCTTGAACTCAATTGGCCATTTGTTAGGTTAAAAATCAAAAATTGTCCTTCCTCAGTCAAAACCCTAATTTTGACCATTTTGCCCTTTAGATGATTTGATCAAATTTCTTGAGGAGTTGTGATCCAAACTTGATCAAATGGTAAATATGAGTCTAAAATGTTGTTGTGGATCAAAAATTATGAAGTTTGACTGTAAATTGGCCATGGTTGACCTTTTCCCCAATACAACTGATTTTTAGGTTAACTGTCCAATTGACTGATCAAAAATGTGATTCAAGGCTTGAAACTTGGTATGAGCAATCTTAAGGGTCCAACATGATGTATGAAAGTCACATGAAGCAATGATGGTCCAAAAATCCTTGTGCAAGCTCAAACCCTATTTTTAGGTCATCAGTGCAAGATGAGATGTCCTGAGCTGAGCAAACCCTAATCATGTCTTAAGTCCAAGAAGTCTTGTGAGAAAAGTCTTGATGAATGAGAGGGAAAATTTTGGGGTACAACTGCTGCCCCTGTTCAATCTTCTTGAACCTGAAGAGTTAGATTGGCGAGTTTTGTCGTTCGTAACTCGAAGGTAAAAGATGATTGGACACTAGAGTGCCCATAAATTTGCACTCGACATTGCGTAGTTGAGGGAATGGGCTTAAAGATGCCATTTGGAGAGGTGATAGAATCTTATTGGAGATGGGCTTAAAGATGCCATCCAAGAATGTTTGTTGAATTGTAAGTTGTAAGTCAGAAGGATAAGTATCAGAATGGTGTCTGTGTCTGGAACGTATCTGAGCTGTATCTGGAGACTTGAAATCTGAATGAGAAACAGAATAGCATCCGTGTCTGGAGCATATCCATATTGTATCGAGAGTGTGAAATCTAAATTTTAATAAGTATCAGAATGGCATCCGTATCTGGAGCGTACCTGAACTATCTCTAGAAGGAAATCTGGAATAAGTATCAGAATGTCATCCATATCTGGTACGTATCTGAACTATCTCTAGAAGGAAATCTAGAATAAGTATCAGAATGTCATTTGTATCTGGTGCGTATCTGAACTATCTCTAGAAGGAAATCTGGAATAAGTATCAGAATGTCATTCGTATCTGGTGCATATCTGAATTGGAATCTGAACGAGTATCAGGATGGCATCCGTGTCTGGAGCGTATCTGAACTGTATCAAAACTAGGATTTGAATGAGTAACAAAATGACTTCCATGTCTGGAGTGTATCTGAACTGTATCTTGATTGCTGAATCTGAATAAGTAACAGAATGACTTCCGTGTCTGGAGTGTATCTGAACTGTATCATGATTAATGAATCTGAATAAGTGATAGAATGGCAACCGTCTCTGGAGCGTATCTGGACTGTATCATAATTGCATATTTGTTAAACGGTAGCTGTTAATCTTATCCTGAAAAGGGTAAAATGTTAGCTGAAACACAAAGCTATGTTGCATGAAATGTATGATGCAATATATGTGTTTTATCAATGTTTATGATATATGGATGTAATGTATGCGCATGTAAGCTGATTTGTTGTATTGCTGAGGAAAATAAATCCTTGACTGCTGCCGGGGAAAATAAATCCTTGATTGGTGAGGATAAGAAATTCTTGGCGACTGTTGGGGATATGGGATCCTTCACGCCTTGAAGTTGGAGTATTGACAAAAAATTTATTGCGAGCAATGCCATACTTCCTGAGTAATTCTGGTTGGGAAATCCATAGAACTTTTGATGACTTGTATTGGGGATTACACAAATGGGAATCCTTGTTCCACTGGGGATAAAGAAAACTCTGATATCTTCTGCGGGGAATTAATAAAGAGAATCTTCAACCTGTTGGGGAGCAATAAAAACTTTGTGGGGAAGAAGGCTTACTGCTAGTGAGTAGGTTCAGGAGTTTGGGTTGTCTTCCACTCTACTGGGGAATTATCCTAGGTTGGGGATAAACAAAAGTTAACTGCTATCTGGTTGATTTTCAGACTTCAAGATAATTTGCTGGGGAATTTGGATGGTTTCCGCTAGGGATCAGTAGTTTAGAAGTTTTGGCTCCGCTGGGGATTGGGAGTTTGAAGTTTTAACTCTAATGGGGATTAAGGGTTTGAAATTTTAGTTCCGCTGGGGATCTAGATGATGTATTGTAGGGATTGCTCATGGAATAGCCTAAAGACGTTTTCCTATTCTTTCAATCTGTCAGTAATTGTTCTCTTCCACTTTGTTTATTTGTAAACAGTAATTATGTTCAAATGCATATGTTCATCAATGAATCATTGGACGTTTTTGCAAATAAAAACACAAGTGTAAAGAAAAAGGCAAATAGTTTTCTGTACTTTGAAAGAGATATCTTTGTATTTACTTTGAATAAGTGTTTTGTACAAAGGATACAGACATCCTAGTAAGAGGATAGTGTCATAAAAGTAAGAAAATTTTATACAAAGAAAGATAGCTATGTGTAAAAATCCCATGGGGTTCCCATTCTGCTATAGCCTTCGTATCTCCGAATATCTTTTCTGTCTGTTGCTTCGTCCGAAGATGATTGATTTGATCAGAAGCTCAGAGTTTGTTTGTGAAGAGATTATCCTTAAAGTGATCCGACGAGACATAGTCATACGCTTTAATTCCCTAACTTTTGCCTGGACCGCCCTTTTGGGTTTTCAGTCCACCGGGAAACCCTTTTTTGCCCAAGTCGCCCTTTCGGGTTTTCAACTTGCCGGGTGTACAGATTTTTTTTATTTTATCCCTAATTTTTGCCCGAACCTTTTTGGTTCGCCGGGATGCCCTTGTTTTGCCAAGGTGTGTCAACCTAGCGGGTCTCTTATGCGTAGTATCTTTTGACTATGCCTGCGTTCGCAGGGTGTGGCAGGTCGTCACCGTTCATGGGGGTTAAGATTATTGCCCCACCAGAAAAGAAGTTTTTTATTACAAATGGTCCTTCATAGGTAGGAGTCCATTTTCCGCTGGGATCACTTTGCGGTAAGATGATGCACTTGATCACTAGATCTCCTACTTGATATACCTGGCGTCTAACTTTCTTGTTGAAAGCTTTGATCATCCGTTTTTGATACGTTTGACCATGGAAAACAGCAGTAAGTCTCTTCTCGTCAATTAAGTTCAATTGATTAAGCCGGGTCTGGATCCAATCGTCTTCACTTAAACCAGCATCCTTCATGACTCTCAAGGAGGGAATCTGAACCTCGATAGGTAAAACAGCCTCCATGCCATAAACCAAAGAATAGGGTGTTGCCCCAGTTGATGTGCGAGCCGTGGTACGGTACCCGTGGAGAGCAAACGGTAGCATTTCATGTCAGTCCTTGTAGGTGACTGTCATCTTTTGTATGATCTTTTTGATGTTTTTGTTAGCAACTTCGACAGCACCATTTATCTTCAGCCGATAGGGGGATGAATTATGATGTTGAATCTTGAACTGCTCGCACAAGGCGGTGATCATAGTATTGTTAAGGTTTGTATCGTTGTCAATGATGATCCTTTCGGGGATACCGTACCAGCAAATAAGGTTCTGCTTGATGAAGCGGGCAACAACATTCTTAGTAACGGATGTGAAGGATGTTGCTTCGACCCACTTGGTGAAATAGTCAATGGCCACCAGAATGAAGCGGTTTCCATTGGACGTTGTAGGATTGATCTCTCCAATCATGTCGATTCCCCACATAGTGAAGGGCCAAGGAGCTGTTAGGACATTTAGAGGAACAAGAGGCACGTGCACCTTGTCTGCGTAGATTTGACACTTATGACAGGTCCGGGAGTGTTGATAGCAGTCAGCTTCCATGGTAGACCAGTAATAGCCTGCCCGTAGAATTTTCTTTGCCATCGTATGCCCACTAGAGTGAGTGCCAAAGGTACCTTCATGCAATTCATCCATGATCTTTTCAGCTTCAATCTTGTCCACACAACGGAGCAGAATAGAATGATGATTGCGCTTGTACAGGATACCATTACTTAAGAAAAACTTTGCCGAGAATCTCCTTAAGAACTTTTTGTCATTGACTGGAGCTCCTTCAGGATATTCCTGAGCCTCGAGATACCTTTTGACTTCATGAAACCACGGCTGGTCCACTACTTTTTCGGTATTAATCTCGTGACAATGTGTAGGTTCGTCCATTCGTTCAATGGTGATTTGGGGAGCCTCATTATCCCAATTAAGTTTAAACAAGGAAGACAATGTAGCTAGAGCATATGCTAGCTGATTTTCTTCTCGCGGGAAATGCTCGAAGGTAATCTGCTCGAAATGTGGTAACAATGTCAAAACATGTTCTTTGTAAGGGATGAGGTTTGGATGCTTAGTGTCCCACTATCCTTTGATCTGACTGATGACCAAAGTTGAGTCCCCAAACACATCTAAAGATTTGATTCCCAAGTCTATGGCAGCCTTGAGTCCAAAGATGCATGCCTCGTACTCTGCCATGTTGTTCGTACAGTTGAAGCAAAGTCTGGCAGTGAAAGGAGTATGGAAACCTTCTGGAGATATAAGCACAACACTGATACCGTTACCAAGCGCATTGGAGGCCCCATCAAAGTACAGGGTCCATCGGGATCCTTGTTCAGGTCCGTCATATGGCCTGAATTCTTCAACATTGTCCAATGTCATGATGTCTTCGTCAGGGAAGTCAAACTTCATGGACTGGTAATCTTCTACAGCTTGATGAGCCAGATGATAAGCTAGCACACTACCCTTTATAGCTTTTAGGGTCGTGTACTGTATGTCGTATTCTGTTAGGATCATCTGCCATCTAGCTATCCTTCCTGATAGAGCAGGCTTCTCAAAGATATACTTTATCGGATCCATCTTAGATATCAGCAAAGTGGTATGAGTCAACATATACTTCCTTAGCCGGCGAGCAGCCCATACCAAAGCGCAGCAAGTTTTCTCGAGCAGTGAATATCTGATTTCATAGTCAGTAAACTTTTTGCTTAGGTAATAAATGGCATGCTCTTTTCAGCCAGACTCGTCATGCTGCCCCAGTATGCACCCCATTGAGTTTTCTAAGATGGTCATATACATGATTAGAGGTATTCCTTCGACGGGTGGCATCAAGACTGGAGGCTCTAGTAAATACTCCTTGATTTTATAGAAAGAAACTTGACATTCATCATTCCATCTGACTACTTGATCTTTCTTCAACAACTTGAAGATTGGTTCACAAGTAGACGTTAGGTGAGAAATGAACATAGCAATGTAGTTTAGGTGTCCCAAAAAACCTCTGACTTCCTTCTCAGTGCGAGGAGCAGGCATTTCTTGTATAGCTTTGACTTTGGCAGGATCAACCTCGATGTCTTTGTTGCTGACAATGAAACCTAAGAGTTTACCGGACCGGACTCCGAATGTACACTTGTTTGGATTCAATCTTAGCTTGTACTCCTTCAACCTGGCAAACAGCTTTTGCAAGTGATCAAGGTGTTCTTCTTCAGTTTGTGATCAGGCTATCATATCATCTACGTAGACCTCTATCTCATGATGTATCATATCATGAAACAAAGCTACCATGGCGCGTTGATAGGTTGCCCCGGCATTCTTCAGTCTGAATGGCATCACTTTGTAGCAGAACGTACCCCACTGTGTGACAAATGTAGTTTTCTCCATGTCCTCAGGTGCCATTTTGATCTGGTTATAGCCTGAGAATCCGTCCATGAAAGAAAATACTTTATGTTGAGTTGTGTTTTCAACCAGGATGTCGATGTGCGGAAGTGGAAAATCATCTTTAGGGCTGGCCCTGTTTAAATCTCTATAATCCATGCATATTCTCACTTTTCCGTCCTTTTTAGGCACGGGCACAATGTTGGTCACCCATTGAGGATATGAAGTAACAGCCAGAAATCCAGCATTGAATTGTTTCATAACTTCTGCTTTGATCTTCTCTGACATGTCAGGTCTCATGCGGCGGACCTTTTGTTTCACTGGTGGACAGTCTTCTCTTGTTGGCAGACAATGTACCACAATGTCTGTATCGAGTCCCAGCATGTCTTCGTATGACCAGGAAAAGATCTCAACATAATCATGCAATAGCTGAATTAGGCGCTCCTTGACACTCGGATATAGATTGGCACCTATCTTGATTTCCTTTTTATCATCCTCAGTACCCAAGTTGATTGTATCCAACTTCTCCTCATGAGGCTGAATTTCTCTTTCCTCTTGCTATAGTAATCTGGCCAATTCCCTTGGCACCTTACAATCTTCCTCACCTTCGTATTCGGCTTGGTAGATCAGATCTTCAGAGTCACTGAAGGCTATAGCAGTATCGTTACCCATGGGATCCGGAATGGAAGGGTACCTGCATTTATGAGTGTGGGTGTGTGTAAGGGTATAGCCATCTTAAAACAATAAAATGTCAAAGAAAGACAATGAGCATAAAAGGTTTATATGTGAAAAAGCGTCCATGATTCATTGAATGACATATGTAGATGAAATAAAAACCCTTACAAATGGACCGATGTGCCTCGGGTAAGACACATGGTTTTTAAAGTACGAATTGTTTGTGAATTATTATAGTCCAACAGAAATGTAAAAGATAAATTATTGCGGTATGAAAGTTATCGGAACAAAGTCTTTGGCTTCCCAGTTGCAAAGTCCTCCGCTGACAGTAGGAAATATCCAATCTTCCAGGCTGCCTTCCTCTTCACTGTCCTCTACCACATTGATGCTTTGGTTGGTAATCTTCACAGGTGGCCCCCCAGCATGGGCACGGCGCACAGCCTTCTGACCAGTCAAAGTAAACCCCAAGCCGAACTTGTCTGATTTGTAAGGAATGTCTGGCAGCTGACCCCAGATTGTGCATCCCCTTCTTCCACTACTTCCCTTGCATCCTTGAGAGATGACATCCGAGGTGGAGGTCTTATGATCAGAGGAGTGGAAGATACCGCCTTGGTTGCCGCTATTTCTTCAGAGACTTCTTCAAAATGTTGGAAAGGGGTCTCTATGAATTCGCCATCTAACTCCACATAACGGAAGGAATTCAGATGACTAATCATATACTCCTCCTCCCCATGGACAGTTATGATCTTCCCTTGGACAGGGTACTTTAGCATCTGATGCAAAGTGGAGGTCACAGAACCGGCATTGTGGATCCAGGGGCGTCCCAACAGACAAGAATAAGAAGGACGGATGTCCATCACGTAGAAAGTTGAGTTGAACACCTGAGTTCCCACCTTGACTGGGATGTCCACCTCCCCATGGACCATCCTCTTAGATCCATCAAAAGCTCTGACCACTATATTGCTGGGTTTTAAAGTCAACCCCTCACAATCCAACCTATCAAGGGCTTTCTTCGGCAAGACGTTCAAGGATGATCCAGTATCAACCAAAACATGAGCCAGGGTTGTTCCTCTGCACTCCAATAAGACATGTAATGCATCATTGTGTTTTCTCCCTCAGGGTGTTAAGTCAGCATCGGAGAAACCCAGGTCATTATCAACTGTCAGACTGGCCACACAGTCCTCGAACTGCTCAGCAGACGTCTCTTGTGGCACATGAGTTGTCTTCAGAAATTTTACCAGTGCTTTGGCATGTGCTTCAGAGCACAACAGCAAAGCTAGCATAGATATCTTGGAAGGGGGCCCCAATTGTTCAACCACATCATAATCACTCTTCTTAATGATCCTCAGGATTTCTTCCATCTCCTTCTTGGATATTTCAGGAATAACTAGTGATTGAGCCTTTGTCAGGACAGGCTCCTCTTAAACATTCTTTCCTTTATTCTCAACAGCGGAAGTAGGGATAGGAATTGCATTGTCTTTGTCGGCAGGTACACTTGCAGGTACAGTTGTTGGTACAGAGGTTATCTTCGGAATGACCATGGGTCCAAAGACTGCTGTTGGAGGAGCAATCTCTGGATAAAAGATTCTTCCACTACGGGTAACCTTGCTTGTTCCGGCAATGTTACTGATGTCGGAATTATCCTCTTCGGAGCTTTCTTCTTCGGCAGTCAATTCAATCTGTTTAATACCATGATAGTAGATTTCTCCACCATAGTTCCATGGTACTGATTTATCTGATTTGTATGGGGCAGGCCCAGGCATTGTTATCTTAAGCGGAGCAGGTGTAATCCTAACGGGTTTTTTAGGAACCCTGGAAGGCTTGGCGTAGATGGTTATTATAGACACTTCTTTCAATGGAACGGGTGAAACAGGAGCTTTCTCAAACAAAATTTCTTGGTTATCAATCAATTGTTGGATTCCTTTCTTCAACAGGGGACAGTCAAATGATGAGGACAGGCAAACATGGCAATCTTGGTCACAACCTGGGAAAATGCCAGCCTTTAACAAATTCAACTTGATGGTTGGGAGCGGAGTTAACAGTTTATCCACGATAGCAACAAACAGGTCTTCTTCAATAGTGTTAGCTTTGTGACCATGCCTCGGCATTGGATCGGAAATAATATTCGGCTTCTCAGGCGCTTCAAACTCAAATTCCTTTGCATCTATCAGATATTGAATCTTATTCTTTAGAGCCCAACAGTTGTTGGTGTCGTGCCCTAGACTTTCAGAATGGTACGCGCATCTGGCGTTGGGATGGTAATGTGGAGAAGCAGTATTAGGATTTTTTTGGGCCTCTTTTAGAGTGGCCAGATTTAACTTTAAGAGGTGTGGTAGCACTTGAGCTGGAGTCATGTTAATCTTGGTAAATTGCCGAAATGGCCTTTCTACCCTTTGCTGGTTATTTCTCGGCGGGTCTGATGCAGGCTTGGGAATCATTACGGCCCCCACTGTTGGTCGGCGCTCAATTCTTCCCTGATTTCTCTATGAATAGACAGCAGATACTTCTTTTCTTCCCGTGAAGGGCTTTTTTACAGCAGCTGGGGCAGACGCGTCCTTCTGAATCTTCCCATTTCTTATACCAGCCTCCACTCTTTCGCCAGTTAGAATCAATTCGATAAACCCTGCAGAGGAGCTTCCAATCAGATGATTAAAGAAAGGGCCTGACAGAGTCCCTAGGAACATGTCCACTAACTCTCTTTCAGATAAAGGTGGTTGCACCCTTCCGGCTAGATCCCTCCACTTTTGGGCGTAGTCTTTGAAGCCCTCATTGGTAGCCATACTCTGCAGCTGATTACGGGTTGGCGCCAAGTCGGCATTGTATTGATACTGTTATTAGAAGGCTGCTGCCAAGTCTTCCCAATTATGGACATCTGCCCTCTCTAACTGGTAGAACCAATCAAGTTGCGTTCCTGATAAACTGTCCTGGAAAAAGTGGACTCACAGGTATTTGTCAGCAGAATATGGTTGAATCTTCCTGACATAGGATCTGAGGTGCATTTTAGGGCAAGACACCCCATCATACTTGCAAACAGTGGCACTTTAAACTTTGGAGGGATTATAATTCCTGATACCAGCCCTAATTCCTCAAAATCCAGCCCTGGTACTCTCTGGATCTCCATAGCAGTTAGGCGCTCTTCCAGGTGTTTGTATTTGTCATTGGACGGAGCGTATTTTTGTTCAGAGTAGTTCTCTTCTTCCTCTTCTTTTGCTTCAGAATCTGATGGTATTGTCGTTCCTTTTCCTTCCCCTTCTTCAGATGTTGATGGGAATTCCAAGGTCCTTCTGGCTTGTCCCTGAAATCTTCTGCCCATGATAACCACACCAGCAGGCTTCTTCTTCTTTTACTCTTTTTCTTTTTCTAGCAAAGTCTTCAGCTCCTCCTGCCCCTTGGCTAAGGTCATGAGCAACTGTTGAAATTGTGAATTCTGAGCTTGTAAGTCTTTGACCGTTTGTTCAATATCCATCTTGCTGTAATATACAACAGAGAGATGAGGAAACTTGGTGTGAAGACCTGTTTATGCTTATGATAAATGATATGTATTCATGCAATGCTTTCAAGGATTCAGAAATTCAAATTTTTTTTAAACAAAAAATAAACACACGTCATATTAACAAGATAGAATTGTGATTACATCAATGCCCCTTGGGCAAAATAATACAAAGTTCTAAGGTAAAAAGACGTTGCGCATCCTCTTTGGTGCAATGTAGGTGTTGAGAGTCTGCTCTTCATGAAGTAGCCGAGTGAGTTCCAAAACCTTCTTCTCGCTTGCGTAGAATTGGGCTTTGAAATTATCACGCTCTCCCTTGAGTTGTATCCAACTCCTTTGTAGATCTTCGAGTGATGTTGGCATATCAGGATGTAGGATGGTGTATGGAACCTCTCCTTCCTTAACAGGCTCTATAATCACGGGGAGAATGGAGGGATAAGGCATCATAAGACTTTAGGCGCGGATTCGTACCCACTTGAGGTGAGGCTCAAGAGGGATGGAATTCTTGTGTCCCAGAGTCTTGCTATCCACCTTGTTGGGCATCCTCCAAGCTCGGATGAATCTCTGACGGAGTCCTTGGTCGTCGTTGTCGTAGTCGAAAACCAATCCTTGAATCAGCATGTCATGTGGGTCATCCCTTCGGGCGTAACCAAACTGTCTTAGAGCCAAGCAAGGGTTGTAGGTGATTCCTCCCCTAATGCCAAGTAGAGGGACATTAGGGAATTCCCCACAACGGTCAATGATGATAACATTCTCTTTGGATCGAGAACACCAATGAATATCTGAATGGTTAAGTGTCATTAACCGTTGTGGCCACCTCAAACCTTGCTCATTCTTCAAGACTGATTGGGGAAGATGAGAAATAAACCATCTTGCCAGAAGAGGAGTGCAACACATGAGAACACCTCTTTTCCTCATTGTACGAGTGTGAAAAGAGTGGAGGATATCCCCAAGCAATGTAGGCACCAGGTTGCGAGTCATGAAGATTTTGACTGCGCTTATATCTATGAGTTGGTCGGGATTAGGGAACAAGACCATCCCATAGATAAGAAGAGCTACAATCTCCTCAAAAGCTTGCAAGTCTAGGGAATTCCAACAGCTTTGGGCCTTCTCAAACAAATTTTTTGACAAGAAGCCTTTGACACCACTACTAGTTTCCCAATGTGTTGTGACATCAGATGAGTGCAAGTTCAGGGCTTGACCAATCTCTTCTGGCTTTGGATCTCTTTCCGTACCGTTAAAGGGTAGTTTATTGAGAATAGGAATCCTCAAGAGTTGAGAAAATTCCTCCAAAGTGGGCACAAGTTGGTAGTCAGGAAATGTGAAGCAATGATGCAAAGGGTCAGAGAACTGGAAGAGAACTTTCAGCATATCCTCCTCTGTGTTGGAAGTGACCAAGTTGAGTAGACGACCATGTCTCTCGGTGAATGGAGAATTCTCAGGAATCCTTGAAGCTAGCTCCTTGAGTTGTGGAGGAATTCTTACAAGGTTGATTTGGATAGTTTTCCTGCGAAGTGAATCCATAACCTACAAAACAGGAACAAAGATGAATCTCCAAATCCTTGAAATGGTTAGTGGATGCATATGATGTTCATGATGTTATGCACAAGTATATATGTACAAGCAAATCACACAAGTTCATAGTTTTGGCTTGCATGGGGTTTCATAGGTAAGTACCCTCTTGAAGTTTAGTTGGCTCAACCTGTCCTAAAAATAGTAACCGGGTTCTGAGGATCTCAATATCACTGGATTGTTTCCTTGTTCATTGTTTCAATTCAAGCCTCTTTACTGGCGATCGAAATATTCCAAGGAACCAACCCTCAATGAGTGTAGTATCGAGTATCTACCAACTTTGGATTGCACCAAAGCCGGTCATCTCACTACATCCTAAAAGGCCAAGTTGGTCAAGTAAAGGTTCTAGAAGTTCGTTAGTGCTTCATGACATCACTCAACGGCCCCGTATTCTCTTTGATTGACTTAAAGTCTACCGGTACCCACAAATATGTCGCACTAACATAGCTATTTCTTAGACCATGTTGGTATACTCCGCACAGTTTCCACAACGTATTGCTATTTACCTATAATGTTTCCCAAATCCAGGTAGAGGATTCAAACCCAAACAATAGAACCAAGATGTAAAGCAAACAAGTCAAACAATTGTAAGCAAATAAAGGTGATCTAAACCCTAAGGTAACCCCACTTTTATAATTCTCCTCAGCAGAGTCGCCAGTTCTATGATGCGGTGGGAGAACTGACTTGAGGTTTTGCGTTTGTGTTTGCAAATGTCGCGGTTAGCAAGAGTCTCCATCGACTTTTCTTTTATCAAAAAGGAAAGGTAAAAAAGTACAGGAAAGACCTTTGAGATGTTTTCTTGAGTTCGGGGGGTAGATTATGAAAAGGGAAGGTGCTAGCACCCTTTTCATCCATGGTTTTCCATGGGCTCTTAGTTACTTGTTTAGATCACTTGCTTTGCTTTGAAATTGTTTGAAATGGTGCTTTGTGTGGTTTTGAAAGTATTTTGAAAAGAGGCCATCGTTTAGGCAATCTTTGTAATGATTCTCGTTCGTAAGAATGTATACAAAGATGTTTGTCTTTTGAAAAATGTTTCAATGTTTTGAAAGATGTTTGGAAATGTTTTGAAATGTGTGTGTGTTTGTTTTTAAAAATAGCAAGGATTGTTTTGAAATGATCGAGTAACTAGAAGCATTCTACCTACTCAAAAGTCTTTCTTGTGCATTTTTTTTCCTTTGACATTGTTGATTTACCATTGATTTGGTAAACAACCCTATCTTTGGATGTAAACGAGACGGGCGTGGGTCATCGTATGACCATGATAGCAATATTGCCAAGTATCTTAGCAAGTTTAGGGACCAAGATCATCTTTGTTTAGGCAACCTTTTGATAGCGTCATCGAGGGACTATGATCTTTTGTTTTATTTTGTTTTGCCAAGATACTTCGCGTGCGTAGCATGGCCATTTTGTTTAGGCAACCAAGTGGGTGAAACCCTAAGGGTGCTAGTGTGCAATGTGTGTCATTTTACATGCTTTTGATGTGTCTTGTATTAGGTCTTGTCTATTTGTTTTGTTTTTGGTCTTGTCATGCAAACCCTAGTTTACTAAACATGGTAGAAATGCGATAAATTGCGTAAAGGTAAACTAAGCTATTACAACAATTATTATGGGATGGGGGATACAAGTTTTTGAATGGGGATATTACACGAAATAAACCCTAAAAATACTATTACAACCCAATTGAATATTGTGCAAAATAAATAAATATACAAATATTTAAATATGCAATGCAATGTGTTTATGCAAAAATGTTTTGTATTTGATTATTGTATGAGAAAATGATTTATGTAAACCCTAGAAAAAAGGAAAAATAATAGTATTATTTTTTGGAGGGGTGAAACCCTAATTTTCAAATTAAAAGAAAAAATATGTTTCCTTATTATTTACTTTGTCCATTTTTATACAAGAAAATAATAAATAAAATTATGTACAAATATTAAAAATTAAAATATGTATGAAAATAATATTTTATGTGTATAAATAATAAAAATAAAAATGTATGGTATTTTTAAATGTATTTACAATTTATATAAGAAAATAAAATCCATTATCCTAATAAGACTATTTTTTATGCCAAAAAAATAACAAAATAAAATAAAATAAAATGCAAAAAATAAAGAAAATATGTTTTATGATTTTTATGATTCAGAAAAATAAATAAAAGCAATAAATATAAAAATATAAAAAGAAGTTTGAAAAATAAAACAAACATGCAAGGGGGTGCAAAAGTAATACAGGGGGTGTGAAAAGTAGAAACAAAAAGGCCAAAGTTGCAAAAAGCCCAAGCCAGCTCATCTCCGTCCCTGTCCTTCAGCTCTGCGCGCGCTTATGGTTCAAACCTGTAACTTGCTATTACTTGCATAAAAACAAAAACTTATAACACAAAACATGTAGAATTTTATCTCACGATTCCAATGATATAAAATTTGTAATCTAACTCTCAAAGATCCGGGAGAATTTTGTCAGCCCTAAATCGTGACCTAGAAATTCCAGTATTTTCAAACTTCAAATTCTCTCAGCTCAGTTAATATAAATGGAAAGTATGCATATGTACAGCTTCACCATGCTAGAGACTACATTTTTGCTTCATAAATCGTGGCTTGAGGATGCCTAAATAGAGAGATAGAGTTTTGAAAAATACCTCCTTCAGCTGGATTTGGATATGGAAATGTGGGTACTTTGAGTGAGACCTGAGGATCGTGTGAGCTTCCTTGAACTTCCTTCAAACTATTCCAATGCTTAGCTTGCTTCGTGGATGGTTGAAACTCTCTGTAGAAGTCAAGCTGCAACCTCCAAATTTGAAAATGGCAATGGCAGAAACAGGGGTTACAGCAACAAAGTAAAGGCCTGGATAGCTTTAGTATGATGTGTAGAAGGTGTTTCAACTGTTAAAGGGCAAAACGCACGAGCCAAAATAAAGATGGCAATGGTTTTGCAGAACTGCAATGTTTGGGCAGAAAAATGATGTTTTTGTGTTTGGGAATGTTTTGGATGCTATCAATTCGTGTTTTTGGCTTGTGACAAGTTTTTGGATATCTATAGAATGCATACAAAGTCCACTCTTTATCAGATGTGCAAGCCTTTGGACTTTTGCAACTTTTCTTGCTTTTGAAGAAAAGTGAAGTGACCACACTAAACATGCTTGTACTGGTTGGCTTGCTAGCTGCAGAGAGTTGGTATACATTGCTTTATATTTGTGGAAGTTGTTTGTACCAAAGGAACAGGTCCATGGCTCAAGGTTGATAAAATTACAAAAGCTTGCCTTTATGAAAATGGCATTGTAACCTTTATGCTTAAAATGGAAAAATCTCTTGTACAATGCTCCAAAAGCAAAGATAAAGCCCTTATCATCTGAGTTTGCATTTAATTATGGAGTGTAGAATGAGTTTAAGACCTGTAATGCAAGGTACAAGCATCCAAGATCAGATTTGCAACTTGATACTTTGTGAAAATGGCATGAACAAAAGTGATAAAATGCCAATTTCTCTTCTTCGATTCTCCCTAACCACAAATGATCTTGGAGAGTTCTTGGACATTTTGTAAAGCTTGCAATGTGCTATATAATCCATCTTTGAAATGCATTTTGAGATACCTCTTGGAACTAGGTGAAAAATGTCCATGAAGTTGGGTCAAAAAACTGCCTAAATTAGGGCAAATTTTCACTAAGTTATTTAGTTCATGGACCTCTATTCACGCATTCATAACTTGAGATCCAAGCATCCTTTGGGAAAACTTTGTGAAGAAAAGTTGTATATTTCATGGAGGACTAAAACTTTCATGTTGGAAGTTTTCTTTGAACCAAATTGCATCATGATGAAAAAGTGGTGGAAAGTTGGAAAAAAATATGAAAATTTCCATACTTAGAAAAATTCGAAGTTATGAAAATTTTCAAATTCAAAACCCTAATTTTCAAAATTGGTTTTCTTGGTGAACAAGTTTCATATTTTGACATATCTTGATGAATTATGACCTTTGGCACTTGTTTTTGACCAAAAAGTCAAAGTTTGACTTTTTAGTGCACAGTTGACTTTTGATCAGTTGACTGGAAAATTCATCTGTCAATCCTATGAACTTGAGATCTTTTGAACCATGTAATTAGGTCAAGATGATGCCATTGAACCCTTGAAATCATGCTTGAACTCAATTGGGTATTGGTTAGGTTAAAAATCAGAAATTGTCCTTCCTCAGTCAAAACCCTAATTTTGACCATTTTGCCCTTTAGATGATTTGATCAAATTTCTTGAGGAGTTGTGATCCAAACTTGATCAAATGGTACATATGAGTCTAAAATGTTGTTGTGGATCAAAAATTATGAAGTTTGACTGTAAATTGGCCATGGTTGACCTTTTCCCCAATACAGTTGACTTTTAGGTCAACTGTCCAATTGACTGGTCAAAAATGTGATTCAAGGCTTGGAACTTGGTATGAGCAATCTTAAGGGTACAACATGATGTATGAAAGTCACATGAAACAATGATGGTCCAAAAATCCTTGTGCAAACTCAAACCCTATTTTTAGGTCATCAGTGCAAGATGAGATGTCCTAAGTTGAGCAAACCCTAATCCTGTCTTGAGTCCAAGAAGTCTTGTGAGAAAAGTCTTGATGAATGAGAGGGCAAATTTTGGGGTACAACATAAACCATCACCGGAATATCGGGGCCAACATTCCAAAATTCAAATGGGATTCGAAATGCACAATTAACTAAGCATAGGACTGAAGAACATCACGAAGAACGGGTGGGTACAGATAAATTTTGAGCCTTCATCCTTTGTTTCTTAAACCGTGAATTGGGCCATGTTACAACCCTTAAAATTCCTAACTTAAGCATAGGTTAGTTCGGAAGCATATTGTTACAAAAGGTATCCTGACTCCTGCAGAACTTGCTATAAATCCTGAGTTAATATCACCCTCTTGCAAAATTTGTTTTACTGAAAAAATGAATTTTCAAAAACTTCAAGACAAGCATAAACATTGCATTATTTGAATATCGTTGTTTGCATATAGTTATCTATTCGACAATTTGAGAAATTCACATGACGAATATCTAGTGAACAAAAACTTTCTCAATGAAAAGGTTCACCTCAAGTGGAAAAGCACTTCTAACCAAGGGGCACAGAATGATCATTATCCATCATATGGGGCAGTCAAGTCAAGATTCAAGGAATCTCTCAAAAATGCCAAATAGCCAGGGGCAGATCTCCATCTGAATCACTTGGGGCATTAGACATGAATTCCAGCAACGAATCACGTACAATCAAGCAAAATCAATGTTCCCCAACGGATTTCTTCTAAAAAACAATTAAACAAGAATTTCCAATGGAAACATTCTAAATAAACCAAGTCCTCTTCTAGAAACAGTTCAGATACGATCCAGAGACGGATGTCATTCTGACACTCATTCTACACATATTTAAAGTATAGTTCAGATACGATCTAAAGATAGATGTCATTCTGACACTCATTCAACACATGTTTCAAGTATAGTTCAGATACGATCCAGAGACGGATGTCATTTTGACACTCATTCTTCACATATTTAAAGTATAGTTCAGATACGATCCAGAGATGGATGTCATTCTGACACTCATTCAACACATGTTTCAAGTACAGTGCAGATACGATCCAGAGACGGATGTCATTCTGACACTCATTCAACACATGTTTCAAGTATAGTTCAGATACGATCCAAAGACGGATGTCATTCTGACACTCATTCAACACATGTTTCAAGTACAGTTCAGATACGATCCAGAGACAGATGTCATTCTGACACTCATTCAACACATGTTTCAAGTACGGTTCAGATACGATCCAGAGACGGATGTCATTCTGACACTCATTCAACACATTATTCAAGTACAGTTCAGATATGATCCAGAGACGGATGTCATTCTGACACTCATTCAACGCATCTTTCAAGTACAGTTTAGATACGATCCAGAGACAGATGTCATTCTGAAACTCATTCAACACATGTTTCAAGTACAGTTCAGATACGATCCAGAGATGGATGTCATTATGACACTCATTCAACACATGTTTCAAGTACAGTTTAGATACGATCTAGAGACATATGTCATTCTAACACTAATTCAATACATGTTCCAAATACAATTCAGATACGATGCAAAGACGGATGTCATTCTGGAACTTATTTCAACACATCTTCAAGTACAATCACAACATAGATCCATCCACAAAGTCCCCGTAGTTATTTTCTCCAGCAGGTACAAGGGGCAGAAACGTCCTACTACAAAGTCACCGCTACATCCTCAGCATACGTCCTAGTGATGTCTATGTCCTATCAGAGTGAAAACAACTAAAGTTTTGACCTCTTCTTCCCCAAGAAGGAATTACCTCCTCCAGGAAGGTTCCCTCAGAGAGCTGAAATCCATGTTCCCCAACTAAGTTTTATAATCTCAAGCAGTTTATAAAGCCTCATCCCCGGTAGAGTTTATTTCTCTAGCTGTGGAAGTTCCTTCCCCAACAGAGTTTATTTCTCTAACAACGGAAGATCATCTCCCAGCAGTTCAACTTCAACAAAATTTGAATACCTACATTCTTCATCACCAGCTGCAACCATGGATTTATTTTCCCTAATTTAACAGCGCTACAATAGAACAACGGATACATTCACATATTGCATTCATACATCATTCTACAAACGTCATAGCATCTACAGTATAAATGCATACATCCCAATCTCATTTATTTTGAGAACACCATTACACAATGCATTTCATACATTGTGACATTACATACAACTAATACTTTACCTTTTCAGGAAAGATCAATCAATAAACATCACAAACTACTTTTATGACCTGACAGACTTTTCAAAGGTTACCTCTGACAAAGGGCTATTCCAGTATTTTCTTCAGAAGATCATATTCAAGACCCCTGCTGGTTCAGTTTAAATCGACCAGTGATTTATTCTGATTCATTTCTAGTAGGCACTTTCTCTGGTTCAGTCAAATCGACCCTAAGATTTTTCTGATTGTCCAGTCAAATACAAATAAAGACTTCTCTGGTTCAGTTAAATCGACCCTAAGATTTCTCTGATTCTATTCCAGTTGAAGATGATTCAAGGCCTCTACTGGTTCAGTTTAAATCGACCAATGATTTATTCTGATTCTTTCCCGGTAGATACTTTCTCAGGTTCAGTCAAATTGACCCTAAGATTTCTCTGATTCTATTCCATTTAAAGATAATTCAAGGTCTCTACTGGTTTAGTATAAATCGACCAATGATTTATTCTAATTCTTTTTCGATAGATACTTTCTCTGGTTCAGTCAAATCGACCCTAAGATTTCTCTGATTCTATTCCAGTTAAAGATAACTCAAGACCTCTGCTGGTTCAGTTTAAACCGACCACTAATTTATTCTGATTCTTTCTCGGTAGATACTTTCACTGGTTCAGTTGAATCGACCCTAAGATATTTATGATTCTTTATCCAGTTAAAGATAACTCAAGACCTTTCTCTGGTTCAGTTAAATTGACACTAAGATTTTCTGATTCTTATCCAGTTAAAGATACTGTAAATCCTGGAGTCCAATTAGATAGCACTTTAGTTTGTGAATTACTATGAAGCCTGGACCCGACCAGATGATAGTATAACCTATGACACCGAAGCCTGGAGCCGACAAGATAATGATATACCTCAGATTTAAGTTAAAGCCTGGACCCAACCAGATAACAGCTTAATTTCTTCAAATCAATGAAGCCTGGATACGACCAGATAACAGTTCAATGTCTACAATTACTGCGAATCCTGGAAACTACCATATAGCAGTTAATTTCATATTCCCCAATAGGTCCCTGTGAAGCCTGGAATACGACCAGATAGCAGTCAACCTTACTATCCTCAGCAAGTCACTATAAAGCCTGGATCCCAACCAGATAACTATTCGATTTCGTCTCTCCAGTCAAGAGATAACTCCCCAGTAGAGTAATGGACAACCGAAGCTCCTAGACTCTATTCCCCTAAAACATTCCCCAGCGGACTCCTCCTTAGACAGCAGGAACAGGAATTCCCATAAAGAGACTTCTTATGAAGTCAACATCTACTTTGGATGGCATCTCTAAGCCCATCTCCGACGACTCTCCGTCATATTCCTTGGATGGCATATTTAATCCCATCTCCGACAGTCTTCTGTCATCCTTTCCAAGTGGAATCTGTAAGCCCATTCCCGATATTATCCACCAATAGTATTACTTTAGACGAGTGCAAATTTCTGGGCACTCTAGTGTTCAATCATCTTCCACCTTCAAATCACGAAAGGCAGACAAGCCAATCTACATCCTCATGTCTAAGAAGATTGAGCAGTGGCAGATGTTGTACCCCAAAATTTTCCCTCTCATTTTCTTTCAAGATTTTTTTTTACATGGTTGGTTGCAAACTTTGGCTTGAGGAAAGTAAAATTTGAAGATGAACGAAATTTCCTTTGATTAGGACATTAAAGCTTCCTTCGATTGGAACATCAGAGCTTCCTTCGATTGGAGCATCGAGCTTCCTTCGATTGAAACATCCGAGTTTCCTTCAATTGGAACATCAGAGCTTCCTTTGATTGAAACATCAGAGCTTCCTTCGATTGGAGCATTAAAGCTTCTTTCGATTGAAATAGCAGAGTTTCCTTTGATTGGAACATCAGAGCTTCCTTCGATTGAAACACCAAAGCTTCCTTCGATTGAAACACCAGAGCTTCCTTCAATTGAAACATCAGAACTTTCTTCGATTTGGACATCAGAGTTTCCTTCGATTGGAACATCAGAGTGTCCTTCGATTGGAACATCAGAGTGTCCTTCGATTGGAACATCAGAAAAAAGTGCCCTTCGATTGGCATATCAGGGAAAAGTATCCTTTGAATGGCATATCAGTGCAGAGGTGTCTTAATCTAAAATGTTCTGATGAGGGAAGTTCTGAACACTTCGAATTAGAACTCAGAATCATCATAGGAACAAGGTCTAATCGAAGGGGCTTTGAAGAGGGAAACTCTGAATATTTTCAAATTCGAACAAGGCGCCAAATTGATATGTCCAGGTTCACTCAAAATACCAAAAAGGCATGAAATTTCTCAAAATGGAAATCTTTTAATTTGTATGATTCTGTTTTCAATGCCATGTTTAATGGTTGGTCTTTAATGCCATGATTCTTTCTTCATTTCCTTGTCTCCTCCACCTCATATAAATACAAGACACAAACACAAATCAGGGGACTCACACACACGCATACTGCATCACACAGATCATGTTGCCACACCACATCGCTCAAAAATCCAAAAATCCTCCCAATCGAAACAACTTTTATAGGTCCCCTCTCCAGGAGTCCACACTACCTCCTAAGCAAACATTTCCACGCTCAGAGCCACATATTACACACCTTCGATTGGTAAGGGTTTGCAGAACCAAAGTTGCACCTTCATACCATTTAGATATACATTGCACGTATGCTCTTGTTATTTCCAATATTTGTGTTGCCTGCAAGCTAAAACACAGGGATGAGATCATGCCATCACTAGGGCGTGATCTGAGTTTTTTTCTTCGAATCTCACCTGGGACGTTCCAGGCCAAACAAACCCAGATTTGAATTAGGGAGAGATTTGAATTGGGTAGGGATTCGAATCAGGGGGGTAAAGTCCCCCTGGATCTCTAATGTTTGTTTATATTGCAGGAAACAGTTTCTAAGGTTTTCCCCAACAGAATATTGTAGGGCTTCGAAGCAGCCAAGCTTCAAACTTGGTGGTAGGAACCTTTTGCCAATAACCTTCAATTCAGATTCTGGTGATTCAATTCAGGGTGACACAACCAAGATATCGAATCCAAGACCAGATTTTATTCAAGTCCAAGATTTTGTTCTATTTTGTTTTTCTAACGAATTCCTTGCAGATCTAGTATCCCAGATCGAAGGATGACACATCCAGATCGAACACCTCTAGACATGCAGTTTCTCAGGCACCTTTGATCAAGACTCTTCATTAGATCGAAAGTCAACCCAAGCCTCTTCAATCCAGGTCTTCCTTCCAAGAATGCACTTTTTTCATTTACTGTTTTTGTCTTTCGATTTTTGTCCTTTCTTTTGATTGTTTTTCTTTATTTCTTCTAAGCTTTAATTAACATTAAAAAACCACAAAAACATTAGGCTTAGATTTTTATATTAAAATAATTTTGTCCATTAATTATTAATTACCTTAACACTTTTTTCTTAGAAATAAAACTAAATAGACTTAGGATTTTGACTAAATCAATTTCTTTTCATAACAAAAACAAACAAAAAAAATCCCTTCACTTAGGATTTTAGACGTATTTTCAATTTATGCGCGCATTTATTTACTTTTGCTTTTTTTTATTATTGTAACTTCCTACTAGTTTGTAATAATAATTAGGATTTTACTTTCCACATTTTTATAATATATCTCTCCCAAAGCCGTGTAATAACTTAAGATTTATTTTTCTGCATTTTATTTTCCACCCATTTATTTATTTATTATTCTACTATATTACTGTTAGTAAATAGGCTTGTATGAAAAGACTATAAATTAAAATGTTAGCTAACCTAACAAAAAGACAAAAAAAAATAACTAAATCAATACAATTGCACATGCTCACCCTTAGGGTATCTCCAACTTCGGTTGCCTTCAAAAACGGTCACAATTCTCGAAACGTGAGAATATTTAGTGGTTGTCCTTTAGTTCAAGAGATCACAAGTCGCTCGATGACCCTTTCAATGCCGCCTCGGTTAAAAAGTTGATCTTAGAACTTTAGGACAATTACCAAAAATTCTTACCCAGTTGCCTTAGTGACCATAAATGTTCCTTCGATAGTCCCTCAACATCCAACGATAGGGCTACCTACTCACTAATAGTAGGATAGCACTATCTAAAGGAAAGGAGGAAAAGAACGCCTTTTTGAGTAGGTAGATAGTTGTTAGGTACTTGCTCAAAAATAACCTTTTTCACACTACACTTTCAAAACCTTTTTCAAAAATGCTTTATCAACACTCTTGAGGACTGGTACAAGAGTTATCTTAAAGCAAACAAAATTTTCAAAACACACAAACGCGAAAGAAATTTTCAAAATGAGTAATTACCTAAGAGCCCGTGGAAAACCACAGATGGAAAGGGTGTTAACACCTTCCCTTTTCATAATCTACCCCCTTACTCAGAAAATATCGAAAAAGGTATTTTTTCTGTTCTTTTCACCCTTTCCTTTGTTGGATAAAAGAAAAGTCGGTGGCGACTCTTACTTACCGCACATTTGCGACTACAAAATGCAAAACCAGTATGACAGTCGGTTCTGCCACCGTATCAAACTATCATATAAGGAACATGCAAAGAGATCAAAGTCGTTATCCTAATTCTAATTGAGTGACATCATCGATCATCAACAAAGAAAGCAATAAAATCCTATGGGGAGCATGCAATGATCGAATTCATTGTCTCAATTCTAATTGAGTGACATCATTGATCGTCAACAAAGAAAGTAATAAAATCCTATAAGGAGCATGCAAAGGTCGAAGTCGCTGTCTCAATTCTAATTGAGTAACATCATCGATCGACAAAAGCAAACACAAACACAAACACAAATAGCAAATAAGTGCATAATTCCTGCTACAGGTCTTTAAACAGCGACTTCGAGCACACACTCTTTATCCTACTTCTCATGATATCTAAAAAAGCGGTAAAATGCGGTAAAAGGTATAAGAGATGAAAGGATGTAAATAAGAATAGCAATCGAACAATAGTTCATAGCAAAGCAAGCGAAAGCAAGAAACCAGGAATACTTCAAGCAAGCTTCACCAAGAAAGAGAAATAGTCAGAAATAGTACCCAAAGAATATCATATGCAAAAATAAATTGTAAGCCAGAATGTGTTGCATTGCATAAGAATCCATGCATAAGATAACACTATACAAGCAAAGTGATATCCAGACAATCACAAATAGTATGTACTTCTCATGAAATGAGAAACAAAATGAATTGCATCGAAAGAGAATCCACAAATCAAATACCTTTTTAATCACATAACCAATGCTTAGTTACATGATCGAAATCTCTCATAGTGTACCTTGCACAATCCACAAAATTGATTATTAAATAAAAATGCAACAACAAGCATTGAATTACAACTCAAAAGTGATAACAAAATACAAGTGAGTGTAATATAAATGTGCAATGGTGCATAAATGATCAATAAAACATAAGCATACATCATATGAATATATAAGGTCAATGTTCATGCTAAACGGAAGCGAAAACTACCAAACTCAGAAAATTAGGCGCACGAAAAGTTGGAATGGAATCGGCTCAAAGTCACATGGTTGCATCTAAAGATGCTAATAGATTAAAAAAAGTAGGTTTCGTGAATTAATTCTAAGTGGAAGTGACACTTTTGATGCGTTTTTGTGCACGGGTCAGTAACACCGTAAAATCATGAACCGGGCAGAATTTTGATCTGAAAACATGAAAACTCATTTCAAACACTATCCAAACGTCCAATTTAAGTACCTTGAGCAATAACCGTTAAGCGCATGTGACCTTATGCTCAAAAAGTGTCTGAAATAGTAAAAACAGAGCCAAAATCAAATGTTGATTTAATTTTTAAACTCTATGTTTTTGCATTAAAAATAAGAGTTTATTTATGAATAGAATTGGAAATTAAATCA
Organism: Vicia faba; assembly: GCA_948472305.1. NCBI lineage: Eukaryota > Viridiplantae > Streptophyta > Magnoliopsida > Fabales > Fabaceae > Vicia > Vicia faba. The sequence continues at coordinate 795,299,604 of OX451740.1, read as the reverse complement.
ACATATGATGCATAAAGATATCTCTACAAATAATTCTATAATTGATAAGTGAACTAAAATCGGTTTTTGAGAGATCTCAACATGTTTACCGAATTAAAAGTTAAGGTTCACATCAATTATGTAATTACTAGTTTATGCCTCTTTTCAATTTTTCCACAAAATCCAAAAAGTCAAGGTGTAAAGTGTTATGCAAAATCAAGAATGTAAACTCATGAAGCAAGACATATTCACCTAATTAATTTGCTCGTGGAATTTTGTACAACAAAATCAAAGTTATTATGTCCATACATTTTATCGAACATGTAAGCTTCATAAATTTAACACGTGATTTTATATAATTCAAGAATCAACTCTTTGTCTAAATTCACATGCTATATCAAGAATCCACAATCAATTCCTCATAGCAACAACACTTTAAATATTGAATAAACACTTTTCATGAAAATTAATTAACCAAATAAGTGCTTACTCTAACTATCCAATTCCAAATTTCACCAACATTATCTCAATTCAATTAATAATCAACAATTTAGCTCAAATCCTAATTCAATTCCTCAACTTAAAATTAAATTCAAGAATTCATACAAAAGCACTTATTCAATTAAACACAAAATCAATTAAGCAAAAGATGAAGAATTACCAAAAGTATGAAGAGGAGTTTGGAGAAGAAGATGGATCACGATCAGAAGAGCAAACTAAGGAGGGAGGAGAGAGAGTAAGACACGACACACACACACACACACAGAGAGAGAGAGAGAGAGAGAGGAAGTATTGAAGTTTTTTTGTGATTTTGCACTTGAACCTTGATGAATATTGATGAACTTGTTGTTGTGTTCTTGAGAATTTGAGAGAAAAAGTATCTTAGATCCTTGAGAGAATAGAGAGATAAATTTTTGGTGTTTGTGGGAGTATGTGAATTATGAGGCAAAAATCTGATTTTTTTGAGAATATATAGTGTGGGTGAATTTGGCCTTGGATGTGTAATTGGATTGAGCCACAATTTGACAATGTAAGCACAACGCGGCCATAAAATGTCATGTTATCATAGGTGCGAAATCTCGGCTCGAGCTCAACACGAAAATCGAAGATTATGAAATTTGTGACGTGATGCCGAAAGAACAAGTGCAATCAAATAAACAAAGAGAATGTTATGAATTTTTAAATATGTGATGACACCGTCTCAGACAAATTTCTTTTCAACTTCAAAAATTTTGCCGTCTCGCTTGCGATTTGGACCATAAACGGAAGCCTTTGGAGTATCGTTTGAAATCTAAGTCTGAAGCAAAGTCGAAGCTAATGAAATTTGTGAAATCATGTCGAAATAATCGTCTCGATACGATAAAAATCAAAGAAGTTACGATTTTTAAAATATCGGAAAATGGTCAAATAAAATTATGGTTCAGCACCCCAAAATCTCGGGTAATTCTCACTTTCGGGGATCTTCTGCAAGGACTCAATTCTCGGTCTGAATATACGGAATGAAGATGATAAAGACAGATTTTTCCCCGAAAGAACGGCTCAGAAACATTACTCCAACTGAAAGTTATGAATTTTTTGAACATCTGAAAAATAACGGTTCATCACAGTATTTTTATCGTGTTCCCATTGTTTCTTCTCAAAGTATCCACACATTCGGAGATCCTCCTCAAAGAATTGGATTTCGAGCCGAACACAAAAGTTGACAAAGATAACAAGACGATTTTGACGCCTCGAAAATCTTTCTAAAACAGTATTCCAATATGAAGTTATGAATTTTCAAGTGCTTGCGCAATGACGGAACAACAATCAAATTCAGTACAATGTCTTCAAAGAAATAAAATTTCTAAAGGCCTTCTTCACAAGATTAGCCTTCGATTCGAACATCAGAAGTGATAAGAAAATCAAGACGGTCTCAATACTCTAAGAATTAACTAAAATGGCAAATCAGGTAGAAGAACGAATTTCCACACACCTGGGGAACAAATAACCAGTCATTAAATTCAAGTACCGCTTCAGGGAAATCAAATTTTTTTGGAGACTTTCTATACATGATTGGCTTCCGGCTTGAACATGTGAAAAGGGGAAAATACCAAGATGGATCCAATGTTTGAAGAAATAACTCAAAACAATATCCTGATTGGAAGATGTGAATTTCTGAGCTCGAACTAGTAAAACGCTATTTATGGCCCGCACCATCTCAAATCAACTGAACGCCCGATTTCTCTATTATTTGAAGCATATTAAGACACATGAGAACCTAAAATGATGATGGTTTAACTGATCATTACCCTGATAGCTTGCTAAACACACATAACACCTTTGAACCTTTGAAAACACGTGTTTTGCTTCATTGCACGGTATAACGAAATAATATCTTTTGTGTAATTTCCGAGGAAAAAGACTTCAATCTCATAACCACTTGTTGGCTAATGATGCATGCTATGTTAAATAACCTAGCAGGGATATGCACATGCGAAATGCGAGATGCGTAAGCCAGATGGTCCTTATAAAAAGGTAGGACAAATTTGGGGTATGACAACTATAAGTTCTCTATTTTTAGGATTGACATTAATTTTAGTAAAATAAATAAAGCAGAAATATGTTAAATAGGATATGATTACTTGCTATAAATAACATGTTAAGCAAGAAGTCCTATTTTATGTTGGGACATGCTGAATTGAAGTGTTTCAACATCTGGAGTAACATGTCAGATAAGATGTCCTATGCAGGATCATACGAAATCGCGTCTGAGCTAAGCAGAACAATTGGATTCTATTATGATATAATAGTTGGATAATATTCTGGGAATATTAGGCAATCTTATGAGACACTGATTTAAAGGTTTGGAAGAATCAAGAAGAATATTGAAGAATATTTCACTTTATAAATAAGGAGACTGTGATACGGTGGGAGAACTGACTTGGGTGTTTTACGTTTGATCGCAAATGTTGCGGTTAGCAAGAGTCGCCACCGACTTTTCTTTTATCCAAAAGGAAAGGTGAAAAAGCACAGGAAAGACCTTTGAGATTGTTTCTTGAGTTCGGGGGGTAGATTATGAAAAGGAAAGGTATTAGCACTGTGATCGGTGGAAATAGAACTGACTGTTTTTAACGCTGGTTCGCGAAATGTCGCGGTAAGCAAGAGTCGCCACCGTCTTTTATGTTCTCCAACATGGAAAGGACAAAAGCACAGCAAAATTCCTTTTCGAGATGTTTCTCGGTTCGGGAGGTAGATTATAGAAAGAGAAGGTGTTAGAACCCTTTCTATCCGTGGTTATCCACGGGCTCTTAGGTACTTGCTCTTATGTTTTCAAAATTTGTTTGCTTTTCAAATGTGCGTGGGTTTCCAAAAAGTTTCGTTTGAAAAATTTCTAGGTAACTCTTGTATCAGTCCTCAAGAGTGTATGAAAAATTTGTTTGAAAACCTTTTGAAAGTGTTAGTGTGAAAAGTTGTTTTGTTTGTTTGAGAGAGCAAGTACCCATGAGAAATCTACCTACTCTAAGGAATTAGGCTGTGTAAGAGTCCTTTGGACAGTACTATCCCACTATTGAGAAGTAGGTAGCACCGTCGTTGAAGTTATTCGGGTCAATTCGATTATAGGGACAATGTGGTCACCAAAGCAATAGTAGGACACCTTAGAAGTAACCCTAATATCCTAGATCCTTTTTATCCGAGGCGACGGGATCTTTAGACAGGAGGGCGACCTCTAAAACACCCTATACTTGACGACCACGTTCGAGGCAACCAGTGAGGCGTATCCTAGGAGTGGCATGTGCATGTGTGTTGTTTTTCAGTTTAAATTGTCTTGTACATGTTATTTGTGAGCTACGGGTTGATTTTATTTGTCATACAAGTCTTTCATGCATATTAACAGTTAAGAGTGCGAAAAATAAAGTGCGGAAAGGTAAATCTACGTTATTACAAGGCGCGGGCCTATACATCACCAAAAACAAAAACCCGTTTGGAAAATAAATGCGGAAAAGTAAATAAAGCGGTAAATCCTAATTAAAGTTATTACATTCCGGAAGCAAGTACAATAATATGGAAAAATGGATCGCGTGCGAGAAATTAAATCGGATGCGAGTTTTTTGGGGTTTTGACCTTTTTTTGAAAGAAAGTGATTTTTTTTTGTTATTTTTGAATTAAATGGAATTAAATTAAATGAACAATTAAATTAAATTAAATAATGAAAATATTTTTGGATTTTTGAGTTTTTTAAAGAAATAAAATAAATTGAATTAATGCTAAAAAAAACCTAATATTCTAAATTGATTTTAAATATTGCAAAAAATATTAAAAGTTAAATCTAATTAAAGCTAAATTGATTAAATTAATTTATTTACAAAAATAAAAGTGATGAAGCTAATTTTAATAAATAAAATATTTTTTGTGTTTTTGATTTTATTAGGAAAAAATGTTAATTGGTTAGTGATTAATAAAAATAATAACGATTAATTAATTAAAGGAACATAATACAAATAGAGAGAGAGTTTAGGAGTATACGGGCCTGATTGGAGGGGTGAAACAGCTGTTGGCGTCATGTGTAAACTGTTTTGTTTTGGCCATTTGGCTTTTGGCTTTTGGCCATTTGTGTTTTGGCCTCAACGTTCCTTAATGAACCTACAAGGGATCATGTATAAATCTGCAGTGTTGAATCTCATGAACACATTAAATAAATTACTATATATCATAAAATACAAATAAAGCCAATATATGAAGAAATTTAATGTTTAGGCCAATATGACATGTATGAATGATTATACCTTTTTGATCATGGAGATCAAATCAACCTTAACCTTACTGGAAAAGTAGTGACATGAATGCTTTTATGCCTTTTGGATCATGGAGATCAAGTCAGCCTTACCCTTACTGAAGAAGTAGTGAGATGTTGGTTTGTAACTGAGATGGCTTGTTTGTAGTGAGATGTTGGTTTGTAACTAGGATGACTTGTTTGTAGTGAGAGAAGGATTTGTAATAAGGATTTCAAGGTTTTAGGGTTCTTGAAAGAATTTGATATTCTGACAGTGTTGTGGCCAGGTTTTTTTTCTCTCTCTTTTTGGTTTGTGTGAAAAGAATGTGATTATATAATGGAAATTAGGGTAAAGAAAATGGGCTTTGAATGTGCAATTGGGCCTCCAATGTTCACTTGAGTTCGTCACTTTCCAGGCTAAATCGCAGGGACTTAAGTGCAATTTTTGAAGTTGAAATGTGAAAACAAAATGTAGCCGATATCGGGAACTAACTCCTGTCCGAAAATCGGCTCAATCGGATAAATGGTGAATTAGTTATGAATTTTTGAAGTTTCAGCTCAGACAAACTTATTTTGGGCTCCAGTGTCGACTCTGACACATTCTTCAATAAAAAACTGGTATTGATCGGAGCATAATCCGGTCTCGACTTTTGAAGCAAAGTTATAGATCTATGAGTCAGTGACCTTGTGTAAAAATATGAGCCCAATCCGATAAAAAATTGACCGAGTTATGAATTTTCGAAGTTTCGGCCCAAATGAAATAATATTCAGCATTCAGGATTTTCAGTGTGTCACGCACTCTGAGCAAAACACGAAGGCCTTTTGAATACCGTTTGAACTTAATACCTTCTGTGAAAATGTAGCCAACTCAATTTGTGAAATTTTGGCGCCGGAACCAGCTCGATACGATGAAAATTGACCAAGTTATGATTTTCTGAACATGACGCAAATAAACTTCTGTCACAAATTTTCTGTATGGAAATACTTGATAAATCCGCATTTTTGAAGACCTTATGATTGAAATTGGCTTCCATCCGTGAGAGATGAAAACATAGATAATGTCAAGACAGAATTTGGGCCACCGGAACGGGTTCAAAACGAGTCACGATCTTCAAGTTATGAATTTTTTAGCGCGTAAAAACTGCACTTTCAGCACACTTTTTCACTATATTTCTTCGAGAAAACTCACACATTCGGATACCTTCTTTAAAGAATTGACCCTTGAGCCGAACCTGAATTTGAGAATACGTTATCAGAGATATCTTGGCTAAATAACACCTGAATATGATGCGCCAGGTTGGACTTGTGAATTTTTCTTGAAATGTTTTAAGAAATATGAGAGGGCAAATTTTGGGGTACAACAAGCACCATTTTCATCCATGGTTTTCTATGGGCTCTTAGTTACTTGCTAGATCACTTGCTTTTGTTTGAAAATGTGCTTTGTGTGGTTTTTGAAAGTATTTTGTAAGGATGCCATTTTTTAGGTAAACTTTGTAATGATTCTCGTTCGTAAGAATGTATACAAAGGTGTTGATCTTTTGAAAATGTTTTCAAGTTTGAAAGGTGTTTTAAAAGTGTAGATGTTTATTTTGAAAATAGCAAGGATTTTGTTTTGAAATTGAGCAAGTAACTAGGAACATTCTACCTACTCAAAATTCTTTCATATTCATTTCCTTTTTCCTGTGATAGTGTTATCTTACCATTGATTTGGTAAGTAACCCTATCTTTGGATGTAAACGGGACGGGCATGGGTCATCGTATAATCATGATTAGCAATGTTGCAAGATATTTTAGCATTTTTCTTTAGGGGCTAAGATCATTTTGAAAGGCAACTTTTGATAGCGTCATCGAGGGACTATGATCTTGTATTTTGCTTGTCTTTGCTAAGATACCTCACATGCGTAATATGGACATTTTCATAAGGCAACCAAGTGGATTTACCCTAGGGATGCTTGTGTGCAAGTGTATTTATTTTCATGTTTGATTTGTCTTTGATTAGGGTTTGCTATTTGTTGGTTTTAGTCTTTCCATACAAAACCCTAATTACTAGCATTTGTATATAAAGCGATAAATTGCAGAATTTAAAATTACTACGCTATTACATCACTTCGGGGAGGGGGTGTACAAATTAAAAAAATGGGGAATATTGCAAGAAAATTAAAACTAATTAATTATTACAACCATATTGAAATTGAATAAATGTACAAAATAAAGATAAAAATGCAAGAATATAAATGTAAAGAAATATGATTTTTGTGGGTTTTTTATGAAAAGGGTTTTTTTAACCTAATTAACTAAAATAAAATAATTAACTAAAAATAAGAAAATTAAGATTAAGTTAGTAGAATAAATTAATTTAAAGAAAGCAAGTTTTTTAGGGTTTTTATTTATGAGAAAGTTTTTTTTTAATTTAGTAAAAAAAGTGTGGATATTAATTAAAAGAAATCTAAGTTCTAAATTGATTTTAAAAGAAAATAGTATAATAAATAAACCTAAGTCTAAATGTTTATTAATTAAAAAAGGAAATTAATTTGTTAAGAAAATGTTTTTTTTCTTTTAATTTTATTAAAACAAATAAAAATAAATAAATAAGTGTAAAAATAATAAAATAAATATTTTTTTGGATTTTTATTAATAATAATCAAAATAATATTAATAATAATAATAATAATAATAATAATAATAATAATAACAATAGAAAGAAAACAAGAAAAGAAAATAAATTAAAAGAAAAACAAATTTGGGCCAGGGGTATGGAAGTAACAACAGGGGTTAGTAAAAGCAAAAAAAAAATAAAGCCCAATTGTTGGAAGCCCAGGTGCTGCAAAAACACAAAAATGTCAACAAAAAAAAGTGGAAAAAATGGGGAAAAAAAAGGTCACGCTGGGGCTTGAACCCAGGACCTCATAGTGACAGGCACCCGCTTTAACCATTGGGGTGGTGATATATCCGTTAATTTGTATGAAATGATAAATATATAACATAAGTTATGCCCTGAATTCAACTTCATCTTCAACCTCCAGCCATGGGTCCTGTAACTTGCTCATTTCTCAACAAAAATGAAAGATACAAACATGAAAGTTGCTCCATTTTTCCACACGAATCCAACCATATAAATATCATAAGCTATAAATCAAAGATGAATGAGAATTTCTAAAAGTACCAAATTTTGACCTAAATATTTCAGAAAGTTCAAACTCAAAATTCTCCTAGCTCAATCAAAATAAATAAAATCTATGGACATGTATAGTTTCAGGGCAATGATGTTTACATTTTATCTTCACAAATGCAAGCCTAACAATGCCTAAATATGAAGATAGAAGTTCAAGAAAAATACCTCAAAACTGGAAACCGTTAAATGCAGATGAGCTTAATTCAGGGTGCTGCAATGATCAGGTTAGCTTCCTCAAGTTCCCAGGAAGCTAATGTAATGGTTTGCTTGAGCAATGGATGGCTGGAATGGTCTGGAGAAGTCAAGTTACAGACCTTTGTTTTTGGTTATGGGGGATGATGAAGATGGAGTTACAGTTATGAAACAGGGTCAGGGATGGTTTGTATTTAATGTAAGGAAGCTTTAGGAATGAATTTGAGGGAAAACGCACGAGGGAAATGAGAGATACAAGTTTAAGGTCAGAATTGTATATCAATGGAGTTCTTTGTGCAATTTCTGGCTAGGGGAGTTCAGGAATGTTTCAGGGTGCTTAAGCTTGTGTCCTAGCTCACAAATAGTGACTCTATTTATAAGCAACAAGTTTGGAGACATGTTGTTGATCAGAATTCAAAATCACAAGTGTTGTACCCCAATTTTTGCCCCTAAGATCCCTTCACCATAACATATTGATTCAATCACAACAAGATCACATTAGGGCTTTTGGTTCTCCTTCCTATCTTCAGATTTGCTCTTTGAGGAATCACCAAGCACCTTGACTTATTTTTCTTGTGTAATCATTCATGTTTTTGTTTTGACTTTCCTTTTAAATAATAAAATGCAATGTTGGTTTGTATTACTTGTCAACAATGCAGGTAAAGTCAATGGGGCTTAGCAAGTTGATCCATGGGTTCATGAGTTTATTTCCATGACCTAGTCAATGAAGCTTGAGAAGTTAAAACATCACCATTGAAGTTGTTTTGGAAGGGATGTCATGGCAAGGTTATTTTGGTTCACTACATTTCCAAGTTATCAAGATTTGATCCAAAAAGTACAAGAGGTTGATTGAAAAATAGTCATGGTTAGACAAGGTCTTTCTCCCATTGGTCACAAGTGCATATTTCTATCAATTATCAAGATATGGAAGTGGTTGTGGTTTCTATTATTTCTCATTATCATCCTCAACAACTTATATTTACAAAGCATTTGTTTTGGTACAAGAAGTTTGTTCAAAATTTTCAAAGTTCCTCAAAGCATTTTCTTGATCTAGGAGTTATGGTTTTTAACTTCAAAGAAGAATATCTTACTCATCTTTTAGTATTTTTAAGTGATTCCAAAGACATCCTTCTCTTTAAAGGGTTATCAACAAATCACTTCAAAAGTTCCAAGGATTTTTCATGTGGAAGAAACTTGATGAAGAAGAAAGATTATAAGTCCTCTAGATGAATCCCCAATTTTCCATGTGTGACTTCAAATGATCATAACTTGGTCAATTTTTATCACCTTGAGCCCATTCTTTTTCCCTAATGATCTTGAATATGTGAACTATATGACGTCTTTTATGTGCAAAGTGAGAAAATGAATGGAAATTGCCTTAAGGATACAAAAGATTATAGGTCATTTCATGATTTTTTTCCCACTTCAACAATTCATAACTCTCTCAATTTTTGGAGATTTTGAATGGTTCAAGTTCCAAAATGTCATTCAAGAGATCTAATTCATGCCATCTTTTTTGGTCAAGAGCAAATTCCAAGTAGAAGGCTATGTTTGGATGCAAGACATTATAGGTCACTTTTGAAGAAGAATTTGAAATATTTCTAAGTATGGAAAGTCAACCCTTTTTCTCCAACTTTGACTCAACACAAATTTCAGCTCAAGCATCCATTTGATTCCATTATTTTTTCATTTCAAAGCTTGTAACCTCATATTTCTAAAGTATCAAGAATCATGCCTTAAGACCCCTTGAGCTGAGAATGTCATTGGATTGAATTTGGTAACTTGGAACTGAAGTTTTCCCATAAGTCGGAATTTGAAGTCTTTGTTTTGGATTCTAATCACAATTTTTCCACGCGTTTATGCCTCTAAACATGTTTAATGAAGTTCCAGAATTGATTAGCACAACAAAACGCGCATTTTGGATGAGTTTTGATCAAATTGGAAGTCACACTTTTCTTGTTTGCAACTTCACACGATTTCCCTCCAAACTTCATCATTTCACACGCTTGGACATTCCATTTGATTCCCTATAAATAGAGGGTCATCCCCCATTCATTTCCTCAAGCTTAGATAGCCAGAATCACCCTGCCAAACTTGTTCCCTAACTCAGAATTCAGCAACTTCGAAATCCATTCTCAAGCCTTTTTCAATCCAATTTTTTCATCAATTCACCTTCCTTGATCTTCCCTGAAGCTAACCATATAATTACATTCAATAATTGTGCCCTATATTGCTCCATAGAAGTCCAGTTTCAGAGTTCTGCAACTCAACTCCAATAGGTAGATTCCTTCATCAATTCTTCAAAACTTTGATATCACTGTGATGCTCTCGTTGCCATGGTTCTAGTCGCAACACTTACTTCTTACTGGAAACACGTTTTGACCATGAAATTTCAAATCCCTTTTCAAAACTTAATTTCCAAATTGCTTGAGCTACAGTTTATATAAATTTGGTGCGAGGGTGTGGTTATCTTCGTCTTGAAGAGACGAAGCGAATGGCATAGGTCTGAGCTTCTGATTTTACAGTTTAAGAGACTTGTAATTCACATTGGCTGGAGGTTGAAGATGACCAACGTGTCATCTTCCAACCAATGATTGCACACCACTTGTTATTTTTGAATTCTGATTTAATAATGTATTCAGTGCTTTATTCACTAATGACCATGATATGCACAGGGCGCCAGATCCCTTGGATTTGATTACTAATGCGTTTTGACTCTCATCTAATGGTCCACATATTTTTTACTTTTCTTTTCTTTTCTGATTTTTTATATTTAATTGTTTTAAACTTCACAAAATCATAGAAAAATCATTTTTAGTCCAAAAAATCTGACAAAATTATGAAAAATATTTTTGATTATTCTCTTTATTATTTTTATTTTTTTACAATTTAATTTTGTGTTTTGGTATTTTTTATAAATTTACACTTTATTGGAATTGTTTTAAATGTTTAAAAATACTTTTATGCATTTTTAAATTCTGAAAAAATTATGGAATGATCCAATGATATTGTGACAAATATTGGTGACCTTATTTTGTTTTTGTTTATGACTTTGCTATTTTTTATCATTTTTGGTTTATTTTACCCCTTTCTTTTAATTTTAAAAATAGTTTCTGACTTAAAAAAATTTATAAAATTATTTTAGTTCATTTCTGATTTTTCTATGGTCTTACTTTTTTTTCTTGATTAATTTGGACATAGTTGGTATTTTTCTCTTTTATTTCTATTTTTAAACATTATTTTTAAACCTTTTTGTATATATTAAAATGTAATATTATTTTGTGATTATTTTCTGGCTGATCTTGGATTAAATTTTTTATCATGAACTTTATTAACATCATTGGATCCATGGTGTTGAGTCTAACTCCAGAGAAATAGATAAATGATTCTAATAATAGTTTGATTAAATTTAATCCAAAAGTGGTTTGTATATTCTCTCCCATACCTCTTCATCTCATCACCTTCTTATTGCACTAAATGTTATGGGAGCATGATCTCTATATCATGTCTCAAAACAAATGGTGCATAGATTGCTATTGACCGGTCTCAAAATAGATGTGACTTCTATATAAGTCCACTTACGATTGCTTAACAAAGCACTAAATTTTGTCCTGATTCGAATAAATGATCATTCGTGGCCCAAACTTATGTTTGCAAGCCCAAGTATGTTAATTTGATCTCTTTGATCCAATAACCTTGAGATTCATTGTGTGGAGGCTTTGGTTCTACCAATCCTCTAATGGATCTATAATACCTTTGTTCAACATGGATCATTTAAACACCGTTGATCATTAAATGATACTCATAAGGATTCCAAATGGATGATATACTTGACAAAAAGCAAATGCAACTTGTTGTGTGGAGGCTTTGGTTCTACCAATCCTCTAATGAGTTCCAAATGCAAGTTTCAATATGATCATCCAACTAACCACTAATCACTAATAATTGATTTTATTTTGTGTTTTTATTTTATGTTCTTTACTTTATGCACCATTTACTTTTAGCATTTACATTTCATGCTATTTTTCATCTTTGCTCACTTGAGCCCCTTTATATTCTTATCATTTTTCATTTTGCTCACTTGAGCTTTTCTTTTCTTTTAAAGACACCTAATAATCAACATGAACCCTAAGAATATTTAATGATACTTGGAATATTTGGTTACTACCCTTGGCATTATGGAGCATTGGACTTTTTGGACTTAGGATTAGAAAACTTGGCCTATGATTGGAGACCTTGTGATCTTATCTGATTATTTTGTCTGGAGCTCTTGAGGTTTATCTCAAGACATTAGGTTGTTTGTTTATTTTGTGTGCAGATTATTGTGATTACACCTTTTGTTTGTAATCTGGAATTCACCTGTATACAGCCGTTACTCTGCCCAATTTTTGTGAAGACTTAATACACTTGAAGTTTGGTTCTCTCAAGAGGTCTAGTACATTTGCTTGTTTGGTTTCAATCCAAAGAATGGGAATTCTATTTTGGCTCATAATGTCAAGTATTGGCTTCTTGTTGGTTAGATGGTTCTTATCCCTAGCTTTTACCTTATGCTTTAGGATAGCCTCTTCTTCTCCTCCCATCTTCTTTAAATTCAAAAAAATGTCTCCCCCTTTTGAAAATTCTTCTTGTTTTAAACTTGAATTACTTTTATAATAAACTTGGACTTAGGTCCATGCATTTTCAAACATTTTCATAAATAAACTCCAATAAACTTAACAACACTTTGACATTTTTTGTGAGAAGACTAAAAGTTAATCAATCTCATTTCAAATCATTTTGCCACTTTGGCTTTTATCTTTAAAATTTTCTCAAAGGATTGAACTCTTGTCAATGCTTGTAGTGATGCAAACAACTATGCTTATACAATATGTAGTAAAGAGAGATATTTTCCACTTGGGTGTTAAGTGAGGCATTGTAAATTTTAAAATCCAAGCCATATCCTCCACTTTGAGATGATGCAAATTCTCCTTTCTCATGATTGTGGGTAGTGGGTATGTTTTCCACACGGACAATGACGATGATGTTTTATCTCATAAAATTGACCAACACATTTGTGTTTTAAAACTTTTAAAAGAGGAACTACGTGTACCCTGATCCCCTATTGCACGAAAAGGTGGTACGTATGCACTAAAGGTTCGCAACTTCGGTGAGTGCAAAAATAATAAATATATTTCTTTTCTCACCTCCACCATCTATTTTATACAACATATTTCATAGCCAAAATATACAGATTTTTCAAAGAGGTTCCTGTGGAGTACCGTAGATGTTTAGGGTGCTAATATCTTCCCTTTGCATAACCAACCCCCTTACCTTGAATCTTTCCCCCTCTTTTTGGGTTATTCGCTCTTTTCCCATTCCTTTGGAAAAAATAAAGCGCGGTGGCGATTTTTATTTTGATTTGTATAAGTTTAGTCAATCCAATGGCTTAGTCTTGAACATTTCTACAGCTACAGAAAAATGGCGACTTCACTGGGGACAGATTGATCTCCTGTTGGTCCATCCCTAAGTGAGTTGAGCCTATCTTTGTTTGTATTTGTATATGTGTTATTATTATTTTTGTGTTATATGTTGTATATATGTTTGTCTGGATTATCCTGGTTTTCAGGGTGCTTGGTGATTACTTATAAGTCCTATACCCGGACTTGGGAAAAATTTAAGGTAATACAGGCGGTATAGTCATGTTAACTTTGAGGGAGTAATCCCAAAAAAGGTGGAATGAGATCCCCCACTCAGTGGAGGCCCCTTTGACTGTAGTTTTGTTTACCGAGTAATCGGGAAGACGTACTGCTTTCGACCTGGGAGCCTGCTGAAACTGAGGACCGTAGAATACCTAACCCATCTTGGCCTTTTAGGTGTAGTGCGGAAGCTATAACAGAGTAATCCAAAAAAAGTTGTCATGCGATACTACGCTCGGACAAGTTTTTCTTGAGAATATTACTAATTACCGAGTTAATCGAGAAGTTGGTAATATCCGAAGGAAGGATGTAGACTCTGGGAACCTCTAGAACCTTGTTCGGCAGGTGATAACTTTTAGACTAATACCTTATGGGTAGTACCTTCGACCTCATGCTCGTGACGTTGAACCTATGAACCCTATATGTGTGATCTTGTGTGTGATTGTTGCATCATGCATCCATGCACTCATAAGCATCTTTTGGAGAAATTTTATTTCAAGGGATTTAAAAGTTGACCATTTGTAAATATCTCAGGTACTTTTTAACAATGGATTCTGGAAAGAGAAAGACCGAGAAGTACGGTTTCAAGGATCCCAAGATAGATGAGTTGATCAGTCTAATTCCTGAGATCGAGTGTTCTGCAGAATTTCGGAAGAAGTATGGATCCATTATTCCTCTCATGAAGCTGAAGATGAAGGAGGGTATTCTCTTGACCTTGGTCCAGTTCTATGATCTGATGTATCATTGCTTTACTTTTCCCGACTATCAGTTGATGCCTACACTTGAGGAGTATTCTTACTTATTGGATTTACCTGTTACTGATCGTGTTCCTTTTACTGGTTTGGAGGGTGAGCCAAAACCACATGAGATTGCTGCTTTGATTCATATGGGGAAGTCTGAGGTGGAAGCCCATATGACTACTAAATGAGGGATTAGAGGATTACCAGCTCAGTTCTTATTGGAGAAAGCTCATTACTTTGCCAGGATGAAGAGTACAATCGCTTTTGAGGCTATCTTTGCTCTACTTGCTTACGGGTTGTTCTTATTTCCTAATATGGAAAAGTTTGTTGACATTAATGCTATCAGGATCTTCATGATTAGAAACCCAGTTCCTACCTTGTTGGGTGATGCTTATTACTCTAGTCATCTTCAGAATTCTTATCATGGGGGGATGTTTATTTGTTGCACGCCTATGTTGTACCGGTGGTTCATCTCTCATATACCTCAGTCTGATGCTTTTTGGGATGTCAAGAAAGAACCCCGTTGGGCTCCTAAGATCATGGAACTTACTCACTCGGATATTGATTGGTATCATTGAGCTTACCAGGATATAGAGATTATTGACAGTTGTGGTAGTTCCCCAATGTACCTCTTCTTGGTACAAAGGGAGGAATTAATTATAACCCTGTTCTTGCACGACGACAGCTTGGCTATCTGATGAGGGATAAACTAAATAGTATTCATTTGAGTAGTTTCTTTCTGAAGGATGGAGAAGACCATAGGGAAGCTAGGGAGCAGATTGCGAAGGCCTGGCGTCACATTCATAAGAAGAGTAGGAAGGATTTGGGACCTAGGGGTGCTTTTTCTTTGGAGCCATATCTTCAGTGGGTCCAAATGAGAGCTATTCAGTTGAAGATGTCGTATTCCCGGGAAACACCTATGCCTGATCTGTTTGTAAAGACCGCTCCTCCCTTATTAGATGATCTAGAAGAGCTGCAGCTCGCTTTGGTCAGGATGCAACAGGAAAGGGACGCTTGGAAGAATAAGTGCCAAACTTTAGAGATTTCCTATAAAGCAGACTTGAAGGAGAAAGACGACTTGATTGAGATCCTTGAGAGTTGAGCAGTAGAGACTATGGAGAGGCAAGGAGATTTATTTTATCCTAAGCCTTAATCAGATGCTGATCACTCACTTCCTGATTCAGGTGATTGAAAGGAGGTTGCCATCAAACATGCGGAAGAAAACCAGAGGTTGAAGGCTCAGATTGCCAGGCTCATAGGGAAGCGCCAACGTATAGAGTGATCTCCCTCAGTTTTACTTCTCAGGGTTTTAGATTTTTATTTCATCTTGTACTTGGGATCATTGAAACTTTTAATCCATTTTGGAATTGTTATAATAAATTTTTCAGTATTATAAATGCGTTATTACTTTGATATTTGCAATATGTCCACAAATTTTAAATCCCTTTAAATATTAAATAAAATCATGTGCATTGCATATCATGCATCATATTGTACATATTTCTTGCATTTTTTATGTATATTCAGGTGTCTTACCAAGCTTCTTTACTTTGTTCAGCAAGCTGACTCACCACTACAACACTCGGGCTAATCTCAGAAAGAAGATGGACAGCCTAGAACAAGAGAATCATGAGTTGTGCGAGGAGGTTTCTACTTTGAAGGCCGGAATGGCCAATCTGACTACTCTGATGGAAGCTCTGGTGACTGCTCAGAATCAGCCACCGAGTGTCCAACCTCAATCAACAAGGGCAACTACCGAAGCTCCGACTGTTCCCGTATATGCTACTTCAACTACTGTTCAGAATCGCATGCCTCAAGGTTATCCATGGGGAATGCACGAGAATTTTACACCTGAAGGTTTCAATCTTGGTCCTCAAGATACTCCAATTGTTCAGACTATTGTTACTCCAGCACCTCCTGTGGTGCATGCTGCTCCTGCTGCGCCTCCGTCGGTGAATATGGTTTCGTTTGTTAATGATGATGTATGTCGTCCTTTCCCTCCACCGAGTGAAGACTTGGGTCTTTATGACAGAATGGATGATTTTCAAGAGCAGTTTAACAAGATGCAAAGAGAGATGAAGGCCCTTAGAGGAAAAAAGTTATTTGGGCAGAATGTGAATGAGCTATGCTTGGTCCCGAATGTTAAGATACCTGCTAAGTTTAAGGTCTCAGAGTTTGAGAAGTACAAGGGAAACACTTTCCCTCGTGCTCATCTGGTGATGTATGTGAGGAGAATGTCTACCCATACTGATGATCAGTGTCTGTTGATTCACTTTTTTCAGGATAGTTTGACCGGTGCTGCGCTAAAGTGGTATATGAGTTTGGACAATGCCAATATCCATACTTTCAATGATTTGGGAGAAGCATTCATCAAACAATACAAGTACAACGTGGACACGGTTCCTGACCTTGATCAACTCAGGGCCATAGTTCAGAAAGATAGGGAATCATTCAAAGAGTATGCACAAAGATGGCGTGAGGTAGCCGCCCAAGTGATTCCTCCCATGGAAGAGAAGGAGATGACTAAGATTTTCTTGAAAATGTTGGGTGCTTTCTACTACAAAAGGATGGTGGCGAGTGCACCAAATGATTTTACTGAAATGGTAGGAATGGGTATCCGCTTAGAAGAGGCTATAAGAGAGGGCCGCTTAACAAAGAGTGAAAGTTCTGGAGGTGTGAAGAAACCATCTTATGGGTTTACCAAGAATAAGGAAGGGGGTGCAAATGTTATTATGCAAGAGAGGAGGGTTAATACTCCTAGAAGGAATTATCAGCGTCATCAGCAAGTCGCCTCAGTTACTTCAGTTGTGGGTGCAGCTCCAACTACTGTTGCTTATCAAAGACCATCCCAGCAGGGGAATCAAGGGTATAATCAGAGAAGGGAGAGTTATGACCCTATTCCTATGAGCTATATAGAGTTACTACTGGCATTGATTCAGAAGAAGCTGGTTCAGACCCGACCACCTCCCGTCGTACCATCACCATTGCCTTGGTATTACAAAGCAGACCAAACATGTGCTTTTCATCAGGGAGCACCAGGGCATAATGTTGAGAATTATTATCCTTTGAGGACTGAGGTGCAGAAGTTGGTAAAGTATGGTGTTCTATCTTTCAAGGACGTGGGACCTAATGTGAAATACAACCCTCTACCCAAGCATGGGAGTATAAATGCTGTGAATATGGTGGCCAGTTGTCCAGGCGACTTCCGAATTTTTTATATTAATCTGGTTAGAGGAGATTTGGTGAAAATGCACGCAGACCTTTGTGAATTTATCTACTATACGCATGACCATGCCGGTTGTGCTATTTGTAGTACAAATATACAGGGTTGGGATAAGATAAAGGCTGATTTACAAGAGATGATGGATGAGGGCCTAATCCACATAATCAGGCCTAGGGCAGAGTATGAAGAGGAGGTGAATATGGTTTCTGGATGTCCTGGAGAATTCAGAATTTTTGATGTAGAGTATATGAATGAAGACCTTGTGCAATTGCATGCTACCTTCTGCCATATGGCTGGCCAGGTGCAACACCAATATTGATCTTGCCGAGTTTGCTGTCGAGATTCCCAAGGATGTTCAATTGTGAAGAAGGGTGTTCAGTTATTTTTAGACAATGGAATTATCAAGGTTACAATTCAAAGGGATGATTACCATGAAGTTGATATGGTTGAGGTTTGTTTGATGGCAGAAGAGTCGGATGAAGAGTATGTCTTCGCAGATGAGTATTTCTCCTCAGATGAGGATTTGTTTTCCAAAAATGACTCAATAATGACTGATTGTGTTGAAGAAGGGGTAAATGTCATCGTACCTTGTTTTGGGGCACCCGCCCATCTTGAAGTTGAGTATTATAGCAAGACAGTTGTTACCCCATTGGTGATTAGTTTACCGGATCTTATCCCCTACAAGTCAAATAAGGTTGTGCCTTACAAATACAATGCTACAATCTTAGAGGATGGAGTGGAAGTTCCCATCCAGCCAATTCCTGATGTTGGGAATATTGTTGAAAATAGCAGGGTGACCTGCAGCGGTCGTGTGTTTGCACCAGTTGTTCGAAGAGATGTTAGTAATGGAAAGAAAATTGCTGAGAATGTTGAACCCAAGAAGGCTACGGGTGAGACTAGTGGGGCTGCGTTAGAGAAAGAAGTGCATGATATTTTGAAGATAATCAAGATGAGCGATTACAGAATTGTAGATCAGCTACTGCAGACTCCTTCAAAAATATCTATCTTAGCTTTATTGATGAACTCTTCTGCTCACGAAGAATCCTCGATGAGGGTATTGGACCAAGATTTTGTGGAAAGTGATATGCCAATAGATCAATTCAGCAGTGTAATAGGGAACATTACGTCATGTAATAACTTGAGTTTCTGCGATGATGAATTACCAGATGAAGGAAGGAATCACAACTTGGCCCTCCACATCTCTATAAACTGCAAGAATGGTTCACTATCCAATGTGCTGATTGATAATGGATCCGCGTCGAATGTTATACCGAGGAGTACGCTTATGAAGTTGAAATATCAAGGAACACCTATGCACCCGAGTGGCATCATTGTGAAAGTGTTCGATGGATCAAGGAAATCTGTTATTGGTGAAGTGGACTTGCCTATTCATATAGGACCACATTTGTTTCAGATTACTTTCCAGGTCATGGACATTGTTCCTGCTTATAGCTGTTTATTGGGAAGGCCATGGATTCATGAGGCAAGGGTTGTCACTTCAACTTTACACCAGAAACTGAAGTTTTTACGTGAAGGTAAAGTAGTGATCATAAATAGGGAACAAGCATTATTAATATCTCATTTGTCCTCTTTCAGCATTGTGGAGGCGGATGAAGCTGCTGTTGGAACCCAGTTCCAAGCCTTATCCATTGACAATATAAGAAATGAAAATTTCATGGTTACGCTTAAGGATGCGCAGCAGGTTATGCGTAAGGGTCATAGTGAAGTGTGGGGACAGATTATGGATCCACCTGTGAACAAGAACAGAGTTGGCATGGGGTTTTCTTTGAAGAATGACAAAGGTAAGGGCATAATGCTGAAGTATGCTGCAAGCAAGTATAAAAATATCTTCCATAGCGGGGGTTATCTTCATCCAATTGTTTCCAGGATCAATGCCATTATGGAAGATGAAGTAGAGCAGGAAATGCTGAATTATGTGACGCACAGAGTTAGGGTCCAGAACTGGATCACCATTGATGTTCCTTCTTGCATACATGTTTCAAAGTAATTTGTTTTATTAATATTTTTGAAAAGCTTTCACTCTTCCAAAGGTGGAAGTATTAATGTTGTAGGGCTTATCTGTTGCTGTGACTTTTAAAATCAATAATAAAAGTTGTCTTTGTTTCCCAAATTGTGTCTTTATTTTCTGCTTTTTCTCGGAAAATGGTAGTAAAAAAACCCTTCAAAATAAATAATAACTGAAATTCAATTTGCATGATCACTTGTTATATGTGTCTGTTTCTAAAAGCAATCATAAATCATATGTGCAGATTAATTAAAAAAGTCGTTGAATACAATGACCATGCACCCTCTCCCAACTTTGAATGTCCTGTGTATGGGGCTGAAGAAGAAGATTATGATGAGATTCTAGAAAAGGTCTCACGGTTTCTTGAGCACGAGGAAAATATCATTCATCCATATAAAGAGCCATTGGAAGTGATTAATTTGGGTTCAGAAGAAGATCCGGAGGAAGTCAAGATTGGAGCATTATTGCATCCTGATGTGAAGAGTAGGTTGATTGAGCTATTGAAAGAGTATGTGGATATTTTTTCTTGGTCTTACCAAGATATGTCTGGTCTAGATACAAATATTGTAGAGCACCGTTTGCCGTTGAAGCTAGAGGATCCACCAATTAAACAAAAGTTGAGAAGAACTCACCCAGATATGGCAGTGAAAATCAAAGAGGAGGTTCTAAAGCAGATTAATGATGGTTTTCTTGTGACGTCAGTGTATCCTCAATGGATTGCCAATACTGTCCCAGTACCAAAAAAAGACAGAAAAGTCCGTATGTGCATAGATTACAGAGATCTAAATAAAGTTAGTCTAAAAGATGATTTTCCATTGCCACACATTGATATGTTAGTGGATAGCACAACAAAATTCAAAGTATTCTCGTTCATGGATGGATTTTCTGGGTATAATCAAATAATAATGGTGCCTGAGGACATGGAAAAAACAACGTTTATCACACCCTGGAGAAAATTCTGTTACAGAGTGATGCCCTTCGGGTTGAAGAACGCTGGTGCAACATATCAGAGGGCTATGACAACCCTATTTCATGATCTGATGCACAAGGAAATCTAAGTATATGTTGATGATATGATTGCCAAATCCCAGAATGAATAAGGGCATGTAGAATATTTATTGAAGTTGTTTCAGCGTTTGAGGAAGTATCGTCTCCGCTTAAATCCAAATAAATGTACCTTCGGTGTTCAATCAGGAAAATTGTTGGGTTTCATTGTTAGCCAGAAAGGAATTGAAGTTGACCCTGATAAACTCAAAGCAATTCAAGAGATGCCAGCACCAAGAACTGAAAAGCAAGTGAGTGGTTTCCTCGGGCGTTTGAATTATATTTCCAGATTCATTTCCCACATGACTGCAACATGTAAACCAATCTTTAAGTTGTTAAATAAAGATCAAGGTTGTGTATGGACGGATGACTGCCAAAGGGCATTTGAAAGTATTAAAGAATATATGCTTGGACCTCCTATCTTGCTCCCTCCTGTCGAAGGAAGACCGTTGATTATGTATCTGACAATGTTAGATAATTCCATGGGTTGTATTCTGGAACAACAGGATGAAACAGGGAAGAAAGAGTTCGCCATTTATTACCTCAGTAAAAATTTCACTGATTATGAGTCGCAGTATTCCATGCTGGAAAATACATGTTGTGCTTTGGCCTAGGCAGAAAAGCGTTTGCGGCAGTATATGTTGAATCACATTACTTGATTGATCTCCAAAATGGATCCAATCAAGTAAATTTCTGAAAAGCCAGCTCTTATTGGGAGAATTGCCCGCTGGAAGATGTTTCTATCTGAATATGATATCGAATACTGCACTCAAAAAGCTATTAAAAGCAGTGTGTTGGTAGATTATCTTGCTCACCAACCAGTTGAGGATCATCAGTCTGTAGAGTATGAATTCCCCGATGAGGATGTGATGTTCCTGAAAGTGAAAGATTGTGATGAACCATTTCCTAAGGAAGGTCCTGACCCTGAATCTCGTTGGAGTATGATATTTGATGGAGCTGTGAATGCTTATGGTAAATGAATTGGTGTTGTGATTGTCACTCCACATGGATCGCACATTCCTTTTACCGCAAGGTTAACGTTTTATTGTACTAATAATATGGCAGAATATGAGGCTTGCATCATGTGTCTCAAAGAAGCTATTGATCTCAGAATTAAAAATATAGATGTGTGTGGTGATTCAACTTTGGTAATAAATCATATTAAAGGAGAATGGGATACTCGTCACCCTGGCTTGATCCCTTACAAAGATTATGCTAGAATATTGTTACCCTTCTTTAATAAAGTTGAATTCCATCACATTCCTAGAGATGAAAATCAGATGGCGGATGCTCTGGAAACTCTAGCTTCTATGTACCAAGTGAATACTTCAAATGATATACCTCGAATTATGGTTCGGCGACTGGATAGGCCTTCTCATGTGTTTACAACAGAGGAGGTAGCAGATGAAAAACCTTGGTATCACGATATCAAGAATTTCCTTCAGAAACAGGAATACCCGATTGGTGCATCGAATAAAGATAGAAAGACATTGAGAAGATTGGCTGGCAGCTTCTTCCTCAGTGAAAATGTGTTGTACAAAAGAAATTATGACATGGTCTTGCTCAGATGCGTGGATAGACACGAAGCAGACATGTTGAAGCATGAGGTTCATGAAGGTTCATTTGGCACTCATGCCAATGGACATTTGATGGCTAAAAAGATGCTAAGGGCAGGTTACTATTGGCTGACAATGGAATCTGAT
The DNA here is from genome assembly GCA_948472305.1 of Vicia faba. Classification (NCBI taxonomy): domain Eukaryota; kingdom Viridiplantae; phylum Streptophyta; class Magnoliopsida; order Fabales; family Fabaceae; genus Vicia; species Vicia faba. The sequence goes on along the minus strand of OX451740.1, from coordinate 795,277,100 downwards.
TGTTATAAATTTGCAACGAAGTGTCATAAATGTCAGGTTTATGCAGATAAGATCCATGTGCCTCCGACACTTCTCAATGTGATCTCTTCCCCATGGCCTTTCTCTATGTGGGGTATTGACATGATTGGGATGATAGAACCTAAAGCTTCGAATATACACCATTTTATCTTGGTAGCAATTGATTACTTCACCAAGTGGGTGGAAGCTGCTTCATATGCCAATGTTACTAAGCAGGTGGTTGTGCGCTTCATCAAGAATAATCTTATATGTCGGTATGGTGTGCCGAGAAGAATTATCACCGACAATGGCAAGAATATGAACAATAAAATGATGACAGAACTGTGCGAAGAATTCAAGATTGTCCATCATAATTCATCTCCATACAGGCCAAAGATGAATGGGGTTGTTGAAGCTGCTAATAAGAATATCAAGAAGATTATCCAGAAATGGTCGTTACTTATAAAGATTGGCATGAAATGCTCCCTTTTGCTTTGCATGGATATCGAACATCTGTCCACACTTCAACAGGAGCAACCTCATTCTCCCTGGTGTATGGAATGGAAGTTGTACTCCCAATCGAGGTTGAGATTCCCTCTTTACGTGTGATAATGGAAACCAAGTTGTCAGAGGCTGAGTGGGTCCAGAACCGGTTTGACCAATTGAATCTGATCAAAGAGAAGAGGATGACAACTTTATGTCATGGATAATTATATCAGAAAAGGATGAAGAAAGCTTTTGATAAGAAGGTCAAACCTCGTAAATTCAGAGAAGGCGACCTCGTGCTCAGGAAGATCATGTCTTTCAACACTGATTTTAGGGGCAAGTGGACTCCCAACTTTGAAGGCCCATATGTTGTCAAGAAAGCCTTCCATGGCGGTGCATTAATTCTTGAAACTATGGATGGCGAGGAGTTCCCACGTCCCATGAATGTTGATGCAGTCAAGAAATACTTCGCCTAAAGAAATAAAAGAACAGCTCGCTAAGTTGAAAACCCGAAAGGGCGTCTTAGGCAAAAAAAGAGCATCTCGGTAGGCCGAAAACCCGAAAGGGCGGTCTAGGCAAAAATTAGAGACATAAACAGAATAAATTTCCCACTAAGCTGAAAACCCGCAAGGGCAGTTTAGGTAAAAGTTAGGGACGTTCTTGGCAAGTAACTACATCAGCCAAGACTTGATCGTTGGAGCAACAATCTTCTCGGATTCTCATCACAACTTCCACAGAAGTTGTTACTCAGGATTTCAAAAGTTGTTAGAGGGGATAGTGGTCATTGTATCTCAATGTATCTTTTCCGTTATATATTACCATTTTCTGAACTTTGTAATTATCCATGGAGTCTCGCGATTCGCAAACTACCATTCTATTAATGAAATTTGAGCTTTTACCCAATTCTTTGTATTTCTTATTTTATTTAGCTTGCAAAGACTCCATTTATTATTGATAATAACTTTTAAAGCAAAAATATTAAATAACAAAAAAAAATTCGAAAAGAATTAACAATTTACTTTTACTTTGGATTTTGTGATTCAAGAGAAAAACAAAAATGGTGATCCCAGGAATGGACAAATTCCAGTTTGTTTTAAGAAGTTTTTGTTCCCCTCGGGAAGGTTTACTCAGGATGATTCATTGTATTGGGTTCGTGACTCCGATATCCTCGGTCAAGTTTGGATTCATTTCTCCTCTTTTCTGAATTTTCATAATGTGAAGTCTCAATCTGAGATTTCTCCCGTGAAGTTTTCGTTCGGTCTAATGGAAATTATTTTTCCCAAGAAGTTGGTACCATAATCACTCCTGAAGAGCGCAGGTACCTGGTTTCGCTAGTGGAGAACGTATTATGGTTTTCCCTTTGAAGATATGGTGTTAATCTCCCCAATGAAGTAGGCCTGAATTCCCCAGTGAATGTTTTGATTATTTGGTGTCCATCTGCTTTACTTGAGACTGGTTTTGCAATCCTCATTAGAAGTTTTACTTTTGAAAATGTTTGTTTCCTCGGTGAAGCCTGGAGAAAGATGTTATATCCCCGTATTTGTACTATTTTATCACTTTGTTTTGTTTACTTCCAGATTATGTTTTTCCCCAGTAAAGCTAAAGCAGGCAGTAGTTTTGTTTCCTCAGTTGGCATTTACTTTTTCTTTGAATGATCATCCTGGATGTAGTTTAGCCGAGTGTTGTTTGTACCAGAGTTGGTTTTGCTTGGGTACTCTCAGGGTTGTGTATCTGTTTTGTCAGCATACGCACGATAACACTCATACATTCATACATACATCATGCATAGCTAAAATTGGCAAATCATTGTTTGTTGACATTTTTTTATGTTTTGTCGGCATATCACCCTGTTTTGCAGAGTTACATTGTCCTCTCTTTGATAGAGTGGTGGCCCTAAGCAAAAAACGTATATTCTTTCAATTTCCCCACTGAGTTATCACTCGTGGAAGATTTTTTGCTTTAGCCTTCCTATACAGCTCCTTGTTTAGATGGATTTGGTTTTCCCTCTTGAGTTTATTTATCAAAGGATGTATTTTGGTTTACTGTTCCATTCCAGTTTATTTCTGGTTTGAATCTGTGGTTCCACAATGATATTATTTACTTTGGATTTCTGAAAGCTTCGAGTTTTGGTTTGTGCATTTATTTTGCACAAGAAGACTTTGTCTCCTCAGCAGGAATATCATGGCATTTCCCCAGGAAGTCATATTTCTTTCCCCGGGAATCCATATTTCTATCCTCGGAAAGTCATTTCTTTTTACAATCCTCCATGACAACAAGTAGCAGGTCTCTTTATTTGAGCAACTTGTTCTTCCCTATAAAAGTCAACGTAACCTTTTTGTTATCTCCTCTATGAGTGGACAGTTTGCAGTCCGTCGTTAGTTTACGCCAGTAGAGGGTAAGACTTTTAAATACGCAGAAACAGCTCATTGTGAAATATTTGCAAGTGGAAGTCTCTTTATTTGAGACAACCTACATCTTACCCTTTCAAGGCAAATTGCCTCGGTTAAAGAAGAAGTTGAGACCCGTTCTAGGTGAAATGCCAGAATTCTAGGGAAACTTGTTATCTTTTTGCTACCCTCAGTAAACGTTGGTAGTTCATCGTCAGTGAACGGTGATGCTATGATATATTCTCTCTCTACCTTTAGTGAAAGTTGGTAGATCACCATCAGTGGAAGTTGGTAGATCACCATCAGTGAAAGTTGGTGTTTGTCATCTTATTGCTACCCTCAGTGAATGTTGGTAGTTCATCGTCAATGAACAGCGATGCTATGATATTTCATTTCCTTCTACCTTCAGTGAATGTTGGTAGCTCATCGTTAGTGAACGTCGGTGTTGATATTTCTTTTCCTTCTACCTTCAGTGAACGTTGGTAGCTTTACCTCAAGTAAGAGTTGGTGTATCCTTTGACCATTTTACCATCCTCTATGGCTCAGGTCTTTTGATCCACCAGTGATTTATTTTCCTGGTCGGGACGCTCCCTTATTTCTTTATTATTGTTACATCCCTAGTGGTGTTTTGCGTCCCTTTGGATTTGTCCATGTGCACTCATATTCATAAGCACTGTAGGGCATCTTAGGGCCAAAAATAGGGTTTGTTTTATATTTAAGCATCTTCGATCACGTCGACATGAAGTATTTTAACCTTCGTATCTCCGGATAGAAGAAACTTAAATAAGGGCAGCTGTTGTACCCCAATTTTTCCCCTAAGATCCCTTCACCATACCATATTGATTCAATCACAACAAGATCACATTAGGGCCTTTGGTTCTCCTTCATATCTTTAGCTTTGCTCTTTGAGGAATCACCAAGCACCTTGACTTGTTTTTCTTGTGCAATCATTCATGTTTTTGTTTTGACTTTCCTTTTAAATAATAAAATGCAATGTTGGTTTGTCTTACTTGTCAACAATGCAGGTAAAGGCAATGGGGCTTAGCAAGTTGATCCATGGATTCATGAGTTTATTTCCATGACCTAGTCAATGAAGCTTTAGAAGTTAAAACCTCACCATTGAAGTTGTTTTAGAAGGTATGGCATGGCAAGGTTATTTTGGTTCACTACATTTCCAATTTATCAAGATTTGATCCAAAAAGTACAAGGGGTTGATTGAAAAATAGTCATGGTTAGACAAGGTCTTGTTCCCATTGGTCACAAGTGCATATTTCTCTCAATTATCAAGATATGGAAGTGGTTGTTGTTGCTATTAGTTCTCATTATCATCCTCAACAACTTATATTTACAAAGCATTTGTATTGGTACAAGAAGTTTGTTCAAAATTGTCAAAGTTCCTAAAAGCATTTTCTTGATCTAGGAGTTAGGGTTTTTAACTTCAAAGAAGCATATCTTGCTCATCTTTTAGTATTTTTGTGTGATTCCAAAGACATCCTTCTCTTTAAATGGTTATCAACAAATCACTTCAAAAGTTCCAAGGAGTTTTCATGTGGAAGAAACTTGATGAAGAAGAAAGACTACAAGTCCTCCAGATGAATCCCCAATTTTCCATGTGTGACTTCAAATGATCATAACTTGGTCAATTTTTATCACCTTGAGCCCATTCTTTTTCCCTAATGATCTTGAATATGTGAACTATATGACGTCTTTTATGTGCAAAGTGAGAAAATGAATGGAAATTGCCTTAAGGATACAAAAGATTATAGGTCATTTCATGATTTTTTTTTCCCACTTCAACAATTCATAACTCTCTCAATTTTTGGAGATTTTGAATGGTTCAAGTTCCAAAATGTCATTCAAGAGATCTAATTCATGCCATCTTTTTTGGTCAAGAGCAAATTCCAAGTAGAAGGCTATGTTTGGATGCAAGACATTATAGGTCACTTTTGAAGAAGAATTTGAAATATTTCTAAGTATGGAAAGTCAACCCTTTTTCTCCAACTTTGACTCAACACAAATTTCAGCTCAAGCATCCATTTGATTCCATTATTTTTTCATTTCAAAGCTTGTAACCTCATATTTCTAAAGTATCAAGAATCATGCCTTAAGACCCCTTGAGCTGAGAATGTCATTGGATTGAATTTGGTAACTTGGAACTGAAGTTTTCCCATAAGTCGGAATTTGAAGTCTTTGTTTTGGATTCTAATCACAATTTTTCCACGCGTTTATGCCTCTAAACATGTTTAATGAATTTCCATAATTGATTAGCACAACAAAACGCGCGTTTTGGATGAGTTTTGATCAAATTGGAAGTCACACTTTTCTTGTTTGCAACTTCACACGATTTCCCTCCAAACTTCATCATTTCACACGCTTGGACATTCCATTTGATTCCCTATAAATAGAGGGTCATCCCCCATTCATTTCCTCAAGATTAGATAGCCAGAATCACCCTGCCAAACTTGTTCTCTAACTCAGAATTCAGCAACTTCGAAATCCATTCTCAAGCCATTTTCAATCTAATTTTTTCATCAATTCACCTTCCTTGATCTTCCCTGAAGCTAACCATATAATTACATTCAAGAATTGTGCCCTATATTGCTCCATAGAAGTCCAGTTTTAGAGCTCTGCAACTCAACTCCAATATGTAGATTCCTTCATTAATTCTTCAAAACTTTGATATCATTGTGATACTCTTAATGATATTGTGAAGATCACTTAAACAAAAGAGGATTTACAATATCTTTGGTCAACAATAGAGGTTCTACTTTGATCACTTAAACAATAGAGGTTCTACCAATCCTCTAATGGATCTACAATACCTTTGGTCAACGAGGATCACTTAAACAGCATTGATCATTAAATGATGCTCATAAGGATTCCAAATGGATGATATATTTGACAAAAATCAAATGCAACTTGTTGTGTCGAGGCTTTGGTTCTACCAATCCTCTAATGAGTTCCAAATGCAAGTTTCAAGATGATCATCCAACTAACCACTAATCACTAATAATTGATTTTGATTTGTATTTTTATTTTATGTTCTTTACTTTATGCACCATTTACTTTTAGCATTTACATTTCGTGCTATTTTTCATCTTTGATCACTTGAGCCCCTTTATATTCTTGTCATTTTTCATTTTGCTCACTTGAGCTATTCTTTTCTTTTAAAGACACCTAATAATCAACATAAACCCTATGAATCTTTAATGATACTTGGACTATTTGGTTACTACCCTTGGCATTATGGAGCATTGGACTTTTTAGACTTAGGATTAGAAACCTTGGCCTATGATTGGATACCTTGTGATCTTATCTTATTATTTTGTCTGGAGCTCTTGAAGTTTACCTCAAGACATTGGGTTTGTTGTTTGTTTTGTGTGCAGGTTATTGTGATTACACCTTTTATTTGTAATCTGGAATTCACCCGTATACATCCGTTACTCTGCCCAATTTTTGTGAAGACTTAATACACTTGAAGTTTGGTTCTCTCTAGATGTCTAGTACATTTGCTTGTTTGGTTTGAATCTAAAGAATGAGAATTCTATTTTAGCCCATAATGTCAAGTATTGGCTTCTTGTTGGTTAGATGGTTCTTATCCCTAGCTTTTACCTTATGCTTTAGGATAGCCTCTTCTTCTCCTCCCATCTTCTTTAATTTCAAAAAATCTTCTCCCCTCTTTTGAAAATTCTTCTTGTTTTAAACTTGAATTACTTTTATAATAAACTTGGACTTAGGTCCATGCATCTTCAAACATTTTCATAAATAAACTCCAATAAACTTAACAATACTTTGACATTTTTTGTGAGAAGACTAAAAGTCAATACATATCATTTCAAGCCATTTTTCCACTTTGGATTTTATCTTTAAACTTTTCTCAAAAGATTTAACTCTTGTCAATCCTTGTAGTGATGCAAAAAACTATACTTCTATAATATGTAGTAAAGAGAGATATTTTCCACTTGGGTGTTGAGTGAGACATTGTTGATTTTAAAATCCAAGCCATATCCTCCACTTTGAGATGATGCAAATTATCATTTCTCATGATTGTGGGTAGTAGGTATGTTTTTAACACGGACAATGACGATGATGTTTGTGATACGGTGGGAGAACTGACTTGAGGTTTTGCGTTTGTTTTCGCAAATGTTTCGGTTGAGCAAGAGTCGCCACTGACTTTTTATTTTATCCTAAGGAAAGGTTAAAAAGAACAGCAAAAACCTTTGAGACGTTTTCTTGGGTTCGGGAGTAGATTATAGAAAGGGAAGGTATTAGCACCCTTTCTATCCATGGTTATCCATGGGCTCTTAGTTACTTGCTTAGATCAACTTGCCTTAATTTTCAATTGTTTGAAATGGTGCTTTGTGTGTGTGGGTTTTGAAAATGTTTTGAAAAGAAGCCAATGTGGTGGCAACCTTTGTAATGATCCATGTTGGGATGTATACAAAGGTGTATGTCTTTTGAAAAGGTTTCAATGTTTTTGAAAGTGTAGTGATGTGTGTTTTGAAAATGGGCAAGTGTTTTGTTTTGCAAGTTTGATTCAAGTAACTAAGAGATTGTCTACTCCTAAATTTCTCAAAGATTTCTCCTATGTTTTTAACCCTTTTAACAATTTTGTTCCACCATTGCATTTGGTGGACAATCTTGTGTTAGGATTTGAAAGGGACGGGCACGGGTCATCGTTTAGACCATAATTACAATGGTGCCAAGTATCTTTGGGTAATTTTTCCTTGGAGGGACTTGATCATTTTTTAGGCAACTTTCAAAAGCGTCATCGAGGGACTATGATCATTTGAATTGTTTTGTTTTGCCCAAAGAGACCTAACATGCAATATGGCCCATTATTGAAGGAAACAAGTGGAATACCCTAGGGGTGCAAGTGTGATTAGTGTTGTCCATTTTCATGCTTGTTTATCTTGAAGTTAGGCCAAACTATCTTGGTTAATTGATTTGCATACAAACCCTAATTCTAGCATGGTATATTTAGAAAGCTCTAAAGTGCGAAAAATAAAGTTCCTAAGTTATTACAACACAATATATGGGAAGGGGGGTACAAATGTACAAATGGGGGTATTTTGACAAGGAATTTAAACCTAACTATTACATCAATTTGGAATTTGCAAGGTATTTAACTACACAATATTTAAATAAAATAAATATGCAAAATGCAAAAAAGGTTTTCTTTTTTATATGTATGAAAAAGGTGTTTTTTATATGTCAAGGAAACAAAAATAAAAGTATTAATTTTTGGGTATTTTTCATGTTTAGGGCAAAACCCTAATTTATTAAATAAAAAGTATTAATTATTTAATATGTATAATATTTATTAGTTATGTACAAAAAATAAATAAAAGAGAAGTATTTTTGTCAAAAAGGTATTTTTAATGTTAAATATTAATAAAAATAAAAATGTATATATTTTGTATTTTTTACCCTAAATATACTAATATGTATGTAAATATTTATATTATATGATAAATATTAAATGATAAATATTAAATATGTATAAAAAAATAAAATATTTAATATTTACAAAAAAGTATATTTTCATAAAATATTTTCAAAAGACAAAATAAAATAAAAATCAGAAAAATAAAATGTTTTGGTATTAATTTTAGTATTTCTCAATAAAAGATATTAAGTATTATTTATGTATAAACATTATTTTAAACAAATAAATGCCTAATAAATTCAAAAATGGTGTGAAAAATATTTTTTATATTTTTAATATTATGAGAAAAAATAAATAAGTCAGAAATAAAAAGAAAAGTCAAGAAAATGTCTCAAATAAAGCACAATGGGCCAAGGGGGTTCAAAAGTAAACATAGGGTGCAAATAAGAAAAGTGAAACAGGCCCAGCCCAAAGACCCTGTCATCTTCAACCTCCAGCATTTCTGTTCAAAAAAACACGCGTTTGCTATCTCCAGATTCCTTGATCTTTTGCCAAATCTTCCAACATGAAACTTGTAGAGCTTGAAGCCACGATTCTAGACATATAAAGAAATCAATCTAACTCTCAGAAATGAGAGAGAATTTCTTCTCCCCCAATTCCTGACCTAGTTTTTGTTTCATGTTCAGACATCAAATTCTCATAGCACACATAACATAAATGAAAACTAATTACATGGGCATGTTCAGGGCTATGAATGTGACATATTTTCTTCACAAATCTAAACCTAACAATGCCTGGATAGAGAGATACAAGTTCATGAACTTACCTGTTCAGTTGGAATCGTGTGCAACAATGGAGATGAGTACAAGGCAAGGTAATGATTTGTATAGCTTCCTTGATGTCTCAGGATGCTATTACAACCTTTAGTTTGCTTGGAAACCAAGAGAATCGTGCTATGGTACTTCAACTGCAAAACCAGAAAAATGAAAATGGTGATGTTAGCTAGGGATGTTACAGGTCTTGTTTAGGGCTTGGAACAGTTTCAAGGGATTATGTGGGATGTGTTTGAAGTGGTTTCAGCAAGAATGCACGAATGGATTGAGTTATGGAACTCAATCTGCAGCAGGTCCCCTATTTTGGCAGTTTTAGGGTGATTCTGTGTTTGAGAAGGCAATGGAGATGGTTGGCTCGTGTTTTATCTTAGGTTTGATGATTAGAAAGTGTTTGATAACTTTGCTTAAGCTCTGGTTCACATGAATGAGAGTTGTGTTTGTTATGCCAAGTTACTTCTAACTTAAGCAAGAAATGGCAAGTTGGTGTTTTAGGCTTGTACAGGCCCCTCTAGCATGCTGCATAATCTCTCCTTGATCAGTGGGATTAGTCTAATAACTTGTGCCTCAGAGATTTTCTTTGTACCTTCTTGATTTACAAATTGACATAAAGCACTTCTTTTCAAAAATGGCAAAAATGCTTTATCTAAAAATGGCTTAATCTTGCATATAATGTTTGAACACACAAAATAAGGTCTTGGCACAAGGGATATGCATTAAATTATTGATTGCAAATGAGATATAGGACCTGTAATCAAAGAATGCAAGCTGATTTCAAAATGGCCTAGATGTATGAACATGTAACTTGGCCATAAACGAAGTGACTTTTTCCCAACTTGCCAAATTCGATCCTCCCTAACCATGAGGTTGTTTGATGAGTTCTTGGACATTTTGGAAAGCTTGGAATGTGTACTACAATCCATCTTTGAAATGAAAATTGAAATTAAAAGTGGAAGTATGTGAAAAATGTTCTTGAAGTTAGGCAAAAATCCTGCCTAAAATAGGTCAAATTTCTCTAAGTTAAGAATGGTTTGGTACCCTTGTTCCAAAAATTGTAACTTGAGCTACAAGATTCTTTTGAGGAAACTTTGTGAATCAAAGTTGTAGATTTTGCAATGGACTACAACTTTCATGTTTTGACTTTTCCTTGAATCCAAATGAATCTTGGTGAGAAAGTGGGACAAAGTTAGGAAAAAATTAGGGTTTTTCATAACTTAGAAAAATTCTAAGTTATGAAAAATCTTCATTTCAAACCCTAATTTGCAATTCTTGATTTCTTGATGAACAAGTTTCATGATTTGGCATGTTTTGATGAAAAATGAATCTTGACACTTGATTTTGACCAAAAAGTCAAAGTTTGACTTTTCAATATACAGTCAAAATTGATCAATTGACTGGGAAATTCAACTGTCAATCTTGTGCATTTGGGATCTTTTGAACTTGTTGAGTATGTCAAGACAATTCCATGGGGTCCTTGAGTCCATATGTGAGTTTGGTTTGCCCTTGGCTAGGTCAAACAGTCAAAAATTGCCTTTGTTCAGTCAAAACCCTAAAAATGACCATTTTGCCCTTTTGGTGATCTGATCAAATTTCTAGTGGAATTCTGATCCAAACTTGATCAAATGGTCCATGTGAGTTCATAATGTTGATGTGGGTCAATTTTCATGAGATTTGACTGTCAATTGGCCACAGTTGACTTTTTCCCCAATACAGTTGATTTTTAGGTCAACTGTCCAAGTGACTGGGCAAAATTTGGAATCAAGACTTGAAACTTGGTATGGATAAACTTGGGAGTCCAACATGAAGCATGAAAGTCATCTTAGGAATTTTAGGTCAAAATATCTTGGTGTAAACACAAACCCTAATTTGGGTCAACAGTGGAAGGAGAAGTCTTGAGCAGAGGAAACCTTAATTGGATCTTGAGCTCCAAGGGTCTTGTGATGGGAAAATGTTGAGGAAATGGGATGGCAAATTTTGGGGTACAACAATGTTTTATCTCATAAAATTGACCAACACATTTATATTTTAAAACTTTTAAAAGAGGAACTATGTGTACCCTGATCCCCTATTGCATGAAAAGGTGGTACGTAGGCACTAAAGGTTCGCAACCGCGGAGGGTGCAAAAATAATAAATATATTTCTTTTCTCACCTCCACCATCTATTTTATACAACATATTTCATAGCCAAAATATACAGATTTTTCAAATAGGTTCCTGCAGAGTACCGTAGATGTTTAGGGTGTTAATACCTTCCCTTTGCATAACTAACCCCCTTACCTTGAATCTTTCCCCTCTTTTTGGGTTATTTGCTCTTTTCCCATTCCTTTGGAAACAATAAAGCACGGTAGCGATTTTTATTTTGATTTGTATAAATCTAGTCAATCCAATGGCTTAGTCTTGAACATTTCTACCGCTACAACAAGTTTATGCATAACATGTGATCTTTTGAGAAATTAAAGTTTCCATGCCTTGTACTTGGTTCATAGAGTTATTAACCATTTTAAACACAATACCTATGACTTTGTGTATGGAGTGTAATCAAGGAAAACAAGTTAGAGGCTCGAGAATGGACTTTATACAAAAAGTTTGATTTACAAGAATGGCAATGTTAACTTTGTGCCATTAATGGAAATGCAACTTGGATAATAGCTCAATTGCTTGGATCAAAGCTCTAACAACTGTGTAAACATTTAATTATGGAGTGACAAATAAGTTTGAGGCCTGAAAAGCAAATATTATGCAGCCTAGCATGGATTTGGTTCATGTGTTCATAAAAAATGACTTGTAATTCAAGTTTGAAAACCCTAACTTCCTCTCTTCGATTCTCCCTGCTCAAGAATTATTTCAAGGAGTTCTTGGACATTTTGGAAAGCTTATAATGTGCTCTACAATCCCTCTTTGAATCACTTTTGTAAATTCCACTTGAAACTATATGAAAACGTTCCATGAAGTTAGGTCAAAATCTTGCCTAAACTAGGGCAAAATTTCACTAAGTGTTCAGTTTCAAGACTATGACTTCATAAATTAATAACTTGAGATCCAAGAATTTTTAGAAGAAGTTGTTTAAATAAATGTTGTATATCTCATGGAGATATACAACTTTCGAGTTGAAAGTTTCTTCTGAATCATCTTGCATCATGGTGAAAAATTTGCTCAAAGTTGTGAAAAAACATGAAGTTTTAAACACTTAGAAAAATTTCTAAATTAGAAAACTTTGACTTTTCAAAATGAAATCTTGACTTTTTTATTTCTTGATGAAGAAGTTTCATATTTTGACATTCTTTGAAGAATTGTGATCTTTTACATTTGATTTGGACCAAAAAGTCAAAGTTGGACTTTTCAGTGTACGGTTGACTTTTGATCAGTTGACTGAAAATTCACTATCAATCCAATTAATCTTGAGCAATGTTTTAGGTTATGCTATTATGTCAAAATTATGCAATTTAACTCTTGAGATCATGCCTCAAACCACTTAACCATTTTCTAGGTCAAAAAATCAGAAATTGTCTTTCCTTTGTTAAAACCCAAATTTTGACCATTTTGCCCTTTTGATGATTTGATCAAATTTCTTAAGGAATTGTGGTCAAAACTTGATCAAATTATACATATGAGTTTATAATGTTTCTATGGATCAAAAATTATGAAGTTTGACTGTAAATTGGCCATAGTTAACTTTTTCCCCAATACAGCTGATTTTTAGGTCAACTGCTCAATTGACTGAGCAAAAGTGTGATCCAAGGCTTGAAACTTGACATGAGTAATATTGGGAGTCCAAAATGATACATGAAAGTCACATGAAGCATTGAAAGTTCAATTACCCAGAAATTTGCACTCGAATATGTGGTGGTTGATGGTGTAGGGAATGGGCTTAAAGATGCCATATGGAGAGGAGATGAGAATTTGTTGGAGATGGGCTTGTAGATGCCATCCAAAATGATTGTTGGACTATATCTGAAAGAGAATCTGAATGAGTATCAGAATGGCATCCGTGTTTGGAGCGTATCTGAACTGTATCTGAAGGTGAACCTGAATGAGTATCAAGATGGAATCTGTATCTAGAGCGTATCTGAACTGTATCTGAAGGCTGAATCTGAATGAGTATCAGAATGGCATCCGCGTCTAGAGCGTATCTCAACTGTATTTGGGAGCTGAATCTGAATAAGTATCAGAATGGCATCCGTGTCTAGAGCGTATCTGAATTGTATCTAAAAGTTGAATCTGAATGAGTATCAGAATGGAGTTTGTGTCTGGAGCGTATCTGAACTGTATCTGAAAGCTGAATCTGAATGAGTATCATGATGGCATCCGTGTCTGGAGTGTATCTGAATGTTCAGTTGGTCGTGTAGATAATTATCTTGACTTGTTTCAGGTATCAATCTCTAACCTTTTTGTAAATTGTTGATGATAGCCATCAGCTGACTGGTCTTTCCTGAAGAGATGAAAGATTAGTTGTATGCAATGTCATGATGTATGAAATGTATTGTATAATGATGTTCTCAATGAAATTAATGAGATTATGTTGTATGAGTTCGTGTTATCAATGTCATGACGTATAGATGTGATGTATGGGCATGTAAGTTATGCTGCTGTAATACTGTTGGATTAGGGAAAATAAATCCCTGACTGCTGTTGGGGACGTGGAGTGTAAGTCTTCATGTTTTTGAAGTGCTGATGAGTTGATGAGCTTTTATTTGTTAGAGAAATAAACTCTGTTGTAAGGGAAACACCGTGTATTGCCTGTGAAATCCTGTTGGGGAATCCTGTGAGATTTGGGCAACTCCTACCAGGGAGTGATAACTGGAAGTTTTATTCCGCTGGGGATTAAGCTGCACGCTGTGGGGAATTTTATGGAATAGTCTAAATATATTATCCTATTTCTTAAAGCCATTAGCGATTGTCTTTCTATTTTCTTGTTCCTTTTTGTTCATTTGTAAACAGTAGTTACGTTTAAATGCATATGTTCAAAAATAAATCATTGGACGTTTTTGTAAACAAAACACAGGAATAAAGAAAAACATATAGTTTTTCACTTTTAAAGGGGTGTCTTTGTATTAACTTTGAATAAGTATTTTGTACAATGAGACGAACATTCTAGTAAGAGAATGTCGTCGTAAAAAATGAAAATTTGATACAAAGAAAAGATAGTTATGTGCAATAATCCCATGGGGTTCCCATTCTGCTATAGCCTTCGTGTCTCTGAGCGTCTTGTCCATTTGCTGCCTTGTCCAAAGTTGATTGGATTGATCAGAATCGCTGAATTTGTCAGTCAAAGATAGAGGTTGCTTGTAAGGTGATCCAACGGGACATAGTCATATGCTTTAATTCCCTAACTTTTTCCTGGACCGCCCTTTCGGGTTTTCAGTCCACCGGGATACCCTTTTTTGCCCAAGTCGCCCTTTCGGATTTTCAACTTGTCGGATGTACAGATTTTTTTTGTTTTATCCCTAATTTTTTCCCGAAACTATTTGGTTCGCCGGGATGCCTTTGTTTTTCCTAGGTGTGTCAACCTAGCGGGTCTCTTATGCGTAGTATCTTTTGACTATGTCCGTGTTCACAGGGTGTAGCAGGCCATCACCATCCAAAGTGGTTAAGATCATTGCTCCACCAGAGAATATGCTTTTGATCATAAACGGCCATTCGTATGTAGGAGTCCATTTGCCCCTGGGATCACCTTGCGGCAGTATGATGCGCTTGATCACCAAATCCCCGACTTGATACACTTTGCGTCTGACCTTTTTGTTGAAAGCCTTGATCATCCATTTTTGATACAATTGACCATGACATACAGCAGTAAGCCTTTTCTCATCAATCAAGTTCAGTCGATCAAATCGAGTTTGGATCCAACAGTCTTCATTCAACCATGCATCCTTCATGATTCTCAGTGAAGGGATCTGGACCTCAATAGGCAAGACAGCCTCCATGCCATATACCAGAGAGTAAGGTGTTGCCTCGGTTGATGTGTGTGCCGTGGTACGGTAACTGTGGAGAGCGAATGGTAGCATCTCATGCCAGTCCTTGTAGGTTACTGTCATTTTCTGTATGATCTTTTTGATGTTCTTATTTGTGGCTTCGATAGCACCATTCATCTTTGGCCGGTAAGGAGAAGAATTATGATGCTGGATCTTGAATTGCGCACATAGTGCGGTGATCATAGTATTATTGAGATTCGTACTATTGTCTGTGATGATCCTCTCTGAGATACCATACCGATAGATGAGATTCTGTTTAATGAACTGGGCGATAAAATTCTTGGTAATGGAAGCGAAAGAAGTCGCCTCAACCCACTTCGTGAAATAGTCAATGGCCACCAAGATGAAGCGGTGTCCATTAGAGGACGTCGGCTTGATTTCTCCAATCATATCAATGCCCCACATCACGAATGGCCAGGGAGCAGTTAGGACATTCAGAGGAACTGGAGGTACATGCACTTTGTCAGCATAGATCTGACACTTATGGCAAGTTCGAGAGTGTTGATAGCAATCTGCTTCCATGGTAGACCAGTAATAACCTGCCCGTAGGATCTTTTTTGCCATCCTATACCCACTGGAATGGGTGCTAAAAGTGCCTTCATGTAGATCAGCCATGATCTTTTCTTCCTCAACTTTGTCTACACAACGGAGCAAAATAGAGTCATGGTTGCGCTTGTAGAGAATGCCATTACTAAGGAAGAACTTAGCAGAGAATCTCCTTAAGAACTTCTTATCATTGATTGAAGCTCTTTCCGGATACTCTTGAGCCTCGAGATACCTCTTGACTTCGTGAAACCAAGTCCGATCCACTACTTCTTCAGTATTGATCTCGTGATAGTGAGCTAGTTCATCCATTCATTCAATGGTGATCTGGGGAGACTCGTTATCCCATTTAAGTTTAAACATGGATGAAATTGTGGCTAGCGCATCCGCTGTAATCAAAGAATGCAAGCTGATTTCAAAATGGCCTAGATGTATGAACATGTAACTTGGCCATAAACAAAGTGACTTTTTCCCAACTTGCCAAATTCGATCCTCCCTAACCATGAGGTTGTTTGATGAGTTCTTGGACATTTTGGAAATCTTGGAATGTGTACTACAATCCATCTTTGAAATGCAAATTGAAATTCCAAGTGGAAGTATGTGAAAAATGGTCTTGAAGTTAGGCAAAAATCCTGCCTAAAATAGGTCAAATTTCTCTACGTTAAGAATGGTTTGGTACCCTTGTTCCAAAAATTGTAACTTGAGCTACAAGCTTCTTTTGAGGAAACTTTGTGAATCAAAGTTTTAGATTTTGCAATGGACTACAACTTTCATGTTTTGACTTTTCCTTGAATCCAAATGAATCTTGGTGAGAAAGTGGGACAAAGTTAGGAAAAAATAAGGGTTTTTCATAACTTAGAAAAATTCTAAGTTATGAAAAATCTTCATTTCAAACCCTAATTTGCAATTCTTGATTTCTTGATGAACAAGTTTCATGATTTGGCATGTTTTGATGAAAAATGAATCTTGACACTTGATTTTGACCAAAAAGTCAAAGTTTGACTTTTCAGTATACAGTCAAAATTGATCAATTGACTGGGAAATTCAACTGTCAATCTTGTGCATTTGGGATCTTTTGAACTTGTTGAGTATGTCAAGACAATTCCATGGGGTCCTTGAGTCCATATGTGAGTTTGGTTTGCCCTTGGCTAGGTCAAACAGTCAAAAATTGCCTTTGTGTAGTCAAAACCCTAAAAATGACCATTTTGCCCTTTTGGTGATCTGATCAAATTTCTTGTGGAATTGTGATCCAAACTTGATCAAATGGTCAATGTGAGTTCATAGTGTTGATGTGGGTCAATTTTCATGAGATTTGACTGTCAATTGGCCACAGTTGACTTTTTCCCCAATATAGTTGATTTCTAGGTCAACTGTCCAATTGACTGGGCAAAATTTGGAATCAAGACTTGAAACTTGGTATGGATAAACTTGGAAGTCCAACATGAAGCATGAAAGTCATCTTAGGCATTTTAGGTCAAAATATCTTGGTGTAAACACAAACCCTAATTTGGGTCAACAGTGCAAGGAGAAGTCTTGAGCAGAGGAAACCCTAATTGGATCTTGAGCTCCAAGGGTCTTGTGATGGGAAAATGTTGAGGAAATGGGAGGGAAAATTTTGGGGTACAACAGTTGCCCCTGTTCAATCTTCTTGAACCTGAAGAGTTAGATTGGCAAGTTTGCCTTTCGTGACTCGAGGGTAAAAGGAGATTGGACACTAGAGTGCCCGGAAATTTGCACTCGCATGCTGGAGTATCAGCAATGTGATATCGGGAATGGGCTTATAGATGCCATTTGGAGAGATGGTGGATAGGGAGATGGGCTTATAGATTCCATCTAAAGGCGTGACAGAACCTTGTCGGGAATGGGCTTATAGATGCCATTTGGAAGTGTTGATCGCATAAGAGACTCCTTAGCGAGAACTTGTGTATTTTGAGAAAGACAGATGTTTTCCTGGCTTGTTACAGGTGTTGATCCTCAATCTCATCATGCAGACATGCCCTGGCTAGATACAGGTGTCGAGTCTACAATCGATTGCTTACAGATGTGCCCTAGCTGGATACAGGTATCGAATCTGGAATTAGTCATCAACAGATATGCCCTGGATGGATACAAGAATCGAATCTTCAAACTCTTCAAATGTGCCCTGGCTAGATACAGGAATCGAATCTGGAATTGTTGTCTACATATATGCCCTGGCTGGATACAGGAATCGAATCTGGAATTAGTCGTCAACAGATATGCCCTGGCTGGATACAGGAATCGAATCTGGAATTGTGACAGTTGATAGATATGCCCTGGCTGGATACAGGAATCGGATCTTCAAACTCTTCAGATGTGCCCTAGCTAGATACAGGAATCGAATCTGGAAATAGTCGTCAACAGACATGTCCTGGCTGGATACAGGAATCGAATCTGGAAATAGTCGTCAACAGATATGCCCTGGCTGGATACAGGAATCGAATCTTCAAACTCTTCAGATGTGCCCTAGCTAGATACAGGAATCGAATCTGGAATTGTGACAGTTGAAAGTAGTTGTCTTTTGGGTTGTCTTTTTCCCTGAAAAGGCAAAACATCAGTTGTATGCAACGTCATGATGTATGAAATGCATGATGTCATGATGTTCAAAATGAGATAGTGTTGTATGCACTTTATCATGTATGTAAGCAAGATGTATGAAATGTGAAATGTTTATGAATGTATTTTTGTCTAGGAAAATAAATCCTTGACGACCGGCCGGGGAATTAAATCCTGGGCTGACATTTGAAGAGTAGAGCTCTTTGCTTCCGCTAGGGATGATGTTTGCAAGAATACACCGGTAGGAGAAGATGACTCCGTTGGGGAATAAACTTGTTGGAGAGATTACTCTGAGGGGAATTACTCTGTGGGAAGAGATACTTCGCTGAAGTTTTGATGGGAGCTCCGCCGAGGATTTCAATGATGGACTCCGCCGGGGATGACAATGATAAACTCCGCTGGGGATTCTGTTGATAAGTTATGTTGGGGAACTTTGATGAACTCCGCTGGGGATAGGAAGAACTTCGCCGAGGGTGATCTTCCGTGGCAATTAGCTGAGGATAACCCAGTTATAAGCCCTTGTGAGGAATAACTTTGAATAAAGCTCGAGAGAGACGTTCGTACTCTACAGGGGACGAGCTTCCAGAATCTACTGGGGATAAGCTTCAAGACCTGCTGGGGATATGAATTCCACTCTCTTGGGGGAAACTTTTGAACTGCACTGGGAAGTGGTTCCACTGGGGTGCCTGTATTCCGCCGGGGAACAATCTTAGATCAAGACTGTCGGGGATGCTTGCTGAGGAATGCCTATACTCCGCTGGGGAATGTTAATATCTTTTGGGGCTACCCAACTTCCTTTAGGCTGACCGTAGACTAACTCTTCTGGAGGAGAGTATTGCTGACTTGCTAGGGGAACAGGGTGCCTATTGTAGGGCTGATGATAGACTAACTCTTCCTGGGGAGAGTATTGCTGATTCTTGTCTTACTCTGTGAAGAGTTGAGATAACTTGGTCACATTCTTCAGTTGAATCTACCTTGGTGCCCTGGCGGACAAAGCAACTAGACTGCCTGGACAATTCTACATTGCCCCTACCTCTGATGTCACCTGTAATTAGTCTTTTGTTTCATATGCAAGTATTTATGAATTAGCAATTTAATGTCAAATGCATATATCAAAAATAAACATTGGACGTTCTTCGCAATACAAAACAGAAAAAGGAAAAACAATTGGCAATTTGTTTGGAAAAGTGAACTTGTATTGATTTTGAAATTTTCCTGTAAATAGGCGTTTTTTGTACAAGAGGCCGACGTCCTAGTAAGAGAACGCCGCCGAATAACATAAAGTTTATACAATTTTGAAAAGGAAACAAAACAGCTATGTGCACAATATTCCCACTGGGTTCCAACTCTGCTATCGCCTTTATGTCTTCAAGCGTCTCATCACTTTGCTGCTTAGTTGAAGATGAAGCTGATTGATCGATGCCGAAGTCTGAGCCAGATAGTTGATGCCGAATTCTGGATGCAAGGTGATCCAATGAGACATAGTGTTACGCTTTATCCCTAACTTTTGCCTGGACCGCCCTTTCGGGTTTTCAGTCCACCGGGATACCCATTTTTGCCCAAGCCGCCTTTTCAGGTTTTCGACTTGCCGGGTGTACAGATTTTTTTTCATTTCATCCCTTATTTTTGCCCGAACCCTTTTGGTTCGCCGGGAAGCCCTTATTTTTGCCTAGGTATGTCAACCTAGCGGGTCTTTTATTCATGCGTAGTATCTTTTTACTATGTCAGTATTGGCGGGGTGAGGAAGGTCGTCACCATCTGTTATACCCCAAAATTTGCCCTCCCATATTCCTCAAGAAATTGCCAAGCCAAGCTAGAAAATTCCCCAAGGGTTGTGCAGTTCAACAGTCTCCTAAACAGTCCAAATTAGGGTTTTGAGTTTGATCAAGAAAAGGAAGTTTTCAAAGGCTCAATCAAGTCTCATAGGCTTACAAACATGGTCAAGCATCCTCATATCAAGTTTCAAGGCATTCAGCTCAAGATTGCACAGTCAAAACCCTAGATTGCACTACAGTCAACTGTAGGGGCAAAATGGTCATTTGGCAGTCAAAAGTTCAAATTTTTGGTCAACCTATCATTTTGAAGCCACAAACATCATTTGATCAATGCTTGATCATGATTCTCAAAGTTTGGCTCAGAAATCATCAAAGATGCAAAGGTTGCTATATTTGGACAGCTGAAAAAGTCAACTGAAATTGACCAGGGCATAACTTTCACATGGATTATCAGAAAAATTCCATCCAAAGCTCATTTTGAAGAGAAAGACATTTCCTACAACTCATCTTCACACTTCAAGTCCAAGAAATGCTCTCACAAAAAGTTATCAATTTCAACATTATAGGTCATTTTCAAAAGTCAACAAAAAAGGGACTTTAAGTCAAAGACCATAACTTGAGATTGGTAAATCAAAATGACATGGGACCAAAGGAATTGGTTAAAGGACTCAAAGACCTTTCCAAAATGTCCAAGAACATGTGAAAAGCTTAAAAATTGAGCAAGTTATGCCTTGTAGAAGTTGGGAAAATTTTGTGAAATGGCAAAAGTCAACTATCCTTGAAAATCCAATTTTGACAAAAGGGCCCCATTTTTCTCACTTTGTCCATCCTTGTCATGCCACACACGTGGCCCATGGTTGATTTCAAGACCAAATGTTGACTTTTTTTATTTTATTTAATTTTTGATGATTTAATTCATTTTAATTCATTGAAAATTCAAATAAAATTTAAAAATCAATGAAAGGGTGTCAAATGAATTTGGACAAGTTCTATACATCATGAACCAACTCAAAAATCAGGCCAAGGTTCATTTACACACTAGGTCTAGGTTTTGGCTAGAAATTAGGAAAAAATGGTTAATGGACAAACCCTAATGCCAATTCTTTCTCAAGCATGGATTAAGGTCAAATAGCAAGCCAAGTCTATTCCATAAGGATCACTGAGTCCAACCCTAACTGGAACATAGCACAAAACTCGTTCAAAGTCCATTTGGCAATTTGAAAATTTGGCCATAAAGTGCAAAACTGAAATCAGTGCTAGGGATCTTCTCAAGCCATAATTCTTGTACCAATAGCTTCCTGAGACGATTTTGAACGTATCCCAAATCATAACATCTTCCAAAGCTCCTTGAACTGGTATCCACGAGTCCAACTGCACCTTCAAAATTTTGAAATCATATAGCACGATTCAAGCACATTCTTGCAGTTTTTTTTAGATATTCACACTCATGATGAAGTTTCTGAGCTAACCCTTGCATTTAATTTCATTTTTGTGCCATGAATAAGAAATTGCCATTTTCGAATCCTAGGGTTACAGCTTTCTCAAATTAGGGATTTTGCCTAGGGGAAAAATTAGGGTCCCTGACTACCATGGTTGAACTCAGTACATCCAGACGAAGAAGAAGATACCATCGCGAACAATTTATATAGCCTATATGGCTATTCGCTATTTTCTCATAGCATGTTTAAAACAACGTTTCAAAACCGTTGCCTTCTTTGTTTGTATTTCAGGAAATTGGAAGGGACGATGGCGTGGCACAAATGGATTGGATGAGTTTAAATTTGCGCGCGTTTAACTAAGCACTAACCATTTTCTTTTATATATTTTATTGATTATTATATGTTAAATGAAAACAACTAGCTCAGCTGGCCAAGACACGCGCATGTGACCTCAAAGACCTGGGTTCAAGTCCCAGGTCTTGCAATTTCTCATATTATTTTTCATTTCAAGGTTCCATGCAGCGCTCACATAAGGACTCACCATGCACTGCAGAATCAACTCATCCACGTGTCCCAGATGATCATCCAAGGGTCCAGAACAAAGGCATAGGATGGATGCAAGTCAGCAGGCGCACACTTGAATGGAAAAAGTCAACAAATGGCCAGCAAATGGGCCAGGCTTGCACCTCCAAACTCAAATCCACACCCCCTGGTTCTATCTTTTTTTTCTTTCTTTTTTTTCTAAATTTCTTTATATCTTATTATTTTTAAATTTACTTGTGTTTTTATTTTCTGATTTAATTAATTTTTACAAAAAATATAAAAAACATCAAAAATACAGAAAAGGCAAAAAAAAATATAATTAATTTTGATTCTTTTATAAATAAATTAAAATGTAAATCATTTAGTTTAATTAGGTTTTAATTTTAATTTTAATTCTTTGTTCATAATAAAAATCCAAAAAAATGTTTAATTAGGTTATTTTTTTTTTTTTTCTTTTTTTTTTAATTTTCTCCTTTTTCTCACAATATTATTATTTATTATTTATTTTCTATAAATCAAAAATTGCACATAATTAGTTTAGAAGTTAATTAGGTTAGAAATTAAATCTTTTTTCATGATAAACTTAAAGAATGATAGAACTAGGATTTTAATTTTAATTAACTTTTCTTTTTTCTTTTAAACCTAAAAAACACAAAAAACATTATTTTTCATTCAATTTTTAATTTCCTTGATTAATTTTTAATTATTTGTAAAAGGGTCCAACGCCCTAATTTTGTTTAGTCTTTATTTCGCGCATTTATTTTACGTTGTGTAAATAACTCTGTATATGCCCCAAAGCCATGTAATTGAAAACTCTCGGACTTTTATTTATTCGCTTTATTTATTTTCAGTCAAATCGGGTTCGGTTTTTTTGGCGATGTGGACCCGCGCCCGTTGTAATAGTTAGATTTATTTTCTCGCAAATATAACTGTTAATAAATATGCATGAAAGAATGAATGCCCGAAAAATAAAATTGAACCGTTAGATCACCAATGCATGACAAGACAAACAATGAACTGAAAATGACACACAATTCGCACACACCACCCTTAGGGTACGCCTCACTGTTGCCTTTCGAAAGGTGGTCGTCGAGTAGAAAACGTCTTAGTAAGTCCTCATGGTCCGGGAACCTGGCATGAGGGTAGCTTCTAAGGTGTCTTCCCATTGCTCCGGTGACCACCACGTCCCTAAAACTCGAATTGACCCGAACACCTCCTACGGTGGTGCTACCTACCTCTCAATGGTGGGATGGCACTACCTTAAAGGACATTTACACAGACGAATTCCTTAGGGTAGGTAGGTTCTCAAGGGTACTTGCTCTAATTTCAAAACAAAATCAAAACATCTTTTCACACCGACATACTTTCAAAAACTTTCAAAACAAACTTTTCAAACACTCTGACGCACGAGTTGAACGGAAACTTTTCAAAGAATATTTTTGAAACCCACAATTGAAAAGCAAGCATACATTTTGAAAACACATTGAGCAAGTACCTAAGAGCCCATGGATAACCATGGATAGAAAGGGTGCTAATACCTTCCCTTTCTATAACCTACCTCCCGAACCGAGAGCGATCTCTTTAAAGGAATTTTTCTGTGCTTTTGTCCTTTCCTATTGGAGAAAATAAAAGACGGTGGCGACTCTTGCTTACCGCGACATTTCGCGAACCAGCTTTAAAACAGTCAGTTCCAGATCCACCGATCACAGAACTGGCGACTCTGCTGGGGAAAAAACTTAAAGTGAGGTGTACCTTAGGACTAAGATCACTGTGTTTTCAATTGCTTTCCTTGTATGCTTTAAAATTGTGGGACCATCTTGGGAGTTCTATAGATCCTAACCCGGATCTGGGGGATACCCTTTTAGAAAGTAGCAACAAGGCTGTGAGGGAACTGTGCGGGGTATACCGACATGGTTGAAACAGTCTGCTACGTTGATGTGGCACTTTGGTGTGTACCGGTAACCCTTGAGTCAGTCAAGGAGAGTACGGGGCCTCCATGTGGTGTCATGAAGCATCAACAGACCTTAGGAACCTTAATCGAACCATCTTGGCCTCTTTAGGGTAGTGAGATAACTGACTTTGGTGCAGTCCGAGGTTGGTTGATACTCGATACTACACTCAATTGAGGGTTGCTTTCCTGGAATATTTCGGTCGCCAGTTCAGTGGCTAAATCGAAACGATGAACAATGAAAGCAATCCCGTGATATTGGGAACCTTAGAACCCGGTTACTTTGATTAGGACAGGATGAACCCACCAACTTCAAGAGGGTACTACCCAGACCCCATGCTGGCCTTAAACCTTAAGGGCCTGCCTTGTGTGCCTTGTGTGCCTTACATGTTTGTCTTTGTAAATATCTGTGTTTAATCATAGCATCATGACATCATCCAGCATCATATGCATTAACTAACCATTTCAGGGGTTCGAATTTTCATCTTTGTTCTTGTTTTGTAGGACATGGAAACTGTTCGTAGAAAGACAATTCCAATCAGTCTTGTAAGGATCCCTCCTCAGCTTAAGGAGCTTATATCCAGGATTCCTGAGAACTCTTCATTCAGTGAAAGGCATGGAAGCCTCATCAGCTTGGTCAACACCAACATTGAGGAAGATATGATAAAAGTCCTGTTCCAATTCTTTGACCCTCTGCATCACTGTTTCACTTTCTTGGACTATCAGTTGGTACCTACATTGGAGGAGTTCTCCCGACTCCTGAAGATCCCTATCCTTGATCAGCTACCCTTCAACGGTACAGAAAAGGAACCTAAGCTTGAAGAGATTGCTAAAGCCTTGCACCTGCAGTCATCTGACCTCAAGGGACACTGGGAAGTTAGAAGTGGTATCAAAGGGTTCTTAGCCAGGTTTCTGTTTGAAAAGGCCTATGATTGTTGGAACTCCCTTGACTTGCAAGCTTTTGAAGAGGTTGTGGCCCTCCTTGTTTATGGTTTGGTGTTGTTCCCTAACCCAGACCAGCTCATTGATATCAGTGCCGTCCAGATCTTTATGTCCAGGAATCCCATACCTACGTTGCTGGGGGACATCCTTCACTCATGTTACACTCGAACCATGAGAAAAAGAGGTGTCCTAATGTGTTGCACTCCTCTCCTGGGAAAGTGGTTTATTTCGCACCTTCCACAATCAGTCCTGAAGAATGAGCGGGGTTTGAGATGGTCACAACGGTTGATGACTCTTACACATGCAGATATACATTGGTGCCCTAGGTCCAGGGAAGATGTCACTATCATTGATCGTTGCGGGGAGTATCCTAATGTTCCTTTACTTGGAATCAGAGGGGGTATTACTTATAGTCCATGCCTGGCTTGGAGACAGTTTGGTTATGCTCGGAGGGATGGTCCTCATGACATGTTGATTCCTGACATAGTTTTTGACTTCGACAACGATACTCAAGGACTTCGCCAGAGGTTTATCAGAGCTTGGAGGATGCCTAGTAGGATAGACAGCAAGACACTGGGGCACCGGAACTTCATCCCTTTGGAGCCTTACCTCAAATGGGTACGAGCCCGCTCTCA
Organism: Vicia faba; assembly: GCA_948472305.1. Taxonomy (NCBI): domain Eukaryota; kingdom Viridiplantae; phylum Streptophyta; class Magnoliopsida; order Fabales; family Fabaceae; genus Vicia; species Vicia faba. The sequence goes on along the minus strand of OX451740.1, from coordinate 795,251,643 downwards.
GAAGTTAGTAATGCCGTATCCTCACATGCTTCCAGTAATTAAAGAGCCTGCCTTGGAAGGAGAGATGTCTCATGTTATTCAGCACCCTGATATGCCCACATCCTGGGAAGAGATGCAGAAGAGTTGGATCCAGCTTAAAGAAGAGAGGAATTCTCTTGAGACTAGTTTGCATGCCAGTGAAAAGAAGGTTTTGGAGCTCACTCGCCTGTTGCACGAGGAAAGGAATCTCAACACTTACATAGCTCCAGAGAAGATGCGCAACATATTTTGGATGTGACTTGATCTTTTTGTATTTTTGCCCATGAGGCTTTGATGTATTAAAATAATGATTTTCTTAATAATAAAGTGTGCTCCTTTTGGTCTACAACAAATTTGAATTTTCGAACTCTTGAATGCATTGCATAAACACATATCATTCATCATGTGCATCATAAATACTCTTCTTTTCAGGTTGTTTACTGTTCTTCGCTGTTTATTTCAGCATCATGAACCCTCCTGAATCATCAACCGATGCGGCTATCAAGGCTCTTCAGGCGCAGAACGTCCAGTTTCAGGCGCAAAACGCCCAATTTCAGGAGCTGATCAAGGGCCTGTCTCAGGGTCAACAAGAGTTGAAGACCATGCTGTTGAAGAAGACTAAGAAGAAGAGGAGGACTGTGCTATTTAACACTGGGCGCAGACTCGGGAACACTTTGGTCGTTGAAGCTGAAAGGACTCCTCCATCTGTGACGGAAGGTAGTCATCATGAAAGGGAGGTCACTACTCCTGTGGGCTCTGATACTGAAACAGACTTCAATGACGACCAGTACCCTCCTGCTGAAGACCGGTACAAACAGCTGGAAGACAGATTAAAGGCTGTGGAAGTTCAACGGGTGCCTGGATTGGATTTCGGAGACTTGGGGTTATCTACTGGAGTGGTGATCCCGCACAAGTTCAAAACACCTGCCTTCGTGAAGTATGATGGGGCTTCCTGTCCCAAGATGCACCTCCGTTCTTATGTAAGGAAGATCCAGCCTTACACAGCAGACAAGAACCTTTGGATCCACTTCTTCCAGGAGAGTCTTTCAGGGACTCACCTCGATTGGTTCTATCAACTAGATGGAATCAGCATTCGTAACTGGGAGGATCTGGCCACTGCTTTTTACAAGCAGTATCAGTATAATGCCGACCTCGCTCCTACGCGTACCCAACTCCAGGGTATGTCGCTAGGGTCGGGTGAAGGTTTTAAGGAGTATGCTCAGAAATGGAGAGACTTGGCTGGCAGGGTGCAGCCACCATTGACGGATCGGGAGCTGGTAGATATGTTCTTGGGGACCCTATCTGGTCCATTTTTCAACCATCTCATTGGTAATTCCTCTGCTGGGTTCACTGATCTGATCCTGACTGGTGAAAGGATTGAGGCCGGTATAAAATCGGGGAAGATACAAAAAGTTGCCTCCTCCAGTACTGAGAAGAAGCCCTTCAAAAAGGAGGCTAGTGCTGTATATAACTCCCGGAGAACAGAGCGACCTGAACACCGCCAATCTGTCAGTGCGGTAATGATTGCCAAACCTGCTGCCGCTCCTCGGCCAACTAATCCTCAAAAGTTTGAAAGACCCCGGAGAGAGTTCACCCGGTTAAGCATGACCTTATCACAGATCCTGCCACAGTTGCTATCCACCAATTTAGTGACTGTCAAGGAGGCTCCAAAGTTTCCCAACACTGCATCTCCCAAGTTCAATCCAAATGCTCGCTGTGCTTATCACTCTGATAGCCCGGGGCATAACACAGATGACTGTTGGGCCCTAAGGAACAAGGTTCAAGATCTCATTGATGCAAAGGAGATACAGTTTGAGGCGCCCGAGGGGCCAAATGTTGTAAATGCTCCCTTGCCCCAGCATGGAGTGAATGCTGTTGAGGAAAATTTGTATGTAGCTTCGGTGGATGATGTTGCTACTCCGTTGCTGATGGTTAAGAGGAATCTGTTGCTAGCCGGTTTATTTCCGGGATGTAGCGAAAGTTGCCCCCTATGTGTTGCTTCCCCTGTTGGTTGTTCTCTGTTGAAGTCAGGCATCCAAAACCTGATAGATAATAGAGAGATTTTGTTTGAAAAGACTGTTGTTCCTGCTGCTCCTGTTGAAGAAGTGTCCATCGTTACCATCTTCAACAACTATTCCGAGGCTCCTTCAAAGAAGCCTATACAAGTTTTGTCAGTTCACAAGAATGTTCCCATCACCATTACTGTTCCGGGGCCTATACCCTACAAATCTGATAAGGCCGTCCCATGGCACTATGGGGCGGATGTTTATGTTCTGGGTGTGAAACAAGAGTGCAACATTGATACTGGTGTCTCCAACATCATCGGGCCTGCTAAGGTCACTCGTAGTGGAAGACTGTTCTCGCCAGACATTGCTCCTCCGGCAATTCATAGGCCTTTGATCTTCACACCTGCCAGAGCGCCTGTCTCTCCTTCTGACCAAGTATCCACCCCTGCTGCTGAGTCATCTGATACTCGGGGCAAGGGAACTGCTGCTGATGTGCCTGCCAGGACGGAGGCACCAAAGACCATTGTTGAGGCTTCCAAGCAGGAAATGGAAGAAATTCTCAAGATAATAAAGAAAAGCGATTTCAATGTTGTGGAACAGCTGGGGCACACCCCCTCTAAAATCTCCATGTTGTCACTGCTGCTGTGTTCAGAGGCCCATGCAAAGGCTCTGATTGCTTTCTTAAAGACTGCCCATGTACCCCAAGATACGACTGCTGACCAGTTCACCGATTGTGTGGCCAACCTAACTGCTGATAATGGCCTGGGTTTCTCTGATGCCGATCTGACAGCAAAGGGGAAGAACCATAATGATGCCCTGCATGTCTCCATTGAATGCAGGGGCACTACTCTTGCTCATGTGCTGGTTGACACAGGTTCCTCATTGAACGTGCTGCCCAAGAAGGCTCTGGATAGGCTGGATTGTGAAGGTCTAGAGCTCAAACCAAGTAGCATTGTTGTCCGGGCCTTTGACGGGTCCAAGAGAATGGTGCATGGTGAAGTGGACATCCCAATCAGGGTTGGGTCACAGGTATTCGATTCGAAGTTCTATGTGATGGATATCCATCCGTCCTATTCTTGTTTGCTGGGTCGCCCATGGATCCACAAAGCTGGAGCTGTGACCTCCACATTGCATCAGAAGCTCAAGTACCCGGTCAGGGGGAGGATCGTAACAGTGCAAGGGGAGGAGGAATACATGGTCAGCCACCTCAACTCTTTCAGATACGTGGAAATGGATGGGGAGTTCATTGAAACCCCCTTTCAACATTTTGAGGAGGTACCACCAACCTTGGCAACAGCAGAAGATGAAGAGGTTTCTCCTATGAAGATGGCCTCCTTAAAGGACGCCCGGGCTGTGATCGAAAAAGGTGAATGTGCAAATTGGGGCAAGCTCCCTGATCTTACTCCTAAGACTAACAAGTTTGGGCTGGGTTTCACCACGGAAGCTCAGAAAGCTGTGCGCAAGGCAAGAATTGGAAGACCTCCGTTGCTCATCACTCAGCATGGAGTGAATGCTATTGGAGAGGAAGATGAAGTGGAAGAGTCAGAGTTCGATAGCTGGATCTACCCAACGGCCGACGGTGGATTGACCAATTGGACTGCTAAAGATTTTACTCCCATAACTTTTGTTCCCCAGTAATGAATTTCTTTGTTTTGTAATAAACAATAATTTGAGACTATATGGCCCGGTGTCTTACCCGGGGCACCGTGGTTTTATTTATGAGGGCTTTTTGTTTGTCACTATCATATATCATGAATAAAAGCATTGGACGTTTTTCACAATTCAAATTTTGCGCTCCTTTTCTTTCCTTTCTTTACATATTGCAAAACAGCTGTATTTACACACACACTCACTCATACAGGTTTCAATCCACTCTGGATCTCACTGGTAACGACTCTGCTACTGCCGGTTATGACTTCGAAAATCCGATCAACTTGGCCGCAGACGAAGGTGAAGATGATTGCGAAGTGCCTGGCGAACTTGCGAGACTGTTACAACAGGAAGAGAGGGCAATTCAACCCCATGAAGAGCCAGTGGAAATAATAAACTTGGGTACTGAGGAAGACAAGAAAGAGGTGAAGATTGGCGCCAACCTAGAACTCAGCGTGAAGCAACGGTTGACTCAGATGCTGCAGGATTATAAAGAAATCTTTGCCTGGTCCTACGAAGATATGCCCGGATTAGATACCGACATTGTGGTCCATCATTTACCAACTAAAGAAGATTTCCCTCCGGTTAAGCAAAAGGTTCGTCGGATGCGTCCAGAGATGTCTGAGAAGATTAAAGTCGAGGTTATGAAGCAGTTTGATGCCGGGTTTCTTGCAGTAACTTCTTACCCTCAGTGGGTTGCTAATGTGGTGCCGGTACCTAAGAAGGACGGCAAGGTCAGGATGTGTGTTGATTACAGGGATCTGAACAGGGCCAGCCCCAAGGATGACTTCCCTCTACCCCACATTGATGTCCTTGTTGATAATACAGCTCAGCATAAAGTGTTCTCTTTCATGGATGGTTTTTCAGGCTACAATCAGATCAAGATGGCACCTGAAGACATGGAAAAGACTACCTTTGTTACTCAGTGGGGCACCTTCTGTTACAAGGTCATGTCGTTCGGGTTAAAGAATGGTGGGGCAACCTACCAACGTGCCATGGTTACCTTATTTCATGATATGATCCATCATGAGATAGAAGTGTATGTGGACGACATGATCGCTAGGTCCCAGACTGAGGAAGAGCACCTAGATCATCTGCAGAAGTTGTTCGACCGGTTGAAACTGTACAAGCTGAGATTGAACCCGAACAAGTGCACCTTCGGGGTAAGATCTGGGAAGTTGCTAGGCTTCGTGGTCAGTGACAAGGGAATTCAAGTGGACCCTGCTAAGGTCAAAGCCATTCAAGAGATGCCAGTTCCTAAGACAGAGAAAGAAGTCAGAGGCTTTTTAGGACGCTTGAATTACATTGCTCGGTTCATCTCACATTTGACTGCTACCTGTGAGCCAATCTTCAAGCTGCTGAAGAAAGATCAGGTAGTACGTTGGAATGATGAATGCCAGGCTGCTTTTGACAGAATCAAAGAATATCTCCAAGAACCACCCATCCTTATGCCACCAGTTGAAGGGAGACCTTTGATACTTTACCTGACAGTGCTTGACAACGCAATGGGGTGTGTGCTGGGGCAGCATGACGAGTCTGGCCGAAAAGAGCATGCCATTTATTACCTTAGCAAAAAGTTTACCGACTGTGAGACCCGATACTCACTGCTTGAGAAAACTTGCTGCGCTTTGGTATGGGCTGCTCGCCGGCTGAGACAGTATATGCTGACTCACACTACCTTGTTAATCTCAAAAATGGATCCTATAAAGTACATATTCGAAAAGCCTGCTCTGTCTGGGAGAATTGCAAGATGGCAGATGATCTTGACGGAATACGACATTCAGTACACGACCCAAAAAGCCATCAAGGGAAGTGTATTGGCAGACCACCTAGCACATCAAGCTGTGGATGACTACCAATCAATGAATTTCGAGTTTCCAGATGAAAGCATTATGATAGTAACTGACTGTGAAATACCTGGACCGGATGAAGGACCTGAACCAGGATCCCGATGGTCTATGCACTTTGACGGAGCCTCCAATGCTTTGGGAAACGGTATCGGCGCCATAATCGTATCTCCACAAGGTACTCATACTCCACTCACCGCCCGGCTGTGTTTCAATTGTACCAATAACATGGCGGAGTATGAAGCGTGTATCATGGGTCAAATTTCTAAGTGTCTTCGGAGATTCCGCTCTCGTGATCAATCAGATCAAAGGAGAGTGGGATACGAAACACCCAAACTTGATTCCTTACAGAGAATGTGTGTTGGCCTTGATCCCCCACTTCACAGAGATAACGTTTGAGCACTTTCCAAGAGAAGAGAATCAGTTGGCGGACGCGTTAGCTACAATGTCTTCAATGTTCAAGGTTAAATGGGATAATGAAGCTCCCCGGATCACCATCTGGAAACTGGACGAACCGGCATACTGTTGTGATCTCGAAACTGAATTGGTAACTGAGAAGCCTTGGTACCACGAAGTGAAGAGATACCTAGAAGCTCAGGAATACCCTGAAGGAGCATCTGTCAATGATAAGAAGTTCCTGAGAAGGTTTGCAGCCAAGTTCTTTCTTAGCAACGGTATCTTGTACAAACGAAACCATGATTCCACCTTACTGCGTTGTGTAGATAAGACTGAAGCGGAAAGAATCATGGAAGAGCTACATGACGGGACCTTTGGTACACACTCCAGTGGACATACCATGGCAAAGAAGATCCTACGGGCAGGATATTACTGGTCTACAATGGAAGCTGATTGCTACCAACATTCTAGGACATGCCATAAATGCCAGATCTACGCAGACAAGGTGCATGTTCCTCCGGTTCCCCTGAATGTTCTGACTGCGCCCTGGCCATTTGCAATGTGGGGCATAGACATGATCGGTGAGATAAAACCTACGGCATCTAATGGACATCGCTTCATCCTAGTGGCAATTGATTATTTCATAAAGTGGGTTGAGGCAGCATCCTATGCTACGGTAACCAAGACTGTCGTGGCACGGTTCATTCGGCACAACCTGATCTGTCGGTACGGCGTCCCTGAGCGGATCATCACAGACAACGGTACCAATCTAAACAATAAGATGATCGCTGAGCTCTGCGAACAGTTCAAGATACAGCACCACAATTCTTCTCCTTACAGACCGAAAATGAATGGGGCTGTAGAAGCAGCTAATAAAAACATCAAGAAGATTGTGCAGAAGATGACAGTAACGTATAAAGATTGGCACGAGATGTTACCGTTCGCTCTGCATGGGTATCGTACTTCAGCTAGGACGTCAACTGGGGCAACTCCTTTCTCTCTGGTTTATGGCATGGAAGCAGTCTTGCCGATTGAGGTACAAATTCCTTCTCTCCGGATAATGAAGGATGCAAATCTGAACGAAGATGATTGGATCCAGACACGACTTGATCAACTCAACCTTATTGACGAAAAGAGACTTGCTGCTATCTGCCATGGTCAGACGTATCAGAAACGAATGATCAAGGCGTTTAACAAAAAGGTCAGACCACAGGAATATCAAGTCGGGGATCTGGTGATCAAGCGAATCATCCTTCCTCAGAGTGATCCAAGGGGCAAATGGACCCCTACGTACGAAGGGCCATTTGTGGTTAAGCATGTGTTCTCAGGAGGAGCAATGATATTAACCAACATGGATGGTGACGACCTTCCTCACCCCGCCAATGCAGACATAGTTAAAAAATACTACGCATGAAAAATGACCCGCTAGGCTGACATGTCTAGGCAAAAATTAGGGCTTCCCGTCGAACCAAAAGGGTTCGGGCAAAATGAAGGGATGAAAATAAAAAATCTGTACACCCGGCAAGTCGAAAACCTGAAAAGGCGGCTTGGGCAAAAATGGGTATCCCGGTGGACTGAAAACCCGAAAAGGCAGTCCAGGCAAAAGTTAGGGATAAAAGCGTAATACTATGTCTCATTGGATCACTTTGCATCCAGAATCCGGTATCTACATCAAGACGGCATCAATCAGTCAGCTTCATCTTCAACCAAGGTCATCAAGTGATGAGACGTACGGAGTATAAAGGCGATAGCAGATTTGAAACCCAGTGGATCATTCATCTTTCACACAGCTGTTTTATTTTCTTTTGTACAAAACTTGTATAAACTCTCTTGTTCGGCGACGTACCTCTTACTAGGACGCCAGCCTCTTGTACACAAAATGCCTACTCACAGGCTATTCAAAATCAATACAAATATACTTTTCAGTTAAACGTGCCAAGTGTTTTTCTTTTTCTGTTTTGTTTTGCGAAGAACGTCCAAGGCTCAATTTGTGATATATGCATTGACAATAATTTGCTAACTCATAAATATTTGCATATGAAACAAAGAATTAATTGCAGGTGACGCTAGAAACAGGGGCAATAAAGAGTTGTTTGAGCAGTCTAATTGTTCTATCCAAGGTACCAAAGTAGGTTCAGCCAAAAAACCTAACCAGACATCTTAAATTCCCCAGAGAGTGAGACAGCAAGTCAGTGCATTCTTCCCCAGCATATCAAAACTTCCCCAGGAGAGTCCCATCCAAGTTCCCCAGGAAAAGTGGAATTCATCTCCCCAAGCAGTAAGCTTATCCCCAGCAAATTCTGGAGGCTTATCCTTCGCAGAGCACGAACGTGTCGTCCGGCTTGATTTAAAGAGTTATTTCCTTAACAGGATATAACTGGGTTATCCTCAGCCAAAAGCCAAGGGAAGGTCGTCGTCAACGTAGTTCTTTCCCATCCCCAGCGAAGTCTATTCACACTTCCAATACAACAATGGTATCCCCAACAGAGTTACTATCAACATCCAGCAAAGCATCACTCTTCCCACAGAGTATTGCTTCCCAGCATGATCGCTAAAGTATCTTTTTCTCCCCGCAGAATCTCCCATTCGCCAAGTTTATTCCGCAACGGAGTCATCTTCTCCTACCGGTATCCTTGCAGTTATCATCCCCAGCGGAAGCTAAATCTATCCTTCGACATCAGCCCAGGATACGATTTCCCGGCACCCGTCAAGGATTTACTTTCCTGGACGAAAACATACATAAACATCACATACAGCATTATAGCATGCATAACGCACTGCATCATACAAATCTCATTTATGTTGAGAGCATCATTGCTTGATCCATATCATGCATTGCATATGACTGACTTTTACCTTTCAGGGAAGACCCAGTTAAGTTCTCAAGCTATATTTCAAGACCTAGACTGGTTCAGTCAAAGGCCTTCTCTGGTTCAGTTAAATCGTCCCAAGATTTTCCTGATGCTTATCCCTTTGAAGACATTTCAAGACCTAGACTGGTTCAGTCAAAGGCCTTCTCTGGTTCAGTTAAATCGTCCCAAGATTTTCCTGATGCTTATCCCTTTGAAGACATTTCAAGACCTAGACTGGTTCAGTCAAAGGCCTTCTCTGGTTCAGTTAAATCGTCCCAAGATTTTCCTGATGCTTATCCCTTTGAAGACATTTCAAGACCTAGACTGGTTCAGTCAAAGGCCTCCTCTGGTTCAGTTAAATCGTCCCAAGATTTTCCTGATTGCTTATCCAGTGGAAGACATTTCAAGACCTAGACCGGTTCAGTTAAATCGTCCCAAGATTTTCCTGATTGCTTATCCAGTCAAAGGCCTCCTCTGGTTCAGTTAAATCGTCCCAAGATTTTCCTGATTGCTTATCCAGTGGAAGACATTTCAAGACCTAGACTTATCCAGTCAAAGGCCTCCTCTGGTTCAGTCAGATCGACCTAAGATCTCCCTGATGCTTATCCCATTGAAGACATTTCAAGACCTAGACCGGTTCAGTTAAATCGTCCCAAGATTTTCCTGATTGCTTACCCAGTCAAAGGCCTCTCTGGTTCAGTCAGATCGACCTTAAGATCTCCCTGATTCTTATCCCAGTAGAAGACACCCCAGATTTTTCTCAACGAGCGTTGTTGAAGTTAAAGTCGCTCAAGGCTCTCTTACCATTCATGCTAAGGAAGTAATCATCCCTGCAACGTGTCAGGTACTCATTTTCTGTTTTGCAGGTATGCAGGTTCTCGCTAAGGAATCTCCTACGCAATCAAACATCCAGATGGCATCTATAAGCCCATCCCCATCATTGCCAACATGTGAGCGCAAATTTCCGGGCACTCTAGTGTCCAATCATCTTTTACCCTCGGATTACGAAAGGCATGTCAGCCAATCTGCATCCTCAGGTCTAAGAAGATTGAACAGGGGCAACTGTTATACCCCAAAATTTGCCCTCCCATATTCCTCAAGAAATTGCCAAGCCAAGCTAGAAAATTCCCCAAGGGTTGTGCAGTTCAACAGTCTCCTAAACAGTCCAAATTAGGGTTTTGAGTTTGATCAAGAAAAGGAAGTTTTCAAAGGCTCAATCAAGTCTCATAGGCTTACAAACATGGTCAAGCATCCTCATATCAAGTTTCAAGGCATTCAGCTCAAGATTGCACAGTCAAAACCCTAGATTGCACTACAGTCAACTGTAGGGGCAAAATGGTCATTTGGCAGTCAAAAGTTCAAATTTTTGGTCAACCTATCATTTTGAAGCCACAAACATCATTTGATCAATGCTTGATCATGATTCTCAAAGTTTGGCTCAGAAATCATCAAAGATGCAAAGGTTGCTATATTTGGACAGCTGAAAAAGTCAACTGAAATTGACCAGGGCATAACTTTCACATGGATTATCAGAAAAATTCCATCCAAAGCTCATTTTGAAGAGAAAGACATTTCCTACAACTCATCTTCACACTTCAAGTCCAAGAAATGCTCTCACAAAAAGTTATCAATTTCAACATTATAGGTCATTTTCAAAAGTCAACAAAAAAGGGACTTTAAGTCAAAGACCATAACTTGAGATTGGTAAATCAAAATGACATGGGACCAAAGGCATTGGTTAAAGGACTCAAAGACCTTTCCAAAATGTCCAAGAACATGTGAAAAGCTTAAAAATTGAGCAAGTTATGCCTTGTAGAAGTTGGGAAAATTTTGTGAAATGGCAAAAGTCAACTATCCTTGAAAATCCAATTTTGACAAAAGGGCCCCATTTTTCTCACTTTGTCCATCCTTGTCATGCCACACACGTGGCCCATGGTTGATTTCAAGACCAAATGTTGACTTTTTTTATTTTATTTAATTTTTGATGATTTAATTCATTTTAATTCATTGAAAATTCAAATAAAATTTAAAAATCAATGAAAGGGTGTCAAATGAATTTGGACAAGTTCTATACATCATGAACCAACTCAAAAATCAGGCCAAGGTTCATTTACACACTAGGTCTAGGTTTTGGCTAGAAATTAGGAAAAAATGGTTAATGGACAAACCCTAATGCCAATTCTTTCTCAAGCATGGATTAAGGTCAAATAGCAAGCCAAGTCTATTCCATAAGGATCACTGAGTCCAACCCTAACTGGAACATAGCACAAAACTCGTTCAAAGTCCATTTGGCAATTTGAAAATTTGGCCATAAAGTGCAAAACTGAAATCAGTGCTAGGGATCTTCTCAAGCCATAATTCTTGTACCAATAGCTTCCTGAGACGATTTTGAACGTATCCCAAATCATAACATCTTCCAAAGCTCCTTGAACTGGTATCCACGAGTCCAACTGCACCTTCAAAATTTTGAAATCATATAGCACGATTCAAGCACATTCTTGCAGTTTTTTTTAGATATTCACACTCATGATGAAGTTTCTGAGCTAACCCTTGCATTTAATTTCATTTTTGTGCCATGAATAAGAAATTGCCATTTTCGAATCCTAGGGTTACAGCTTTCTCAAATTAGGGATTTTGCCTAGGGGAAAAATTAGGGTCCCTGACTACCATGGTTGAACTCAGTACATCCAGACGAAGAAGAAGATACCATCGCGAACAATTTATATAGCCTATATGGCTATTCGCTATTTTCTCATAGCATGTTTAAAACAACGTTTCAAAACCGTTGCCTTCTTTGTTTGTATTTCAGGAAATTGGAAGGGACGATGGCGTGGCACAAATGGATTGGATGAGTTTAAATTTGCGCGCGTTTAACTAAGCACTAACCATTTTCTTTTATATATTTTATTGATTATTATATGTTAAATGAAAACAACTAGCTCAGCTGGCCAAGACACGCGCATGTGACCTCAAAGACCTGGGTTCAAGTCCCAGGTCTTGCAATTTCTCATATTATTTTTCATTTCAAGGTTCCATGCAGCGCTCACATAAGGACTCACCATGCACTGCAGAATCAACTCATCCACGTGTCCCAGATGATCATCCAAGGGTCCAGAACAAAGGCATAGGATGGATGCAAGTCAGCAGGCGCACACTTGAATGGAAAAAGTCAACAAATGGCCAGCAAATGGGCCAGGCTTGCACCTCCAAACTCAAATCCACACCCCCTGGTTCTATCTTTTTTTTCTTTCTTTTTTTTCTAAATTTCTTTATATCTTATTATTTTTAAATTTACTTGTGTTTTTATTTTCTGATTTAATTAATTTTTACAAAAAATATAAAAAACATCAAAAATACAGAAAAGGCAAAAAAAAATATAATTAATTTTGATTCTTTTATAAATAAATTAAAATGTAAATCATTTAGTTTAATTAGGTTTTAATTTTAATTTTAATTCTTTGTTCATAATAAAAATCCAAAAAAATGTTTAATTAGGTTTTTTTTTTTTTTTCTTTTTTTTTTAATTTTCTCCTTTTTCTCACAATATTATTATTTATTATTTATTTTCTATAAATCAAAAATTGCACATAATTAGTTTAGAAGTTAATTAGGTTAGAAATTAAATCTTTTTTCATGATAAACTTAAAGAATGATAGAACTAGGATTTTAATTTTAATTAACTTTTCTTTTTTCTTTTAAACCTAAAAAACACAAAAAACATTATTTTTCATTCAATTTTTAATTTCCTTGATTAATTTTTAATTATTTGTAAAAGGGTCCAACGCCCTAATTTTGTTTAGTCTTTATTTCGCGCATTTATTTTACGTTGTGTAAATAACTCTGTATATGCCCCAAAGCCATGTAATTGAAAACTCTCGGACTTTTATTTATTCGCTTTATTTATTTTCAGTCAAATCGGGTTCGGTTTTTTTGGCGATGTGGACCCGCGCCCGTTGTAATAGTTAGATTTATTTTCTCGCAAATATAACTGTTAATAAATATGCATGAAAGAATGAATGCCCGAAAAATAAAATTGAACCGTTAGATCACCAATGCATGACAAGACAAACAATGAACTGAAAATGACACACAATTCGCACACACCACCCTTAGGGTACGCCTCACTGTTGCCTTTCGAAAGGTGGTCGTCGAGTAGAAAACGTCTTAGTAAGTCCTCATGGTCCGGGAACCTGGCATGAGGGTAGCTTCTAAGGTGTCTTCCCATTGCTCCGGTGACCACCACGTCCCTAAAACTCGAATTGACCCGAACACCTCCTACGGTGGTGCTACCTACCTCTCAATGGTGGGATGGCACTACCTTAAAGGACATTTACACAGACGAATTCCTTAGGGTAGGTAGGTTCTCAAGGGTACTTGCTCTAATTTCAAAACAAAATCAAAACATCTTTTCACACCGACATACTTTCAAAAACTTTCAAAACAAACTTTTCAAACACTCTGACGCACGAGTTGAACGGAAACTTTTCAAAGAATATTTTTGAAACCCACAATTGAAAAGCAAGCATACATTTTGAAAACACATTGAGCAAGTACCTAAGAGCCCATGGATAACCATGGATAGAAAGGGTGCTAATACCTTCCCTTTCTATAACCTACCTCCCGAACCGAGAGCGATCTCTTTAAAGGAATTTTTCTGTGCTTTTGTCCTTTCCTATTGGAGAAAATAAAAGACGGTGGCGACTCTTGCTTACCGCGACATTTCGCGAACCAGCTTTAAAACAGTCAGTTCCAGATCCACCGATCACACCATCCATGGTGGTTAGAATCATGGCTCCTCTTGAGAACACATGTTTAACCACAAATGGCCCTTCGTATGTAGGGGTCCATTTTCCCCTGGGATCACTTTGAGGAAGGATGATGCGTTTGATTACCAGGTCCCCAACTTGATACTCTTGTGGTCTGACTTTCTTGTTAAATGCCCTGATCATCCGTTTTTGATACGTCTGACCATGACAGATAGCAGTGAGTCTCTTTTCGTCAATTAGGTTTAATTGATCAAGTCGAGTCTGGATCCAGTCATCTTCACTCAAGTCTGCATCCTTCATTATCCGAAGAGAGGGTATCTGGATTTCAATCGGCAAGACTGCCTCCATGCCATAGACCAAGGAAAAAGGAGTTGCCCCGGTTGACGTCCTTGCTGAGGTACGGTACCCATGAAGAGCAAATGGTAACATTTTGTGCCAATCTTTGTAGGTCACTGTCATCTTCTACACAATTTTCTTGATGTTTTTATTAGCTGCCTCTACAGCCCCATTCATATTCGGCCGGTAAGGAGAAGAGTTGTGGTGCTGTATCTTGAATTGCTCGCAGAGCTCAGTGATCATCTTGTTGTTAAGATTGGTACCATTGTCCGTAATGATTCTTTCTGGGATGCCATACCGACAGATCAGGTTATGCCGAATGAAACGTGCCACGACGCTCTTGGTTACGGTGGCGTAGGAAGCTGCTTCTACCCACTTCGTGAAGTAATCAATTGCTACTATGATGAAGCGATGCATGTTGGATGCCGTTGGTCAGATCTCACCGATCATATCGATGCCCCACATTGCAAAAGGCCAAGGTGCCGTCAGGACGTTCAGAGGAACCGGAGGGATATGCACCTTATCAGCATAGATCTGGAATTTATGACAAGTTCGAGAATGTTGGTAACAGTCGGCTTCCATTGTGGACCAGAAATATCCTGCCATAAGGATTTTCTTTGCCATGGTATGTCCACTGGAATGTATTCCGAATGTACCTTCATGCAGCTCTGCCATGATCTTTTCTGCTTCAGTCTTATCCACACAACGCAATAGAGTTGAATCATGATTTCGTTTGTAGAGAATGTCGTTGCTGAGGAAGAATTTCGCCGCGAACCTTCTCAGAAACTTCTTATTGTTAACAGACGCACCTTCAGGGTATTCCTGAGCTTCCAAGTATCTCTTGACCTCATGATACCAGGGTTTTTCAGTCACCTCTTCGGCCTCAAGATCGCAGCAGTATGCAGGTTCGTCCAACTTCCAGATAATGATCTGGGGAGCCTCATTGTCCCATTTGACTTTAAACATTGAAGACATCGTAGCTAGTGCGTCCGCTAACTGATTCTCCTCTCTTGGGAAGTGCTCAAAAGTTATCTCTTCAAAGTGGGGAAGCAAAGTCAGCACATACTCCTTGTAAGGAATAAGATTTGGGTGTTTCGTATCCCACTCGCCTTTGATCTGATTGATCACGAGAGCGGAATCTCCGAAGACACTTAGAAACTTGATCCTTAAGTCGATTTCGGCTTGAAGACCCATGATACATGCCTCATATTCTGCCATGTTGTTGGTGCAGTTGAAACACAGCCGGGCGGTGAGTGGAGTATGAGTTCCTTTGGGGGATATGATTACAGCGCCGATTCCATTACCCAAAGCGTTCGAGGCTCCATCGAAATGCATGGACCATCGGGATCCTTCCTCAGGTCCTTCATCCGGTCTAGGTACTTCACAATCAGTTACTACCATGATATCTTCGTCCGGAAATTCAAAGTTCAATGATTGGTAATTGTCCACAGGTTGGTGTGCCAAATGGTCTGCCAATACACTTCCTTTGATTGCTTTTTGAGTTGTGTATTGGATGTCATATTCTGTCAAGATCATTTGCCATCTTGCTATTCTTCCAGACAGAGCAGGCTTTTCGAATATGTACTTGATTGGATCCATTTTTGAAATCAACAGAGTGGTGTGAGTCAGCATATATTGTCTCAGCCGGGGAGCAGCCCATACCAGAGCGCAGCAAGTTTTCTCGAGCAGTGAGTACCGAGACTCACAGTCGGTAAACTTTTTGCTCAGGTAATAAATAGCGTGCTCTTTTCGGCCAGACTCGTCATGCTGCCCCAGCACACACCCCATTGAGTTGTCAAGTACTGTCAGGTATAATATCAGAGGTCTCCCTTCTACTGGTGGCATAAGAATGGGTGGTTCTTGGAGATACTCTTTTATTTTTTCGAAAGCGGCCTGACATTCATCGTTCCAACGTACTACTTGATCTTTCTTCAGCAATTTGAAGATTGGCTCACAGGTAGCAGTTAGATGTGAGATGAATCAGGCAATATAATTCAGTCGTCCCAGAAAGCCTCTGACTTCTTTCTCTGTCTTGGGAGTTGGCATCTCTTGTATGGCTTTCACCTTGGCAGGGTCCACCTGAATACCTTTATCGCTTACAATGAAACCTAGTAATTTTCCATACCTCACCCCAAAGGTGCATTTGTTTGGGTTCAACCTCAGCTTGTACAACTTTAGTCGGTCAAACAGCTTCCGCAGATGGTCAAGGTGTTCCTCCTCAGTTTGGGACCTTGCGATCATATCATCGACGTACACTTCAATCTCATGGTGGATCATGTCATGAAATAAAGCAACCATGGCACGCTGGTAGGTTGCCCCAGCATTTTTCAACCCGAATGGCATGACCTTGTAGCAGAAGGTGCCCCACTGAGTGACAAAGGTAGTCTTTTCCATATCTTTAGGAGCCATCTTGATCTGATTATACCCTGAAAAACCATCCATGAAGGAGAACACCTTGTGTTGAGCTGTATTGTCAACAAGAACGTCGATGTGAGGTAGGGGGAAGTCATCCTTGGGGCTTGCCCTGTTTAGATCCCTGTAGTCAACACACATTCTGACTTTACCATCTTTCTTTGGCACTGGAACCACGTTGGCCACCCATTGAGGATAAGAAGTCACTGCTAGAAACCCGGCATCAAATTGCTTCATAACCTCAGCCTTGATCTTTTCGGACATCTCTGGACGCATACGGCGGACCTTTTGCTTTACCGGAGGACAGTCTTCCTTGGTAGGCAGGTGATGAACCACAATGTCGGCATCCAAACCAGGCATGTCTTTGTAAGACCAAGCAAAGATTTCCATGTAATCATGCAGCATCTGGATCAATCGTTGCTTCACGCTGAGCTCTAGATTGGCACCAATCGTGACTTCTTTTCTATCTGTCTCAGTACCCAGGTTCACTGTTTCCACCGGCTCTTCATGCGGCTGAATGGCCCTCTCTTCCTGGAGTAGCAGTCTTGCGATTTCACCAGGCACTTCGCAATCATCTTCACCTTCGTCTTCGGCCAAGTTGATCGGATTTTCGAAGTCATAACTGGCAGTAGCAGAGCTGTTACCAGTGAGATCCAGAGTGGATTGGAACCTGTATAAGTGAGTGTGTGTAAATATAGCTGTTTTACAGTATATAACACAGAAAGAAAAAGAGCACGAGATTTGAAATGCAACAAATGTCCAATGTTTTGATTAATGATATATGGAAATGTCATACAAAAAGCCCTCACAAATGGAGCTATGGTGCCCCGGGTAGGACACCGAGCCAATAAAAGTTTCAACATATTGTTTGTTACAAATTGAAAATAAAAGAGTTAATTACTGCGTGACAAATGTAATAGGTGTAAAATCCTTTGCCGTCCAGTTGCTTGGTCCGTTGTTGGTTGTCGGATAGATCCAACTGTCAAACTCTGCTTCCTCTACGTCCTCCTCGATAGCATTCACCCTTGGGTTAGTGATGAACACCGGAGCCTTTCTGATCCTTTCTTTGCGAACAGCCCTCTGAGCCTCTGCAGTGAAGCCCAGCCCAAACTTGTCGGTCTTTTGAGTGAAGTCAGGAAGCTGACCCCAGTATGCGCACTTGCCTTTCTCAATCACTGCCCGGGCATCCTTCAGGGAAGCCATCTTCAGAGGAAAGTCTTCTTCAACCACTGTCTCAGCTGACGCCAATGTTGGAGGCACCTCCTCAAAATGTTGAAAGGGGGTTTTCAATAAACTCCCCTTCCATCTCGATATACCGGAATGAATTCAAGTGACTAACCATGTATTCCTCCTCACCCTGCACAGTAACAATCTTCCCTTTGACAGGGTATTTGAGCTTTTGGTGTAGAGTGGATGTTACCGCCCCAGCCTTGTGAATCCAAGGTCGACCCAGCAAACAGGAATAAGATGGACGAATATCCATTACATAGAACGTTGAGTCAAAGACTTGGGAACCCACACGGATAGGAATGTCTACCTCACCGTGCACCATCCTCTTAGAACCGTCGAAGGCTCTAACAATGATGTTACTAGGTTTCAATTCCAGGCCCTCACAATCCAATCGATCTAAGGCCTTCTTGGGCAATACATTCAGGGAAGAACCGGTGTCCACCAACACGTGTGCGAGAGTAGTGCCCCTGCATTCTATGGAAACATGCGGGGCGTCATTGTGATTTTTTCCTTTGGCGGTAAGGTCAGCATCCGAGAACCCCAAACCATTGTCAGCTGTCAAATTAGCCACACAGTCAGTGAACTGATCTGCAGAGGTCTCTTGCGGAACATGAGCCGTTTTCAGAAATGCAATCAGGGCCTTGGCGTGGGCCTCTGAGCACAGCAGCAATGATAACATAGAGATTTTAGAGGGGGTATGCCCCAGCTGTTCAACGACATTGAAGTCACTCTTTTTAATGATTTTAAGGATTTCCTCCATCTCTTGCTGGGAGGCTTCAACAGCGGTCTTTTTTGGTGCCTCCGTCCGGGCAGGCAAATCGGTAGCAACTTCTTTGCCCCGAGCATCAGAGGACTCGGCGGCAGTAGTAGACACAGGAACTTGATTTGAAACATGCACACTTGCGGGTATGATGATAAGAGGTTCTCGGATAACTGGTGGCGCAATATCAGGCGAGAAAAGCCTGCCACTACGAGTAATCTTGGCGGGACCAGTGATGTTACTGATACTGGTACCGGTGTTGAACTCCTGCTTCACTCCAAGCACATACACATCTGCCCCATAGTGCCATGGGACAACCTTGTCAGATTCATAGGGGAGGGGCCCCGGAACAGTAATGGTAATGGGTGCAACAGACATAATTTGGACTGGCTTCCTCAGGGGAGCCTTGGTAGGATTGTTGAAAATTGTGACGACAGATACTTCTTCAGCGGAAACAAACGGAACAGTAGTTTTCTTGAACAGAATTTCTTTGCTATCCATCAGGCTTTGGATGCCTGATTTCAGCAGCGGACAACCGGTAGGGATAACAGCACACAGGAGGCAACCCTTGCTACAACCCGGAAATAAACCGGCTAGCAGTAGGTTCCTCTTAACAATCAATAGAGGGGTAGCAACATCATTCACCGAAACAGCATACAAATCTTCCTCAATGGCATTTACTCTATGCTGGGGCATAGGAGCAGTTACAACATTTGGCCTCTCAGGCGCCTCAAACTGAATTTCCTTCGCATCGATAAGGTCTTGAACTTTATTTCTCAGGGCCCAGCAATCATCAGTAGTATGCCCGGGGCTATCAGAATGATAAGCACAACGGGCATTTGGGTTATACTTAGGGGATGCCGTATTCACGACCTTCGGAGCCTCTTTGATGGTTACTAAGTTGGTTGATAACAGTTGCGGTAAGATTTGTGACAAGGTCATACTCAGCCGAGTGTATTGCCTCTTGGGCCTCTCACCCCTTTGTTGATTGTACTGCTGAGGAGCAGCAACAGGTTTTGAAATTACCAAGGCATTGACGGCTTGGCGGCTTTCTGGCTTGACTTGTCTTCTAGGACCATAGACGGCACTAGCTTCCTTCTTGAAAGGCTTTTTCTCAGTACTTGCGGCGACTCCTTTCTGTATCTTTCCTGACCTGATGCCAGCTTCTATCCTTTCACCCGTCAGGATCAAATCCGTAAACCCAGCGGAGGAATTACCAACCAGATGATTGAAGAATGGACCAGACAGGGTCCCTAGAAACATGTCAACCAGCTCACGGTCAGTCAATGGAGGCTGCACCCTGCCAGCCAAATCTCTCCATTTTTGTGCATATTCTTTGAACCCTTCGCCCGTTCCCAGAGACATACCCTGAAGTTGGGTACGCGTAGGAGCGAGGTCAGAATTGTATTGATATTGTCTATAAAATGCGGTAGCCAAATCTTCCCAATGTCGGATACTGGTTCCATCTAGCTGATAGAACCACTCAAGCTGTGACCCCGAAAGGCTATCTTGGAAGAAGTGGATCCAAAGATTTTTGTCTGCCGTGTAAGGTTGGATCTTCCTTACGTACAATCTGAGATGCAGCTTTGGACAGAAAGCCCCGTCTTATTTGGCAAAGGCAGGCGCCTTGAACTTGTGTGGGATTACCACCCCAGAAGATAACCCTAAATCTCCAAAATCCAGCCCCGGCACATTTTGAATCTCCATGGCACTCAAGCGGTCCTCTAATTGCTTGTATCTGTCAGCAGCGGGAGGGTATTGTTCGTCATTGTAATCCGTCTCGTTGTCAGAGACTGCAGGACTAGGAGCCCCTCCCCCTTGGGGACTGTCTTTCTCTGCAGAGGAAGTAGTTGGATCAGCCTTTTTATGGAGTGTGTTCCCAAACCTGCGTCCAGTATTGAACAACACAGTCCTCTTCTTCTTCTTCTTCTTTAGGAGTAGAGCCTTCAACTCTTGCTGACCTTGGGCATGGCTCATGACCATCTCTTGAAACTGGGCATTCTAGGCCTGGAGGGCCTTGATTGCTTGCTCACTGGATGATTCTGGATTCATGATGACTGTTCAAAATAAACAGCGAAGAAGATTAAGCAACCTGTAGAAAAAAGGGTACCTGTTATGCACATGATGCATGAGACGCTATCTATGCAATGCATTCAAGGATTTTTAGAAATTCACAATTGTTGCAGACAAAAAGAACGCACGTCATATTAAATAAGAAAAGATTTGTTAGTACATAAATGCCCCATGGGCCAAATATTACAAAAACAACTTCTCAAGGTAAAAAGACGTTGCGCATCCTCTTTGGCGCAATGTAGGTGTTGATGGCCTCTTGCTCATGGAGTCGGAGGGTGAGTTCTAGAACCTTCTTCTCGCTGGCGTAGAAGCTGGCTTCAAAAGTGTTCCGTTCCTCCTTGAGTTGGATCCAACTCTTCTGCATCTCCTCCCACTATGTAGGCATGTCAGGATGTAGGATGGTGTAGGGAACCTCTCCTTCCTTAACGGGCTCTTTAATCACAGGGAGAACATGAGGATAAGGCATCATTAGACTCTGGGCTCGGGCTTGTACCCACTTGAGATAAGGCTCAAGAGGGATGGAGTTATTGTGTCCCAGTGTCTTGCTATCAACCTTGTTGGGCATCCTCCAAGCTCTGATGAATCTTTGCCGAAGTCCTTGCGCATCGTTGTCGAAGTCAAAAACTAGGTCAGGAATCAACATGTCGTGAGGGCCATCTCTCCGTGTATATCCAAATTGCCTCAAAGCTAGGCAAGGGTTGTAGGTGATACCTCCTCTGATTCCAAGTAAAGGAACATTAGGAAACTCTCCACAACGATCGACGATGATGACATTTTCTCTAGACCGAGAACACCAATGTACATCAGAGTGAGTAAGAGTCATCAACCGTTGGGACCACCTTGAGCCTTGGTCATTCTTCAAGACAGATTGTGGAAGGTGTGAAATAAACCACCTTGCAAGGAGAGGAGTACAACACATGAGAACACCCCTCTTTCTCATTGTTCGTGTGTAAAATGAGTGAAGGATGTCCCCAAGTAATGTCGGTATTGGATTTATGGACAAGAAGATTTTGACGGCGTTGACATCTACCAGCTGGTCAGGATTTGGGAACAAGACCAACCCATAGATAAGGAGTGCCACAATCTCTTCAAAGGCTTGTAGGTCCAATGAGTTCCAACATTCTTGTGCCTTCTCAAACAAGAATTTTACTAAGAAACCTTTGACGCCGCTTCTAGTTTCCCAATGCCCCTTGATGTCAGAAGGCTGTAGATGTAATGCTCGAGCAACATCTTCAGGCTTTGGTTCCTTTTCCGTACCGTTGAAAGGTAGTTGATTAAGGATAGGAATTCTCAGGAGTTGAGAAAACTCCTCCAAAGTGGGCACCAACTGGTAGTCGGGGAAAGTGAAACAATGATGAAGAGGGTCAAAGAACTAGAATAGCACTTTCATCATGTCCTCTTCAATGTTGGTGTTGACTAAGCTGAGCAGTCTACCATGTCTTTCACTGAAGGATGAGCTTTCCGGAATTCTTGAGGTGAGCTCCTTGAGTTGAGGAGAGATTCTCACAAGGTTGACTTGGATGGTTTTTCTGCGAGGAATTTCCATGACCTACAAAACAAGAACAAAGATGAAAATCTAAACCCTTGAAGTGGTTAGTAAATGCATATAATGTTTTATGATGTTCATGATGTATGCACAAACATATGTACAAGCAATTCACACCAATCCCTAGTTTCAGGCTTGCACGGGGTTTCATAGGTAAGTACCCTCTTGAGTGTAGTTGGCTTAAAAACCTGTCCTATAAATAGTAACCGGGTTCTAAGGAGCTCAATATCATTGAATTGTTTTCATTGTTCATTGTTTTGGTTTAGCCACTTAACTAGCGACCAAAATATTCCAAGAAAACAACCCTCAATGAGTGTAGTATCGAGTATCTACCAACTTCGGACTGCACCAAAGCCGGTCATCTCACTACCCCTAATGTAAGGCCAAGATGGTCAAGTAAGGTTCTAGGTCATTAGTGCTTAGTGACATCACTCAGCGGCCCCGTACTCTCCTTGATTGAACTCAAGGGTTACCGGTACTCACAAATATGTCGCACTAATATAGCTATTGCTTCGACCGTGTCGGTATACCCCGCACAGTTTCCACAACGTATTGCTATCTATGAATGTTTCCCACAATCCGGGTGTAGGATTGCAAACCCAAACAAGAGAGCCAAGATATAAAGCAATCAAGACAAACAATTAATCATGCAAGAGGGTGATCTAAGCCATAAGGTTACTCCACTTTTAAATTTCTCCCCAGCAGAGTCGCCAGTTCTGTGATACGGTGGGAGAACTGACTTGAGGTTTTGCGTTTGTTTTCGCAAATGTTTCGGTTGAGCAAGAGTCGCCACCGACTTTTTATTTTATCCTAAGGAAAGGTTAAAAAGCACAGCAAAAACCTTTGAGACGTTTTCTTGGGTTCGGGGAGTAGATTATAGAAAGGGAAGGTATTAGCACCCTTTCTATCCATGGTTATCCATGGGCTCTTAGTTACTTGCTTATATCAACTTGCCTTAATTTTCAATTGTTTGAAATGGTGCTTTGTGTGTGTGGGTTTTGAAAATGTTTTGAAAAGAAGCCAATGTGGTGGCAACCTTTGTAATGATCCATGTTGGGATGTATACAAAGGTGTATGTCTTTTGAAAAGGTTTCAATGTATTTGAAAGTGTAGTGATGTGTGTTTTGAAAATGGGCAAGTGTTTTGTTTTGCAAGTTTGATTCAAGTAACTAAGAGATTGTCTACTCCTAAATTTCTCAAAGATTTCTCCTATGTTTTTAACCCTTTTAACAATTTTGTTCCACCATTGCATTTGGTGGACAATCTTGTGTTAGAATGTGAAAGGGACGGGCGCGGGTCATCGTTTAGACCATAATTGCAATGGTGCCAAGTATCTTTGGGCAATTTTTCCTTGGAGGGACTTGATCATTTTTTAGGCAACTTTCGAAAGCGTCATCGAGGGACTATGATCATTTGAATTGTTTTGTTTTGCCCAAAGAGACCTAACATGCAATATGGCCCATTATTGAAGGCAACAAGTGGAATACCCTAGGGGTGCAAGTGTGATTAGTGTTGTCCATTTTCATGCTTGTTTATCTTGAAGTTAGGCCAAACTATCTTGGTTAATTGATTTGCATACAAACCCTAATTCTAGCATGGTATATTTAGAAAGCTCTAAAGTGCGAAAAATAAAGTTCCTAAGTTATTACAACACAATATATGGGAAGGGGGTACAAATGTTCAAATGGGGGTATTTTGACAAGGAATTTAAACCTAACTATTACATCAATTTGGAATTTGCAAGGTATTTAACTACACAATATTTAAATAAAATAAATATGCAAAATGCAAAAAGGTTTTCTTTTTTATATGTATGAAAAAGGTGTTTTTTATATGTCAAGGAAACAAAAATAAAAGTATTAATTTTTGGGTATTTTTCATGTTTAGGGCAAAACCCTAATTTATTAAATAAAAAGTATTAATTATTTAATATGTATAATATTTATTAGTTATGTATAAAAAATAAATAAAAGAGAAGTATTTTTGTCAAAAAGGTATTTTTAATGTTAAATATTAATAAAAATAAAAATGTATATATTTTGTATTTTTTACCCTAAATATACTAATATGTATGTAAATATTTATATTATATGATAAATATTAAATATGTATAAAAAAATAAAATATTTAATATTTACAAAAAAGTATATTTTCATAAAATATTTTCAAAAGACAAAATAAAATAATAATCAGAAAAATAAAATGTTTTCGTATTAATTTTAGTATTTCTCAATAAAAGATATTAAGTATTATTTATGTATAAACATTATTTTAAACAAATAAATGCCTAATAAATTCAAAAATGGTGTGAAAAATATTTTTTATATTTTTAATATTATGAGAAAAAATAAATAAGTCAGAAATAAAAAGAAAAGTCAAGAAAATGTCTCAAATAAAGCACAATGGGCCAAGGGGGTTCAAAAGTAAATATAGGGTGCAAATAAGAAAAGTGAAACAGGCCCAGCCCAAAGACCCTGTCATCTTCAACCTCCAGCATTTCTGTTCAAAAAAACACGCGTTTTCTATCTCCAGATTCCTTGATCTTTTTCCAAATCTTCCAACATGAAACCTGTAGAGCTTGAAGCCACGATTCTAGACATATAAAGAAATCAATCTAACTCTCAGAAATGAGAGAGAATTTCTTCTCCCCCAATTCCTGACCTAGTTTTTGTTCCATGTTCAGACATCAAATTCTCATAGCACACATAACATAAATGAAAACTAATTACATGGGCATGTGTCAGGGCTATGAATGTGACATATTTTCTTCACAAATCTAAACCTAACAATGCCTGGATAGAGAGATACAAGTTCATGAACTTACCTGTTCAGTTGGAATCGTGTGCAACAATGAAGATGAGTACAAGGCAACGTAATGATTTGTATAGCTTCCTTGATGTCTCAGGATGCTATTCCAACCTTTAGTTTGCTTGGAAACCATAAGAATCGTGCTATGGTACTTCAACTGCAAAACCAGAAAAATGAAAATGGTGATGTTATCTAGGGATGTTACAGGTCTTGTTTAGGGCTTGGAACAGTTTCAAGGGATGATGTGGGATGTGTTTGAAGTAGTTTCAGCAAGAATGCACGAATGGATTGAGTTATGGAACTCAATCTGCAGCAGGTCCCCTGTTTTGGCAGTTTTAGGGTGATTTTGTGTTTGAGAAGGCAATGGAGATGGTTGGCTCGTGTTTTAGATTAGGTTTGATGAATAGAAAGTGTTTGATAACTTTGCTTAAGCTCTGGTTCACAGGAATGAGAGTTGTGTTTGTTATGCCAAGTTACTTCTAACTTAAGCAAGAAATGGCAAGTTGGTGTTTTAGGCTTGTACAGGCCCCTCTAGCATGCTGCATAATCTCTCCTTGATCAGTGGGATTAGTCTAATAACTTGTGCCTCAGAGATTTTCTTTGTACCTTCTTGATTTACAAATTGACATAAAGCACTTCTTTTCAAAAATGGCAAAAATGCTTTATCTAAAAATGGCTTAATCTTGCATATAATGTTTGAACACACAAAATAAGGTCTTGGAACAAGGGATATGCATTAAATTATTGAGTGCAAATGAGATATAGGACCTGTAATCAAAGAATGCAAGCTGATTTCAAAATGGCCTAGATGTATGAACATGTAACTTGGCCATAAACAAAGTGACTTTTTCCCAACTTGCCAAATTCGATTCTCCCTAACCATGAGGTTGTTTGATGAGTTCTTGGACATTTTGGAAAGCTTGGAATGTGTACTACAATCCATCTTTGAAATGCAAATTGAAATTACAAGTGGAAGTATGTGAAAAATGGTCTTGAAGTTAGGCAAAAATCCTGCCTAAAATAGGTCAAATTTCTCTAAGTTAAGAATGGTTTGGTACCCTTGTTCCAAAAATTGTAACTTGAGCTACAAGCTTATTTTGAGGAAACTTTGTGAATCAAAGTTGTAGATTTTGCAATGGACTATAACTTTCATGTTTTGACTTTTCCTTGAATCCAAATGAATCTTGGTGAGAAAGTGGGACAAAGTTAGGAAAAAATTAGGGTTTTTCATAACTTAGAAAAATTCTAAGTTATGAAAAATCTTCATTTCAAACCCTAATTTGCAATTCTTGATTTCTTGATGAACAAGTTTCATGATTTGGCATGTTTTGATGAAAAATGAATCTTGACACTTGATTTTGACCAAAAAGTCAAAGTTTGACTTTTCAGTATATAGTCAAAATTGATCAATTGACTGGGAAATTCAACTGTCAATCTTGTGCATTTGGGATCTTTTGGACTTGTTGAGTATGTCAAGACAATTCCATGGGGTCCTTGAGTCCATATGTGAGTTTGGTTTGCCCTTGGCTAGGTCAAACAGTCAAAAATTGCCTTTGTGCAGTCAAAACCCTAAAAATGACCATTTTGCCCTTTTGGTGATCTGATCAAATTTCTTGTGGAATTTTGATCCAAACTTGATCAAATGGTCCATGTGAGTTCATAATGTTGATGTGGGTCAATTTTCATGAGATTTGACTGTCAATTGGCCACAGTTGACTTTTTCCCCAATACAGTTGATTTCTAGGTCAATTGTCCAATTGACTGGGCAAAATTTGGAATCAAGACTTGAAACTTGGTATGGATAAACTTGGGAGTCCAACATGAAGCATGAAAGTCATCTTAGGCATTTTAGTTCAAAATATCTTGGTGTAAACACAAACCCTAATTTGGGTCAACAGTGCAAGGAGAAGTCTTGAGCAGAGGAAACCCTAATTGGATCTTGATCTCCAAGGGTCTTGTGATGGGAAAATGTTGAGGAAATGGGAGGGCAAATTTTGGGGTACAACAATGTTTTATCTCATAAAATTGACCAACACATTTATATTTTAAAACTTTTAAAAGAGGAACTACGTGTACCCTGATCCCCTATTGCATGAAAAGGTGGTACGTAGGCACTAAAGGTTCGCAACCGCGGAGGGTGCAAAAATAATAAATATATTTCTTTTCTCACCTCCACCATCTATTTTATACAACATATTTCATAGCCAAAATATACAGATTTTTCAAATAGGTTCCTGCGGAGTACCGTAGATGTTTAGGGTGCTAATACCTTCCATTTGCATAACTAACCCCCTTACCTTGAATCTTTCCCCTCTTTTTGGGTTATTTGCTCTTTTCCCATTCCTTTGGAAACAATAAAGCACGGTAGCGATTTTTATTTTGATTTGTATAAGTCTAGTCAATCCAATGGCTTAGTCTTGAACATTTCTACCGCTACAACAAGTTTATGCATAACATGTGATCTTTTGAGAAATTAAAGTTTCCATGCCTTGTACTTGGTTCATAGAGTTATTAACCATTTTAAACACAATACCTATGACTTTGTGTATGGAGTGTAATCAAGGAAAACAAGTTAGAGGCTCGAGAATGGACATTATACAAAAAGTTTGATTTACAAGAATGACAATGTTAACTTTGTGCCATTAATGGAAATGCAACTTGGATAATAGCTCAATTGCTTGGATCAAAGCTCTAACAACTGTGTAAACATTTAATTATGGAGTGACAAATAAGTTTGAGGCCTGAAAAGCAAATATTATGCAGCCTAGCATGGATTTGGTTCATGTGTTCATAAAAAATGACTTGTAATTCAAGTTTGAAAACCCTAACTTCCTCTCTTCGATTCTCCCTGCTCAAGAATTATTTCAAGGAGTTCTTGGACATTTTGGAAAGCTTATAATGTGCTCTAAAACCCCTCTTTGAATCACTTTTGTAAATTCCACTTGAAACTATATGAAAAAGTTCCATGAAGTTAGGTCAAAATCTTACCTAAACTAGGGCAAAATTTCACTAAGTGTTCAGTTTCAAGACTATGACTTCATAAATTAATAACTTGAGGTCCAAGAATTTTTAGAAGAAGTTGTTTAAATAAATGTTGTATATCTCATGGAGATATACAACTTTCGAGTTGAAAGTTTCTTTTGAATCATCTTGCATCATGGTGAAAAATTTGCTCAAAGTTGTGAAAAAACATGAAGTTTTAAACACTTAGAAAAATTTCTAAATTAGAAAACTTTGACTTTTCAAAATGAAATCTTGACTTTTTTATTTCTTGATGAAGAAGTTTCATATTTTGACATTCTTTGAAGAATTGTGATCTTTTACATTTGATTTGGACCAAAAAGTCAAAGTTTGACTTTTCAGTGTACGGTTGACTTTTGATCAGTTGACTGAAAATTCACTATCAATCCAATTGATCTTGAGCAATGTTTTAGGTTATGCTATTAGGTCAAAATTATGCAATTTAACTCTTGAGATCATGCCTCAAACCACTTAACCATTTTCTAGGTCAAAAAATCAGAAATTGCCTTTCCTTTGTCAAAACCCAAATTTTGACCATTTTGCCCTTTTGATGATTTGATCAAATTTCTTGAGGAATTGTGGTCAAAACTTGATAAAATTATACATATGAGTTTATAATGTTGCTATGGATCAAAAATTATGAAGTTTGACTGTAAATTGGCCATAGTTAACTTTTTCCCCAATACAGCTGATTTTTAGGTCAACTGCTCAATTGACTGAGCAAAAGTGTGATCCAAGGCTTGAAACTTGACATGAGTAATATTGGGAGTCCAAAATGATACATGAAAGTCACATGAAGCATTGAAAGTTCAATTACCCAGAAATTTTCACTCGAATATGTGGTGGTTGATGGTGTAGGGAATGGGCTTAAAGATGCCATTTGGAGGGGAGATGAGAATTTGTTGGAGATGGGCTTGTAGATGCCATCCAAAATGATTGTTGGACTATATCTGAAAGAGAATCTGAATGAGTATCAGAATGGAATCCGTGTTTGGAGCGTATCTGAACTGTATCTGAAGGTGAACCTGAATGAGTATCAAGATGGAATCTGTATCTAGAGCGTATCTGAACTGTATCTGAAGGCTGAATCTGAATGAGTATCAGAATGGCATCCGCGTCTAGAGCGTATCTCAACTGTATTTGGGAGCTGAATCTGAATAAGTATCAGAATGGCATCCGTGTCTAGAGCGTATCTGAACTGTATCTAAAAGTTGAATCTGAATGAGTATCAGAATGGCGTCTATGTCTGGAGCGTATCTGAACTGTATCTGAAAGCTGAATCTGAATGAGTATCATGATGGCATCCGTGTCTGGAGTGTATCTGAATGTTCAGTTGGTCGTGTAGATAATTGTCTTGACTTGTTTCAGGTATCAATCTCTAACCTTTTTGTAAATTGTTGATGATAGCCATCAGCTGACTGGTCTTTCCTAAAGTGATGAAAGATTAGTTGTATGCAATGTCATGATGTATGAAATGTATTGTATAATGATGTTCTCAATGAAATAAATGAGATTATGTTGTATGAGTTCGTGTTGTCAATGTCATGACGTATAGATGTGATGTATGGGCATGTAAGCTATGCTGATGTAATACTGTTGGATTAGGGAAAATAAATCCCTGACTGCTGTTGGGGACGTGGAGTGTAAGTCTTCATGTTTTTGAAGTGCTGATGAGTTGATGAGCTTTTATTTGTTAGAGAAATAAACTCTGTTGTAAGGGAAACACCGTGTATTGCCTGTGAAATCCTGTTGGGGAATCCTGTGAGATTTGGGCAACTCCTACCAGGGAGTGATAACTGGAAGTTTTATTCCGCTGGGGATTAAGCTGCACGCTGTGGGGAATTTTATGGAATAGTCTAAATATATTATCCTATTTCTTAAAGCCATTAGCGATTGTCTTTCTATTTTCTTGTTCCTTTTTGTTCATTTGTAAACAGTAGTTACGTTCAAATGCATATGTTCAAAAATAAATCATTGGACGTTTTTGTAAACAAAACACAGGAATAAAGAAAAACATATAGTTTTTCACTTTTAAAGGGGTGTCTTTGTATTAACTTTGAATAAGTATTTTGTACAATGAGACGAACATTCTAGTAAGAGAATGTCGTCGTAAAAAATGAAAATTTGATACAAAGAAAAGATAGCTATGTGCAATAATCCCATGGGGTTCCCATTCTGCTATAGCCTTCGTGTCTCTGAGCGTCTTGTCCATTTGCTGCCTTGTCCAAAGTTGATTGGATTGATCAGAATCGCTGAATTTGTCAGTCAAAGATAGAGGTTGCCTGTAAGGTGATCCAACGGGACATAGTCATATGCTTTAATTCCCTAACTTTTTCCTGGACCGCCCTTTCGGGTTTTCAGTCCACCGGGATACCCTTTTTTGCCCAAGTCGCCCTTTCGGATTTTCAACTTGTCGGATGTACAGATTTTTTTTGTTTTATCCCTAATTTATTCCCGAAACTTTTTGGTTCGCCGGGATGCCTTTGTTTTGCCTAGGTGTGTCAACCTAGCGGGTCTCTTATGCGTAGTATCTTTTGACTATATCTGTGTTCACAGGGTGTAGTAGGCCATCGCCATCCAAAGTGGTTAAGATCATTGCTCCACCAGAGAATATGCTTTTGATCATAAACGGCCATTCATATGTAGGAGTCCATTTGCCCCTGGGATCACCTTGCGGCAGTATGATGCGCTTGATCACCAAATCCCCGACTTGATACACTTTGCGTCTGACCTTTTTGTTGAAAGCCTTGATCATCCATTTTTGATACATTTGACCATGACATACAGCAGTAAGCCTTTTCTCATCAATCAAATTCAGTTGATCAAATCGAGTTTGGATCCAACAGTCTTCATTCAACCCTGCATCCTTCATGATTCTCAGTGAAGGGATCTGGACCTCAATAGGTAAGACAGCCTCCATGCCATATACCAGAGAGTAAGGTGTTGTCTCGGTTGATGTGTGTGCCGTGGTACGGTAACTGTGGAGAGCGAAAGGTAGCATCTCATGCCAGTCCTTGTAGGTTACTGTCATTTTCTGTATGATCTTTTTGATGTTCTTATTTGTGGCTTCGATAGCACCATTCATCTTTGGCCGGTAAGGAGAAGAATTATGATGCTGGATCTTGAATTGCGCACATAGTGCGGTGATCATAGTATTATTGAGATTCGTACTATTGTCTGTGATGATCCTCTCTGAGATACCGTACCGACAGATGAGATTCTGTTTAATGAACTGGGCGACAAAATTCTTGGTAATGGAAGCGAAAGAAGTCGCCTCAACCCACTTTGTGAAATAGTCAATGGCCACCAAGATGAAGCGGTGTCCATTAGAGGACGTAGGCTTGATTTCTCCAATCATATCAATGCCCCACATCACGAATGGCCAGGGAGCAGTTAGGACATTCAGAGGAACTGGAGGTACATGCACTTTGTCAGCATAGATCTGACACTTATGGCAAGTTCGAGAGTGTTGATAGCAATCTGCTTCCATGGTAGACCAGTAATAACCTGCCCGTAGGATCTTTTTTTCCATCGTATACCCACTGGAATGGGTGCCAAAAGTGCCTTCATGTAGATCAGCCATGATCTTTTCTTCCTCAACTTTGTCTACACAACGGAGCAAAATAGAGTCATGGTTGCGCTTGTAGAGAATGCCATTACTAAGGAAGAACTTAGCAGAGAATCTCCTTAAGAACTTCTTATCATTGATTGAAGCTCTTTCCGGATACTCTTGAGCCTCGAGATACCTCTTGACTTCGTGAAACCAAGTCCGATCCACTACTTCTTCAGTATTGATCTCGTGACAGTGAGCTAGTTCATCCATTCATTCAATGGTGATCTGGGGAGACTCATTATCCCATTTAAGTTTAAACATGGATGACATTGTGGCTAGCGCATCCGCTAGTTGATTTTCTTCTTGTGGGAAATGCTCGAAGGTAACCTTCTCAAAATGTGGGATTAATGTCAACACATGTTCTTTATAGGGGATGAGGTTAGGGTGTTTAGTGTCCTATTCTCCTTTGATCTAATTGATGACCAAGGCTGAGTCTCCAAACACACTTAAAGACTTGATTCCCAAATCTATAGCAGCTTTGAGACCAAAAATGCATGCTTCATATTCTGCCATGTTATTTGTACAGTTAAAGCAGAGTCTTGCAGTCAAGGGAGTGTGACATCCTTCAGGGGATATGAGTACAGCACCTATACCATTGTCGAGTGTGTTGGACGCCCAATCAAAAACCAGGGTCCATCGGGATCCTTGTTCAGGTCCGTCATATGGCCTGAGTTCTTCACAATTGTTTACCATCATGATGTCTTCATCTGGGAATTCAAACTTTATGGACTGGTAGTCATCCACAGCTTGATGAGCAAGGTGATCAGCTAGTACACTGCCCTTTATTGCTTTTTGGGTAGTATATTGAATGTCATATTCCGTCATGATCATCTGTCATCTTGCTATTTTCCCAAAGAGGGCAGGCTTCTCGAATATGTATTTTATTAGATCCATCTTGGATATCAATAAGGTAGTATGGGTCAGCATATACTGTCTTATCCGGCGAGCAGCCCATGCCAGAGCGCAGCAAGTTTTCTCGAGCTGCGAATATCTTGTTTCATAGTCGGTAAACTTTTTGCTCAGGTAATAAATAGCATGCTCTTTTCGTCCAGACTCGTCATGCTTCCCCAACACACACCCCATTGAATTTTCCAAAACAGTTAGATACATGATCAATGGTCTTCCCTCGACTGGTGGCATCAAAACAGGAGGCTCTTGCAGGTACTCTTTGATCTTTTCGAAGGCAGTTTGGAACTCATCATTCCATTTGACTACTTGATCTTTCTTCAGTAATTTGAAGATTAGTTCACAAGTAGCTGTCAGGTGAGAAATGAATCTGGAAATGTAGTTTAGCCATCCCAAGAATCCTCTGACTTCTTTCTCAGTACGAGGAGCAGGCATTTCTTGTATCGCTTTCACCTTGGTAGGGTCCACTTCGATACCTTTACCGCTGACGACAAAGCCTAAGAGTTTACCGTACCTCACCCCAAATGTGCATTTATTCGGGTTCAATCTTAGCTTGTATTTCTTTAGTCTCTCAAAGAGTTTATGTAAATGTCAAGATGTTCCTCTTCAGTTTGAGATCTGGCTATCATGTTGTCCACATAGACCTCTATTTCGTGATGTATCATGTCGTGAAATAAAGCTACTGTGGCACGCTGATAGGGTTCCCCAGCGTTCTTCAACCCGAATGGCATAACCTTGTAACAGAAAGTGCCCCATTGTGTGACAAAGGTTGTTTTCTCCATGTCTTCAGGCGCTATTTTAATTTGATTGTAACCTGAGAAACCATCCATGAAGGAACACACATTATGTTGTGTTGTATTTTCAACTAAAATATCGATGTGGGGAAGTGGGAAATCATCCTTAGGGCTTGCCCTATTCAAATCTCTGTATTCCATGCACATTCGCACTATGCCGTCCTTTTTAGGCACAAGAACAACATTGACGACCCATTGCGGATAGGAGGTGACGGCCAAGAATCTGGCATTGAATTGTTTCATGACTTCTGCTTTGATCTTCTCTAACCTGTCTAGTTGTATGCGACAGACCTTTTGTTTTACCAGAGGGCAGACTTCTTTTGTTGGTAGACGATGTACCATGATATCAACATCAAGTCCTGGCATGTCTTCATACAACCAGGCAAAGACCTCAACATAA
Organism: Vicia faba; assembly: GCA_948472305.1. Lineage (NCBI taxonomy): Eukaryota > Viridiplantae > Streptophyta > Magnoliopsida > Fabales > Fabaceae > Vicia > Vicia faba. The sequence goes on along the minus strand of OX451740.1, from coordinate 795,218,209 downwards.
TCATGTAGCAACTGAATCAGACGCTTCTTGACACTGGGTTCCAGATTGGCACCCACCTTAACTTATTTCTTGTCCTTTTTGGTACCTAGATTAACTGTTTCCACTAGTTCTTCGTGGGGTTGTATGGTCCTCTCTTCTTATTGTAGTAACCTATCAAGTTCCCCTGGTACTCCATAATCTTCCTCACCTTCGTCTTCGGCTTGGTAGATTATATTTTCAGAGTCAGCGAAAGCCATAACAAAATCGTTACCCATGGGATCCCGAATGGATGTAGATATGCATTTTGAATGTGAGTGTGTGTAAGAGTATATCTATCTTTGAAAGCAATAAAAAATGTAAAAATAAAGACAAAGAGCACAAAGTTTGTATGCAAAAACGTCCACGATTCATTGATGACATATGAAAATGAGGTAACAACCCTTACAAATGGACTGTTGTGTCTCGGGTAAGACACAAGGTTTTAAAAGTCTGAATTGTTTAATTATTACAGGTCCGAAAAAAATTTAAAGACAATTACTGTTGAATAAAAGTAATTGGGATAAAATCTTTAGCTTCCCAATTGCTGAGTCCTCCATTGACAGTCAGGAAAATCCATTCCTCCAGGTCGTAGCTGTCCTCATCATCCTCCACTGCGTTGATTCCATGGTTGCTGATCTTCAAGGGTGCTCCCCTGGCACGAGCACAGCGCACAGCTTTTTGGGCTCCTGAAGTGAAACCCAAACCAAATTTGTCATACTTGTATGGGATATCCGGGAGTTGGCCCCAATTAGTACATCCACCTTCTTCGATCACTGCCTTGGCATCTTTTAGGGAAGACATCTTTAGCGGAGGTCTTGTAATCTTTGGGACTTGGGAAACAACCTTGGTTACTACCACGGTTTGCGGGACTTCCTCGAAGTGCTGAAATGGAGTTTCAATGAATTCACCATCCAATTCCACATATCTGAAGGAGTTCAAGTGACTGACCATATATTCCTCTTCTCCATGGACAATAATGATTTCCCCTCGGTTGGATATTTCAGCATTTGATGTAATGTAGAGGTAACGGCACCAGCGTTGTGAATCCATGGTCGGCCCAACAAGCAGGAATAGGAAGGGAAAATGTCCATCACGTAAAAAGTTGAATCAAAGGTTTGAGTTCCAACTTTTATGGGGATGTCCACCTCCCCGTGCACCATTCTCTTTGAACCGTCAAAGGCCCTTACCACTATATTGTTGGGTTTTAAGGTTAAACCTTCACAGTCGAGTCTATCAAGAGCCTTCTTAGGTAGCATATTCAAATACGACTCGGTATCAACCAAAACATGGGCCAAAGTTGTGCCCCTGCATTCGACAAAGACATGCAATGCCTCGTTGTGCTTCCTCCCTCTAGATGTCAAGTCAGCATCAGAAAAGCCTAAGCCATTATCCGCGGTCAAGCTGGCCACATAGTCTTGGAACTGATCTGCAGTGGTTTCTTGTGGTACATGGGCAGTTTTAAGGAATTTCACCAAGGCTTTCACATGAGCCTCGGAGAACAACAATAAAGCCAGCATGGAAATCTTTGACATCGTCTGCCCTAGCTGTTCGACTATGTTGTAGTCGCTTCTCTTTATAATTTTCAGAATTTCTTCCATCTCCTTTTAGGAGGCCTCAGGGATAGATACTGATTGCGCCTTCATCCGGATAGGCTCAACCAGAATGCCTTTGCCTCGAGTCTCGATCGACTCGGTGGTAGGAGTGTCAGCATGTGTAACTATAGGAATTGTAGTAGTAGTTGTGTCAACAGGAACAGAAACAAGGATGATTACAGGACCGGTAACAGTATTCGGAGGAGCAATCTCGGGAGATAATACTCTTCCACTTCGGGTGATCTTGTTGGTTCCCGTAATGTTACTGATGTTTGGGTCAACCTTCTTAAAAATTGAGTCTTCAATAGCCGGCCAATCCTGCTTGACGTCGTGATAATAGACATCGCCCCCATAGTTCCATGGGACAGTTTTATCTGACGAGTACGGGATTGGTCCAGGCATAGTAATTATCAGTGGAGCTACTTTGGGAACTGATGTAATCCTAACAGGTCTTTTGGTGGAGACCCTGGAAGGATTGGTGGAAATGGTTACTATTGAAATATCATTATAAGAAATGGTCGGAACGAGAGTCTTCTCAAACAAAATCTCTTTGTCGTCCATTAGGCGTTGAACACCTGCTTTCAATAAATGACAGCCAGTTGGTAAGGATAAGAAGAGGTGGCATCTTTCATCACAGCCCGGAAATAAACCGACATTCAACAAGTTTCTCTTGATAGTCAGGAGAGAAGTAACAAGTTAATCAACAAAGGTAACAAACATATAATCTTCTATAGCGTTAACACCGCGGCCATGCTTGGGCATAGGAGCGGTGATAACATTTAGGATCTCAGGAGCATAAAATTCAATTTCTTTGGCTTCAAGAAGGTCTTGCACCTTAATTTTCAAAGCCCAACAGTTGTTAGTATCATGGCCTGAACTTTCTGAATGGTATGCACAGCGAGCATTAGGATGGTAATGAGGAGAGGTTGTGTTAGGATTCTTTGAAGCTTCTTTCAAAGTTACCAGATTAAATCTCAACAAATGTGGCAGTATTTGAGATAGTCTCATATTAATCCGGGTAAATTGTCTTACTGGTCTTTCTGTTCTGGGCTGATCGTTTCTTTGTTGAGTAGGTGTAGGCTTAGGGATCATGACAACCCCTACCATTGGACGGTGTTCAGTTCTTTCTTGATTCCTTTGAGGATACACAACACCAACTTATTTATTCCCAATAAATGGTTTTCTTACAGTAGCAGAGGATGCGTCTTTTTAAATCTTCCCACTCTTAATCCCAGCTTCCACTCTTTCTCCGGTCAAGATTAATTCAGTGAAGCCTGCTGAGGAGCTTCCAATTAAATGATTAAAGAAAGGACCGGACAGGGTACCCAGAAACATGTCTGCTAGTTCTCTTTTAGAAAGGGGAGGCTGGACTCTTCCTGCTAAGTCCCTCCATTTCTATGCGTAGTCTTTGAAACCTTCACTTGAAACCATAGCCATACTCTGGATTCGAGTACGGGTGGGAGCAAGATCTGTGTTGTACTAATATTGTTTATAAAAAGCAGCGGCAAGGTCTTCCCAATTATGGATATTGGCCCTTTCCAGTTGATAGAACCAATCAAGCCGAGTTCTGGATAGATTGTCTTGAAAGAAGTGTACCCACAAATCTCTGTCAGTGGTGTGGGTTGTATCTTCCTCACATAGGATCAGAGATGCATCTTGGGACACGAAACTATATCATACTTAGAAAATATTGGTGCCTTGAATTTTGGTGGAATGACAATCCCAGACACCAAACCCAGCTCTTCAAATCTAGCCCGGGCACTTTCTGAATTTCCATTGCACTTAGTCGTTCTTCCAGATGTTTGTATTTGTCGTCGGCCAGAGGATATTGCTCTTCAGAGTAATCCTCTTCTTCTTTCTCTTCAGATTCTAGCTAAACAACCGCTTCCCTTCCTTTCACTTCTTGATTATCCTTTTCGCCAGATAACGTTGCAAAGTCTAGAGTCCGTTTGGCTTGTCCTTGGAACCTTCTTCCCATATTCATAACTTTGGTTACTTTCTTTACTTTCTTTTTCTTTTCTTCAACCAACAAAGTTTTCAGATCCTCTTGTCCTTTGGCTAGAGCCAAGAACATCTGTTGAAACTGAGCATTCTGTGTCAGGAGGTCTTTTACTGTCTGCTCGAGATCCATCTTACTGAAATAAACAATAGAAAGATGAGGTGACTTCTTGTGAGAAAAACCTGCTCATGTTATGATGAATGGTAAATGCATATACAATGATTTCAAGGAAATTAGAGATTTAAATTTGCTTTAAACCAAAAAAGGAACGCACATTATATTAATAAATTAAAGCTTTGAGTACATCATGTCTCTTTTGGGCTTACAAAGAAAATACAAAAACTCTAAGATAAAAAAGTTGTATGCATCCTCTTTGGTGCGATGTAGGCGTTCAGGCTCCGTTCCTCATGAAGTTGCTTAGTGAGATCCAAAAACTTCTTCTCGCTGGCATAGAATTGGGCCTCAAAAGTGTCTCGCTCCCCCTTAAGTTGTATCTAATCCCTTTGTAAGTCTTCAAGAGAGGTAGGCATGTCAGGATGTAGGATAGTGTATGGAACATCTCCTTCCACAACAGGCTCTATGATAACTAGGAGAATGGAGGGGTAAGGCATCATAAGACTTTGAGCACGAGATCGTACCTGTTGTACCCCAAAATTTTCCCTCCCATTTCCTTAACATTTTCTCATCACAAGACCCTTGAAGCTCAAATTCCAGTTAGGGTTTCCTCTGCTCAAGACTTCTCCTTGCATTGATTGACCCAAATTAGGGTTTGTGTTTGCACCAAGATATTTTAACCTAAAATGCCTAAGATGACTTTCATGCTTCATGTTGGACTCCCAAGTTTATCCATATCAAGTTTCAAGTCTTGATTCCAAACTTTGCCCAGTCAATTGGACAATTGACCTAGAAATCAGCTGTATTGGGAAAAAAGTCAACTGTGGCCAATTGACAGTCAAACCTCATGAAAATTGACCCACATCAACATTATGAACTCACATGGACCATTTGATCAAGTTTGGATCACAATTCCACAAGAAATTTGATCAGATCATCAAAAGGGCAAAATGGTCATTATTAGGGTTTTGACTGCACAAAGGCAATTTTTGACTGTTTGACCTGGCCAATGGAAAACCAAGCTCACATATGGACTCAAGGACCCCATGGAATTGTCTTGACATACTCAACAAGTCCAAAAGATCCCAAATGCACAAGATTGACAGTTGAATTTCCCAGTCAATTGATCAATTTTGATTGTATACTGAAAAGTCAAACTTTGACTTTTTGGTCAAAATCAAGTGTCAAGATTCATTTTTCATCAAAACATGCCAAATCATGAAACTTGTTCATCAAGAAATCAAGAATTGCAAATTAGAGTTTGAAATGAAGATTTTTCATAACTTAGAATTTTTCTAAGTTATGAAAAACCCTAATTTTTTCCTAACTTTGTCCCACTTTCTCACCAAGATTCATTTGGATTCAAGGAAAAGTCAAAACATGAAAGTTGTAGTCCATTGCAAAATCTAAAACTTTGATTCACAAAGTTTCCTCAAAAGAAGCTTGTAGCTCAAGTTACAATTTTTGGAACAAGGGTGCCAAACCATTCTTAACTTAGAGAAATTTTGAACCATTTTAGGCAGGATTTTTGCCTAACTTCAAGACCACTTTTCACATACTTCCACTTGGAATTTCAATTTTCATTTCAAAGATGGATTTTATTACACATTCCAAGTTTTCCAAAATGTCCAAGAACTCATCAAACAACCTCATGGTTAGGGAGAATCGAATTTGGCAAGTTGGGAAAAACTCACTTTTGATTTGGCCAATTTACATGTTCATAACTTGGGCAACTTTTCAAATCAGCATGCATAAGCTAGTTACAGGCCTCTAATCCCATTTGCACTCAATAATTAAATGCCAATCCATTGTGTATTAGCATTATTTTGTGCATTTGGACATTACATGTTAGATTAAGCCATTTTTAGATAAAGCATTTTTGCCATTTTTGAAAAGTTAAACTTTATGTCAAATGCAAATCCAAGCAAGTACAAGGCAAATCCTTTTGGCACAAGTTTATGAACTAATTACACTGATCAAGGCCAAGGTATGCAGCATAGATTGGGGGCCTGCACAAGTCTAGAAAGACAACTTGCCATTTCTTGCTTAAGTTAGAAGTAACTTAGCATAACAACACACAACTCTCATTCCTGTAAACCAGAGCTTAAGCAAAGTTATCAAACACTTTCCAATCATCAAACCTAAGCTAAAACACAAGCCAACCATCTCCATTGCCTTCTCAAATACAGAAGCACCCTAAAACTGCCCAAACGGGGTACCTGCTGCAGATTGAGTTCCATAACTCAATCCATTCGTGCATTCTTGCTGAAACCACTTCAAACACATCCCACATCATCCCTTGAAACTATTCCAAGCCTCAAACACGACCTGTAACACTCCCAAGCAACATCACCATTTTCATTTTCTTGTTTTGCAGTTGAAGTTCCATAGCACGATTCTCTTGGTTTCCAAACAAAGTAAAGCTTGGAATAGCATCCCTGGACATCAAGGAAGTTGTACCAATCATCACCTTGCATTGGAAACACCTCCATCACCATATACGATTCCAACTGAACAGGTAAGTTCATGAACTCGTATCTCTCTATCCAGGCATTGTTAGCTTTAGGTTTGTGAAGAAATTATGTCACATTCATAGCCCTGGACATGCCCATATAATTAGTTTTCATTTATGTTATGTGTGCCATGAGAATTTGATGTCTGAACATGGAACAAAAACTAGGTCAGGAATTGGGGGAGAAGAAATTCTCTCTCATTTCTGAGAGTTAGATCAAGTTTTTGGTATGTATGGATTCGTTGTTTGATGCTTAACATTTTTGGTGTTGTAAGTTTTTGTTAAAACTCAAGGAATTAGGATGTTTGAATCCATGTACCAAGCGCGCGTTTTTGAACAAGGTTTGCTGGAGGTTGAAGAAGACAGGTTATGGGCTGGGCCTGGAATGTTTTTTCTTTTTGCACCTTGCTTTTACTTTTGAACCCCCCTGACCCATTTTGATTTTTACTTATCATTTTCCATTTTTTCCTTTTGATTTTATTTCTATATTTATATTTAAGTATGAAAAAATATAAAAATCATTTTTCCCACAATTTTTGCATTTATTTTGATATTTATTAGTCTTTATTTAGTTTTTGTACATAAATAAATACTTATATACTATTATTTAAAATAGCTAAAAAATAATACAAACATATTTTTCTGACTTTTATTTCATATTATCTCTTGAAAACATTTTATAATAAAAATATACTCTTTTTTTTATAAATATTAAATATTATTATTTTGTGCATATTCAATATATTTAATAAATAATACAAATACGTACATATATATTAGTATATTTAGGTTAAAAAATACAAAATATATACATTTTTATTTTTATTAATATTTAACATTAAAAATACCTTTTTGACAAATATACTTCATTTTTATTTTATTTTTTGTACATAACCAATAAATATTATACATATTAAACAATTAATACCTTTTATTTAATAAATTAGGATTTTGCCCTAAAAACATAAAAACTCCAAAAAATAATACTTTTTATTTTGTTTATTTGACATATGAAAAACACTTTTTTTTCATACATATAGAAAGCCTTTTTGCATCTTACATATTTATTTTATTTAATTTGTGCAATTAAATACCTTGTAAATCCCCAAATTTTGATGTAATAGCTAGGTTTAAATTCCTTGTCAAAATACCCCCATTTGAACATTTGTACCCCCCTTCCCATATATTGTGTTGTAATAACTTAGGAACTTTATTTTTCGCATTTTAATGCTTTCTAATTATGCCATGTTAGAATTAGGGTTTGTATGCAAATCAATTAACCAAAATAGTTTGACCTAATTTCAAGATAAACAAGCATGAAAATGGACAACACTAATCACACTTACACCCCTAGGGTATTCCACTTGTTGCCTTCAATAATGGGCCATATTGCATGTTAGGTCTCTTTGGGCAAAACAAAACAATCAAATGATCATAGTCCCTCGATGACGCTTTCGAAAGTTGCCTAAAAAATGATCAAGTCCCTCCAAGGAAAAATTGCCCAAAGATACTTGGCACCATTGCAATTATGGTATAAACGATGACCCGCGCCCGTCCCTTTCACATCCTAACACAAGATTGTCCACCAAATTCAATGGTGGAACAAAATTGTTAAAAGGGTTAAAAACATAGGAGAAATCTTTGAGAAATTTAGGAGTAGACAAACTCTTAGTTACTTGAATTAAACTTGCAAAACAAAACACTTGCCTATTTTTCAAAACCACACATCACTACACTTTCAAAACAACTTTCAAAAAACAAATGAAAACCTTTTCAAAAGACATACACCTTTGTATACATCCCAACATGGATCATTACAAAGGTTGCCACCACATTGGCTTCTTTTCAAAACATTTTCAAACCCACACACACAAAAGCACCATTTCAAACAATTGAAAATTAAGGCAAGTTGATCTAAGCAAGTAACTAAGAGCCCATGGATAACCATGGATAGAAAGGGTGCTAATACCTTCCCTTTCTATAATCTACTCCCCGAACCCAAGAAAACATCTCAAAGGTTTTTGCTGTGCTTTTTAACCTTTCCTTAGGATAAAATAAAAAGTCGGTGGCGACTCTTGCTTAACCGAAACATTTGCGAATACAAAACGCAAACCTCAAGTTAGTTCTCCCACCGTATCACAGTACCCATTTGAGGTAAGGCTCAAGAGGGATGGAATTCTTATGCCCCAATGTCTTGCTATCTACCTTGTTCAACATCCTCCAAGCTCTGATAAATCTTTGGCGATGACCTTGATCGTTGTTCTCGTAGTCAAATACCAAACCTTGAATGAGCATCTCATGTGGGTACCCCCTTTGGGCGTAACCAAACTGTCTTAAGGCTAAGCAAGGGTTGTAGGTGATACCTCCCCTAATTCCAAGTAAATGGACATTAGGGAATTCTCCATAATGATCGACAATAGTAACATTCTATACAAATTGGGAACACCAATGAATGTCTGAATGTTTGAGTGTCATCAACCTATGTGACCACCTTGAACCTTGCTCATTCTTCAATACAGATTGGGGAAGATGTGAAATAAACTATCTTGCCAAAAGAGGAGTACAACACATAAGGATACCTCTTTTCCTCATAGTACGAGTGTGAAAAGAATGTAGGATGTCCCCTAGCAAAGTAGGCACCGGGTTACGAGACATGAAGATTTTGACGGTGTTCACATCGATGAGTTGGTCAGGATTTGGAAACAAAACCATCCCATATATGATGAGAGACACAATTTCCTCAAAAGCTTACAAATCCAAATATTTCCAACATTTTTGGGCTTTCTCGAACAAGAATCTTGCTAGGAAACCTTTGACACCACTCCTTGTTTCCCAATTAGTTGTGATATCAGATGGTTGCAAGTGTAGAGCTTGAGCAATATCTTATGGCTTTGGATCTCTTTCTTTACCGTTGAAAGGTAGTTGATTGAGTATGGGGATCCTCAAGAGTTGGGATATTTCTTCTAAAGTTGGCACAAGTTAATAATCGGGAAATGTGAATCAATGGTGTAAAGGATCAAAGAACTGGAAGAGCACCTTCATCATGTCCTCATCAGTTTTGGAGGTGACCAAGTTTAGTAGGTGATAATGTCTTTCGGTAAATGGAGAGTTTAGAATTCTTGATTCTAGCTCTTTAAGTTTAGGAGGGATCCTTACAAGGTTGACTTGAATGGTTTTCTTGCGAATAGAATCCATGTCTTACAAAACAGAACAAAGATAAATTCCAAAATCCTTGAAATGCTTAGTAAATATGAGTATGATGTTATGATGTTTATGATGTTATGTACAAGTATATATACAAACAAAGCAAACAAGTCCTTATGTTTAGGCTTGCATGGATTCTTATAGGTAAGTACCCTCTTGAAGTTTAGTTTGCTCAAACCTGTCCTAGCAATAGTAACCGGGTTCTAAGGAGCTCAATATCACTGATTTGTTTCCTTGGGCATTGTTTCAGCGCAAGCCTCTTTAATGGCGATCGAAATATCCCAAAAAACTAAACCTCAATGAGTGCAGTATCGAGTATCTACCAACTTCGGACTGCACCAAAGTCGGTCATCTCACTACGTCCTAATGGCCAAGTTGGTCAAGTAAAGGTTCTAAAAGTTCATTAGTGCTTCATGACATCACCCAGCGGACCCGTATTCTCCTTGACTACTCAAGGGATACCGGTACCCACAAATATGTCGCACTAACATAGCTATTGCTTAGACCATGTCGTTATACCTCGCACAATTTCCACAACGTATTTCTACTTACCTATAATGTATCCCAAATCCAGGTAGAGGATTCAAACCCAAACAAAGAACCATAATGTAAAGTATACAAGTCAAACAATGAAAGCAAGTAAATGTGATCTAACCCTAACGTAACCCCACTTTTAGTATTCTCCCCAGCAGAGTCACCAGTTCTGGTGTACGGTGGTAGAACTGACTTGGGTGTTTTGCGTTTGATCGCAAATGTTACGGTTAGCCAGAGTCGCCACTGACTTTTCTTTTATCCAAAAGGAAAGGTGAAAAAGCACAGGAAAGACCTTTGAGATTGTTTCTTGAGTTCGGGGGGTAGATTATGAAAAGGGAAGGTATTAGAACCCTTTTCATCCATGGTTTTCCATGGGCTCTTAGTTACTTGCTAGATCACTTGCTTTTATTTGAAAATGTGCTTTGTGTGGTTTTTGAAAGTATTTTGTAAAGATGCCATTGTTTAAGCAAACTTTGTAATGATTCTCGTTCGTAAGAATGTATATAAAGGTGTTGATCTTTTGAAAATGTTTTCAAGTTTGGAAGGTGTTTTAAAAGTGTAGATGTTTGTTTTGAAAATAGCAAGGATGTTTTGTTTTGAAATTGAGCAAGTAACTAGGAACATTCTACCTACTCAAAAGTATTTCATGTTCATTTCCTTTTTCCTTTGACATTGTTATCTTACCATTGATTTGGTAAGTAATCATATCTTTGGATGTAAATGGGACGGGCGTGGGTCATCGTATAACCATGATTAGCAATATTGCAAGATATTTTAGCATTTTTCTTTAGGGGCTAAGATCATTTTGAAAGGTAACTTTTGATAGCGTCATCGAGGGACTATGATCTTGTATTTTACTTGTATTTACTAAGATACCTCACATGCGTAATATGGCCATTTTCATAAGGCAACCAAGTGGATTTACCCTAGGGATACTTGTGTGCAAGTGTATTGATTTTCATGCTTGATTTGTCTTTGATTAGGGTTTGCTATTTGTTGGTTTTAGTCTTTCCATACAAAACTCTAATTACTAGCATTTGTATATAAAGCGATAAACTGCGGAATTTAAAATTACTACGCTATTACATCACTTAGGGGAGGGGGTGTACAAATTATAAATGGGGAATATTGCAAGAAATTTAAAACTAATTAATTATTACAACCATATTGAAATTGAATAAATATACAAAATAAAGATAAAAATGCAAGAATATAAATGTAAAGAAATATGATTTTTGTGAGTTTTTTATGAAAAGGGTTTTTTAACCTAATTAACTAAAATAAAATAATTAACTAAAAATAGTAAAATTAAGATTAAGTTAGTAGAATAAATTAATTTAAAGAAAGCAAGTTTTTTAAGGTTTTTATTTATGAGAAAGTTTTTTTTTAATTTAGTAAAAAAAGTGTGGATATTAATTAAAAGAAATCTAAGTTCTAAATTGATTTTAAAAGAAAGTAATATAATAAATAAACCTAAGTCTAAATGTTTATTAACTAAAAAAGGAAATTAATTTGTTAAGAAAATGTTTTTGTTCTGTTAATTTTATTAAAACAAATAAAAATAAATAAATGAGTGTAAAAATAATAAAATAAATATTTTTTGGATTTTTATTAATAATAATAAAAATAATATTAATAATAGTGATAATAATAATAATAATAATAATAATAATAATAATAATAATAAAAAGAAAACAAGAAAAGAAAATAAATTTAAAAAAAAAACAAGTTTGGGCCAGGGGTATGGAAGTAACAACAGGGGTTAGTAAAAGCAAAAAAAAACAAAGCCCAACTGTTGGAAGCCCAGGCGCTGCAGAAACACAAAAATGTCAAAAAAAAGTGGAAAAAATGAAAAAAAGGTCACGCTGGGGCTTGAACCCAGGACCTCATAGTGACAGACGCACGCTTTAACCACTGGGGTGGTGATACATCTGTTAACTTGTATGGAATAATAAATATATAACATAAGTTATGCCCTGAATTCAACTTCATCTTCAACCTCTAGCCATGAGTCTTGTAACTTGCTCATTTCTCAACAAAAATGAAAGATGCAAACATGAAAGTTGCTCCATTTTTCCACACGAATCCAACCATATAAATATCATAAGCTATAAATCAAAGATGAATGAGAATTTCTAAAAGTACCAAATTCTGACCTAGATATTTCAGAAAGTTCAAACTCAAAATTCTCCTAGCTCAATCAAAATAAATGAAATCTATGGACATGTATAGTTTCAGGGTAATAATCTCTATATTTTATCTTCACAAATGCAAGCCTAACAATGCCTAAATATGAAGATAGAAGTTCAAGAAAAATACCTCAAAACTGGAAATCGTGAAATGCAAATGAGCTTGATTCAGGGTGCTACAATGATCAGGTTAGCTTCCTTAAGTTTCCAGGAAGCTAATGTAATGGTTTGCTTGAGCAATAGATGGCTGGAATGGTCTGGAGAAGTCAAGTTGCAGACCTCTATTTTTGATTATGGAGGATGATGAAGATGGAGTTAGAGTTATGAAACAGGGTCAGGGATGGTTTGTATTTGATGTTAGGAAGCTTTAGGAATGAATTTGAGGGAAAACGCACGAGGGAAATGAAAGATACAAGTTTAAGGTCAGAAATGTGTACCAATGGAGTTTTTTGTGCAATTTCTGGCTAGAGGGAGTTTGGGAATGTTTCAGGGTGCTTGAGCTCGTGTCCTAGCTCACAAATAGTGACTATATTTATAAGCAACAAGTTTGGAGACATGCTGTTGATCAGAATTCAAAATCACAAGTTTATGCATAACATGTGATCTTTTGAAAATTCAAGTTTCCATACCTCGTACTTGGTTCATAGAGTTGTTAACCACTTTAAATATAATACCTCTGACTTTATGGATGGAGTGTAATCAAGGAAAACAAGTTAGAGGCTCAAGAATGGACTTTATGCAAAAAGCTTGCTTTACAAGAATGGCAATGTTAACTTTGTGCCATTAATGAAATTGCAACTTGGATAATAGCTCAATTGCTTGGATCAAAGCTCTAACAGATGTGTAAACATTTAATTATGGAGTGACAAACAAGTTTGAGGCCTGAAAAGCAAAGATTATGTAGCCTAGCATGGATTTGGTTCATGTGTTCATCAAAAATGACTTGTGATTCAAGTTTGAAAACCTTAACTTCCTCTCTTCGATTCTCCCTGCTCAAGAATGATCTCAACGAGTTCTTGGACATTTTTGAAAGCTTATAATATTCTCTACAACCAATGTTTGAATCACTTTTGAAAATTCCCCTTGGAACTATATGAAAAAGTGCCATGAAGTTAGGTCAAAATCCTGCCTAAACTAGGGCAAAATTTCACTAAGTGTTTAGTTTCAAGACTATGACTTCATGAATTAATAACTTGAGATCCAAGCATTTTTAGAAGAAGTTTTGTAAATCAATGTTGTATATATCCTGGATATATACAACTTTCATATTGAAAGTTTCTTCTGAATCATCTTGCATCATGGTGAAAAATATGCTCAAAGTTGTGAAAAAACATGAAGTTTTAAACACTTAGAAAATTTTCTAAATTAGAAAACTTTGACTTTTCAAAATGAAATCTTGACTTTTTTGATTTTTTGATGAATAAGTTTCATATTTTTACATGTTTTGATGAATTGTGATCTTTGACATTTGATTTTGACCAAAAAGTCAAAGTTTGACTTTTCAGTGTACAGTTGACCAGTTGATTGAAAATTCACTATCAATCTAATTGATCTTGAGCAATGTTTTGGGTCATGCCATTTGGTAAAAATGATGCAATTGAACTCTTGAGATCATGCCTCAAACCACTTAACCATTTGCTAGGTCAAAAAATTAGAAATTGCCTTTCCTTAGTCAAAACCCTAATTTTGACCATTTTGCCCTTTTGATGATTTGATCAAATTTCTTGAGGAATTATGGTCCAAACTTGATCAAATGATACATATGAGTTTATAATGTTGCTATGGATAAAAAATTATGAAGTTTGACTGTAAATTGGTCATAGTTGACTTTTTCCCCAATGCAGCTGATTTTTAGGTCAACTGCTCAATTGACTGAGCAAAAGTGTGATCCAAGGCTTCAAACTTGACATGAGTAATCTTAGGGGTCCAAAATGATCCATGAAAGTCACATGAAGCATTGAAAGTTCAATTATCCTTGTGCAATCTCAAACCCTAATTTTGGTCATCAGTGCTTAAGGAGGTGTCTTAAGTTGATCAACCCTAGTGCAGTCTTAAACCAAGAGAGATCTTTGTGAGAAAATATTTGATAAATGAGAGGGAGAATTTTGGGGTACAAAAGAGACTTTTTATTAAATATTTGATTGAAGACCTATTTTGTTGCAGAATCTTCTGTAGATTTGTAACAACTAAAGTGTTGTGATTTGAATCCCAAATCTAGTTGGGAGATATGTTATAAATATAAGCATTGTAACCTAGGTTTTGCACCAGTCGAGAATTAAAAATATGTAGTCATTAGGGCGGAGTTTGTACCACTATCTAGGAGAGTTGATTGTGTGATCCACTCGACATGTAAGTTGGATTATGTTCCTTGAATTGCAAGGTTCTGTTATCACTATTAAGCTTTTAAGCACAAAGTTGATTATTGTTCTTGGAGGAAGCTTTTAAGAAACTCCAAGTTGTATTCTTAGTTAGGAGTAAAGTTGTAAACGACGAATTTTAGATTTAGGTCTTGACTTAGTATTGTCATGGAAGTGTGTCTTCTGTTTTGCTGTCATGGAAGTGTGTCTTCCTGTTTGTTGTCCAATCGCTGTCTGTAATTGATGGGGATTGAGGAAGGCCTCATATCTAGGTGAGTCTTAGATAGAAGTATATCACGGGTAGTGATTAAGTGAGTAGAACATAAACTTGTATGTTTGTTGTAGGGTCTATGAATTGATACTATCATAGTGGGCTTGTCCCTGGCTTGCTATGCCCCTAGAGTAGTTGAGTTTCTCCGAACTGGGTTAACAATTTCTGTGTGTTGTTTATGCTTTTTAGTATTGTTTTGTTTGTTGTACATTTCCTATGTTGTTTATATCATATCAGATGTCCCAACATGCCATATGACATCAGAAGTTCTGACCTATCAGAATTTCAATTGGTATTAGAGCAGGCATCCTATTCTGTTTTTGGGTGAGATCCTAGGGAAGATACTTTCTGGTCATGGGCAAGGAAGGAGTTTTACTAAAAATTTGTTTGAACTTGGATAGTTCATATTGTTGTTTGAATGGTCCCTTAAAGTGGAGGATGAACTGCTCATGGCAGGGTGTATATTAGACATGTCTATTGTTATCAGACTTGTAGCTTTTGTGGTGAGGTGTTATGTTAGATTTGATTTATTTTCAAATCTAGGTTGTTTTGTCTGCACCTAGACTATGGCGGTTGTGTGCAATGTTTTGTGTTATGCCTGATGAATGTTGAGGAGAGTTTGGTGTGTTTTTCCGTTGTATGGTATCTGTTGTAACCCTGGTCAGCATGACATTAGGGTCTAGTCTCCTCAGTAGGTTTATCCTATGGTAATGGGATATGTGCAAGACTGTTTCAACCAACTTTGTAAAGTTGCCAATGATACTTGAGTTTTATTTCTCAAGTCCACTCATAAAGGCACTTTAGTGTGTGGTTGATGTATTTTTCAAGAAACCTGACATTTATTTGACAAACTATTGAAGAAAGGATAGAGCCATTTATTTTGGTTTCTAAAAGGGTCTTCCTAATTCTTGACCTAATTAAGAAAGTGACTTTGAGTCTTGTTGTTGTTAGTGTAGCTGGAGCTTGGACTATTTTTGAAGACCTTGAAGGTGATCAAGGGATGTTTTGATTTTCTAGAAGCAGTGATGGCTTCAGAACCAAGTCCAGTTTTGTGTTCCAGAAGAAGAGAACTAATGTCCTACCAGATGTTGGGACATAATATCAACAAGTGTATAGCTTCCTGTTGAATATCAGATGATCTGGGTGCTAAATAAATGTGTGATAATCACATATATTTGGAACATACTCCTGACTTGGAAGAGGAGGCATTTGGGATGTGTATCTAAGATGTTTTATCCAGAAAACATGTCTAAGATTGGTGGGATGGTTGAATGTTGATCAACCAATTGGTTACTTATTGGTTTAGTTTATTTCTGATCCAAGTTAGTAGAAGTGCAGAGGATGAGTTCTAGTGTCCAGTAAAGTTGTGTTATCTCAGCCAGGCTTCTTGTACATAAAGGTCAAATGTCAAGGACATTCTCTCAGACATCTAGTTTATTCTTCTGACCAAAGGAGCAAGATTTATGGAATCTTGTTTGTGGCTATAAAACAGATTTTACCTGAGGGAAGTAATGGTGGTGTGCACTAACCACATGTTGTACTGCTATTAAAGGAGGAGAATATTTAAATTTCAAGGTGTTCCTAGAAGTTGGTGAAGAAGAATCCCTAATCTGGAGTTTGAGCATCTTTGCCCGTCATAACGGCTATTTCCTGGCAGTTGCCTATTTTGAGGAATATGATATCCAAACCTAAAAATATGGACCAATGGCCAAGTGCCAGGGGAATTATATAAACACTCACACTTGTGAGGGTCAAATGTTTAATATTCATCACTCACTTCTAAAATCTTAGACTTTTCTATCTTGTATCTCTTTGCACATTTTCTTACTTGAGCGTCGGAGTGCCTTGCATGTACACCCCTTCCTCCTTATTACCAGCTTTGCTGATGAAGATATCGGTCCCTTACAGGTTCTGATCACCGATAAGATTAGTTTGTGTGTATAATTACCCTTTTTTCTTTATGTCTATATTATAGACAAAACATAGACTGTGTCTCCCTTGTCTAATTCAATATTGAGCCCTTATATATTTATCATGTAATGCAAGATGGAAAAATTCAAATCATTCATGAGGTGGTGGTAGATATGGTGGTCTTATTGTAATAATACTATAATAAAAACTATATTGACTGCTATGTCTCTTATTTTGACAATAATCTTTTAGAGGACCACTTAAATTTATGGTTACTCTACTCATTCTAAAAAAAAAGAAGTGCACATATTAATTGATTTTAACCCTCTTTAAAGACATCTTAACTTTTTTTTTTAATTTTTAATTTGTATGATCTTGTGTATCAAGGTAATCAATTCACTTAGAAAAATAATAAACTAGGCCAACATCATATTAAGGTTAGACTTGATAAGGTTTTTATATAACAATCACGAGTGGCAAGACATTTTTCCTAATAACTTGATTACTTACCTCCTAGATACACTTTTGACCATAATCCTACATGCGTGAATTTACCCTTAACCCAATATACAATATCCTCCTTTCTAGTCACATAAAACCTATTCATTTTGAATAAGTTTGACTTCAAGACGATGAAAGCCATTATATCATTAAACATGCATGCACTAAGCAGAATATAAACAATAAAACTATGATGGATGTTACTTTAAGAGGTATTCACCAATAGGGTAAAAATTTAAAAGTAATTTGGTGATGTTCCTAAAAACATACAAAAAAAGTTTCAAAGTAAGCTTGAAACTCTTAAGAATGTTATTCCTAATATGGATGTGTGGGAAAATATTAAATACATTAAGAGACTCTTAGATAAGGCTATTTTGAATTAGGATATTTGATGGAGTTTATAGAAATAAATGTCTTTGACTCAACTATGAGAGCATGAACACAAGTTTTTCATCACAAATCCTTCCAAAGAAAGAAGACAAAATTCTTAGCCCCCCATTATTGACAAAGAAGGGGGTGTAGTGGACTAAAGAGGAAGACATTCATCAAGTTTTTAAAGATTATTTCCAAGATATTTTTATTTCTTATACTCCTAATTTAATTGTGGATATTACTCAGGTTATTAAAATCAAGTTAACACTTATTGAAATTGTTTTTGAGTCTCTCATTCCTTAGGTTTCCGGATTAGTCGATGTTTAAATATGTGAGAGAAACCTCATCTTTGAGCTAGATTTTGATATGAGAGCTAAACCTATTTAACATTTATGAGAGTCAGGATAAAGACTATAATATGTTGAATTTAAACCTATATTTCATGCTAGGCATGAGAGGGGGTGTTAAAGTTGTGTTTGAGTTTCACATTGGTTAGGTTCCTGGTGTTGGATGTTTAAATATGTGAGAGAAAACTCATGCTTTGAGATAAATTTTTGAATGAGATCTAAAACTACTTAACATGGTATAGAAATTAGACCCAGGTTCCATGCTATGCGTGGAAATTAGACCCATATTCCACGCTAAGTGAGAATGTGATTGTTGAAGTTGTGTTTGTGTCCCACATTGCTTAAGTTTATATCATTTGAAAAGTTAGTTCAAATAGTGATGTTTCTGTCACATATTTAAACATCCATTGGTTTGGGAACCTAAGCAATATAGAACTCCAACACAACTTCAACGCCTTCCTACACGTCTAGCGAGGAATTTGGGTCAAATTTCTACATATCATATTCCTTTAACCCAAATTTGATACGATGTTAAATATGTTTGAATTTCAAACTAAAAAGTTAGCTTAAAGAGTGAAGTGTCCCTCACATATTTAACTATCCAGAAATCTAATAAATATGAGACTCTATCACAACTTCAACAACACTGATATGATAAATATGTTGAACAAAGCCTATTCTAATAAAGAAATCTTCAAGAGAAGAAATCTTCAAATCTATCCGATAATATAAAAAGAGTGCTTTCCCTAATCATAATTGTCTCCCAAAAGCATTTGTTCATACTTACTACAATATCTTTGATACTGAAGTCACCAAATCTATCCTTAAAAATTTTTTAATAATAAAGGGGGTCCTAATCCATTTACCAAACTTTTATTTGTCTTACTCTTAATAATAAAATAGATACTCTTAATAATAAAATGGATAATCTCCTTTGTGATTATCGTTTCATTAATGTCATTCTTAAAATTATTAATAAAACCATAACTAATAGTATTGATATTGTTCTTCCTAAAATTATTGACTCCCTTATCAAAGTGACTTTATTCAGGTAGATTAATTACCTGTAATATTATTAATTATCAGTGGTCCTTAAGGAGTACATGGTTAATGCCTTATGATATAATTGAGTGTATTTTGTAGCTAGTACTCGTATAATCATATCAACATGAGTTTTCCTAACAATATGATTGCTATTTATCATAATTTTTGTTATAATCCTTTCTTTATATATTCTCATTAATGAAAAATCTCGAGATTATTTTAAACTTAATTATAGATGTATTAGATAAAGAGATCATCTTTTTCTTTATATCTTTATTTTTTGTGTTGATGTGTTTGTAAAACTTATTTTAAAAACTCAAAAAATAAAAAATTAATGGTATTAGAATTTCTAGAAAAACTTCTTAAATTTCTCATTTATTCTTTGTTGACGATGATTTATTGTTTTGTAGAGATGATCCAAATGAGACTTTAGAGCTAAATAATATTTTAAAGAAAAGAGTTTCAAATCAATAAATACAAAATTATTTTGAGCACAAATTTCAAAGACAATAAAAGGAATAATTTTTAATACTGTTTGAATTTTATTGTTTCATAATTTTTAAAACTGCTTGAATTTTATTGTTTCTATGGTCTTACTAGTTTGCTTGTTAATAATGGCAGATCTAATTAAGTTTTTGGCCATACTTTTTCACAAATTAAAAGGTTGGAAGAAAAATAGATTTCCGTTGTAGGAAGATGAGTTCATATTAAGGCAATGACTCAATCCATCTCTATTTATACTATGAATTATTTTCTTCTATCTAATAATATTTGTTTTAGGATTGAGAGGATCATTCGTAGATTTAGGTGGGGAAGGAATGTTTAAAATCATAAGATTCATTAGATTAATAAGAAGTATATTTGTAAATCTATGCTTGATGAGACATGTGGTCTAGAAGTTTGAATTTTTTAATAGAGCTTTAATGGAAACAATGTGATATTACCTTACAAAAGATATTCTTCAAGCTAAGGCGCAGTGAGGCATAGGCCAACATTTGCTATTTGAATCATTCTCAAGGGGTCTTGTTGGAAGATGGGTGATGGTAGAACTATCAATATTTGGTATGATAATTGACTTCTTTTTATTAAAATGGGTTTAAACTCATAGCACATTAGATTTGGATTCCAAAGTGACTGTATTTAGGGATCTATTGAGGGGTACACTAGTGTTAAATTGTAATTCATAGTGGCAAAGAATATTTGATTTATTTTAGATTTAAATAGATTTGATTTAAGTTCAGAATAGATTTGATTTGATTTAGTAACAAAAAAATATTTTAGGCTTTGGGCTTAGGTGTAAGTTCAATTATAAATAGAGAGAGTAACCCCTATTTTTCAAAGCAAGTCAAGTAAGTCAATTCATTGTAATCACAGAATTTGCAGTTGCAAGTGATTAAGAAAGTTTTCCACAGTTTGTGGTCAGAGAGAAACTCTGTAGAAATATTTGTCTTGTCTTCTTTTCTTTGTTTGTCTCATAATTAAATTGTCATTGTGGTAGAAATTCATCATAGAATTTTGTGGATTTCCAACATCTGGTATCAAGAGCTTTTGTTTCGATTCAAGTGAAGTGTCAATCAAGAACGATTGAAGAATTCACGATGACAAGTTATGGGGAATGCAAACTATCCAGCAACGCTACCAATTCTGAAAGTTGACAACTATGAGAATTGGTGCAAACAGATGAAAGTCTTATTCAGGTGTCAAGGTCTTTGGGACCTTGTAAAAGATGGAGTCGAAGCGCTTGGCGAAAACGCTTCAGAAGAAGAAAAGAAGAAATACACAGAATCTGAGAAGCTGAGTTATAAAGCATTATTTATAATTCATCAATGTGTCAGCCCAGACAATTTCGAAAAGGTTAGTGATTCAGAATCTGCAAAAGAAGCTTGGGAGATCCTTGAGAAGTCTTTTGGAGGCGCTGAGAAGGTGAAAGAAGTGAGGTTACAAACTCACAAAAGGACCTATGAACTGCTTCAGATGGAAGACAGTGAAAACATATCTGATTTCTTCACTAGAGTTACAAAACTAGTAAATCAAATCAAGATATGTGGAGAAGCGTTAACAATAAGAGTTGTTGTGTCGAAGATCTTGAGATCTTTAGCTCCTAAGTTCGACCACATAGTGGTGGCGATAGAAGAGGGGAAAGACTTGTCGAAATTGACAAAGGAAGAGCTTCAAGGGACGCTTGAATCTCATGAACAAAGAATGAACGAAAGAGCTGCAGGAAAATCGAAGAGTCATGTGGCCTTGCAGGCACATTCAGCAAAAGAGACCAAAGGCAAAGGAAAGTGTGTCGACAGAGGTAGAGGTGGCTATAACAAATCGAATGGTAGAGGAAACCAAATCGAAGGAGACGTGTCGAATCAAAGAAGACCATACCAAGGCAACCAAAGAGGTGGTGTTGCAAATAGAGGAAAAGGTGGTGGTCGAAAACCTGATAAGAGTCACATTCAATGTTACAATTGTCAGAAATATGGACACTATTCGAGTGATTGTCCAAAAAAACGAAAGAATCAAGAAAGTGATGCAAAGCTTGCAAAACATGAAGAAGAAGAGATGATGCTGATGGTCACAACAAGAGATGAAGATAGATTCAAGGACCAATGGTACTTGGATTCAGGATGTTCATCACATATGTCTAGAAGGAAAGACTGGTTTGTCAATATAAAGCCCTGAAAGAAAAATATGGTAAATTTTGCAAATGACAGTACCCTGGCAGCTGAAGGTATTGGTGATGTTATGATTATGAGGAAAGATGGCAAAAGGTCAGTAATCTCCAATGTGTTGTACATACCAGGCATGAAGAGCAATTTTCTCAGTATAGGGCAATTGGTCGAAAAGAATTATAAAGTGTCAATCGAAGATAAGTTGATGAGAGTCGTTGATGCAAATGGGAGAGTAATCTTGAAGGCTCCTATGTCTCAGAATCGAACCTTCAAGATTGAACTAAATGTGATGGAGCATAAGTGCCTTTCGATTGCAGCTAGCAGAGATGAATGGATATGGCATTATAGACTAGGTCATCTCAACTTCAGAGACATCAGAGATTTGAAGAGAAGAAATATGGTTTCAGGATTGCCAGAAATTGACATTCCAAACAAGGTATGTGAGGAATGTGTGCAGGCGAAGAAACACAAGAATAGCTTCAGCAAGGATGCAGGAAGCAAATCGAAGGCTAGTCTTGAAGTCATATACTCTGATGTATGTGGACCAATCCAGGTGGATTCGATGGGAGGTAACAAATACTTTGTTACATTCATAGATGATTTCAGTCGAAAGCTATGGACTTACCTGATCAAGAAGAAAAGTGAAGTGATCGAAGTATTTACCAAGTTTAAGTCTATGGTCGAAAGACAAAGTGGTCGAAAGCTCAAAGTTTTGAGAACTGATGGTGGTGGAGAATATGTGTCGAAAGACTTCGACAGATTATGTGAAAAGGAAGGGATTGTGCATGAGGTGGTGCCACCATATACTCCACAACAAAATGGAATTGCAGAAAGGAAAAATCGAACCATCATGAATATGGTGAGAAGTATGTTGAAAGGCAAGAGTTTACCTAAAGAGTTTTGGGGTGAAGCTGTTTCGACTGCAACATAAATTTTGAACAGATGTCCTACAAAGAAGCTAGAAGGAATTACTCCAGAAGAATGTTGGTCTGGTGTGAAGCCTAGCTTGAGTCATCTGAAGGTATTTGGATCTATTGCACATAGACATGTGCCAGATCAGTTGAGAAGAAAACTTGATGACAAGTCAAGTCAAATGATCCTAGTTGGATATCATTCGACAGGAGGCTACAAGTTGTTCGATCCAGAGAGCAAGAAGATTGTGATCAGCAGGGACGTGATCATAGATGAGTTTAAAGAATGGGATTGGACTGCAAATGTCAAGAAAGATTCAGTGGGAATCCTATTCGAAGAGCCAGAAGCTCAAGTCGAGAGAGAAGTTCGACAAGAGGAACCAACAGATATACCAAGTACAAGCAGACCTCAAAGAACAAGACGCATGCCTGCAAAATTGCAAGATTGTGTGATTACATCAGATGATGTAATAGATAATGAAGGTGAGCTGGTACATTATGCTTTCTATGCAGATGTCGAACCTGTTAATGCAGTTGAAGCATTAAAAGATTCGAAGTGGGTGAAAGCAATGAACGAAGAAGTAAAGTCTATCGAAGACAACAACACTTGGTCACTTGTCGAATTGCCTCAAGGCAAGAAGGCAATTGATGTCAAGTGGGTATACAAAGTGAAAACGAATTCGAAAGGTGAAGTAACTCGACACAAAGCAAGACTTGTGGCGAAAGGACTTCTACAGAAAGAAGGAATATACTTCGACGAAGTTTTTGCACCTATTGCTAGGATCGAAACAATCAGGTTGGTTGTTGGTCTAGCAGAAATAAACAGTTGGCACATATGTCAGATGGACGTGAAGTGTGCATTCCTAAATGGACCCTTAGATGAAGAAGTCTATGTTAAACAACCAATTGGGTTTGTGAAACATGACGAAGAAAGAAAGGTGTACAGGCTACATAAAGCCCTGTATGGATTGAAATAAGCTCCAAGGGCTTAGAATAAGAAAATTGATAGTTTTCTAAGGGAGAAGAAACTTGTGAAGTGCACAACTGAACATGGAGTATATGTAAGAAGAAGCAAGAGTAAATTGATTATACTATGTCTCTATGTAGATGATTTGTTGATAACAGGTAGCTGTAAAAGTGAGATTGAAGACTTCAAAGGTGATCTCGGCAAGGAATTCGAAATATCTGATTTGGGTGAGATTTCATATTTCCTTGGTATCGAATTCTACAAGAGCAGTAGAGGTTTGATGATGCATCAAAGAAGATATGCAGGAGAAATTTTCAAGAGGTTTGAGATGGAAGAATGCAACTCAACTTCGACACCTGCAGAACCAAGACTGCAACTGTCGAAAGATGCAGATGAAGATGATGTTGATCCAACCCAATACAGAAGACTTATTGGATCGTTAAGATATCTTTATCATACAAGACCTGACTTAGCATACAGTGTAGGTATGGTAAGTAGATTTATGCAGAAGCCAAAGGTATCACATCTAGCAGCAGTGAAGAGGATACTAAGGTATCTCAAAGGAACTTTCGATTATGGCATTTTGTTTCCTGCAGTTGATAAAGGAAAAGAATGCAAGTTAGTGGGTTACACTGATTCGAGTTGGTGTAGTGATGCTGAAGATCGAAAGTCAATAGCAGGATATGTGTTTATGCTAGGTGGTGCACCAATTGCTTGGAATTCAAGAAAGGAACCAGTAGTGGCATTATCATCATGCGAAGCAGAATATATAGCTGCTTCTCTTTGTGCATGTCAAGCAACTTAGATGGTGAACTTGGTTGAAGAGATAACAGGGAAAAATCATGGAGCAATTACCATGAAGATAGACAACATGTCAGCTATTAATCTGGCAAAGAATCCAATAGCACATGGTCGAAGTAAGCACATCGAAATGAGATTCCATTATCTTCGAGAGCAGGTAGCAGATGGGAAGATGAATTTGGAACACTGCAGAACTGAGAATCAGATTGTAGACATCATGACAAAGAGAGTGCAAGTTGAAGTATTCAGAAAGCTAAGAGCCATGATGAACATAGACAGTTTAGACACAATGAATTAGGTGGTGTGTTAAATTGTAATTCATAATGTCAAAGAAGATTTGATTTATTTTAGATTTAAATAGATTTGATTTAAGTCCAGAATAGATTTGATTTGATTTGATTTAGTAACAAAAAGATATTTTGGGCTTTGGGCTTAGGGTGTAAGCTCAGTTATAAATAGAGGGAGTAACCCCTATTTTTCAAAGCAAGTCAAGTAAGTCAATTCATTGTAATCACAGAATTTGCAGTTGCAAGTGATTAAGAAAGTTTTCCACAGTTTGTGGGCAGAGAGAAACTCTGCAGAAATATTTGTCTTGTCTTCTTTTCTTTGTTTGTCTCATAATTAAATTGTCATTGTGGTAGAAATTCATCATAGAATTTGATGGATTTCCAACATCTAGAAACTGAAACCATTATCTTATTGATAACACTTTTCTAACCTTTGAAGTTAATCAAATAAGAGAAATTTATGTTATGGAGGATGACATTATGGATCAACTCATGTGGGTGAGTAATAAAGATGGTTGTTACGGTGTTGGAGCATGATACTATACAATTAGAGATCGAGAGTTAAGACCTAATAATTCTAATCATTTCAAGAAGGGGAAACTTTATAAAAATTTATGGAGGTTAAATTCTCCTTCAAGACATAAAATTTTACTTTGGAGAATTCATAATGAAACTATTTCAATTAACTTGTGAGATTGTTGATCATACTTTTTTTTATCTTACTAACATTGAAATTGTTGATCATATTTTCATAAAGTTGCTAAAGCCAAAAAACTTAGTTATATTTACACATAAATTAAGGAATATAATAATATTGTGATAATATATTATATTTTTTATTAAATTAATTTTATTAATATGTTAAAATTAATGTACAGACTAATAATTAAAGTGACACAATTGAAAAAATAGAAATTATTATTATATTAAAAAATAATTATGATATTTATTTTTAAATAATTTTTTTCTCTCCTTTAAAACGATACTTATTTTAAAACAGCATGAGTAATTACCAACCATTTTTATTTTAAAAAAAACAAACAAACATGTGAATCACCAGGTAAACTTATACACAACTCAGCAACACCAAATAAATTGCCTTTGTAAAAACCTTGACAATAATTAACATGGTTCAATTTTTTCCCCAAGGAATTATCCAATTTAATCTTTGAAACTATTTTTGTATTGGCTAATTTAAAATTCAGTAATTTATCTCTTTTTCCCATTCAGTCTATTCCATTCCACCATTCGCATACGGCTCTCGTGAAACTCTGAATCCCAAATCAATCAAGAAACCACCCAACCCTACCTCTACCTGAACACGCGCTAAAAATAGACTTAACACACCTAATAAATCACAATTAACCACTAACCAAAAAACAAAAAAGATTCGTCTAAAATTTTCACAAGACCCACCACAAGTCAACAACAGCAACAACTCGTTTTTTTTCTCTCTCTCTTATTCGTACCATTTCCACTGCACTGCAGTTTTTCCATTACAATTAACTACAATAATTAACAACCATAATCACATTATAAATTAAAAGCTTTGGATTCAAAAACAAGTTTAAGGTATAACATCACCATCGCTTCGAAGCCAAGTCAATAATAACCTATTCTTATTACTGTTGCTGAAGAAGATTCACAATTTTATTTTCTTTCTTTTTTCTCATTGAACTCCATAACTGACTTCATCTTCAACTCTCTCACACTTTCCTCTTCTGGATCTGTTTCTTTCTTCTCTTTCAACGCGATCTTCTCCGTTTTCTCTCTACAATGCGTTTCTGATTCTTTCTTTTCAGGTTAATATTCCTTTCTTATCTTATCTTATGCTAATTATAATCGTTACGCATTCGAGTTTTTACCGAATTTGTTTTTCACAGTTCCCGAAGCTAAAAGTGTCATCGTCATCTTCTATTTCTGTTACGCGTGAGTTTATTGTTGAATTGAATGGAATTGTGTTTAATTTTTTGTGGAATTTGTTTATATTGTGTGTTGATTGTTGTAGGTTTGAGGAGAAGTGTTAATGGCGTCGAAACAAGGTGTGAAATCGAAACGATTTGGTTCGATTGGTGCAAAAGGTGTGAATTCGCCTTCTTCTTCGACGACGTCGTCTTCTAAACAGTTTCAGGAAACCTCTAATGATGCTCCGAGCTCGCCGGCGTCTTCGTCCGTGCGGAGTAAGCCGCAGCAGTTTTATCCAGAAACTGTGCCTTTGGAGGCTCAGAAAACTAAAGAAAATGTTACTGTGACGGTGCGGTTTCGGCCTTTGAAGTAAGTGTTTTGTTTTCTGAGAGGTTGTGACTGTGTTGTGTTGTGTTATGGAAGTTGATTTTAATTTGATTGACGTCTGGTCTGTGCTCGTGTTACAGTCCTAGGGAAATTCGTCATGGCGAGGAGATTGCTTGGTATGCAGATGGAGATACAGTAGTGCGAAATGAGTATAATCCATCCATAGCATATGCTTACGGTACGATATGCAAAACTTATATTTCTGGATAGGATTTTTGTTGTTTAAATTTATTCATTTGGTATTTAGGGTGAAGGTTTTGTTTTGAGGTTGAATGTACAACATAGAATATTTCCACAATGTTGGTCATATTTAATTTAAGTATTGAAGAATCTCATGTTTACTTTTGACCGTAAAATGCCTGGGCGACGATAGTTGCAAAGTAAAATAAAGTGAAGAAGTTATCTCTTTCACATTGGTTTAATTGATAAAGTCAACCATAATTTTTCTTTGGTGAGGATGGTTATGAAAGAATATTGTATGTTGAGTGCCCCATAGTACTTGGTGATATAACCTGAATATATTAGTTATATGTGGAGGACAACTCTCACCTTACAAGTCGATTTTGTGTAGTTGAGTTAGCCCAACATCATTTTTTAGATGGTTGAGGTTCCTGGTTGTGAGAGTGTGTTTTGAGAGTTCCTTAATGCATTGCATAGTGGTATAACCTGAATAGTGGTGATAAGTAAGGAGAACTCCCACCTTACAAATAAATTAGTTTTTGTAGGGCTGAGTTAGACCAAACCCAAAATCTAAGAATTTGTTAGAATGAATCTATCTAAAACAAAACTAATAAGAAATCCAGTCATCAAACGAAACAAAGAAAATCTATGAAGGGATCTATGTGCTGGACACCCAAGAGAAGCCATGTGAAAATCCTGGTCCCAATTCATCTCTTGGATATATATTCTTTTAAAACTCTCTGCTTTCCTTATTCTGACAAAAAGGAAAGTACAGCCTTCTCTCTGCCAAATAGATTTTCCATCATTGCTACGGCTGAAGCAAAACATCTGAAATCAATACTTAGTAAATGCTCCAAGTTTTGAGGACACAAACAGGGATCGCCAAATAGTCCAAGAGCATGGCACCCTAAAATGTAACATGCTTCTGGACAAGGTCAAAACAAATGCACAACTGTTTCTGAGTTTAAGGAATAGAGAGAGCCTCATACGTAAATAATATTAATTATTTTTATTTTGCACAGATGTTCAAATGAAAGAATATCCTTTATTATACACATCCCACAAAATTGAATGCATGTCCCTATCACCTACTTTTGAAGGGAGTTGGACTTAGTGGTCCAAACAAAATGAGAAATGTTCATCCTTAGTCCTTAATGAGACATCATGATTTATGGACTGGCAATTAGGAAACCTTTTCTGAGGTTAACCGTAATTCAGCTTTATAACTTGATGCCACAAAGACGAAGTATTGAGGGAAATACTGTAGACTTTTACTAATCATAGAAATGTTTTTGGAGGATTTAAAAACCCCCTTCCTTTTTTTGGCGCACGTCAGATTTCTCAGCTGATCAAATGATCTTTTTTTATCTCCTACTCCTGATAAAAAGGGAAATGCTAACATGTGCTCTAAGGGACTTGTTAGTGTACTAAACCTAGAATTTTTTTTTGGAAATTGTACATTCTGTTTTTTAAAAGTAAAAAATTGATGTTTTCGAGACATAATTACCACATGGAATCGTTAACATGTGCCCTTGGGGCACAAGTTAGCATGGCCCCATAAATTTTTTAGGGTGCATCATCTAGGTTGAAGAAAGATGTTTCTTAGTTATCCCATTAGTCAAGAGACTAGCTAGATAAACAGGGGAATTCATATGGTAATTTTATACATTTAATAGTTTGTGAGTGAAAAAAGATTCTTTGTGAAGGATGTATATAACCTTGGGAGGAATTCCATTCACCATTTTCTGTTATTAGAGTTTAATAATACAGCTCCAATTCTTCGGCTGTTTCTATCTAGTTTTCCATATCATTTTCTTGGAGTTCCTACATATTATCTTGGAATCTTCTTAGTCCTGTGGGCGATCCCTGTGTAGAATTCTGAAAGAGATGGATGATGGACAAATAAGAAAGCCTGGATCAGCAAATATGCCCTCGTAATGAAGCACAATTAACTTGCCTTTGTAGTTTTCATCTTTTTCGTACCTTTCAGATCATTGGGGCCCCTAAATGAAGAAAGTCACTTGAGGATATTAACATAGAAGGTTGCCTAACCAAGAAAATTCCATTTGACGACTTTCAGTTTGAAACCAACCAAATTAGTAAAAGAACCATGAAGCTAATTTTCTTTGTTGATTAAGGTCAACCTACTCTTTGTTATGTTAATTTTCAAGCCAAAAACATAAACAACCAAAGTTATATCCTTCCAAGTGCGGTCAATTTCATGGATCAGTAGTAGGTAGCTATTCATCTCTACCTAAGTATAGAAAATATTGAGGTAAATACTGTTATGCTTTACTCATTAGACAAAGTCTGTTTATATATAGAGGTGACAGTCAATTCTCTTTCTTGAATCAAGGAGAGATTTTAGGAAACAAAATCATAACATAATAGAAAATAAAATCTGCACTAAATAAAAAAAGGAAAGAATCACACGGATTCTACAACACTATCAAACACTAAAACCAATTTGAAACAATTTAGGCTGAAGTAATTGCATGATAGATGGAGTTTTTAACGATTAAAGAAAGTTAGAATCTGTATGTGTTATTTCTTATTATGTATACAACACACACACACACAGTTAATCAGAAGCTTAATTTGTTATTTCTAATTATTTCTCATTTTAAATGTTGTGTATTAAATAATCAATTTTTCTTCTTGTTTCTAGATCGTGTTTTTGGTCCCACGACCACAACTCGTCATGTCTACGATGTTGCCGCTCAGCATGTTGTTAGTGGTGCTATGGAGGGCATCAATGGTAATTAGAAGATTCAACTAACCTCTTAAAGACCTAATTAGCACGGTCAAAGAATAAATTCTACTATTGGTTTGATCAAATCATTTCCTTAAAATATGCAGATTACATTTTGTACATCTGATTTGAAATAATACTAAATCCAATTTTTATGTCAACTAAATAGGTATTGATAAAATGATTTTGTATGGTTTGATGTTGCTTATTAGCTCTTAGTTGTAGATACTATGCACATTCAAAATTGTAGTTGTTATTTTGACTTTGGTAGATGCAATAAAAGATTTAAGTGCAATGCACATGTAGTAAAAGTAATCATAGTTTTGCAGACAGGGCATTGAAGATAGTTTATAAAATCTCTGAGGGATTTCCATTTCCATACGGTTGATAGGTAGTCAGATCATATAAAAGGTTTGAGATTTGACATCTTATCATTTAGTTTGGACCTTTGCAAATTTCACGAGAAATGAAACTGGGGGTATCTCGATGGTTGGGGAAGAGTTAAGGTGTTGAGTGATAATGGGGTCAAGAGTTCAATTACCACTTCCATCATCAATCTAATAACAATAATAACATTTGCCTTTCAAAAAAAAACTTGATGATTTAGACCATGGGATATTTTTCGTGAGTCTACATCTCTCAAATGGACTGTAGTTAGTCGTGCTATTTCTTTGATGCAGAAACCTGTTCATTTAACTCTTTTCTCCTTGAAGTTGACCATTCCCAATTGTTTAGCCACTGTGCATGGAGAAATATTTGGCTGAGGGACTTCTAGATTGTTTTTCATTAGCTTATCTGGCATATTGGGTAGTTGACAAATGAGCTCCTCTTTGGTTTTCATACAGGAACAGTATTTGCATATGGGGTAACAAGCAGTGGGAAGACTCATACAATGCATGTGAGACCACTTATTTTCTACCTGCATCTTGTTGATCTGTCTAATTTGTTTTTTTTTTTTGGACAGAATGATTTGTCTAATTTGTTACTTGTATAGATTTGGAAATTTAAAGTTTTTGGTTAGAATATTTATCACTGCTTATCTCCTCTCAGAGGTGCACGGAGAGTATCAGTATTTTCTGTCGAATCCTAACATGTTAACAAGTGTCCAGTAGTTTGGAACTGAAGCAGCTAGGTTTTTTAGCTAGTTAATTCTTATATTTTGCTCAATCAAAATCTGCACAGCTTGCATGAGCTCAATCCTTTGGTCAAGTCCACAACTTAACAGCTATTGACCTGAAATGATAGTCTCAAACATAGAGTAACTACATTTATATTTTATATTATATATGATGAACAAATATGATGAACAATTTTAAGATTGCAAGCAAGCCCATGGTTACTCACTTTTATCAGTTTTTCATGTGACTGGAGACTGTTGTGAAGCTTTACACTCGTCTTTGCAACTTAATAATATGTTATGTAATGTCATCACATAAAAATGAATTGATTCTATCTGTTATTGCGACAATTGCTGATAATATCGAGTTAAGCTATGAATTTGGATTATTTGCTGATAATGCTAAGAGGTACACTCTTGCTCATAAATTCATAATTGCAGGGTGATCAAAGATCTCCTGGAATCATACCTCTTGCCGTGAAGGATACTTTTAGCATTATCCAAGAGGTATGAAAAATACTAGTCTGTTTGCTGCACTTTTATTATAGGAATCATGCAATATGTTGTTTCTTCACACCAGACTCCAAACCGAGAGTTTCTCCTTCGAGTTTCGTACTTGGAGATCTACAATGAGGTGTGCTTCTTTCTGATATGTAGCTTGTTTCTTGTGATGCTATGTTCATGTTCATGTTGATGCTGTCTTCTACAAACTTGAAAATAAGTTTGATTGACGCGGTTTTGTTCTTACACTGTTATTCTCAAAACTGCCTTGTAGGTAGTTAATGACTTATTAAATCCAGCTGGACAGAACTTAAGAGTCAGAGAGGATGCTCAGGTACTGTTCATAAGTTTTCAAATTGTTGAATTAGGAGAGACTAAGAGACATTTAAGTTAAACCGTGTGTTTAGAATAAGCACTACGCAAATTTTATTATATATAGAGAGATTACAACTAATGCTATGATATAGTCGATGTGAGACTATTCTACATACAAATATTCTTAACACTATATATATACAAATATCAACACTCCCCCTCAAGCTTGAGCATATAAGTCAAATGCACTAAGCTTGCCACATATATAATTAGTTCTGGGACTTCGCAGAGATTTTGTGAACACATCTGCCAATTGATCATTTGAGTTGACAAAACTTGTGGTGATGTCGCCTGACTCGATCTTCTCTCTGACAAAGTGACAGTCAATCTCAATATGTTTGGTCCGCTCATGCAAGACCGGATTTGAAGCAATGTGCAATGCAACTTGATTATCACAAATAAGTGTCATTGGTCTTGCTTCTTCAATTTTAAGTTCCTTGAGCAACTGTTTTAACCAAACAAATTCACATGTTGCCATCGCCATGGCTCTATACTCTGCCTCGGCGCTTGATCTTGCAACTACATTTTGTTTTTTACTTTTCCAAGATATAAGGTTTCCTCCAACAAGTACACAATACCCAGAGGTGTATCGTCTATCAATTGGTGATCCTACCCAATCAGCATCGGAGTATCCAACTATCTGAGTATGTCCTTTATCTTCATACACTAAACCTTTTCCTGGAGCACATTTGATGTATCTCAGAATCCGGATAACAACATCCATGTGTTTCTGACAAGGGGAATTTAGGAACTGACTTACCACACTGATTGTAAAAGAAATGTCTGGACGAGTGTGAGATAATTCAACTTTCCAACGAATCTCCTATACCTTCCCGAGTCTGATAGAGGCTCCCCCTGATTGGATAGTAGTTTGACACTTGGATCCATAGGAGTATCAGCTGGTTTAGCGTTCAACAAATCTGTTTCTTCCAAAATATCTATAGCATATTTCCGCTGAGAAATCACTAAACCATCTTTAGATTGGGCTACCTCAATACCTAAGAAATACCAGAGTTTACCATGATCTTTTGTCTGAAATTGATTCGAGAGATGTTGTTTCAACTGGAGTATTCTCTGCTCATCACTATCAGTTATGACAATATCATCTACATACACAATAAGATAAATACACCCTTGGGCTGAGTGACGATAAAAGACGGAATGGTCAGCTTCACTACGGACCATACCAAATTGTTGTACTACAGTGCTGAATCTGCCAAACCAAGCTCTCAGAGATTGTTTAAGACCATAAAGAGACCTGTGTAACCTACAAACCATATTCGATGACTCCCCCTGAGCAACAAATCCAGGTGGTTGCTCCATATATACTTTCTCTTCAAGGTCACCATGTAAAAATGCATTTTTGATGTCAAGTTGATGAAGAGGCCAATGTCGAATGGCTGCGATGGCTAGAAGAAGTCTAACAGATGCCATCTTGGCTACAGGCGAGAAGGTATCACTATAATCCAATCCAAAAATCTGAGTGTATCCTTTGCTACCAAGCAAGCTTTAAATCGATTAATCTTACCATCTGAACCAACTTTCACTGTATAAAGTCAACGACAACCTAATAAAGATTTCCCAGGGGGTAGAGGAACCAGTTCCCAGGTACCACTGCTTTGAAGAGCACACATTTCATCAATCATTGCTTGCCTCCACACAGGGTGAGATAATGCTTCATCTGGAGTGTTAGGAATACAAACAAAAGACAAAGAAGACAAACAAGTATACTCAAAGGGGAAAGACGATGATAACATAAATCAATATAATGTGGATAAGGATTTCGTGTTTGACGTATACTTTTTCGAAGGGCAATCGGAAGATCGGAATCAGGTTGCAGGATCGGATCCGGTGATGGCGAGAGCGTCGGAGGAGAGTCTGCAATGACCTCAGGAACTTGTACGACCTCAGGGACAAGTACGACCTCAAGGACAGGTACGATAGACGTTGGTTGACGACGCTGTTATGTTTGAAGTGGACGAGAAGTCGGGGGGTTAACCGTAGGGTTATCTAGTGGGCCAGGTTCCCTAGAACGATGGGGATAAAGACATATGGGACTTCCAGAAGAGGTGTGAGAGTACTCTCCTGAAAGGGTTCCGGAGTTACTTGACTAGACTCAAAATATGGAACAAACTCGAAGAAGGTGACATCGGCCGACATGAGGTATCGTTGTAGGGTATGTGAATAGCAACAATAACCTTTTTGGGATCGATGATAACCAAGAAAACACACTTTAGTGATCGAGCTGATAGTTTATCAAGACCAGGAGAGAGATTGTGTACAAAACATGTAGACCCGAAGACTCGGGGAGGAATGGGGAAAAAGGATTGAATGAGGGATTTTATTGTTCAGGACAAATGATGGCATGCGATTTATAAGCTTACATGCCGTTAACACAGCGTCTCCCCAAAACCGAAGTGGAACATTACCATGGAGAAGTAGGGTCCGAGTGGTTTCTACAAGATGCCGATTTTTGCGTTCGGCTACCCCGTTTTACTGAGGTGTATGAGAACAAGATGTTTGGTGGAGAGTATCATTACTGGACATAAAAGTTTGAAATTGTTGGGATAAATATTCACGAGCATTATCACTTCTTAAGGTATGAATAGACACACCAAACTGAGTTTTTATTTCTTTATAAAAATTTTCAAAAATAGAAAATAATTCTGATCTATTTTTCATTAAAAATAACCACATGCAACGTGAAAAATCATCAATAAAGGTGACAAAATACCTAGACTCAAGAGTAGAGATAGTATGCGAGGGACCCCAAACATCGGAGTGAACTAAAGCAAAAGGGGAGGAAACTCGTTTATTGACTCGATTGGAAAATTGACTACGAGTGTGTTTCCTTAACTGACACGACTCACAATGTAAATTAGATACTTTCGATAAACTTGACACCAACTTCTGTAATTTGGAAAGACTGAATGACCTAACTGAGCATGGATTGTGTGTGGAGAATCTTTGATTGAGCATGTCTGAGATGACACTGAGAGGTAATAAAGGCCTTGAGACTCACATCCAACGCCAATTGTCCGTCCCGAACTCCGATCCTGCAGTGTGACATTACTATTAGTGAAGGTGACAATACAATCAAGAGAACGAGTTAAACGACTGACTGAAAGTAAATTAAATGGACAATTAGGTACATAGAGAACAAAAATAACAAAGAGAGAAGGTAGAATTTGAACAGTACCAATTCCTTCGGATCGGGTTTGAGAACCATTGACAGAAGTTATTGCAGGTAAGAAACCAGAGGTAGAGAGGGAAGAGAAAAGATTTTTATTACTAGTAACATGATCAGACGCACTAGAATCAAGGACCCAAGGTCCAAGAGAAGATGATTGAGAGAAGCAAACAGACGAATTACCAGTGTGTACAACCGAAGCAGTAGAATCTGAGTTCTGATAATTCTGATACTGTTGGTGCAAGGTAATGGAAGGAGAGATAAAGAATGAACAATGAATGATAACAAAGAGGACTACTTCTTAATATTCAAATAGAGGAATGAATTTGGGATACAATATTGATAGCCTAGATAGCATATTTATACTAGAAATTGAAAATGCCAAAAGGCCCTAATAAAGAGTAAGTATTGGGAATTGTGGACATTAAATAAATTACATTTTCAATACCATCCCTTAATTTAGATAATCTATCAGAAACTAACAACACCAATTTCATCTCTTAAGCAAAGAAATTGGTCTGTTTTAACTGCCTTCGTCAGAAGATCTGCAAGCTGTTTCTGAGTGCTACAGTGCAGAACTTCTAACACTCCTTTCTGAACTTGATTTCTGAGAAAGTGATACTTCGTCTCAATGTGCTTGCTTCTTCCATGTAGCACTGGATTCTTGGCAAGATCAATTGCAGACTTATTATCAATCATCAGCTTCAGAGGTTCCTCAACCTCAACCTTTAAATCATGCAGGAGATTCAGAAGCCAAACTGCTTGACAAGCAGCTACAACACCTGCGATATACTCAGCTTCACATGTTGACAGAGCTACAACAGGTTGTTTCTTGGAACTCCAGGAAATGGGACCTCCCAGAAATTTAAACAAGTATCCAAAGGTACTTCTCCTGTCCACTCTGTCTCCGCACCAGTCAGAATCAGAATAACTTACTAACTCTGACTTTGTCTTTCTTTTAGAAGGAAACATCACTCCATATCTCAGAGTTCCCTTAATATATCTCAGAATTCTGACAGCAGCTTGGAAATGAGACCACTTGGGATTACTCATGAATTTGCTGACCAATCCAACTGCATAACAAATGTCAGGTCTAGTATTACATAAATACCTTAGAGAGCCAACCAGCTGTTTGAAGGTTGTAGAATCAACAGAATCACCATCAGAGTCAGAATCCAATTTTTGATTGGTTTCTGATGGTGTCACAGCAACTTTGCAGTTCTGCAGCTTAAATCTCTTCAGAAGTTCTTGTTCATATTTTAACTGGTGCAGAATGATACCCTTCTTCGAGTACATAATCTCCATTCCTAGGAAATATGTCATTTTTCCTAGATCTGTCATCTCGAACTCATTCATCAGAACTTCCTTGAACTTCTTTATATCTTCTGGGCAGCTACCTGTTAGCAAGATGTCATCAACATAGAGACACACCAGAATCATATTGCTATCAGAGTGTTGTACATAAACTCCATATTCCATCTCACACTTCTGAAATCTCTGCTTCTTGAAAAATGAATCAATTTTCAGATTCCAAGCTCTAGGCGCTTGCTTCAGTCCATATAGAGCCTTATTTAACCTGTATACCATCCCTTCCTGATTCTTTTTCACAAACCCAGGAGGTTGTGACACGTAAACTTCTTCCTGTAATGGACCGTTCAGAAATGCTGACTTCACATCCAGGTGCATTAAAGACCAGTTTCTGTTTGCAGCTAAAGCAATCACCAGTCTGATTGTTTCATGCCTAGCTACAGGTGCAAACACCTCAAAATAATCTAGCCCAGGTTTCTGAAGAAAACCTCTAGCTACTAGTCTAGCTTTGTGCTTGCCAATGGAACCATCTGGCTTAAGTTTCAACTTAAAAACCCATCTGACGCTGATGGCTTTTTTCTTATCTGGAAGTTTAGTCAATTTCCAAGTTTTGTTCCTTTCTATTGCCTCAAGTTCTTCTTTCATGGCATTAAGCCATTCTTTCTTCTTGAGAGCTTCTTCAATGTCCACTGGTTCAGAATCTACTAACATGGCACACTGAACGACTTCTCCTTCAGAGTCAACGTCATTATCCTGCAGCATGTCAAAATCTGCAAACCTTCTGGGTTTTTGTCTGATTCTCTGTGGTCTTTGAGCTTGTTCTGAAGCTGCACCAGAACTACTACTTTCAGAGTTACCACCTTCAGAGTTTTCCCTTCCAGAACTATGATTACCACCAGATTCTGGATCATCATCAGTATCTGGATCATCTTCTTCTAACTCATCTTCAGAATCTTCAGGATCTTCAGAATCAGATTCATCTTCTGATCTTTCTAAAACATCTTCAGAGGATAACTCTGGTGTTGGCACTACACCAGAATCAGATTGAGATTTGTTCCAATCCCATGCTTCAGACTCTTTCACCACAACGTCTCTGCCGACTTCAACTTTATTAGTTTCTGGACAATAAAACTTATACGCACCTGTACTGTGGTACCCCACCAGCAACATTATTTTGCTTCTATCATCCAGTTTTTGTCTTCTAGCTTCTGGAACGTGTTTGTAACAGACAGAGCCAAACACTTTCAGATGACTAACACTCTGCTTATCTCCAGTCCATTTCTCTAAAGGAACAGCTTCCTTCAGTTTCTTCGTTGGACACCTGTTCAGAATGTATGCTGATGTGGCAACAGCTTCTCCCCATAGCACGTGAGGTAGTTTTTTTTCTTTCAGCATGCTTCTGGTCATATCAAGCAGAGTTCTGTTTCTTCTTTCAGCAAGACCGTTGTGCTGAGGAGTATATGGAGCAGTAACCTCATGTTCTATTCCATTTTCCTCACAAAACTTCTGAAACACAGTAGAGTTATACTCACCTCCACCATCTGTTCTCAGAATTTTTAACTTCTGACCACTCTGCTTCTCAGCCTTCACCTTGAATTTCTGGAACTCAGTAAATACTTCATGCTTGAACTTGATAAGTGTTACCCATGTCATTCTTGTGAACTCATCCACAAAAGACACAAAGTAATTGTTTCCTCCAAGTGAAGGTACTGGAAATGGTCCACACACATCAGAATGTACTACTCCCAGAGCATGTTTCGCTCTGGGGGCTACTTCTGATGTAAATGGCAATCTAGGTTGCTTACCTTTCATGCATATCTCACATGACTTCTCAGGCTTCACAATTTTCGAAATACCACGTACGAGCTTCTTAGAACATAGATGCCCTAAGCTTCTATAGTTTAAGTGCCCTAACCTCTTATGCCACAGCTTACTGTT
Source organism: Vicia faba (assembly GCA_948472305.1). Classification (NCBI taxonomy): domain Eukaryota; kingdom Viridiplantae; phylum Streptophyta; class Magnoliopsida; order Fabales; family Fabaceae; genus Vicia; species Vicia faba. The sequence goes on along the minus strand of OX451740.1, from coordinate 795,179,962 downwards.
ACTTTCAGCACCTTTTGCACTAAGGCACGTTGCTTCAGCTGTTTCTACATTCACCTTGAATGTTCTGTTGCCTCCTTGTTCAGACTTCATAATTAACTTCTGATTGGAATCATACAACGTCAGAAGATTGTTTTTCATAACAACTGAAAAACCTTTCTCAATCAGCTGACCTACGCTCATCAGATTGCTTCTAATACCAGGAACATACCAGACGTCTTTGATCAGAATGTCTTTCCCATTCTTCACTCTAATTCTGACATCTCCCATACCTTCTGCATTAAGATACTTATCGTCAGCACATCTGATCTTTGTACTCCTTCTGGAGTCAAAGTCTGTCAGCCATTGTTTGTTTCCAGTTAAATGATTTGAGCAGTCAGTGTCCATATACCACCAATCTTCTGAGCATTTTCCATCAGAGTCAGAGGCCATTAGCAGTACAGGTTCATCATCAGAGTTTCTCTTAGCCATATATGCTTCTTCTGATTTCCTATCCCTGTTTGACCTACAATCTCTGGCAAAATGGCCCAATTGTTTACAGGAGTAACATTGAACCTTCCTTTTGTCATACCTCTCTTTTCCTTTATGATACTTCTTATCATCAGAAATTGAGGCTTCTGACTTCTGGAATCTATCACCACGTCTATTCTGCTTCTGGTCTTTCTTGACAAAAGAAGCCTTCAGAGCTTGCTCAGCTTCTCTCTCAGAAGTTCTCTCAGACAGACGTAACTCCTGTGCTTCTAAGCTGCTTTGTAATTCTTTTATTTTCATGGTTTCCAGATCTTTAGAATGTTCAATAGAAACAACAATGTAATCAAACTGAGGAGTGAGCGACCTCAGAATCTTCTCTATGATTACCTGTTCAGTCAGAGTTTCTCCACACGCCTTCATCTTGTTAGTGATCAGAATCACTCTGGAGATATATTCAGAAACTTTCTCACTGCTCTTCATGTTCAGGTTCTCATATTGCTTTCGTAGGGATTGAAGCTTCACCTTCTTTACTGATGCGTCACCACCGTAACATCTCGTCAGTAAATCCCACGCCCCTTTAGACGTTGTTGAATCAGCAATCTTCTCGAACACATTTTCATCCACACACTGATGGATATAGAACAGAGCTTTCTGGTCCCTCTTTCTCATCAACCTCTCAGCAGTTCTCTGTTCTTCAGTTGCATCTGCTGCAGCTGGTACATAACCATCTGTAACCAGATCCAGAACATCTTGTGCACCGAACAGTACACGCATTTGTATCATCCATCTGTTCCAGTTTTTGCCATTAAAAACTGGAAGTTTAGTGTTCAAACTACCGTCTCCACTCATTTTAAACCTTGCACGGATTTTCAGATCTTAAACACACTGTTTCCCAACCCACAAAATCAAAATTCTGTTCAGAATTTTGTTCAAGATTTCAACAGAAAATCAAAGAACAAAACTCAAACACACAGCTCACAACCACTCGTGTTTCCTAGGAAAAACATAACCAAAAGCTCTAGATACCAATTTGTTGGTGCAAGGTAATGGAAGGAGAGATAAAGAATGAACAATGAATGATAACAAAGAGGACTACTTCTTAATATTCAAATAGAGGAATGAATTTGGGATACAATATTGATAGCCTAGATAGCATATTTATACTAGAAATTGAAAATGCCAAAAGGCCCTAATAAAGAGTAAGTATTGGGAATTGTGGACATTAAATAAATTACATTTCCAATAGATACCACTTGAGAAAATCATCGTAGTTTGGCGTAAAGTTCTGAGGAGTAGCCATGAATATCAGATTTGGAAAAGTTGCACGGTGGCGAGTGCGGTGGTGTTAAAATCGTTGGAATCGGCCGGATCGAAGGAGGCGCTTTTGCCGGTAGGGTTAGTTTGCCGGAAAGTCGCCGAAATTAGTAGCGGCGGATGGCGGCAGCAGTCCGCTGGTTACCGGAGAATTTTGGAAAGTGGGAGGCAAACCGGAATGATGACACGGTTTGTAAAAAAAAAAATTGTCACCGGAAGACAGTGGGTCAACCGGATAAAACACGGCGGAGAATTGCCTCTTAGTAGGCTCTGTTACCATGTTGAATTAGGAGAGACTAAGAGACATTTAGGTTAAACCGTGTGTTTAAAAAAGCACTACGGAGACTTTATTATATATAGAGAGATTACAACTAATGCTATGATATAGTCGACGTGAGACTATCTACGTACAAATATTTTTAACATTATATATACAAATGTAACACAGATAATAATGAAAACACCTTATAACATCTTTGATATTATCGTAGAATATCTTAAGATTATCTCATAGAATTTGATTCTAATATTAAATTATCTCTTAATGTTAGTTTCATATTTATTAGTTATTATCATGTTATATTTCCCTAATTCAGAATTTAAAGTTTTTAAATGATAATCAATTCATGTTCATAATTCAGTGTTTATTCTTTGTTTTTCCCCTTTATCTGAGACTACTTAAACGATGATGATTTCTAGTCCAGCTTGTTTGATGAGTGATTATGAGTTGTTCTTGGATTTTACAGTTGAAAACATCACTACGTGAGTTTTATAGAAAGAAATCTTTGTTTGAAACACATTGAATAATAAAATGGTTTAATATGTCTTTAGATCCTATAACATACCCTTCATGTGCAATTTGTCCCACCAAAATTTTTCTCCTAACTTTGATTTGATCCCCATTTATTCCATGTTTCTAGACATGGTCACTACCAATAGTTTTTTAGTAATGTGGCAGTGGTATCCACGTGACAGTTGCTGATGTGTTATGCTGCCTTTCTAGCCAGCAAAAAACAAAAGACAATGACCAAATCTGAGAACATGAAATTATTGGGGGAGCAAAGTTGGGATTTCTCGCAGGATCAAAAAGCGTGTGGGGAGTAATCTGTAGGGACCATGCACATTTAACCCAAGATAAAATTCAATTCTATACAAAATGGATAATAAAGAACAGTTGTTTCCGAACACTGTTTGAAACACTTTTAATGATTCTGACTGCTGTATATTGAGCCATCAACATTATTTCTTGTTCTCTTTATATGTAATGTATAACTCAAGCAGAGCCATCAGCATTTTAAAGATAGTCAGATATATAGTTTATGAAGTACATATTCGTAGTTATACGAATAGAAGAATTTTGAAGGAAAGTCTATCATTTGTAAATTGGTTCATATGTAGGGCACTTTTGTTGAGGGAATTAAGGAAGAGGTTGTGCTCTCCCCTGCTCATGCACTCTCTCTTATTGCAGCTGGAGAAGGTAAAAGTTCCAGCTAGGTTTGTTTTCTCGTTGATTGATTTAATTTTCTGGTCTGGTGTACCACCATAATGTGGGATATTTTTATTTCCTTTTGTCTTTCATAATTAAGTAATGATGTTTATGTAATTGAAAATTGGGTGTTACAATGAAGAGTGAGGTAATATTAGGTTACCTTTATGCAGTAAAATAACAGGTATATTATTTGCCAGCTTTTAATATGGTATTGTCAAAAGGTAGCTGCACATATGGTATTTTTTGGTTATTAAAACAATGTTTTACTGGGTTCTACAATTCTACTTGATGCGTTTCAGACTTTCTGTTTTTTGATGTGTCCTTTTCTTTATTCTTGACAAAGTTTTAATTTGACCACAGAACACAGACATGTTGGGTCCACAAACCTCAACTTACTCAGCAGCAGGAGCCATACAATATTTACTCTGGTGGGTCTATACTATCTTAAAGGATAAATCATTTTGTTTCAACAAATTGTTCTTGTATTTTGCACTGAATATATCATACAGCTATACATCATACAATCATGAAAAACCACATGAAAGCTTACCCTCAAGGTTTATATATAGACTAACTTATCCATTAGTCATAATTGCTTAGCAATCAGCATAGTAATTAAACCTATTCTAAGACTGAAAAAGATAATCCAAAAATGGAATAAAACCCCAACTTAATGATAAAATAATGGCTTAAATATTTTTTTCATCCCTACAGATATACCACTTTTTTGCTTTTGGTACTTGCTTTGTTTTAGTCTCCGTAATATGTGGGCCATATTGATTTTAGTCCTTATATAGTCCATATTTGAAGAACAAAAATTAATATGAACCAAATATTACGGTACCAATTCCAATCTAAACAAATATAACAGAAATTAAAACTAACGAGAAGCGTGAAGAGTTTATATTTAAAGAACAAAAAAATTTTTAGAGACTAAAAACAAAATATTACATATTTCTTGGGATGAGAAAATGTATTTAAGCCTAAAATAATCCCAAATTGTAAACTACCCTAAATAAAATAACGAAATATACTCCGCCAGAAGCTAGCTCAAGGGATGATGATTGCCAACAAGACTAAACATCTAAATTATGGACAATTACAGGGGGCTTAATAACAAATCTAGCATAAGTTTTTATACCATCTTAAAATTTGGGTTAGACCTAAATCATCCCTAAAAGCTAAGCTTAAGGGGGAGGATTGTCCAAGCCTTATAAGTACTGCTTTGTTCATATCTCTAGTCGATAATCTTACCAATAAAAACCTCCAACTTTTAATCAGTTCAGGAATGAGAAAATTGAACATCAAGATGTAACCTATTTCTTTTATACATATATAGTACACTCCTTTTATTATTTTTAACTTTATGCTATTTTATAACAGACCATAGAAAGCAGTCCATGTGGTGAATATATTGAAGGAGAAGCGGTAACACTGTCACAATTGGTAATTATTTTAAACTTAATAGTTGAACTTCATTTACTATGTACATGAGATGTCTACTTACAAGCTTTACCATAGGTACTGATTTCAAGTTATTTTGTTAATATTTTATATATACATGCAGAACCTCATTGATCTAGCAGGTTCAGAGAGTTCAAAAGCTGAAACAATTGGCATGAGAAGGAGAGAAGGATCATATATCAACAAAAGTCTTTTAACTCTTGGAACTGTGAGGTCTCAAACCTTTCTTCTGATTTTAATTTAGAGATGTGTTATATTATGCCTTTACCAAACTGCTTGAACTTTTGGTACTGTTGGTCTTTGATGTGATATTAGTGCCTATGCAACACGCCGTTCTAGATTTTGATCTTCGTTGCTCCATTTTTTGTGGAAAGAACTAGAAAATTGAATTTTAGCACCATGATAGGGACTATGCATCCACCCTTCAAGCCCAAAGGACTCGTGCATGAGAGGGCATATTAGAGATGTATTATGATTTATAATATCATTCATGTGTCTTTTCTTAAAATCTTAAGCTTCTGAATTGTTTATTGACAGTTAGGGCTACCAAGTGGATTGATTGTATATTGGACACTAACAAATGGGTCAAAACAAATCACTATTTATATTTGTTTTTGACTTTAAGTCCTTATTTATGCCACTGTATTCAGTGGACCCATGTGCTTATACCTGAGATTTAGTGTAATTATCTTTGTTGCACAGGTTATTTCAAAATTGACCGAAGCTAAAGCTAGTCACATACCATATAGGGACTCCAAATTGACTAGAGTGCTTCAGTCTTCTCTCAGTGGTCATGGACGTGTATCTGTAAGGCTTCCGTGTGCAGATATTTGTTGTCAGATATTAATTTGTGAAAAATAAATTTCATAATACAAATCATTGTGGTAGAAATGCTATATCAATAAGCAATTGTGATGGTTTATTGTTATTTAAATGCAGCTTATTTGCACAGTAACCCCTTCATCAAGTAGCAGCGAAGAGACACATAATACATTGAAGTTTGCTCACCGGGCAAAGCATATTGAAATACAAACAGCACAAAATAAGGTAAGTTAAAATTAAAATTACTTTTGGTTAAATCCGAATTTTGTTCCTACAAAATAACAGAGTGCAACTGGCACAAAGTACATGATTCAATTCTTAATCTTCTCCTACATAATATCATCCCTCAACTACATAGGATACAGTTTTCTGAGCAACAAGTATCTCAGTTCCTGTAATTAGTAAAACTACGGTTGAGTGTGTGTATCACTCAACTGTTCAGATTATACAGATAAGAGGTACATGCTGCATACATGAACATAATCAGTGTACACAAATTACATGCACTAATTCGTAGAAACAGATTTCTATATTCGATATATTAGAGTATATTAAATATCTCATAATATATAGATATTATATTAAAGTATTTTAGTTTATCGCCTAGATTCATTTTCTCATAGGAGAGCATCTTAAATGATCTATTATAATTATTTTTTGTATTACTTAGTTGTAATTATGATTTGTTTCCCTATGAAGCAGCTAAGACTGTGGCTTAATGCCGCTTCAGCACTTGATATCAAAACAACATTTTATTTCCGACTATTCCATGGTTTTAGGTTAACCCCAACAGACAAAATACCTCGAAGCAGATTCCCTATCAATTGAGGAGCTTACCCAATGAATATCTTAGTAACCAGCAATCCGAGTGTAAACTTTATTCTCACAGATATTTTCCATTTCCCAGTGCCCTTTAATGTATTCTGGCATACACATAAATTGCATTCCAATTCTTCACAAGTTAAATGTAGGAACTGGCATAATACACTTCCTACAAAGGAGATTTCGTATGATAGGATGAGTGACAGCGAGGTAATTCAATTTCTCAACTAAGCCATTATATCTTCCTGGATGCTTAAGTAGTTTCCCTGATTTGGTTCAATCATATTTCGGAAGAAATCCTCCGGACCTGGATATTTTAGAAAGGACAGTATTTTGAGACATTTTCTATGTCTGTAGTAGCGTGTGATTTAGTGAGATGAGATGCTTGAATCTTTAAAGTTTAAACTAAAGTTCATTAGTATATTTGTGTACTTCAAAACACGACAGTGTTCTTTATTTCTGTTCAATTTGGTTTTCTGCTTCTGTTTCTTGAGGATTTCTACCTATGGGTATTTTCAGCATGCTTGGAAAGCTAGGATAACTGATGTTTTTCTTGTTTGGTACCCCTTTTTTTATAGGCGATTCCATCCTTCGTGTTACCTTTCTATTTCTAATTGGTTCTAATATATACTAAATCTACAGATAATTGATGAAAAGTCGCTCATCAAGAAATACCAACAAGAGATTCAATGCTTAAAGGAAGAATTGGAACAGTTAAAGAAGGGCATTGTCCCAGTTCAGCCAAAAGACACTGGGGATGATGACATTGTGCTCCTAAAGCAAAAGGTAGGTAATGCTATATATAAATTACTGCCTTCTGTTTTGTTTGTTTCTTAGGACATTTTTTATGAAAAAGTTGTGGATTAAAGTTAGAATACAAAACATGAATACTTATATTAAGTGTCCAAAAAGTTGAGCATAAATAGGTGTTCACTTTTCTAGGCCCTCCAGAAAAGGGTGTACTGTATTATAAAAATATTTTTAGGTTACAATTACAAGTTGAACACTAATCGAACATTGCAAACTCAATATTTTTTTTTGTAGAGTAACACAAATTTGCAACTTTTATTTGTATTTAATTTTTTGTTATTCACTATGTAGCCTTTATTACTCTCCGTAACCATTGACACCAAGTCTGTATTTGTCTTATTATAAAAATTGTTCTTTTGAAAATGGTAGTACGGCTCTCTTTTTTTTTTGGTGGCAGTACTGAAATGAGTCCACATATGTATCAAGGCAAACGGTTAATAATTTTTTTTTGTTGGAGAGAAACTCTAAAAGGCAGAATGCATGGATTTGGAAATAACTTTTAGAACGGTGAAATAAATTTATTGGTTGAGTTTATTGATATTCTATAAAATTAGCATTCTGATTTGAATGGTTTTCAATTGTAACCATGTAAAGTTAGAAGATGGTCAAGTTAAGTTGCAATCCAGATTGGAACAAGAAGAAGAAGCTAAGGCTGCTTTGTTAGGCCGAATACAACGGTTGACTAAGTTGATTTTGGTCTCCACAAAAGCATCACATTCAACGAGATTTCCTAACAGGCCTGGTCACCGTAGAAGACATTCCTTTGGAGAAGAAGAGGTGTTTCTCATTTTACTTTCTACCCTCCCACCCCCCTAAATACCAGTAATTTACATTTCTTTTAGTTTTGAATACTTTTTTTTCTCTCCGTCCCTAAATTTTTTCAATTTAAATTCTTATTTGCAGCTGGCATATCTTCCATACAAAAGGCGGGATTTAATCTTAGAAGAGGAAAATATTGACTTGTATGTTAATCTGGAGGGAAATGCTGCAACAGCTGATGATTCTCCAAAAGAGGAGAAAAAGACAAAGAAACATGGACTACTAAATTGGTTGAAACCACGTGTAAGTTGTCATTGCTGTTTGCTATTTGTAATGCTAGGGAATTATGAAAACATGATTGAAATGCATGTTACTTTTCTAAGTTGTATAGCTTGCTTTTATTGATTATGAAGTTTGATTTGAATTCTATCTCTTTCATCTTTATTATTATATTATTAAATCTATCAGACTGTCTGATCCTCTTATCTTCTGTCTGCTTCTCTTATTCTTGACAATACTTTTTGTAAGATTATGATAATCTTTTAGCTCAAATAACATTTATTTTGATGCACGCTGGCAATGTGTTAGATAAACCTATTAATAATTTTATTAAATTGACTCACAAGTTGAATTTTTTACATCTTTATGTTTGTGTCTCACTATTTTTTTTATCAGAAACGGGAAAGTGCCTTGACAGGCACTAGTGATAAATCCAGTGGAGCAAAATCTACTAGCACACCGTCTACACCTCAAGCAGACAATGGTAACCATGTGGAGTCCAGACTTTCCCATTCTCTAGCCGCAGAAAGCTCTCCATCTGCTGATCATATATCCGAGGCAAGAGAGGATAAAGATATTCGTGACGATAGTTTATTGGGACAAGAGACACCTTTGGTATGTAATTAATTTCTGTTTTTTGTTTTATATTGTTGTTTTGGAGAAAAATTCTTGAGTTATAGTGTTTGTAAATGTCATATTCACTTTAGTATTAAACAGGAGAAAAGACAGTTTGTACTTCCTGGGCATATGTTTTGGTAAAAACTGGTGAAGTGATTATTGTCTCAACTCAAAAGTTACTTAAATTCTTTCTAAACCACCACAAACAACCTCAATTATGTCAGTACCTATTTAGCATCAGGTGTTTCCCTCATGTGTAGTTCAGTGCTTAAATGTCCCTTTCTTACCATATAAGTTTTCTCAGTGTCCAACATCGTGTATTTAATCTGTCAAATTATTACTTCCAACAATGTGTATTTAATTTTATTTTATTAAATACTTCTATTACTTATCATCCGGTAATAACCATTCGACCTAAAGAGTTGCCACATGTTATCATCAGCTTGAGAATTATTTATCAAAGCTCTGTTAATCGTGTGAAGTTATAACTTTTTTATTATCTAAAAACAGAGAAATATAGTTGATATCTGAACTGTATATTATGTGGACAACTATTTTCACCTTATTAGATGTCACCTTTGTTTTTCCGATTTCTAGACAAGCATGAAATCAGTTGATCAAATTGATCTTCTGAGGGAGCAGCACAAGATTTTATCCGGAGAAGTTGCACTTCATTCAAGTGCATTAAAAAGGCTGTCTGAGGAAACAAGAATAAATCCTCAAAATAGTCAGATTCATGTTGGTTTCTCTCTTTTTTGTCTGTATAGCTGGTTCCTTTTTCTTTTATTAGAATTATCATTGTGGCTGTTCTGCCTGAACGTTTTATTTGTGATAATAAAGGTGGAGATGAAAAGGTTGAAAGACGAAATCAAGGAAAAGACTGACCAAATAGATTTGCTGGAAAAGCAAATGTCTAATTATTTCATTGCTTCAGACCAGACAGATCAATCAGGAGTATCGCAGGTATGCTCACTTGACATAATTGTTGCTTTATTTCACTTGATTGCAGTCCAACTTAATACTGGTTATTTTGTACTGCAGGCTGTTGCTGAGCTGATGGAACAATTAAATGATAAATCCTTTGAACTTGAGGTAACAGTTATTTACCATGTGCTAATGTCTTTCAACATATAATTGCAGTAGACAGGAAGTTCAAATGGAATTCAATTGAAAACTCGCATTCACCAGTCTCCTTATATTATACTTGAAGAAAACATTTTGTAATATTATTTCTTGATAAAATTACTCATTAGATTGACTTGCATTCTCATAGCTACGTGCTAAGACTAATGCAGTATTACCAGCAATGAAAATGTCCTAATAATACGAGAAAATGAAGCAACAAATCTGTACAGATTACACAAATTAACTCACGAAATGATAGACAACTCCCCAACAGTTATTTCTAAAATGAAACTCTATTGTAGTACTTTCCAATCAAACCAAAGATAGTTTGTGATTATGTCAATAATCCAACATAATTGGTGTTTTAAAAGCTCTACCTCTAATCATGCAAGATAGTAATGTTCTTGTATTGTTAGGTATCTTAGCTGTTTTAACTGCTAAAATTACTAGTGCATGAACATTTTGCTAACCATTGTTTTTTGAGTAGCCCAATATTAACTAATGCACGATATTCTGCTAATTCAGGTCAAAGCAGCAGACAATCGTATAATTCAAGAACAGCTTAATCAGAAGGTGAAAATCTTGCTAAATTTTGTTTGTGATGTCCTATTATCTTTATCATGTTTAAGCTAAATGAGAAATATGACATTATCAGATTTGTGAATGCGAAAGCCTGCAAGAAACAGTTGCTTCTTTGAAACAGCAACTGGTAGATGCAATAGAGTTGACGAATTTCAGCCCAGCCAATCATTCACAACATTTCCTTGGAACCAAGGACTATCATGGTGAACTTCACCATGACAAAGGAAATATAAACAATACCAATGAAGGGATTCTTTTGCAAGCACAGGTATATTTTTTCACTTTGTGCCATCTTCATTGGGTGCTCAATAAGTTCTTAACCTTTCTTTCCACTCAAAAGGCTGTCTACAGTGTCCTTATGATACAACGGTCACGGCGAACTACACTAACTTCCTTATTACAGTGCATGAGAAGTGTTAGGAACACTCCTTCCAACGCTCACTAAATGATGAGGTGAAATTTATGTGGGTCCCACCACTTTGTAAATGAGTCGTACTTAATAGTTCCTAGAACTCATTTAGTAGGACTGACACAAATTTCATCTAATTATAACGTTGGTGTTGAAGTGTGATTATTAGCGAGACACAAATTTCATCTAATTATAACGTTGGTGTTGAAGTGAGATTATTAGCGAGACGGTTACTAACACACCTCTACTGCAATTCTTTCAAATGAGAGAACTTATTATGAGAGGCACAAGGAAGAAACTATCAATTATTGCTCTTCCACGGATCTTAAGATTAAAAATTAATGAGTCAATATATTGCTCTCATACTATTACATGTGCATGATATAAAATTTCAGTCTGTCTACATTCCCACATAATATTTTAGATTAAATATGTTTTTGGTCTCTATAAATTACTAAATTTTGTTTTTGGTCCCTATAAAAAAATATGACATGTTTTAGTCCCTACAAAATTATTATGCATGTAGTTTTAGTTCCTGCTGTTAAACTGATGTGTATTTTTGAATGATTATTTTGCAGACATGTTTAGAAGGTTATAAAAAGTTTTTCAAAAAAAAGAACTCAATATTTTAAATCGAGATTTTCATTACTTTCATCAACATCTTTTGAAATTTAAAAAATTCATATTTAATTCATCTCATTTAAAAAAATTCTAAACTTTGGTAAAGAAACATTTTATAGTATTCTAAACACGTATGAAAAAAATTATTTAAAAGTTTAAGGGTAATTAAACAGTTTTTAAAATTTTACAAAATAGCATAGACTAAAATTGCACAAATAAATATTTTGTAGGGACCAAAATATATCATTTTTTTAATAGGGATTAAAAATGAAATTTGAGATAGTTATAGGGACCAAAAACATATTTAACCCTAATATTTATATTAGTTTGAATAGTGCATCCAATTTTTCCCTTGTAAGCATTTACTCTCATGTTTATTTCCCTTGTAAATGATTTTTGCAATCTGAGATTGTGTATATCTCTAATTCCCATCTGGGATTGTTTTCTCCTCTGTTTTTTGAAAGTGGAGAAAACCTTTTAAATTTTGAATTACGAGAAATGTCTAACAATTGATGTTTCTACTTGCATTCTTTTCTACAGTCAGTTAACATCTTCAAATGGTATCATGGATTTAGTACATAGCTAAATCATCATTCCTACTGTGCACTTTTTAATTAGGTGAATGAGATAGAAGAGCTGAAGCAGAAGGTGGCACAGCTAACAGAATCAAAAGACCAGCTCGAAGTTAGGAATCAGAAACTAGCAGAAGAGAGTTCATATGCTAAAGGACTAGCTTCAGCTGCTGCTGTTGAGCTTAAGGCACTGTCAGAAGAAGTTGCTAAACTCATGAACCACAATGAGAGATTAGCTGCTGAGCTAGCCGCGTCCAAGAATTCATCTACCCCACGGAGAACTAGTGGAGCAGCCCAAAACGGGAGAAGAGAAAGTCAAGTTAGACCTAGACGAAATGATCAGGGTGGTTCAAACTCAGATGTCAAGAGAGAACTAGCCTTGAGTAAAGATCGGGAACTTTCATATGAAGCTGCTCTTTTAGAGAAAGATCAGAAAGAGGCCGATCTTCAAAGAAAGGTAGAGGAATCAAAACAAAGAGAAGCATACCTGGAAAATGAACTTGCCAACATGTGGGTTCTTGTGGCAAAGCTAAAAAAGTCACATGGAGCAGAAAATGATGTTTCAGGTTCGACTAGAGAGAGTTCGCTACTGGATGGTTTTGACATTTGATGTGATTTTGTATAGTGGCTTTTAAGTTTATCAATTATTACAATTTGCTTAAATTAGGAATGGCTTGAGGGGAAGCTTTGTAAAGATTGTTATTAGCAGGAAAGTTTGTTTTTCTCTTCCCCTACATCACCATCTGTTTGAGTCCATAGCAAGGGCTTCTCATCTGTACATCCAAAGCTCCAAAGAACTCACTTGTCCCTTCATTCTTTCCGATGTTCCTCCTCCAAATGTTGTGCTAATTTGGTCCCTTCTGTGAGCATAGCTAATTTAAATGTTGTGCTAATTTGGTCCCTTTTGTGAGCATAGCTAATTTGGTTTGTATCTGCGAAGATAATGTTTAAAGATTAGAAAGTAAAGCATCAAATGTGCATTAACAAGGAAGTTTATTTTTACGCGCACCCCTTTATAGTCAGTTTGTTTTAGCTTTAGAAAAATAGATTTTTTCTTTGAATTTTCAAAATGATTTTTACAAAAATGTTTTTTAAAATATTATAAGTTTTGTTATGTTTTTTTTTTAATTGAAAGATTAATTGACACCTTATAAACACACATTATTGAAGAATACAAAATAATTAAAGTCTCAATTTAAAAAAAATTGTATTTCAAAAATGATTTTTTATGTACAACTATTTAACATAATTTCAAAATTTATTGATATTTGAAAATTTAATATCCCAAAAAAAATTCAATAAAAATATAAAATATCTAAAATTTTATTTTAAGAATAATCATTTAAACTAAATTTTCATTTAAAATATTTATAAAAAGTTTTTTTGAAATTTTTTTTAAAAATATATAAATACTACAAAAATTACTAACTCCGCCCTTAAATATATAAAATAAATTACGTTGAAAAGAAAGTTGGTAAAAATATGAAATTTGTTAATTATTTATATAATTTTACAAATTTATTTTTAGGAGAGAGAAATAATCAATGCTTAAAGAAGAGTATTTATTATATATTTTTAAATTTATTGATTATTTATACAATTTTACAAGTTTATTTTTATGAGAGATAAATAGTTAATGTTCATACAAGTATATTTATTATATATTGCAGAAAAAAAATGTAATATAATTAGGGGTATGTTTGAAAAAAAAAATAATTAATGCATTTTGAAAGTTCAAGAGGGTCTTATAAAAAGGGACAAAAAAAAAAGTTCAAAAGGGTCTTATAATTAGGGACATATGTAATAATAATTAATGCACTTTGAAAATTGAAGAGGTCTTATAAAAAAGGACAAGAAAAAAAATTCAAGAGGATCTTATAATTAGAGCTGTCAAAATGAGTCTGGTCCATCGGGCCGACCGATAAACCCAATAATTTAGCGCGGGTCATGTCGCAAAATATCTTAAAAAATACGACCTTATCTTATTGGCCCAGTCCATCGGACCTATGTTTTTCATGGATCGGGCCAAGCGGGCTTCAAGTTGACCCATTAAATTTTTTTTGGTAAACTTTAGGGAAAAAAGATTGAGATAAGATAGGATTGCATAAGTGTGTTTTCAAGTGATAAAGAAAAGTTAAAGAGGATGAAGATATATTTTCAAATGATGTAATCAAGGAAATGATTGTGAGATGACGAGAAAATTTGATAAGTATTGGTGATAATATTAAGTTACTATGTACTTTTACATGGATGTTTTTGTGGTATTCACGTGTGCGTATGTGTGTGTGTGTGTGTGTGTGAATATGTGTGTGCGTGTGCGTGTGCATGTGTGTGTGTGTGGCAGCGCGCGTGCGTGTGTGCGTGTGAGTGTGTGAATGTGTGTGTGCGCGCGTGTGTGCGTGTGTGTGCGCGTGTGACACTCTATTTATGCTATGTAGCTTTTATCTAGTACATCTCTTTTAAAAAACTTAAAACTATAATATTGAAATACAGGCCGAGTTGGCCCATCGAATTACACAAGTCTTTGAAAAATGGATCAGACTCATTTTCTGTAGCCCATTAAGTAATCGGGCTAGAACGGACCAGCCTATTTAAACATTTTGACCCACCGGGCCGAAGCGGGCTGAATCAAGCCAATCCATTTGACAACTCTACTTATAATTAAGGACGAGGGCATTTTTTTTAAAGAAAAAAAGCGAAAACAAATAATGTCCTTAATCTCTGCCGCTAATAAGTGGACAAAGTGATATTATTATTATTATATATTTTTTAGAAGTTGTTAAAGATATGTTATTGGGCAGAGACTGTAACGCTTCGATTTTATCGTATTTATTTTTAATAAATTGATTATGTGTTATGATGTGTTCTGCGATGTTAGAGTATCTTAGAGAAGGGTAGTGACTATTAGAAATATAAGAATAGAGGTGTTTCTAATATATAGTGCATTATTAGACTTGTTATTATTATCAATATAATAATTGGACTATAGTTGTTGATTAAATAATTAAACCTTTAATTATTATTAAAATTAGAGGAGGGAGTATTGTGGGGATTCTAATTTAGGGGTCCAAGGGTTATTATTGAGAAAGAACAAGGGAGTGGAGAAACAATTGTTTCAATCGATCGTAGAAATCAAAGAAAAGAGAGAACGAAGAAAGGAGAAGAGTGTACAAGTTAGGGCAAGGAATTTTCCGCTAGAGAACTAAGAATCGTCAATCAAGATAAGGGTGGGGTTCTAACTCTATCAGGGAATATATATTGACGGATTGTGGTGGTTATAGGACTCATAGTTGTATGATTTTTATGAAGTTCAATTCGGGGTTTTATGTGTATGTGATAATGTTGATGTTTTGTGGTAATTTGTGATTGAATTTATATGAAATTGATGAAGATTTATGTTTGGGAAGGACTGGAGATGTTAGGTATTGCTTTAAGTTTATTTTGAGAAGATTAAATTCCTAGTTTGATGTCAAAAAATGGGTTTTTGAGGTTAAAACTATTGATTCTCGTAACTGAAAAATAGCAGAATTTTACATTGTCACACTGCATAAATCGATTTCCAGTATTGGGGAAACCGATTTACTGAACTAAAATTGTCAAAAATGAAGCTGCTGGAGTGTGGAAATCGATTTCCAGTATTAGCGGAATCAATTTCATGAAGCTGACAATGTTTTTTTAAAACTTGAAAATTCTGTAACTTTTGACGCGAGCGTCTGTTTGACGTGCCGTTTAGACCGTTGCAAAGCTAAAAATATTATCTTTTCAATGATTGTAATTTTGATAACATAAAATGATTATTTTTTTGATTTATTGCTTGAGCCTTGAGTGTCACTGTTGGAGAAATTGTGGAGTATTTGTGATGATTGAACTTGATAATTTTGCGAATGTTGTATGAATGAATTGCATGTTATATTACATGATAATTATGATGTTGCTGGTGAAACAATTGATTGAACAATCAACTGATAATGAAATCAATAAAGTCGCCATCAAACATTTTTTATCCCACAGGAAGGAAAAGGTAAACATCGAGTAAATTTGAGAAGGGTGAAATCAAGGTCGAACGTCCGAGAGATCGGGTAAGGGAGTCTGTTACGTGAGGGAAAGGTATTAGCATCCCACACGCTCGTAGTACTCTACGGTATCCACTCTTGTTTTTTATCTTATGTATGTGTTCAAATCTAAATTTAATAGCTAAAAAAATGCAAAGAGGGAATGCATGCAAAAAGAAAAGAGGAAATAATGTAGGGAAAAATAAAAGTTGTGCTCCCTCGGGCCCTACCCCAATGCCTACGTATCCCTTTTAAGGAATCAGAGCAGCCGTAGTTCGGCTAACATGTTTTTATTGGTTTGTATTATTTAATGAGCAATGTTAATTTCTCCTTCTGCCGCAACTCGACCTTTGGAGAATTACGCGTCAGCATAGAAGTGAATTAACATGTTCTTTTGAAAAAGTTTGAAAGAAAAGCCCGAAGGCGCAAAATAGTTTGCATTGGTTGGTATCTTTTACCTTAAAGAAGGGTTTAAAAATTGTTAATGCATTTGTCAAGAAAAGAGAGTTTTAGTTTTAAATGCAAGGATGCAAAAGAAAGAAAAAATATCTAAGGGAAACTTTCCTAAATCTATCCCTAATGTTATCATACAATGATTGATCCTAAAATTGAGTTATGAAGGGAAATCTCTACCCTGTGTTGACATGCATTGATAACAATCCTAATGCCTATCTCAAATCATCATCTATAGGTGAATCAATAAGTCCTAAAGGAGCATAGAAAAGGTCTATCACCTAAAACTATGTTTATCTCGAATCATCATCTATGCTGAGGGTATATCATCTCAAAACATGCACACAAAGATAAAATCAAGAAAGCAAGTCAATAAGCTCAAAGGAGCAAACACATAAAAGGGTAAGGAAAATAATCTAAATGCTTTAGCCAAGGGGAGTGTATCATCCGAGACAAATAAGCGGGAGTAGGATGAAAAAAAGTAAAACGTGATGTCCAAAGCGACTAAACACTTAACCAAGATATAGAAGATTGAGGTAGACGACATAAGGCAATATGAACAATCACGGAGTATAAGCATCGACCAATGTGAACTCCTGACAAAATGTGGGGGTTCGATTGCGGAACCCTTTCCCACTTGACGATTCGATACACAAGAGCAGGCACAAATCCGAAGCTTTGTGGTGCGTCACGAACTAAGGATGACACATATGAAATTGCGGGGGTAGATCACTAACCCTCCCTGCTTGCCTCCTTTTGAGGACTTATCATCTGTACATATGCGGGCACAAATAAAAATACACCTGCATAATACCTACTCAAAGGTAGGTGTTGTACCCCAAAATTTGCCCTCCCATTTCTCAATAATTTCTCATCACAAAGCCCTTGGAGCTCAAGATCCAGTTAGGGTTTCATCTGCTCAAGATTTCTCCTTGCACTGTTGACCCAAATTAGGGTTTGTGTTTGCACAAAGATGTTTTGACCTAAAATGCCTAAGATGACTTTCATGCTTCATATTGGACTCCCAAGTTTATCCACATCAAGTTTCAAGTCTTGATTCCAAATTTTGCCCAGTCAATTGGACAGTTGACCTAGAAATCAACTGTATTGGGGAAAAAGTCAATTGTGGCCAATTGACAGTCAAACCTCATGGAAATTGACCCACATCAACATTATGAACTCACATGGACCATTTGATCAAGTTTGGATCACAATTCCACAAGAAATTTGATCAGATCACCAAAAGGGCAAAATGGTCATTTTTAGGGTTTTGACTGCACAAAGGCAATTTTTGACTGTTTGACCTAGCCAATGGCAAACCAAGCTCACATATGGACTTAAGGACCCCATGGAATTGTCTTGACATGCTCAACAAGTTCAAAAGATCCCAAATGCACAAGATTGACAATTGAATTTCCCAGTCAATTGATCAATTTTGACTGTATACTGAAAAGTCAAACTTTGACTTTTTGGTCAAAATCAAGTGTCAAGATTCATTTTTTATCAAAACATGACAAATCATGAAACTTGTTCATCAAGAAATCAAGAATTGCAAATTAGGGTTTGAAATGAAGATTTTTCATAACTTAGAATTTTTCTAAGTTATGAAAAACCCTAATTTTTTTCTAACTTTTCCCCACTTTCTCACCAAGATTCATTTGGATTCAAGCAAAAGTCAAAACATGAAAGTTGTAGTCCATTGCAAAATATACAAATTTGATTCACAAAGTTTTCCCAAAAGAAGCTTGTATCTCAAGTTACAATTTTTGGAACAAGGGTACCAAACCATTCTTAACTTAGAGAAAATTTGACCTATTTTAGGCAGGATTTTTTCCTAACTTCAAAACCATTTTTCACATACTTCCACTTGGAATTTCAATTTGCACTTCAAAGATGGATTGTAGTACACATTCCAAGCTTTCCAAAATGTCCAAGAACTCATCAAACAACCTCATGGTTTGAGAGAATCGAATTTTGCAATATGGGAAAAACTCACTTTTGTTATGGCCAATTTCCATGTTCATACACTTAGGCAATTTTCAAATCAGCATGCATTTCATGATTACAGGCCCTAAATCTCTTTTACACTCATAAATTTAATGCAAACTCTTTATGCCAAGACCATATTCTATGTGTTCAAGCATTGCATAAAGGTTTAATCCATTTTTAGATAAAGCATAATATCCATTTTAGAAAAGTTTCACTTTATGTCAAAATACAAATCCAAGCAAGTACAGTTAAGATCTCTTTGGCACAAGTTTATGGACTAATTGCACTGATCAAGACTAAGTTGTGCAGCATAGATTGGGGGCCTGTACAGGCTAGAAACACCAAGTGGCCTTTTGTTGCTTAAAGTGTAAGAAACTTAGCATATCAACGACAACTCTCATTTTCCTGTAAACCAAGCTTAAGCAAACTTGTCAAATATTTTCTAATCATCAAACCCAAGCTGAAACACGAGCTATCCACCTCCATTGCCCTCTCAAACACAGAATCACTCTCAAACTGTCCAAACAGAGCACCTACTGCAGATTGAATCCCACAACTCATTTCCATCGTGCATTCTTGCTAAAACCACTTCAAACACCTTCCCTACCATCAATGCAAACTATCCAAAGCATTAGAAGTGGAATGTAACTCCTCTAATCAGTTTGGCCATTTTCATTTTCTTGCTTTGCAGGTGGAGTGCTATAACTCGATTCAGCTAGTTTCAAAGCAAAGTAAAACTTGGAATAACATCCCTGGACATTAAGGAAGCTGTACCAATCATCACCTTGCTCTGAAAGTACCTCCATCATCAGATACAACTTCAACTGAACAGGTATATTCTTGAACTTCTATCTCTCAATGTAGACATCATTAACTCTAAGTTTGTGAATAAGAAGTGTTCTACTCATGCCCCTGAAACTGTATATACCGTTACTTTCCATTTATTTTGCATATGTTGTGAGAATTTAAGGTTTGAACATTGATAAAAAGTTAGGTTAAGATTTGGGAATGATGAAATTCTCTCTCATTTCTGAGAGTTAGGATGAGTTCTTTACATGTCCAGAATCGTGGCTTGATGATTAACATTTCTTATGTTGTAAGTTTGTGCTAAAAGTCCAAGAATCCAGGTGTTTGAATCATGGTGCAAAACGCGCGTTTTTGACAAAGGTTCTGGCCAGAGGTTGAAGAAGCTCCACGTGGGCTGGGCCTGTTTTGTTATTTCTTTTCACACCATGTTTTTACTTTTACACCCCCTTGGCCCATTATGTTTATTTTTATGTTTTTTTGACTTTTTCCTTTTTGTTCTGACTTATTTATTTTTTCTAATAATATTAAAAATATAAAAAATATTTTTCACACTATTTTTATATTTTTTAGGCATTTATTTGTTTATATTGATATTTGTATGTAAATAAATACATAATATTATTATTTAGAATAACTAGAAAAAATAATGTAAACACATTCATTTTTTGATTTTTATTTTATTTTATCTTCTGAAAATATTTTATATAAAATATACTTTTTTTATAAATATTAAATATTATTATTTTGTATATATAATACATATTTAGAAAATAATACAAATATATATATATATATATATATATATATATATATATATATATATATATATATATATATATATATATATATATATATATATATATATATATATATATATATATATATATATATATATATATATATATATATATATATATATATATATATATATATATATATATATATATATATATATATATATATATATATATATATATATATATATATATATATATATATATATATATATATATATATATATATATATATATATATATATATATATATATATATATATATATATATATATATTTATTAGAATATTTAGGACAAAAATACAAAAATGCATACATTTTTATTTTTATTAATATTTGATTGTAAAAATACCTTTTTGACAAATATACTTCATTTTTATTTTATTTTTTATATAATTGATAAATATTTGTACATATTAAATAATTAATATATTTACTTAATAAATTAGGGTTTTGCCCTAAACATAAAAATACCCAAAAAATAATACTTTTTATTTTGTTTATTTGACATAAAAAATACTTTTTTTTCATACACATAAAAAGCCTATTTGCATCTTGCATATTTATCTTATTTCTATTTAATTTGTGCAATTGATTATCTTGTAAATAATTCCAAATTGATGTAATAGCTAGGTTTAAATTCTTTGTCAAATACCCCCCATTTGAACATTTGTACCCCCCCTTCCCATATTGTGTTGTAATAGCTTAGGAACTTTAATTTCTGCACTTTAAAGTTTTCTAAATATACCATGATAGAATTAGGGTTTGTACGCAAATAAAAAGAACAAAAATAGTTTGACCTAATTTCAAGATAATCAAGCATGAAAATGGACAACACATATTACACTTGCACCCCTAGGGTATTCCACTTGTTGCCTTCAATAATGGGCCATATTGCATGTTAGGTCTCTTTGGGCAAAACAAACACAATTCAAATGATCATAGTCCCTCGATGACGCTTTCGAAAAGTTGCCTAAAAATGATCAAGTCCCTTAAAGGAAAATTGCCCAAAGATACTTGGCACCATTGCAATTATGGTCTAAACGATGACCCGCGCCCGTCCCTTTCACATCCTAACACAAGTTTGTCCACCAAATGCAATGGTGGAACAAAATTGTTAAAAGGGTTAAAACATAGCAAAAATCTTTGAGAACTTTAGGGTAGATAGCTCTTAAGTACTTGTCAACTGTCAAAACAAAAACACTTGCCTATTTTTCAAACCACACTTCACAAACACTTTCAAAACAAACTTTCAAAAAAACCTTGAAACATCTTTTCAAAAAGACAAACACCTTTTATAAAACATTCGAGTAAAGAATTGTTACAAGGGTAGCCTAGACAAGGTATCTTTTTTAAAACATTTTCAAAACCACACACAAAGCACCATTTCAAACAATTGAAAACCAAGGCAAGTTGATCTAAGCAAGTACCTAAGAGCCCATGGATAACCATGGATAAAAAGGGTGCTAATACCTTCCCTTTCTATAATCTACTCCCCGAACCCAAGAAAATATCTCAAAGGTTTTTGCTGTGCTTTTTAAACCTTTCCTTAGGATAAAATAAAAAGTCGGTGGCGACTCTTGCTCAACCGAAACATTTGCAAAAACAAACGCAAAACCATAGTCAGTTCTCCCACCGTATCACAGAACTGGCGACTCTGCTGGGGACATATTTAAAAGTGGAGTAACCTTAGGGCTTAGATCACCCTCTTGCATGACTAATTGTTTGATTTGATTGCTTTATATCTTGGCTCTCTTGTTTGGGTTTGCAATCCTACACCCGAATTTTGGGAAACATTCATAGATAGCAATACGTTGTGGAAACTGTGCGGGGTATACCGACACGGTCGAAGCAATAGCTATATTAGTGCGACATATTTGTGAGTACCGGTAACCCTTGAGTTCAATCAAGGAGAGTACGGGGCCGCTGAGTGATGTCACTAAACACTAATGACCTAGAACCTTACTTGACCATCTTGGCCTTTTATTAGGGGTAGTGAGATGACCGGCTTTGGTGCAGTCCGAAGTTGGTAGATACTCGATACTACACTCATTCAGGGTTGTTTTCTTGGAATATTTTGGTCGCTAGTTAAGTGGCTAAACCAAAACAATGAACGATGAAAACAACCCAATGATATTGAGCTCCTTAGAACCCGGTTACTATTTATAGGACAGGTTTTTAATCCAACTACACTCAAGAGGGTACTTACCTATGAAACCTCATGCAAGCCTGAAACTAGGGTTTGGTGTGAATTGCTTGTACATATGTTTTGTGCATACATCATAAACATCATAAAGCATCATATGCATTCACTAACCATTTCAAGGGTTTGGATCTTCGTCTTTGTTCTTGTTTTGTAGGTCATGGAAATTCCTCGCAGAAAAACCATCCAAGTCAACCTTGTGAGAATCTCTCCTCAACTCAAGGAGCTCACCTCAAGAATTCCGGAAAGCTCATCCTTCAGTGAAGGACATGGTAGACTGCTCAGCTTAGTCAACACCAACATTGAAGAAGACATGATGAAAGTTCTGTTCCAGTTCTTTGACCCTCTTCACCACTGTTTCACTTTCCCCGACTACCAGTTGGTACCCACTTTGGAGGAGTTTTCTCAACTCCTGAGAATTCCTATCCTTAATCAACTACCCTTCAACAGTACGGAAAAGGAACCAAAGCCTGAAGATGTTGCTCGAGCATTACATCTACAGCCTTCTGACATCAAGGGGCATTGGGAAACCAGAAGCGGCGTCAAAGGATTCTTAGCAAAATTCTTGTTTGAGAAGGCACAAGAATGTTGGAATTCATTGGACCTACAAGCCTTTGAAGAAATTGTGGCACTCCTCATCTATGGGTTGGTCTTGTTCCCAAATTCTGAACAATTAGTAGATGTCAACGCCGTCAAAATCTTCTTGTCCAGAAATCCAATACCAACATTGCTTGGAGACATCCTTCACTCATTTTACACACGAACAATGAGAAAGAGGGGTGTTCTCATGTGTTGTACTCCTCTCCTTGCAAGGTGGTTTATTTCGCACCTTCCACAATCTGTCTTGAAGAATGACCAAGGTTCAAGGTGGTCCCAACGGTTGATGACTCTTACTCACTCTGATGTACATTGGTGTTCTCGGTCCAGAGAAAATGTCATCATCATCGATCGTTGTGGAGAGTTCCCTAATGTGCCATTACTTGGCATTAGAGGAGGTATTACCTACAACCCTTGCCTAGCTTTGAGGCAATTTGGATATGCACGGAGGGATGGCCCTCATGACATGTTGATTCCTGACCTAGTTTTTGACTTCGACAACGATGCGCAAGGACTTCGCCAAAGATTCATCAGAGCTTTGAGGGTGCCCAACAAGGTTGATAGCAAGACACTGGGACACAAGAATTCCATCCCTCTTGAACCTTACCTCAAGTGGGTACGAGCCCGAGCCCAGAGTCTAATGATGCCTTATCCTCATGTTCTCCCTGTGATTAAAGAGCCTGTCAAGGAAGGAGAGGTTCCCTACACCATCCTACATCCTGACATGCCTACATCGTGGGAGGAAATGCAGAAAAGTTGGATTCAGCTCAAGGAGGAACGAAACACTTTTGAAGCCAGCTTATATGCTAGCGAGAAGAAGGTTCTAGAGCTTACCCACCGACTCCATGAACAAGAGGCCCTCAACACCTACATCGCACCAAAGAGGATGCGCAATGTCTTTTTACCTTGAGAAGTTGTTTTTGTAATATTTGGCCCATGGGGCATTTATGTACTAACAAATTTCTTATTATTAATATGACGTGCGTTCCTTTTTGTCTGCAACAATTTTGAATATTCTAAATCCTTGAATGAATTGCATACATAGGCATATCATTCATCATGTGCATAAGCAGGTCTCACTCCAGGTTTCCTTATCTGTCTGCTGTTTATTTCAGTATGATGGATCTCGAGCAAACAGTCAAAGACCTACAAGCTCAAAATGCACAGTTCCAGCAACTCCTGATGACCTTGGCTAAGGGTCAGGAGGATCTCAAGACCTTGCTGGGGAATAAAGACCCAGTGAAAAAGAAGAAAAAGAGACCCGGGGTGGCTACTTTAGGGAGAAGATTTGACGGAGAGGCCAGGAGAGTGCTTGAATTTCCTCCTACTTCTGATGAAGGGACCAGTAAAGGAGGTGGGGCTGCGGTACCTTCCGAGTCCGATGTGGAAGAAGAGGAGGTCGAAGAGGATGAAGACTACTCTGATCAACAATACCCTCCGGCTGATGATAAATACAAAGGTTTAGAAGACAGGTTGGCCGCCATGGAGCTACAAAGGGTGCCGGGTTTGGATTTCGAAGACTTGGGTTTAGTTGTCGGGATTGTGATTCCCCCAAAGTTCAAAGTGCCAGTTTTTGCGAGGTATGATGGGCTGTCCTGTCCAAAAATGCATCTCAGGTCCTACGTAAGGAAGATTCAACCCTATACGGCAGATAAAAACCTTTGGATCCATTTCTTTCAAGACAGTCTTTCCGGGGCTCAATTGGAGTGGTTCTATCAGCTAGAGGGAACCAGCGTCCGAAACTGGGAAGACTTGGCCACCGCCTTTTACAAACAATATCAGTACAATTCTGACCTTGCTCCTACGCATACCCAACTTCAGGGTATGTCATTGGGAACAGGCGAAGGATTCAAAGAATATGCACAAAAATGGAGGGATTTGGCTGGCAGGGTGCAGCCTCCTTTAACCGATCGTGAACTTGTTGACATGTTTCTAGGGACCCTGTCTGGTCTATTTTTCAATCATCTAATTGGTAACTCTTCCGCGGGGTTTACCGATTTGATCTTAACAGGCGAAATAATAGAAGCTGGCATCAAGTCAGGAAAGATTCACAAGGGTGTCGCTGCAAGTGTTGAGAAGAAGCCTTTCAAGAAGGAAACAGCTGTAGTATACTCCCAAAGAAGAGCAGGGAAGACTGAGCGTCGGCCAACTGTGGGGGCCGTAATGATCCAAAATCCTTCAAGTGAGCAGCCTCGCTATAACCAATCCAGACCAAATCAACAACGGGTGGAACGGCCACAACGGCAGTTCACCCGCATTAATATGACGCCAGCGCAAGTGCTTCCCCATCTGTTGAAGTTGAATCTCGCCACTATCAAAGAGGCACCAAAAATTGTGAATACGTCCTCTCCGCATTATCATCCTAATGCTAAATGCGCCTACCATTCTAATAGTGTCGGGCACGACACCAATGATTGTTGGGCACTCAAGCATAAAATCCAAGACCTGATAGAGGCGAAAGAGGTGGAGTTCGACGCTCCAGATAAGCCGAACGTGATATCTGCTCCAATGCCGAAGCACGGCCGAAATGTCAATGCCATTGAAGAAGATTTGTATGTTGCTGATGTCAATGATCTGATAACTCCATTGTTAACCATCAAGTTGAATCTGTTAAGGGCCGGAATCTTCCCGGGATGTAAAGAAGATTGCTATTGTTGTTACTCTCTGCCGTTTGATTGTCCGTTACTGAAGAAAGGCATCCAAGGCCTAATGGACAGCCGACAAATTTTGTTTGAAAAAGTTTCTACCATTCCAACTCATACTGAAGATGTCTCAATTATAACCATTCACGTCAATCTTTCCAAGGCCGTCAGAAAGCCTGTTAAGATTACACCAGCTACGAAATCTGTTCCTTTGAAGATAACAATGCCAGGGCCTGTCCCCTATGTTTCTGAGAAGTCAATACCATGGAACTATGGCGGTGACGTCTACTACCATGGTATTAAACAAATCGAAATAACTGAATATAGTTCAGATGATGAAGAAGCCAGCATTGGAAACATTGTAGGCACGAGCAAAATCACCCGGAGCGGGAGAATATTTTCTCCAGAGATTGCCCCTCCAAGAGCAATCTTTGGACCCTCATCTACTGACAAGGTTATCCATGCACCAATAAAACTCTCCGCTAGAACCCCACTGATTGAAGATGTTGTTGTTCCTAGTATTGTCCCTCCTACCGCTGTTGATAAAGGTAAGGGAATCCAAGATGAGCTCGTCAGGACGAGGGCTCAACCCTTGGTCATCCCGGAAACCTCCAAGAAGGAAATGGATGAGATCTTGAAGATAATCAAAAGGAGTGATTACGATGTGGTAGAACAGCTGGGGCAAACCCCCTCAAAGATCTCCATGCTGGCACTACTACTTTGCTCGGAAGCGCACGCTAAAGCTCTGATAAAATTCCTGAAGGCAGCCCATGTGCCCCAGGAAACCTCTGCAGATCAATTTCAAAATTGCGTGGCCAGCCTTACTGCGGACAATGGATTAGGTTTCTCTGATGCCGACCTAACTCCTAAAGGTAGAAACCACAATGATACTTTGCACATTTCAGTCGAGTGCCGAGGAACTACTCTCGCACATGTCTTGGTCGACACTGGTTCGTCGCTGAATGTACTGCCTAAGAAGGCCTTGGACCGACTAGATTGTGAAGGGTTGGAGTTGAAACCGAGTGATATTGTTGTCAGAGCTTTCGATGGTTCGAAGAGAATGGTCCATGGGGAGGTTGATATTCCCATCAAGGTGGGCACCGAGGTGGTTAAATCTACTTTCTATGTGATGGACATCTGTCCGTCATACTCTTGCTTGTTGGGTAGGCCTTGGATACACCATGCTGGGGCAGTCACCTCCTCCTTACATCAGATGTTGAAGTATCCTGTCAAGGGAAAGATTATAACCGTCCATGGCGAAGAGGAGTACATGATCAGTCACTTGAACTCCTTCCGGTATGTGGAGGTAGAGGGGGAGTTCATTGAGACGCCTTTCCAGCATTTCGAAGAAGTCCTTCCTGAAATAAAAGTAGCAAAGTTGGCAGCCGAAGTACCAAGGCAGATGGCCAGGATGGCATCTCTGGAGGACGCAAGGGCCGCAATAAAGGAGGGGAAGAATTCAGCATGGGGGCAGTTGCCTGATATTCCACATAAAACAGACAAATTTGGGTTATGGTTCACTACCGCGGGCTAGAAAGCTATGCGCCGTTCGAAGATTGAAAGAGCGCCAGTCAAAATTTCTCCCTACGGAATCAACGCTTTGGAGGATGATGACAAAGAGAGCAGCATCGAAGAGTGGATTTACCCGACTGTCAAAGGAGGATTGTGCAACTGGGAGGCAAAAGACTTTGTCCCCATCACTTTTATTCATCAGTACCCATCCACTCCGGATTCCATGGGTGACTATTCTGCTATATCCTTCAATAACTCTGAAGATCTGGTCAATCAAGCCGAGTATGAAGATGACGAAGGTTGTGAAGTACCAGGGGAACTAGCCAGACTTCTACAGCAAGAGGAAAGAGCCATCTTACCGCACGAAGAGTCATTGGAAACTGTCAACTTAGGAACCGAGGAAGACCGGAAGGAGGTGAAAGTGGGTGCCAATCTGGAACCAAGTGTCAAGGAGCGCCTGATATAATTGTTGAATGAGTATGTTGAAATCTTCGCTTGGTCTTATGAAGACATGCCGGGTTTAGACACAGACATCGTGGTTCACCGTCTCCCCACAAGAGAGGATTGTCCACCGATCAAGCAAAAAGTCCGCCGAATGAGGCCTGACATGTCTGAAAAGATCAAAGCAGAAGTGATGAAGCAATTCGACGCTGGCTTTCTGGCTGTTACGTCTTATCCTCAATGGGTCGCTAACATCGTGCCAGTACCTAAGAAAGATGACAAAGTCAGGATGTGTGTGGACTACCGGGATTTGAATAGGGCCAGCTCCAAAGATGATTTTCCGCTGCCACACATTGACATTTTGATCGACAATACAGCTCAGCACAAAGTGTTTTCCTTCATGGATGGATTCTCAGGCTACAATCAAATCAAAATGGCCCCCGAGGATATGGAGAAAACAACTTTTGTCACACAATGGGGCACTTTCTGTTACAAGGTAATGCCGTTCGGGCTGAAGAACGCAGGGGCAACTTATCAACGCGCCATGGTAGCTTTGTTTCATGATATGATACATCATGAGATTGAAGTTTACGTAGACGATATGATAGCTCGGTCACAAACAGAGGAGGAGCACCTTGAGCATCTAGAAAAGCTGTTTGCCAGATTGAAAGAATACAAACTCAGGCTGAATCCAAGTAAGTGCACTTTTGGAGTTAGGTCTGGTAAACTTCTAGGATTCATCGTAAGCAACAAAGGCATTGAAGTCGATCCAGCAAAAGTGAAAGCAATACAAGAGATGCCTGCTCCCCGTACTGAAAAGGAGGTTAGAGGGTTCTTGGGGCGCTTGAACTATATTGCCAGATTCATCTCTCATCTGACTTCTACCTGTGAGCCAATTTTCAAACTCTTGAAGAAAGATCAGGTAGTCGAATGGAACGACGATTGCCAAGCTGCTTTTGATAAAATCAAGGAGTATTTGCTAGAACCTCCTATTCTGATGCCACCCGTCGAAGGAAGACCATTGATCATGTATCTGACCATCTTGGATAACTCAATGGGGTGTGTTTTGGGCCAGCATGACGAGTCTGGTCGAAAAGAGCATGTTATTTATTACCTTAGCAAAAAGTTTACCGACTGTGAGACTCGTTACTCACTGCTCGAGAAAACTTGCTGCGCTTTGGTATGGGCTGCTCGCCGACTAAGGCAGTATATGTTGACTCATACTACCTTGTTGATTTCCAAAATGGATCCTATCAAGTATATCTTCGAAAAGCCCGCCTTATCCGGAAGGATATCTAGATGGCAGATGATCCTGACTGAGTATGACATCCAGTACACCACCCAAAAAGCTATAAAAGGGAGTGTACTAGCTGACCATCTGGCTCATCAAGCTATCGAAGATTATCAACCCATGAGATTTGACTTCCCAGACGAGGACATCATGAATTTGGACAATATTGAAGGTAACGGACCGTATGACGGACCCGAAAAGGGATCTCGATGGACCCTGTACTTTGATGGTGCTTCAAATGCACTTGGAAACGGTATCAGCGCAGTACTCATTTCTCTGGAGGGTTGTCACACACCTTTCACGGCCCGACTTTGCTTCAGCTGCACAAACAACATGGCTGAATATGAAGCTTGCATCTTTGGTCTCAAGGCTGCTATAGACTTGGGGATCAAATCTTTGATCGTATTTGGGGATTCGGCTTTGGTTATCAGTCAAATCAAAGGAGAGTGGGATACCAAGCATCTTAATCTTATCCCTTACAAAGAACATGTCTTGACATTGTTGCCTCATTTCGAGCAAATTACCTTCGAGCATTTCCCGCGAGAAGAGAATCAGTTAGCAGATGCTCTAGCTACAATGTCCTCCGTGTTTAAACTCAATTGGGATAACGAGGCTCCCCAAATCACCATCGAGCGAATGGATGGACCTGCACATTGTCACGAGATTAATACCGAAGAAGTAGTGGAACAACCCTGGTTCCATGAAATCAAAAGGTATCTCGAGACTAGAGATTATCCCGAAGGAGCTTCCGTAAATGACAAGAAGTTCTTAAGGAAATTCGCTGCTAAGTTCTTCCTGAGCAACAACATCCTTTACAAACGAAGCCATGATTGTGTATTACTCCGATGTGTAGACAAAGCTGAAGCAGAGTTGATCATGACTGACATACACAGCGGCACATTTGGCACTCACTTGAGCGGGCATACAATGGCTAAGAAGATCCTAAGGGCAGGCTATTACTGGTCTACCATGGAAGCTGACTGCCATCAACATTCCCGTACTTGCCACAAATGTCAAGTCTACGCTGACAAAGTTCATATCCCTCCGGTTCCTCTCAACGTGCTGACTGCTCCTTGGCCATTTGCAATGTGGGGCATTGACATGATTGGAGAGATCAAGCCCACGGCTTTCAACGGACATCGCTTCATCCTAGTTGCCATTGACTATTTCACCAAATGGGTCGAAGCAGCTTCCTTCGCCTCTGTTACTAAAAATGTGGTTGCCCGCTTCATCAAGCAAAATCTCATATGTCGGTATGGTGTTCCAGACAGGATCATCACAGACAACGGTACAAATCTGAATAACACGATGATCACCGCTTTGTGCGAACAGTTCAAGATTTATCATCACAATTCATCTCCCTATCGGCCAAAGATGAACGGTGCTGTTGAAGCTGCGAACAAAAACATTAAGAAGATCATTCAGAAAATGACAGTCACTTACAAAGACTGGCATGAGATGTTACCGTTTGCTCTACATGGATACCGTACGACGGCACGTACTTCAACCGGGGCAACCCCATTTTCTTTGGTATATGGCATGGAAGCTGTCCTGCCTATGGAGGTTCAGATTCCTTCTCTAAGGATTATGAAGGACACATGTTTGAATGAAGATGATTGGATTCAGACCCGACTTGATCAACTCAATCTGATCGACAAAAAGCGACTCACTGCTATATGCCATGGTCAGACGTATCAAAAACGGATGATCAAGGCCTTCAATAAGAAAGTCAGACGTCAGGTGTATCAAGTCGGAGATCTCGTAATCAAGCGGATTATCTTGCCGCAAAGTGATCCCAGGGGCAAATGGACTCCTACATATGAAGGACCATTTGTGATCAAGAGCATATTTTTTGGTGGTGCAATGATTCTGACCACCATGGACAGCGACGATTTGCCGCACCCTGCGAACGCAGACATAGTCAAAAGATACTACGCATAAAATAACCCGACAAGTCGAAAACCCGAAAGGGCGGCTTGGGCAAAAATGGGCATCCCGGTGAACCGAAAACCCGAAAGGGAGGTTCAGGCAAAAATTAGGGATAAAAACAAAAAAATCTGTACACCCGGCAAGTTAAAAACCCGAAAGGGCGGCTTGGGCAAAAAGGGGTTTCCCGGTGGATCGAAAACCCGAAAGGGCGATTCAGGCAAAAGTTAGGGAATTAAAGCGTATGACTATGTCTCGTCGGATCACTTCAAAGACAATCTCTTCATCAACCAGTTCCAGGTTTCTGATCAATCCAGTCATCGGCAGACGAAGTATTGAATGGACAGATATTCAGAGTTGGGAAGGATATAGCGGAATGGAATCCCATGGAATTATTTCACATAGCCATCTTTCTTTTGTATAAAATTTTCAATATTTACGACGAAATCCTCTTACTAGGATGGTTGTCTCCTTTGTACAAATATACTCATAGAAAGTTAATACAAATACTTTTCCCAGAAATTTGTGTCGTTTCCTTTTTCCTTTCTCTTACACTAGTTGTTTTATTTTGAGAAACGTCCAATGTTTTGTTAAATAGGCATATGCATTTGAACATAATCATTTCCTTATGAATCAAGAAAAAGGATTACTGATAGGTTGAAGGTGCAGTTGGATATCTTGATACCCTTTCAAAGGAAACCCCCAGGAGATTTGGAATCCATATCCCCAGCAAGTCTTGAAGCTGATCCCCAGTAGATTCTGGAAGCTTATCCCCTGCAGAGTACGGACGTCTCTCCCGAGCTTTATTCAAAGTTATTCCTCATGAGGGCTTATAACTGGGTTATCCTCAGCTAATTGCCACGGAAGATCGCACTCGGCAAAATTCTTCCTATCCCCAGCGGAGTTCATCAGAGTTCCCCAACATAACTTATCAATACAATCCCCAGAGGAGTTTATCTTCGTTATCCCCAGCCAGAGAATCCTCCAGAACTCAATTCCCCTCAGAGTTTAAGTTTCAGTATCCCCAGCAGAGCTAAAACTTCAAACTATCAATCCCCAGAGGAGTTTATCTTCGTTATCCCCATCCAGAGAATCCTCCAGAACTCAATTCCCCTCAGAGTTTAAGTTTCAGTATCCCCAGCAGAGCTAAAACTTTAAACTATCAATCCCCAGCGGAGCCAGACTAGTGAACCCTCTCCCCACAGAAATGCTTCTCACTAGACTAGAGATTCTCAGTCTTACCTCCTCAGCATGAGCCTACCAGGTTCTAAAATCCCCAGTAGACATCATCAGAAATTCTCTTACCCTGCAAGTCACCAAGGGAATTCCAAGTCCCTACAAGTGGTTCTGAGGCCCCTCGACGTTTGAAGGTCTGGTATTCCCCATAAGATTGGTATACAACCCAAGCTCCTTATTCCCCAGCAACAACCAGGAATTATTCTTCCCGGCAGCAGTTAAGATGCTTTTATCTTCAGCCATCTAGGATTCATTTATCCTCCGCAAGACAGCTCTCCAGCTTACATGCACATTCATTTACATTCATATCATATAACATACATTGTATCATGCATCATGACATTGCATATAACTAACTCTTTACCTTTTCAGGTAAGACCAATCGACAAACAAAAATCATTATCTACCGAGATTCTTTCCAGGAATAGTTCAGATGTGACCCAGACATGGAAACATTCTGATGCTTATTCCAGGTTCATCCAGATACAGTTTTACACGAGCTCATCATCAGGAAACCCTACACCGGTTCCTCCTCAACTCCAAGATTTCTGAAAACAGTTCACGGGTTCTCCAAGTAACGGATGTTACCTATCGCTTGTTCAGTTTCTTCTCAAGACTTCTGAAAACAGTTTACAGATTCTTCCCAACAACGGATGTTAATCTATCGCTTGTTCAGATGCAACTTTTGAAAACAGTTTACGGACGCTTCCCAACAACGGATGCTGCTCTATTGCTTATTCAACTCCAAGATTTCTGAAAACAGTTCACGGGTTCTCCAAGTAACGGATGTTAACCTATCGCTTGTTCAGTCTCTTCTCAAGACTTTTGAAAACAGTTTATGGATTCGTCCCAACAACGGATGTTAATCTATCGCTTGTTCAGATGCAACTTTTGAAAACAGTTTACGGACGCTTCCCAACAACGGATGCGGCTCTATTGCTTATTTAACTTCGGGATTTTTGAAAACAGTTCACGGGTTCTCCAAGTAACGGATGTTAACCTATCGCTTGTTCAGACGATTCTCAACTTTTGAAAACAGTTTACGGATGCCTCCAGATATGGATGTCAATCTATTGCTTGTTCAGACCCCCAGTTCAGAGATGTTCCTAAACACGGACACCTTTCTGATACTCATTCCAGATGGCATCTTTAAGCCCATCCCCGACAAGTTTCTGTCACTCCTCCCGATGGCATCGTTAAGCCTATCTCCAAATGGCATCTCTAAGCCCATTCCCACATCCATTACTTTGACGAGTGCAAATTTCCGGGCACTCTAGTGTCTAATCTCCTTTTACCCTCGAGTCACGAAAGGCAAACTTGCCAATCTAACTCTTCGGATTCAAGAAGATTGAACAGGGGCAACTGTTGTACCCCAAAATTTTCCCTCCCATTTCTCAATAATTTCTCATCACAAAGCCCTTGGAGCTCAAGATCCAGTTAGGGTTTCATCTGCTCAAGATTTCTCCTTGCACTGTTGACCCAAGTTAGGGTTTGTGTTTGCACAAAGATGTTTTGACCTAAAATTCCTAAGATGACTTTCATGCTTCATATTGGACTCCCAAGTTTATCCACATCAAGTTTCAAGTCTTGATTCCAAATTTTGCCCAGTCAATTGGACAGTTGACCTAGAAATCAACTGTATTGGGGAAAAAGTCAATTGTGACCAATTGACAGTCAAACCTCATGGAAATTGACCCACATCAACATTATGAACTCACATGGACCATTTGATCAAGTTTGGATCACAACTCCACAAGAAATTTGATCAGATCACCAAAAGGGCAAAATGGTCATTTTTAGGGTTTTGACTGCACAAAGGCAATTTTTGACTGTTTGACCTAGACAATGGCAAACCAAGCTCACATATGGACTCAAGGACCCCATGGAATTGTCTTGACATGCTCAACAAGTTCAAAATATCCCAAATGCACAAGATTGACAGTTGAATTTCCCAGTCAATTGATCAATTTTGAATGTATACTGAAAAGTCAAACTTTGACTTTTTGGTCAAAATCAAGTGTCAAGATTCATTTTTCATCAAAACATGACAAATCATGAAACTTTTTCATCAAGAAATCAAGAATTGCAAATTAGGGTTTGAAATGAAGATTTTTCATAACTTAGAATTTTTCTAAGTTATGAAAAACCCTAATTTTTTCCTAACTTTGCCCCACTTTCTCACCAAGATTCATTTGGATTCAAGCAAAAGTCAAAACATGAAAGTTGTAGTCCATTGCAAAATCTACAACTTTGATTCACAAAGTTTTCCCAAAAGAAGCTTGTATCTCAAGTTACAATTTTTGGAACAAGGGTACCAAACCATTCTTAACTTAGAGAAAATTCGACCTATTTTAGGCAGGATTTTTGCCTAACTTCAAAACCATTTTTCACATACTTCCACTTGGCATTTCAATTTGAACTTCAAAGATGGATTGTTGTACACATTCCAAGCTTTCCAAAATGTCCAAGAACTCATCAAACAACCTCATGGTTTGAGAGAATCGAATTTTGCAATATGGGAAAAACTCACTTTTGTTATGGCCAATTTCCATGTTCATACACTTAGGCAATTTTCAAATCAGCAGGCATTTCTTGATTACAGGCCCTAAATCTCTTTTACACTCATAAATTTAATGCAAACTCTTTGTTCTAAGACCATATTCTATGTGTTCAAGCATTGCATAAAGGTTTAATCCATTTTTAGATAAAGCATAATATCCATTTTAGAAAAGTTTCACTTTATGTCAAAATACAAATCTAAGCAAGTACAGTTAAGATCTCTTTGGCACAAGTTTATGGACTAATTGCACTGATCAAGACTAAGTTGTGCAGCATAGATTGGGGGCCTGTACAGGCTAGAAACACCAAGTGGCCTTTTGTTGCTTAAAGTGTAAGAAACTTAGCATATCAACGACAACTCTCATTTTCCTATAAACCAAGCTTAAGCAAACTTGTCAAACATTTTCTAATCATCAAACCCAAGCTGAAACACGAGCTATCCACCTCCATTGCCCTCTCAAACATAGAATCACTCTCAAACTGTCCAAACAGAGCACCTACTGCAGATTGAATCCCACAACTCATTTCCATCGTGCATTCTTGCTAAAACCACTTCAAACACCTTCCCTACCATCAATGCAAACTATCCAAAGCATTAGAAGTGAACTGTAACTCCTCTAATCAGTTTGGCCATTTTCATTTTCTTGCTTTGCAGGTGGAGTGCTATAACTCGATTCAGCTAGTTTCAAAGCAAAGTAAAACTTGGAATAGCATCCCTGGATATCAAGGAAGCTGTACCAATCATCACCTTGCTCTGAAAGTACCTCCATCATCAGATACAACTTCAACTGAACAGGTATATTCTTGAACTTCTATCTCTCAATGTAGACATCATTAGCTCTAAGTTTGTGAATAAGAAGTGTTCTACTCATGCCCCTGAAACTGTACATACCTTTACTTTCCATTTATTTTGCATATGTTGTGAGAATTTAAGGTCTGAACATTGATAAAAAGTTAGGTTAAGATTTGGGAATGATGAAATTCTCTCTCTTTCTGAGAGTTAGGATGAGTTCTTTACATGTCCAGAATCGTGGCTTGATGATTAACATTTCTTATGTTGTAAGTTTGTGCTAAAAGTCCAAGAATCCAGGTGTTTGAATCATGGTGCAAAACGCGCGTTTTTGACAAAGGTTCTGGCCAGAGGTTGAAGAAGCTCCACGTGGGCTGGGCCTGTTTTGTTATTTCTTTTCACACCATGTTTTTACTTTTACACCCCCTTGGCCCATTATGTTTATTTTTATGTTTTTTTGACTTTTTCCTTTTTGTTCTGACTTATTTATTTTTTCTAATAATATTAAAAATATAAAAAATATTTTTCACACCATTTTTATATTTTTTAGGCATTTATTTGTTTATATTGATATTTGTATGTAAATAAATACATAATATTATTATTTAGAATAACTAGAAAAAATAATGTAAACACATTCATTTTTTGATTTTTATTTTATTTTATCTTCTGAAAATATTTTATATAAAATATACTTTTTTTATAAATATTAAATATTATTATTTTGTATATATAATACATATTTAGAAAATAATACAAATATATATATATTTATTAGAATATTTAGGACAAAAATACAAAAATGCATACATTTTTATTTTTATTAATATTTGATAGTAAAAATACCTTTTTGACAAATATACTTCATTTTTATTTTATTTTTTATATAATTGATAAATATTTGTACATATTAAATAATTAATTTATTTACTTAATAAATTAGGGTTTTGCCCTAAACATAAAAATACCCAAAAAATAATACTTTTTATTTTGTTTATTTGACATAAAAAATACTTTTTTTTCATACACATAAAAAGCCTTTTTGCATCTTGCATATTTATCTTATTTCTATTTAATTTGTGCAATTGATTATCTTGTAAATAATTCCAAATTGATGTAATAGCTAGGTTTAAATTCTTTGTCAAATACCCCCCATTTGAACATTTGTACCCCCCTTCCCATATTGTGTTGTAATAGCTTAGGAACTTTAATTTCCGCACTTTAAAGTTTTCTAAATATACCATGATAGAATTAGGGTTTGTACGCAAATAAAAAGAACAAAAATAGTTTGACCTAATTTCAAGATAATCAAGCATGAAAATGGACAACACATATCACACTTGCACCCCTAGGGTATTCCACTTGTTGCCTTCAATAATGGGCCATATTGCATGTTAGGTCTCTTTGGGCAAAACAAACACAATTCAAATGATCATAGTCCCTCGATGACGCTTTCGAAAAGTTGCCTAAAAATGATCAAGTCCCTTAAAGGAAAATTGCCCAAAGATACTTGGCACCATTGCAATTATGGTCTAAACGATGACCCGCGCCCGTCCCTTTCACATCCTAACACAAGTTTGTCCACCAAATGCAATGGTGGAACAAAATTGTTAAAAGGGTTAAAACATAGCAAAAATCTTTGAGAACTTTAGGGTAGATAGCTCTTAAGTACTTGTCAACTTGCAAAACAAAAACACTTGCCTATTTTTTAAACCACACTTCACAAACACTTTCAAAACAAACTTTCAAAAAAACCTTGAAACATCTTTTCAAAAAGACAAACACCTTTTGTAAAACATTCGAGTAAAGAATTGTTACAAGGGTAGCCTAGACAAGGCATCTTTTTTAAAACATTTTCAAAACCACACACAAAGCACCATTTCAAACAATTGAAAACCAAGGGAAGTTGATCTAAGCAAGTACCTAAGAGCCCATGGATAACCATGGATAGAAAGGGTGCTAATACCTTCCCTTTCTATAATCTACTCCCTGAACCCAAGAAAATATCTCAAAGGTTTTTGCTGTGCTTTTTAAACCTTTCCTTAGGATAAAATAAAAAGTCGGTGGCGACTCTTGCTCAACCGAAACATTTGCGAAAACAAACGCAAAACCATAGTCAGTTCTCCCACCGTATCACAGTAGGGTTTTAAATAAACCACACACAAGTAATACACAATGGTAAACAATGTGGAATTGCCCTAAAAGGGTATTTAAATAAACCAGAGGGGTTTCTGACATGATCAACAATGGAGACCCCCGTCATACATCTCCACCCTACTTCTCATGATCTCTAGAAAAGCAGTAAAGAAGTACGATAAAGTGCGAAGAAGTACAATAAAGTGCGAAGAAGTACAAAGGTAGTAGAGGCGACTACCAAAGCGAGCAAATCATCAAGAGAAGACGAAAGAAATGGAGAAGCAGGGAGTACGCATCGAGCAAGCTTCATCAAGAAACAAACAAAGTCAGAAATAATATCCAACTAAGATAAAAGCAAACACGTGTTGTGAATACAACGCATAATCAGAAGTTCCTGTGCAAAGTATCACAAAATATCACATGTATCAGGACAACATATAATATAACATGAATTTCTCATGACGATGAGAAATAAGGCGTGTCGCATCGGAAGCGAGCATAAGCCATATGTTTAGATCGCATAACAACTCGTTATGTTACACGATCGAAAGCATAAAAAAGTATCTTGCACAATGAACAAACGCGTCAAAAATAACATGGCAAAGCGGCATGAAAATATGGGTAAAAACTAGAAGAAAAAAGTATTTTTATTTATTAGTTCTTATGTTAAGGGAATTCTAAAAACTAAAGAATTAATTCCTAAAATTTCTATTATATTCTACAATTTTTTTATTGTGTTTTTTATTACAATTCTATCCTAACAAAAGTATAGAAAAATTAATTAAAGAAAAAAAATCCTAAAACTTAATATGGAAATATGAGGATCAGGGGGGTGTGAAGTTAACCCTAGGGAGTATGGTCCAGCAAGTTTAGACGCTGATCTGATTACATGACACTCTGGAAAAAAAAACGATGATGGATTAAACGACAATGTTTTGGATCGAGCTCTTGTGACCATTCAAGTTTAAAACCAGATCTCTCTCCCTCATGTCAAACGTCTTTCTCTTTCTCGCTTCTACATCGCGTCGACGAACACAAACTCTACCGCGAGCCACCCCAAATGACGGCCAGAATCTCTAATTTCTGCCATCAATGTCTTCGTCTTTCTCTCCTCTATCTCATCCCAGCATTGGATCTCTCTATCACCCCACAAATTCCCCTGAATCTAAACCTAAAACAATCCCTACATTTCGAAAGAAGTGAAATCGGACGCTCCTAAGATGAAATTGATAACAATGGTCATAGAGATTCGCTCCTACTAGTTGAACTTTATAACCCGGAGTATGAATCTTATGAGAAAGACGAAGGAAGTATGAATAACAACGGAATCCGGAGACTTACCAGTGAGCTGAGCTCGCAGAAAGATTCAAAAGCGAGGACAAAGCAAAATTTTGTAACGCTTATATAATCCAGGTACGTATCTTGGAGCTCTTTTGAACAATGCGCGTCCTCCTTCCATTCTCCCTTCTTCTTTGATTCCTCCTCTATGTGTTTGTTCTTATGAGCATGTTTCTGAGTTCTTGTGGTGTTGATGACAAAGAGAAGATGTAGATTGAAGTTCGGTTGCAGAGAGAGCGAAGTTCCAATGTTGTGGTGATGATGTTGAAGAATTGAAGATGAGGAAGCAAGGTTGTGTAGAGAATTTCAATTGAATAATTGATGAAGATGATGAATGATCGAATGTGCGTTAAAGCTTCAAGAAAATGCAGAAGAAGATAATGCTTGAAGAACGTGAAGAAAAATGATGAAGGAAGTGCATAGGAGTTTTCAGAGGATAACTTAGAAGTGATTTCTTTGTTTTCTAAATTTCTATGTGAATCAATGATTGTGAGTTCAGAGAGAGAGGAGAGTTTTCTCTGTAGTTTCTTTTTGTGAATTTTTCTGTGTGATATGAATGAATCCAATCCCTTATGTGAGATCTCTTTATGTTATTTAATCTGAATTTGTTGTCGCGGAGTGAATCCCAGCTCTTGGATTTTTTTTTGTTAGGAAATTGAATGGTGAGGATTTAACCGTTAGTTAGGTTCCACTCAGTTGGTTAGGATTTCTAACTCAATCAGTTACCACCAACTCAGTGAGTCAAGTATTTGCTTTTTATGTTTGTAAAATCAGTTAGTGGTTTAAGTTACAGGAAGTTTGTTGAGATTCTGTTAGTTATAGGTTGTTAGAAAGTTGTTTTGGATCAGTTAAAGATTGGTTATACATAGTTGGTTAAGAAGCTGTTAGTTCTGTTAGGAGTTAGTCGGGTTAAAAAAAAATCTGTTATGACAGTTTAGAAGTAGTTAGGGATTTTATTTTTCTGTTAGAGATCACTTGTAGAGTTTGCTAAAGTTCTGTCAACTGTTTTTGGTTTTTGATGTCAATGGTTAATAATACTGCAGAGTTGGTTTATTGATGAATAAAACTTGGTTTTTTCCTTCGAATGATATCTTGATTTTTCCTCTACCGGGCCAAAAAAATGTCACGATTTACTTTTTTCTAGTTATATCTTTCTGATTTTTTCCTGATATACTGACAATGAGCTATTAATTCTTGACTTTCTGCTATTTTTCTGAGGTTTCTTCTGTTTGATTATTTCCGGTGTGCTACAGACCACCGGTGGAAGAGCCACAAGGCAATATGACGAAGACAGTTTTCCTTCAAAACGAAATATGACAATGTTGTAACGAGTAAAGCTGAGACAATGACAAGTCCCTTCCGAACGCCGCCAGCATGACTTCCGACAATTGACATTTTCTACAGTCATTAGGTATGATGAGTGTTTCTTAACTTGAGAAGCCCATTAACATAGAGCAGAAGCTAGTCCAGATAGCACTGAAGCAATTTAGTATAGGAACTATTCCATTGAATAAAACTCGATCAGCATTAGCACTAGTAGAACCTTTGTTAGAGCCTTAACCAACACTTAGTAAAACTGTTGCAGTTAATAACAAGAACAAAGGCTCCATTTTGTTGAATTGTTTGTTTTTACCTCAATGTGCAATGAAAAATATTTTGTCTGATTCTTGTTACTGCAGGCTGCAGGTCTGTGTTGGAATTTTAACTAGTTCTGTTGAATTGAATGAGCATGGCTATATCACGGTTTGTATAGTTTGGTCCAATGGTCCATGGTGCAAAGTTGAAACTAGCATAGCGTAGCAAGATGCATCTAATTTGGAAGCATGAAGTTTGAAACGAAGCTCATATAATTAGGACATTCGTTAACTTGTAACATTTTTATGGTTTTATTTGAAATGCGACATAAGTGATATGATTAATTTTTGGATGTAATTGAATTTTTTGTTTATGGACTTTGATGTAATATTGGATTGAAATTGTCACTTTTTATATGGGATTTTGAATGGTTGAAAGTGTATATGTTCTAGTTCTTGATCTCGTAATAGCCATGGTTGAATCAAGAAAAGAGACTTTGAATTAATTCACTTGTCTTTGAATTTATTCTCTTATGCTTACATCTTCTCAAAATTTATCTTGAATGAATCACGATCCCTTCCTTAACCACAAGTTCAAAATCTTATTTTTGTACCTCAAACATAATCCAAATTCTAAGCAAAGCGAATTGATGAATCGCTTGTATTATGAGTACATGACAACCAGGAAAAATATCCACAAGTCTTGTAACATCTCTTGCATGTATCTTGTCCTTCAAGCAAGTTAAGTGATTTATCCTTGAATAACATTAAAAATTTCTATTTCATATTCATCTTAAATCGACCCTTAATGCAACTCGAGCATTCATGACAAGTTGAATTTCAGTTGACTTCAAATGGAGTGCTTGATCAATGAACCCATAGATTCAGAATTGAATCTCAACTCCCGAACACTTTATATCCTAAGTCCATAGATAACCAGAAAAGAAACTTTGAACCATGATACACATATTTCTAATTGATGAAGTCAGGAATAGATGATTCCACCGTATCAATACCGTAATCAACCTCTGAGAGCTTCAACAACAAATGTACCTTTGGATTCTGAAAGATAGTTTTAATAAAACCTCAATGAAATCAATACTCTTGTCGAAACCCTTATCCCATAAAGTAGGAGCAGATGATTCACAAAAGCATATATGCTAAAGCCCACACTCTTTTGGATAGAACCAAATGCTCATCACTTAAGAGAAAGCTTCAGATGAAAGTCAAGCTTTTGTAAGAAAGTCCAAGAAGTGATGACAGAACTTGTAACACGAGTGATGGATGTATGTCTTTAATTATGAATGAGAGAGAATCAAGATAGCCATAAGATATAACCCTAAACCATGATCCTTGGAGAAGAAACCTTAACCGAACATAATATCTATAAAAAAACACCTTGACTGCACATAGGGAAGTAAACCCTTATGGCCTTATCTCTTAAGGAAAAAATAAGTTCAAGGTAACCACAAGACACAGCCCTAATTCCGAACTTCATTGCTTTCAGAATAACCAGAAGAGTTAGAAGTAATCAGCTTTACCAGGTATATACACTTTAATCACTGTGAAACCTTGATATCACACAACCACTGAACATTGACCCCACGTGCTTTTTTTGAAATGCAAAATGTATATTAGTAACCTAATGAAAATATATGAATGCGACATTAAGCCTAAGCCAAATAGAAGTGAAATTAGGAGGGAAAATTTTAGGGTGCAACAGCTGGCCCAGATTGACTTTATGTTGAAAGACATTTTCTTATAATTGCATAATCTTGTTGTTGCATGTCAGTGTCACATACATGCATTATTGATAGCCCGAATTTGGCTTATGTTATTGGCCCGAATTTAGTCTTATGTTGATAGCCTGGATTTGACTTATGTTGTTGGCCCGGATTTGACCGTATGCTGATAGCCCAAATTTGGCTTTATGGAGAGGACTTATGCCCTGGTGGTACCACATATATAGTGTCAGTTGCATTACATTGCATTGTTGATTTGTTGATGTTGTGATATGAAGATGATGTGTCTGCATATGATTAGTATGTTTGTTATGATGAATGTTGTTGATATGTCGGTTTGAGATATGAAATGTGTAACTATGTGTATTAAATCATTGCTTACTCATTATTATATATCCTTTTATATTGTTATGATATCTCACGCTTCTATTGAAATGATGCTTTATACGAAATCGCTCAGATACCGAAGATTAGAGTTGCTACTAGCTGAGGAGTTTTGCCTCATTTTGCATAGATTAAGTCAGTGTCAGCTCTAATACGTAACATCGAGGGTTTATGGCGTTTATTTTATTTATGTTTTGGAGAAAACTGATATAGTACTATGTTTCATTGAGTTTTTAATTATTATTGATGTTAGTTGGATTACTTGGAGATTTTGACTCGTGTTGAAGAGTTTTAACTATTGTTGTTGTTTTTCCGCTTCAAATAAATGAAAGAATGTTTATATATAAAATATGTGTGGTTTTATATTTTATAAATGTGTTATGTATTTTATTTGACGAGCATGTGTATGTATGAAGGTAACATCCTAAATATTGAAATGTTTTAAGTCCTTTGAATTTTTAATTAAATAATTATGCGGGAAATTTATGGTGTTACAGAGACTGAATGCACACACCCATTTAACTCAACTAATTTTATTTTATTAAGTAGTCTAGTGGTTGTAGTTCACCTAATTAAAGATGAACAAGTGGAATGTCGTGGATAGGGATGTCAATTTGCCTCATACCCTATGGATACCCGCAAAATATACCCATAACGGATAGGATAAAAACCTGTAAAATAGATACAGATACGAGCACAGACAATTACCCATTAAAATAAGCGGGGTATGTGTGTGGAAACATGTACCTTACTACCCACCCCGCCCTATACCCACACTAAATATTTATATAATATCATTTATATTAATATATGAAAATGTATATTTACCAATTTAAAAAAAAAGTATATCGCTATTAAACTGTTACACATTTTAATAAAAGTATTTATTCATTTCTTAACTCAACAATAACATACATAATTTTTTTAATATTGTAAAAACACTTAAATTATATGATATTTTATAATTAGTTGATTTAATTACACTACAAACGCGTGTAAACGGGAACATGTACGTGTATTGAGGTACCCATATGGTACGGGTATAAACATTGATTCCCACGCGGGTTTGGGCTCATCCCAATCACTTTCATCCCTCAGTAGTTTGTCTTTACATTTTGTTGGACCTGTAATATTCAAAACAATTTGCACTCTTAAAACCTTGTGTCTTACCCGAGGCACAATGGTCCATTTGTAAGGATTATTATCTCATTTTTCATATGACATCAATGAATCATGTACATTTTCGCATATAAACTTTTGTGCTCATTGTTTTTCTTTTACATTTTACTTTCTTTCAAATATAGCTATACCCTTACACACACCCACACTCACAATGCAGATATACATCCATTCTGGATCCCATGGGTAACGATACTTCTATGGCCTTTTATGACTCTGAGAATCTAATCTACCAAGCCGAAGACAAAGGTGAGGAATATTGTGAAGTACCAGGGGAACTTGCCAGATTGCTACAACAAGAAGAGAGAACCATTCAGCCTCACGAGGAACCCA
Source organism: Vicia faba (assembly GCA_948472305.1). Lineage (NCBI taxonomy): Eukaryota > Viridiplantae > Streptophyta > Magnoliopsida > Fabales > Fabaceae > Vicia > Vicia faba. The sequence continues at coordinate 795,135,830 of OX451740.1, read as the reverse complement.
TGGATACGATCAACCTAGGTACCTAAGAAGATAAAAAAGAGGTCAAGGTGGGTGCCAATCTGGAACTCAGTATCAAGAAGCGTCTGATTCAGTTGTTACATGATTATGTCAAAGTCTTTGCCTGGTCATATGAAGACATGCCAGGACTTGATGAAGATATTATGGTACATCGTTTGCCTACAAGAGAGGATTGTCCGCCATTAAAGCAAAAGGTTCACCGCATGAGGCATGATATGTCAGAAAAGATTAAAGTAGAAGTCATGAAGCAATTCAACGCTGGATTCTTGGTTGTCACCTCTTACCCCCAATGGGTTGCCAATGTTGTTCCCGTGCCCAAAAATGACGGTAAAAAGCGAATGTGTGTGGACTACAAAGATTTGAATAGGGAAAGCCCTAAGGATGATTTTCCACTCCCCCACATTGATATTCTAGTTGACAATACGACACAACACAAAGTATTTTTCTTCATGGACAGATTCTCAGGTTACAACCAAATCAAAATGGCGCCTAAGGATATGGAGAAAACAACATTTGTCACATAGTGGGGCACTTTCTGCTATAAAGTGATGTCATTCGGACTAAAGAACGCTGGGGAAACCTATCAGCGTGCCATGGTAGCTCTATTTCACGACATGATACATCACGAAATAGAGGTCTACGTGGACGATATGATAGCCAAATCTCAAACAGAAGAAGAGCATCTTGATGACTTACATAAACTGTTTGATAGACTAAAGAAGTACAAGCTGAGGTTGAATCCAAACAAATGCACGTTTGGGGTACGATCTGGTAAACTCTTAGGCTTTGTCGTCAGCAACAAAGGTATCAAGGTCGATCCTGCCAAAGTTAAAGCAATACATGAGATGCATACTCCTCGTACTGAGAAGGAAGTCAGAGGATTCTTGGGATGTTTGAACTATATTGCCAGATTCATTTCTCACCTGACAACTACTTGTGAGCCAATCTTTAAACTATTGAAGAAAGATCAAGTAGTCAAGTGGAATGACGAATGTCAAATTGCTTTTGACAAAATCAAAGAATATTTACAAGAGCCTTCTGTGTTGATGCCACCAGTCAAGGGAAGACCATTGATTATGTATCTGACTGTTTTAGAAAACTCAATAGGGTGTGTATTGGGGCAGCATCACGAGTCTGGCCGAAAAGAGCACGTTATTTACTACCTGAGCAAAAAGTTTACCGACTGTGAAACCAGATATTAACTGCTTGAGAAAACTTGCTGCGCTCTGGCATGGGCTGCTCGCCGGCTAAGACAGTATATGCTGACTCATACTACCTTGTTGATATCTAAAATGGATCCGATAAAATATATCTTCGAGAAGCCTGTTCTTTCTGGGAGAACAGCAAGATGGCAGATGATCCTGACAGAATATGACATACAGTCTACTACCCAAAAACCTATAAAGGGCAGTGTATTAGCCGATCACCTTGCTCACCAAGTTGTAGAAGACTACCAGTCCATGAAGTTCGAATTTCCAGATGAAGACATCATGACATTAGACAACTGTAAGGAATTCAGGCCATATGACGGACCTGAACAAGGATCCTGATGGACCCTGTTCTTTGATGGGGCATCCAACGCACTTGGAAATGGTATTGATGTTGCACTCATATCTCCGGAAGGATGTCATACTCCCTTTACTGCCAGACTTTGCTTCAATTGCACAAACAACATGGCGGAATATGAAGCGTGCATCTTCGGTCTCAGAGCTGCCATAGACTTGAGGATCAAATCCTTGGATGTTTTCGGAGACTCAGCTTTGGTTATCATCCAGATCAAAGGGGAATGGGACACCAAACACCCTAACCTTATTCCTTATAAAGAACATGTTTTGACATTGCTACCACATTTTGAGAAGATTACCTTCGAGCATTTCCCGCAAGAAGAAAATCAGCTAGCAGACGCACTAGCCACAATGTCATCTATGTTTAAACTTAATTGGAATAATGAGGCTCCCAAGATCACCGTTGAACGAATGGATGAACCATCACACTATCACGAGATTAATACTGAAGAAGTAGTGGACCAACCTTGGTTTCACGAAGTCAAGAGGTATCTCGAGGCTCAAGAATATCCAAAAGAAGCTTCAATCAATGACAAAAAATTCTTAAGGAGATTCTCTGCTAAGTTCTTCCTTAGTAACGACATCCTGTATAAACGCAATTATGACTCTGTGTTACTTCGGTGCATAGATAAGGTTGAAGTTGAAAGGATCATGGCTGAATTGCATGAAGGCACTTTTGGTACCCATTCTAGCGGGCATACGATGGCAAAGAAAATCCCACGGGCAGACTATTACTGGTCTACCCTGGAAGAAGATTATTATCAACACTCTCGAACCTGCCATAAATGCCAGATTTATGCAGATAAGGTGCACGTGCCTCCGGTTCCTCTGAATGTCCTGACGGCTCCGTGGCCCTTTGCTATGTGGGGAATAGATATGATTGGGGAAATCAAGCCGACAACCTCTAATGGACACCGCTTCATCCTAGTGGCCATTGACTATTTTACAAAGTGGGTGGAGGCAGCTTCCTTCGCTTCCGTCACCAAGAACGTTGTTGCCCGCTTTATCAAGCAAAACCTTATCTGCTGGTACGGTATCCCGGAAAGAATCATCACTGACAATGGTATAAATCTCAACAACACTATGATCACCGCCTTGTGCGAGCAATTCAAGATTCAGCATCACAATTCTTCTCCCTATCGACCAAAGATGAATGGTGTTGTCGAAGCTGCAAATAAAAACATTAAAAAGATCATACAAAAAATGACAGTCACATACAAAGACTGACATGAGATGTTACCATTCGCTCTCCACGGATATCGTACCACGGCTCGCACATCAACCAGGGCAACACCCTATTCTTTGGTTTACGGCATGGAGGTTGTCTTGCCTATCGAGGTTCAGATCCCCTCTCTGAGGATTATGAAAGATGCAGGGCTGAACAAAGACGATTGGATCCAGACTCGACTTGATCAACTGAGCTTGATTGATGAGAAGAGACTTATTGTTGTTTTCCATGGTCAAATGTATCAAAAACATATGATCAAGGCTTTCAACAAGAAAGTCAGACGCCAAGTATATCAATTTGGGGATCTAGTGATCAAACGCATCATCTTGCCACAAGGTGATCCCAGGGGAAAATGGACTTCTATCTATGAAGGACCATTTGTAATCAAAAACATATTCTCTGGTGGGGTAATGATCTTGACCACCATGGATGGTGACGACCTGCCACACCCTGTGAACGCAGACATAGTCAAAAGATACTACGCATAAGAGACCCGCTAGGTTGACACACCTAGGCAAAATAAGGGCATCCCAGCGAACCAAAAGGTTCGGGCAAAAGTTAGGGATAAAACAAAAAAATTTGTACACCCGGCAAGTTGAAAACCCGAAAGAGCGACTTGGACAAAAAAGGGTTTTCCGGTGGACTGAAAACCCGAAAGGGCGGTCCATGCAAAAGTTAGGGAATAAAGGCGTACGGCTATGTCCCGTTGGATCACTTTATGGATAAACTTTGGCTTCCACTGACAAACTCAGAGGTTCTGATCAAATTCAATCACCTTCGGACATGGCAACAAATAGACAAGACGCTCGGAGATACGAAGGCTATAGTAGGATGGAAACCCCATGGGATTATTACACATAACTATCTTTTCTTTGTATCAAATTTCTCTTTTTTCACGACAACATTCTCTTACTAGAATATTTGTCTCCTTGTACAAAAATACTTATTCAAAGTCAATACAAAATATTCCTTTGAAAGTGCAAAAACTATTTGTCTTTTCTTTACGCTTGTTTTGTTTACAAAAACGTCAAATGATTCATTGTTGAGCATATGCATTTGAACATAATTACTGTTTACAAATAAACAAAATGAAAAGAGGCAATTACTGATGGGTTGAAAGGATAGGAAAATATCTCTAGGCTATTCCATAGGTAATCCCCTGCAGCACATCGTTTAAATCCCCAGCGGAACAAAATTTCAAATTATTGATCCCCAGTAGAAGTCGTCAAATTTCTCAGGATTCCGCAAATAGAATTTTACAAGCAGCACATGACATTTCCCTTACAACGGAGTTTATTTCTCAAAACTGAAATTCATCAATACTTCGACTTCAAAGCATGAAGACTTACATATCCTCAACAGCAGTCAGGGATTTATTTTCCCCAATCCAACTACAATGCATCTAATTAGCTCATATACGCATACATTACATCCTTATATCATAAACATTGATAAAGCAAATGCATCACATCATACATTTCATTCAACATGACTTTGCATTTTAGCTAACATTTCACCCTTTTCAGGATAAGATTAACATCTACCATTAACAAATATTCAACTTTTGATACAGTTCAGATACGCTTCAGATACAGATACCATTCTGATACTCATTCAGATTCAACTTTTAGATACAGTACATATACGCTCCAGACAATTTTTAAATGAACATTGATTTCGAAGGTGTAATATCTTTACACTAGATGATTTTAGTCCAAATTAAGGGGATTGAGGGAAACTACCTGATAAGCATTTTTCAAAAGAAGAGTATCAAAGGGGGAAATAAGCTAGATGATAGTGTTATCATGGTCTATATTGAGTAAGAGACCTTGGTGAATTCTTTGTTACGGGAAGGGAAATAAAGAGTTCGAAAAAAAACTAGGCACCATCAGCAACAAAGTCTGTCAGTTTAGAAAAAAAGAAAAAAAAGGAATACCATAATTTCTAAGTATATATTGATTTGTTTCTAAGATGAGAGGGGGCTACACCAAACATCCTTTCCGAAAAGAATAGAAATCTCATCCTAACTTCAAATTAGCTACCTCATTGAGTTTAAGAATAGATCTCAATCCTAAGCCTCGATGGATTCGGGGCTTGCACATTTATTTCGAACAACTAAGACAAATTTCTTCTTGTTAATTGTCCCACCCCATATGAAATTTCTAGCAACTTTCTCAATATTCTTAAGCATGGCAATAGACCAAGAATAACAAGTCATTTTACCTTTAAAAATATACCAAATTTAAATGTCAGCTTACATAATTTTGCCTTTAAAAAATACCAAATTTACATTCGCACGCATAAAATTTTAAACAAACAATAAAATGTCATTTTTGTTTTTATAGACAAAAAAAATTGATAATTTTATAGATTAAAAAAACATTTAATTTATTTATAAATATATGATAAGCTTAAGAAGAAAAAAATAAATGATACATCATCTAAATAAGTCAATCAATAACAACTTATATTGTTTTGAATTATAAAAATATTAAATAAAAATTATATGACATTTGTTGGTTTTAAATTTGAAGACATTGGAAAACTTTTTTAGTGCATGTCTATGAAATTTCAAGTTTAAAAGTGGTGTTGATAAACATTCCAACCTATCCAGTTTAAACTCCATAATCCTCTGCTTCACCCACCACTACTGCCATAACCCACTTTTCAAACTGTACAATAACCTTTAACTTCTATTTCTATTACCACACCCAAAAATTAGGGTTTCATTTTTTTAAAATTTCCCAATTATCTTTGAAAACCCTCTCATTTCAACCATGAATTCATCTTCTTTAGGTTCCTTCATTCTCACACCACCACCACCATGCAAATTCCACAATCCCCGTTTTCAAACCAAACCTCATCTCAATTTCCACCATTCCCTCAAACCAAAATTCAATTTTTCCACTTCTCTTAAAGCCACCGAACCAGTTTCAATCCCTGAAGAAGACACGTCTTATGTCGCAGTTGAAGACTTCGTCGACAAGGATTGGTCAGTTCTTGACTATACTGGACCAAGCACTGACCGCATTATAGCATCTGGTAAAATTGACGAGAATTCAAAGGTTTTGGTTTCGACTGCTTCTGAAGAGTTTGTTGATTCTTTGGTTGGTTGTTCTAAATTCAAGTCTTTGGTTGTTCTTCATGACTCGCTTTTGATATTGGCTCTTCTTGTTGAGAAATATGATAATGTTATGTGTTGGCAAGGAGAGGTTACTATTGTTCCTGACACATGGGCTCCTTTTGATGCTGTGTTTCTTTACTTTTTGCCTGCTTTGCCATTCAAACTTGAGGATATTCTTGCCTCTTTGGCTCCAAAGTGTTCACCTGGTGAGTTTTTGCTCATCGAATACTCTATTGTTTATATCCATTTCATTGCATATTATATATTACAAGTGCTGTAACAACTCAATCGGAAAATAGCATTTTTGTACAAATTCTGTTCAAGTTTTGTGTGATAAGACTAGACAGGATAAAACTATGAATATACTAGAGAGAGTGTTGGGGTAGCACCTATAGTTGAAAAGACGGTGAAAATTAGATTTAGGTGGTTTGAGCATGTAAAGAGAAGACATGTAGATTCAGTGGGATGGAAAGTAGATCAGATGGAGAGAAGTCAAACAACTAAAGGAAGAGTAAAACCTAGAAAGACTATAAGGGAAGTTATTAAGAAAGATCTTGAGATTACTAATTTGGATAGTAACATGATCTTGGATAAAATATTATGGGAAAAATTGATCCATGTAGCCGTTCCTACTTAATGGGATAAGGCTTGGTTGTTGTTGTTGTTTGATACAGTACTAATGTTACAGCTGCTTTTTTTACGAACATTTTGTACTATACTAAATGTTATATCGCTGAACAAGATTTGTTTAAATTCTGTTATGCTATGACACTATAGCTACCATTTAACAACATTTGGATGGTAGAGGAAGTGATAAAGCTTGTTTGCAACTTTATATATTAGACCAGTTTTGGTAACCATTTCAAGAATCAGATTGAAAGAATTTTGAATTAACTTTTTTAACTAAAAGTTTTAGTTGAAATTAGCTCCTACCTATTATTTCCACAACCTCTTATTGAACTTGTTCATAGATTGTACAAGTTTACAAAGACTTTTTTTTTTCCGTAGATTTAAACTTATTTAAGTAGAACTCATCAATAGATTAGAAAATCAATCATAACACAAGGTCGCACTGAACTCTTTACATTGTAGAGAGTTGTGGCTAGTCTAGTCTACTCAATAGCAACCGTGGAGACAATAAACCTTGATGTCGCAGCCTAAATTGTAGTTAAAATAGTTTAAAACGGATCATTATGTATGATATGAACTTCATTCATGGGTAATGTGCTTCTTTCGTGCTTGCAACATGATTTCTTCTTTTTAATTTTGGTTTTGACGTGCAGGTGGAAGGGTGATTGTCAGCCATCCTCAAGGGAGAGAAATACTGAAACAGCAACGACAACAGTACCCGGAAGTAGTAGTTTCTGATCTTCCCGACAAAGCACATTTACAAAGTGTTGCAGCTGCTTATTCCTTTGATGTGGCTGAGTTTGTGGACGAACCTGACTTTTACTTGGCTGTTTTGATCTGCTCTAGGACTTAAATCCATTTGTATGGCCTCTGGAAGTTATTTTTCCTAATATCTAAAATTTTGAGACTACTTTTTATGTAACATTTTGCCTTTCAACTTGGATGATGCCACAAGCTTCATACCAGTATTTTGGTTTTGGAATATGTATTGCATATTGCAAGTTATGCTTTTTGTTTTCCGTAGAGGATCTAATAAACAAGAGCGACTATTAGAGTGGATCACCAACTTTGTCTAAACAAAATCATACATTAGTAGTTCTTAAATTATGTTAGGAGTATCTAGACTAATGGTAGGAGATAAATGAAATGTGTAGAAAATGTATTTTATGATGTTTTATTTTACTTAACTCCTTGTTCTTTTCATCCCTTTTCCATTTGACGATGTTTCATCAAATTGGTTTTTGCCTCTTTGAAACGAAATAGAATGCAATAGAACAGAATATAAATTTCATTTTATTATTCGGATATTTTACGACGGAGCAAAATTAAAATCTCATTCAATTGTTTAAAAATTAGACGGGGCGGAAAGTATTATAGTTTTTTTATTTCATTTTTACCTTTTAATATGGTTAATATAAAATTTTGAAAGATAAAATTGAAATTGTATTATTTATTTATTCAATTCTATTTGATACACTCTAATTTAGATGGAATAAATTCTATCACATTTCATTTTATTTTTTTTAAAAATCAAACAATACAATTAATCATTTTATTTCATCTTTTTCCATCGATCCAAACATATACTATCGCAAACATATCTTTCACTCTTAACTCTGTTAATATTTTAATTTAGTCCTCGTCTATATCAAACAATTTATATGCTAGTTTATGTAAGAGCATCTTTAATGCAAGCAACTAAAATAGGTGAACTTGTTTTAAGTGAGTTCAAATTGACATGTAGGATTTAAACAATTTAAAATTAATTTAAGTAATTTTTAGTTCAATAGTAATTATTTATAAAGAATCTAAATTTGATCCACCCCACACACACTTTATGTCAAAGAATGAGTTAGAGTACGTTGGTTGTATAGAGCATGTAAACTAGTTTTAGAATATCCATTGTGCCACGTAGATTTTCTTCAATGTTGATAAAATATAAAGAATGTAAATTATAAAGAATCAAGACATTAGTTCACTAGCGCTAAAGATGCTCTAAGTTAACAATGCTAACAATGTCGGTGTGGCACATTAATTCTCACATGACTCACGTCCATGTAAATTATTCGCAAACATGTTTTTACTCTACTAGTATTTTAAATCAGTCACTTATTATGTCAAATATTTCTCCGTTAAGTCCTTTTATTAGTCTTTTTTTTAATTAAAAGTGTTAACAAATGTTGATGTGGAAAGTTAAATGTTATATGCTGATGGGTATAGATTCTCTCTTTTTTCTTTTTTTGTGTTGGTTTCTGTTCGGCTCCAATTTCAACTAATGATTTTTATTTAATATAATTTTTTTTAAATTATTATTTTTTCTTTAAAATTTCTTAACGGTTGGATTACAAGTAGGAGGAATGACAGGACATGAAAAGCAATAGACGATTTATATTTTATTGTTGAAACACAATATTGAAAATGAAAATGAAGATGGAAGAAGAGAGAAAAGAGAGAAAATTTAACAAACTCTCAAATTGTGAAAATTCAGTTATGAAACATCTTCGAAATTCAGTTATAAGAGTTGTTTAAATACACAAAATAAACTGCTATGTACACACAATTAAACTATGCTAAGCTAACAGCTAAGAATGGCTTCTAGAAAACTTCCTAACAACTGCTTTTGAGTAATAGCCATAGAAGTTCAGTCTCGGAAGCTACTGCTTCTGACTAACAACAACTTCTGAATAATGAAGATTTCTGAATATGAAATACTTCTAATATCATCCCTTAATTCATATTCAGTTAACTAAAATTTACAATACAAATTCCATCCCTTAAGTGGATAAAATGTTTAGTCTTGATAGTTTTAGTCAGAACATCTGCAAGTTGCTTATGAGTGCTACAGAGCACAATTTCTAGCACTCCATTTTGAATTTGATTCCTCAGAAAATGATATTTCATGTCAACGTGCTTGCTCCTTCCATGCAACACTAGATTCTTACCAAGGCTTATAACTGATTTATTGTCAATCATCAACTCCACAGGCTTGCTCACCTTAATCTTCAGATCCATCAATAAGCTCATAAGCCAAACAACTTGACACGCAGACAAAGCACCTGCAATGTACTCAGTTTCACAAGTTGACAAGGCAATCATAGGTTGCTTCTTAGAGCACCAAGAAATGGGACTTCCCAGATATTTGAAAAAATATCCATAAGTACTTCTTTTGTCAACTTTGTCTCCACGCTAATCAGAGTTTGAATAGCATATCATCTCCGAGTCAAATTTTACACCAGAAGGGAACAATATTCCATACCTCAAAGTCCCTTTAATGTACCTCAGTATCCTAACAACGACTTAGTAATGTGACCACTTTGGTTTGATCATAAACCTACTCACCATTCCAACTGCATAGCAAATGTCAAGTCTGGTGTTACAAAGATATCTCAATGAGTCAATCAACTGTTTAAAAGTGGTAGCATTTACATCAACACCCTCAACATCAGAATCCAACTGATGATTCGTCTCAACATGTGTGATTGCAGTCTTGCAATTTGTCAGCTCAAATATCTTCAGAAGTTCAAGTTTATACTTCAGCTGATGCAAAATGATACCCTTTTGAGAGTAAAAAATCTCCATACCTAAAAAATATACCATGTTTTCTAGATCAGTCATCTCAAAATCATTCATCAGCACCTTCTTGAATTTGACTATCTCATCTGAACAACTTCGTGTTAGAAATATGTCATCAACATAGAGATACATCATAATCATATTGCATTCAGAAGTATGTTGAACATAAATGTCATACTCCATCTCCTATTTTTGAATCCTTGCGACTTGAAAAATGAATCAATCTTTAAGTTCCAAGCTCTAGGAGCTTGTTTCAGACCATGCAACACATTATGTAACATGTACACCATCCCTTCCTGATTCTTTTTCACAAATCCAAGAGGTTGTGAAACATATACCTCTTCTTGTAATGGACCATTCAGAAATTCATATTTCACATCTAAATGCATCAGAGGCCAATTTCTATTTGTAGTTATAACAATCACCAATCTGATTGTTTCATCTCTAGCTACAGACACAAACACTTCAAAGTAATCTAGTCCATATTTATGTAAAAATCCTCTAGCTACTAACCATGCTTTGTGTTTTCCAATTGATCTATTTGGCTTCAGCTTTATCTTGAAAATATATCTGATGCTGATGGTTTTCTTATTCTTTGATGCTCAGTAAACTCTTAAGTCTTATTTCTTTCTATAGCCTCAAGTTCTTCTTTCATGGTTTTGAGCTACACTTTCTTCTTTCATGGTCTATAGCCTCAGATTCAAAAGTATCTTCAGAAGTTAACTCAGGTGTTAACATAACACCAAAGTTGGATTAAGACTTGCTCCAATCCCATGCTATTGATTCTTTCATAATGTCATCTCTGTTGAGTTTAACTTTATTAGTGACTGGATAGTAAAGCTTATACACACTTGTATTGTGGCACCCAATCAGCAACATTATTTTGCTTTTATCATCCAACTTCTTTCTAGTAGCACCTGTAACATGTTTGTAACAAACTAAACCAAATACCCTGAAATGAATCACACTTTGCTTATATTTAGTCTACTTCTCAAAAGGAATAGTTTCCTTCAACTTCTTTGTTCGACACCAGTTGAGCACATATGCTAAAGTGGCAACACCTTCTCCCCACAAGATTTGAGGCAGATTCTTCTCTTTCAGCATGCTCCTTGTCATACCAAGAAAAGTTCTATTTTTCATTTCAGCAAGATCATTGTGGTGAGGAGTGTATGGAGTAGTCACCTCATGCTCAATTCCATTATCCTATTAGAACTTATGGAACTATATAGAGTTGTACTCACATCCACCATCAGTTATGAGAACTTTCAGCTTCTGACCACTCTGTTTTCAGCCTTCACCTTGAACTTCTAAAACTCAGTAAACACCTCATGCTTAAACTTGATGAGTGTTACCCATGTCATTCTTGTGAACTCATCCACTAACGACAAAAAATATTTGTTACCTCCAAGTGAAGGTACTTAAAATGGCCCTCATACATCAGAATATACTACTCCTAAAGCCTGATTTTTTTTCTTGGGGATACTTATGATACAAATGGTAATTTGGGTTATTTTCCTTTCATGCATATCTCACATGACTTCTTAGGCTTCATAATCTTAATAATGCCATATATCAACTTCTTAGAACTCAAATGCCTTAAGCTTTTAAAGTTCATATACCCCAATCTCCTGTGCCACAACTCACTATCAACCTCAGTACCTTCTGCACTAAGGCATGTAGTTTCAATTGTCTCTACATTCACCTTAAATGTTCTGTTGCTTCCCTACTCAGATTGCATAATCAACTTCTGATCAGAATCATACAACTTCAAGAAATTATTCTTCACGGTATAACTGAGAAACCTTTTTCAATTAACTGACATACACTCATCAGATTTCTCTTCATGCTAGAAGAATACCAAACATCCTTAATCAATACAATTTTACCATTCTTCACTTTAACTTTTACATTTCCCATACCTTCAGCATTAAGGTACTTATCACCAGCACATTTGATCTTTTCCCTATTTCTAGAGTCAAAATCAATAAGTCATTGTTTCTTTCTAATTAAGTTATTTGAGTTGTCAGTTACCATATACCACCAGTCTACCAAATATCCACCATCAGATTCAGAAGTCAACAATAGTACAGGTCCATCATCACAATCTCCTCTGGCTATGTTTGCTTCTTCTGACTTCATGTCCTTGTTTGACCAAAAGTCTTTAGCAAAGTGACTAAACCTATTACAATTGTAACACTGAACCTTTCTCTTATCAAGCTTATCCTTTCCCTTATGATATTTCTTCTCATCAGAGTTAGAGGCTTCTGACTTCTGAGAACCACCATGTCTCTTATTGGCTTCTGACCAAGACTGCCTCTCACTCTTCTTACCATAAAATTCCTTCAGAGTCTGCTCTACCTCTCTTTCAGAGGTTCTCTTAGTCAGACGCAACTCTTGTGCCTCTAGACTGCTCTGAAGCTCTTCAATACTCATGATGATGAGGTTCTTAGAATGTTCAATTGCTACAATAATGTAACCAAACTGAGGAGTAAGATATCTAAGTACCTTTTCAATAAAAACTTGTTCAAAGAGAGTTTCTCTACAAGCTTTCATCTCATTTGTGATCAAAATCACTCTAGAGATGTAATCAGGTAACTTCCCGTTGTTCTTCGTGTTGAGATTCTCGTACTGATTACATAGAGACTAAAGCTTCACCTTCTTCACTAATGCATCACCGTTGTAGCACTGTACCAGTGTGTCACACGCAGTCTTCATCTTCGTCGAATCAGCGATTTTCTCAAACACATTCACATTCATACATTGATGGATATATAACAAAGCCTTATGATCCTTCTTCTTCATATCTCTTTGTGCGCTTCTCTATTCCTCCATTGCATCTGGTGCATCCGAAAGGTAACTAACAGTGACGAGATTAAGAATGTCTTGAGCCCTAAACAATAAACGCATATGAATCATCCACTCAAGGATTTTAAAGTGGATGTGCAAGGTGTGATGAAATTTCGCAATAGAATTTGTATTCCTGATGACCCTGAGTTGAAAAAGATGATTCTGGAAGAAAGTCATAGAAGCAGTATGAGTATCCGTCCAGGAGCTAATAAAATTTATCAAGACTTGAAGAAGTTATTTTGGTGGCCTGGATTGAAAGGGGATGTGGTGCGGTTTGTGTATGCATATTTGACTTGTCAGAAGTCGAAAGTCGAACATCAGAAACCTGCAGAATTAATGAAATCGTTAGATGTTCCATAATGGAAATGGGAAAGTATATCGATAGATTTTGTGATAGGATTGTCGAGTACTCTAAGAGGGCATGATAAAATATAGGTGATCGTTGATAGGTTGAAGAAGCCGACTCATTTCGTTCTGATTAATATCGGTTTTTCTGTACCAAAGTTGGCAGAGATTTACATTTGCGTGATAGTAAAACTTCATGGCGTTTCGTTGAGTATTGTTTCTGATAGAGATCTGAGGTTTACTTCTGGATTTTGGAAAAGGGAGAATAGAGAAAACATAACAAACTCTCAATAGTGAAAGTTTAGTTATGAGACTTCTTCAAAATTCAGTTACAAGAGTTTTTTAAATACACAAAATAAATTTTCACGTAGGCACAACTAAACAACGCTAAGCTAACAACTTAGAATAGCTTCTATAAAAATTTCTTACAACTGCTTCTAAGTAACAGTCCCAAAAGCTCAGCCTCAAGCAATTGCTTCCGAATAACAACAACTTCTGAACAATGAAGATTTCTGAATATGAAATACTTCTAACAATGTTGACTGCTATTTTATTCTCCATCGATATTCTCTATTATCTTCTTTTTCATTCTCCATTTTCAATATTCTTAATTTTAGCTTTTTAATTACTTATTTAATATAAATTAGATAAACATACAAACATATTTGAGAAATGGTGGTCAAGATAAATACTACATTGATGAATGTATTTTTGGTGGTTCATATGTATAAAAATGTTGTTGGTCGATCTCGCAATTTTTGTGTCCATTTTGATTGGTCCCTTTAATGTGTAATGGTGAAATGTACTCTACATAACTCTTAAAATTTCATTCGTCTTCAGCTCAAACTTGTTGAATTTTATCTACTCTTCATTACTAAATTAATGTTAACATGGTTCGATCTTAACCACTCTTTGATTATCTGGGTATTTTTCAAGAGATTCTCCAATTTTGATTTCAAATCTACAAGAGGGGTATCATTTATGACCCTAAATTTAAGAGGGAGTCTCGTGCCCTTGAAATACACAAATGCATTAAACCAAAATGTTTTTATCAATAATATATGAGGTATATTTATAAAAGTTTTTTTTATCAATATGGACCATACATAGGGAATCATGTCTCAAGGTATATTTTGAAAATTGAAATTCGGATTCAATCAAGTGCAAATAAGAGTTTGTTCGGATATTGAAATTTAGATTAACCCTTTTACGTATGAAAACACAAAAAATAGAGTTTTTTCGGATATTAAAGTTCATAGACACCCATTTCATAATCTATTTTAGCAATTGGACAGTTATACACAAATAAAATCTGTTTTTTTACTAGAGAAAATTTTAAATCCAATTTTTATACAAGTAATGTTAGATATACATTAAAATGTCTTCAGATTTCATCTTTGAAAATAACAATCTAACATTACATATAAAAAATGTGTTACCACCTAAATGCATTGTAAGATAAAACTAAAACGCATCAAAAAATGTGTCACCGCCTAAATCTATATTTGTGGGTAGTTCTACGTTTTACTTTTTCTAATTTGATTCTCTTTCAGTTTTGCTCAACTTGCTAAATATTTCATCTAATCCAAAAATAATCCGACCAAGTTTCAACTTCTTTTGTGGAATGAGATGTCCGCTCAGGAGATGTTTATAGCTACGACGTCCCAGTTTCAAAACATATAATGCGTCCTTAGGGATTTTGAGGTGGGCCACTTGTCAAATTTTTACAACATTTTTTATTCTTTTTATTTTCAAAGTTGAGAATGACTTTTTGGAGTCAACCATGTTCAATGTCATGTCAGAGATCAATTTCTTCTCTTCACAATTCATACGACATACAATGAAGTGATCGGCTAACTTGTAACACAAAGCATTATTATATATACAACAAATCACATTAAATATTCATGTATTATTCTCTTGTGGTATCTGCGCAACTTAAAAGAACACTCACATTTTCTCATTTTAGTGTCATTGTATTTCAACTTCCTCATAAGTTTCTTATACTTATCACTTCCTTCGCATCTCATTGCCAAAATTCTTTTTTCTCGCAATTACAATGTCAAACTCTAATTTAATAACCTTAGTGCGAATTAGAATAGGAATAGGTCAAGTAGAACACAGTTTTACATGAATATGTCAGCAATAATTTAAAAAGTTAAATCCTAAGTTTAGCCTATTAATTGTCAAAGGCTTTATTTTAAGTATGGACCGGCCATTTTAAAATTTTACTAGGTTTATTAGCTCGTTTAAAAACCTATTTTCTAGAGTCTATGCATCCAATTTTTTTTAGGCTAATATACTTTTTTTAAAGTTTATCCTTTTATTTCACTTTTTGAAATATATATATATATATATATATATATATATATATATATATATATATATATATATATATATATATATATATATATATATATATATATATATATATATATATATATATATATATATATATATATATATATTATAACATAAAATAATAAAACTGAGTTATAAAATTTATGTATGAATAAAACTACTAGAATAATCACGTCTAATAGCAACAAGATTCTCAAACTAAATTCAATAATCACAGTTAAGTTTTAGGCATATCAGTAACAAGGGGTTAATAAATTAACAAGTTATCAAACAGTAAGAGAACAAAATCAGCGGTCAACAAAATGCATAAAATCTTCAAGCATCAAGGTGATAACAAAACTAACTAGCAACCAACAAAAATGTTTCAAATCTTCAAGATGATCTCCTCGTGTGCATTGTCCACCTTCAAAAATATATATATTATTGCACTGCACACTTTAACAATATGATGTTAATAGATATAAGAAAGAAATATGAACAAATATAAAAATTACCTTTGATTTTATTTTCAATTTATACTTGTGGAAAAGTCAATCTCCACGCCAAATGAGTGCCTCGATAACTTCTTCCTTCAACCTAGAACAAAATTCGTCAATAACTTTACCACAACAACAACAGCAATCTAAAGCACTAAAATATAGTTGAAATTGGCACTAAATATAGACTATAATGATATAGTTGAAATTGGAACAACTAAATTTGCATTTTTTGTTTCGTTTAAGGAATGACTTTCTCTTCACGCACAATACTCATGATTTGGTTAAATCTAGTGACGGTTGAAGTTTGAGGCTCTATCGAAGAGGTTGGAGTGTTTTCATCATTATTTCCTTCAGTAAAAGATTATTCTTTAATTCATAGACACATACTCATCGTATAACTCTTTTAATGAACTTTTCACTTTTTTTATATTTTCATTTGCAACATCTTCAAGTTTATATATCATGAGGAAAAAAATATATTTTCAATATGAATTTTGCATATAACATCTACAACACTCATTATAATTAGGAGTGTTCGCGGTGCATTTTGGACCGTTTTAAAATAAAAAATTATCTGAAATACAAAAAAAAAAACAGTTTAGTTTGGTTCGGTTGATTTTTAAAATAAATTCAAATCAAACCAAACTAATACGGTTTGAATTGGTTCGATTGATTCGATTTTTTACAAAAAAAAAAAAAAGTCATACATACACATATAGAGGAAAATATAATTTTGTGTTTAAGTTCATACATTACCATAACAAAATTTATATTTGTCAAAATAGATTTATAATTCGATACATAAAATTACGTATTATAATTTTATCTAAATCTAAAGAATGATATAGATAATATTGCATTCTTAAATAAATAATATACAAAGAATATCATAAAATATATTTTATGAAAATAGTATTTATAAATGAATAATATTTTATTTTTTATGATTTGTAAATAAAAATAAATATCATACAAAGTATGATAAAATATACACATAATACATGTTGATTTCTCGAAAATATATTGGTTAGTAAGATTTTATAACATAATACGGTTTTGTTCGGTTTGTAAAATACAAACCTTTTACAAACCGCAAATCGAACCAAACTGCACGGTTTCATTAGAAAATGATTGTTGTACCCCAAAATTTGCCCTCTCATTTCTCAAGGATTCTCTCACAAGATCTTCTATGACGTCAAGTTTGCAACACTGATACATCAATTTAGGCTTGGAATTGACACAAGGGCAAAATGGTCATTTACATACTAAAAAGTCAAACTTTGACTTTTATATCAAAATCAAGTTTCAAAAATCATATTTAATCAAGACATATGAAGTTTGTCTCATCAAGAAATTCAAAAGTCAAAATTACTTTGGAAAAGTCAAATTTCTAAATACTTAGAATTTTTCTAAGTGTTTAAGAAATATGACAAGCTCAGAACTTCTGGCCAGATTTTCACCATGATGGAAGTTGATTCTGAAAGAACTTCTAACACGAGAGTTTTAGATCTCAATAAAACCTAAAATATTACAGAACAAAACTTCTCCTGGAAATGCTAGAATTTCAAGCTTTAAATGTTCAAAGACACGTCCATGAAACCGAAACACTCAGCAAATTCTGGACACTTTCAAGACAGAGTTTAGTTAGAACTTCTGGGCGAGTTTTCACATAGATTCAGTCAGAAGTTGCAAGAGCAATTCAAAGAAGGTTTACAAAGCGTGTTGTAAGCTTCTTGAAAAGTCTGAGAGCTCCTTCAGAACATGCTAGAGCAAGGAGATACAAAGATCAGAAGTTGGATGTATATTCTAAGTTACGCTGAAGCTGAACTTCTGATCCAGAATTAAGCAATGATGCAGAATATCACATTGCAGGATTTCTGGTTTGATCAATCTCATCATCATTTAATGCTCACAACCACTTTTGGATCTTTGTCCAAAGGATTTCCCCACATGTGGCATAGAAGTACCATTGTTGTCTTGGAAAAGCAAACTTTTGTACAAGAGTGTGTTGGGCCCATGCGTTGCTTTTGCTTTTGAGGTTACCTTTCCTTAATTCCTGCTTACAAATCCGGTTTAGGCGCGGCTAAAGCTGCTAACCACCATACCTATTTGAACTTACTTCAAGAATAAGTCAACGCCTAGCATATGATGGTTGTACCCCTTGACCTCTCCATGCGATTAAACCTTTGCCTATAAATTGGACTTTATTGGCAACTGTAAAAGGGTTGGAAATTTGAGAAAGAAAAAGCCTTGAACCCCTGCTAAAATTCCAAGAGTCCAAAACTGCAAACACAAAAATACAAAACCTGTTAGCTTTTGATTCTTCCATTCAGACTCCATTTTTTCTCAAGTGTTTCTTGACCAAAATCATCCATACAGTTTTTGATATACATTCAGAAGCCATCCTAACTTCTATAGTCAAACTGTAACACACTCTCCATCAATATCCACCTCAAAGAAGTCAGAGCTTTGCTCTTTGGTTGTTCCAGAATTTTCCAATCATTCATAGCCCAAGTTGAAAGTTTCCAGCCTACTGAGCACGTGAGGAAGCTGGTCAGAACATCACAAGCGGTCAGAACCAGACTCCACCTCACAGAATATTTTCCAGCTGCAAGGTAAGCTTATGCTGACTCTCGTCATATTACTTAAACATTGTTAGATTTGAACGTTCAAAAACACAATGTAGACATCCGGACTCTGATTCAGTATATATTCATATATTCCATGTATGTTTGCCTAAGTAGGGAGAATTTTAGTCCAGAACTTCTTGAAGAAATTAGGACTCAAAATTAGGATTAACAAATTCATGCTTGCTTCTGATTTATAGTTCTGATATCTCTTGTTTCTGAGACATTATGAAACTTGCCACAACTATTATATGCGCATCTTCTGTTTTGTTGAGAAATGACTAAGTCGCAGATGTTCTGACTAGCATGGAGAGGGAGACGAAGTTCTTCCAGTGGCATCAGAACTTCTGAAATCTTCTTTGTTCCCAGCGGACCCAGAACTTCTGACTTTACCTATTTCTACTAATATGATTTCTGTTTTTGCATCACGCCAGAGTTAGAACTTCTGATCTCTTTTAGTTCAGTAATACGCTGATTCTATTTTCTTTTTCCTTACTATTTTTTCTATCACTTATATTTTCACTAATCAAAAACACCAAAAACATTTTACATTTTACATGCTTTATTTTATTTCTTAAAATAAAAAGATCAAAAATATTTCCTTAAACAAAACTTATTTCTTTTCTTAAACAAAACAAGTCCATTTCACATTTTCTTGTACATTCTTATCCATTTAATATGGTTGTAATAATAACTTGGGATTTAATTTTATTTGCAATTCCCATTTGTAAATTTGTACACCCCATCCCCTAACGATTGTAATAGCATAGGATATTTACTTTCCGCACTTTTTATTGCTTTCATATATTGCTAGTAATTAGGGTGTGTATGGCAAGATAAAAACAACAAATAGACAACCTAAAAATCAAAGACTAAAATGCATGCAATCAAACACACTATTCACACATGCACCCTTAGGGTAATATCACTTGTTGCCTATCGGAAATCAGTCATGTCCCTCGAATATGGGCGTTTTAGCAAAGATCCTCGATAAAAGATCGTAGTCCATCGATGACCCTCAATGTTGCCTTCGGTAAACAATCTAGTCCCTAAACGACATTTCTAAAATGTCCCATAAGTTGTCTTCTATGACTATACAAAAAACGTCTCATGCCCGTCCCTTCACACCCAACGATGGGGCTTGTCACCAAATCAATGGTAAGATAGCAACACCTAAAGGAGGAGGAAAAGAACATCTAAGACCTTTTGAGTAGGTAGATTCGCTCCTAGTTGCTTGCTTGCTCACAATAAAAACATTTTATACACCAACACTCTCACTTTGAAACATTTTCAAAAGACAACACTTTGTATGCATTCTTATAGAGACGAGAATCATTACAAAGACACCTTTTCAAAATCACTTTCAAAAACACATCTCATAAACAATTTTTTTAATCATTTTTGAAACAAACACCTTTGTGTGCGTTCTTATAGAAACGAGAATCATTACGAAGTTACATTTTCAAAATACTTTCAAAATCCACACCACACAAAGCACAATTTCCAAACAAAAGCAAGTGATCTAGAAATTAACTAAGAGCCCATGGAAAACCATGGATGAAAAGGGTGCTAATACCTTCCCTTTTCATAATATACTCCCCGAACTCAAGAAATAATCTCAAAGGTCTTTCTTGTGCTTTTTTCATCTTTCCTTTTGGATAAAAGAAAAGTCGGTGGCGACTCTTGCTAACCGCAACATTTGCGATCAAACGCAAAACCTTCAAGTCAGTTCTCCCACCGTATCACAAAACTGGCGACTCTGCTGGGGAGTATTCTAAAAGTGGGGTTACCTTAGGTCTAGATTACAGTTACTTTATTTCATTGATTGATTTGTATGCTTTACATTATGGTTCTTTGTTTGGGTTTGAATCCTCTACCCGGATTTGGGATACCTTATGGGTAAGTAGCATTACATTGTGGAAACTGTGTGGGGTATACCGACATGGTCTAAGCAATAGCTACGTTAGTGCAACATATTTGTGGGTATCGGTAGCCCTTGAGTAGTCAAGGAGAATACAGGGCCGCTGAGTGATGTCATGAAGTACTAGCTAACTTCTAGAACCTTTACTTGACCAACTTGGCCTTTAGGACGTAGTGAGATGACCGGCTTTGGTGCAGTCCGAAGTTGGTAGATACTCGATACTACACTCATTGAGGTTTGATTTTTTGGGATATTTCGATCACCATTAAAGAGGCTTGCGCTGAAATAATGCCCGAGAAAACAAACTAGTGATATTGAGCTCCTTAGAGCCCGGTTACTATTAACTAGGACAGGTTGAGCCAACTAAACTTCAAGAGGGTACTTACCTACAAACTCCATGCAAGCCTAAACCTAAGGACTTGTCTGCTTTGTGTGTATATGATTATTTTTATATAAACTTGCTTACTTAGCATACTTGTACATAACATCATATCATAGCATTTTCAATAATCGTTTCAAGGATCTCAAGGGCCTATGATGCATGGTCACGTTGAACCAGACGTCTAGCAAGGGGCAATAGGATTTATTTTCCTCTAATCAAACACCGTCAAAGATCAAGTACAAGAATTTGAGTCAAGGGCTACAATCCACTTGGCATGGTGAGCTTAATTCTCGTGGAAGGACATCCACCGACACAAAGTTCTCCAATCAAAACTGTAAGTGACTATTAACCCCACGAGATCCTTCGCTCAAACGGGTAGAGGATTCAAACGGTGAAAGACACCCAGGCTCAAAACGCCCAACTTCATGAGATGTTCTTGAATCTGTCCAAGGGACAAGAAGAGGTGAAAGCTCTCCTCACCAGGGGCATGATCATGGGAAATCCTGGGGACGACGCAAATGACCAGCTGGAAAGGCTACGAACTGAAATAGCCATAATTAAGGTCCAAATGATGGGACAACTGGTGGGCCAGATTGCTCTTATCCAAAATATGGCTCAAGGACAAGAAGAGCTGAAAGTTCTTACCAACCAACTTTGTCAAGACGGTTGCAACCGTATGGGGAAAACAACCAGGATTGGAAATCAAGTCACTCCTCAGCCTTTCATGCAACATGAAGCCGGTTTAGTGGAGGGTAGACTGTCCCAAATGGCTACCACGTCTCAAGTCCAACAACAACCTCGCCAACAACAATGAAAGAATAAGCGCAAGGAGGTCGCACCTTGTTTACCTTGGGATTTGGTAAACAACCGCTGATCCTCCAAATGGTTACTTATTTGGTTACTCGCAGGATCGATCAGATTGATCCTAGGACATAGGTTGATTTTGAAGTTTGGTTAAATTGGATAAGGCTTTAAATAAAGAGGCTTTAAATAAAATAAAGAGGCTTTAAATGAAATTGCATGAAGAAAGGACTTGGTAAAATAAACAAGGCTTAAAGTAAAAGGCTTCGACAGGAATGTAAAGAAGAAAGCAAGTAAATTTCTGGAAAAGTAAATGACTTTGATTAATAAAATTGGTGTTTCACACATACATTTCTCAACAATTCTTTCTCACACGCTGGGTACTCGAATCTATATGAGTGACTTTGTATAGAATTGTGAACACACGCGAGAACTTACATGACTACTACTATTTATACTAAAACATCCCAAGTAACCGTCGGGCAGTTACACTGCTTCGAGATCATTCCACTTGGCACGTTCTCCACGTTCGACGCTCCAGATCTTCGCACGTCACACTTGGTAACCGCTGGAAACCGTTTTCCCTCCAAACGCTTGAATTTCAAACTGTTCCACTCTGAACCATCGAACACCTTCGTCGAGAGACATCTTCGACGAGAAACTCCTTCGACGTCGAAGGCAACCAACTTCTCCCTTGGAAGAAATCTTTTAAGTACCTTGCCATCTTTCGATGGGCATTTCGACGGACCTAGCTAGTCAAAAACATCCTTCAGCTTTAATGGCTGACATTAATAAAACAAGGGTGTCGAATTTAGGAGCCAACAAATTGCCCCCAAGAATGCCTTATTTCGACTCTGAAAGAAAAAGGCATTCTTTGAAACGCCATTCGACACATGCCTTTTCACGCTTAGTCACAAATTAAATTGTGCACTTTTTGTTGTTTTCTACCAACCACTGGCAATCCCAAGAAAACCATCATTTTTCCGTACCTAAGACATCACCTCAGTACGGCGTGCAGTACCAAACGTCATTTCAGAATTTGTCATTATGACAATTCCCAAAAACGAGGACGCACGCTGCGTCTCTCTATTTCTGCAGAACGGCTAAAACAACAGGGGGATGCCACGCGTCCCACTATCTCCTGCAACATTAAATGGCATTTAATGTCCTCGGTTTTGGGGATTTTCCCCCACTACTATAAATAGCAGTAAGTACCCCATTGTGGGACTTTTTACGCCATCTAGCTTTCAGACTTCTCTATCTTCATACAAACTTGTTATCTTTGCAGAAACTTTTCCTCCTTCACTTCGTCTTCAACCTCATTTCAAACTCAACACTAACAATGGCATCTGGTTCCAATGCTCCCAGCGCTACCGTACCAACTGGAAACGCCAAACCAAAGGTTTTCGTCACTGCTCCAGTAGTAACTGCTACGGGCCAACGAAGGGTCCCTGAACCCTTGGACATCGCCGTTCGTGATGCTTACTCACACCACCTTATGATCCCGGTTGGATATTCCAACCAGATCTTTGCTATGTCTGGCCCCTTGTATCCAAGTATTTCTGAGGCCATGAAGATCAAGAGTTATTTTCCGGTAGTTGAGAAACTCAAACCGGTTGCATGCGCCAAGAAAGATGCTGAAGACAATGAAGAGCCTGCAAAAGAGAAAATCGACCTTCGTTTCTTCAACAAAGGTGTTAGGGCTTTCAGGTCTGGCCCTAGCCTGACTCCTGATTACGTTGCTTGGCTGGAAAAGATGGAGAAAAGCCAAGCTTCGATCTGGAAAAAGATGGGGATTTTCGACCTGGTGATGCTGTCGAAGACAGGTTTGAACTATTCTCCGGAGATGTTGATAGCTTCTCTGCTTTTCTGGGACTACTCCCACTTTACTTTCCATCTTCCCTGTGGGATTCTAACTCCCACACTCTTCGATGTGGCCGCTATTACTGGCCTTCGACCCACCGGGGACTACTTCGATCCGGAGGAGATGTCGGAGGATCAAATTGGCTTCTCTGACACCAAACCAACCTATACCACCTTCATAAACCACTATCACGACAGGTCGACAGATACTGTGTCGGATGTCGAACACATAGCGTTTCTAGCCTTATGGCTGACTCGCTTTGTATTTTGCTCGAAGTCCTTACAGGTGATCAAGAAGATGGTCACTCTCACCACTCAACTACATCATGGCCAGAATGTCTGTTTGGCAGAATTGATTCTGGCTAGCCTCTATGATTCGATTAGTAATGGGGCCACTCTTCTAAAAATTATCGAGAACAGGGCCAGTTTGCTACTTGCTGGGCCTTTTTGGCTGCTCCAACTGTGGCTCAATTCCACCTTCGAATCTTTCTTACCTAAGAAGGTTCAAATAAATGAGCAGGCTCCAGAGATAGCGAGCAGACGCGTCGAAGGAACCAGACTGGCTCTGTTGACACCTATGGAAGATGGACTGGAGTTTCAGCAAACTTTCACCAACTTCGTTCTGATGTTCGCTCGAAGGAAGGAGTTTGCTTCGACTATGGCTCCGTTTGCTCGACGGAAGGTAGGACCAGCATGGTTCACAAGGCCACATCCAAGGACGTCGAGTGGTCCTAATGTTGACGAACATACAATAATATGGGAGGCGTTCCTTACACCAAGGATCATGCCTCTTCGATTCAGGAGCTCTAAGACTCACTTGAGTCTGATTGCATACCAACCAAACCTGGTATCTCGCCAGTTTGGTATTATTCAAACCCTTCCTTCTCCAATTTTTCCAAGAGAGAAGGCTATGTTGTACTTCTGCAATGATTACACCGAAGAAGCTGCCATTAAGCATATCGGAAGATATGCTGGTCGAACAGTTCTCTCGTTGTTTGACTACCAGCTCAACTTTCTTTGCTCACCATCCTTCGAGGAGTGGTGGAAAAGTTATTACGCTGAGGAGTTTTTCGACGAGAAGGACTTCGTGGATGAGCTTCAGAAATCTTTTGTCCTTGTGTTGGACAAAATAAAGAAATGTAAGTTCATCCTTTCACATTACTTTGTCTTTCTTTTCGACTGCTAGCCTGTTAACTTTTTATTTGCTTTCAGTTGTTCGAAAGCCTGTAGCCAAGAAGGCTGCAGAGAGTCAACAGGGAGGAGGCCCCTCAACAAAACCTCGACCGCCGGCGAAGACTACAGCGCCAGCGAAGACCACAATCAACCAACAGGGGGAAGGCCCTTCGAAGAAACCTTCTGTATCGGTAACCAAACTTTCATTATTTTCTTCTGGCTTTCGATTTTTGACTTTCGATACAATTGCTAAGTCGAATTCCCATTGGTCTTTTAGGCACCTTCGCCCAAGAAACGGCCAGCACTGGTGGTCGAATCTGGGAGTGATGAAGAAGGTGATTCTCCTCCTGCTCCTCTAAAAAGGCGAAAGCTGACGAAGGACGCTCCTGTTCCTGCTCCTGCTCCTGAGGGTCGAACACTTAGAATAAAGGTTGCTTGGAGAAAGCCCAGGCCACCTCCAGTGATCATTGAGGAGCCAACGGAGGAGGAACTAAACGTTCTTCTCAACAAGCCTGTCAAAAGCGACAATTCCAGCCCTGGGGCTGAAGCTAACTTACAGGTAATCTCTTAGACCTTTTTATAACTTAGGTGTAGATACCTACATTCGATTATGTCTTTTTCGATTTCTGAAGATTCTTCCTCTTTCCTTTCTCAGGACACCACTGAAAGCTCACCACCAAGGACCTCTGAAACGCTGGAATCTGCTGAACTCAGCAGGCCACAAGAAAAAGGCTTGGGAAATGACGAAGCCCATACTGAAATAAATGAGGCCAATGCTGAGACGGTAGAAAAACCAGCAGAAGAACCTCAAACGGAAGAACAACAGCCAGAAGCGGTTCAGGTGGTGGATCTGTCGGAAGAGAATCGTGAAGAAGGGGACCAAGGCGATGTTGGCGAAGAAAACCAAGGTGCCGCTGGCGAAGAGAACCAAGGTGACACTGGCGAAGGGCACCAAGGTGACGCTAGCGAAGAGCACCAAGATGACGCTGGTACTGCCCCAGTCCGAGTCGAAGGGGAACAAGTCGAGGCACCAAACACTCAACAGCCTCAAACCCAAGACAATGCTGTTGCAAGGGTTACCTCAACGAAGCACAGGTCGAAAGAGGATTTAGAACTCTTGAAACAAACTGACCCTGTTAGCTATCTCAACGCAATCATCGAGAGCAAGAGTTCGTCCGACGCTAGTCAGGAGGTTCCTACCCTGTCGGGGAAGTCTACTGAAACCTCTCCTCTCGATGAAGCTTTGGCGAAAGTTAAGGCCCAGTTTTTCAAGAAGGACCTGATGAAGGCTTTAGAGGGGGACCCCACTGCTCCATCATACTTGAGGGATGTTTTGAACGCTGTCGACTTGTTAGCTGTAGCTCCAGAAGTTTCAGGCTTGATCATGGAGTTACACTCTATGATTGATCAAGTCTCAGCAGATTATAGGCGCCAAAGGGGTTTTAATAGTCAGCTTGAGGTGTTATATGGCAAAAGCTCCTCTGCGTGGACTGCTGTTTCGGATACGACTTCTCGAATTGCGGAGTTGTCGAAGCAAAAAGCGTCTACGCAGGAAGAAGTCGATGCCATCGATCGAGAGAATGCTTCCTTCAGGGCACAAATCGAAGAAATAGAGGCTAAGATAAATGCCAACACTATACGCAGGGAGGAACTTCTTTCGACCGTCTCAGACACCGAGAGTCAAACTGAAATCAAACAAGGCCTGGAATTTGCTGAGAAGGCCCAAGGCTTCGACGCTCAGATTGCCAAACTGGTGCAGGAGAACACCTGGTGCAAGAAAAGGTTGGAGCTGCAGCAAGCCAAGTACCTTCGGCTCAAGGACTCTATTCCCTTTTGATTGATTCAGCTTTTGTAACCATATTTTGTAATTTATATTCGACAACATTGCCATCTTGGCTGAAATTTATAAAATTTCCATTTTGGCATTTTTATGGTTTGTTATTTTATTATTTTATTTTTATCTCTTGGAGTGTAGGTTTGTATTTTTTCAAATATTTACCATTTACTCTCAAGAGCCTTTTATCTTCACCTAACTCTTCGACTTCATAGGCTCCACCAGAAAAAGTTTGGATAACTCTGAATGGTCCTTCCCATTTGGGTGACCACTTCCCCATGCTTCGATCCCTTCGATCCATGGGAAGAATTACCTTCCAAACTAGTTCTTCAGGCAAAAATACCTTAGGTTTTACCTTTTTATTATAAGAGTCTTCTACTCTTTTCTTCTGAAGCCTGAGTAGGTCAAGAGCGCGCAATCTCTCTTCGTCTAAATCCACCAGTTCGTCTAACATCATGTTCCAATAAATTTCAGAAGGAATATCATAATGCCTCTGAACCCTTGCAGATTGAAGAAAAATTTCTGCTGGCAACACTGCATCATGGCCAAAAGTTAGCCTATATGGTGTTGTACCTGTGGCTTCTTTTGGGGACGTTCGACAAGCCCACAGAATCTGGTCTAACGTCTTATGCCAATTCTTTGGTTTCTTCCCAACGTGTTTCTTTATCAAGCCAATCACCACCTTGTTTGCTGCTTCGACTTGACCATTCGCCTGTGCATAATAAGGCGTTGATGTTAGGAGTTTGAAACCTGTTTCCTGAGCAAATTCCTGCATCTTTCGACCAGTGAAAACTGATCCTTGATCAGTTGTTATCGTCTCAGGGATTCCATACCTAAAGATAATGTTCTTTTGAATAAATTCAATGACATTTTCTTGGTCTACATTGACTAAAGGGATAACTTCGATCCACTTAGTAAAATAATCAATGCCTACCAGTATGTATTTCTGACTCTTTGATGATGCTGGTCGAATCTCTCCAATGAGGTCCAACGCCCATCCTCTAAAAGGCCAAGGCTTCACTATCGAGTGAAGTTCGCTTGCTGGTACATGTTGGATGCCTGTATGGACTTGACACTCTTGACAACCTTTGGCGAACTCAACACAATCTTTCAGCATAGTGGGCCAATATAGTCCTTGTCGAAACAACAACCATTTCATCTTATGGCCTGCTTGGTGAGCCCCACATGCTCCAGCATGCGTAGTCGAAAGGGCTATGTATGCTTCAGTTTCACTTAAGCATTTTAGCAATACCCCTTCAGGCGTTTTCTTGAATAACTCATTACCCATGAGTACATAACTCAACGCCCTGTACTTTGTTTTTCGTTCTGTCGAAGCTCCTGGATTTTGAAGATAATCCACAATGGGTTTCCTCCAATCTTGCTCTGACAAATTATCTATGAACGAAATTTCGAAGTTACTTTGATCAGCATATCCAAGTCTCGTCGATTCCAAGTCTGTTGGTGATAGACAAGTTGCTTTTATCTTTTCTCGAACTTCGATTGCTCTTTGTAATCTCGTTTTTGAAATCTTATACCCAGATGCAATTTGTGCCAAGTCATTGGCTATTTGATTTTCGACTCTGGGTATGTGTCGAATATTGACCGTTTCAAATTTTTTCAATAAACGATTTGCTATCACAAAGTACATAATGAGATTTTCTCTTATGCATTTATATTCCTTTGTGACTTGCTTAATGACTAACTCTGAGTCTCCCATTATTTCGACTCGAGTTGCCCCCAATTCCAACAATATCTCAAGGCCAGTAATCAGAGCTTCATACTCAGCCTCATTGTTCGAACAAGAACCTGATATTTTGTACTTGAATGTTGTTGGAATTTTATCTGGAGAAATAATCAAGACTCCTACCCCTGTTCCATCTTTATGGCTGGAACCATCGAAGTAGAATTTCCAAGGTTCTATCTCCACATAATTAATATCCTCAACTTGAATTGAGTGGTCGACTATAAAGTCTGCAACCACTTGTCCTTTTACTGCCTTAAGAGGCATAAAGGTCAAGGAGTATTCAGTTAATGCTAATGCCCATTTGCCAATTCGACTGTGCAAGATAGGTTTCGACAACATATACTTGAAAACATCAAAATGAGACGAAACATACACATCAACTGGTTTTATATATTGCTTGAGTTTTGTACAAGAGAAATACAGACATAGACACAATTTTTCAACTTCGCTATATCTAGTTTCTGCATCGTTCAAAACTCTACTGAGATAGTAAATGGGTCTTTCGACTCCATTCTCATCCTCTTGGGCTAACATGCTTCCCAAAGTTTTGTCGGATGCAGCTATGTACAATCTCATACTCCTATTGCTACAAGGAGGCACCAAAATAGGTGGCTTAGTGAGGTACCCTTTGATTTTGTCGAAGGCTTCTTGCTGCTCTTGCCCCCATTCGAACCCCTCTTTATTCAGTCGAAGTAAGGGTGAAAAGGCCTGAGCTTTCCCACTTAGATTAGATATGAACCTCCTTAAGAAATTTATCTTGCCTAAGAGAGATTGCAGTTCCTTCTTATTCGATGGCGCTTTCGCTTCCAGAATTGCCTTCGTCTTGTTCTGGTTGATTTCGATTCCTTTCTTGTGGACAACAAAGCCCAAGAAATCTCCAGCTTTCACACAGAATGCACACTTCAAAGGGTTCATTTTCAGACCATGTTCTCTCATTCTTTCGAATGATTGTCGAAGGTGGTCAATATGATTCTTCCTGGAAACAGATTTTATAACAATGTCATCAATATATACTTGCATAAAAGTGTTAATAAAATCATGGAAGATAGTATTCATTGCTCGCTGGTACGTTGCTCCAGCATTCTTTAGGCCAAAAGGCATCACTACCCATTCGTAAGTGCCTAAGGCCCCAGGGCATCGAAAAGCTGTTTTCGACACATCCTCTTCAGCAATGAATATTTGATTATATCCTGAATAACCATCGAGCATACTCAGGTATTCATAGCCAGCGGCAGAATCGACTAGCATTTCCGCCACAGGCATAGGATATTCATCTTTGGGTGTAGCAGCATTCAAATCTCTGAAATCTATGCACACCCTTAACGTACCATTTTTCTTAATTACTGGCACAATGTTTGCAATCCATTCGACATACCTTGTAACTCGTATGAATTTGCATTTCAGCAGTCTTTCGACTTCCGTTTTGATCTTCGACAGTATTTCTGGAGCGAAGCGTCTTGGATTTTGCTTGATTGGCTTCTTCCCAGGTTTGATTGGCAACTGAAGTTCTACCAATCCTCTGTCGAGACCAGGCATTTCGTCATAATCCCATGCAAAACAGTCTTTGAACTCTTTCAGCAATTGGATTACTTCCAACCTAAGTTCTGGATCAATTTTGGCGCTGATGTAAGTTGGCCTTTTCTCTGACCCTTCGCCTAAGTTAATTTCTTCTAAAGGATCTTGTGCTAACATTTTAAGGTTGTTCGCCAAGGGGTCCTTTTCGAAGCCTAAAGGCTCATCGTCATAGATGGCGTCGAGCCTTTGTTCCTGCATTTCTTCTGGCATGATATCAGGGGGTTTTGGATCGAAATCCTTTCCTGGACCTGCAGCAGATAACTGTTGATCATTGGCCTGTGTGGCCATGTACTTTACTTCGGCTTCGAGAGCCGTTATCATCTTAGTTTCGGCTACATAAGCCGAAATTTGCTTCAAAGATTGTGACTCAGTCATTATCACTGAATTCACTTCCCCAACCAGTTGGTTGGATATCAGTTAACCCACTGAAGTCTATGTGGGACAAGTATTCTCTGTCCCATTGGAAACCATGCTCAGGATGCAGGTATAGGGAACAAAAAGTGTTTGGCGCTGGCGCCATGTCGAAGTCAGGTGTTGGGCATGGCCCTATGTGAGCCAAGTTCTTGTCGAAATCTTCCAACCCCAGGTGATTCACTTCGCCTAGGTAGTAGCTTTGATCTGCCTCTATGTTTTCGACCATCCCATCTGGACGCCATAGGAGCAGCCTCTGGTGCATTGATGATGGCACAGCTCCAACACCATGAATCCATTCACGGCCCAACAAAAGATTGTAGTTAGGTTTGGCCGATATGACCATAAACATCGTTGGTCGAAGGATAGACCCTACTTTGATATCTAGCTGGATCACTCCCATAGTGGTCCCTATACCGCCCTCATAGTTCGACAAGACCATGTTGTGAGGCTTAATGTCCTCATCCCTTTTGCCAATTTTCCTTAGCATAAAGTGAGGAATAATGTTGATGGTTGCCCCACAATCCACCAATATTTTATTCACAGTAGTTTCTTCGAGTTTAGCCCTTATGAATAAAGGCTTGAGGTGATTTTTCATCGCCTCTGTAGGTGGCTCGAAGAACCCATTTTGTTCCTCAGTAGTGCCATTGTCCATGACAAAATAGCACACTGGCCTATGTTTGGCCATTTCTTGCTCCACTTCCCAGTCACTTGCTTCGACCTCCACTTGTCGGTTGAATTCTCTGGGCAGCACTGAGACTATATTCACCATTATGTCCAAAGTATCATCAGACTCAGAACCGTCTTCGTCTTCGACTTCACTTTGGTTAGGCCAAACTAGCCTGTTGGTTACTGGCTCTCTTTCTAGAGGTTTCCTTTGATTCCTTTGAGGAACATTCGAACTGGTTTCTGCCTTTGGTTCGTTGGCAGCCTCTCTTTCAGCTTTTCGTCTCCTTTGGTATCTCCTCCATTGAGATCGAGACATGGGATTTTTACCTTTATAGTTGCTTGACACTTGTGCAACTTTAGGTGCAGCAACCTGAGGCTCTTTCTTTTGAGTCAAAGAGGAACCTCTTGGCACGTCGAAAGAGTGCCATTTCTCCTCACTTGGCCTTTTTCGACCAGAGGTTTTGTACCAAGTGTCTACTGGCACATTTGTGGGAGGCCTAAAGGTCAATGGCCTCTTTTCTTGGTTTGAACCTCTTTGAGAGGCTCTTCTGGGATCATGTCGAAGATCAACATTTTCCCTTCTCTTATTCGCTGCTCTTACGCCTTGAATGTGCTCAGCAGCTTTTTTGTCAAAGATCGAACTGCATCTTGGACACAACATCACCTCTGATTTCTTTTTCTGGCATCTTTGTAAAAAATCTGCCAAATTTTCATTTTCCCGAGGGAAAGCAGTCTTATTAGCTTGTTCTTGCCTCATGGCCTCTTCTGATGCTTTTGGGTCAGAAAGTTCAACCATGTTGATATTCATTGTATCTTTATTAGCAAGAGTTAACTGCTTCATTTGCATCTCCAGATTCTCCGTCTGGCCTTGAACTGTGGCCAAGTGGGAACTGGGTTTTGGTCCAGTTTTTTGTGCTTCAGCGGTCTCCAACTTCGGGTTTTCGACCGCTTTCTGAACAGCTTCAATTGTCTTCCTGGATAAATTTCCAGAAAAACTGCCAAAGATTGGCATGTTGATGTGGTCCTTTGAGACTTCGACCATTGTGATTCCTGGCTTCTTCGACTGGCTCCTGGTCGCCTCTATCACGTTCACCTCAGAGGGCTCAGCATAGTGGGCTTCAGCCTGCAGTGGATTTGAGTCGACAGCCATGGGGGATTTGTCAGCAAATTTCAATCTCCCTTCTTCGATAGCGTCTTGCACAAGATTCCTGAAAAGAAAACATTGAGAAGTTTTATGGCCCAAAAAATTATGATATTTGCAAAAACCTCTCTTCTTTCTTTGATCAAGAGGAGGCACTTTTACCCCTGGGGGTATTATCATTTGGCCATCTTTAACCAGCAAGTCGAATATTTCATCACATTTTGTGATGTCAAAACTATAAGTCTTTTTGGGGAACCTATCGTTGGTCCTTTCTGGACCAATGGGATTTTTCCCACTTGAGGGGACTAACAGTTTACAAGAGTATGGTGGCCCTTGTTTCAGTTCTGCTAAATCGACTTCTCCTTCTTCGACAGCTAAAGTATCGTCGAAGGATTCTGGATCTTCGTCATCCATCTCAACGTACGCTATCCTCTCTCTCTTGTGAGTTTTTGTTGCCTTTGCTTTTTCAGCTTTGAGGCGTTCTACCTGTCGAACTCTATCGGCCAGTTGGGCCATGTCTCTCAGGTATTGGGTGTCTAGCTTCTTCCTAATGGAATAATCTAAACCGCCTGCGGCTATTTCGACTAACTCATGTTCTGGCACTTGTGTAAAACATCTCGCCTTGAGCAACCTAAACCTATTTAGATATTTGTCTATAGGTTCAGTGAAACGTCTCTTCACACTGGCCAATTCTTTCAGGCTTATCTTGGTTTGCCCCATGTAGAATTGTTCATGGAACAACCTTTCCAACTGGGTCCAATGATGGATCGAATTGGGGGGGAGAGTCGTAAACCAAGTAAAAGCGTTCTTTGTTAAAGAACTTGGGAAGTACTTGATCCTTAGGTTTTCGTTATTTGAAATGTCACCTGCTTCGATCAAGTATCTCGCCACATGCTCGACAGTAGATTCTGTCGTGTCCCAAGAGAACTTAGTGAATTTGGGGACTTTGCATCTAGGAGGTAAGTCTGTCTGTAACACGTACTCTGACAATGGAGATGTAAAGTTGGGCCTTCGAAAGCCCATGTTCACCCCATTCTGAGTCATGATCCTTTCGATCATGGTTGCCAGATTATTTTCCAAACCCGTATTCTGGTATTGGATATGCTGGACTACTTCGTCAGCATTTTGGTTTCTGTTAATTAACCTTACCTCTGGGGTTATTACCCTAGGTTCCTCGACGGGTTGCTCCAATCGTGCCCTAAGGTTTTGTTCGACAGGCTGTTGAGCCTGGTTGACGGTGGTTTCTTCCTCTAAGAATATCCCCTGGTTTCCCCTTATTTGCGCCCTTTGGGGCTGTCGAATAGGTTGGGGTACTCCAAAGAAATCAGCTAAACGCGTCATTTGCGCTGTCACTTGCTGATTCGACTGAGTAGTGTTTTATATTAGAGGGTTTAGCACCGTACTCAAAGTTTGTGCCAACATTTGCACCATATCATGGTTGCTTTCGTCCATTTGTTGCCTCAAAACTGCTGTCGAGGCATTTGTAAGGCCATGGGCTACTTGGGACGTTCCTCCTAAGAGTTGGGTCCTATTTCTATTCGCCATGCCTACTCCAGAACCTTGGAGTGGCGAAGAGGCACTCACTAAAGGGTCTGAAAAAGTGGACGCAGCATTCGTCAGGCTAGCCACTTCAGAAGTTGGCATACCATAGAGTGGCATAAATCCTGGTGGCGCTAAAGGCCTTGTGCCTAGATTTCCCCTTGGTGGGGGAGTTCCCAAAGGCATCCTGGGGCCCGTAAACAAAAGTAATGGCCCCGTTGCTGTGACCGTTACTGCTGGTGTCGAACCAACAGTTGTCGCTTCACTTACGGTCGTACTAACCGTTGCTCCCACATTCGTTTGTGGGATTTCGTTATTGTTTGGCGGATTCGCCATCTCTTCCCTTCTTCCGGCACTATTGTTATCGTTAGTGTATATTCTACCACTTCTCAATAACATACAACACTCCTCGAAAAGATGAGATTATTTTCAACAATCAACACACGGTCCCATCAGGTGTGCCAATTTGTTTACCTCGGGATTTGGTAAACAACCGCTGATCCTCCAAATGGTTACTTATTTGGTTACTCGCAGGATCGATCAGATTGATCCTAGGACATAGGTTGATTTTGAAGTTTGGTTAAATTGGATAAGGCTTTAAATAAAGAGGCTTTAAATAAAATAAAGAGGCTTTAAATGAAATTGCATGAAGAAAGGACTTGGTAAAATAAACAAGGCTTAAAGTAAAAGGCTTCGACAGGAATGTAAAGAAGAAAGCAAGTAAATTTCTGGAAAAGTAAATGACTTTGATTAATAAAATTGGTGTTTCACACATACATTTCTCAACAATTCTTTCTCACACGCTGGGTACTCGAATCTATATGAGTGACTTTGTATAGAATTGTGAACACACGCGAGAACTTACATGACTACTACTATTTATACTAAAACATCCCAAGTAACCGTCGGGCAGTTACACTGCTTCGAGATCATTCCACTTGGCACGTTCTCCACGTTCGACGCTCCAGATCTTCGCACGTCACACTTGGTAACCGCTGGAAACCGTTTTCCCTCCAAACGCTTGAATTTCAAACTGTTCCACTCTGAACCATCGAACACCTTCGTCGAGAGACATCTTCGACGAGAAACTCCTTCGACGTCGAAGGCAACCAACTTCTCCCTTGGAAGAAATCTTTTAAGTACCTTGCCATCTTTCGATGGGAATTTCGACGGACCTAGCTAGTCAAAAACATCCTTCAGCTTTAATGGCTGACATTAATAAAACAAGGGTGTCGAATTTAGGAGCCAACACACCTAAGAGACAATTTACCAGGATTGGCATGTCGCTAGCTCAGGTTCTACAACACCTGTTGAAGACAAAGCTAATTACATTAAAGACTCCTCCCAAGAATCCTAACACTACTGCTCCTAGTTACTGTCCCAAAGAGAGGTGTGCTTACCATTTCGACGGTCCCGGGCACAACACGAACAATTGTTGGGCTCTGAAGAACAGGATTCAAGACCTAATTGACGAAGGAGTGTTGGAGTTTACACAAGACGATCAATTGGAACTCTTATATCACTTCTCAAGGACATCCACATGAAGCAACGATCTGGGCGAGGAAATTTCTTGATCATTTAAATTTTCAATTATAATCTCTTTTATTGTTCAAACGATTATCTATTAATGTCAAACTTTGTTTCATTAATGTATTGCATATGTTTGTCTTGAATTCACCCATTCGTTTTCACTGTATTTAAACTATGATTTTTACTCTCTTTATGACATTCAACTCTTACTAAAAGTTACAAGCCTTTAGAGGGAGGATGACGAAAATAATGCCATAATCTCATGCAATATGCTTTTGGACAGACCTTGCTGACGATGTACAAGTGTTCTTTCAAATCCTAAACACTGGAGTTATAAGGAAGATAATTCCTAGTCAACCCCTTCGAGCCAAAGAAGTAGAAGTTTTCTTTTTTTGCACAAATTGAAACCTTTAATCAAAACCTGGGGCAGGGTAGTCTCTCAGTTGATTCAAACGCGCGTTTAGCCGTAAACTCTCATCTCGTAATACAACGAATGACATCAAAAACGCTCCTCTAGAATCAAAAGACGATGATGGTTCCCTATCACATAGGCAGTCATTATCTCTCAAAAAAGAAAAGCCCACTAAGTCAAAATCTACAAAGGAGACTTAAGAAAAACTGGGGCATCCCGCTGACCGTAATCTCAAAACAAGAACAGTCAGGCAAAAATTAGGGATAACAAATCAAAAGAAAGAGGTCACTGCAAATCCTCAACAACATGAAAAAAATGTTTCAAAAATGACTGCCTTCCGACAAACTTAACTTGTCTGAACCATCACCAAAACGTCATTCCAGACTCAATTGGAGTTCAAACTAACAATTAACTGAGTTTAGGACTGAAGAACGTCACGAAGAGCGGGTGGATACAAATACATTTTGAGCCTTTATCCTTTGTTTCTTAAACCGTGAACCAAGCCACGTTACAACCCGTCAAAAGTCCTAATTGAAGCATGGGTTAGTTCGAAAGCATACTGTTACAAAAGGTATCCTGACTCCTGTAGAGCTTTACTCTAAATCCTGAGTTGAATATTTCTTACAAAATTTCTTTACTTGCTAAAACGCATTTTCAAAAAGTTCAAGACAAACATAAACTTAGCATTACTTGAATATCACTGTTTGCATATGGCTATTTTGTTTGACAACGGAGAAATTCACACAACGAATATCCAGTGAATGAAATCTCTCTCAATCACTTCAAGTGGGATGACACTTCCAATGACAAATCTCCTATCAACAAGGAGGCATGACTATCCAAGCACACCTGGGACAGTCCATTCAAGATTCCAAGAAATCTCTCAAGAAGTACAGAATAACCAGGGGCAGGTCTCCATCTCCATTACTTGGGGCATTGAATGCCAATCTCAGCAAAGGGTTATGTACAGTCAAACATTTCCTGGCAGTGCCACAACCACTTGCTACTAGGGGAAGTGACAAATCTCCCCAAAATCCTTCTCATAGGATGATTCCCCAGCCAGATTTTCAATCTCTGAAAACCTCTTCCCAACTGAGTCGACTTCAAGAATCCTCGAGGATTTCTGCCAGTGAAGTCGCCGCCTCTCCAACAGACTGAGCAACAGGGTTTATTTCCCCAACAAATGGCAGGATTCCCCAGCTTGAGTTTGCCTCTCTGACTACTACAAATCAGAGGACCACAACTCCTCTTCCCCAATAGAATACTCTATAATCCCCAACAAAAACTGTGAAGCCTGGATTTTGACCAGATAACAGTATAAGGTGTTGCGAAGCCTGGATCTCGACCAGATAATAGTTCCCTTCTCCAAAAACATTGTGAAGCCTGGATTTCGACCAGATAACAGTATAAGGTGTTGCGAAGCCTGGATTTCGACCAGATAGTAGTTCCCTTCTCCAAAAACACTATGAAGCCCGGATTTCGACCAGATAACAGTATAAGGTGCTGTGGAGCCTGGATTTCGACCAGATAGTAGTTCCCTTCTCCAAAAACACTGTGAAGCCTGGATTTCAACCAGGTAATAGTATAAGGTGTTGCGAAGCCTGGATTTCGACCAGATAGTAGTTCCCTTCTCCAAGAACACTGTGAAGCTTGGATTTCGACCAATTAACAGTATAAGGTGCTGTGAAGCGTGGATTTCGACTAGATAGTAGTTCCCTTCTCCAAAAACACTATGAAGCCTGGATTTCGACCAGATAACAGTATAAGGTGCTGCGAAGCCTGGATTTCAACCAGATAGTAGTTCCCTTCTCCAAAAACGCTGTGAAGCCTGGATTTCGACCAGATAATAGTATAAGGTGCTACGAAGCCTGGATTTCGACCAGATAGTAGTTCCCTTCTCCAAAAACACTGAAGCCTGGATTTTAACCAGATAACAGTATAAGGTGTTGCGAAGCCTGGAATTAGACCAGATAATAGTTCACTTCCTCAAACGATAAAACATGAATCCCCGGTAGAAACATTCTAAGAAAAGTTTGAAGACACGCCTACTCTTCAACAACAATCCAGGATTTAATAACTCCCCAACACTTGTCAAGGATTTATTTTCCAAAGACAAAATTGCATCTCAACAACATTCATAGTATATGCATGCAAAATACATATAACACAAACCTTATCATTACGCAATACATACATCATGACATTTCATACAACTAACTCTTTACCTTTTCAGGAATGATCAATCAACAGATAAAGGTCATCATCCTGCTGAGGTAGTAATCATTCGAGATTCCTTCATCATCCTACTGAGATAGTAATCGTCCAAGATTCCTTCATCATCCTGCTGAGGTAGTAATCGTCCAAGATTCCTTCATCATCCTGCTGAGGTAGTAATCGTCCAAGATTCCTTCATCATCCTGCTGAGGTAGTAATCTTCCAAGATTCCTTCATCATCCTGCTGAGGTAGTAATCGTCCAAGATTCCTTCATCATATTTTTGGGGCAGCAATCGTCTCAGATTCCTTCATTACAAAAGAAAACTTTCAGATACAGTTCAGATAAGCACCAAATACGGATGCCATCCTGATACTCATTCAGATTCAGCTCTCAGATACAGTTCAGATACGAACCAGATATGGATGCCATCCTGATATTCATTCAGATTTATCTTTCAGATACAGTTCAGATATGCTCCAGATACGGATGCCATTCTAATACTCATTCAGACTCAACTCTCAGATACAGTTCAGATATGCACCAGATACGGATGCCATCCTGATACTCATTCAGATTCAGCTTTCAGATACAGTTTAGATACACTCTAGATACGGATTCCATCCTGATACTCATTCAGATTCAGCTCTCAGATACAGTTCAGATACGCACCAGATACAGATGCCATCCTAATACTCATTCATAATCAGCTCTCAGATATAGTTCAGATATGCACCAGATACAGATGCCATCCTGATACTCATTCAGATTCAGCTTTCAGATACAGTTCAGATACGCTCCAGATAAGAATGCCATCCTGATACTCATTCAGTTTCAGCTTTCAGATACAGTTCAGATACACTTCAAATACGAATGCAATCTTGATACTCATTCAAAGACAGCTTTCAGATACGAGTCAGATACAATCCATTTATGGATATTATTCTGGTACTCAACCTAACACATCCACTATTTCAGTATAAATCAACCAGAGATTTATTATGATACTTCTTCAAATTTTTGTCACCAATCACTTTTGAATGGCATCTTTAAGCCCATTTCCTACACAATCAATCACCACATCATCGAGTGCAAGTTTTTAGGCACTCTAGTGTCTAATCATCTTCCACCTTCAAGTCACGAATGGTGGATCCTCCAATCTAACTCTTCAGATTTAAGAAGATTGAACATGGGCAGCTGTTGTACCCCAAAATTTTCCCTCTCATTTCTCAAGGATTCTCTCACAATATCTTCTATGACGTCAAGTTTGCAACACTAATACATCAATTTAGGCTTGGAATTGGCACAAGGGCAAAATGGTCATTTGCATACTAAAAAGTCAAACTTTGACTTTTGGATCAAAATCAAGTTTCAAGAATCATATTTAATTAAGACATATGAAGTTTGTCTCGTCAAGAAATTCAAAAGTCAAAATTACTTTGGAAAAGTCAAATTTCTAAATACTTAGAATTTTTCTAAGTGTTTAAGAAATATGACAAGCTCAGAACTTCTGGCCAGATTTTCACCATGGTGGAAGTTGATTCTGGAAGAACTTCTAACACGAGAGTTTTAGATCTCAATAAGACC
Source organism: Vicia faba (assembly GCA_948472305.1). NCBI lineage: Eukaryota > Viridiplantae > Streptophyta > Magnoliopsida > Fabales > Fabaceae > Vicia > Vicia faba. Next base: position 795,096,238 of record OX451740.1, on the reverse strand, counting down.
TAAAATATTACAGAACCGAACTTCTCTTAGAAATGCTGGAATTTCAAGCTTTAAATGTTCAAAGACACGTCCATGAAACCGAAGCACTCAGCAAATTCTGGACACTTTCAAGACAGAGTTTGGTTAGAACTTCTGGGCGAGTTTTCACATAGGTTCAGTAAGAAGTTGCAAGAGCAATTCAAAGAAGGTTTACAAAGCGTGTTGCAAGCTTCCTGGAAAGTCTGAGAGCTCCTTCAGAACATGCTGGAGCAAGGAGATACAAAGATCAGAAGTTGGATGTCTATTCTAAGTTATGTTGAAGCTGAACTTCTGATCCAGAACTAAGCAATGATGCAGAATCTCACATTGCAGGATTTCTGGTTTGATCAATCTCATCATCATTTAATGCTCACAACAACTTTTGGGTCTTTGTCCAAAGGATTTCCCCACGTGTGGAATAGAAGTACCATTACTGTCTTGGAAAAGTAAAAGTTTGTACAAGAGTGTGTTGGGCCCATGCATTGCTTTTGCTTTTGAGGTTACCTTTCCTTAAATTCTGCTTACAAATCCGACTTAGGCGCGGATAAAGCTGCTAACCACCATACCTATTTGAACTTACTTCAAGAACAAGTCAGCGCCTAGTATATGATGGTTGTACCCCTTGACCTCTCCAAGCGACTAAACTTTTGCCTATAAATTGGACTTCATTGGCAACAGTAAAAGGGTCGGAAATTTGAGAAAGAAAAAGCCTTGAACCCCTACTAAAATTCCAAGAGTCCAAAACTGCAAACACAAAAATACAAAACCTGATAGCTTTTGATTCTTGCATTCAGACTCCATTTTTCCTCAAGTGTTTCTTGACTAAAGCCATCCATACAGTTTTTGATATACATTCAAAAGCCATCCTAACTTCTATAGTCAAGCTGTAACACACTCTCCATCAATATCCACGTCAAAGAAGTCAGAACTTTACTCCTTGGCTGTTCCAGAATTTTCCAATCATTCATAGCCCAAGTTGAAAGTTTCCAGCCTACTGAGCACGTGAAGAAGCTGGTCAGAACATCACAAGCGGTCAGAACCAGACTCCAGCTCACAGAACATTTTCCAGCTGCAAGGTAATCTTCTGCTGACTCTCGTCATATTACTTAAACATTGTTAGATTTGCACGTTCAAAAACACAATGTAGACATCCTGACTCTGATTCAGTATATATTCATATATTCTATGTATGTTTGCCTAAGTAGGGAGAATTTCAGTCCAGAACTTCTTGAAGAAATTAGGACTCAAAATTAGGATTAGCAAATTCATGCTTGCTTCTGATTTATAGTTCTGATATCTCTTATTTCTGAAACATTATGAAACCTGCCATAACTGTTATATGCGCATCTTCTGTTTTGTTGAGAAATGACTAAGTTGTAGATGTTCTGACTAGCATGGAGAGGGAGACGAAGTTCTACCAGTGGCATAGAACTTCTGAAATCTTCTTTGTTCCCAGCGGACCCAGAACTTTTGACTTTACCTATTTATACTAATATGATTTCTATTTTTGCAGCACGCCAGAGTCAGAACTTCTGATCTCTTTTAGTTCAACAATGCGCTGATTCTATTTTCTCTTTCCTTATTATTTTTTCTATCACTTCTATTTTCACTAATCAAAAACACAAAAAACATTTTACATTTTACATGCTTTATTTTATTTCTTAAAACAAAAAGATCAAAAATATTTTCTTAAAAAAAACACATTTCTTTTCTTAAACAAAACAAGTCAATTTCACATTTTCTTGTACATTCTTATCCATTCAATATGGTTGTAATAATAAATTAGGATTTAATTTTATTTGCAATCCCCATTTGTAAATCTGTACACCCCATCCCCCTAATGATTGTAATAGCGTAGGATATTTACTTTTCGCACTTTTTATTGCTTTCATATATTGCTAGTAATTAGGGTGTGTATGGCAAGATAAAAACAACAAATAGACAACCTAAAAATCAAAGACTAAAATGCATGCAATCAAACACACTATTCACACATGCACCCTTAGGGTAATCTCACTTGTTACCTATCGGAAATCAGTCATGTCCCTCGAATATGGGCGTTTTAGCAAAGACCCTCGATAAAAGAGATTAGTCCCTCGATGACCCTCGATGTTGCCTTCGGTAAACAATCTAGTCCCTAAACGACATTGCTAAAATGTCCCATAAGTTGTCTTCTATGACTATACAAAAAACGTCTCATGCCCGTTGTTGTACCCCAAAATTTTCCCTCCCACTTATCAAGATTTTTCTCATAAGATCTCCTTAGGCTCAAGACTGCACTAGAGTTTGATCAGCTCAAGACACCTCCTTATGCACTGATGACCAAAATTAGGGTTTGAGTTTGCACAAGGATTTTTGGACTATCAATGCTTCATATGACTTGCATGGACCATTATGGACCCCCAAGACCACTCATGTCAAGTTTCAAGCCTTGGATCACACTTTTGATCAGTCAATTGAACAGTTGACCTAAAAATCAACTGTATTGGGGAAAAAGTCAACCATAGCCAATTTACAATCAAAACTTATAATTTTTTATCCACATCAACATTTTAGACTCATAGGTATCATTTGATCAATTTTGGACCATAATTCCTCAAGAAATTTGATCAAATCTTCAAAAGGGCAATATGGTCAAAATTAGGGTTTTGATTGGGAAAGGGCAATTTCTGATTTTTTTACCTAGCAAATGGTAAATTGGTTTAAGGCATGATCTAAAGAGTCCGAGTGCACCATTTTGACCTAATGACATGATTCAAAACATTACAAGTCCATTGGATTGACAGATGAATTTTGCAGTCAACTGATCAAAAGTCAATTGTATACTGAAAAGTCAAACTTTGACAATTTTGGTCAAATTCAAGTGCCAAAGATCATAATTCATCAGAACATGTAAAAATAGGAAAATTATTCATCAAGAAATCAAGAATTTAAGATTTCATCTTAAAATGTTAAAATTTCTTAACTTAGAAATTTTTCTAAGTATGAAAATTTTCTTATTTTTTCATAACTTTAAGCCAAATTTTCACCATGATACAAGATGATTCAAAGGAAACTTCCAACATAAAAGTTGTAGATCTCCATGAAATCTACAACTTTTATTCACACAAATTCTCCTAAAAGGGCTTAGATCTCAAGTTATAATTTTGTTAATACATGCTCATGAACTAAAAAAGACTTAGTGAAATTTTGCCCAAGTTAGGCAGATTTTTGACCTAACTTCATGGAAATTTTTCACATAGTTCCAAGGGAAGTCTTCAAAATCAATTCAAATATAACTTGAATATCACATTGCAAGCTTTCCAAAATGTACAAGAACTCCTAGTGATCATTCCTGAGCAAGGAGAATCAAAGGCAAGAAGTTGGTGTTTTGTCACTTGGATTACAAGCCCTTTTGTGAAGAACACTTGATCCAATCTTCAAGCATGTTGTACAAATCTTGCTTTTAAAGCTTCAAACTTTCTAATCACTCAATAATTTATTGCTTACACAACTGGTAGAGCCATTGTCCAAGCATTTGAGCCATTATCCAAGTTGTATTTCCATTTTTGGAAGAAAGTCACCACTTCCATTTTGGAAAAGTGACTTTAATCACAATGTCAACTCTTCTTGAGCCCATATATTGTTGTTTCTGACTCAAAAGAATTTAAAATCAAGAAGCAACATATCTACAGCCTGCTAACCACCTTGCAAACCCTTGTTCTCCACATTGAAACCATGTTTGTCAACTTTGCTTCAAAAACAAGTAATCAAGCCATAACATGTGATTTCAACTTCTGAGTTGTTTCAAGCCTCAAAACCTCTTGCCTATAAGTACAAACACTATTTGCAAGATGACACATAGATGCTAGTGCCCTAAAACTATCTCAAATACTCAAAAACCATAAATCTACTCAAGAACACCATTGAGACACAGTTTTGAACCAAAACTCATCATCTTCATTTTCACTCGTGCGTTTTGAAAACTAATCATTCAAACACCTTCTATACATCATACCAAAGCAATCTAGGCCCCTGTTTCAAGACTGTAACTCCTCCATCACTATCCACCATTTTCAAATATCAAGCTAGCAGGTTGACTTGAGTAGAGAGATTAAGGGACTTTCAAGGCAAAGTAGGAGTTGGAACATACTCAAGGAGGTCCAGGCAAGCTAAACAGATCCTCAGGCCATCTCAAAAGTTGCTCAAACTCCATTCACGACTTCAGCTGCAAGAGATAAATTTTCAAACTTCTATCTTTCCATACAAGAATCATTTGATCCTGATTTGTGAAGACAAAATATAGATATCTTTGCTCTAAAGCTAACCATGTTCATAGTTCCCATTTATATAGACTGTGTATAGAGAATTTTGGATTTGAAATTTCTGAGAAAATTAGGTTTCAATTTAGGGTCAGTAAAATTAGTTTTTATCTTTGACTTTTAACTTACATAAGTTATATGGTTGGATTCGTGGGAAGAAACACCATAACTTTCATGTTTGAACTTTCCATTTTTGTGGAGAGATGAAGAAGATACATGTGGTCCGGTTAGGCGCGAGGTTGAAGATGAAGTTGCCTTCAGGAAGCAGCTTCTAATATATATTTATGGTTTGACATAAGTAAATGGATGTACAGCCACCCCAGTGGCAAGCGTGCGCATACTAAGTCACTTCTTACCTAAAGGACGAGGGTTCGAACCAATGTGAACCCCCTTTTTGCATTTTTTATATTTTCTGATTTTTTCTAACATTGTTTGTTTTTTGCAGGCGCTGGGCCCTTTGGGCCTGACATTGTTTTTTTTACTAACTCACCTCCCTGCCTACTTTTGGTACCCCCTGGCCCATTTATTTTTATTTACTTATTTATTTCATTTTTTTTAATTTTAATTAAATTTTCTAAAATACTAAAAATCATGAAAAATACAAAAATGATACATTTTATATTTTGACTTATTTTTATTTTATTTTTTCCATGGACAAAAATATTTTATTTACTATACTTTATTTATTTTTCTTATAAACTTAATTAATATTATATTATTTATTTTTCTTCATACCATTTAAAAATATATTATTTAAATACCAAAAAAGACTAAAAATATTTTTAAAGCTATAAATATTTTCAAGATAAAAGTGCCAAAAATACTTTCCTTAAAAATTATTTTCTTTTGGCTAATTAATAGAATTAGGGTTTTCTTTTAAAAACCTTTTTCTTAATAAATTCAAATTTAATTATTTATTTTCTTTAAATTAGGTTAAGATAAAAAAAGTCTTTCTTTATGAAAATCAAACAAAATTCATCTTCTTTATATTTTTATCCTTATACATTTATCCATCATTATACTTTGCATTTATGTAATTTTTGTACATATTCGATTTGGTTGTAATAGATTAATTAGGTTTATATTATTGCAATCCCCATTCATAAATTGTATACCCCCCTCCCACAAATGTTGTAATAGCGTAGTAACTTTAAATTTCGCAATTTATCGCTTTTATATACAATGCTAGTAATTAGGGTTTGTATGGAAAGACTAAAACCAATGCTTAGAAAACCCTAATTCAAGACAAAAACAAGCATGAAAACAATACACTTACACACAAGCACACCTAGGGTAAAATCCACTTGGCTGCCTTACAAAATGGCCATATTACGCATGTAAGGTATCTTAGCAAAAGCAAACAAATACAAGATCATAGTCTCTCGATGACGCTATCCAAGTTGCCTTACAAATGATCTTAGTCCCTCAAAAAGAATGCTAAGATACCTTGCAACATTGCTAATCATGGTTATGCAATGACCCACGCCCGTCCCGTTAACATCCAAAGATAGGGTTGCTTACCAAATAAATGGTAAGACAACAATGTCAAAGGAAAAGAAAATGAACAGGAAAGATATTTGAGTAGGTAGATTGCTCCCAATTACTTGCTCCATTTCAAACAAAACATCCTTGCTATTTTCAAAAACAAACACCTACACTGTCAAAACATCTTACAAACTTGAAAACATTTTCAAAAGATCAACATCTTTGTATACATTCTTACGAACGAGAATCATTACAAAGATTGCCTAAGCAATGGCCTCTTTTACAAAATACTTTCAAAAACCACACAAAGCACAATTTCAAATAAAAACAAGTTATCTATCAAGTAACTAAGAGCCCATGGAAAACCATGGATGAAAAGGGTGGCAATACCTTCCCTTTTCATAATCTACCCCCCGAACTCAAGAAAAAATCTCAAAGGTCTTTCCTGTGCTTTTTCACCTTTCCTTTTAGATAAAAGAAAAGTCGGTGGCGACTCTTGTTAACCGTAACATTTGCGATCAAATGCAAAACTCTCAAGTCAGTTCTCCCACCGTATCACAGAACTGGCGACTCTGCTGGGGATTATTCTAAAAGTGGGGTTACTGTAGTGGTAGAAATGTTCAAGACTAAGCCATTGGATTGACTAGACTTTATACAAATCAAAATAAAAATCGCCACCGCACTTTATTGTTTCCAAAGGAAAGGGAAAAGAGCGAATAACCAAAAAAAATAGGGGGAAAGATTCAAGGTAAGGGGGTTGGTTATGCAAAGGGAAGGTATTAACACCCTAAACATCTACGGTACTATGCAGGAACCTCTTTGAAAAATCTGTATATTTTGGCTATAAAAATGTGTTGCATATAAAATGGATGTTGGAGGTGAGAAAAGAAATATTTTTATGATTTTTTTGCACCCGCCGCGGCTGCGAACCTTTAGTGCCTACGTACCACCTTTCGTGCAATAGGGGATCAGGGTACACGTAGTTCCTCTTTTAAAAATTTGAAACACAAGTGTGTTGGTTAATTTTATGAGATAAGACATCATCGTCATTGTCCGTGTGGAAAACATACTTACTACCGACAATTATGAGAAAGGAGAATTTGCATCATCTCAAAGTGGAGGATATGGCTTGGATTTTAAAATCAACAATGCCTCACTCAACACCCAAGTGGAAAATATCTCTCTTTACTACATATTGTAGAAGTATAGTTGTTTGCATCACTACAAGGATTGACAAGAGTCTAATCTTTTAAGAAAAGTTTTAAAATAAAAATCCAAAGTGGCAAAAATGGTTTGAAATGAGATTGATTGACTTTTAGTGTTCTCACAAAAATGTCAAGGTATTATTAAATTGATTGAAATTTATTTATGAAAACGTTTTGAGAATGCATGGACCTAAGTCCAAGTTTATTATGAAAGTGTTTCAAGTTTAGAAATAAGAAGAGTTTTTAAAAGGAGGCAGGAGATTTTTGAAATTAAAGAAGATGGGAGGAGATGAAGAGACTATCTTAAAGCATAAGGTAAAAGCTAGGGATAAGAACCATCTAACCAACAAGAATCCAATACTTGACATTATGAGTCAATATAAAATTCCCATTCTTCGGATTGAAACCAAGCAAGCAAAGATACTAGACCTCTCGAGAGAACCAAACTTCAAGTGTATTAAGTCTTCGCAAAAATTGGGCAGAGTAACGGCTGTATACGGGTGAATTCCAGATTATGAACAAAGTATGTAATCACAATAACCTGTACACAAAACAAACAAACAACCCAATGTATTGAGGTAAACCTCAAGAACTCCAAACAAAATATCAAATAAAGATCACAAGGTCTCCAAGATAGGCCAAGGTTTCTAATCCTAAGTCCAAGAAGTCCAATACTCCATAATGCCAAGGATAGTAACCAAATAGTCCAAGTATCATTAAAGATTTTTATGGTTCATGTTGATTATTAGGTGTCTTTAAAAGGAAAAAAAAATCTCAAGTGAGCAAAATAAAAATGATATAAAAGTAAATGATCAAGTGAGCAAAATAAAAATGGCATAAGAATAAATGCTCAAGTGAGCAAAATAAAAAAATGGCATGAAATGTAAATGCTTAAATTAAATGGTACATAAATCATAAAAAATAAAAGCATAAAGTAAAGTCAATTGTTAGAAATTAGTGGTTAGTTGGATGACCATCTTGAAACTTGCATTTGGAACTCATTAGAGGATTGGTAGAACCAAAGCCTCCACACAACAAGTTGCATTTTCTTTTTGTCAAGTATATCATCCATTTTGGAATCCTCAAAAGTAACATTTAATGATCAACGATGTTTAAGTGATCCGCATTGACCAAAGTTGTTGTAGATCCATTAGAGGATTGGTAGAACCAAAGCCTCCACACAATGAATCTCAAGGTTATTGGATCAAAGAGATCAAATTAACATACCTGGGCTTGCAATCATAAGTTTGGGCCACAAATGATCATTTATTTGAATTGGGACAAAATTTAGCGCTATGTTAAGCAATCGTAAGTGGACTTATGTAGAAGTCGCACCTATTTTGAGGCCGATCAATAGCAATCTTGTACTTCATGTTTGGATAAATGATATAGGAATCACCATCCCTTAACATGTAGCACAATTAAAAAAGAAAGGGATAAGATGAAGAGGGAGAGGAATGATAAGCTAATTTGGATCACCATTTCAAAATTCTTTCATCTTTAAATTCAACCACTCCTCTAGATGGATTAAAGCACTAAATATATCATTAATCCAAAGCACCAAAAATGAATTAAATAATTCATTCTTAGGTAGATTTGAATTGATGAACATTTATCCAACTTCATCTACATCACAAAGTCCATTGAGTTTAAAGACAAATTGGACATTTAAAATTGCAATCCAAACCAACAATCAAAAGAGTGAGTAGAAAAAAAATATTTGAGTCAAAATAGCCCCACAATAAGGCAGAAAAAGTATCTTTGGAATTGTTACAATCAATTGTGTTTAGACAACAACCGATTGCATCAGTGCAGTTTTTTTCAAATCAATTTTCTATGACAAACAATTGCAATGTTACAACAATTGATTGCAACCTGTTAAAATCAGTAGAAAACAACATTTCAAGGATCAAATTCTTGTTCCAACTTTTCATCAAACACCTTATGATCATGGATCCAATTGAGCATGAAAATTCCATCAAATTATGAGAAAATAACACTAGTGGAATCATAAAAACAGTGCTCAATGAATCAAAACCAGAAATCCACAAGAGATCACATTGTGAAAGATGATGATCCAACTTACCAAAGGTAGAATTAGAGAATTATCAAACAACTTCCAGAATTTGCTTCAATTCAACCACAAGAATCAATTACCAAAGCTTGGATGTAGAGAATTGATGAAGAAAAAGTGTTTGGATGAAGGTTTAGCTCAAAGATTAGTAAGCTTCAATGCAAAGCTTACTAACTTTTTGAAAATGGAGCTTTGAGTGAATTTGGTAGATGGAGAGAATTGAGAGATTTTTTAGCAAAGTGATTTTGGCTTTCAAAAGATTGAAATTTGAATGAGATGAGGGCTTGGATTTGCTTCAATTCAACCACAAGAATCAATTACCAAAGCTTGGATGTAGAGAATTGATGAAGAAAAAGTGTTTGGATGAAGGTTTAGCTCAAAGATTAGTAAGCTTCAATGCAAAGCTTACTAACTTTTTGAAAATGGAGCTTTGAGTGAATTTGGTAGATGGAGAGAATTGAGAGATTTTTTAGCAAAGTGATTTTGGCTATCAAAAGATTGAAATTTGAATGAGATGAGGGCTCTATTTATAGAGTTTAGGATTGGGATTAGTGGTAATTTGGTAATTGATTCTTGGAGCCAAAAATTTAATTAATGATATAATTTTCAAATTATGCAGAAACATTGGAGCCAAAAAGATGACAGATTTGAAATTGCTGGCTTTTTTTCAAAAATCACGTGTGTTTTGCTGTTATGAGTCGACACAAGAGTCGTATGCGTCGACACATGCTAGTTGTATAACACATCATGAGTCGACGCAAGCTTCTATGGATCGATACAAGCTGCTATCTCAACACAATACAAAATCAATCAATTTGCATGAGTCGGTACATAACATGTATGTGTCGACACATGCTAGTTATACAAACCAGGATGAGTCGATACAAGCCTCTATGGGTCGATGCAAGCTGCTACTTCGACACAATCCAGAATCAATCAACTTGCATGAGTCGACACATAACATGTATGTGTCGATACATACTAAAAAAAAATTATTTTTGAAGGCTAAAAAAAAACACTTTTCTCAAAGATTGTGCACAATACACTGTGCAATCAATTGCACAGGAAAACAAAAATGAAATTTTTTTTTTTTTTAGCAAATAGAGATTTTAGGGAAATAATACCGGAAAACCTTATTTGTCGGATGCTTTGACTCGGTACCTACAAAACACAATTTTGCAAAGACAAAGACAAATATTTTTTGCATTTTGGTTAGAGGTTAATTATCAATGCATATACAAAATACACAACTAAGGTGCTTGGAGATTCCTCAAGATCAAACTTAAAGATAGGAGATAGAAAAAAAGAGGAAGAACCAACCCTAATGTGATTTTGTTATGATCAAGTTGACATATGATAGGGGAATCTTAGGGGCAAAAATTGGGGTACAACAGCTGCCCTTATTTAAGTGTCTTCTATCCGGAGATACGAAGGTTAAAAATCTTCGTGTCGACGCGATTGAAGATACTTAAATATAAAACAAGCCCTATTTTTTTCTCTAAGATGCCATGCAATGCTTATGATTATGAATGCATATGAACAGAACCAAAGAGACGCAAAGTATCACTAGGGATGCCACAAAAATGAAGAAACAAAGGAGCAACCCCACCAGGAAAATAAATTACTGGTGGACTAAAAGAATTGAATCAGAGAGGAGGATAACAAGCATCGACGTTCACTGCCGATGTCTACCAACGTTCACTGAAGGTAGAGAGAAAATATCATACCATCTCCGTTCACTGACGATGAACTATCAACGTTCACTGAAGATAGAAAAAAGATAACAAACACCGATGTTCACTGCCGATGTACTACCAACGTTCACTGAAGGTAGAGAGAACATATCATACCACCGCCGTTCACTGACGATGAACTATCAACGTTCACTGATGATAGCAAAAAGATAACAAACACCGACGTTCACTGCCGATGTACTACCAACGTTCACTGAAGGTAGAGAGAAAATATCATATCACCGCCGTTCACTGACGACAAACTATCAACATTCACTGAAGATAGCAAAAAGATAAGAAACACTAACGTTCACTGCTGATGTACTACCAACTTTCACTGAAGGTAGAGAGAACATATCATACCACCGCCGTTCACTGACGATGAACTATCAACGTTCACTGATGATAGCAAAAAGATAAGAAACACTAACGTTCACTGCCGATGTACTACCAACGTTCACTGAAGGTAGAAAGAGAAAATATCATACCACCGCCGTTCACTGACGATGAACTATCAATGTTCACTGATGATAGTAAAAATATAAGAAACACCGACGTTCACTGCTGATGTACTACCAACATTCACTGAAGGTAGAGAGAACATATCATACCACCGCCGTTCACTGACGATGAACTATCAACGTTCGCTGATGATAGCAAAAAGATAAGAAACACCGACGTTCACTGCCAATGTACTACCAACATTCACTGAAGGTAAAAAGAGAAAATATCATACCACCGTCGTTCACTGACGATGAACTATCAACGTTCACTGAAGATAGCAAAAAGATAAGAAACACCAACGTTCACTGCCGATGTACTACCAACGTTCACTGAAGGTAGAAAGAGAAAATATCATACCACCGCCGTTCACTGACGATAAACTATCAACGTTCACTGAAGATAGAAAAAAGATAAGAAACACTGACATTCACTGCCGATGTACTACCAACATTCACAGAAGGTAGAAAGAGAAAATATCATACCACCGCCGTTCACTGACGATGAACTATCAACATTCACTGAAGATAGCAAAAAGATAACAAACACTAATGTTCACTACCGATGTACTACCAACATTCACTGACGGTAGAAAGAGAATATATCATACCACCGCCGTTCACTGACGATGAACTATCAACGTTCACTGAAGATAGCAAAAAGATAAGAAACACCGACGTTCACTGCCGATGTACTACCAACATTCACTGAAGGTAGAAAGAAAAAATATCATACCACCGCCGTTCACTGACGATGAACTATCAACGTTCACTGATGATAGCAAAAAGATAAGAAACACCAACGTTCACTGCCGATGTACTACCAACGTTCACTGAAGGTAGAGAGAACATATCATACCACCGCCATTCACTGACGATGAACTATCAACGTTCACTGAAGATAGCAAAAAGATAACAAACACCGACGTTCATTGCCGATGTACTACCAACGTTCACTGATGATGGAAAGAGAATATATCAAGTTTTCCCCAAAATTCTGGTGTTTTACCTAGAACGGGTCTCAACTTCCTCTTTAACCAAGGCACTCTGCCTGGAAAGGGTAATATGTAAGCTTATCTCAAATAAAGAGACTTCCACTCATTGCCAAGGGGAATTTCAAAGAGAAATGACTTTCTGGGGATAGAAATATGGCTTCCTGGGGAAAGAGATATGACTTCCTGGGGAAAGAGACATGACTTCCTGGGGATAGAAATATGGCTTCCTGGGGAAAGAGATATGACTTCCTGGGGAAAGAGATATGACTTCATAGGGATAGAAATATGGCTTCCTGGGGAAATGCCATATTATTCCTGCTGAGGAGATAAAGTCTTCTCGTGCAAAATAAATGCATAAACCAAAACTCAAAGTTCTCAGAAATCCAAAGTAAATAATATCGTCCAAGTATAGTAACCAAATAGTCCAAGTATCATTAAAGATTTTTATGGTTCATGTAACCATAATGCCAAGGATAGTAACCAAATAGTCCAAGTATCATTAAAGATTTTTATGGTTCATGTTGATTATTAGGTGTCTTTAAAAGGAAAAAAAAATCTCAAGTGAGCAAAATAAAAATGATATAAAAGTAAATGATCAAGTGAGCAAAATAAAAATGGCATAAGAATAAATGCTCAAGTGAGACAAATAAAAAAATGGCATGAAATGTAAATGCTTAAATTAAATGGTACATAAATCATAAAAAATAAAAGCATAAAGTAAAGTCAATTGTTAGAAATTAGTGGTTAGTTGGATGACCATCTTGAAACTTGCATTTGGAACTCATTAGAGGATTGGTAGAACCAAAGCCTCCACACAACAAGTTGCATTTTCTTTTTGTCAAGTATATCATCCATTTTGGAATCCTCAAAAGTAACATTTAATGATCAACAATGTTTAAGTGATCCGCATTGACCAAAGTTGTTGTAAATCCATTAGAGGATTGGTAGAACCAAAGCCTCCACACAATGAATCTCAAGGTTATTGGATCAAAGAGATCAAATTAACATACCTGGGCTTGCTATCATAAGTTTGGGCCACAAATGATCATTTATTTGAATTGGGACAAAATTTAGCGCTATGTTAAGCAATCGTAAGTGGACTTATGTAGAAGTCGCACCTATTTTAAGGCCGATCAATAGCAATCTTGTACTTCATGTTTGGATAAATGATATAGGAATCACCATCCCTTAACATGTAGCACAATTAAAAAAGAAAGGGATAAGATGAAGAGGGAGAGGAATGATAAGCTAATTTGGATCACCATTTCAAAATTCTTTCATCTTTAAATTCAACCACTCCTCTAGATGGATTAAAGCACTAAATATATCATTAATCCAAAGCACCAAAAATGAATTAAATAATTCATTCTTAGGTAGATTTGAATTGATGAACATTTATCCAACTTCATCTACATCACAAAGTCCATTGAGTTTAAAGACAAATTGGACATTTAAAATTGCAATCCAAACCAACAATCAAAAGAGTGAGTAGAAAAAAAATATTTGAGTCAAAATAGCCCCACAATAAGGCAGAAAAAGTATCTTTGGAATTGTTACAATCAATTGTGTTTAGACAACAACCGATTGCATCAGTGCAGTTTTTTTCAAATCAATTTTCTATGACAAACAATTGCAATGTTACAACAATTGATTGCAACCTGTTAAAATCAGTAGAAAACAACATTTCAAGGATCAAATTCTTGTTCCAACTTTTCATCAAACACCTTATGATCATGGATCCAATTGAGCATGAAAATTCCATCAAATTATGAGAAAATAACACTAGTGGAATCATAAAAACAGTGCTCAATGAATCAAAACCAGAAATCCACAACAGATCACATTGTGAAAGATGATGATCCAACTTACCAAAGGTAGAATTAGAGAATTATCAAACAACTTCCAAAATTTGCTTCAATTCAACCACAAGAATCAATTACCAAAGCTTGGATGTAGAGAATTGATGAAGAAAAAGTGTTTGGATGAAGGTTTAGCTCAAAGATTAGTAAGCTTCAATGCAAAGCTTACTAACTTTTTGAAAATGGAGCTTTGAGTGAATTTGGTAGATGGAGAGAATTGAGAGATTTTTTAGCAAAGTGATTTTGGCTTTCAAAAGATTGAAATTTGAATGAGATGAGGGCTTGGATTTGCTTCAATTCAACCACAAGAATCAATTACCAAAGCTTGGATGTAGAGAATTGATGAAGAAAAAGTGTTTGGATGAAGGTTTAGCTCAAAGATTAGTAAGCTTCAATGCAAAGCTTACTAACTTTTTGAAAATGGAGCTTTGAGTGAATTTGGTAGATGGAGAGAATTGAGAGATTTTTTAGCAAAGTGATTTTGGCTATCAAAAGATTGAAATTTGAATGAGATGAGGGCTCTATTTATAGAGTTTAGGATTGGGATTAGTGGTAATTTGGTAATTGATTCTTGGAGCCAAAAATTTAATTAATGATATAATTTTCAAATTATGCAGAAACATTGGAGCCAAAAAGATGACAGATTTGAAATTGCTGGCTTTTTTTCAAAAATCACGTGTGTTTTGCTGTTATGAGTCGACACAAGAGTCGGATGCGTCGACACATGCTAGTTTTATAACACATCATGAGTCGACGCAAGCTTCTATGGATCGATACAAGCTGCTATCTCAACACAATACAAAATCAATCAATTTGCATGAGTCGGTACATAACATGTATGTGTCGACACATGCTAGTTATACAAACCAGGATGAGTCGATACAAGCCTCTATGGGTCGATGCAAGCTGCTACTTCGACACAATCCAGAATCAATCAACTTGCATGAGTCGACACATAACATGTATGTGTCGATACATACTAAAAAAAAATTATTTTTGAAGGCTAAAAAAAAACACTTTTCTCAAAGATTGTGCACAATACACTGTGCAATCAATTGCACAGGAAAACAAAAATGAAATTTTTTTTTTTTTTTTTGCAAATAGAGATTTTAGGGAAATAATACCGGAAAACCTTATTTGTCGGATGCTTTGACTCGGTACCTACAAAACACAATTTTGCAAAGACAAAGACAAATATTTTTTGCATTTTGGTTAGAGGTTAATTATCAATGCATATACAAAATACACAACTAAGGTGCTTGGAGATTCCTCAAGATCAAACTTAAAGATAGGAGATAGAAAAAAAGAGGAAGAACCAACCCTAATGTGATTTTGTTATGATCATGTTGACATATGATAGGGGAATCTTAGGGGCAAAAATTGGGGTACAACAGCTGCCCTTATTTAAGTGTCTTCTATCCGGAGATACGAAGGTTAAAAATCTTCGTGTCGACGCGATTGAAGATACTTAAATATAAAACAAGCCCTATTTTTTTCTCTAAGATGCCATGCAATGCTTATGATTATGAATGCATATGAACAGAACCAAAGAGACGCAAAGTATCACTAGGGATGCCACAAAAATGAAGAAACAAAGGAGCAACCCCACCAGGAAAATAAATTACTGGTGGACTAAAAGAATTGAATCAGAGAGGAGGATAACAAGCATCGACGTTCACTGCCGATGTCTACCAACGTTCACTGAAGGTAGAGAGAAAATATCATACCATCTCCGTTCACTGACGATGAACTATCAACGTTCACTGAAGATAGAAAAAAGATAACAAACACCGATGTTCACTGCCGATGTACTACCAACGTTCACTGAAGGTAGAGAGAACATATCATACCACCGCCGTTCACTGACGATGAACTATCAACGTTCACTGATGATAGCAAAAAGATAACAAACACCAACGTTCACTGCCGATGTACTACCAACGTTCACTGAAGGTAGAGAGAAAATATCATATCACCGCCGTTCACTGACGACAAACTATCAACATTCACTGAAGATAGCAAAAAGATAAGAAACACTGACGTTCACTGCTGATGTACTACCAACTTTCACTGAAGGTAGAGAGAACATATCATACCACCGCCGTTCACTGACGATGAACTATCAACGTTCACTGATGATAGCAAAAAGATAAGAAACACTAACGTTCACTGCCGATGTACTACCAACGTTCACTGAAGGTAGAAAGAGAAAATATCATACCACCGCCGTTCACTGACGATGAACTATCAATGTTCACTGATGATAGTAAAAATATAAGAAACACCGACGTTCACTGCTGATGTACTACCAACATTCACTGAAGGTAGAGAGAACATATCATACCACCGCCGTTCACTGACGATGAACTATCAACGTTCGCTGATGATAGCAAAAAGATAAGAAACACCGACGTTCACTGCCAATGTACTACCAACATTCACTGAAGGTAGAAAGAGAAAATATCATACCACCGTCGTTCACTGACGATGAACTATCAACGTTCACTGAAGATAGCAAAAAGATAAGAAACACCAACGTTCACTGCCGATGTACTACCAACGTTCACTGAAGGTAGAAAGAGAAAATATCATACCACCGCCGTTCACTGACGATAAACTATCAACGTTCACTGAAGATAGAAAAAAGATAAGAAACACTGACATTCAGTGCCGATGTACTACCAACATTCACAGAAGGTAGAAAGAGAAAATATCATACCACCGCCGTTCACTGACGATGAACTATCAAAATTCACTGAAGATAGCAAAAAGATAACAAACACTGATGTTCACTACCGATGTACTACCAACATTCACTGACGGTAGAAAGAGAATATATCATACCACCGCCGTTCACTGACGATGAACTATCAACGTTCACTGAAGATAGCAAAAAGATAAGAAACACCGACGTTCACTGCCGATGTACTACCAACATTCACTGAAGGTAGAAAGAAAAAATATCATACCACCGCCGTTCAGTGACGATGAACTATCAACGTTCACTGATGATAGCAAAAAGATAAGAAACACCAACGTTCACTGCCGATGTACTACCAACATTCACTGAAGGTAGAGAGAACATATCATACCACCGCCATTCACTGACGATGAACTATCAACGTTCACTGAAGATAGCAAAAAGATAACAAACACCGACGTTCATTGCCGATGTACTACCAACGTTCACTGATGATGGAAAGAGAATATATCAAGTTTTCCCCAAAATTCTGGTGTTTTACCTAGAACGGGTCTCAACTTCTTCTTTAACCAAGGCACTCTGCCTGGAAAGGGTAATATGTAAGCTTATCTCAAATAAAGAGACTTCCACTCATTGCCAAGGGGAATTTCAAAGAGAAATGACTTTCTGGGGATAGAAATATGGCTTCCCGGGGAAAGAGATATGACTTCCTGGGGAAAGAGACATGACTTCCTGGGGATAGAAATATGGCTTCCTGGGGAAAGAGATATGACTTCCTGGGGAAAGAGATATGACTTCATGGGGATAGAAATATGGCTTCCTGGGGAAATGCCATATTATTCCTGCTGAGGAGATAAAGTCTTCTCGTGCAAAATAAATGCATAAACCAAAACTCAAAGTTCTCAGAAATCCAAAGTAAATAATATCGTCATGCAACCACGAATCCAATTAGAAACAAACTGGAGTAAGACGGCTAACGAAGATACATCCTTTGAGAAATAAACTCGAGAGGGAAAACCAAATCCACCTAAGCAAGGAGCGCTGCAGGAAGGTTAGAACACAATGTCAATAAAAAATGATTTGTAGCAATGCATAATGCATGTATGAATGTATGAATGTATCAGTGATATCGTGTATATGTTGGTAAAAGGATACATAATCAGTATAAACAAACAAAACCGCCTCAGGTACCAACAAAATTGGGCTAAACTTCAACCAGAAAGATCAATCCAAGAAAGGTAAAAGCAACTGCGGAAACCAAACCTATTACCAGGATAGAACATCTTTCTTCCGGTTTCATCGGAGAAACCAGTTTTTCAAAAGCAACATACCTACTGGAGATTGCAAGACCAGCCTCAAATAAAGCAGACTGACGCCGAGATAATCAAACCTCACTGGGGAATTCAAACCCACTTTGAAGGAGGAAAAACATACAGACTTCACTAAGGGAGACAATGCTTCATCATCGAGACATCTACTGGGGACTTCATGCTGACTTCATTGGAGAGGTCAAAACCACATCATCAAGGGGAAACCAAGATACGTTCTTCACTGGGGAAACCGGAGATACGTGTTCTTCGAGAGTAATTATTGCACCAACTTCTTTGGGGATAAAGGACTTCTATCAAATAAACGAGGCCTTCGCTGGAGAATATTGGATTGAGTCTTCATATCATACAAACCTATTCCAACAAAAGATGCCCTGGTATAGTCTTCCTGGGAAATCAAGAAGTCAACACTAATGCCAATACTGCAAAAAGAGCGATATCTTAGCACACTGAAGGAATAAAACCTTTCATCATATGAGGGAAAACTTTGCTGGGGAATCTGGGACAGAGGCTTCTGACCATGCAAACCCAAAATCAAAAGCGAACCAAGACTTGGCCGGGGATAATGGGATCACAAACCTAATATTGTACCTTGCACCCACTGGTATCGTCTTTAACTATCTGAGAAACACACAAAGATTGCGCACATACCAACAAGATGACCTGAGAAAAACCTTCATGAAGGAAGTAAATCTTCTTAAAACAACTGGAGTTTGTTCATTCCTGGGATCGCCATTTTTGTTGTCATTGTTTCATCACAAATCCCAAAGTAAATTGAATTGTGAAGATCTCCCTTTTTTTTTTAAAATTCAATTTTGCTTTTTAATCTTTTTGCTTTAAAAATTATTATCAGTAATAAATGGAGTCTTTGCAAGCTAAATAAAAATAAGAACACAAAGAATTGGACAAAAAAGCTCGAATTTCATTAATAGAATGGTAGTCTGCGAATGGCGAGACTCCATGGATGATTACAAAGTTTGGGAAATGGTAATATATAATGGAAAAGATACATTGAGATACAATGACCACCATTCCCCCTAACAACTTTTGAAATCCTGAGCAGCAACTTTTGTTGAAGTATGGTGAGGATCCGAGAAGATTGTTGCTTCAACGATCAAGTCTTGTCTGACGTAGTTACTTGCCAAGAAAAATCCCTAACTTTTGCCTAAGCTGCCCTTGCGGGTTTTCAACTTAGCGGGAAATTTATTCTGTTTATGTCTCTAATTTTTGCCTAGACCGCCCTTTCGGGTTTTCAGCCTACCGAGACGCTCCTTTTTGCCTAAGCCGCCCTTTCTGGTTTTCAACTTAGCGAGCTGTTCTTTTATTTCTTTAGGCGCAGTATTTCTTGACCACGTCAGCATTCAAGGGACGTGGGAACTCCTCGACATCCATAGTTTCAAGAATTAATGCACCACCAGAGAAGGCTTTCTTGATAACATACAGGCCTTCAAAATTGGGAGTCCACTTGCCCCTAGAATCAGTGTTAAAAGACATGATCTTCCTGAGCACGAGGTCGCCTTCTCTGAATTCACGAGGTTTGACCTTTTTATCAAATGCTTTCTTCATTCTTTTCTGATATAACTGCCCATGACATAAAGCTGTCATTCTCTTCTCTTCAATCAAATTCAATTGGTCAAACCTGTTCTGGACCCATTCAGCCTCTGTCAACTTGGCTTCCATTATCACACGCAACGAGGGAATCTCTACCTCAACAGGGAGTACAACTTCCATTCCATATACCAGGGAGAACGGGGTTGCTCATGTTGAAGTGCAGGCAAATGTTCGATATCCATGCAGAGCAAAAGGGAGCATTTCATGCCAATCCTTATAAGTAACAACCATTTTCTGGATAATTCTCTTGATATTCTTATTAGCAGCTTCAACAACCCCATTCATCTTTGGCCTATATGGAGACGAATTGTGATGGACAATCTTGAATTCTTCACACAGTTCTGTCATCATCTTGTTGTTTAAATTCGAGCCATTGTCAGTGATGATTCTACTCGGCACACCATACCGGCATATAAGATTGTTTTTGATGAAACGTACAACCACCTGTTTGGTAATATTGGCATAAGAAGCAGCCTCTACCCATTTGGTGAAGTAGTCAATTGCTACCAAGATGAAACAGTGTCCATTCAAAGCTTTAGGTTCTATCATCCCGATCATGTCAATACCCCACATAGAGAAAGGCCACGGGGATGAAATCACATTGAGCAATGTAAGAGGTATATGGATCTTATCCGCGTAAACCTGGCATTTATGGCACTTCTTTGCAAATTTGTAACAATCACATTCCATTGTCAACCAATAGTAACCTGCCCTTAGCATCTTTTTAGCCATCGAATGCCCATTAGCATGAGTGCCAAATGAACCTTCATGAATCTCATGCATCAACATGTCTGCTTCGTGTCTATCCACGCATCTGAGTAAGACCATGTCATAATTTCTCTTGTATAACACATTTTCACTGAGGAAGAAACTGCCTGCCAATCTTCTCAGTGTCTTTCTATCTTTCCTCGACGCACCAATTGGGTATTCCTGAGTCTGAAGAAAATGCTGGATATCATAATACCAAGGTTTTTCATCTGCTACCTCCTCTATCATAAACACATGAGCGGGCCTATCCAGCCGTCGAACTGTAATACGAGATATATCATTCCAAGTATTCACTTGGTACATGGAAGCCAGAGTTGCCAGAGCATCCGCCATTTGATTTTCATATCTAGGAATGTGATGGAATTCAACTTTATTGAAGAAGGGTAGTAATCTTCTAGCATAATCTTTGTAAGGGATCAAGCCAGGGTGACGAGTATCACATTTTTCTTTAATCTGATTTATTACCAAAGCTGAATCACCATACACATCTAGAATTTTGATTCTAAGATCAATAGCTTCCTCAAGACCCATGATGCAAGCCTCATATTCCGCCATATTATTAGTGCAATCAAATGTTAACCTTGCAGTAAAAGGAATGTGCGATCCATGAGGAGTGGCAATCACAGCACCAATTCCTTTACCATAAGCATCCACCGCTCCATCAAATATCATACTCCAACGAGATTCAGGGTCGGGGCCTTCCTCAGGCAATGGTTCATCACAATCTTTCACTTTCAGGAACATCACATCCTCATCGGGGAATTCATATTCTGCAAACTGATGATCTTCCACCGGCTGGTGAGCAAGGTAATCTGACAACACACTACTTTTGATAGCTTTTTGAGTGCGGTACTCAATATCATATTCAGATAACAACATCTGCCAGCGGGCAATTCTCCCAGTAAGAGCAGGCTTCTCAAAAATATACTTGATTGGATCCATTTTAGAGATCAACCAAGTGGTATGATTCAACATATACTGCCGCAAACACTTTGCTGCCCAGGCCAAAGCACAACACATTTTTTCTAGCGTGGAATACCGCGAATCACAATCAGTGAACTTTTTGCTGAGATAATAAATGGCAAACTCTTTCTTCCCTGTTTCATCCTGTTGTCCCAGAATACAACCCATGGATTTATCTAACACTGCTAGATACATAATCAACGGTCTTCCTTCTACGGGAGGGAGCAAGATAGGAGGTTCAAGCAAATACTCTTTAATACTCTCAAATTCCCTTTGGCAGTCATCTGTCCACACACAACCTTGATCTTTCTTTAACAACTTAAAGATCGGTTCACATTTTGCAGACATGTGGGAAATGAATCTGGAAATATAATTCAAACGCCCGAGGAAACCCCTGACTTGCTTTTCAGTTCTTGGTGTTGGCGTTTCTTGAATTGCTTTGACTTTATCAGGGTCAACTTCAATTCCTTTCTGGCTAACGATAAAACCCAACAATTTCCCCGATCTAACTCCGAAGGTGCATTTATTTGGATTCAAGCGGAGACGATACTTCCTCAAACGCTGAAACAACTTCAACAAATCTTTTATATGCCCTTCTTCAGTTTGGGATTTTGCAATCATATCATCAACATATACTTCAATTTCCTTGTGCATCAGATCATGGAATAGGGTTGTCATAGCCCTCTGGTACGTTGCACCAGCGTTCTTCAACCCGAAGGGCATCACTCTGTAACAGAATGTTCCCCAGGGTGTGATAAACATTGTTTTTTCCATGTCCTCTAGAGTCATTCTTATTTGATTATACCCGGAAAATCAGTCCATGAACGAGAATACCTTGAATTTTGATGTGCTGTTCACTAACATGTCAATGTGAGGCAATGGAAAATCATCTTTCAGACTAGCTTTATTTAGATCTCTGTAATCTACGCACATGCAGACTTTTCTGTCTTTTTTCGGTACTGGGACAATATTGGCAATCCATTGAGGATACACTGACGTCACAAGAAAACCAACATTAATCTATTTTAGGACCTTCTCTTTGATCTTTACTGCCATATCTGGGTGGGTTCTTCTCAACTTTTGTTTAACTGGCGGACACTCTGGCTTCAACGGCAAACGATGCTTGACAATGTCTGTATCTAGACCAGGCATATCTTGATAAGACCAAGAAAAATATCCACATACTCTTTCAACAGCTCAATCAACCCGCTTTTTACATCAGGATGCAACGATGCTCCAATCTTAACTTCCTTCAGATCTTCTTCTGAACCCACATGAATCACTTCCAAAGGCTCCTTATATGGCTGAATGGTATTTTCCTCGTGCTCAAGCAACCGTGAGACCTCTTTTGGAATCTCATCATAATCTTCTTCTTCAGCCCCAAACACAGGACAATCAAAGTTGGGAGAGGGTGCAGGGTCATTGTATTCAACGGGTTTTTTAATTAATCTGCATATATGATTTATGATTGCTTTTAGAAACTGACACATATAATAAGTGATCATGCAGATTAATTTTCAGTTATTATTTATTTTGAAAGGGTTTTTTATTTGATTACCATTTCCCAAGAAAAAGCAGAAAATAAAGACATATTTTTGGAAGCAAAGACAACTTTTATTAATGATCTTAAAAATCAAAGCAAACAGATAAGCCCATACAATACTTTCACCTTGGGCAGAGTGAAAGCTTTTCAAAAGAAAGAAACAGATTAACAAAACAAATTACTTTGAAATATGTATGCAAGAAGGAACATCAATGGTGACCCAGTTCTGAACTCGGACTCCATGCGTCACATAATTCGGTACTTCCTGCTCTGCTTCATCCTCTTCAACAACATTAATTCCAGAACCAATTGGATGGAGGTAGCCTCCGCTGCGGAAAACATCATGATAATTGTTCACAGAAGACTTTGACTTCAAACTTTCGCCTTTGCCATTCTTCGAAGAGAAACCTAAACCAGTTCTGTTTTTGTTCACAGGTGGATCCACAAGTTGCCCCAAACTGCATTATGACCATTGCGCACAACCTGCTGCGCGTCCTTCAGCGAAACAACATAATTCTCATTCCTCCTTATGTTGTCAATAGATGGGGCTTGGAACTGGGTTCCAACAGCAACCTCATCCGCTTCTACAATACTGAAAGAGGATAGATGGGATATCAACAACGCCTACTCCCCATTTATGATCACCATCTTCCCTTTGCGCACAAACTTTAACTTCTGATGCAGAGTTGAAGTGACAGCCCCTGCTTCGTGTATCCATGGACGTCCTAGCAGACAACTATATGCGGGAATAATTTCCATGACCTGGAAGGTTATCAAGAACAAATGTGGTCCTATATGGATGGGCAAGTCCACTTCACCGATGACAGATTTTCTTGACCCATCAAAAGCCTTCACAATGATGCCACTCGGGCGCATAGGTGCTCCTTGATACTTTAACTTCATGAGGGTACTCCTCGATATAACATTCAGCGCGGATCCGTTATCAATTAGCACATTGGACATCGAATCATTCTTGCAGTTCATAGATATGTGGAGGGCCAGGTTGTGATTCCTCCCTTCATCTGGTAACTCATCATCGCAAAAACTCAAATTGTTACATGACGTAATGTTTCCAATCACGCTGCTGAATTGATCTAATGGCATGTCATTCTCCATAAAATCTTGGTCTAGTACTCTCATCAGTGATTCTCTATGAGCAGAGGAATTCATTAATAAAGCTAGGATAGATATCTTGGAAGGAGTCTGCAATAGTTAATCTACAATTTTGTAGTCGCTCATCTTAATTATCTTCAAAATATCATCCACTTCTTTCTCTAATGTAGCTCCACTAGTCTCTCCTATAACCTTCTTAGGCTCATCGTTCTCACCAATTTTCTTTCCAGCAACAACATCTCCTCGAATAACCGGCGCAAACACACGACCACTATGGGTCATCCTGCTATTATCAGCTATATTTCCAACATCTGGCATTGGCTGGATGGGAATCTCTACCCCGTCTTCTAAGATTGTAGCGTTGTATTTGTAAGGCACAGCCTTGTCTGATTCATAGGGAACGGGACCTGGAAGACTAATTACCAATGGGGTAACAGCTGGTTTGCTATGGTACTCCACCTTAAGATGAGTGGGTGCACCAAAATAAGGTACAATGACGTTTACCCCTTCCTCAACACAATCAGCCATCAAAAAGTCATTTCCGGCAAACAAATCTTCGTCTGAAGAGAAATACTCATCGCAGAGGCATACTCTTCCTCTGACTCTTCTTCCATCAAATAAACTTCAACCATATCAATCTTGTGATAATCATCTCTCTGACATGTGATCTTGATAGTTCCATTGTCTAACAACAACTGAACTCCTTCTCTCACAATTGAACATCCTCGAGGATTTCGACAACAAACTATGCAAGATCAATATTGGTGTTCCACCTGACCAGCAGTACGGCAGAAGGTAGCATGCAATTGCACGAGATCCTCATTCAAATGATCCACATCAAAAATTTTGAATTCACTCGGACATCCAGAAACCATATTCACTTCCTCTTCATATTCCGCCCTAGGCCTTATTATATGGATTAAACCTTCATCCATCATCTCCTGTAAATCAACCTTTATCTTCTCGCAACCCTATATATCTGTACTGCAGATAGCACAACTGGCGTGGTCATGCGTATAATAACTAAGTTCACAGAGGTCTGCATGCATCTTCACCAAATCTCCTCTAACCAGATTAATGTCAAAAATTCGAAAGTCGCCTGGACAAACGGCCACCATATTTACAGCATTCACTCCCCCGTGTTTGGGTAGAGGATTGTCTTTCACATTAGGTCCCACGTCTTTGAAAGATAAAATTCCAGACTTCACCAACCTTTGCACTTCAGTCCTCAAAGGATAACAATTCTCAACACTATGCCCTGGTGCTCCCTGATGAAAGGCACACGTCTGGTCTGCTTTGTAATACCAAGGCAATGGTGATGGTATGGCGGGAGGTGGTCGTGTCTGGACTAACTTCTTCTGAATCAATGCTGGTAGTAGCTCAGCATAGCTCATGGGAATAGGATCATAGTTCTCCCTTATCTGATTATACCCTTGATTCCCCTGCTGGGACGGTCTCTGATAAGCAACGGTAGTTGGAGCGACATTCATAACAGGAGTAATTGAGGCGACTTTCTGATGACGCTGATAATTCTTTCTAGGAGCGTTTACCCTTCTCTCTTGCATAACAACATTTGTATCCCCCTCTTTCTTCTTTGTAAACCCATAAGCTGGCTTTTTCACCCCTCCGGATCCTTCACCCTTTGTCAAACGGCCTTCTCTTACTGCCTCTTCTAGGCGGACACCCATTCCTACCATCTCTGTAAAATCACTTAGGGCACTTGCTACCATTCTTTCGTAGTAGAAAGCGCCTAGCGTCTTCAGAAAAATCTTAGTCATTTCTTTCTCCTCCATGGGAGGAATCACTTGTGCAGCCACTTCGCGCCACCTCTGTGCATACTCTTTGAACGATTCTCTGTCTTTCTGAACCACGACCCTAAGCTGGTCACGGTCAGGCGCCATGTCCACATTATACTTGTATTGTTTAATGAATGCTTCTCCCAAATCATTAAAAGTATGGATGTTGGCACTGTCTAAACTCATGTACCATTTCAATGCTGCGCCGGTCAGACTATCCTGGAAAAGTGAATCAGCAGACGCTGATCATCGGTGTGGGTAGACATTCTTCTTACATACATCACCAAATGAGCACGAGGGCAAGTGTTTCCCTTGTACTTCTCAAATTCCGGAACCTTGAACTTAGCAGGCACTTTAACATTTGGGACCAAACACAGCTCATTCACATTCTTCCCAAATAGCTCTTTTCCCCTAAGAGCCTTCATCTCTCTTTGCATTCTATCAAACTGTTCTTGGAAATCATCCATTCTGTCATAAAGACCCAAGTCTTCACTTGGCGGAGGGAAAGGACGACACATATCTTCATTAACAAATGGAACCAAATTCACCGAAGGAGGTGCAGCAGGAACAGTATACACCACAGGAGGTGCAGGAGTAACAACATTTTGAACCACTGGAGCATCTTGAGGGCCAAGATTGAAACCTTCAGGTGCAAAATTCTCTGGCATTCCCCATGGATAACCCTGAGGCATACGGTTTTGAACAACAACCAGAGTAGCAGATACAGAAATAGTTGGAACTTCAGCATTTGCCCTTGTTGGTTGAGGTTGAACACTCGGTGGCTGATTCTGAGCAACCATCAGAGCTTCCATCAGAGTAGTCAAGTTGGCCAAGCCAGCCTTCAAAGCAGAAACTTCTTCGTGCAGCTCGCGATTCTCCTGTTCTAAGTTGTCCATCTTCTTTTTGAAATTAGCCCGAGTATTGTAGTGATGAGTCAGCTTGCAAAGGTGAAGTAAAGAAGCTGGGTAAGACACCTGGATATGCATAACAAATGCAAGAAATATGTGCAATATGATGCATGATATGCAATGCATATGATTATTTTTACTTTATCATTTAATATTTCAAGGGATTTATGGTTTATAGACATATTGCAAACATCCAAGTAATAAAGCTTTTGAAATACTAAATTTTTTTTATTATAATAACTTCAAAATGGATTACAAGTTTCAATGATCCCAAGTACAAGATGAAAATACAATCTAAAATCCTGAGAAGAGGAACTAATGGAGATCAATCTGTACGCTGGCGCTTCCCTGTGAGCCTGACAATCTGAGCCCTCAACCTCTGGTTTTCTTCCACATCTCTGATGGAAACCTCCTTTCAATCATCTAAAGCAGGAAGTGAGTAATCAACACCTGTTTGAGGCTTAGGAGAAAATAAATCCCTTTGCCTCTCCATAGACTCCACCGCTCGACTCTCAAGGATATCGATTAAATCATCTTTCTCCTTCAAGTCTACTCTGTAGGAACTCTATAAAGTATATAACTTGTTCTTCCAAGCATCCCTTTCCTGTTGCATCCTAACCAAAGCAAGCTGCAGCTCTTCTAGATCATCTAAAAAGGGAGAAGTGGTCTTCCCAAACAAATCAGGCATGGGTGTCTCCCGAGTATACGGTATCTTCAACTGAATGGCTCTCGATCGGACCCACTGAAGATATGGCTCCAAAGAAACAGCGCCTCTAGGTCCCAAATCCTTCCTACTCTTCTTATGAATGTGACGCCAGGCCTTCACAATCTGCTCCCTAGCTTCCCTGTGGTCTTCTCCTTCCTTCAGAAAGAAACTACTCAAATGAATACTATCCGGTTTATCCCTCACCGGGTAACCAAGTTGTCTCCGTGCAAGAACAGGGTTATAGTTAATTCCTCCCTTTGTACCAAGAAGAGGCACATTGGGGAAACTACCACAACTGTCAATAACCTCCACATCCTGGTAAGCTCGATGATACCAATCAATATCCGAGTGAGTAAGTGCCATGATCTTAGGAGCCCAACGGGGTTCCTTCTTGACATCTCAAAAAGAATTAGACTGAGGCATATGAGAGATAAACCATCGGTACAATAAAGGCGTGCAACAGATAATCATTCCCCCATGATAGGAACTCCAAAGATGAACAGAGTAATAAGCATCACCCAACAGTGTAGGAACCAGGTTTCCAATCATGAAAATCCTGATAGAGTTAATGTCGACAAACTTGTCCACATTAGGGAATACGAATAATCCATAGGCGAGTAAAGCGAAGATGGCCTCAAAAGCAACCGTACTCTTCATCCTGGAAAAGTAACGAGCTTTCTCCAATAAGAACTGAGCTGGTAATCCTCTAATCCCTCCTTTGGTAGTCATATGGGCTTCCACCTCTGACTTCCCCAGATGAATCAAAGCAGCAATCTCATGTGGTTTTGGCTCACCCTCCAAACCAGTAAAAGGAACACGATCGGTAACAGGTAAATCCAATAGATAGGAATACTCCTCCAGTGTAGGCATCAACTGATAATCGGGAAAAGTAAAGCAGTGATACACCGGATCATAGAACTGGACCAAAGTTGAGAGAATACCCTCCTTCATCTTCAGCTTCGTGAGAGGAATAATGGATCCATACTTCTTCCAAAAGTCTGTAGAACACTCGATCTCGGGAATTAGACTGATCAACTCATCTATCTTAGGATCCTTGAAACTGTATTTCCTGGTCTTTCTCTTCCCAGAATCCATGGTTTAAAAGTACCTGAGATATTCACAAATAGTCAACCTTTAAATCCCTTGAAATATTGTTTTCTTCAAAAGATGCTTATGAGTGCATGGATGCATGACGCAATAATCACACACAATATCACACATATAGGGTTCATAGGTTCAACATCACGAGTATGAGGTCGAAGGTACTACCCATAAGGTATTGGTCTAAAAAGTTATCACCTGCCGAATAAGGTTCTAAGAGGTTCCCAGAGTCTACATCCTTCCTCGAGATTTTACCAACTTCCCGATTAACTCGGTAATTAGTAATATTCTCAAGAAAGACTCGTCCGGGCGTAGTATCGCGTGACAACTATTTCCGGATTACTCCGTCATAGCTTCCTCACTACACCTAAAAGGCCAAGATGGGTTAGGTAAACTACGGTCCTCAGCTTCAGCAGGCTCCCAGGTCGAAAGCAATACGTCTTCCCGATTACTCAGTAAACGACACTATAGTCAAAGGGGCCTCCACTGAGTGGGGGATCTCATGCCTCCTTTTTTTGGATTACTCCCTCAAAGTTAACATGACTATACCGCCCGTCCTATCTTAAAGTTTTCCCAAGTCTGGGTATAGGACTTATGAGTAATCACCAAGCACCCTGTAAACCAGAAAAATCCAGACAAACATATATACAAAATATAACACATAAACACAATAACACATATACAGATATAAACAAAAATAGGCTCAACCCACTTAGGGATGGACCAGCAAGAGGTCAATCTTTCCCCAGTGAAGTCGCCATTTTTCTGTAGCGGTAGAAATGTTCAAGACTAAGCCATTGGATTGACTAGACTTTATACAAATCAAAATAAAAATCTCCACCGCGCTTTATTGTTTCCAAAGGAATGGGAAAAGAGCGAATAACCCAAAAAAAAGGGGGAAAGATTCAAGGTAAGGGGGTTGGTTATGAAAAGGGAATGTATTAGCACCCCAAACATCTACGGTACTCCGCAAGAACCTCTTTGAAAAATCTGTATATTTTGGCTATAAAAAATGTGTTGTATATAAAATGGATGGTGGAGGTGAGAAAAGAAATATTTTTATGATTTTTTTTCACCCGCCGCGGTTGCGAACCTTTAGTGCCTACATACCACCTTTCGTGCAATAGGGGATCAGGGTACACATAGTTCCTCTTTTAAAAATTTGAAACACAAGTGTGTTGGTTAATTTTATGAGATAATACATCATCGTCATTGTCCGTGTGAAAAACATACTTACTACCCACAATCATGAGAAAGGAGAATTTTCATCATCTCAAAGTAGAGGATATGACTTGGATTTTAAAATCAATAATGCCTCACTCAACACCCAAGTGGAAAATATCCCTCTTTACTACATATTGTAGAAGTATAGTTGGTTGCATCACTACAAGGATTGACAAGAGCCTAATCTTTTAAGAAAAGTTTTAAAATAAAAATCCAAAGTGGAAAAAATGGTTTGAAATGAGATTGATTGACTTTTAGTCTTCTCACAAAAATGTCAAGGTATTATTAAATTGATTGAAATTTATTTATGAAAATGTTTTGAGAATTCATGGACCTAAGTCCAAGTTTATTATGAAAGTGTTTCAAGTTTAGAAATAAGAAGAGTTTTTAAAAGGAGAGAGAAGATTTTTGAAATTAAAGAAGATGGGAGAAGATGAAGAGACTATCCTAAAGCATAAGGTAAAATCTAGGTATAAGAACCATCTAACCAACAAGAAGCCAATACTTGACATTATGAGTCAATATAAAATTCCCATTCTTCGGATTAAAACCAAGCAAGCAAAGATACTAAACCTCTTGAGAGAACCAAACTTCAAGTGTATTAAGTCTTTGCAAAAATTGGGCAGAGTAACGGCTATATACAGGTGAATTCCAGATTATGAATAAAGTATGTAATCACAATAACCTATACACAAAACAAACAAACAACCCAATGTCTTGAGGTAAACCTCAAGAACTCCAGACAAAATATCAAATAAAGATTACAAGGTCTCCAAGATAGGCCAAGGTTTCTAATCCTAAGTCCAAGAAGTCCAATACTCCATAATGCCAAGGATAGTGTTGTACCCCAAAATTTGCCCTCCCATGTTCTTCAAAATTTGCCAAGTCAAAGCTTCAAAATCTCCCCAAGGGTGGCACAGTGCAAGGGCCTCCTAAGCAGTCAAAACTAGGGTTTTGGTTATAACAAAGAAAATGAAGTTTCCAAGGGTCCAAACAAGTCCCACATGCCTACGAACATGGTCAAGCATCCTCATACCAAGTTTCAAGACCTACAGCATAAAATTGCACAGTCAAAAACCCTAATTGCACTACAGTCAACTGTAGGGGCAAAATGGTCATTTGACAGTCAAAAGTCCAAATTTTTGGTCAACATCTCATTTTGAAGCCATAAACATCATTTGATCAATGCTTGATCATGATTCTCAAAGCTTGGCTCAAAAAGTCTCAAGATGCAAAAGTTTCCATATTTGGACAGTTGAAAAAGTCAACTGTAACTTGACCAAGGCATAACTTCCACATGGTTTATCAGAAAAATTCCATCCAAAGCTCATTTTGAAGAGAAATACATTTCCTACAACTCCTCTTCACACTTCAAGTCCAAGAAATGCTCTCACAAAAAATTATCAATTTCAACATTATAGGTCATTTTCAAAAGTCAACAAAAAATGACTTTAAGTCAAAGACCATAACTTGAGATTGGTAAATCAAAATGACATGGTACCAAAGGCATTGGTTAGAGGACTCAAAGACCATTCCAAAATGTCCAAGAACATGAGCAAAGCTTAAAAATTGAGCAAGTTATGCCTTGTGGAAGTTGGGAATTATTTGGATATTTTGAAAAGTCAACTTTGCTTCAAATGCCTTAAAAATGCTAATGGGCCTCTTTTTCTTCCAAAATCCATCATCCAAGGCATGTGCACGGCCATTTGGCCCAAAGGGAAGTTTTTCATCATTTTTATTTTATTTATTTGAATTTTAATTGCTAATAATTCATTTAATTAATTAAAATATATGAAAAAAATACCAAAACTAGGTTTTCAAATCTTTTTGTGCAAGACAATTACTCATGATTCACTAAGGATTTCGTGCATATCAAAAGTGGAAAGAATTGGTGCAAATTGAGATGGTTCTTCATGAAGAAATATTGGAAAAGATCCTTAAAAATCAAATCTTGAAAACCATTAAAAGCAAGGCTATGGGCTTGGATTATTGATCAATTTCGTTCTATATATAAGTGCAAACCTAACCCTAATGGGAGAACCATAAAGCTGCGCAGAAAAGCCATAGCCAAACTTGTAATTTTCTCAAAAAAGTCCAAAACTGAAAACTGGGTTACAGTGCGATTCAAGGCAAAGTACTTATTCCATTGTGTTCCTGAAGCTTCAAGGAAGGTGCCTGGATCAATATCATAGCCTGAAACATCAAGAATTGGTATATCAGAGTCAAGCTTTTCACGAAAATTTCCATAATCGAATCATGAATTTCATGCATTTTTCGTGTATTTTCTTTATTGATTTACATTGAGTGATTAATTCTAAAGCTAACTGCATATTTTAATTGAGTTTTTGTGCCAAATTAGAGGATTCACCATTGAAACAGGTTAGGGTTACCAAGCTTTCAAATTAGGCGTTTCTGGATACTGTAAAATTAGGACATGCCAATACCATGGTTGAGTTCAGGAAGTTTGGACGATTTGAAAACACTCATCGCGCCTAATTTATGTGGCCACATGGCCTAATCGCTATTTTGGAAAACTGCTTGTTTTGGGGGGGTTTAAAACCCCCGCTAACCTTTTGTATGTTTCAGGAAAAAGAATAAGGAGGAAGACGATGATGTGTAGGCTGCTGATTGGAATATTTAAATTTGCGCGCTAAATTTCCCACTGACTGTTGTTTTGTATTATATTGTTCTTTAGTTACATAATAATCAAAACGCGTTGGTAGCTCCACTGGTCAAGCGAAGGGTTGGTGATCTCTAGGACCTGGGTTCGATCCCAGGTCCCCATCCCTTTCCATATTATTTTTCCTAACGTCATCCTGTGTAGTTTCTATGCAAGCGATCATCATACATCCATCCTCCAGATATGCCACGCATATAGCAAGATCAATCAAAAGGCCCAGATCTGAAGAACATGATAGACCCCAGTCAATGCACTCACGCGCTAGCACAAAAAGTCAGACAGGGCCTTGCAATAAGTGGGCCTAATTGCTAAGTACACCTCCAATTGGGGACAAAAACCCCCCAAGGTTTTGATTTTTATTTTATTCTTATTTTATTTATTTCCATTATTCCTTATTTTAATTTAATTCTTTAATTTAATTATTTTCATAAAAATATAAAAATAACAAAAAATCAGAAAAGACAAAATTAAAAATATATTTTATTTTAATATTTTTTAAGTAAATATCATTAATTAATTTAGCTTTGTAAAATTAGGTTTAATTCAAACATTTTTCTTAATTAACTTAAAATTTGTAGAATTAGGGTTTTAATCAATTTTTATCCTTTTTCTTTTCTTTTCACTAATAATTAATTATTTATTTTTATAAATCAAATTGCTTTAATTAATTAGGTTAATTTAGGTTTAACTTTAATATTTTTCTTAATAAATAAAAGTTATAGAATTAGGGTTAATTTAATTTTAATTTCAGCTAATCTTCTCATTAAAAATTCACAAATACAAAAAACTAAAAAATAATTTTATTTTCCTTAATTGAATTAATTTGTAAATAATAATTTAATTTCATTAAAAAGAGTCCAACGCCCTCGTTTCCAATTTTAATTCATATTCGCGCATTTTATTTTATTTATTGTAAATATTAATGTAATTCTCCCAAAGCCTTGTAAACTCGGACATTTTATTTCTCGCACTTTATTTACCTTCTGTCAAATCGGGTCCTGGATTTTAATTTTGGCGATGTGGACCCGCGCCTTTGTAATAGTTTAGAACTTTTAATTTCCGCATCTTTTTTAACTGCTAATAAAATGCATGCAAGAATGAATGATAAAATAAAAACAAACGCATAGATCACTTTGACATGACAAGACAAAAATAAACGAATCTGACACACAAAATCACACACCACCCCTAGGGTACGCCTCACTGTTGCCTTGCCTCGAAAGGTGATCGTCGAGTAGAGGATGTCTTAGTAAGTCCTCATGATCCGGGAACCTGGCATGAGGGTAGCTTCTAGGGTATCTTCCCATTGCTCCGGTGATCACCATGTCCCGAACCTCGAATTGACCCGAACAACTCCAATGGTGGTGCTACCTACCTCTCAATGGTGGGATGGCACTACTTTAAAGGACATCTACACAGACGAATTCCTTAGGGTAGGTAGACGACTCTAGATACTTGCTCTAATTTCTAAAACAAATCAAAAATACTTTTCACACCGACACCTTTTCAAAAAGCTTTCGAAAGCAATTTTTCAAACACTCTTGAGGACCGATACAAGAGTCGAACTGGAATTTTCAAAGAAACTTTTTAAAACCCACAGTTGAAAAGCAAACAAACCATTTTTGAAAACACATTGAGCAAGTATCTAAGAGCCCATGGATAACCATGGATAGAAAGGGTGCTAACACCTTGCCTTTCTATAATCTACCTCCCGAACCGAGAGTAATCTCTATAAGGAATTTTTCTGTGCTTTTGTCCTTTTCCATTTGGAGAAAATAAAAGACGGTGGCGACTCTTGCTTCCGCGACATTTCGCGAACCAGCGTTAAACAGTCAGTTCCAGATCCACCGATCACAGATAGTAACCAAAAGTCCAAGTATCATTAAAGATTTTTATGGTTCATGTTGATTATTAGGTGTCTTTAAAAGGAAAAGAAAAGCTCAAGTGAGCAAAATAAAAATGACATAAAAGTAAATGCTCAAGTGAGCAAAATAAAAATGGCATAAGAATAAATGCTCAAGTGAGCAAAATAAAAAATGGCATGAAATGTAAATGCTTAAATTAAATGGTACATAAAGCATAAAAAATAAAAGCATAAAGTAAAGTTAATTGTTAGAAATTAGTGGTTAGTTGGATGACCATCTTGAAACTTGTATTTGGAACTCATTAGAGGATTGGTAGAACCAAAGCCTCCACACAACAAGTTGCATTTGATTTTTGTCAAGTATATCATCCATTTTGGAATCCTCAAAAGTAACATTTAATGATCAACGATGTTTAAGTGATCCGCGTTGACCAAAGGTGTTGTAGATCCATTAGAGGATTCGTAGAACCAAAGCCTCCACACAATGAATCTCAAGGTTATTGGATCAAAGAGATCAAATTAACATACTTGGGCTTGCAATCATAAGTTTGGGCCACGAATGATCATTTATTCGAATCGAGACAAAATTTAGCGCTATGTTAAGCAATCATAAGTGGACTTATGTAGAAGTCGCACCTATTTTGAGGCCGGTCAATAGCAATCTATGTACTTCATGTTTGGATAAATGATATAGGAATCACCATCCCTTAACATGTAGCACAATTAAAAAAGAAAGGGATAAGATGAAGAGGGAGAGGAATGATAAGCTAATTTGGATCACCATTTCAAAATTCTTTCATCTTTAAATTCAACCACTCCTATAGATGGATTAAAGCACTAAACATATCATTAATCCAAAGCACCAAAAATGAATTAAATAATTCATTCTTAGGTAGATTTGAATTGATGAACATTTATCCAACTTCATCTACATCACAAAGTCCATTGAGTTTAAAGACAAATTGGACATTTAAAATTGCAATCCAAACCAACAATCAAAAGAGTGAGTAGAAAAAAAATATTTGAGTCAAAACGGCCCCACAATAAGGCAGAAAAAGTATCTTTGGAACT
Source organism: Vicia faba (assembly GCA_948472305.1). NCBI lineage: Eukaryota > Viridiplantae > Streptophyta > Magnoliopsida > Fabales > Fabaceae > Vicia > Vicia faba. Next base: position 795,060,691 of record OX451740.1, on the reverse strand, counting down.
ATTACAATCAATTGTGTTTAGACAGCAACCAATTGCATCAGTGTAGTTTTTTTCAAATCAATTTTCTGTGACAAACAATTGCAATGTTACAACAATTGATTGCAACTTGTTAAAATCAGTAGAAAACAACATTTCAAGGATCAAATTTTTGTTCCAACTTTTCATCAAACACCTTATGATCATGGATCCAATTGAGCATGAATATTCCATCAAATTATGAGAAAATAGCACTAATGGAATCATAAAAACAGTGCTCAATGAATCAAAACCAGAAATCCACAAGAGATCACATTGTGAAAGATGATGATCCAACTTACCAAAGGTAGAATTAGAGAATTATCAAACAACTTCCAGAATTTGCTTCAATTCAACCACAAGAATCAATTACCAAAACTTGGATGTAGATAATTGATGAAGAAAAAGTGTTTGGATGAAGGTTTAGCTCAAAGATTAGTAAGCTTCAATGCAAAGCTTACTAACTTTTTGAAAATGGAGCTTTGAGTGAATTTGGTAGATGGAGAGAATTGAGAGATTTTTTAGCAAAGTGATTTTGGATATCAAAAGCTTGAAATTTGAATGAGACGAGGGCTATATTTATAGAGTTTAGGATTGGGATTAGTGGTAATTTGGTAATTTATTCTTGGAGCCAAAAATTTAATTAATGATATAATTTTCAAATTATGCAGAAAAATTGGAGCCAAAAAGATGACAGATTTAAAATTGCTGGCTTTTTTTTCAAAAATCACGTGTGTTTTGCTGTTATGAGTCGACACAAGAGTCGTATGCGTCGACACATGCTATTTGTATAACACAACATGAGTCGACGCAAGCTTCTATGGATCGATACAAGCTGCTATCTCAATGCAATACAGAATCAATCAATTTGCATGAGTCGATACATAACATGTATGTGTCGACACATGCTAGTTATACAAAGCAGGATGAGTCGATACAAGCCTCTATGGGTCGATGCAAGTTGCTACTTTGACACAATCCAGAATCAATCAACTTGTATGAGTCGACACATAACATATATGTGTCGATACATACTAAAAGAAATTATTTTTGAAGGCTAAAAAAAAACACTTTTCTCAAAGATTATGCATAATACACTGTGCAATCAATTGCACAGGAAAACAAAAATGAAAATTTTTAATTATTATTTTTTTTTTTTGCAAATAGAGATTTTAGGGAAATAATACCGGAAAACCTTATTTGTCGGATGCTTTGACTCGGTACCTACAAAACACAATTTTGCAAAGACAAAGACAAATATTTTTTGCATTTTGGTTAGAGGTTAATTATCAATGCATATACAAAATACACAACTAAGGTTCTTGGAGATTCCTCAAGATTAAACTTAAAGATAGGAGATAGAAAAAAAGAGGAAGAACCAACCCTAATGTGATTTTGTTATGATCAAGTTGACATGATATGACAGTGGAATCTTAGGGGAAAAAATTGGGGTACAACAGCTATCTTAGGGATTAGATCACATTTATTTGCTTACATTGTTTGACTTGTATACTTTATATTATGGTTCTTTGTTTGAGTTTGAATCCTCTACCCGGATTTGGGATACATTATAGGTAAGTAGCAATACATTGTGGAAATTGTGCGGGGTATACCGACATGGTCTAAGCAATAGCTACGTTAGTGCGACATATTTATGGGTACCAGTAGCCTTTGATTTAATCAAAGAGAATACGGGGCCACTGAGTGATGTCATGAAGCACTAATAAACTTCTAGAACCTTTACTTGACCAACTTGGCCTTTAGGATGTAGTGAGATGACTGACTTTGGTGCAGTCCGAAGTTGGTAGATACTCGATATTACACTCATTGAGGTTTGGTTTCTTGGGATATTTCGGTCGCTATTAAAGAGGCTTGTGCTGAAACAATGACCAAGGAAACAAACCGGTGATATTGAGCTCATTAAAACCCGGTTACTATTACTAGGACATGTTTAAACCAACTAAACTTCAAGAGAGTACTTACCTATAAAACCCCATGCAAGCCTAAAACTAAGGATTTGTTTGCTTTGTTTGTATATGCATATTTGTACATAACATCATGAATATCATATACATCTACTAACCATTTCAAGGATTTTTGGATTCATCTTTGTTCTTGTTTTGTAGGATATGGATTCACTTCGCAGGAAAACTATTCAAGTCAACCTTGTAAGGTTCCCTTCACAACTCAAGGAGCTAGCTTCAAGGATTCCTGAAAACTCTCTATTTACCGAGAGACATGGTCACCTACTCAACTTGGTCACCTCTAACACATATGAGGACATGATGAAGGTGCTCTTTCAGTTCTTTGATCCTTTACACCATTGCTTCACATTTCCCGACTATCAACTTGTACCTACTTTGGAAGAATTCTCCCAACTCTTGAGGATTCCCATTCTCAATCAACTACCTTTCAACGGCACGGAAAGAGACCCAAAGCCAGAAGAGATTGCTCAAGCTCTACACTTACACTCATATGATATCACAACTCATTGGGAAACAAGGAGTGGTGTCAAAGGTTTCCTAGCAAAGTTCCTGTTTGAGAGAGCCCAAAGTTGTTGGAATTCCTTGGACTTGCAAGCCTTTGAGGAAATTGTGGCTCTCCTCATCTATGGGATGGTTTTGTTTCCAAATCCTGACCAACTCATAGATGTCAACAGCGTTAAAATCTTCATATCCCGCAACTCGGTGCCTACATTGCTAGGAGATATCCTACACTCTTTTCACACTCACACAATGAGGAAAAGAGGTGTCCTTATGTGTTGCACTCCTCTATTGGAAAGATAGTTTATTTCTCATCTTCCCCAATCTGTATTAAAGAATAAGCAAGGTTGAAGGTGGTCACAAAGGTTGATGACACTCAAATATTCAGACATTCATTGGTGCTCCCGATCCAAAGAGAATGTTATCACTGTCGACCGTTGTGGAGAATTCCCTAATGTCCCTTTGCTTGGAATTAGGGGAGCTATCACCTATAACCCATGCTTAGCCTTAAGACAGTTTGGTTATGCCCGAAGGGATGGCCCGTATGAGATGCTGATTCAAGGTTTGGTATTTGACTACGACAACGACGATTAAGGTCTTCGTCGGAGATTTATCTGAGCTTGGAGGATGTTGAATAAGGTGGATAGTAAGACTTTGGGGCACAAGAATTTCATCCCTGTTGAGCCTTACCTCAAATGGGTAAGAACTCGTGCTCAGAGTTTTATGATGCCTTACCCCTCCATTCTCCCGGTAATCATTGAGCCTGTCATGGAGGGAGATGTTCCATACACTGTCCTACATCCTGACATGCCCACGTCTCTTGAATACCTACAAAGGGATTGGATACAACTCAAGGGAGAGTGAGATACCTTCGAAGCCCAATTCTACGCAAGCGAGAAGAAGGTTTTGGAACTCACTAGACTACTTCATGAGGAGCAGACTCTAAATGCCTACATTACACCAAAGAGGATGCGTACTACCTTTTTATCTTAAAGTTTTTGTATTATTAAGCCTAAAAGGCATTGATGTACTCAAGTTTTAATTTATTAATATAACGTGTGTTTCCTTTTTGTCTAAAACAAATTTGAATCTTAAAATCCTTGAAATCATTACATATGCATATACCATTCATCATAACATAAGCAGGTCTTTTGCAACAAGTCTCCTCATCTCTCTACTGTTTATTTCAGTAAGATGGATCTCGAGCAAACAGTGAAGGACCTCCAAGCTCAGAATACACAGTTTCAACAGTTGCTCTTAACCCTAGCCAAAGGACAAGAAGAGTTTAAGACTTTGCTAGCTGAGGAGAGGAAAACAAAAACAAAAAAGGTAACCAGAGTCCTCAACATGGGAAGAAGATTTCATGGGCAGACAAGAAGGACTTTAGACTTTGCAACGACATCAGGTGAAAGAGACAACCAAGATGGGAAAGGCAAGGAAACAATTGTCCCGTCAGAATCAGAGGAGGAAGAGGAAGAAGAAGACTATTCTGAGGAACAATACCCTCCAGCTGATGACAAGTATAAACATCTCGAAGAGCGGTTGAGTGCGATGGAAATCTGAAAAGTGCCTGGTTTGGAATTTGAGGAATTGGGGTTAGTATCGGGGATTGTCATTACTCCGAAATTCAAAGCACCTGTGTTCTCCAAGTATGACGGAGTATCATGCCCTAAAATGCATCTCCGGTCATATGTAAGGAAAATCCAGCCCCATACCACTGACAAAGACTTATGGGTACATTTCTTCCAAGACAGCCTGTCTGGAACTCAACTTGCTGGTTTTACCAGCTAGAGAGAGCCAACGTTCACAATTGGGAAGATCTTGTTGCAGCCTTCTACAAACATACCAATATAATGCTGATCTTGCGCCTACCCGTACTCAACTCCAGAGTATGGCCATGGTGTCTGTGATCGGTGGGAATGAGAACTGACTATTTTTTAATGCTGGTTCGCGTTTGCGTTTGTTTTCGCAAAATGTCGCGGTAAGCAAGAGTCGCCACCGTCTTTTATTTTATCCAACAAGGAAAGGACAAAAGCACGGAAAAATTCCTTTTCGAGATTTTTCTCGGGTTCGGGAGGTAGATTATAGAAAGGGAAGGTGTTAGCTCCCTTTCTATCCGTGGTTATCCACGGGATCTTAGGTACTTGCTCACTATGTTTTCAAAAGTTTGCTTTTCTTTGTGTTAGTGGGTTTTGAAAAGGAGTTTTGTTTTGTTTTTTGAAGAAAGTGTAAGTGCGAAAAGTTTTGTTTTGTTTTTTAAAGGAGCAAGTAATTAAGAACCTCTACCTACTCAAAAAGGAATTAAACTGTGTAAATGTCCTTTAGACAATGCTATCATACTATTGAGAAGTAGGTAGCATCATCGTTGGAGTTTTTCGGGTCAATTCGATTTTAGGGACGTGTGGTCACTAAAGCAACGTTAGGACACTTTAGTGGTAATCCTAATATCTTAGATCATTTTTATCGAGGCAACCATTTCGAGGCAACTTATGATCTTGGGACAAAAGGACGACCTCTAAAACATCCTATACTTAATGACCACGCTCGAGGCAACCAAGTGAGGTGTACCCTAGGAGTGGCATGTGCAAGTGTGTCAATTTTCAATTATATTATCTTTGTATTTTTAGGTGTTCTACCATTTGTTTTTAGATCTTGTCATACAATCCTAGTTAGCATACATCTAAGCAGTTAATATATATACAGGAATTTAAAGTGCGGAAATTGTAAATCCTACGCTATTACAAGGCTTCAGTGAGGGGGATTATTTACATGTCCAAAATTGGGGGAATAATAAGCAGTTACAATAAAATAAACGCGCGTGAATCTTAAAAATCCTAAGCATATGATCTTTTTGTTGTTTTATTTTATTTTTGGGAAAATGCTAAATGTTCAATTAAGTCAAATTTAATTAATTAAAAAAAACTGATTAAAATTAACTCTAAAACATACCTAATATTTTTGCATTTTTCTTTTTGTTTATGAAAAGGATTGAATTCAAATAAATCCTAAGTCTACTGATTTTAAAATTGAAGAAAATAAGTTAAAATAATTAACTAAATTAAATCCTAATTCTAAGTTATTTATTTTTATGATTTTTATGTTGATTAAAAAAAAACTAAAAGGAATAAACAAAAACAAAGTAAACAAAGTACAAATGGGCCAGGCAGCAAAACAAGAAAAAAATATAATTCTGGAGGTCTGGGTCGAAAGAGGTGCATGCTGTCTTTCTACCCAGTGAAGAGGCTGGATCAAAGGTGCATGAGGGGCTGCACTCTGAGGGTGTTCGATCTGGGTATGTCATCCTTTGATCTGGAAGTCCTGGGTCCAGTTCGAAGCTATGCTGCTAAGCTTCGAAACTCTGAACAGGATCCTGAGAATGTATTTCCTGTAAGAAACGAAACACATGTTAAAGGTCCAGGGGGATTTTACCCCTGGTTCGAATCCCCCCCTTATTTGCACCTGCTGAATCTGGGTCTGGGTTTGTTTTATCCTGGGATTCGAAGGAGAAACTCAGATTGTGCCCAAGCAATGGCACAATCTCATCTCTGCGCTGTAGCTTGTATGTATCACATTAAATCATTCACAAACAGCAGTAATAATATGAATATGAAATCAAAATGGATTTAAAAATGAGTTTGAGATTTAGATTTTTTTTACCAAACAAAGGTACTTCGATCTGTAGTTCTGAGGGTGGAGGTGTTCGCTGGGTGGCAGCTTTGGCTTGTGCAAGGATTGGGTATGGCTTCCTGGAAGTGCTGATGACTTTTGGCAGCGTATCTCCAAGTTCTCTATTTTTCTGTATATTTTCGTGTCCTTTTGCAATCATTTGTGATTTCTTTATATAGAGGGGGTGGAGGGGACAAGAAGACAAAGGTTTAAATGACCTTGATTATGTGTTTGACAGCCATGAATGAGAATTTGTAACGTTAATTTATGTGTTTGAAATCCATGAATGAGAGTTTGTAACGTTGGCTGAATACATGGGATCTTGTCCCTTTTTGAATTTTGAATGACATGTAACTGGCCTTCGAATGCTCCCTTTTGAATGGGCTGATGGCCTCCTTCGAATGCTCCCTTTCGAATGGGCTGATGGCCTCCTTCGAATGCTCCCTTTCGAATGGGCTGATGGCCTCCTTCGAATGCTTTTCGAAAGCCTCTTCAAATGGACCCTTTGAATGTTTCTTCGAATGGACCTTTTTGGAATTCCCATCGAAGGACACTGTTATAATGCCAATCGAAGTACCTGTCCATAATGCCAATCGAAAGGCTTGTCCAGAATGCCAATTGAAAGGCTCCTTCAGAACACCAATCGAAGGGTCTTTCAGAATGCAAATCGAAGCGCTTGTCCAGAATGCCAATCGAAAGAGCTTGACAGAATGCCAATCGAAAGGCTCCTTCAGAAAACCAATCGAAGGGTCCTTCAGAATGCCAATCGAAATGTACTTGAAGCAACACTCAAAAATTTTCCTTTTCCTTAGGCAAGAGTTTGTGATCAACCATGCAGGGGGAAGACTTTGGAAAACATGAGAGGGCAAATTTTGGGGTACAACAGTTGCCCCTGTTCAATCTTCTTAAACCTGAAGATGTAGATTGGCTTGCATGCCTTTCGTGATTCGAAGGTGGAAGATGATTGAACACTAGAGTGCCCAAAAATTTGCACTCGCATGGTGTAGTATCAACATTGTGATTTCAGGAATGGGCTTACAGATTCCATTTGGAGATTGTTGGTAGGAGGATGGGCTTATAGATGCCATCTGAAGATTGTTGGTAGGAGGATGGGCTTATAGATTCCATCTGCAGGAGTGTCGATCGCATAAGAGATTCCTTAGCGAGAACTTGCATACCTGTTGTTGTAGAAGATTCCACTGGGGAAGTCTAACCTTGTTTTAGTTTTAGGAACTGACTCGTGCTCACCGGGAGTATACCGTTGAGGTTATAGAACTTGTCTTGTCTGGTTCCAAGTATTAATCGCTGACCTGAGAAAGAAAGATAGTCTTCCTGGCTTGTTACAGGTGTTAATCTTCAATGTAGATGATTTTCCTGGCTTGCTACAGGTGTTAATATTCAATGTAGATGATTTTCCTGGCTTGCTACAGGTGTTAATCTACAATCAGTCGCCCACAGATATTTTCCTGGCTTGAAATAACTTCAACTGGGTCGGCATTAGAAAAATCTTTAGGAATTGATTTAACTGAACCAGAGGAGGTCTTGGAATAACTTCAACTGGATCGGCATCAGAAAAATCTTTAGGAATCGATTTAACTGAACCAGAGGAGGTCTTGGAATAACTTCAACTGGATCGGCATCAGAAAAATCTTTAGGAATCGATTTAACTGAATCAGAGGAGGTCTTGGAATAACTTCAACTGGATCGGCATCAGAAAAATCTTTAGGAATCAATTTAACTGAACCAGAGGAGGTCTTAGAATAACTTCAACTGGATCGGCATCAGAAAAATCTTTAGGAATCAATTTAACTGAACCAGAGGAGGTATTGGAATAACTTCAACTGGATCGGCATCAAAAAAATCTTTAGGAATCGATTTAACTGAACCAGAGGAGGTCTTGAAATAACTTCAACTGGGTCGGCATCAGAAAAATCTTTAGGAATCGATTTAACTGAACCAGAGGAGGTCTTGAAATAACTTCAACTGGGTCGGCATCAGAAAAATCTTTAGGAATTGATTTAACTGAACCAAAGGAGGTTTTGGAATAACTTCAACTGGGTCGGCATCAGAAAAATCTTTAGGAATCGATTTAACTGAACCAGAGGAGGTCTTGGAATAACTTCAACTGGATCGACATCAGAAAAATCTTTAGGAATCAATTTAACTGAACCAGAGGAGGTCTTGGAATATCTTCAACTGGATCGGCATCAGAAAAATCTTTAGGAATCGATTTAACTGAACCAGAGGAGGTCTTGGAATAACTTCAACTGGATCGGCATCAGAAAAATCTTTAGGAATCGATTTAACTGAACCAGAGGAGGTCTTGGAATAACTTCAACTGGATCGGCATCAGAAAAATCTTTAGGAATCGATTTAACTGAACCAGAGGAGGTCTTGAAATAACTTCAACTGGATCGGCATCAGAAAAATCTTTAGGAATCGATTTAACTGAACCAGAGGAGGTATTAAAATAACTTCAACTGGGTCGGCATCAGAAAAATCTTTAGGAATTGATTTAACTGAACCAGAGGAGGTCTTGAAATAACTTCAACTGGGTCGGCATCAGAAAAATCTTTAGGAATTGATTTAACTGAACCAGAGGAGGTCTTGGAATAACTTCAACTGGATCGGTATCAGAAAAATCTTTAGGAATCGATTTAACTGAATCAGAGGAGGTCTTGAAATAACTTCAACTGGATCGGCATCAGAAAAATCTTTAGGAATCAATTTAATTGAACCAGAGGAGGTCTTGGAATAACTTCAACTGGATCAGCATCAGAAAAATATTCAGGAATCGATTTAACTGAACCAGAGGAGGTCTTGGACATAGCTGATAACTCAATTGGATCTTTCCTGAAAGGTAAAGGTCAGTCATATGCAATGCATGATATGGATCAAGCAATGATGTTCTCAACATAAATGAGATTGCATGGTATGATGCGTATATGCATGTATCATGATGTATGGAAATGTGATGTTTTAGCTGGGGAAAATAAATCCCGGAGCTTCCGGAGAATAGAGTTGAGTTCTTAGCTTCCACTGGGGATGACGAACGAAGATGATTGCAAGGATAAACCTGTTAGGAGAAAATAACTCCGTTGGGGGATAAATATGATGAAGAGATTACTCCGAGGGGAAATACTCTATGGGGTAGAGATACTTCGTTGAGATTTTAACGATAAACTCTGCTGGGGATTCTGTTGATAAGCTCTGTTGGGGATTTTGATGATGAACTCCGCTGAGGATTGATTACCATTGCTGGTGATATTGAATTTGTTGAGGATAGAAGTCCTGCTTGGGGAAAGAAAGAACTTCGCCGGGGATAATCTTTCAATTGCAACTTGCTGAGGATAACCCAGTTAGACTCTTGTGAGGATAACCTTCTGAATTTGGCTGGGGAGATACATTTGTATTCTACGGGGGACAAGCTTCCAGAATCTACTGGGTAAGATGATTCAACTCTGGCGGGGAAGCTTTTTTAGACTGCGTTGGGGAAATGGCTCCACTGGGGGTATCTTGTATTCCTCCGGGAAACATTCTTATACTCTGTTGAGGAATATTAAGACTGTCGGGGATGCTCTTACGCTTGCTGGAGAATGTCTTTATACTCCTTTGGGGAATATTGAGACCTTCTGGGGATACCCGGCCTTTTCAAGGCTGATGGTAGACCAAATCTGCTTGGGGAGAGTATTGCCGACTCGTCCGTAGTTGCAAGTTTTAGCTGAGAGAGCTATCATTACTGTCTTATCCTGTGAGGAGTGAAAGGTATCTTAGCCATATTCTTCATCTGAATATATACCTTGGTACCTGGTGGATAGAGCAACTAGACCGCTCAGACAATTCTTATTGCCCCTACTTCTGATATCACCCGTAATTTGTCTTTTGTTTCGCATGTAAATATTTATGAGCAGCAATTAATGTCAAATGCATATATCAAAAATGAACATTGGACGTTCTTTGCAAAACAAAACATATAAAGGAAAAATAATTTGAAATTTGTTTGAAAATGAATTTGTATTGATTTTTGAAGTTTGGCCTGTAAATAGGCGTTTTGTACAAGAGGCTGACGTCCTAGTAAGAGAATGCTGCCGACCAAAATAGAATTTATACAATTTGTGAAAAGAAAACAACTATGTGAATAGTCCCACTGGGTTCCAGCTCTGCTATTGCCTTTATATCTTCAAGCATCTCATCACTTTGCTACTTAATTAAAGATGAATCTGATTGACTGGTGTCGTCCGAGCTTGATAGTTGATACCGAAGTCCGGATGAGAGGTGATCCAATGAGACATAGTGTTACACTTTAATCCCTAACTTTTGCCTGGACCGCCCTTTCGGGTTTTCAGTCCACCGGGATACCCATTTTTGCCCAAGCCGCCTTTTCAGGTTTTCGACTTGCCGGGTGTACAGATTTTTTTATTATTTATTTTCATCCCTTATTTTTGCCCGAACCCTTTTGGTTCGCCGGGAAGCCCTTATTTTTGCCTAGGCCATTCAACCTAGCGGGTCTTTGATTATGCGTAGTATCTTTTTACTATGTTTGCATTGACGGGGTGAGGAAGGTCGTCACCATCCATGGTGGTCAGAATCATCGCTCCTCCTGAGAAGATGTTCTTAACCACAAATGGCCCTTCGTAGGTAGGGGTCCATTTGCCCCTGGGATCACCTTGAGGTAGAATGATGCGCTTGATTACCAGGTCCCCAACTTGATACTCTTGTCGTCTGACTTTCTTGTTAAATGCCTTGATCATTCGTTTTTGGTACGTCTGACCATGACAAATAGCAGTAAGTCTCTTTTTGTCGATTAGATTCAATTGATCAAGTCGGGTCTGGATCCAGTTGTCTTTGCTCAAACCTGCATCTTTCATGATCCGAAGAGAGGGTATCTGAACTTCAATGGGCAAGACTGCCTCCATGCCATAAACCAAGGAATAGGGTGTTGCCCCTGTTGACGTCCGTGCTGAGGTACAGTACCCATGAAGAGCAAATGGTAACATCTCGTGCCAGTCTTTGTATGTCACTGTCATCTTCTGCACAATCTTCTTAATGTTATTATTTGCTGCTTCAACAGCCCCATTCATCTTCGGCCGGTAGGGAGAAGAGTTATGATGCTGTATCTTGAATTGCTCGCAGAGCTCAGTGATCATTTTGTTATTAAGATTGGTACCATTGTGCGTAATGATCCTCTCTGGTACACCGTATCGACAGATCAGGTTGTGCCAAATGAACCGTGCCACGACGTTCTTGGTTACCGTAGCAAAGGAAGCTGCTTCAACCCACTTCGTAAAGTAATCAATCGCTACCAGGATGAAACGATGCCCGTTGGATGCCGTAGGTCTGATCTCGCCGATCATATCAATGCCCCACATTGCAAAAGGCCAAGGTGCTGTCAAGACATTTAGAGGAACTGAAGGTATGTGCACCTTATCAGCATAAACCTGGCACTTGTGACATGTCCGAGAATGCTGATGACAGTCGGCTTCCATTGTGGACCAGTAGTATCCTGCCCGAAGGATTTTCTTTGCCATGGCATGTCCACTGGAATGAGTTCCGAAAGTACCTTCATGCAGCTCTGCCATGATCCTTTCTGCTTCAATCTTATCCACACATCGCAGTAAGGTTGAATCATGATTACATTTGTAAAGAATCCCATTGCTGATGAAGAACTTTGCTGCGAACCTTCTCAGAAACTTCTTGTCATTAACAGATGCACCCTCGGGGTATTCTTGAGCTTCAAGGTACCTCTTCACTTCATGATACCAAGGCTTTTCTGTTACCTCTTCGGTCTCAAGATCACAATAATGTGCAGGTTCATCCAATTTCCAAATAATGATCCAGGGAGCCTCGTTATCCCACTTAACTTTGAACATAGAAGACATCGTAGCTAACGCGTCCGCCAACTGATTCTCCTCTCTTGGGAAGTGTTTAAAGGTTATCTCCTTGAAATGGGGAAGCAACGTCAATACATACTCCTTGTAAGGAATAAGATTTGTGTGTTTCATATCCCACTCTCCTTTGATCTGACTGATCACGAGAGCGGAATCTCCGAAGACACTCAGAAACTTAATCCTTAGGTCAATTGCTGCTCGAAGACCCTTGATGCATGCTTCATACTCCGCCATATTGTTGGTGCAGTTGAAACATAGCCGTGCGGTAAGTGGAGTATGTGATCCTTTAGGAGATATGATCACAGCGCCAATGCCATTACCCAAAGCGTTTGAAGCTCCATCAAAATGCATAGACCATCGGGATCCCTCCTCAGGTCCTTCATCCGGTTCAGGTGTTTCACAATCAGTTATCAACATGATATTCTCGTCCGGGAATTCAAAGTTCATAGACTGGTAATCATCAACTGCCTTATGTGCCAAATGGTCTGCCAATACACTTCCCTTGATTGCTTTTTGAGTTGTGTACTGGATGTCATACTCAGTCAAGATCATCTGCCATCTTGCTATTCTTCCGGACAAGGCAGGCTTTTCGAAGATATACATGATTGGATCCATCTTTGAAATCAATAGAGTAGTGTGAGTCAGCATATACTGTCTCAGCCGGCGAGCAGCCCATGCCAAAGCGCAACAAGTTTTCTCGAGCAGTGAGTAACAGGTCTCATAGTCGGTAAACTTTTTGCTAAGGTAATAAATAGCATGCTCTTTTCGGCCAGACTCGTCATGCTGCCCCAACACACACCCCATTGAGTTGTCAAGTATAAGATTAGAGGTCTCCCTTCCACTGGTGGCATAAGAATAGGTGGCTCCTGGAGGTACTCTTTGATTCTTTCGAAAGCAGCCTGACATTCATCGTCCCAACATACCACTTGATCTTTCTTCAACAGTTTGAAGATTGGCTCACAAGTAGCAGTTAGGTGCGAGATGAATCGGGAAATGTAGTTCAGTTGTCCTAGAAAGCCTCTGACCTCCTTCTCTATCTTGGGAGCTGGCATCTCTTGTATGGCTTTCACCTTGGAAGGGTCCACTTGAATACCTTTGTCGCTCACGATGAAGCCTAGCAGTTTGCCAGACCTCACCCCGAAGGTGCACTTGTTCGGGTTCAACCTCAACTTGTATAACTTCAACCGGTCAAACAACTTTTGTAGATGGTCAAGGTGTTCCTCCTCAGTTTGGGACCTCGCAATCATATCGTCGACGTATACTTCAATCTCATGATGGATCATGTCATGAAATAAAGCAACCATGGCACGCTGATATGTTGCCCCAGCATTCTTCAGTCCAAAAGGCGTGACCTTGTAACAAAAGGTGCCCCACTGAGTAACAAAAGTAGTCTTCTCCATGTCTTCGGGAGCTATTTTGATTTGATTATAACCGGAGAAACCATCCATAAAGGAGAATACCTTATGCTGAGCAGTATTGTCAACCAGAACGTCGATGTGAGGTAGAGGGAAGTCATCCTTAGGGCTTGCCCTGTTCAAATCCCTGTAGTCAACACACATTCGGACCTTACCATCCTTCTTCGGTATCGGAACCACATTGGCGACCCACTGAGGGTAAGAAGTTACTGCTAGAAAACCGGCATCAAACTGTTTCATAACTTCGGCATTGATTTTCTCAAACATTTCTGGACGCATACGGCGAACCTTCTGTTTTACCGGAGGACAGTCTTCCTTGGTAGGCAGGCGATGAACCACAATGTCGGTATCCAACCTAGGATATCTTCGTAAGACCAGGCAAAGATTTCCACGTAGTCATGCAACATCTGAATCAACCGCTGTTTCACACGAAGCTCCAGATTTGCACCGATCTTGACTTCCTTTTTGTCTTTCTCAGTACCCAGATTCACTGTTTCTACTAGCTCTTCATGTGGCTGAATGGCCCTCTCTTCCTGGAGTAGCAGTCTTGCAAGCTCACCAGGCACTTCGCAATCATCTTCACCTTCGTCTTCGGCTAAGTTGATCGGATTTTCGAAGTCATAAATGGCAGTAGCAGAGTCGTTTCCAGTGAGATCCAAAGTGGATTGGGACCTGTATATGTGAGTGTGTATAAAATAGCTGTTTTGCAATATGTAATAAAGAAAGACAAGGAGCACAAAATCTGAAATGCAAAAACGTCCAATGCTTTCATTAATGATATATGAAAATGACATACAAAAGCCCTCACAAATGAAGCCACGGTGCCCCAGGTAAGACACCGGGCCATAAAGTTTCAAAACATTGTCTGTTACAAATTCGAAACAAAGAGCTCATTACTGAGTAATAAAAGTAATAGGGATGAAATCCTTTGTTGTCCAGTTGTTTGGTCCACCGTTGGCCGTAGGATAGATCCATCTGTCGAATTCAGACTCCTCCACGTCATCTTCGATGGCATTTACTCCCGAGTTGCTGATGAACACATGAGGTCTTCCAATCCTTGTACTTCAAACAGCCCTCTGAGCTTCTGTAGTGAAACCTAAACCGAACTTGTTAGTCATCTGAGTGAAATCAGGAAGTCGGCCCCAGTTTGCATACTCACCCTTCTCAATAACAGCCCGGGCATCCTTTAAGGAATCCATCTTCATGGGAGAATCTTCCATCACAGTCTCAGCTGACGCCAGTGTCTGAGGAACCTCTTCAAAGTGTTGAAATGGGGTCTCAATGAACTCCCCATCCATCTCTACGTACCGGAACGAGTTGAGGTGGCTGACCATGTACTCCTCCTCCCCTTGAACTGTCATAATCTTGCCTTTAACCGGGTACTTCAACTTTTGGTGGAGCGTTGAGGATACGGCTCCAGCTTTGTGGATCCATGGACGACCCAACAAGCAAGAATAGGATGGCCGAATGTCCATCACGTAGAATGTAGAATTGAAGACCTGAGAACCAACTTTGATTGGAATATTAACCTCACCATGCACCATCCTCTTAGACTCATCAAAGGCCCGGACAACAATGTTACTCGGCTTTAGCTCCAAACCTTCGCAATCCAGCCTGTCTAGAGCTTTCTTGGGTAAGATGTTCAATGAGGAACCAGTGTCAACCAACACATGTGCAAGAGTAGTGCCCATGCATTCAATGGAGACATGCAGGGCATCATTATGGTTCTTCCCTTTAGTAGTCAGATCAACGTCGGAGAAACCCAAGCCATTATCAGCAGTTAAATTGGCCATACAATCGGTAAACTGATCAGCTGATGTCTCTTGTGGCACGTGGGCCGTCTTTAGAAAGGTAATCAGAGCCTTGGAATGGGCCTCTGAACACAACATCAGTGATAACATTGAAATCTTGGATGGGGTTTGCCCCAATTGCTCAACTATATTAAAATCACTCTTCTTAATAATCTTCAGAATCTCTTCCATTTCCTGTTTGGAAGCTTCAACATTGATTGTCTTTGGCGCCTCCGTCTGGGCAGGCATATCAGTGGTGATCCCTTTGCCCCGAGCGTCAGAAGATTCGGCGACAGGGGGAGGAACAGGGACTTGATCAGGAAGGGCAGCAGGTACACTTGCAAGCTTAATGACAACAGGTCTTCGAACAACTGGTGGAGCAATATCAGGTGAGAAAAGTCTACCGCTGCGGGTGACTTTAGCAGGCCCAACAATGTTGTTGATGCCGGTATCAGCGCCGAACTCTTGCTTAACTCCAAGAACATAAACATCTGCCCCATAGTGCCAAGGGACAGCTTTGTCAGATGTATAGGGGATGGGCCCCGGAACAGTGATGATTATAGGTGCGGTCTTCGGAACAGATGTAATTATAACAGGCGTCCTCGAGGGAGCCTTGGAAGAATTGTCGAAAATGGTAATGATGGAAACTTCTTCAGAATGAACGGATGGAACAACAGTCTTTTCAAAAAGGATCTCCTTGTTATCCATCAGGTTCTGGATACCTGACTTCAGAGATGGGCAACCAGTAGGTAAAGCCGAACACATAGGGAAACCTTCACCACAACCCGGAAATAAACCGGCTAGCAACAGGTTCTTCTTGATAGTCATCAGAGGGGTAACAACATCATCCACAGAAGCTACAAACAAGTTTTCCTCTACAACATTTACTCCATGTTTGGGCATGGGAGCAGTCACAACATTAGGCCTCTCGGGCGCCTCAAACTCAATCTCCTTTGCATCAATTAAGTCTTGCACCTTGTTTTTCAGACTCCAACAATCATCTGTATTATGCCCCGGGCTATCGGAGTGATAAGCACAGCGGGCGTTAGGGTTATACTTCAGTGATGCAGTATTTTGATTCTTTGGAGCTTCTCTTAGAGTCACCAGATTAGTTTTCAACAACTGTGGCAACATCTGAGACAAAGTCATGCTGAGACGAGTAAATTGCCTTCGAGGTCTCTCGTCCCTTTGTTGGTTGTGATGCTGAGGAGCACCAACAGGTTTTGAGATAACAACCGCATTGACAGCTTGGCGGTGTTCAGGTCTGCTCTGTCTTCTTGAACTATAGACGACACTGGACTCTTTCTTGAATGGTTTCTTCTTGGTGCTCGATGAGGAACCCTTCTGTATCTTCACAGCTTTAATACCCGCTTCAATCCTCTCCCCAGTCAAGATAAGGTATGTAAACCCGGCTGAAGAGCTTCCAATCAAATGGTTAAAGAATGGACCGGACAGGGTCCCCAAAAACATATCAGCAAGTTCACGATCAGCTAAAGGTGGTTGCACCCTTCCGGCAAGGTCTCTCCATTTTTGAGCATACTCTTTAAATCCTTCACCCGTCCCTATTGACATACCCTGGAGTTGGGTACGCGTAGGAGCGAGTCAGAATTATACTGATAATGCCTAAAGAATGCAGCAGCCAAATCCTCCCAACTGCGGATACTGGCTCCGTCCAACTGATAGAACCACTCAAGCTGAGTCCCTGAGAGACTGTCTTGAAAGAAATGGATCCATAAGTTCTTATCAGTAGTGTAAGGTTAGATCTTCCTCACATATGACCGGAGGTGCAGCTTTGGACAGGAAGCTCCGTCATACTTGGTAAAGGCAAGTGCCTTGAACTTATGGGGAATCACCACCCCAGATGATAAACCCAAATCTCCGAAGTTCAGACCGGGCACCTTTTGTACTTCCATAGCGTTCAAACGGTCTTCCAGCTGTTTGTACTTATCCTCAGCAGGAGGATACTGTTCTTCATCATAGTCCGTCTCATTGTCAGAGACCATAGGGCTAGGAGCCCTCCTGTCTTGTGGACTATCTTTCTCACCAAACGGGGTTGCCAGATCAATTTCATTCTGCAGCCCGTTTCCAAACCTGCGTCCGGTGTTGAACAGGATGGTCCTCTTCTTCTTCCTCTTCCTCTCTTTCAGAATCAGGGTCTTCAGGTCCTGCTGACCCTTAGCTAGGCTCATGACCAACTCTTGAAATTGGGCATTCTGGGACTGGAGGGCCTTGATAGCTTGCTCAGTGGAAGTTTCAGCAGACATGATGATTGCTGAAATAAACAGCGAAGAAGATAAGAGACCTGTAAAAGGGTACATGTTATGCATATGATGAATGGTATGCTATTTATGTAATGCATTCAAGGGTTCAAAAATTCAAATTTGTTGCAGACAAAAAAAGAACACACGTCATACTAAGAAGAAATTTGTTAGTGCATAAGTGCCCCCAGGGGCGAAATATTACAAAATTCTTAATGTAAAAAGACATTGCGCATCCTTTTTGGAGCGATGTAAGTGTTGAGGGTCTCCTCCTCGTGAAGTCGGCGGGTAAGCTCCAAAACCTTCTTTTCATTGGCATAGAAGCTGGCTTCAAAAGTATTCTGCTCTTCCTTGAGTTGGATCCAACTCTTTTGCATTTCTTCCCATGATGTTGGCATGTCAGGATGTAGGATGGCGTATGGAACCTCTCCTTCCATAACAGGCTCTTTGATCAAGGAGAGAATGTGAGGATATGGCATCATAAGATTCTGGGAGCGGGTTCGTACCCACTTGAGGTAAGGCTCAAGGGGGATAGAATTCTTGTGCCCCAGTGTCTTACTATCCACCTTATTAGGCATCCTCCAAGCTCTGATGAACCTTTGTCGAAGTCCTTGCGTATCGTTGTCGAAGTCAAAAACTAGGTCAGGAATCAGCATGTCATGAGGGCCATCCCTCCGAGCATATCCAAATTGTCTCAAAGCTAAACAGGGGTTGTAGGTAATGCCTCCCCTAATTCCAAGTAATGGAACATTAGGAAATTCTCCACAAGGATCAATGATGGTGACATTTTCTCTGGACCGAGAACACCAATGTACATCAGAATGTGTGAGGGTCATCAATCGTTGTGACCACCTTAAACCCTGCTCATTCTTCAAAACTGATTGTGGAAGGTGAGAAATAAACCACCTTGCTAAGAGAGGAGTACAACACATGAGGACACCTCTTTTCCTCATTGTTCGTGTGTAAAATGAGTGGAGGATATCCCCAAGCAATGTAGGTATGGGATTCCTGGATATGAAAATCTTTACAGCATTCACATCTATAAGTTGATCAGGATTTGGGAACAAAACCAACCCATAGATAAGGAGTGCCACAATCTCTTCAAAGGCTTGTAGATCAAGAGAAATCCAGCATTCTCGTGCCTTCTCAAACAGAAACTTTGCCAAGAATCCTTTGATACCACTTTTGGTTTCCCAATGCCCCTTGATGTCGGATGGTTGCAAGCGTAATGCTTGAGCAACATCTTCAAATTTTGGTTCCTTTTCCGTACCGTTGTAGGGTAGTTGACTAAGAATAGGAATTCTCAGGAGTTGAGAAAATTCCTCCAAAGTAGGCACCAATTGATAATCAGGGAATGTGAAACAGTGGTGTAGGGGGTCAAAGAACTGGAAGAGAACTTTCATCATGTCTTCTTCAATGTTGGTGTTGACCAAGCTGAGGAGTCTACCATGTATTTCACTGAAGGGAGAATTATCGGGAATCCTGGATGTAAGCTCCTTGAGTTGAGGAGGGATCCTTACAAGGTTGACTTGAATTGTTTTCCTGCGGAGAGACTCCATGTCCTGCAAAACAAAAACAAAGATGAAGATCTAAACCCTTGAAATGGTTAGCAGATGCATATGATGCTTTATGATGTATGCAAAAACATATGTACAAGCAAGTCACACAAAAATCCTAGTTTCAGGCTTGCAGGAGGTTTCATAGGTAAGTACCCTCTTGAGTTCAGTTGGCTCAAAACCTGTCCTATAAATAGTAACCGGGTTCTAAGGAGCTCAATATCATTGGATTGTTTTCTATGTTCATCGTTTCGGTTTAGCCACTTAACTGGCGACCAAAATATTCCAAGAAAACAATCCTCAATGAGTGTAGTATCGAGTATCTACCAACTTCGGACTGCACCAAAGTCGGTCATCTCACTACCCCTAAAAAAGGCCAAGATGGTCAAGTAAGGTTCTAGGTTATTAGTGCTTAGTAACATCACTCAGCGGCCCCGTATTCTCTTTGATTGACTCAAAGGCTACCGGTACTCACAAATATGTCGCACTAATATAGTTATTGCTTCAACCGTGTCAGTATACCCCGCACAGTTTCCACAACGTATTGCTATCTATGAATGTTTCCCAAATCTGGGTGGAGGATTTATAGAACTCTGATACAAGCCCACAAAATTAAAGGCATACAAAGCAATACAAATGAAAACACAAGTGATCTAGTCCTAAGGTACACCTCACTTATTAGTCCCCAGCAGAGTCGCCAGTTCTGTGATCGATGGGAATGAAAACTGACTGTTTTTTAATGCTGGTTCGCGTTTGCGTTTGTTTTCGCAAAATGTCGCGGTAAGCAAGAGTCGCCACCGTCTTTTATTTTATCCAACAAGGAAAGGACACAAGCACAGAAAAATTCCTTTTCGAGATTTTTCTCGGGTTCGGGAGGTAGATTATAGAAAGGGAAGGTGTTAGCACCCTTTCTATCCGTGGTTATCCACGGGATCTTAGGTACTTGCTCACTATGTTTTCAAAAGTTTGCTTTTCTTTGTGTTTGTGGGTTTTGAAAAGGAGTTTTGTTTTGTTTTTTGAAGAAAGTGTAAGTGCGAAAAGTTTTGTTTTATTTTTTAAAGGAGCAAGTACTTAAGAACCTCTACCTACTCAAAAAGGAATTAAACTGTGTAAATGTCCTTTAGACAATGCTATCCTACTATTGAGGAGTAGGTAGCATCGTCGTTGGAGTTTTTCGGGTCAATTCGATTTTAGGGACGTGTGGTCACTAAAGCAACGTTAGGACGCTTTAGTGGTAATCCTAATGTCTTAGATCATTTTTATCGAGGCAACCATTTCGAGGCAACTTATGATCTTGGGACAAAAGGACGACCTCTAAAACATCCTATACCTAATGACCACGCTCGAGGCAACCAAGTGAGGTGTATCCTAGGAGTGGCATGTGCAAGTGTGTCAATTTTCAATTATATTATCTTTGTATTTTTAGGTGTTCTACCATTTGTTTTTAGATCTTGTCATACAATCCTAGTTAGCATACATCTAAGCAGTTAATATATATATACAGGAATTTAAAGTGCGGAAATTGTAAATCCTACGCTATTACAAGGCTTCGGGGAGGGGGATTATTTACATGTCCAAAATTGGGGGAATAATAAGCAGTTACAATAAAATAAACGCGCGTGAATCTTAAAAATCCTAAGCATATGATCTTTTTGTTGTTTTATTTTATTTTTGGGAAAATGCTAAATGTTCAATTAAGTCAAATTTAATTAATTAAAAAAACTGATTAAAATTAACTCTAAAACATACCTAATATTTTTGCATTTTTCTTTTTGTTTATGAAAAGGATTGAATTCAAATAAATCCTAAGTCAACTGATTTTAAAATTGAAGAAAATAAGTTAAAATAATTAACTAAATTAAATCCTAATTCTAAGTTATTTATTTTTATGATTTTTATGTTGATTAAAAAAAACTAAAAGAAATAAACAAAAACAAAGTAAACAAAGTACAAATGGGCCAGGCAGCAAAACAAGAAAAAAAATATAATTCTGGAGGTCTGGGTCGAAAGAGGTGCAAGCTGTCTTTCGACCCAATGAAGAGGCTGGATCAAAGGTGCATGAGAGGCTGCACTCTGAGGGTGTTCGATCTGGGTATGTCATCCTTCGATCTGGAAGTCCTGGGTCCAGTTCGAAGCTAAGCTGCTAAGCTTTGAAACTCTGAACAGGATCATGAGAATGTATTTCCTGTAAGAAACGAAACACATGTTAAAGGTCCAGGGGGATTTTACCCCCTGGTTCGAATCTCCCCCTTATTCACACCTGCTGAATCTGGGTCTGGGTTTGTTTTATCCTGGGATTCGAAGGAGAAACTCAGATT
This sequence comes from Vicia faba, assembly GCA_948472305.1. Taxonomy (NCBI): domain Eukaryota; kingdom Viridiplantae; phylum Streptophyta; class Magnoliopsida; order Fabales; family Fabaceae; genus Vicia; species Vicia faba. Next base: position 795,039,302 of record OX451740.1, on the reverse strand, counting down.
GTGCCCAAGCAATGGCACAATCTCATCTCTGCGCTGTAGCTTATATGTAGCACATTAAATCATTAACAAACAACAGTAATAATATGAATATGCAATCAAAATGGATTTAAAAATGAGTTTGAGATTTAGATTTTTTTTACCAAACAGAGGTACTTCGATCTGTAGTTCTGAGGGTGGAGGTGTTCGCTGGGTGGCAGCTTTGGCTTGTGCAAGGATTAGGTATGGCTTCCTGGAAGTGCTGATGACTTTTGGCAGCTGTTGTACCCCAAAATTTTCCCTCCCATATTCCTCAAGATTTGTCAAGAATAATCTTCAAATTACTCAAGATGGCTCAAGAGGTAAACAGTCCAAACACCTCCTAAGACAGCTGAAATTAGGGTTTTGGTTCTTTCAAGGAATTTGGGGTTTTCAATGGTTCAATCAAGTCTCATAGGCCTATATACATTCTCAAGCACCTACATGCCAAATTTTAAGACTCACAGTGCCAATTTGCACAGTCAAAAGCTCCATTTGACCTACAGTCAACTACAAGGGCAAAATGGTCATTTTGCAGTCAAAAGTCAGAATTTTTGGTCAACATCTCATTTTGAGTTCACAATCATCATTTGATCAAGTCTTGATCATGATTCCACAAGAATAGCTCAAAAATCATCAAGATGCAAGAAGTTACTATTTTTGGACAGTAGAAAAGTCAACTGTATTTTGACCAGGGCATAACTCTCTCACGGTTTATCAGAAAAATCCCATCCAAAGCTCATTTTGAAGAGGATGCAATTTCCTATAATCCATCTTCACACTCCAAGTTCAAGAAATGCTCTCACAAAAAGTTACCAATTTTTATATTATAGGTCAATTTCAAAAGTCAACAAAAGTACACTTTGAGTCAAAGGCCATAACTTGAGATTGGTAAATCCAAATGACATGGGACCAAAGGCATTGGTTAGAGGACTTCAATAGCTTTCCAAAATGTCCATGAACATGGTCATATGATCAAAATTGAGCAAGTTGTGCATTGGAGAAGTTGGGAAATTTTCATGAATTTGCAAAAGTCAACTTTGCCCAAAACACCTTCTTTTTGCTAATGGGCCTCAAATCTCTTGTTGAAACTTCACCCATGACCTATGCACGACCCATCAAGATTAATTGGATTTATTTTCTTATTTTTATTGATTAATTGGATTTTTAATTAATATTAATTCATTTAATTAATTTAAATCATAAGAAAATAGAAGATTTGTTTTTCAAATCAATTTGTGAAGCAAATATGATCAAGATATGCTGGCGAATTCGTGCACAAGTCAAAGATACAAAAAAAATCCAAATTTGGCAACATTGTTCAATCATGAAAAATCAAGAATATTTGATTTTCAATCAAAGATTTAAACATCAATGCACATGGATTGGATCCAACTTTTTGACCTAATTTGTTTCCCTTATATGCAAGCAAGCAAACCCTAACCTGGTGGACGATGGAAAGCTGCAGAAATAGCCCTGTCATATTCAAGAAATTCCAAGAAAATTGAAAACCTATTCTTGCAATCTAGGCCAATTCAAGGCGTGCTATTCATTCTAACATATTGCAGGAGGTCCCAAGAGCGTTTTACAATCAAGTTCCAGCATCAAAGCTCAAGAAATCACTGAACACAGTTTCACAGTTTGCCTTTCTTATTCAGAATTATATATCCTAATTCATGCGCATTTAACATGTTTTAGTGATTGTTTTGCATTGCTAGGAATCATATAAAGCTGATGGAATGATTTAATTGAACTATAACGCCCTGAGTCAAAAGATTCCATGATCAAATTTCTAGGGTTCTTGAGCTTTCAATTAGGGCTTTCTAAACCAGGAAAAATTGGGACTCATGAGATACATGACTGAACTCGTGTGGCCAAGACGAACATACCTCACACCTCGCGAAATATTTATATGTACTGTGGTGCTATTCGCTATTTTTCCTTGCAGCTGTTAGTGGAGGTTGAAAACCTCCGCTATTTGATGTTATTTATGCAGGACAAACGAAGAAGATGATGAGGTGTGTTGTACCCCAAAATTTGCCCTCCCATTTCCTCAATATTTTCTCACCACAAGACCCTTGGAACTCAAGATCAAGTTAGGGTTTACTCTGCTTAAGACTCCTCCTTGCAATGTTGACCCAAATTAGGGTTTGAGTTTGCACAAAGATGTTTTGACCTAAAATGCCCAAAATGAATTTCATGCTTCATGTTGGACTCACAAGTTTATCCATACCAAGTTTCAAGCCTTGATTCCAATCTTTGCCCAGTCAATTGGACAGTTGACCTAGAAATCAGCTGTATTGGGGAAAAAGTCAACTATGGTCAATTGACAGTCAAACCTCATGATTTTTGACCCACATCAACATTATGAACTCATATGGACCATTTGATCAAGTTTGGATCACAATTCCACAAGAAATTTGATCAGATCACCAAAAGGGCAAAATGGTCATTTTTAGGGTTTTGACTGCACAAAGGCAATTTTTGACTGTTTGACCTAATCAATGGCAAACCAAGCTCACATATGGACTCAAGGACTCAATGACTCAGTGGGGCACCTTTTGCTACAAGGTCATTCCTTTTGGGTTGAAAAATGTTGGGGCAACCTACCAATGTGCCATGGTTGCTTTATTTTATGATATGATCCATCATGAAATCGAAGTGTACGTGGATGATATGATTGCAAGGTCCCAAACTGAGGAGGAACACCTTGACCATCTACGGAAGCTGTTTGACCGTCTGAAGTTGTACAAGCTGAGGTTGAACCCAAACAAGTGCACCTTTGGGGTGAGATTTGGAAAATTGCTAGGCTTCGTCGTAAGCGACAAAGGTATTCAAGTGGACCCTGCCAAAGTGAAATCCATACAAGAGATGCCAACTCCCAAGACAGAGAAAGAAGTTAGAGGCTTTCTAGGACGGTTGAACTACATTGCCCGATTTATCTCACATTTGACTGCTACCTGTGAACCAATCTTCAAGCTGCTGAAGAAAGATCAAGTAGTACGTTGGAATGATGAATGTCAGGCCGCTTTCGAAAAGATCAAAGAGTATCTCCAAGAACCACCCATTCTTATGCCGCCGGTTGAAGGGAGACCTCTAATCTTATACTTGACAGTACTGGACAACTCAATGGGGTGTGTGTTGGGGCAGCATGACGAGTCTGGCCGAAAAGAACACGCCATTTATTACCTTAGCAAAAAGTTTACCGACTGTGAGACCCGGTACTCACTGCTCGAGAAAACTTGCTAGGCTTTGGTATGGGCTGCTCGCCGGCTGAGACAGTACATGTTGACTCACACTACTCTGTTGATTTCAAAAATGGATCCAATCAAGTACATATTCGAAAAGCCTGCTCTGTCCAGAAGAATAGCAAGATGGCAAATGATCTTGACGGAATATGACATCCAGTACAAGACTCAAAAAGCAATCAAGGGAAGTGTATTGGCAGACCATTTGGCGCACCAGGCAGTGGACGATTATCAGTCGATGAACTTTGAATTTCCAGATGAGAATATCATGGTAGTGACTGATTGTGAGGTACCTGGACCGGATGAAGGACCTGAGGAAGGATCCCGATGGTCTATGCACTTTGACGGAGCCTCAAACGCTTTGGGTAATGGTATCGGCGCTGTGATCATATCCCCTAAAGGCACTCATACTCCACTTACCGCCCGACTATGTTTCAACTGCACCAACAATATGGCGGAGTATGAAGCATGCATCATGGGTCTTCAAGCTGCAATTGATTTAAGGATCAAGTTTCTGAGTGTCTTCGGAGATTCAGCTCTCGTGATCAATCAGATCAAAGGCGAGTGGGATACGAAACACCCGAATCTTATTCCTTACAAGGAGTATGCATTGACATTGATCCCCCACTTCGAGGAGATAACTTTTGAACACTTCCCAAGAGAGGAGAATCAATTAGCGGACGCGTTGGCTACGATGTCTTCTATGTTCAAAGTCAAATGGGACAACGAGGCTCCCCGGATCATTATCTGGAAGTTGGATGAACTTGCACATTGCTGCGGTCTCGAGACCGAAGAGGTAACAGAAAAACCCTGGTATCATGAAGTGTAGAGGTACCTTGAAGCTCAAGAATACCCCGAAGGCGCATCTGTTAATGACAAGAAATTCCTGAGAAGGTTCGCGGCAAAGTTCTTCCTCAGCAACGGCATTCTCTACAAGCGAAACCATGATTCAACCTTACTGCGTTGTGTGGATAAGACTGAAGCAGAAAAGATCATGGAGGAGCTACATGAAGGTACCTTCGGAACACATTCCAGTGGACATACCATGGCAAAGAAGATCCTTCGGGCAGGTTATTTCTGGTCCATAATGGAAGCCGACTGTTACCAACACTCTCGAACTTGTCATAAATGCCAGATCTATGCTGATAAGGTGCATATTCCTCCGGTTCCTCTGAACGTCTTGACGGCACCTTGGCCTTTTGCAATGTGGGGCATTAATATGATCGGCGAAATCCGACCTACGGCATCTAACGGGCATCGCTTCATCCTGGTAGCAATTGATTACTTCACAAAGTGGGTTGAAGCAGCTTCCTACGCTACGGTAACCAAGAACGTCGTAGCACGGTTCATTCGGCACAACCTGATCTGTCGATACGGTGTACCTGAGAGGATCATTACGGATAATGGTACCAATCTCAACAACAAGATGATCACTGAGCTCTGCGAGCAATTCAAGATACAGCACCACAAAAAACGAAGATGACTGGATAATGAAAGATGCAGGCTTGAGCGAAGATGACTGGATCCAGACTCGGCTTGATCAATTAAACCTAATTGACGAAAAGAGACTCACCGCTATTTTTCATGGTCAGACGTACAAAAAACGGATGATTAGGGCATTTAACAAGAAAGTCAGACGACAAGAGTATCAAGTCGGAGACCTGGTAATCAAGCGCATCATTCTTCCTCAAAGTGATCCCAGGGGCAAATGGACCCCCACGTACGAAGGGAAATTTGTGGTTAAACATATCTTCTCAGGAGGAGCTATGATTCTGACTACCATGGATGGTGACGACCTTCCCAACCCCGCCAATGCAGACATAGTAAAAAGATACTATGCATGAATTAAAGACCCGCTAGGTTGACACACCTAGGCAAAAATAAGGGCTTCCCGGCGAACCAAAAGGGTTCGGGCAAAAATAAGGGATGAAATGAAAAAAATCTGTACACCCGGCAAGTCGAAAACCTGAAAAGGCGGCTTGGGCAAAAATGGGTATCCCGGTGGACCGAAAACCCGAAAGGGCGGTCCAGGCAAAAGTTAGGGATAAAGCGTAATACTATGTCTCATTGGATCACCTTGCATCTAGAATTCGGCATCAACTATCGGGCTCAGATGACTCCAATCAATAAGCTTCATCTTCAACTAAGCATCAGAGTGATGAGACGCTTGAAGACATAAAGGCGATAGCAGAGTTGGAACCCAGTGGGATTATTTTTCACATAGCTGTTTTGTTTCCTTCTCAAAATTGTATAAACTCTATGTTGCTCGGCGGCGTTCTCTTACTAGGACGTCAGCCTCCTGTACATAAAACGCTTATTTACAGGCAAATTTCAAAATCAATACAAGTTCAATTGTTCAGGCAATTTACCTGTTTGTTTTTCCTTTATCTGTTTTGTTTTGCAAAAGAACGTCCAATGTTCATTTTTGATATATGCATCTGACATTAATTGCTAATCATGAATATTTACATGCGAAACAAAGGACTAATTACATATGACATCAGAAACAGGGGAAGTTTAGAATTGTCCAAGCGATCTAGTTGCTCTGTCCACCGAGGTACCAAGGTAGGTTCGGCCGAAGAACGTAACCAAGTTACCTCAACTCCCCACAGATTAAGACCAGATTCAGCAATACTCTCCCCAGGAAGAGTTGGTCTCCCATCAGCCCCGAAAAGGCACAATATTCCCCTAGCAAGTCAGCAATACTCTCCCCAAGCAGAGTTAGTCTACTGTCAACCTTAAGAAAGTTGGGAATCCCCAGAAGATCTCAAAATTCCCCAGTGGAGTATAGACATTCCTCAGCAAGCATCCCCGACAGTCTTAATATAAGATTGTTCCCCGGCGGAATACCGACATCCAGTGGAACCATTCCCCAGTATAATCCAAAGTTTCCCCAGGAGAGTGGAATCCATATCCCCAGCAGGCCTTGAGGCTTATCCCCAGTAGATTCTGGAAGCTTATCCCCTGCAGAGGGCGAACGCATCTCCCCGACTTTATTCAAAGGTTATTTCCCCACCAGGGTATAACTGGGTTATCCTTAGCTAATAACCACGGAAGGATCGTTCTCGGCGAAGTCCTTCCTGTTCCCCAGTGGAGTTCATCAAATTCCCCAACATAACTTATCAGTGGAACCCCCAGCAGAGTTCTCATCAAAACCTCAGCGAAGTATCTCTTCCCACAGAGTAATACCCCGCAGAGTAATCTCTTCACCTATTTTTATTCCCCTCAGAGTAATCTCTCCAACAAGTTTATCCCCCGACAGAGTCATCTTCTCCTACCGGTTTATTCTCACAACCATCATCCCCAGCGGAAACGAAGAACTCTACTTTTCAACATCAGCCCAAGATTTAATTTCCTGGCACTCGTCAAGGATTTATTTTCCTAGACGAAAATACATTCATAGACATTTCACATTTTATACATCCTGACGCATGCATATACGCATCATAAAACACTATCTCATTTTGAGCATCATGACATCATGCATCTCATACATCATGACATTACATACAACTAATGTTTTGCCTTTTCAGGAAAAGGTCAATCCAAAGATGATTACTATCAACTGTCACAATTCCAGATTCGATTCCTGTATCTAGCCAGGGCACATCTGTGAGTGATGGATTGTAGATTCGATACCTGTATCTAGCCAGGGCATATCTGCATGAAGAGTTTGAAGATCAACCCCTGTGACAGGCCAGGAAATTATCTTTCATTCTCAGGTCAGAGGTTTACACCTGTATCCAGCCAGGAAAGCTATCTCTACCAACCTTTCGCAAATTCCATATTCGATTCCTGTATCCAGCCAGGGCATATCTGTAGACAACAATTTCCAGATTCGACACCTGTATCCAGCCAGGGCATATCTGTAGACGACAATTTCCAGATTCGATTCCTGTATCCAGCCAGGGCATATCTGTAGACGACAAATTCCAGATTCGATTCCTGTATCCAGCCAGGGCATATCTGTAGACGACAAGTTCCAGATTCGATTCCTGTATCCAGCCAGGGCATATCTGTAGACGATAAATTCCAGATTTGATTCCTGTATCTAGCCAGGGCATATCTGTGAGTAACTGATTGTGGATTCTACACCTGTATCCAGCCAGGGCATATCTGCATGAAGAGTTTAGAGATTCGATACCTGTATCCAGCCAGGGCACGTCTATAAACAACCTTTTGAAGTTCCGGATTCGGTTCCTGTATCTAGCCAGGGCACATCTGTGAGCAACTAATTGTATATTCGATACCTGTACCTAGCCAGGGCATATCTGCATGAAGAGTTTGAAGATCAACGCCTGTAACAGGCCAGGAAACCATCTTCCTTTCTCAAAATACGCAAGTTCTCGCTAAGGAATCTCTTACGCGATCAACACTTCCAAATGGCATCTATAAGTCCATTCCCGACAAGGTTCTGTCACACCCCCATATGGCATCTATAAGCCCATCCTCCTATCCACCATCTCTCCAAATGGCATTTGTAAGCCCATTCCCGACATCACATTGCTGATAATCTACCATGCGAGTGCAAATTTCCGGGCACTCTAGTGTCCAATCTCCTTTTACCCTCGAGTCGCGAAAGGCAAACTTGCCAATCTAACTCTTCAGGTTCAAGAAGATTGAACAGGGGCAACTGTTGTACCCCAAAATTTTCCCTCCCATTTCCTCAATATTTTCTCACCACAAGACCCTTGGAACTCAAGATCAAGTTAGGGTTTACTCTGCTCAAGACTCCTCCTTGCACTGTTGACCCAAATTAGGGTTTGAGTTTGCACAAAGATGTTTTGACCTAAAATGCCCAAAATGACTTTCATGCTTCATGTTGGACTCACAAGTTTATCCATACCAAGTTTCAAGCCTTGATTCCAATCTTTGCCCAGTCAATTGGACAGTTGACCTAGAAATCAGCTGTATTGGGGAAAAAGTCAACTGTGGTCAATTGACAGTCAAACCTCATGATTTTTGACCCATATCAACATTATGAACTCATATTGACCATTTGATCAAGTTTGGATCATAATTCCACAAGAAATTTGATCAGATCACCAAAAGGGCAAAATGGTCATTTTTAGGGTTTTGACTGCACAAAGGCAATTTTTGACTGTTTGACCTAATCAATGGCAAACCAAGCTCACATATGGACTTAAGGACTCAATGACATGGTCTTGACATATTCAACAAGTTCAAAAGATCCCAAATGCACAAGATTGACAGATGAATTTTCCAGTCAACTGAGCCAAATTTGACTGTATACTGAAAAGTCAAACTTTGACTTTTTGGTCAAAATCAAGTATCAAGATTCACTTTTCATCAAAACATGTCAAATCATGAAACTTGTTCATCAAGAAATCAAAAATTACAAATTAGGGTTTAAAATGAAGAATTTTCATAACTTATAAATTTTCTGTGTTATGAAAATCCCTAATTTTTTCCTAAATTTGTCCCATTTTTTCATCAAGATACATTTGGATTCAAACAAAACTCAAAAAATGAAAGTTATATTCCATTGCAAAATCTACAACTTTGATTCACAAAGTTTCCTCAAAAGAAGCTTGTAGCTCAAGTTATGATTTTTGGAACAAGGGTGCAAAACATTATTAACAGAAAAATTTTGACCTATTCTAGGCAGGATTTTTGCCTAACTTCATGGTCACTTTTCACATGCTTCCACTTGGAATCTCAACTTACATTACGAAGATGGATTGTAGTACACATTCCAATCTTTCCAAAATGTCCAAGAACTTCTCAAATAACCTTGTGGTTAGGGAGAATCGAATTTGTCAATATGGGCAAAAGTCACTTTGTTCATAAGCCATGTACATGTTCATAACTTGTGCATTTTTGAAATCAGCATGTGCAAGCTACATTACAGGCCTCTAATATAATTTACACTCAATAATTAAATGCCAATCCATTGTGCCAAGATGTTATTTTGTGCATTTACATTACATGAAGAATTAAGCCATATTTGGAAAAAGTGACTTAGCCATTTTTGAAAAGGTGAACTTTATGTCAAGTTTGCAAATCAAGAAGTACAATGCAGATCTTTGAGGCACAAGTTCATGAGCAAAGTCCCCTGATCAAGAGTGATTTATGCAGCATACTTGAGGGGCCTGTGGGAGCCTAGAAACAAGGTTGACAACTTTTGCTTACAAAGGAAGAAACTTGCATTTTGTACAACAACTCTCATTCTTGTCAACACAAGCAAAAGTAAACTTGTTGAACACATTCCAAACATCAAACCTGAGCTAAGACACGACCTAACCACCTTCAATACCTCCCCATTCACAGAAACACCATTGTACTGCACAAAACAGGGCATCCCTGCAGATTGAGTGGCATAACTCAATCCATTCGCGCGCCTTGGCCAAAACCACTTCATACACACTCCATAACATCCATACAAACTATCCCAAACCCTAGCTTCAGACTGTAACACCTCTAACCAACTTCACCATTTTCACTTTTTCTGTTTTGCAGGTTGACTTCTATAGCTCGATTCATTTAGTTTCAAAGCAAGCTAGAGGTTGGAGAAGCATCCCTGGACCTCAAGCAAGCTGTACAAGTCCTCAAGTTGCACTGAAAGTACCTCCATTGTCATACACGAATCAAGCTGAATAGGTAAGTTTTTGAACTTCTATCTCTCTATCCAGGCATAGTTAGGTTTAAGTTTGTGAAGAAAACATGTTCTAATCATAGCCCTGAAGCCATCCATATAGTTACTTTTCATTTATATTATGTGTGCTAAGAGTATTTTGAATCTGAACATCTGAAAAAAACTAGGTCAGGAATTGGGGGAGAAGAAATTCTCTCTCATTTCTGAGAGTTAGATCAAGTTCTTGGTATGTATGGATTCATGGTTTGATGCTTGACATTTTTTATGTTATGAGTTTGTGCTAAAAATCAAAGAATCAGGAGATAGCAGGGACAAGGCAAAGCGCGCGTTTTCTTGTTTGAATCTGGCCAGAGGTTGAAGACAAAGTTCTTCTGGGCTGGGCCTGACCCTTTTTCTATTTGCACCACTTTTCCACACTTGCACCCCCTTGGCCCATTGTGTTTATTTTTATCATTTTTTGACTTTTTCTTTTTTATTCTGACTTGTTATTTTTTGACAAAACATAAAAAAAATTATAAAAAAAATTTCAACCATTTTTGCATTTTATTGGAATTTTGTTTAATTTTGTTTAAGTTTATACATATAAATAAATAAATACCTCTTTTATTCAAAATACAAAAATAATCCAAAATACATTTTATTTTCTGATTTTATTTTATTTTATCTTTTTAGAACATTTTATAAAAAATATACTTTTTTTTGTAAATAATAAATATTTTAGTTTTGTACATATTTAATATATTTAGTAAATAATATAAATACTTATATATTTATTAGTATATTTAGGTTAAAAATACAAAAATAATACATTTTTCATTTTATTAATATTTGACCTCAAAAATACTTTTTTACAATATACTTCCTTTTTATTTATTTTTGTACATAATTAATAAATATTATATATATTAAATAACAAATACCTTTTATTTAGCAAAATTAGGGTTTTTGCCCTAACCATGAAAAAAATCCAAAAATTAATCTTTTTTTATTTTTGTTTATTTGTCACATAAAAAAATACTTTTACATACATATAAAAATCATTTTTGCATCTTGCATATTTATTGAATTTTATTTAATTATTGTACAATTAAATATCTTGTAATTTTCAATTTGGATGTAATAACTTAGATTTAAATTTCTTGCTAAATATCCCCATTTGAACATTTGTACCCCCCATCCCATAATTGTGTTGTAATAATTTAGGACCTTTAAATTCCGCACTTTAAAGCTTTCTAAAAATGCCATGATAGACTTAGGGTTTTGTATGCAAAAATCAACCAAACAATTAGCTTGACCTAATTCAAAGACAAAAAGCATGAAAATGGACAACACCAATCACACTTGCACCCCTAGGGTTACTCCACTTGTTGCCTTCAATAATGGGCCATATTGCATGTTAGGTGTCTTTGGCAAAACACAAACAATTCAAATGATCATAGTCCCTCGATGACGCTTTCGAAAGTTGCCTAAAAATGATCAAGTCCCTTAAAGGAAAAATTGCCCAAAGACATTTGGCACCATTGCAATCATGGTCTAAACGATGACCCGCGCCTGTCCCGTTCACATCCTAACACAAGATTGTCCACCAAATACAATGGTGGAACAAAATTGTTAAAAGGGTTAAAAACATAGGAAAGATCTTTGAGAAATTTAGGGTAGATAGCTCTTGGTTACTTGCCAACTTGCAAAACAAAAACACTTGCCTATTTTTTTCAAAACACACATCACAACACACTTTCAAAAACAACTTTCAAAAACATTGAAAACTTTTCAAAAGACATACATCTTTGTATACATCCCAACATGGATCATTACAAAGGTTGCCACCACATTGGCCTCTTTTCAAAACATTTTCAAACCCACACGCACAAAGCACCATTTCGAAGAATTGAAAATCAAGGCAAGTTGATCTAAGCAAGTAACTAAGAGCCCATGGATAACCATGGATAGAAAGGATGCTAATACCTTCCCTTTCTATAATCTACTCCCCGAACCCAAGAAAACATCTCAAAGGTTTTTGCTGTGCTTTTTAACCTTTCCTTAGGATAAAATAAAAAGTCGGTGGCGACTCTTGCTCAACCGAAACATTTGCGAAAACAAACGCAAAACCCAAGTCAGTTCTCCCACCGTATCACAGAACTGGCGACTCTGATGGGGAGAATTTTAAAAGTGGAGTAACCTTAGGGCTTAGATCACCCTCTTGCATGACTTATTGTTTGCTTTGATTGCTTTATATCTTGGCTCTCTTGTTTGGGTTTGAAATACTACACCCGGATTTGGGGAAACATTCATAGATAGCAATACGTTGTGGAAACTGTGCGGGGTATACCGACACAGTGGAAGCAATAACTATATTAGTGCGACATATTTGTGAGTACCGGTAACCCTTGAGTTCAATCAAGGAGAGTACGGGGCCGCTGAGTGATGTCACTAAGCACTAATGACCTAGAACCTTACTTGACCATCTTGGCCTTTCATTAGGGGCAGTAAGATGACCGGCTTTGGTGCAGTCCGAAGTTGGTAGATACTCGATACTACACTCATTGAGGGTTGTTTTCTTGGGATATTTTGGTCGCTAGTTAAGTGGCTAAACCAAAATAATGAACATGGAAAACAATCCAATGATATTGAGCTCCTTAGAACCCGGTTACTATTTATAGGACAGGTTTTTAAGCCAACTTCACTCAAGAGGGTACTTACCTATGAAACCCCATGCAAGCCTGAAACTAGGGTTTTGTGTGATTTGCTTGTACATATGTTTGTGCATACATCATGAGCATCATAAAGCATCATATGCATTCACTAACCATTTCAAGGGTTTAGATCTTCATCTTTGTTCTTGTTTTGTAGGTCATGGAAATTCTTCGCAGGAAAACTATCCAAGTCAACCTTGTGAGAATCCCTCCTCAACTCAAGGAGCTCACATCCAGAATTCCGGAAAACTCTTCCTTCAGTGAAAGACATGGTAGACTGCTCAGCCTAGTCAACACCAGCATTGAAGAGGACATGGTAAAGGTGTTGTTCCAGTTCTTTGACCCCCTTCACCACTGTTTCACTTTCCCCGACTATCAATTGGTGCCCACTTTGGAGGAATTTTCTCAACTCCTGAGAATTCCTATCCTTAATCAACTACCATACAACGGTACGGAAAAAGAACCAAAGCCTGAAGATGTTGCTCAAGCACTACACTTGCAACCATCTGACATCAAGGGGCATTGGAAAACTAGAAGCGGAGTCAAAGGCTTCTTGGCAAAATTCTTGTTTGAGAAGGCACAAGAGTGTTGGAATTCATTGGATCTACAAGCCTTTGAAGAAATTGTGGCACTCCTCATTTATGGGTTGGTCCTGTTCCCAAATCCCGACCAGCTTATAGATGTCAACGCCGTCAAGATCTTCTTATCCAGAAATCTAATACCAACATTGCTTGGGGACATCCTTCACTCATTTTACACACGAACAATAAGAAAGAGGGGTGTTCTCATGTGCTGTGCTCCTCTCCTTGCAAGGTGGTTTATTTCGCACCTTCCACAATCTGTCTTGAAGAATGACTAAGGCCTAAGGTGGTCACAACGGTTGATGACCCTTACACACTCTGATGTGCATTGGTGCTCTCGGTCCATAGAAAATGTCATCATCGTCGATCGTTGTGGAGAGTTCCCTAATGTTCCATTACTTGGCATTAGAGGAGGCATTACCTACAACTCTTGTCTAGCTTTGAGACAATTTGGATATGCACGGAGGGATGGCCCTCACGACATGTTGGTTCCTGACCTAGTTTTTGACTTTGACAACGATGCGCAAGGACTTCGCCAAAGATTCATCAGAGCTTGGAGGATGCCTAATAAGGTAGATAGCAAGACACTGGGGCACAAGAACTCCATCCCTCTTGAGCCTTATCTCAAATGGGTAAGGACCCGAGCCTAGAGTCTTATGATGCCTTACCCTCATATTCTCCCTTTGATTAAAGAGCCAGTTAAGGAAGGAGAGGTTCCCTACACCATCCTGTATCCTGACATGCCTACATCGTGGGAGGAGATGCAGAAGAGTTGGATCCAACTCAAGGAGGAACGAAACACTTTTGAAGCCAGCTTCTACGCCAATGAGAAGAAGGTTTTGGAGCTTACCCGCCGACTCCATGAGGAAGAGACCCTCAACACCTACATCGCACCAAAAAGGATGCGCAACGTCTTTTTACCTTGAGAAGTTTTTTGTAATATTTGGCCCATGGGGCATTTATGTACTAACAAATTTCTTCTTATTAATATGACGTGCGTTCTTTTTGTTTGCAACAATTTTGAATTTTCTAAATCCTTGAATACATTGCATACATAAACATATCATTCATCATGCGCATAAGCAGGTCTCCACACCAGGTTTCCTTATCTTTCTGCTGTTTATTTCAGTAAGATGGATCTCGAACAGACGGTCAAGGACTTGCAGTCTCAGAACTCACAGTTTCAACATCTCCTGATGACCTTGGCCAAGGGTCAGGAGGATTTGAAGGCCCTGCTTGGGAGCAAAGATCAAGTGAAAAAGAAGAAGAAGAGAGTCGGGGTGGCTACCCTAGGAAGAAGGTTTGAGGGTGAAGCCAGAAGAGTGCTTGAATTTCCCCCTACATCTGAAGAGGGAACCAGTAAAGGGAATGCGGCCGCGGTACCTTCCGAATCCGAAGCTGAAGAAGGAGAGGCTGAAGAAGACGAAGACTACTCTGAGCAACAATACCCACCCGCCGATGATAAGTACAAGGGCTTGGAAGACAGGTTGGCAGCTATGGAGCTGCAGAGAGTTCCCGGCTTAGATTTCGAAGATTTGGGATTAGTTGCTGGAATTGTGATCCCCCCGAAGTTCAAAGTTCCAGTTTTTGCAAGATATGACGGGCTATCCTGCCCGAAGATGCATCTCAGATCATATGTAAGGAAGATCCAACCTTACACCGCAGACAAGAACCTGTGGATCCATTTCTTTCAGGATAGCCTTTCAGGGGCTCAGCTCGAATGGTTCTATCAGCTGGATGGAGCCAGTATCTGAAACTGGGAGGACTTGGCTACTGCTTTTTATAAGCAATATCAGTACAATTCTGACCTCGCTCCCATGCGTACCCAACTTCAGGGTATGTCACTAGGGACGGGCGAAGGATTCAAGGAGTATGCGCAAAAGTGGAGAGACCTGGCTGGCAGGGTGCAGCCACCGCTGACTGACCGTGAACTTGTTGACATGTTCCTAGGGACCCTTTCTGGTCCGTTCTTCAATCATCTGATTGGTAATTCTTCTGCTGGGTTTACAGATTTGATCTTGACTGGTGAGAGAATAGAAGCTGGTATCAAGTCGGGGAAGATACAGAAAGGTGCCTCCGCGAGTACTGAAAAGAAGCCCTTCAAGAAGGAAGCCAGTGCTGTTTATGGTCCCAGAAGACAAATTAAGCCGGAACGCCGCCAAGCTGTAAATGCATTGGTAATTTCAAAGCCTGTTGCTGCTCCTCAGCAGTTTAACCAACCAAGGGGTGAGAGACCCAAAAGGCAGTACACTCGGCTCAGCATGACCCTGTCTCAGATTTTGCCGCAACTACTGTCAACCAATCTGGTAACTGTCAAAGAAGCTCCAAAGGTAGTAAACACAGCTTCTCCAAAGTACAACCCCAACGCCCGTTGCGCTTATCAATCTGATAGCCCGGGGCGTACTACGAATGATTGTTGGGCTCTGAGGAATAAGGTTCAGGACCTTATTGATACTAAAGAAATACAGTTTGAGGCGCCCGAGAGGCCCAATGTTGTAACTGCTCTCATGCCCCAGCATGGAGTGAATGTTGTGGAAGCAAACCAGTATGTAGCCTCCGTGGAAGAAATTATTACTCCGTTATTGACTGTCAAGAGGAACCTGTTGCTAGCCGGTTTATTTCTGGGATGTGGTAAAGGTTGCCTTCTATGTGTTGTTTCACCTGCTGGTTGTCCTTTGTTGAAATCAGGTATCCAAAGCCTGATGGATAGCAAAGAAATCTTGTTCGAGAAGATTGATGTTCCTGCTGTCCCTACTGAAGAAGTGTCCATTGTCACTATTTTTAGCAAGCCTCTTAAGGCTCCTTCAAAAAAGCCTGTCAAAATCATGCCCGCTCAGAAGATTGCTCCTATCATCATCACTGTTCCGGGACCTCTCCCTTATACATCTGACAAAGCTGTCCCATGGCACTATGGGGCAGATGTTTATGTTCTTGGAGTAAAACAAGAGTTCGATACAAGTACCGGTGTCAGCATCATCACCGGGCCTGCCAAGATTACTCACAGTGGTAGGCTTTTCTCACCAAATATTGCGCCTCCAGCTATTCAGAAACCTCTTATCATCACACCTGCAAGTGTGCCTGTTTCCCTTCCTAATCAAGTTCTTGTTTCTACCCCTTCTGCCGAGTCATCTGACGCTCAGGGCAAAGGGATTGCTACTGATTTGCCTGCCCTGACAGAGGCACCGAATACAACCACTGTTGAAGCCTCCTAGCAAGAGATGGAGGAGATCCTCAAGATTATCAAGAAAAGTGATTTCAATGTAGTTGAGCAGTTGGGGCACACCCCATCAAAAATTTCGATGCTATCACTGCTGTTGTGTTCAGAGGCCCATGCCAAGGCCCTGATCTCCTTCCTGAAGATGGCCCATGTGCCACAAGAAACGTCTGCTGATCAATTTACTGATTGTGTGGCCAACTTGACTGCCGATAATGGGTTGGGCTTCTCTGACGTTGACCTGACTGCCAAAGGAAAGAACCATAATGACGCCCTGCATGTCTCAATTGAATGCAGGGGCACTACTCTTGCCCATGTGTTGGTAGACACTGGTTCTTCATTAAATGTATTGCCCAAGAAGGCCCTAGACAGGTTGGATTGTGAGGGTTTGGAGCTCAAGCCTAGTAACATTGTTGTCTGAGCCTTCGACGGTTCGAAAAGGATGGTACATGGGGAAGTTGACATTCCAATCAGGGTTGGTTCTCAAGTTTTTGATTCTACTTTCTATGTGATGGACATCCGACCATCCTATTCTTGTTTGCTGGGTCGTCCATGGATCCACAAGGCTGGAGCGGTGACCTCCACACTACATCAGAAGCTTAAGTACCCGGTCAGGGGGAAGATTGTTACAGTTCAAGGGGAAGAAGAGTATATGGTCAGCCACCTTAACTCGTTCCGGTACATAGAAATGGATGGGGAATTCATTGAAACCCCCTTTCAACACTTTGAAGAGGTGCCTCAGACACTGGCATCAGCTGAAACTGTGATTGAAGACCCTCCTTTGAAGATGGCTTCCTTAAAGGATGCCCGGGTTGTGATTGAGAAGGGTGAGTGCGCAAACTGGGGCCGACTTCCTGATTTCACTCCGAAGACTGACAAGTTTGGTCTGGGTTTCACTGCAGAGGCTCAGAGGGCTGTTTGTAAGGCAAGAATTGGAAGACCTCATGTGTTCATCACCAACCCAGGAGTGAATGCTATTGAAGACGACGCAGAGGAATCTGAATTCGACAACTGGATTTACCCAACAACCGACGGTGGACCAAGCAACTGGACTGCCAAAGACTTCACACCTATTACTTTTGTCACTCAGTAATGAACTCTTTTGTTTTCAATTTGTAACAAACAATATGTTGAGACTTTTATGGCTCGGTGTCCTACCCGGAGCACCGTGGCTCCATTTATGAGGGCTTTTGTATGTCATTTTCATATATCATTAATCAAAACATTGGACGTTTGTTGCATTTCAAAATCCTGCGCTCCTTTTCTTTCTTTATTATATATTGCAAAACAACTATATTTACACACACTCACTTATACAGGTTCCAATCCACTCTGGATCTCACTGGTAACGACTCTGCTACTGCCAGTTATGACTTCGAAAATCTGATCAACTTAGCCGAAGACGAAGGTGAAGATGATTGCGAAGTACCTGGTGAACTTGCAAGACTGCTACTCCAGGAAGAGAGGGCCATTCAGCCACATGAAGAGCCAGTGGAAACGGTAAATCTGGGTACTGAGACAAACAGAAAGGAAGTCAAGATTGGTGCCAATCTAGAGCTCAGTGTGTAACAACGGTTAATTCAGATGCTGCATGACTATGTGGAAATCTTTGTCTGGTCTTACGAAGACATGCCTGGGTTGGATACTGACATTGTGGTTCATCACCTGCCTACCAAGGAAGACTGCCCTCCGGTTAAACAGAAGGTCCGCCGTATGCGTCCAGAAATGTCCGAGAAAATCACAGCTGAGGTTATGAAACAATTTGAGGCTGGATTTCTAGCAGTGACTTCTTACCCTCAGTGGGTTGCCAACGTGGTTCCAGTGCCGAAGAAGGATGGTAAGGTCCGAATGTGTGTTGATTACAGGGATTTGAACAGGGCCAACCCTAAGGATGATTTCCCTCTGCCTCATATCGATGTTCTGGTTGACAACACTGCTCAGCATAAAGTATTCTCCTTCATGGATGGCTTCTCCGGTTATAATCAGATCAAGATGGCTCCTGAAGACATGGAGAAGACCACTTTTGTTACTCAGTGGGGCACCTTTTGCTACAAGGTCATGCCTTTTGGGTTGAAAAATGCTGGGGCAACCTACCAACGTGCCATGGTTGCTTTATTTCATGATATGATCCATCATGAAATCGAAGTGTACGTCGATGATATGATCGCAAGGTCCCAAACTGAGGAGGAACACCTTGACCATCTATGGAAGCTGTTTGACCGTCTGAAGTTGTACAAGTTGAGGTTGAACCCAAACAAGTGCACCTTTGGGGTGAGATCTGGAAAATTTCTAGGCTTCGTCGTAAGCGACAAAGGTATTCAAGTGGACCCTGCCAAAGTGAAAGCCATACAAGAGATGCCAACTCCCAAGACAGAGAAAGAAGTTAGAGGCTTTCTAGGACGGTTGAACTACATTGCCCGATTCATCTCACATTTGACTGCTACCTGTGAACCAATCTTCAAGTTGCTGAAGAAAGATCAAGTAGTACGTTGGAATGATGAATGTCAGGCCGCTTTCAAAAAGATCAAAGAGTATCTCCAAGAACCACCCATTCTTATGCCGCCGGTTGAAGGGAGACCTCTAATCTTATACTTGACAGTACTGGACAACTCAATGGGGTGTGTGTTGGGGAAGCATGACGAGTCTGGCCGAAAAGAACACGCCATTTATTACCTTAGCAAAAAGTTTACCAACTGTGAGACCCGGTACTCACAGCTCGAGAAAACTTGATGCGCTTTGGTATGGGCTGCTCGCCGGCTGAGACAATACATGTTGACTCACACTACTCTGTTGATTTCAAAAATGGATCCAATCAAGTACATATTCGAAAAGCCTGCTCTGTCCGGAAGAATAGCAAGATGGCAAATGATCTTGACGGAATATGACATCCAGTACACGACTCAAAAAGCAATCAAGGGAAGTGTATTGGCAGACCATTTGGCGCACCAGGCAGTGGACGATTATCAGTCGATGAACTTTGAATTTCCAGACGAGGATATCATGGTAGTGACTGATTGTGAGGTACCTGAACCGGATGAAGGACCTGAGGAAGGATCCCGATGGTCTATGCACTTTGACGGAGCCTCAAACGCTTTGGGTAATGGTATCGGCGCTGTGATCATATCCCCTAAAGGCACTCATACTCCACTTACCGCCCGGCTATGTTTCAACTGCACCAACAACATGGCGGAGTATGAAGCATGCATCATGGGTCTTCAAGCTACAATTGATTTAAGGATCAAGTTTCTGAGTGTCTTCGGAGATTCCGCTCTCGTGATCAATCAGATCAAAGGCGAGTGGGATACGAATCACCCGAATCTTATTCCTTACAAGGAGTATGCATTGACATTGATCCCCCACTTCGAGGAGATAACTTTTGAACACTTCCCAAGAGAGGAGAATCAATTAGCGGATGCGTTGGCTACGATGTCTTCTATGTTCAAAGTCAAATGGGACAACGAGGCTCCCCGGATCATTATCTGGAAGTTGGATGAATCTGCACATTGCTGCGGTCTCGAGACCGAAGAGGTAACAGAAAAACCCTGGTATCATGAAGTGAAGAGGTACCTTGAAGCTCAAGAATACCCCGAAGGCGCATCTGTTAATGACAAGAAATTCCTGAGAAGGTTCGCGGCAAAGTTCTTCCTCAGCAACGACATTCTCTACAAGCGAAACCATTATTCAACCTTACTGCGTTGTGTGGATAAGACTGAAGCAGAAAAGATCATGGCGGAGCTACATGAAGGTACCTTCGGAACACATTCCAGTGGACATACCATGGCAAAGAAGATCCTTCGGGCAGGTTATTTCTGGTCCACAATGGAAGCCGACTGTTACCAACACTCTCGAACTTGTCATAAATGCCAGATCTATGCTGATAAGGTGCATATTCCTCCGGTTCCTCTGAACGTCTTGATGGCACCTTGGCCTTTTGCAATGTGGGGCATTGATATGATCGGCGAAATCCGACCTACGGCATCTAACGGGCATCGCTTCATCCTGGTAGCAATTGATTACTTCACAAAGTGGGTTGAAGCAGCTTCCTACGCTACGGTAACCAAGAACGTCGTAGCACGGTTCATTCGGCATAACCTGATCTGTCGATACGGTGTACCTGAGAGGATCATTATGGATAATGGTACCAATCTCAACAACAAGATGATCACTGAGCTCTGCGAGCAATTCAAGATACAGCACCACAACTCTTCTCCCTACCGGTCAAAGATGAATGGGGCTGTCGAAGCAGCAAATAAGAACATCAAGAAGATTGTGCAGAAGATGACAGTGACCTACAAAGATTGGCACGAAATGTTGCCGTTTTCTCTTCATGGGTACCGTGCCTCGGCACGGACGTCAACAGGGGCAACTCCCTTTTCCTTGGTCTATGGCATGGAGGCAGTCTTGCCTATTGAAGCCCAGATACCCTCTCTCCGGATAATGAAAGATGCAGGCTTGAGCGAAGATGACTGGATCCAGACTCGGCTTGATCAATTAAACCTAATTGACGAAAAGAGACTCACCGCTATTTGTCATGGTCAGACGTACAAAAAACGGATGATTAGGGCATTTAACAAGAAAGTCAGACGACAAGAGTATCAAGTCGGAGACCTGGTAATCAAGCGCATCATTCTTCCTCAAAGTGATCCCAGGGGCAAATGGACCCCCACGTACGAAGGGCCATTTGTGGTTAAACATATCTTCTCAGGAGGAGCTATGATTCTGACTACCATGGATGGTGACGACCTTCCCCACCCCGCCAATGCAGACATAGTAAAAAGATACTACGCATGAATTAAAGACCCGCTAGGTTGACACACCTAGGCAAAAATAAGGGCTTCCCGGTGAACCAAAAGGGTTCGGGCAAAAATAAGGGATGAAATGAAAAAAATCTGTACACCCGACAAGTCGAAAACCTGAAAAGGCGGCTTGGGCAAAAATGGGTATCCCGGTGGACTGAAAACCCGAAAGGGCGGTCCAGGCAAAAGTTAGGGATAAAGCGTAATACTATGTCTCATTGGATCACCTTGCATCTAGAATTCGGAATCAACTATCGGGCTCAGATGACTCCAATCAATCAGCTTCATCTTCAACTAAGCATCAGAGTGATGAGACGCTTGAAGACATAAAGGCGATAGCAGAGTTGGAACCCAGTGGGATTATTTTTCACATAGCTGTTTTGTTTCCTTCTCAAAATTGTATAAACTCTATGTTGCTCGGCGGCGTTCTCTTACTAGGACGTCATCCTCCTGTACATAAAACGCTTATTTACAGGCAAATTTCAAAATCAATACAAGTTCAATTGTTCAGGCAATTTACCTGTTTGTTTTTCCTTTATCTGTTTTGTTTTGCAAAAGAACGTCCAATGTTCATTTTTGATATATGCATCTGACATTAATTGTTAATCATGAATATTTACATGCGAAACAAAGGACTAATTACAGATGACATCAGAAACAGGGGCAGTTTAGAATTGTCCAAGCGATCTAGTTGCTCTGTCCACCAAGGTACAAAGGTAGGTTCGGCCGAAGAACGTAACCAAGTTACCTCAACTCCCCACAGATTAAGACCAGATTCAGCAATACTCTCCCCAGGAAGAGTTGGTCTCCCATCAGCCCCGAAAAGGCACAATATTCCCCTAGCAAGTCAGCAATACTCTCCCCAAGCAGAGTTAGTCTACTATCAACCTTAAGAAAGTTGGGAATCCCCAGAAGATCTCAACATTCCCCAGCGGAGTATAGACATTCCTCAGCAAGCATCCCCGGCAGTCTTAATATAAGATTGTTCCCCGGCGGAATACCGACATCCAGTGGAACCATTCCCCAGTACAATCCAAAGTTTCCCCAGGAGAGTGGAATCCATATCCCCAGCAGGCCTTGAGGCTTATCCCCAGTAGATTCTGGAAGCTTATCCCCTACAGAGGGTGAATGCATCTCCCCGACTTTATTCAAAGGTTATTTCCCCACCAGGGTATATCTGGGTTATCCTCAGCTAATAACCACGGAAGGATCGTTCTCGGCGAAGTCCTTCCTGTTCCCCAGTGGAGTTCATCAAATTCCCCAACATAACTTATCAGTGGAACCCCCAGCGGAGTTCTCATCAAAACCTTAGCAAGTATCTCTTCCCACAGAGTAATACCCCGCAGAGTAATCTCTTCACCTATTTTTATTCCCCTCAGAGTAATCTCTCCAACAAGTTTATCCCCCGACGGAGTCATCTTCTCCTACCAGTTTATTCTCACAACCATCATCCCCAGCGGAAACGAAGAACTCTACTTTTCAACATCAGCCCAAGATTTAATTTCCCGGCACTCGTCAAGGATTTATTTTCCTAGACGAAAATACATTCATAGACATTTCACATTTTATACATCCTGACACATGCATATACGCATCATAAAACACTATCTCATTTTGAGCATCATGACATCATGCATCTCATACATCATGACATTGCATACAACTAATGTTTTGCCTTTTCAGGAAAAGGTCAATCCAAAGATGATTACTATCAACTGTCACAATTCCATATTCGATTCCTGTATCTAACCAGGGCACATCTGTGAGTGATGGATTGTAGATTCGATACCTGTATCTATCCAGGGCATATCTGCATGAAGAGTTTGAAGATCAACCCCTGTGACAGGCCAGGAAATTATCTTTCATTCTCAGGTCAGAGGTTTACACCTGTATCCATCCAGGAAAGCTATCTCTACTAACCTTTTGCAAATTCCATATTCGATTCCTGTATCCAGCCAGGGCATATCTGTAGACAACAATTTCCAAATTCGACACCTGTATCCAGCCAGGGCATATCTGTAGACGACAATTTCCAGATTCGATTCCTGTATCTAGCCAGGGCATATCTGTAGACGACAAATTCCAGATTCGATACCTGTACCCAGCTAGGGCATATCTGTAGACGACAAGTTCCAGATTCGATTCCTGTATCCAGCCAGGGCATATCTGTAGACGACAAATTCCAGATTCGATTCCTGTATCTAGCCAGGGCATATCTGTGAGTAACTGATTATGGATTCGACACCTGTATCCAGCCAGGGCATATCTGCATGAAGAGTTTAGAGATTCGATACCTGTATCCAGCCAGGGCACGTCTGTAAACAACCTTTTGAAGTTCCGGATTCGATTCCTGTATCTAGCCAGGGCACATCTGTGAGCAACTAATTGTAGATTCGATACCTGTACCTAGCCAGGGCATATCTGCATGAAGAGTTTTAAGATCAACGCCTGTAACAGGCTAGGAAACCATCTTCCTTTCTCAAAATACGCAAGTTCTCGCTAAGGAATCTCTTACGCGATCAACACTTCCAAATGGCATCTATAAGCCCATTCCCGACAAGGTTCTGTCACACCCCCAGATGGCATCTATGAGCCCATCCTCCTATCCACCATCTCTCTAAATGGCATTTGTAAGCCCATTCCCGACATCACATTGCTGATACTCTACCATGCGAGTGCAAATTTCCGGACACTCTAGTGTCCAATCTCCTTTTACCCTCGAGTCGCGAAAGCAAAACTTGCCAATCTAACTCTTCAGGTTCAAGAAGATTGAACAGGGGCAACTGTTGTACCCCAAAATTTTCCCTCCCATTTCCTCAATATTTTCTCACCACAAGACCCTTGGAACTCAAGATCAAGTTAGGGTTTACTCTGCTCAAGACTCCTCCTTGCACTGTTGACCCAAATTAGGGTTTGAGTTTGCACAAAGATGTTTTGACCTAAAATGCCCAAAATGACTTTCATGCTTCATGTTGGACTCACAAGTTTATCCATACCAAGTTTCAAGCCTTGATTCCAATCTTTGCCCAGTCAATTGGACAGTTGACCTAGAAATCAGCTGTATTGGGGAAAAAGTCAATTGTGGTCAATTGACAGTCAAACCTCATGATTTTTGACCCACATCAACATTATGAACTCATATGGACCATTTGATCAAGTTTGGATCACAATTCCACAAGAAATTTAATCAAATCACCAAAAGGGCAAAATGGTCATTTTTAGGGTTTTGACTGCACAAAGGCAATTTTTGACTGTTTGACCTAATCAATGGCAAACCAAGCTCACATATGGACTCAAGGACTCAATTACATGGTCTTGACATATTCAACAAGTTCAAAAGATCCCAAATGCACAAGATTGACAAATGAATTTTCCAGTCAACTGAGCCAAATTTGACTGTATACTGAAAAGTCAAACTTTGACTTTTTGGTCAAAATCAAGTATCAAGATTCATTTTTCATCAAAACATGTCAAATCATGAAACTTGTTCATCAAGAAATCAAAAATTACAAATTAGGGTTTAAAATGAAGAATTTTCATAACTTAGAAATTTTCTAAGTTATGAAAATCCCTAATTTTTTCCTAACTTTGTCTCATTTTTTCATCAAGATACATTTGGATTCAAACAAAACTCAAAACATGAAAGTTATAGTCCATTTCAAAATCTACAACTTTGATTCACAAAGTTTCCTCAAAATAAGCTTGTAGCTCAAGTTATTATTTTTGGAACAAGGGTGCAAAACATTCTTAACTTAGAAAAATTTTGACCTATTCTAGGCAGGATTTTTGCCCAACTTCATGGTCACTTTTCACATGCTTCCACTTGTAATTTCAACTTGCATTACAAATATGGATTGTAGTACACATTCCAAGCTTTCCAAAATGTCCAAGAACTTCTTAAACAACCATGTGGTTAGGGAGAATCGAATTTGTCAATATGGGCAAAAGTCACTTTGTTCATAAGCCATGTACATGTTCATAAGTTCATAACTTGTGCATTTTTGAAATCAGCATGTGCAAGCTACATTACAGGCCTATAATATCATTTACACTCAATAATTAAATGCCAATCCATTGTGCCAAGATGTTATTTTGTGCATTTGGACATTACATGAAGAATTAAGCCATATTTGGAAAAAGTGACTTAGCCATTTTTGAAAAGGTGAACTTTATGTCAAGTTTGCAAATCAAGAAGTACAATGCAGATCTTTGAGGCACAAGTTCATGAGCAAAGTCCACTGATCAAGAGTGATTTATGCAACATACTTGAGGGGCCTGTGGGAGCCTAGAAACAAGGTTGACAACTTTTGCTTACAAAGGAAGAAACTTGCATTTTATACAACAACTCTCATTCCTGTCAACACAAGCAAAAGTAAACTTGTTGAACATATTCCAAACATCAAACCTGAGCTAAGACATGACCTAACCACCTTCAATACCTCCCCATTCACAGAAACACCATTGTACTGCACAAAACAGGGCATCCCTGCAGATTGAGTGGCACAACTCAATCCATTCGTGTGCCTTGGCCAAAACTACTTCATACACACTCCATAACATCCATACAAACTATCCCAAACCCTAGCTTCAGACTGTAACACCTCTAACCAACTTCACCATTTTCACTTTTTCTGTTTTGCAGGTTGACTTCTATAGCTCGATTCATTTAGTTTCAAAGCAAGCTAGAGGATGGAGAAGCATCCCTGGACCTCAAGCAAGCTGTACAAGTCCTCAAGTTGCACTGAAAGTACCTCCATTGTCATACACGAATCAAGCTGAACAGGTAAGTTTTTGAACTTCTATCTCTCTATCCAGGCATAGTTAGGTTTAAGTTTGTGAAGAAAACATGTTCTAATCATAGCCCTGAAGCCATCCATATAGTTACTTTTCATTTATATTATGTGTGCTAAGAGTATTTTGAATCTGAACATCTGAAAAAAACTAGGTCAGGAATTGGGGGAGAAGAAATTCTCTCTCATTTCTGAGAGTTAGATCAAGTTCTTGGTATGTATGGATTCGTGGTTTGATGCTTGACATTTTTTATGTTATGAGTTTGTGCTAAAAATCAAAGAATCAGGAGATAGCACAGACAAGGCAAAGCGCGTGTTTTCTTGTTTGAATCTGGCCAGAGGTTGAAGACAAAGTTCTTCTGGGTTGGGCCTGACCCTTTTTCTATTTGCACCACTTTTCCACACTTGCACCCCCTTGGCCCATTGTGTTTATTTTTATCATTTTTTGACTTTTTCTTTTTTATTCTGACTTGTTATTTTTTGAAAAAACATAAAAAATATTAAAAAAAAAATTTCAACCATTTTTGCATTTTATTGGAATTTTGTTTAATTTTGTTTAAGTTTATACATATAAATAAATAAATACCTCTTTTATTCAAAATACAAAAATAATCCAAAATACATTTTATTTTCGTGATTTTATTTTATTTTATCTTTTGAGAACATTTTATAAAAAATATACTTTTTTTTGTAAATAATAAATATTTTATTTTTGTACATATTTAATATATTTAGTAAATAATATAAATACTTATATATTTATTAGTATATTTAGGTTAAAAATACAAAAATAATACATTTTTCATTTTATTAATATTTGACCTCAAAAATACTTTTTTACAATATACTTCCTTTTTATTTATTTTTGTACATAATTAATAAATATTATATATATTAAATAACAAATACCTTTTATTTAGCAAAATTAGGGTTTTTGCCCTAACCATGAAAAAAATCCAAAAATTAATCTTTTTTTATTTTTGTTTATTTGTCACATAAAAAAATACTTTTACATACATATAAAAATCATTTTTGCATCTTGCATATTTATTGAATTTTATTTAATTATTGTACAATTAAATATCTTGTAATTTTCAATTTGGATGTAATAACTTAGATTTAAATTTCTTGCTAAATATCTCCATTTGAACATTTGTACCCCCCATCCCATAATTGTGTTGTAATAATTTAGGACCTTTAAATTCCGCACTTTAAAGCTTTCTAAAAATGCCATGATAGACTTAGGGTTTTGTATGCAAAAATCAACCAAACAATTAGCTTGACCTAATTCAAAGACAAAAAGCATGAAAATGGACAACACCAATCACACTTGCACCCCTAGGGTTACTCCACTTGTTGCCTTCAATAATGGGCCATATTGCATGTTAGGTGTCTTTGGCAAAACACAAACAATTCAAATGATCATAGTCCCTCGATGACGCTTTCGAAAGTTGCCTAAAAATGATCAAGTCCCTTAAAGGAAAAATTGCCCAAAGACATTTGGCACCATTGCAATCATGGTCTAAACGATGACCCGCGCCCGTCCCGTTCACATCCTAACACAAGATTGTCCACCAAATACAATGGTGGAACAAAATTGTTAAAAGGGTTAAAAATATAGGAAAGATCTTTGAGAAATTTAGGGTAGATAGCTCTTGGTTACTTGCCAACTTGTAAAACAAAAACACTTGCCTATTTTTTTCAAAACACACATAACAACACACTTTCAAAAACAACTTTCAAAAACATTGAAAACTTTTCAAAAGACATACATCTTTGTATACATCCCAACATGGATCATTACAAAGGTTGCCACCACATTGGCCTCTTTTCAAAACATTTTAAAACCCATACGCACAAAGCACCATTTCGAACAATTGAAAATCAAGGCAAGTTGATCTAAGCAAGTAACTAAGAGCCCATGGATAACCATGGATAGAAAGGGTGCTAATACCTTCCCTTTCTATAATCTACTCCCCGAACCCAAGAAAACATCTCAAAGGTTTTTGCTGTGCTTTTTAACCTTTCCTTAGGATAAAATAAAAAGTCGGTGGCGACTCTTGCTCAACCGAAACATTTGCGAAAACAAACGTAAAACCTAAGTCAGTTCTCCCACCGTATCACAAGGTGTTAGCATCTGGTTGGCTTATTTGAAAACACGCGCGTTATTTTTTGTGTACAGCATATTGTTTAATTTTTTGTATATAATATTCTTTATCCATCCATTTAACAAACACGCGTTCCAGTTCAGTTGGCAAAGGCATTGAAGCATTATCCCTTGGGACCTGGGTTCGAACCCCAGGTCCCCCATAATTCTTATTATTATTTTCTTGTGCATATTCCAATAGATTTCCAGGTATGAAGACCACCATATGATTCAAATCCCAGCACGCCATGTGTCCCCAAACTCAGATCCAGTGGCCAGGATGGAATGACTACCATAGTCCCTGGTCAACACATGCGTGGATAATCTCAAAGGTCAAACGAGGCTGGAAGCATAATGGGCCACAAATTTCCAAACACACCCCCTGATTTGGGCCAGCACCCCCATGGGTTTATTTTCTTCCTCTCCTTTAATTTTTATTTAATTTGTTTTTATTAATTTTTAATTAACTACTAACTAAAACAATTAACATTTTTTTGATAAATTCAGAAAACATAAAAATATAATATTTTTTATTTATTAAAATTAATTTCACCTTTTCATTATTTTTGTAAATAAATAAGTAATTAATTAAATTAGTTTTAATTAGGTTAATTCTAACTTTTTTGCAATAATTTAAAATCAATGTAGAATTAGGGTTTTTTTTTAACAACTTTTGACCATCTTTTATTTTTTCCCTTAAAAAAACATTAAAAAAACCAAAAAATATTTCTTTCTTTTAATTAATTAATTAGCTTAGGTTTAATTTAATGCAAAATAACAAAAATTTCTTTCTTTAATAAAAAAGGGTCAAAAACCCTAAAGACTCTCCAATTCAATTTTTCCCTCGCGCATGTGATTATTTTTCATTCATAATTTTTTATCATATAATTGTATCTGTTCCGAGGATGTAATAGTTTTAATTAGGACCTTTTATCGCTTTTCTTTTTATTTCCCGCAATTTACTTTTTCAAGGGTTTGTTTTTGGCGATGTAAATATCCGACGCCTTGTAATAGTTTAGCTTTATTTTCCGCAACTATTAACTGCTAGATGTATGCTAACTAGGCTATGCATGACAAGACTTATCTTAAATTAAAATCAATCGTAGCTCACCATAATATGTACAAAGATAACATAACTGAAACCTGACACACTCGCACATGCCACTCCTAGGGTACGCCTCACTTGGTTGCCTCGACGTGGTCATTGAGTATAGGGTGTTTTAGAGGTCGCCCTCCTGTCTAAAGATCAAAGTTGCCTCGAAACGGTTTCCTCGATAAAAAATGATCTAAGACATTAGGGTTACCGCTAAGGCGTCCTACCATTGCTTTAGTGACCATACATGTCCCATAATCGAATTGACCCGAAACTCCAACGGCGGTGCTACCTACTTCTCAATAGTGGGATAGTACTGTCTAAAGGACATTTACACAGCTTAATTTCTTTTGAGTAGGTAGAGGTTCTCCGGTACTTGCTCTTTCAAAATAAAAATACTTTTCGCACCTACACTTTTCAAGCAAAAGTTTTCAAACAACACTTCATACACTCTTGAGGACAGACACAAGAGTTAAATTGAAGTTTTCAAACAAAACTTTTTTCAAAACCCACAAACACAAGAAAAGCAAAACACTTTTGAAAACATAGTGAGCAAGTACTTAATAGCCCGTGGATAACCACGGATAGAAAGGGTGCTAACACCTTCCCTTTCTATAATCTACCTCCCGAACCCGAGAAACATCTCGAAAAGGAATTTTGCTGTGCTTTTGTCCTTTCCTTGTTGGAGAAAATAAAATACGGTGGCGACTCTTGCTTACCGCGACATTTTGCTAAACGCAAACGCGAACCAACATTCCAAAACAGTCAGTTCTATTTCCACCGATCACAGAACTGGCGACTCTGCTGGGGAAATAATAAGTGAGGTGTACCTTAGGACTAGATCACTTATGTTTTCAATTGTATGCTTTGTGTGCTTTAATTTTGTGGGCTTGTATTGGAGTTTTATAGATCCTAACCCGGATCTGGGGAATACCCTTTAGGTAAGTAGCAATAAACTGTGAGGGACCTGTCCGGCATAGACCGACACGGGTGAAGTAGTAGCTACGTTGGTGTGACACCTTGGTCTGTACCGATATACCTTGTGTAGAAACGAGGAGAATATGGGTCTTTTGAGGAGTCGTTAAGCACCAAATGACCTTAGCACCTTAAATTGACCAACTTGGCCATAGAACAGTAGCAGTATGCTACACTCATTGAGGCTAAACTCTCGTGATGGTTCCGGCCGCAAGGAAAGGTTGCCAAACTGGAATTATGATCGATCGAGGTTAGTCAATGATATTGAGATCCTCTAGAACCCGGTTACTATTTTTAGGACAGGTCTTAACCAACTGAAACTGAAAGAGGGTAGTACCTAAACTTCATGCCAGCCTGAACTCTAAGGGCTGTCTTGTGTGACTTGTGTGCCTTTACCATGTTTGCCTTTTGTGAATACTTGTGGTGTGCCTTTACCATGACATCATAACATCATGACATCATAACATTGCATACATCTTGCATAAGGACTAACCCATTTCAAGGATCTCAAGGGTTTGTGATGCAGGTCATGATGAACCAAATGTCTAGCCAGGGGAAAAGGGGATTTATTTTCCTCTAGTCAAGGTTGTTTGGAGATCAACACACGATAACTTGAGTCAGAGGCTATGACCCACTCGATATGGTGAGCTTGACTCTTGAAGAAGGACTCTCAACAACATGAAGTTCCTTCAATCAAGCTACCAGATTCAAATTCTAACAAGTTTCTTTGTTTACCCCGCGAGATCCTTGAAAACATTGCATGCATATATCATTCATCATATGCATAACAGGTACCCCCTTTTTACAGGTCACTTATCTTCTCCGCTGTTTATTTCAGCAATCATCATGTCTACTGAACCTTCCACTGAACAAGCTATCAAGGCCCTCCAGGCCCAGAATGTCCAGTTCCAAGAGTTGGTTATGAGCCTAGCCCAGGGTCAACAGGATTTGAAGACCCTGATTCTGAAAGAGAGGAAGAAGAAGAAGAAGAAGAAGAGGACCGTCTTGTTCAACACTGGATGCAGATTTGGGAATGGATTGCAGAATAAGGTTGAGCTGACTACCTCATCTGTAGGGAAAGACAGCCCCCAAGAGAGAAGGGTTCCTAGTCCCGTGGTCTCCGACAACGAGACGGATTATGATGAGGAACAGTACCCTCCTGCTGAGGATAAGTACAAACAACTGGAAGACCGTTTGAGCGCTATGGAGATACAGAAGGTGCCCGGTCTGGACTTCGAAGATCTAGGTCTATCCTCTGGGGTGGTGATTCCCTATAAGTTTAAGGCACCTGCCTTTGCTAAGTATGACAGAGCTTTCTGCCCAAAGCTGCACCTCCGGTCGTATGTAAGGAAGATCCAGCCTTATACCACTGACAAGAATTTGTGGATCCACTTCTTTCAAGACAGTCTTTCAGGGACTCAGCTTGAGTGGTTTTATCAGCTGGATGGAGCCAGTATCCGTAACTAGGAGGATTTGGCCACTGCGTTCTATAAGCAGTATCAGTATAATTCCGACCTCGCTCCTACGCGTACCCAACTCCATGGTATGTCAATAGGGACGGGTGAAGGATTTAAAGAGTATGCTCAAAAATGGAGAGACCTTGCCGGAAGGGTTCAGCCACCTTTAACTGATCGTGAACTCGTCGATATGTTTCTGGGGACCCTGTCTGGTCCATTCTTTAACCATTTGATTGGGAACTCTTCAGCCGGATTTACAGATCTTATCTTGACTGGTGAGAGAATTGAAGCTGGTATCAAGGCTGGGAAGATTCAAGAAGAAACACCTTCTGATACTCAGAAAATGCCCTACAATGGAAAAAAAGAGTCCAATGCTGTGTATGGTAAGTCGTCATGATCAACATGTAGGGGCAACCCAGATCTCCGATCCCACGCCTGTTCAACAAAGACAGAGCAATAGGCGTAGGGTAAGATATCAAGAAAGGCAGTATACTGACATCAACATGCCTTTGTCTCAAGCGTTACAAGAATTGCTGAAGGTGAAACTGATCACACTAAAGGATCCTCCTCAAAATCCTGATACTTCCTCTTCCAAGTATAACCCGAGTGTGAGATGTGCCTACCATTCTGACAGTCCTGGACATGACACCGACGACTGTTGGAATTTGAAGAACAAGATCCAAGACTTGATTGATGCCAAGGAGATCAAGTTTGATCACTGATCCTACACCAAATCATTGAGAATGTCTTTTGTTCATTTGAATTTTCAATGTTGTAATCTCTTTGTTATTCAAACAAATATCTATTAATGCCAAGCTTTGTTTCATTAATGCATTGCATATGTTTGTCTTGATTTGATCCAATCATTTTAATCACATCTAAACTATGCTTTTTTACTCGTTCAACTCTTGCTAAAAGTTACAAGCCTTTTGAGGGAGGATGACGAAAACGATACCACGATCTGTACAATATGCTTTTGAATAGACCCTGCTGATGAGGTACATGCATTGTTTCAAATCCTAAACAGTGGAGTTATAAGGAAGATAATCCCTAGTTAACCCCTTTGAGCCAAAGAAGTTGGAGTTTTTCTTTTCACAAAAATTAAAACCCTTAATTATAACCTGGGGCAGGGTAGTCTTCTCAGTTGATCCAGGTGCACAATGAATGGCATCAAAGGAGTCCTTCCAAAACAAAAGACAGTGATGGTTCCCTATAATCGTCAGGACCGGCAGTCATTATCTCTCAAAACAAAAGCCCATTAAGTCAAAACCTATGAAGGAGACTTACAAAAAACTGGGGCATCCCGCTGACTGTAATTACAAAAGAAACAATTCAGGCAAAAAGACAGGGATAATAAAATCAAAAAGAAAGAGATCCTGCAAACTCTCAACAAAATTACTTCCTGTTCAAAATAAATTGTCAGTATCCGAACCGTCACTGGTATTTCAGAGCAAAGACTCAAACAATATCTAATGCACGATTAGCTTAGTTTAGGATCAAAGAACATCACGAAGAACGGGTGGGTATAAATAAAATTTGAGCCTTTATCCTTTGTTTCTTAAACCGTGAACCAGGCCACGTTATAACCCTTAAAAGTCCTAGCTGAAGCATGGGTTAGTTCGAAAGTGTTGTACCCCAAAATTTGCCCTCTCTTTTCATCAACATTTTCTCATCACAAGACTCTTGGAGCTCAAGATCAAGTTAGGGTTTGCTCTGCTCAGGACCCCTC
Organism: Vicia faba; assembly: GCA_948472305.1. Classification (NCBI taxonomy): domain Eukaryota; kingdom Viridiplantae; phylum Streptophyta; class Magnoliopsida; order Fabales; family Fabaceae; genus Vicia; species Vicia faba. The sequence continues at coordinate 795,005,949 of OX451740.1, read as the reverse complement.
CTTGCACTGTTGACCCAAATTAGGGTTTGAGTTTGCACAAAGATGTTTTGACCTAAAGAGCCCAAAGTGACTTTCATGCTTCATATTGGACTCACAAGTTTATCCATACCAAGTTTCAAGCCTTGATTCCAATCTTTGCCCAGTCAATTGGACAGTTGACCTAGAAATCAGCTGTATTAGGGAAAAAGTCAACTGTGGCCAATTGACAGTCAAACTTCATGAAATTTGACCCACATCAACATAATTAACTCATATGTACCATTTGATCAAGTTTGGATCATAATTCCACAAGAAATTTGATCAGATCACCAAAAGGGCAAAATGGTCATTTTTAGGGTTTTGACTGCACAAAGGCAATTTTTGACTATTTGACCTAACCAATGACAAACCAAGCTCACATATGGACTCAAGAACTCAATGGAATTGTCTTGACACATTCAACAAATTCAAAAGATCCCAAATGCACAGGATTGACAGATGAATTTTCCAGTCAACTGATCAAAATTTGACTGTATACTGAAAAGTCAAACTTTGACTTTTTGGTCAAAATCAAGTGCCAAGATTCATTTTTCATCAAGACATGTCAAATTATGAAACTTGTTCATCAAGAAACCCAAAATTGCAAATTAGGGTTTAGAATGAGAAAATTTCATAACTTAGAATTTTTCTAAGTTATGAAACTTCCTTATTTTTTCCTAACTTTGTCCCATTTTTTCATCAAGATACAATTGGATTCAAACAAAACTCAAAACATGAAAGTTGTAGTCCATTGCAAAATCTAAAACTTTGGTTCACAAAGTTTCCTCAAAAGAAGCTTGTAGCTCAAGTTATGATTTTTGGAACAAGGGTGCAAAACATTTTTAACTTAGAAAATTTTTGACCTATTCTAGGCAGGATTTTTGTCCAACTTCATGGCCATTTTTCACATGGTTCCACTTGAAATTTCAATTTTCATTACAAAGATGGATTGTAGTACACATTCCAAGCTTTCCAAATTGTCCAAGAACTTCTCAAACACCCTTGTGGTTAGGGAGAATCGAATTTGCAAAGTTGGGCAAAAGTCACTTTTGTTCATAACCAAATACATGTTCATACATTGGCATTTTTCAAATCAGCTTGTACAAGCTAGCTTGCAGGCCTCAAAACCAGTCTCACACACCATAATTAAATGCCTAACCTTTGTGCTAAGTTGTTATTTTGTTCATTTGGTCATTACATGTAAGATTAATCCTTAATTGGAAAAAGCATATTTGCCATTTTTGAAAAGATGCACTTTATGTCAAATTCAAAATCCAAGAGGCATGGGCCAGATCTTTAAGGCTAGAATTTATACATAAATCCCTCTGATCAAGAAGGATATATGCAGCATAGTTTAGGGCATTGCAGAGGCCTGTATGGAAACTTGCATTTTCTTACTTCAAAAACAAGCAAGATTGAAAAACAACTCCAAGCTCTCATTCCTGAAAACACCAACCTAAGCAAACTTTGTTCTCATATTTCACACTCCCTAACTGACCTAAAGTACGATTCTTTCATCCTCAATCCATCCTCATATCCAAAAGCACAGTTTTTCTGCAAAACAGAGTCCCTGCTGCAGATTGACTTCCACAGTCCATTCTACTCGTGCACTTTGGCCAAAAAGAGTTCAAACATGTTCCATATCATCCACTGAAGCTATCCCAAGCATTGAATCCGAGCTGTAACATCCTTAACATCGTTTTCCATTTTTGCTTTCAAGCTGTGCAGGTGGACTTCCATAGCACGATACTGGCAGTTTCAGAGCAAGCCAAGCATAGGAGAAGCATCCTTGGACTTCAGGCAAGCTGTACCAAAGCTCAAACTCCATTGAAGATACCTCCATTGCTGCACACGACTCAAGCTGAAACAGGTAAAAATATGAACTTCTATCTCTCTATCCAGGCATGATTAGGCTTAGGTTTGTGAATGAAACATGTTCTCCTCATAGCCCTGAAGCCATCCATATACTTACTTTTCATTTATATTGAGTATGCTGTGAGAATTTTGGCCATGAACATTGGAGAAAATTTAGGTCAGAAATTGGGGATGAAGAAATTCTCCCTCGTTTCTTAGAGTTAGGTCAAGTTTTTTACATGTTTGAACTCGTGATTTAATGCTCTACATTGTTTATGTTATGAGTTTTGGCTAAAAATCAAGGAATCAGGAGTTAGTGTTGAACAAGGAAGGACGTGCGTTTTCTGTTTCAAATGGCTGGAGGTTGAAGATAGAGTTGACTTGGGCTGGGCCTGAGTCAACTTGTTGTTTGCACCCCTTTTTTTAGTTTGCACCCCCCTGGCCCATTGTGTGAAATCTTTATCATTTTTTACTTTTTATTTTTTATTCTGATTTCATATTTTTTGCTTAAACATAAAAAATCCTAAAAATATTTTTTCACATTATTTTACATTTTTTTGGCATTTATTTGCTTTATTAAACATGTACATGTAAATAAATATATATACTTTTATTTAAAACACTAAAAAATAATACAAAATATATTTATTTTCAGTTATTATTTTAATTTACCTTTTGAAAACATTTTCTAAAAATATACTTTTTTTGTAAATAATTAATATTTTATTTTGGTATATATTTAGTATATTTAGTATATAATATAAATACTTGTATATATTTATTAAAATACTTAGGATAAAATATGAAAATAATACATTTTTATTTTTATTAATATATGACACTAAAAAATACTTTTTTTTTACAGTATACTTCCTTTTTTATTTTTGTGTAAATTAATATATAAATATTGTATATAATTAATAAATAATTGCTATTTATTAAAAAATTAGGGTTTTGCCCTAAAACCACAAAATATCCAAAAAATTGACTTTTTATTTTTGTTTATATTTTGCATTGAAAAATATTTTCTCATACATAAAAAATCCTTTTTGTGCATAATACATTTTGCATATTTATTGTATTTATTTAATTATTGTACAATTAAATAATTTGTATATTCTATATGGATGTAATAGTTTTAGATTTAATTTCTTGCTAAAATATCCCCCCATTCAAATATTTGTACCCCCATTCCCATAATCATGTTGTAATAATTTAGGACTTTAAATTTCCGCATTTAAAAGCTTTCAAATTATGCCATGATAGACCTAGGGTTTGCATGCAAAATCAAATAACAAATAGCTTGACCTAATTCAAAGACAAAAAAGCATGAAAATGGACAACACAATGCACACTTGCACCCTTAGGGTTACTCCATTTGTTGCCTTCCAAAGTGGGCCATGTTGCATGTTGAGTTTCTTTGGCAAAACAAAACAAGTCAAATGATCATAGTCCCTCGATGACGCTTTCTCAAGTTGCCTAAAAAATGATCAAGTCCCTTAAAGGAAAAATTGCCAAAGACACTTGGCACTATTGCATTCATGGTCTAAACGATGACCCGTGCCCGTCCCGTTAACATCCTAACACAAGATTGTCCACCAAATACAATGGTGGAACAATACTGTTAAAAGGGTTAAAACCTAGGAAAGATCTTTGAGAAATTTAGGGTAGATAGCTCTTGGTTACTTGATCAAACTTGCCAAATAAACCCTTGCCATTTTTCAAAACACACATCACAACATAATTTCAAAACAAACATTCAAAACATTGAAAACTTTTTAAAAGACAAATACACCTTTGTATACATTCAAACATGGATCATTACAAAGGTTGCCACAACAAAAGGCCTCTTTTCAAAACCTCTTTCAAAATCACACACAAAACACCATTTCAAACAATTGAAAGCACCATTTCAGACAATTGAAAATGCAAGGCAAGTGATCTAAGAAAGTAACTAAGAGCCCATGGATAACCATGGATAGAAAGGGTGCTAATACCTTCCCTTTCTATAATCTACTCCCCGAACCCAAGTAAATATCTCAAAGGTTTTTCCTGTGCTTTTTAACCTTTCCTTAGGATAAAATAAAAAGTCGGTGACGACTCTTGCTCAACCGAACATTTGCGAACACAAACGCAAAACCTCAAGTCAGTTCTCCCACCGTATCACAGAAAGCATACTGTTACAAAAGGTATCCTGACTCCTGTAGGGCTCGCTGTAAAATCTTGAGTTGACATCACATTTTACAAAAAAAAAATTTCCTGTTTTACTGGAAAAATGCATTTTCAAAAACTTCAAGACAGACATAAGCTTTGCATTCTTAGAATAACATTGTTTGCATATGGCTATTTGTTCGAACAGCAGAGAAATTCACACGACGAATATCTAGTGAACAAAAATCTTCTCAATAAAAAAGAGTCACCTCAAGTTGGAAAAACACTTCCAACCAAGGGGCACGGCATGATCATTGTCCATCATCTGGGGCAGTCAAGTCAAGATTCAAGGAATCTCTCAAAATTCCAAATAACCAGGGGAAAATCTCTGCCTGAATCAATAGGGTCATTGGACATGAGTACCAACATCGAATCTTGCATGATCAAACGAAGATCTTCTGGTAGTATGGCAACACTACAATACTGACAGTGACAACTCCCTACACTCTAAGAATGTGGACATAGTCAAAAAAAATACTACGCATAATCAAAGTCCCGCTAGGTCGACTGGCCTAGGAAAAAATAAGGGCTTCCCGGCGAACCAAAAGGGTTCGGGCAAAAATAAGGGATGAAAATGAAAATTTTGTACACCCGGCAAGTCGAAAACCTGAAAAGGCGGCTTGGGCAAAAAAAGGGTATCCTGATGGACTGAAAACCCGAAAGGGCGGTCCAGGCAAAAGTTAGGGATCAAAAGCGTACGAGTATGTCCCGTCATCTCGTCACTTACCTACCAGAAGAAGATTTGTCAATCGGAAGTTATCAAGCTCCTCATAGGCCTTTTCTCCCGCAGAAACTGGGGCAATAAGAATTGTCCGAACTGTACAAGCTGCTCTGTCCACCAGGTACAAGGTAGATTCAGCTGAAGAATATGACCAAGATACCTTCACTCCCCACATAGTAAGACAATAATGGAAGCTCTCCCCACTAAGACTTGCAACTATGAACAAATCAGCAATACTCTCCCCAAGCAGAGTTGGTCTACCATCAGCCCTAAAAAAGGTTGGGTATCCCCAGTAGATCTTAATATTCCCCAGTGGAGTATACATATATTCCTCAGAGCATCCCCGACAGTATTAATATTCGTCAACGAAATATAAGAATGTTCCCCGGCGGAATACAGGATACCCCTAGTGGAGCCATTTCCCAGCGCAGTCTAAAAAGCTTCCTCGCCAGAGTTGAATCATCTCCCCAGTAGATTCTGGAAGCTTGTCCCCTGCAGAGTACAAGTGCATCTCCTCAGCCAAATTCAGAGGTTACCCCCACAAGAGTCTAACTGGGTTATCCTCAGCATGTTGCAACGGAAAGATCATCCCCAGCGAAGTTCTTTCTATCCCCAGCGGAGTTCATCATCAAAATCCCCAACAGAGCTTATCAACGGAATCCCCAGCGGAGTCATCGTTAAAATCTCAGCAAAGCATCACTCCCCACAGAGTAATCTCTTCACCAGTTTATTCCCCAACGGAGTCATCCTCTCTTGCAAGTTTATCATCTTCGTTCACCATCCCCAGCAGAAACGAAGAATTCAACACTATTCTCCAGCAGCTCCGGGATTTATCTTCCCCAGCTAAAACATCACATCCCCATACATTATGACATGCATACGCATCATATAACATAAATCTCATTTATTTTGAAAACATCATTACACAATGCATACATCACGACATTGCATACAACTAACTCTTTACCTATTCAGGAAAGATCAATCGACAGATAAAAGTCCTCCTTTTGGAGTAGAAGTCGTCCCAGATTCCTTCATCATCCTGCTAAGGTAGAAGTCGTCCCAGATTCCGTCACCATCCTGCTGAGGTAGTAATCGTCCAAGGTTCCTTCATCATCCTGCTGAGGTAGTAATCGTCCAAGATTCCTTCATCATCCTGTTGAGGTAGTAATCGTCCTAGATTCCTTCATCATCCTACTGAGGTAGTAATCGTCCAAGATTACTTCATCATCCTGCTGAGGTAGTAATCGTCCTAGATTCCTTCATCATCCGTTGAGGTAGTAATCGTCCAAGATTCCTTTATCATCCCGCTGAGGTAGTAATCGTCCAAGATTCCTTCATCACCCTGCTGAGGTAGTAATCGTCCTAGATTCCTTCATCATCCGTTGAGGTAGTAATCATCCAAGATTCCTTCATCATCCTGCTGAGGTAGAAGTCATCCCAGATTCCTTCATCATCCTGCTGAGGTAGTAATCGTCCTAGATTCCTTCATCATCCTGCTGAGGTAGTAATCATCCAAGATTCCTTCATCATCCTACTGAGGTAGTAATCGTCCCAGATTCCTTCATCATCTATTTGGGGTAGCAATCGTCTCAGATTCCTTCATCACATCATTATCAAAATACCTCCTCTGGCTAGATTTATTTCTTCCAGTTAACGACAAGCAATCAAAGGCCTTCTCTGGTCCAGTTAAGTCGATTCCTAAAGATTTTTCTGATGCCGATCCAGTTGAAGATATTCCAAGACCTTGTCTGGTCCAGTTAGGTCGATTCCTAAAGATTTTTCTGTAACCAAACCCGTCAATGGAGACAAAACCAGATCAATCGATTCCTAAAGATTTTTCTGATGATAACCCGTCAATGAAGACAACCCTTCAATGAAGACAACCCGTCAACAAAGACAAAACTACTTACCAACAATCTCCAGGTGGCATCTATAAGCCCATCCTCCTATCCATCATCTCTCCAAATGGCATCTATAAGCCCATTCCCGACATCACATTGCTGATACTACACCATGCGAGTGCAAATTTCTGGGCACTTTAGTGTTCAATCATCTTCCACCTTCGGATCGCGAAAGGCACGCAAGCCAATCTACATCCTCAGGTTTAAGAAGATTGAACAGGGGCAACTGTTGTACCCAAAAATTTACCCTCCCATATTCCTCAAGATTTGTCAAGAATAATCTTCAAATTACTCAAGATGGCTCAAGAGGTAGACAGTCCAAACACCTCCTAAGACAGCTGAAATTAGGGTTTTGGTTCTTTCAAGGAATTTGGGGTTTTCAATGGTTCAATCAAGTCTCATAGGCCTATATACATTCTCAAGCACCTACATGCCAAATTTCAAGACTCACAGTGCCAATTTGCACAGTCAAAAGCTCCATTTGACCTACAGTCAACTGCAAGGGCAAAATGGTCATTTTGCAGTCAAAAGTCGGAATTTTTGGTCAACGTCTCATTTTGAGTTCACAATCATCATTTGATCAAGTCTTGATCATGATTCCACAAGAATAGCTCAAAAATCATCAAGATGCAAGAAGTTACTATTTTTGGACAACAGAAAAGTCAACTGTATCTTGACCAGGGCATAACTCTCTCACGGTTTATCAGAAAAATTCCATACAAAGCTCATTTTGAAGAGGATGAAATTTCCTATAATCCATCTTCACACTCCAAGTTCAAGAAATGCTCTCACAAAAAGTTACCAATTTTTACATTATAGGTCAATTTCAAAAGTCAACAAAAGTACACTTTGAGTCAAAGGCCATAACTTGAGATTGGTAAATCCAAATGACATGGGACCAAAGGCATTGGTTAGAGGACTTAAATAGCTTTCCAAAATGTCCAAGAACATGGTCATGTGATCAAAATTGAGCAAGTTGTGCATTGGAGAAGTTGGGAAATTTTCATGAATTTGCAAAAGTCAACTTTGCCCAAAACACCTTCTTTTTGCTAATGGGCCTCAAATCTCTTGTTGAAACTTCACCCATGACCTATGCACCACCCATCAAGATTAATTGGATTTATTTTCTTATTTTTATTGATTAATTGGATTTTTAATTAATATTAATTCATTTAATTAATTTAAATCATAAGAAAATAGAAGATTTGTTTTTCAAATCAATTTGTGAAGCAAATATGATCAAGATATGCTGGCAAATTCGTGCACAAGTCAAAGATACAAAAAAATCCAAATTTGGCAACATTGTTCAATCATGAAAAATCAAGAATATTTGATTTTCAATCAAAGATTTAAACATCAATGCACATGGATTGGATCCAATTTTTTGACCTAATTTGTTTCCCTTATATGCAAGCAAGCAAACCCTGACCTGGTGGACGATGGAAAGCTGCAGAAACAGCCCTGTCATATTCAAGAAATTCCAAGAAAATTGAAAACCTATTCTTGCAATCTAGGCCAATTCAAGGCGTGCTATTCATTCTAACATATTGCAGGAGGTCCCAGGAGCGTTTTACAATCAAGTTCCAGCATCAAAGCTCAAGAAATCACTTAACACAGTTTCACGGTTTGCCTTTCTTATTCAGAATTATATATCCTAATTCATGCGCATTTAACATGTTTTAGTGATTGTTTTGCATTGCTAGGAATCATATAAAGCTGATGGAATGATTTAATTGAACTATAACGCCCGGAGTCAAAAGATGCCATGATCAAATTTCTAGGGTTCTTGAGCTTTCAATTAGGGCTTTCTAAACCAGGAAAAATTGGGACTCATGAGATACATGACTGAACTCGTGCGGCCAGGACGAACATACCTCACACCTCACGAAATATTTATATGTACTGTGGTGCTATTCGCTATTTTTCCTTGCAGGTGTTAGTGGAGGTTAAAAATCCCCGCTATTTGATGTTATTTATGAAGGACAAACGAAGAAGATGATGAGGTGTTAGCATCTGGTTGGCTTATTTGAAAACACGCGCGTTATTTTTTGTGTACAACATATTGTTTATTTTTTTGTATATAATATTCTTTATCCATCCATTTAACAAACGCGCATTCCAGTTCAGTTGGCAAAGGCATTGAAGCATTATCCCTTGGGACCTGGGTTCGAATCCCAGGTCCCCCATAATTCTTATTATTATTTTCTTGTGCATATTCCAATAGATTTCCAGGTATGAAGACCACCATATGATTCAAATCCCAGCACGCCATGTGTCTCCAAACTCAGATCCAGTGGCCAGGATGGAATGACTACCATAGTCCCTGGTCAACACATGCGTGGATAATCTCAAAGGTCAAACGAGGCTGGAAGCATAATGGGCCACAAATTTCCAAACACACCCCCTGATTTGAGCCAGCACCCCCATGGGTTTATTTTCTTCCTCTCCTTTTATTTTTATTTAATTTGTTTTTATTAATTCTTAATTAACTACTAACTAAAACAATTAACATTTTTTTGATAAATTCAGAAAACATAAAAATATAATATTTTTATTTATTAAAATTAATTTCACCTTTTCATTATTTTTGTAAATAAATAAGTAATTAATTAAATTAGTTTTAATTAGGTTAATTCTAACTTTTTTGCAATAATTTAAAATCAATGTAGAATTAGGGTTTTTTTTAACAACTTTTGACCATCTTTTATTTTTTCCCTTAAAAAAACATTCAAAAAACCAAAAAATATTTCTTTCTTTTAATTAATTAATTAGCTTAGGTTTAATTTAATGCAAAATAACAAAAATTTCTTTCTTTAATAAAAAAGGGTCAAAAACCCTAAAGACTCTCCAATTCAATTTTTCCCTCGCGCATGTGATTATTTTTCATTCATAATTTTTTATCATATAATTGTATTTGTTCCGAGGATGTAATAGTTTTAATTAGGACCTTTTATCGCTTTTCTTTTTATTTCCCGCAATTTACTTTTTCAAGGGTTTGTTTTTGGCGATGTAAATACCCGACGCCTTGTAATAGTTTAGCTTTATTTTCCGCAACTATTAACTGCTAGATGTATGCTAACTAGGATATGCATGACAAGACTTATCTTAAATTAAAATCAATCGTAGCTCACCATAATATGTACAAAGATAACATAACTGAAACCTGACACACTCGCACATGCCACTCCTAGGGTACGCCTCACTTGGTTGCCTCGACGTGGTCATTGAGTATAGGGTGTTTTAGAGGTCGCCCTCCTGTCTAAAGATCAAAGTTGCCTCGAAACGGTTGCCTCAATAAAAAATGATCTAAGACATTAGGGTTACCGCTAAGGCGTCCTACCATTGCTTTAGTGACCATACATGTCCCATAATCGAATTGACCCGAAACTCCAACGACGGTGCTACCTACTTCTCAATAGTGGGATAGTACTGTCTAAAGGACATTTACACAGCTTAATTTCTTTTGAGTAGGTAGAGGTTCTCCGCTACTTGCTCTTTCAAAATAAAAATACTTTTCGCACCTACACTTTTCAAGCAAAAGTTTTCAAACAACACTTCATACACTCTTGAGGACAGACACAAGAGTTAAATCGAAGTTTTCAAACAAAACTTTTTTCAAAACCCACAAACACAAGAAAAGCAAAACACTTTTGAAAACATAGTGAGCAAGTACTTAAGAGCCCGTGGATAACCACGGATAGAAAGGGTGCTAACACCTTCCCTTTCTATAATCTACCTCCCGAACCCGAGAAACATCTCGAAAAGGAATTTTGCTGTGCTTTTGTCCTTTCCTTGTTGGAGAAAATAAAAGACGGTGGCGACTCTTGCTTATCGCGACATTTTGCTAAACGCAAACGCGAACCAGTATTCCAAAATAGTCAGTTCTATTTCCACCGATCACAGCAACGTATCTCCAAGTTCTCTATTTTTCTGTATATTTTCGTGTCCTTTTGCAATCATTTGTGATTTCTTTATATAGAGGGGGTGGAGGGGACATGAAGACAAAGGTTTAAATGACCTTGATTATGTGTTAAACATCCATGAATGAGAATTTGTAACGTTAATTTATGTGTTTGAAAGCCATGAATGAGAGTTTGTAACGTTGGCTGAACACATGGGATCTTGTCCCTTTTTGAATTTTGAATGACATGTAACTGTCCGTCGAATGCTCCCTTTCGAATGGGATGATGGACTCCTTCAAATGCTCCCTTTCGAATGGGCTGATGGCCTCCTTCGAATGCTTTTCGAAAGCCTCTTCGAATGGACCCTTTGAATGTTTCTTCGAATGGACCTTTTTGGAATTCCAATCGAAGGACACTGTTATAATGCCAATCGAAGTACCTGTCCATAATGCCAATCGAAAGGCTTGTCCAGAATGCCAATCGAAAGGCTCCTTCAGAACACCAATCGAAGGGTCTTTCAGAATGCAAATCGAAGCGCTTGTCCAGAATGCCAATCTAAAGAGCTTGACAGAATGCCAATTGAAAGGCTCCTTCAGAACACCAATCGAAGGGTCCTTCAGAATGCCAATCGAAATGTACTTGAAGCAACACTAAAAAAATTTCCTTTTCCTTAGGCAAGAGTTTGTGATCAACCATGCAGGGGGAAGACTTTGGAAAACATGAGAGGGCAAATTTTAGGGTACAACAGTGTCCAATGAAGGTTTCAAGGATTATGCGCAAAAATGGAGAGACTTGGCTGGAAAAGTTCAACCCCCTATATCTGAGAGGGAATTGGTAGACATGTTCTTGGGTAATTTTTCTGGTCCTTTCTTCAATCATTTAATCGGAAGTTCATTTGCAGGTTTTACTGAACTAATATTGACTGGAGAAAGGGTAGAAGCCGGTATAAAGAGTGGAAAGATTTAGAAAGATACATCTTCTTCTATAGCTGTAAGGAAGCCTTTCATCGGAAAGAAAGAGGTGGTTGCTGTATATCCACAAAGAAACCAAGATAGGGCCAAACGTTGACCAATAGTGGGGGATGTTATGATTCCTAAGCCTGCGTCTGATCAGCAAAGAAATAATCAACCAAGGATGGAAAGACCAGTCAGGAAGTTCACCAGAATTAACATGAAATCGTCTCAAGTATTACCGCATCTACTAAGATCCAATTTGGTGACCTTGAAAGAAGCTCCGAAAAACCCCAATACAACATCTCCTCACTATCATCCCAATGCCCGTTGCGCATATCACTCTGAAAGTCCCGGCCATGACACTAATAACTGTTGGGCTTTAAAGAACAAAATACAAGACCTCATTGAAGCAAAAGAGATTGAATTCGATGCGCCTGAAAAGTCAAATGTCATTTCTCCCCTATGCCCAGACATGGCCATAATACCAATGCCATTGAAGAAGGATTGTTTGTTACTTCAGTTGATGAACTTATGACCCCACTTCTGACTATAAAAATGAACTTGTTGAATGTCGGTGTGTTCTCGGGCTGTGATGAAGTTTTCCATTTCTGTTTGTCCCTATCAACCAGCTGTCCTTTGTTGAAAGCAGGCATTCAGTGCCTAATAGATAACAAAGAAATTTTGTTCGAAAAGTCTTCTGTTCCACCTATTCCTTTTGAAGATGTTTCTATCATTACCATTTCCTCCAATTCTTTCAAGGTCTCCACCAAAAGACCCGTTAGAATTACATCAGTTCCAAAAGCAACTCCTTTAATAATTACAATGCCTAGACCAGTCCATATTCATCAGACAAGATTGTACCATGGAATTATGGAGGGGATGTCTATTACCATGGTATCAAGAAGGACTGGCCAGCCTCCAAAGATTCAGGCTCCGAGAAAGTCAATTCCGACATCAGTAATATTGCAAGAACTAGCAAGATTACCCGAAGCGGTAGGATCTTTTCTCCAGAAATTGCTCCCCCAAAAGCAATTTTTGGACCCGTAATCATTCCTGTTGTTGATCCCCCAAAAGTTGTTCCCGGTCCTACAATTATCTCCAACAATACTCCAACTAACAAAGCTGTCACAACCCCTATTATTATTCCTACCAACACTCATATTGCCGAGTTAACCGAGACTCGAGGAAAAAGTATTCTGATTGAGCCTGTCCGGACGAAGGCTCAGTCATTGACTATCCCTGAGACCTTCAAGAAAGAAATGGAGGAGATCCTAAAAATTATAAAGAGAAGCGACTGCGATGTAGTTGAACAACTGGGGCAAACTCCCTCTAAAATTTCCATACTGGCATTACTACTATGTTCTGAGGAACATGCAAAAGCCTTGGTAAAATTCCTGAAAACTACCCATGTACCCCAAGAGAAATCTGCCGATCAGTTTCAAGACTGCGTAGCCAGCTTGACTGCAGATAATGGTCTAGGTTTTTTGGATGCTGATTTAACACTAAGAGAAAGGAAGCATAATGAGGCATTGTATGTCTCAGTTGAATGTAGGGGCACAACCTTGGCTCATGTTTTGGTGGACACTGACTTATCTCTGAATGTACTGCCTAAAAAAGCTCTTGATAGACTTTATTTCAAGGGACTGACATTAAAGCCAAGCAACATAGTAGTAAGGGCTTTTGACGACTCGAAAAGGAAGGTGCATGGGGAGGTAGACATTCCCATAAAGGTTGGAACCCAAACTTTCAATTCAACTTTTTATGTAATGGACATCCGCCCTTCATACTCCTGCTTGCTAGGCAAACCATGGATCCACAATGCTGGTGCTATTACTTCTACGTTGCACCAAATGCTGAAGTATCCAATTCAAGGGAAGATTATCACCGTTCATGGAGAGGAAGAGTACATGATTAGCCATCTCAATCCCTTCATATATGTGGAACTAGATGGTGAATTTATTGAAACTCCATTTCAACACTTTAAAGAAGTCCCCCAAGATGTGGCAGTGACCAAGGTTGTGTCTCAGGCTCCCAAGCTTACAAGACCTCCACTCCGGATGTCATCTCTGAAGGATGCCAAAGTAGTGGTAGAAGAAGGTGGGTGCACTATCTGGGGACAACTCCCAGATATCCCATATAAGTCTGACAAGTTTGGCCTAGGTTTCACTTCAAGTGCTCAGAAGGCTGTACGCCGCGCTCGTGCCGGAGGACCACCCCTGAAGATCAACAATCGCGAGGTCAACACCGTAGAAGATGATGAAGATAGTTGTGACTTGGAGGATTGGATATTCCCGATTGTCAATTGAGGGATCAACAACTGGGAGGCTAGAGATTTTGTCCCGATCACTTTATCCCACAATAATTTGTCTTTATATTTTGTTGGATCTATAATATTAAAACAATTCGCACTCTTAAAACCTTGTGTCTTACCCGAGGCACAATGGTCCATTTGTAAGGGTTATTATCTCATTTTCATATGACATCAATGAATCATGGACGTTTTTGCATACAAACTTTTGTGCTCATTGTTTTTTTTTCTTTTGCATTTTATTTTCTTTCAAAGATAGTTATACCCTTACACACACTCACACTCACAATGCACGTACACATCCATTCGGGATCCTATGGGTAACGATACTGCTATGGCCTTTAGTGACTCTAAGAATCTAATCTACCAAGCCAAAGACTAAGGTGAGGAAGATTATGAAGTAATAGGAGAACTTGCCAGACTACTACAAAAAGAAGAGAACCATTCAGCCTCACGAGGAACCCGTGTATACAATCAACCTAGGTACCGAAGAAGACAAAAAAGAGGTCAAGGTGGGTGCCAATCTGGAACCCAGGATCAAGGAGCGTTTGATTCAGTTGTTGCACGATTATGTCGAAGTATTTTCCTGGTCGTATGAAGACATGCCGGGACTTGATGCAGATATTGTTGTACATCGTCTGTCTACAAGAGAGGATTGTCCGCTAGTAAAGCAAAAGGTTCTCCGCATGAGACCTGATATGTCAGAAAAGATTAAAGCAGGAGTCATAAAGCAATTCAACGCTGGATTCTTGGCTGTCACCTCCTATCCCCAATAGGTTTCCAATGTTGTTCCCGTGCCCAAAAAGGACGACAAAGTGTAAATGTATGTAGACTACAGAGATTTGAATAGGGCAAGCCCTAAGGATGATTTTCCACTCCCCCACATTGATATTCTAGTTTACAATATAGTGCAACACAAAGTGTTTTCCTTCATGGACGATTTCTCAGGTTACAACCAAATCAAAACGGCGCCTGAGGACATGGAGAAAACAACGTTTGTCACGCAGTGGGGAACTTTCTACTATAAGGTGATGTCATTCAGACTGAAGAATGTTGGGGCCACCTATCAGCGTGCCATGGTAGCTCTATTTCATGACATGATACATCACGAAATAGAGGTCTACATGGACAATATGATAGCCAGATCTCAAACAGAAGAAGAGTATCTTGATCACTTACAATAACTATTTGAGAGACTGAAGAAGTACAAGCTAAGGTTGAATCCAAACAAATGCACATTTGGGGTACGATCTGGTAAACTCCTAGGCTTTATCGTCAGTAACAAAGGTATCGAAGTCGATCCTGCCAAGGTAAAAGCAATACAAGAGATGCCTGCTCCTCGTACTGAGAAGGAAGTCAGAGGGTTCTTGGGACGTTTGAACTACATTGCCAGATTCATCTCTCACCTGACAGCTACTTGTGAACCAATCTTCAAATTATTGAAGAAAGATCAAGTAGTCAAATGGAATGACGAGTGCCTAATTGCTTTTGACAAAATCAAAGAATACTTACAAGAGCCTCATGTGTTGATGCCACCAGTCGAGGGAAGACCGTTGATCATGTATTTGACTGTTTTAGAAAACTCAATGGGGTGTGTATTGGGGCAGCATGACGAGTCTGGCCGAAAAGAGCATGCTATTTACTACCTGAGCAAAAAGTTTACCGATTGTGAAACAATATATTCACTGATCGAGAAAACTTACTACGCTCTGGCATGGGCTGCTCGCCGACTAAGACAGTATATGCTGACTCATACTACTTTGTTGATATCTAAAATGGATCTGATAAAATACATCTTCGAGAAGCCTGCCCTTTCTGGGAGAATAGCGAGATGGCAGATGATATTGACAGAATATGACATACAATATACTACCCAGAAAGAAATAAAGGGCAGTGTATTAGCTGATCACCTTGCTCACCAAGTTGTAGAAGACTACCAGTCCATGAAATTCAAATTTCCGGATGAAGACGTTATGACATTAGACAACTGTGAAGAATTCAGGACATATGACGGACCTGAACAAGGATCCCGATGGACCCTGTTCTTTGATTGGGCATCCAATGCACTTGGCAATTGTATCGGTGTTGTACTCATATCTCCGGAAGGGTGTCATACTCCCTTTACTGCCAGGACTTGCTTCAATTGTACAAACAACATGGCAGAATACGAAGAGTGCATCTTTGGTCTCAAAGCACCCATAGACTTGGGGATCAAATCCTTGGATGTATTCGGAGATTGAGCTTTGGTTATAAATCAGATCAAAGGGGAATGGGACACCAAACACCCCAACCTTATCCCTTACAAAGAACATGTTTTGACATTGCTACCACATTTTGAGAAGATTACCTTCGAGCATTTCCCGCAAGAAGAAAATCAGCTAGCAGACGCTCTAGCCACAATGTCATCTATGTTTAAACTTAATTGGGATAAAGAGGCTCTCCAGATCACCATCGAACGAATGGAAGAACCAACACACTGTCACGAGATTAATATTGAAGAAGTAGTGGACCAACCTTGGTTTCACGAAGTCAAGAAGTATCTCGAGGCTCAAGAATATCCAGAAGGAGCTTCAATCAATGATAAGAAGTTCTTAAGGAGGTTCTCTGCTAAATTTTTCCTTACTAACTGCATTCTTTACAAATGAAACCATGACTCTGTGTTACTTCGGTGTGTAGATAAGGTTGAAGCTGAAAGGATCATGGCTGAATTGCATGAAGGCACTTTTGGCACCCATTCCAGTGGGCATACGATGGCAAAGAAAATCCTACGGGCAGGCTATTACTGGTCTACCATGGAAGCAGATTGCTATCAACACTCTCGAACCTGCCATAAGTGTCAGATTTATGCTAATAAGGTACATGTACCTCCGGTTCCTCTGAATGTCTTGACAGCTCCTTGGCCCTTTGTTATGGGGGGAATAGATATGATTGGGGAAATCAAGCCGACAGCCTCTAATGGACACCGCTTCATCTTAGTGGCCATTATTTATTTTCAAAGTGGGTGGAGGCAGCTTCCTTTTCTTCCGTTACCAAGAATGTTGTTGCCTGTTTCATCAAGAAAAATCTCATTTGCCAGTACGGTGTCCCGGAAAGGATCATCACTGACAATGGTACGAATCTAAACAATACTATGATCACCGCCCTATACGAGCAATTCAAGATCCAGCATCACAATTCTTTCCCTTACCGGCCAAAGATGAATGGTGTTGTCGAAGCTGCAAATAAAAACATTAAAAATATCATACATAAAATGACAGTCACATACAAAGACTGGCATGCGATGCTACCATTCGCTCTCCACGGGTATCGTACCACAACTCGCACATCAATCAGGGCAACACCCTATTCTCTGGTTAATGGCATGGAGGTTGTCTTGTCTATCAAGGTCTAGATCCCCTCTCTGAGGATTATGAAGGATGTCGGTTTGAACAAAGACGATTGGATCTAGACTCGACTTGATCAACTAAAATTGATTGATGAGAAGACACTTAATGTTGTTTGCCATGGTCAAATATATAAAAAACGGATGATCAAGGCTTTCAACAAGAAGGTCAGACGCCAGGTATATCAAGTTGGGGATCTAGTGATCAAACGCATCATACTGCCACAAGGTGATCCTAGGGGAAAATGGACTCCTACCTATGAAGGACCATTTATAATCAAAAACATTTTCTCTGGTGGGGCAATGATCTTAACCACCATGGATGGTGACGACCTGTCGCATCCTACAAACGCGGACATAGTCAAAAGATACAATGCATAAGAGACCCTCTAGGTTGACATACCTAGGCAAAACAAGGGCATCCCAGCGAACCAAAAAGGTTCGGGAAAAAATTAGGGATAAAACAAAAAATATGTACACCCGGCAAGTTGAAAACCCGAAAGGGCTACTTGGGCAAAAAAAGGGTTTTCCGGTGGACTGAAAACCCGAAAGGGAGGTCCAGGAAAAAGTTAGGGAATTAAAGCGTATGACTATGTCCCGTTGGATTACCTTACAGACAACCTTCGGCTTCAACTGACAAACTCAGAGGTTCTGATCAATTCAATCATCTTCGGACGAGGCAATAAATAGACAAGATACTCAGAGATACAAAGGCTATAGCAGAATGAGAACCCCATAGGATTATTACACATAGCTATATTTTCTTTGTATTAAAATCTTCATTTTTACGACGGCATTCTCTTACTAGAATGTTTGTCTCCTTGTACAAAAATACTTACTCAAAGTCAATACAAAGATACCTCTTTGAAAGTGCAAAAACTATATGTTTTCTTTACGCTTGTGTTTTCTTTACAAAAACGTCCAATGATTCATTGTTGAACATATGCATTTGAACATAATTATTGTTTACAAATAAACAAAATAAAAGAAAATAATTGTTGGCTTTAAGAGATAGGGAAATCTCTCTAAGTCATTTTCCATAAAAGTCCCCCGTAGTGTACAGCTTAATCCCCAGCAGAACAAAACTCCCAGTTATCACTCCCCAGTAGAAGTCACCAAATTTCTCAGAATTCCCTGACCAAGATTTTTCAAATAGTACACGGCATTCCCCTTACAACAGAGTTTATTTCTCTAAGCGAAAATTCATCGAACGCTTCAAACTTTAAGACATGAAGACTCCATATCCTCAGCAGCAGTCGGGGATTTATTTTCCCTAATCTGACAGCAGTGCAGAAAACTAGCTCACATACGCATACATTGCATCCATATATCTTAAACATTGATAACACGAATGCATTGTACTATGCATTTCATACAACATAAACATTGCATTTTAGCTAACATTTTACCCTTTTCAGGATAAGGTTAACAGCTACCATTAACAACATTCAAAGTTTTCAGATACGCTCCAGACACGGATGCCATCTTGATACTCATTCAGATTCATTTTTCAGATACATTTCAGATACGCTCCAGACACGGATGCCATCCTAATACTCATTCAGATTCAACTTTCAGATACAGTTCAGATACGCTCCAAATACGGACGCCATTCTGATACTCATTCAGATTCAACTTTCAGATACGGTTCAGATACACTCCAAATATGGATGCCATCCTGATACTCATTCAGATTCAACTTTCAGATACGGTTTAGATACGCTCAAGACACGGACGCCATTCAGATACTCATTCAGATTCAACTTTCAGATACAGTTTAGATACGCTCGAGACACGAATGCCATCCTGATACTTATTCAGATTCAACTTTCAGATACAGTTCAGATACGCTCCAAATACGGATGCCATCCTGATACTCATTCAGATTCAACTTTCAGATACAGTTCAGATACACTCCAAATTCGGACGCCATTCTGATACTCATTCAGATTCAACTTTCAGATACAGTTCGAATACGCTCTAGACACGGATTTCATTCTGATGATCATTCAAAATCAGCTCTCAAATACAGTTCAGATACGCTCTAGACACGAACGCTATTATGATATTCATTCTTACAGCTTACAAATTACAAAACCAACAATCACTTTTGGATGGCATCTTTTAAGCCCATCTCCTACAGCTTTCTATCACCTCTCCAAATGGCATCTTTAAGCCCATTCCCTCAACCATCACATCACCGAGTGCAAATTTCTGGGCACTCTAGTGTCCAATCATCTTCCACCTTCGAGTCACGACTGACAAACACGCCAATCTAACTCTTCAGGTTTAAGAAGATTGAACAGGGGCAGTTGTTGTACCCCGAAATTTTCCCTCACTTATCAAGATTTTTCTCATAAGATCTTTAGGCTCAACATTGCACTAGGGTTTGATCAGCTCAAGACACTTCCTTATGCACTGATGACCAAAATTAGGGTTTAAGTTTGCACAAGGATTTTTGGAATATCAATGCTTCATATGACTTTAATGGACTATTATAGACCCCCAAGATCACTCATGTCAAGTTTCAAGCCTTGGATCACACTTTTGATCAATCAATTGAACAGTTGACCTAAAAATCAGCTATATTGGGGAAAAAGTCAACCATAGCCAATTTACAGTCAAAATTCATAATTTTTTATCCACATCAACATTTTAGAGTCATAGGTATCATTTGATCAAGTTTGGACCATAATTCCTCAAGAAATTTGATTAAATCTTCAAAAGGGCAAAATGGTAAAAATTAGGGTTTTGACTGGGAAAGGGCAATTTCTGATTTTTTTAACCTAGAAAATGGTCAATTGGTTTAAGGCATGATCTCAAGATTCCAAGTTCACCATTTTTACCTAATGACATGATTCAAAACATTACAAGTCCATTGGATTGAAAGATGAATTTTGTAGTCAACTGATCAAAAGTCAACTGTATACTGAAAAGTCAAACTTTGACTTTTTGGTCAAATTCAAGTGCCAAAGATCATAATTCATGAAAAAATGTCAAAATAGGAAACTTATTCATCAAGAAATCAAGAATTTAAGATTTCATCTTAAAATGTTAAAATTTCTTAACTTTGAAATTTTTCTAAGTATGAAAATTTTCTTATTTTTTCATAACTTTAAGCCAAATTTTCACCATGATACAAGATGATTCAAAGGAAACTTCCAACATAAAAGTTGTAAATCTCCATATAAACTTTGCTTCACAAAACTTTTCCTAAAAGTGCTTGGATCTCAAGTTATAATTTTGGGAATACATGCTCATGAACTAAAAAAGACAGTGAAATTTTGCCCTGGTTAGGCCGATTTTTGACCTAACTTCATGGAAATTTTTCACATAGTTACAAGGGGAGTATTCAAAATCAATTCAAAGATGAGTTTAAGATCACATTGCAAGCTTTCCAAAATGTCCAAGAACTCCTTGAGATCATTCCTGAGCAAGGAGAATCGAAGGCAAGAAGTTGGTGTTTTGTCACTTGGATTACAAGCCCTTTTGTGAAGAACACTTGATCCAATCTTCAAGCATGTTGTACAAATATTGCTTTGAAGGCTTCAAACTTGCTAATAACTCAATAATTTAATACTTATACAACTGGTAGAGTCATTCTCCAAGCATTTGAGCCATTATCCAAGTTGCATTTCCATTTTTGGAAGAAAGTCACCACTTCCATTTTGGAAAAGTGACTTTAATCCCAATGTCAACTCTTCTTGAGCCCATACATTATTGTTTCTGAATCAAAAGAATTTAAAAAGAAATAAGCAACATATCTGCAGCCTTCTAACCACCCTGCAAACACCTTCTATACATCATACCAAATCAATCTAGGCCCATGTTTCAAGACTAACTCCTCCATCATTATCCACCATTTTCAAATATCAAGCTTGCAGGTTTACTTGAGTGGAGAGATTCAGGGACTTTCAAGGCAAAGTAGGCGTTGGAATACACTCAAGGAGGTCCAGGCAAGCTAAACAGATCCTCAGGCCATCTCAAAAGTAGCTCAAACTCCATTCACGACTTCAGCTGCAAGAGGTAAAATTTCAAACTTCTATCTCTCCATACAAGCATCATTTGATCCTGATTTGTGAAGACAAAATATAGATATCTTTGCTCTAAAGGTAACCATGTTCATAGTTCCCATTTATATAGATTGTGTATAGAGAATTTTGGATTTGAAATTTCTGAGAAAATTAGGTTTCAATTTAGGGTCAGCAAAATTAGTTTTTATCTTTGACTTTTAACTTACATAAGTTATATGGTTGGATTCGTGGGAAGAAACACCACAACTTTCATGTTTGAACTTTCCATTTTTATAGAGAGATGAAGAAGATACAGGTGGTCCGGCTAGGCGCGAGGTTGAAGACGGAGTTGCCTTCAGGAAGCAGTTTCTAATATATATTTATGGTTTGACATAAGTAAACGGATGTACAGCCACCCCAGTGGCAAGCGCGCGCGTACTAAGTCACTTCTTACCTAAAGGGCGAGGGTTCGAACCAATGTGAATCCCCCTTTTGCATTTTTCATATTTCTGATTTTTTTCTAACATTGTTTGTTTTTTGCAGGTGCTGGGCCCTTTGGGCCTGACATTGTTTTTTTTACTAACTCACCTCCCTGCCTACTTTTGGCACCCCCTGGCCCATTTATTTTTATTTACTTATTTATTTCATTTTTTCTTTTAATTACATTTTCTAAAATACTAAAAATCATGAAAAATACAAAAATGATACATTTTATATTTTGACTTATTTTTATTTTATTTTTTCCATGGACAAAAATATTTTATTTACTATACTTTATTTATTTTTCTTATAAACTTAATTAATATTATATTATTTATTTTTCTTCATACCATTTAAAAATATATTATTTAAATACCAAAAAAGACTAAAAATATTTTTAAAGCTATAAATATTTTCAAGATAAAAGTGCCAAAAATGCTTTCCTTAAAAATTATTTTCTTTTGGCTAATTAATAGAATTAGGGTTTTATTTTAAAAATCTTTTTCTTAATAAATTCAAATTTAATTATTTATTTTCTTTAAATTAGGTTAAGATGAAAAAGTCTTTATGAAAATCAAACAAAATTCATCTTCTTTATATTTTTATCCTTATACATTTATCCATCATTATACTTTGCATTTATGTAATTTTTGTACATATTCGATTTTGTTGTAATAGATTAATTAGGTTTATATTATTGCAATCCCCGTTCATAAATTGTATACCCCCTCCCATAAATGTTGTAATAACGTAGTAACTTTAAATTTCGCAATTTATCGCTTTTATATACAATGCTAGTAATTAGGATTTGTATGGAAAGACTAAAACCAATGCTTAGAAAACCCTAATTCAAGACAAAAACAAGCATGAAAACAATACACTTGCACACAAGCACCCCTAGGGTAAAATCCACTTGGTTGCCTTACAAAATGGCCATATTACGCATGTAAGGTATCTTAGCAAAAGCAAACAAATACAAGATCATAGTCCCTCGACGACGCTATCCAAGTTGCCTTACAAATGATCTTAGTCCCTCAAAAAGAATGCTAAGATACCTTGCAACATTTCTAATCATGGTTATACGATGACCCACGCCTGTCCCGTTAACATCCAAAGATAGGGTTGCTTACCAAATCAATGGTAAGACAACAATGTCAAAGGAAAAGAAAATGAACAAGAAAGACATTTGAGTAGGTAGATTGATCCCAATTACTTGCTCCATTTCAAACAAAATATCCTTGCTATTTTCAAAAACAAACACCTACACTATCAAAACATCTTACAAACTTGAAAACATTTTCAAAAGATCAACATCTTTGTATACATTCTTAAGAACAAGAAGCATTACAAAGATTGCCTAAACAATGGCCTCTTTTACAAAATACTTTCAAAAACCACACAAAGCACAATTTCAAACAAAAGTAAGTGATCTAGCAAGTAACTAAGAGCCCATGGAAAACCATGGATGAAAAGGGTTCTAATATCTTCCCTTTTCATAATCTACCCCCCGAACTCAAGAAACAATCTCAAAGGTCTTTCATGTGATTTTTCACCTTTCCTTTTGGATAAAAAAAAGTCGGTGGCGATTCTTGCTAACCGCAACATTTGCAATCAAACGCAAAACCCTCAAGTCAGTTCTCCCACCATATCACACTCGTCCCTTCACATCCAACGATGGGGCTTCTCACCAAATCAATGGTAAGATAGCAACATTTAAAGGAGGAGGAAAAGAACATCTAAGACCTTTTGAGTAGGTAGGTTCTCTCCTAGTTGCTTGCTTTCTCACAACAAAAACATTATATACACCAACACTCTCACTTTGAAACATTTTCAAAAGACAACACTTTGTATGCGTTCTTATAGAGATGAGAATCATTACAAAGACACCTTTTCAAAAACACATCTCACAAACACTTTTTTTTAATCATTTTTGAAACAAACACCTTTGTATGTGTTCTTATAGAAACGAGAATCATTACGAAGTTACATTTTTAAAATGCTTTTAAAATCCACATAACACAAAGCATAATTTCCAAACAAAAGCAAGTGATCTAGCAAGTAACTAAGAGCCCATGGAAAACCATGGATTAAAAGGGTGCTAATACCTTCCCTTTTCATAATCTACCCCTCGAATTCAAGAAATAATCTCAAATGTCTTTCCTGTGCTTTTTTCACCTTTCCTTTTGGATAAAAGAAAAGTCGGTGGAAACTCTTACTAACTGCAACATTTGCGATCAAACGCAAAACCTTCAAGTTAGTTCTCCCACCGTATCACAATGACCCAAACACATCCAAATTAAATGCGATTTTTTACGATTTCAAGTTAATTCGGTTCAGTTTTACGGTTTTATATTAGACCAATTTGGTTTTGAACACCCCTAACTATAACCATCATCAAATCATATCCCCCTAATATTTGTCAAATTGTGCTTTCATTAGAGCTGCCAAGTCTATCATGAATCGGTCTTCATCTTCACTTACATTATGAACCACTTGTTTCACCCTTTAAACTTCAGCCAAATTAGAAGTTAGATACTCACTACCTGAAAGCACACTAGTGGCTAGATTAAACACTTCTAGAAGTTTGCAAACTTTGTTAACTTTATTTCAATCTTTAAATGGAGGTGCATTATCATAATGTAGATTTATCTTCTTGTAATCTTTGAAGACAGGCTTAAACCTTTTTAAACAATTGACAATATTGTTAGTTGGTTAATTCTTGTTAGTTGCTATTTGGGTTTTAGTTTGTATTTGGACCTGGGCTTGTTGCCTATATAAAGGGTCATTACTTTGTAATCCACATATACTATAGCATCAAAATAACGGTTTCAGTTTTAAAGAGTTAGTTACACTAACTAACTCAATAATATCTCTCTCTTCTTCTTCTTGTTGTTGTTGTTTTTCACTATATTCATCTTTCTTGAATCCTTTGTTCCAACAAATTGGTATCAGAGCTTGTTTGTGATTCAGAGAGAATCTAATGGCAAACGGATCAATAGCCTCAACATAATTTCCAGCAAATCTTCTGGTTTTCAAAGGTGAAAACTTTCAAAGATGGGTGGCACAAATGAAGGTTATTTTCAGATTTCAAGATGTTGTAGAAATCGTGAGCGTTGGAATGTCACAACTGAAGGAAGATGTTACGGAAGCCCGGAAAGCTGCGCACAAAGATCATAGGAAGAAAGATGGCAAGGTGCTGTTCTTGATTCACCAGTGTGTGTATTGTGATGTGTTTGAGAAGATAATCAAAGAAGAAACAACAAAAGAAGCTTGGGAAAAGCTGGAGTCTTTGTATGGTGGAGATGAGAAACTGAATAAGGTAAAGTTGCAGACTCTGAGAAAGAAGTATGAGATGCTGCATGTGATACGGTGGGAGAACTGACTTGGGTTTTGCGTTTGTTTTCGCAAATGTTTTGGTTGAGCAAGAGTCGCCACCGACTTTTTATTTTATCCTAAGGAAAGGTTAAAAAGCACAGCAAAAACCTTTGAGATGTTTTCTTGGGTTCGGGGAGTAGATTATAGAAAGGGAAGGTATTAGCGCCCTTCCTATCCATGGTTATCCATGGGCTCTTAGTTACTTGCTTAGATCACTTGCCTTGTGTTTTCAATTGTTTGAAATGGTGCTTTGTGTGTGGGTTTTAAAATGTTTTGAAAAGAGGCCATTTGTTGTGGCAACCTTTGTAATGATCCATGCTTGAATGTATACAAAGGTGTACTTATCTTTTGAAAAGTTTTCAATGTTTTTGAAAGTTGTTTTGAAAGTGTGTTTGAAAGTGTTGTGGAGTGTGGTTTTGGAAAGTAGCCAAGTGTTGTTTTGCAAGATTTGGTCAAGTAACCAAGAGCTATCTACCCTAAATTTCTCAAAGATCTTTCCTATGTTTTAACCCTTTTAACAATTTTGTTCCACCATTGTATTTGGTGGACAATCTTGTGTTAGGATGTTAACGGGACGGGTGCGGGTCATCGTTTAGAACATGATTGCAATGGTGCCAAGTGTCTTTGGCAATTTTTCCTTTAAGGGACTTGATCATTTTTAGGCAACTTTCGAAAGCGTCATCGAGGGACTATGATCATTTTGATTCGTTTTGCCAAAGAAACTCAACGTGCAAGCATGGCCCATTATTGAAGGCAACAAGTGGAGTAACCCTAAGGGGTACAAGTGTGATTGGTGTTGTCCATTTTCATGCTTTATTGTCTTTGAATTAGGTCAAGCTATTTGTTATTTGATTTTTTTTTGCATACAAACCCTAAGTCTATCATGGCATATTTAGAAAGCTTTAAAATGCGGAAAATAAAGTCCTAAATTATTACAACATAATTATGGGATGGGGGGTACAAATGTTCAAATGGGGATATTTAGCAAGAAATTTAAATCTAAGCTATTACAATCCAAATTGAATATACAAGTTATCTAATTGTACAATAATTAAATAAAATACAATAAATATGCAAGATGCAAAAAATGATTTTTATATGTATGTAAAAGTATTTTTCATGTGACATATAAACAAAATATAAAAAAAAAGGTTAATCTTTGGGTATTTTCATGGTTTAGGGAAAAACCCTAATTTGCTAAATAAAAGGTATTTATTATTTATTATATACAATATTTATTAACTATATACAAAAAATAAATAAAAAGGAAGTATATTGTAAAAAAGTGATTTTTGAGGTTAAATATTAATAAAAGAAAAAAAGTATTATTTTTGTATTTTTATCCTAAATATTCTAATAAATATATAAGTACTTATATTATGTATTAAATATATTAAATATATATAAAAATAAAATATTTATTATTTACAAAAAAAAATATATTTTTTAGGAAATGTTTTAAAAAAAGGTAAATAAAAAATAAGGACTAAAAAAGAATATTTGGTATTATTTTCTAGGGTTTAAATAAAAAGTATATACCTATTTATTTACATACATATATCAAATAAAACAAATAAATGCCTAATAAATACAAAAAAGGTGAAAAAATATTTTTAATGTTTTTTATATTTTAACAAAAAAAATAACAAGTCAGAATCAAAAAGAAAAAGTCAAAAATGATTAAAAAATCACACAATGGGCCAAGGGGGTGTATGTGGAAAAATGTGGTGTAAACAGAAAAACAAAGCCAGGCCCAGCCCAAGGCAAGCTTGTCTTCAACCTCCAGACATTTTCAAACACAAAACGCGCGTTTTCCCTTGTCCCTGCTATCTCTTGATCCTTTGACTTTCAACAAAAACTTACAACATCAATGTTATAGAGCATCATGTCACTATTCTAAACATATAAAGAAGTTGTTCTAACTCTCAGAAATGAGAGAGAATTTCTCCTCCCCCAATTCCTGACCTAGCTTTTTTCATATGTTCAGTTTCAAAATTCTCTCAGTACACACAACATAAATAAAAAGTAATGATATGGGTAGCTTCAGGGCCATGAGTAGGACATAACTTCTTCACAAACCTAAGCCTAGATATGCTTGGATAGAGAGATAGAAGTTCAAACTTTTACCTGTTCAGATTGAATCGTGTGCAACAATGGAGGTACTTTCAATGCAGTGTGAGGACTTGTACAGCTTGCTTGAGGTCCAAGGATGCTCTTCCAACCTCTAGCTTGCTTTGAAACTAACTGAAACGAGCTATGTAACTCAACCTGCACAACTGAAAAAATGAAAATGGTGAACTTGGTTAGAGGTGTTACAGTCTGTAGCTAGGGCTTGGGATAGCTTGTATGGATGTTATGGAGTGTGTATGAAGTGGTTTTGGCCAAGACGCACGAATGGATTGAGCTGACCAAATCAAAATGCAGAATGCCCTGTTTTGTACAGCAAAATGGTGATTTTCTGTATGAGGAGGGATCAAGGGTACTTTGGTCGTGTTTTAGGTCTGTTAGGGAGTATGCAATGTGTGGAGAAAGTTTGTTTTAGTTCTTGCTTGCAGGAATGTAAGTTCTTGTTTAAAATGCAAGTTTTCTTCCTTCTTAAGCAAAAGTTGTCAAGTTAGGTTGTAGGCTACCACAGGCCCCTCAAACATGCTGCACAAATCACTCTTGATCAGTGGACTTAGTTCATGAACTTGTGCCCAAAAGATCTGCTTTGGTACTTCTTTGATTTGCTTTTGACATAAAGCACTTCTTTTCAAAAATGGCTAAAATGCTTTTTCCATTTTAAGACTAAACCTTTGTGTAATGACTTAATGAACAAGATAATGCTAGGACACAAAGGTTTTGCATTAAATTATTGAGTAAGAATGGGATTAGAGGCCTGTAATCTAGCTTGTGCAAGCTGACTTGAAAAATGCAAAGTGTTATGAACATGAAATTGGCCATGAACAAAGTGACTTTTGCCCATCTTGACAAATTCGATTCTCCCTAACCACAAGGGTGTTTGATGAGTTCTTGGACAATTTGGAAAGCTTGGAATGTGTGATACAATCCATATTTTTAATGCAAGTTGAGATTCCAAGTGGAAGCATGTGAAAAGTGGCCATGAAGTTGGGCAAAAATCCTGCCTAAAATAGGTCAAAAAATTTCTAAGTTAAGAATGTTTTGCACCCCTATTCCAAAACTCATAACTTGAGCTACAATCTTCTTTTGAGGAAACTTTTTGAATCAAAGTTGTAGATTTTGCAATGGACTATAACTTTCATGTTTTGAGCTTTTCTTGAATCCAAGTGTATCTTGATGAAAAAATGGGACAAAGTTAGGAAAAAATTAGGAAATTTCATAACTTAGAAAATTTCGAAGTTATGAAATTTCTTCATTTCAAACCTTAATTTGTAATTTTTGATTTCTTGATAAACAAGTTTCATAGTTTTGACATGTCTTGATGAAAAATGAATCTTGGCACTTGATTTTGACCAAAAAGTCAAAGTTTGACTTTTCAGTATACAGTCAAATTTTGCTCAGTTGACTAGAAAATTCATCTGTCAATCTTGTGCATTTGGGATCTTTTGAACTTGTTGAATGTGTCAAGACCATGTCATTGAGTCCTTTAGGCCATAAGGGAGCTTGGTTTGCCATTGGTTAGGTCAAACAGTCAAAAATTGCCTTTGTGCAGTCAAAACCCTAAAAATGACCATTTTGCCCTTTTGGTGATATGATCAAATTTCTTGTGGAATTGTGATCCAAACTTGACCAAATGGTTCATATGAGTTCATAATGTTGATGTGGGTCAAAAATCATGAGGTTTGATTGTCAATTGACCACAGTTGACTTTTTCCCCAATACAGCTGATTTCTAGGTCAACTGTCCAATTGACTGGGCAAAGATTGGAATCAAGGCTTGAAACTTGGTATGGATAAACTTGTGAGTCCAACATGAAGCATGAAAGTTATCTTGGGCATTTTAGGTCAAAACATCTTTGTGCAAACTCAAACCCTAATTTGGGTCAACAGTGCGAGGAGGAGTCTTGAGCAGAGCAAACCCTAACTTGATCTTGAGCTCCAAGGGTCTTGTGGTGAGAAAATATTGATGAAATGGGAGGGCAGATTTTGGGGTACAACAGTTGCCCCTGTTCAATCTTCTTAGACCTGAGGATGTAGACTGGCTTGCGTGCCTTTCGTGATCCGAAGGTGGAAGATGATTGAACACTAGAGTGCCCAGAAATTTGCACTCGCATGCTGGAGTATCAGCAATGTGATGTCGGGAATGGGCTTATAGATGCCATTTGGAAGTGTTGATCGCGTAAGAGATTCCTTAGCGAGAACTTGCGTACTTTGAGAAAGGAAGATGGTTTCCTGGCCTTTTACAGGTGTTGATCTTCAAACTCTTCATGCAGATATGCCCTGGCTAGGTACAGGTATCGAATCTACAATCAATTGCTCACATATATGCCCTGGCTGGGTACAGGAATCGAATCTGGAATTTGTCGTCTACAGATATGCCCTGGCTGTATACAGGTGTCGAATCTGGAATTTGTCGTCTACAGATATGCCCTGGCTGGATACAGGTGTCAAATCTGGAATTTGTCGTCTACAGATATGCCCTGGCTGGATACAGGTATCGAATCTGGAAACTCTTCATGCAGATATGCCCTGGCTGGATACAGGTATCGAATCTACAATCAATCACTCACAGATATGCCCTGGCTAGATACAAGAATCGAATCCAGAACTTCAAAAGGTTGCTTACAGACGTGCCCTGGCTGGATACAGATATCGAATCTCTAAACTATTCATGCAGATATGCCCTGGCTAGATACAGGTGTCGAATCCACAATCAAATACTCACAGATATGCCCTGGCTGGATACAGGAATCGAATCTGGAATTGGTCGTCTACAAATATGCCCTGGCTGGATGCAGGTATCGAATCTGGAATTTGTCGTCTACAGATATGCCCTGGCTGGATACAGGAGTCGAATCCGGAAATCAATCACTCACAGATATGCCCTGGCTAGATACAGGAATCAAATCTGGAATTGTGACAGTTGATAGTAATCATCTTCGGATTGTCCTTTTTCCTGAAAAGGCAAAACATTAGTT
This sequence comes from Vicia faba, assembly GCA_948472305.1. Lineage (NCBI taxonomy): Eukaryota > Viridiplantae > Streptophyta > Magnoliopsida > Fabales > Fabaceae > Vicia > Vicia faba. The sequence continues at coordinate 794,975,730 of OX451740.1, read as the reverse complement.
GTATGAAATGTCATGATGTATGAAATGCCTGATATCCTGATACTAAAAATGAGATAGTGTTGTATGCACTTTATCATGTATGTAAAGAGGATGTATGAAATGTGAAATGTCTATGAATGTATTTTCGTCTAGGAAAATAAATCTTTGACGAGTGTCGGGAACTTGTTGAATCCTGGGCTGATGTTTTGAAGAGTAGATTTCTTCGCTTCCGCTGGGGATGATGGTTGCAAGAATAAACCGGTAGGAGAAGATGACTCTGTCGGGGGATAAACTTGTTGGAGAGATTACTCTGTGGGGAATTACTCTGTGGGAAGAGATACTTCGCTGAGGTTTTGATGAGAGCTCCGCTGGGGATTCCACTGATAAGTTATGTTGGGGAACTTGATGAACTCCGCTGGGGATAGGAAGAACTTCGCCGAGGACGAACTTTCCGTGGTAATTAGCTGAGGAAAACCCAGTTATACCCTGGTGGGGAAATAACCTTTGGATAAAGTCGGGGAGAGACGTATGTACTCTGCAGGTGATAAGCTTCCAGAATCTACTGGGGATAAGCTTCCAGAATCTACTGGGGAGGATGATTCAACTTTCCTGGGGAAACTTTTTAGACTGTACTGGGGAATGGCTTCACTGGGGTGTCTGGTATTCCGCCGGGGAACAAACTTAGATTAAGACTGCCGGGGATACTTGCTGAGGAATGTCTATACTCCGCTGGAGAATGTTGAGATCTTCTGGGGATACCCAACTTCCTTAAGGCTGACAGTAGACTAACTCTGCTTGGGGAGAGTATCGCTGACTTGCTGGAGATACTGTGCCTTTTTAGGGCTGATGGGAGACCAACTCTGCATGGGGAGAGTATTGTTGAATCTTGTCCTACTCAACGAGGAGTGAAGGTATCCTGGTTACGTTCTTCAGCCGAACCTACCTTGGTACCTTGGTGGACAGAGCAACTAGATCGCTTAGACAATTCTTTATTGCCCCTATTTCTGATGTCATCAGTAATTAGTCCTTTATTTCGCATGCAAATATTCATGATTAGCAATTAATGTCGAATGCATATATCAAAAATAAACATTGGACGTTCTTTGCAAAACAAAACAGAAAAAGGAAAAACGATGGGTAATTTGTCTGAAAAATTGAACTTGTATTGACTTTGAAATTTGCCTGTAAATAGGCATTTTATGTACAGGAGGCTGACGTCCTAGTAAGAGAACGCCGCCGAGCAAAATAGAGTTTATACAATTTTGTGAAAAAGAAAACAAAACAGCTATGTGAAAAATAATCCCACTGGGTTTCAACTCTGCTATCGCCTTTATGTCTTCAAGCGTCTCATCACTTTGTTGCTTAGTTGAAGATGAAGCTGATTGATTGGCGCCGTCTGAGCCCGATAGTTGATGCCGAATTCTGGATGCAAGGTGATCAAATGAGACATAGTATTACGCTTTATCCCTAACTTTTGCCTGGACCGCCCTTTCGGGTTTTCAGTCCACCGGGATACCCATTTTTGCCCAAGCCGCCTTTTCAGGTTTTCGACTTGCCGGGTGTACAGATTTTTTCATTTCATCCCTTATTTTTACCCTAACCCTTTTGGTTCACCGGGAAGCCCTTATTTTTGCCTAAGTGTGTCAACCTAGCGGGTCCTTAGTTCATGCGTAGTATCTTTTTACTATGTCTGCATTGGCGGGGTGAGGCAGGTCGTCACCATCCATGGTGGTTAGAATCATAGCTCCTCCTGAGAAGATATTCTTAACCACAAATGGCCCTTTGTACATAGGGGTCCATTTTCCCCTGGGATCACCTTGAGGTAGAATGATGCGCTTGATTACCAGATCCCCAACTTGATACTCTTGTCGTCTGACTTTCTTGTTAAAAGCCTTGATCATCCGCTTTTGGTACGTCTGACCATGACAAATAGCAGTGAGCCTCTTTTCGTCGATTAGGTTTAATTGATCAAGCCGAGTCTGGATCCAGTCATCTTCGCTCAAACCTACATCCTTCATTATCCGGAGAGAGGGTATCTGGACTTCAATAGGCAAGACTGCCTCCATGCCATAGACCAAGGAAAAGGGAGTTTCCCCTGTTGACGTCCGTGTTGAGGTACGGTACCCATGAAGAGCAAACGGTAACATTTCGTGCCAATCTTTATAGGTCACTGTCATCTTCTGCACAATCTTCTTAATATTCTTATTTGCCGCTTCGACAGCCCCATTCATCTTCGGCCGGTAGGGAGAAGAGTTGTGGTGCTGTATCTTGAATTGCTCGCAGAGCTCAGTGATTATCTTATTGTTAAGATTGGTACCATTGTCCGTAATGATCCTCTCTGGTACACCGTATCGACAGATCAGGTTGTGCTGAATGAACTGTGCCACGACATTATTGGTTACGGTAGCATAGGAAGCTACTTCAACCCACTTTATGAAGTAATCAATCGCTACTAGGATGAAGCGATGCCCGTTGGATGCCGTAGGTCTGATTTCGCCGATCATATCAATACCCCACATTGCAAAGGGCCAGGGTGTTGTCAAGATGTTCAGAGGGACCGGAGGAATGTGCACCTTATCAGCATAGATCTGGCATTTATGACAAGTCCGAGAATGCTGATAACAGTCGGCTTCCATTGTGGACCAGAAATATCCTGCCCTAAGGATTTTCTTTGCCATGGTATGTCCACTAGAATGTGTTCCGAAGGTACCTTCATGTAGCTCTGCCATGATCCCTTCTGCTTCAGCCTTATCCACACAACGCAGTAAGGTTGAATCATGGTTTCGCTTGTAGAGAATGCCATTGCTGAGGAAGAACTTTGCCGCAAACCTTCTCAGGAACTTCTTGTCATTAACAGATGCGCCTTCGGGGTATTCTTGAGCTTCAAGGTACCTCTTTACTTCATGATACCAGGGTTTTTCTGTTACCCCTTCGGTCTCAAGATCGCAGCAATGTGCAGGTTCATCCAACTTCCAAATAATGACCTGGGGCGCCTCGTTGTCCCATTTGACTTTGAACATAGAAGACATCGTAGCCAACGCGTCCTCTAACTGATTCTCCTCTCTTGGGAAGTGTTCAAAAGTTATCTCCTCGAAGTGGGGAATCAACGTCAACACATACTCTTTGTAAGGAATAAGGTTTGGGTGTTTCGTATCCCACTCGCCTTTGATCTGATTGATCACGAGAGCGGAATCTCCGAAGACACTTAGAAACTTGATCCTTAGGTCAATTGCAGCTTGAAGACCCATGATACATGCCTCATACTCTGCCATGTTGTTGGTGCAGTTGAAACATAGTCGGGCGGTGAGTGGAGTATGAGTTCCTTTAGGGGATATGATCACAGCGCCGATACCATTACCCAAAGCGTTCGAGGCTCCGTCAAAGTGCCTAGACCATCGGGATCCTTCCTCGGGTCCTTCATCCGGTCCAGGTACTTCACAATCAGTCACTACCATGATATCCTCGTCTGGAAATTCAAAGTTCATCGACTGGTAATCGTCCACTGCCTGGTGTGCCAAATGGTCTGCCAATACACTTCCCTTGATTGCTTTTTGAGTCGTGTACTGGATGTCATATTCCGTCAAGATCATCTGCCATCTTGCTATTCTTCCGGACAAGGCGGGCTTTTCGAAGATATACTTTATTGGATCCATTTTTGAAATCAACAGAGTAGTGTGAGTCAACATATACTATCTCAGCCGGCGAGCAGCCCATACCAAAGCGCAGCAAGTTTTCTCGAGCAGTGAGTATCGGGTCTCACAGTCGGTAAACTTTTTGCTAAGGTAATAAATGGCGTGTTCTTTTCGGCCAGACTCGTCATGCTGCCCCAGCACACACCCCATTGAGTTGTCCAGTACTGTCAAGTATAAGATTAGAGGTCTCCCTTCGAACAGCGGCATAAGAATGGGTGGTTCTTGGAGGTACTCTTTGATCTTTTTGAAAGCGGCCCGACATTCATCGTTCCAACGTACTACTTGATCCTTCTTCAGCAGCTTGAAGATTAGTTCACAGGTAGCAGTTAGATGTGAGATGAATCGGGCAATGTAGTTCAACCGTCCTAGAAAGCCTCTGACTTCTTTCTCTGTCTTGGGAGTTGGCATCTCTTGTATGGCTTTCACTTTGGCAGGGTCCACTTGAATTCCTTTGTCGCTTACGACGAAGCCTAGCAATTTTCCAGATCTCACCCCAAAGGTGCACTTGTTTGGGTTCAACCTCAGCTTGTACAAATTCAGACGGTCAAACAGCTTCTGTAGATGGTCAAGGTGTTCCTCCTCAGTTTGGGACCTTGCAATCATATCGTCGACGTATACTTCTATCTCGTGATGGATCATGTCATGAAATAAAGCAACCATGGCACGTTGGTAGGTTTCCCCAACATTCTTCAACCCAAAAGGCATGACCTTGTAGCAAAAGGTGCCCCACTGAGTAACAAAGGTGGTCTTCTCCATGTCTTCAGGAGCCATCTTGATCTGATTATAACCGGAGAAGCCGTCCATGAAGGAGAATACTTTATGCTGAGCAGTGTTGTCAACCAGAACGTCGATATGAGGCAGAGGGAAATCATCCTTAGGGCTCGCCCTGTTCAAATCCCTGTAATCAACACACATTCGGATCTTACCATCCTTCTTCGAAACTGGAACCACGTTGGCAACCGACTGAGGATAAGAAGTAAATGCAAGAAATCCGGCATCAAATTGTTTCATAACCTCAGCTTTGATTTTCTCGGACATTTCTGGATGCATACGGCGGACCTTCTGTTCTACCGGAGGGAAATCTTCCTTGGTAGGCAGGTGATGAACCACAATGTCGGTATCCAACCCAGGCATGTCTTCGTAAGACCAGGCAAAGATTTCCACATAGTCATGCAGCATCTGAATCAACCGTTGTTTCACACTGAGCTCTAGATTGGCACCAATCTTTACTTCCTTTCTGTCTGTCTCAGTACCCAGATTTACCGTTTCCACTGGCTCTTCATGTGGCTGAATGGCCCTCTCTTCCTGGAGTAGTAGTCTTGCAAGCTCACCAGGCACTTCGCAATCATCTTCACCTTTGTCTTCGGCTAAGTTGATCGGATTTTCGAAGTCATAACTGGCAGTAGTAGAGTCGTTACCAGTGAGATCCAGAGTGGATTGGAACCTGTATAGGTGAGTGTGTGTAAATATAACTGTTTTGCAATATATAATAAAGAAAGACAAAGAGCGCAAGATTTTGAAATGCAACCAACGTCCAATGTTTTTATTAATGATATATGAAAATGACACACAAAAGCCCTCACAAATGAAGCCACGGCGCCCCGGGTAAGACACCGAGCCATAAAAGTTTCAAAATATTGTCTGTTACAAATTCAAAACAAAAGAGTTCATTACTGAGTGACAAAAGTAATAGGTGTGAAGTCTTTGGTAGTCCAGTTGCTTGGTCCACCGTCGGTTGTTGGGTAGATCCAGCTCTCGAATTCAGATTCCCCCACGTCGTCTTCAATAGCATTCACTCTCGGGTTGGTGATGAACACGGGAGGTCTTCCAATCCTTGCCTTACGAACAGCCTCTGAGCTTCTGCAGTGAAACCCAGACCAAACTTGTCAGTCTTTGGAGTGAAATCCGGAAGTCGGCCCCAGTTTGCGCACTCACCCTTCTCAATAACAGCCCGGGCATCCTTTAAGGAAGCCATCTTCAAAGGAGGGTCTTCAATCACAGTTTCAGCTGATGCCAGTGTCTGAGGAACTTCTTCAAAGTGCTGGAATGGAGTCTCAATGAATTCCCCATCCATTTCTATGTACCGGAACGAGTTGAGGTGGCTGACCATATACTCTTCCTCCCCCTGAACTGTCACAATTTTCCCTCTAACCGGGTACTTCAGCTTCTGATGTAGTGTGGAGGTCACAGCTCCAGCCTTGTGGATCCATGGACGACCCAGCAAACAAGAATAGGATGGTCGGATGTCCATCACATAGAAAGTAGAATCAAAGACTTGAGAACCAACCCTGATTGGAATGTCAACTTCCCCATGTACCATCCTTTTCGAACCGTCAAAGGCCCGGACAACAATGTTACTAGGCTTGAGCTCCAAACCCTCACAATCCAACCTGTCTAGGGCCTTCTTGGGTAATACGTTCAATGAAGAACCGGTGTCTACCAACACATGGGCAAGAGTAGTGCCCCTGCATTCAATGGAGACATGCAGGGTGTCATTATGGTTCTTTCCTTTGGCAGTCAGATCGGCGTCAGAGAAGCCCAAACCATTATCGGCAGTCAAGTTGGACACACAATCGGTAAATTGATCAGTAGACGTTTCTTGTGGCACATGGGCCATCTTAAGGAAGGAGATCAGAGCCTTGGCATGGGCCTCTGAACATAACAACAGTGATAACATAGAAATCTTTGATGGGGTGTGCCCCAGCTGCTCAACTACATTGAAATCACTCTTCTTAATAATCTTAAGAATCTCTTCCATCTCTTGCTGGGAAGCTTCAACAGTGATTGTCTTTGGTGCCTCCGTCAGGGCAGGCAAATCAGTAGCAATCCCTTTGCCCCGAGCGTCTGATGACTCGGCAGCAGGGGTAGAAACAGGGACTTGGTCAGGAAGGGGAGCAGGCACACTTGCAGGTGTGATGATAAGAGGTCTCTGAATAGCTGGTGGTGCAATATCAGGCGAGAAGAGCCTACCACTGCGAGTAACTTTGGCAGGCCCGGTGATGTTACTGACGCCGGTACTAGTATCGAACTCTTGTTTTATTCCGAGCACATAAACATCTGCCCCATAGTGCCACGGGACAGCTTTGTCGGATGTATAAGGGAGAGGCCCCGGAACAGTGATGATGATAGGAGCAATCTTCTGAGTAGACATGATTTTGACAGGCGTTTTTGAAGGAGCCTTAGGAGGTTTGTTGAAAATAGTAACAATAGACACTTCTTCAGCAGGGACAGCAGGAACAACAATCTTCTCGAACAAGATCTCTTTGCTATCCATCAGGTTTTGGACGCCTGACTTCAGCAAGGGACAACCAGCAGGTGAAACAGCACATAGATGGCAACCTTTACTACATCCCGGAAATAAACCAACTAGCAATAGGTTCCTTTTGACGGTCAATAACGGAGTAACAATCTCTTCCACGGAGGCTACATATCGGTCTTCTTCCACAGCATTCACTCTATGCTGGGGCATGGGAGCAGTCACAACATTGGGTCTTTCGGGCACCTCAAACTGTATTTCTTTAGCATCAATAAGGTTCTGAACCTTATTCCTCAGAGCCCAACAATCGTCCGTAGTATGCCCCGGGCTATCAGAGTGATAAGCACAACGGGCGTTGGGGTTGTACTTTGGAGAAGCTGTGTTCACTACCTTCGGAGCTTCTTTGACAGTTACCAGATTGGTTGACAGTAGTTGCGGCAATATCTGAGACAGGGTCATGCTGAGTCGAGTGTACTGCCTTTTGGGTCTCTCACCCCTTGGTTGGTTATACTGCTGAGGAGCAGCAATAGGCTTTGAAATTACCAACGCGTTGACAGTTTGGCAGCGTTCCGGTTTGTTCTGTCTCCTGGGACCATAAACAGCACTGGCTTCCTTCTTGAAGGGTTTCTTTTCAGTACTCGAGGAGGCACCTTTCTGTATCTTCCCCGACTTGATACCAGCTTCTATCCTCTCACCGGTTAAGATCAGATCTGTAAACCCAGCAGAAGAATTCTCAATCAGATGATTGAAGAATGGACCAGACAGGGTCCCCAGGAACATGTCAACAAGTTCACGGTCAGTCAGCGGTGGCTGCACCCTGCCAGCCAGGTCCCTCCACTTTTGCGCATACTCCTTGAATCCTTCGCCCGTCCTCAGTGACATACCCTGGAGTTGGGTACGCGTGGGAGCGAGGTCGGAATTGTACTGATACTGCTTATAAAATGCAGTAGCCAAGTCCTCCTAGTTTCGAATGCTGGCTCCATCCATCTGATAGAACCATTCGAGTTGAGCCCCTGAAAGGCTATCTTGGAAGAAATGGATCCATAGGTTCTTGTCTGCAGTGTAAGGTTGGATCTTTCTTACATATGATCTGAGATGCATCTTCGGGCAGGACAGCCCGTCATATCTTGCAAAAATTGGCACTTTAAACTTCGGGGGGATCACAATTCCAGCAATTAATCCCAAATCTTCGAAATATAAGCCGGGAACTCTCTGCAGCTCCATAGCTGCCAACCTGTCTTCCAAGCTCTTGTACTTATCATCGGCGGGCGGGTATTGTTGCTCTGAGTAGTCTTCGTCTTCTTCAGCCTCTTCTTCTTCAGCTTCGGATTCGGAAGGTACCGCAGCCCCTTTTCCTTTACTGGTTCCCTCTTCAGACGTAGGGGGAAATTCAAGAACTCTTCTGGCTTCACCCTCAAACCTTCTTCCCAGGGTAGCCACCCCGACTCTTTTCTTCTTCTTTTTCACTTGCTCTTTGTTCCCAAGCAGGGCTTTTAGATCCTCCTGACCCTTTGCCAAGGTCATCAGGAGATGTTGAAACTGTAAGTTTTGAGACTGCAAGTCCTTGACCGTCTGTTCGAGATCCATCTTACTGAAATAAACAGCAGAAAGATAAGGAAACCTGGTGCGGAGACCTGCTTTATGCGCATGATGAATGATATGTTTGTTTATGCAATGCATTCAAGGATTTAGAAAATTCAAAATTGTTGCAAACAAAAAGAACACGCGTCATATTAATAAGAAGAAATTTTGTTAGTACATAAATGCCCCATGGGCCAAATATTACAAAAAAACTTCTCAAGGTAAAAAGACGTTGCGCATCCTCTTTGGTGCGATGTAGGTGTTGAGGGTCTCTTCCTCATGGAGTCGGCGGGTAAGCTCCAAAACCTTCTTCTCACTGGCGTAGAAGCTGGCTTCAAAAGTGTTTCGTTCCTCCTTGAGTTGGATCCAACTCTTCTGCATCTCCTCCCACGATGTTGGCATGTCAGGATACAGGATGGTGTAGGGAACCTCTCCTTCCTTAACGGGCTCTTTAATCACAGGGAGAACATGAGGGTAAGGCATCATTAGACTCTGGGCTCGGGTTCGTACCCACTTGAGATAAGGCTCAAGAGGGATGGAGTTCTTGTGCCCTAGTGTCTTGCTGTGTACCTTGTTAGGCATCCTCCAAGCTCTGATGAATCTTTGGCGAAGTCCTTGCGCATCGTTGTCGAAGTCAAAAACTAGGTCAGGAATCAACATGTCGTGAGGGCCATCCCTCCATGCATATCCAAATTGTCTCAAAGCTAGACAAGGGTTATAGGTAATGCCTCCTCTAACGCCAAGCAATGGAACATTAGGGAACTCTCCACAACGATCAACAATGATGACATTTTCTCTGGACCGAGAACACCAATGTACATCAGAGTGCGTGAGGGTCAACAATCGTTGTGACCGCCTTAAGCCTTGGTCATTTTTCAAAACAGATTGTGGAAGGTGCGAAATAAACCACCTTGAAAGGAGAGGAGTACAGCACATGAGAACACCCCTCTTTCTCATTGTTCGTGTGTAAAATGAGTGGAGGATGTCCCCAAGCAATGTTGGTATTGGATTCCTGGATAAGAAGATCTTGACGGCGTTGACATCTATAAGCTGGTCAGGGTTTGGGAACATGACCAACCCATAAATGAGGAGTGCCACAATTTCTTCAAAGGCTTGTAGATCCAATGAATTCCAACACTCTTGTGCTTTCTCAAACAAGAATTTTGCCAAGAAGCCTTTGACACCGCTTCTAGTTTCCCAATGCCCCTTGATGTCAGATGGTTGCAAGTGTAGTGCTTGAGCAACATCTTCAGGCTTTGGTTCTTTTTCCGTACCGTTGTAGGGTAGTTGATTAAGAATAGGAATTCTCAAGAGTTGAGAAAATTCCTCCAAAGTGGGCACCAATTGATAGTCGGGGAATGTGAAACAGTGGTGAAAGGGGTCAAAGAACTGGAACAACACCTTTACCATGTCCTCTTCAATGCTGGTGTTGACTAGGCTGAGCAGTCTACCATGTCTTTCACTGAAGGGAGAGCTTTCGGGAATTCTGGATGTGAGCTCTTTGAGTTGAGGAGGGATTCTCACAAGGTTGACTTGGATAGTTTTCCTGCGAAGAACTTCCATGACCTACAAAACAAGAACAAAGATGAAGATCCAAACCCTTGAAATGGTTAGTGTATGCATATGATGCTTTATGATGTTCATGATGTATGCACAAACATATGTACAAGCAAATCACACAAAACCCTAGTTTCAGGCTTGCATGGGTTTCATAGGTAAGTACCCTCTTGAGTGAAGTTGGCTTAAAAACCTGTCCTATAAATAGTAACCGGGTTCTAAGGAGCTCAATATCATTGGATTGTTTTCCATGTTCATTGTTTTGGTTTATCCACTTAACTAGCGACCAAAATATTCCAAGAAAACAACCCTCAATGAGTGTAGTATCGAGTATCTACCAACTTCGGACTGCACCAAAGCCGGTCATCTCACTACCCCTAATAAAGGCCAAGATGGTCAAGTAAGGTTCTAGGTCATTAGTGCTTAGTGACATCACTCAGAGGCCCCGTACTCTCCTTGATTGAACTCAAGGGTTACCGGTACTCACAAATATGTCGCACTAATATAGCTATTGCTTCAACCGTGTCGGTATACCCCGCACAGTTTCCACAATGTATTTCTATCTATGAATGTTTCCCCAAATCCAGGTGTAGGATTTCAAACCCAAACAAGAGAACCAAGATATAAAGCAATCAAAGCAAACAATTAGTCATGCAATAGGGTGATCTAAGCCCTAAGGTTACTCCACTTTCAAGTTTCTCCCCAGCAGAGTCGCCAGTTCTGTGATACGGTGGGAGAACTGACTTGGGTTTTGTGTTTGTTTTTGCAAATGTTTCGATTGAGCAATGTTTCACCCCAAAATTTTCCCTCCCATATTCTTCAAGGTTTGCTAAGATCATGCTTCAAAATCTCTCAAGGGTTGCACAGTCCAATTGCCTCCTAACAGTCAAAAATTAGGGTTTTGGTTCTGGCAAAGAAATTGAAGTTTCCAAGGGTCAAAACAAGTCCCACATGCCTACATACATTTTCAAACATCCATATGCCAAGTTTCAAGACTCACACCACCAAAATGCACAGTCAAAAACCCTAATTGCTCAACAATCAACTATAGGGGCAAAATGGTCATTTGACAGTCAAAAGTCAAAATTTTTGGTCAACATCTTATTTTGAAGCCACAAACATCATTTGATCAATTCTTGATCATGATTCTCAAAGCATGGCTCAAAAAAGTCTCAAGATGCAAAGTTTCTATTTTTGGACAGCTGGAAAAGTCAACTGCAAATTGACCAAGGCATAACTTCCACATGGTTTATCAGAAAAATTCCATCCAAATCTCATTCTGAAGAGAATGACATTTACTACAACTCATCTTCACACTTCAAGTCCAAGAAATTCTCTCACAAAAAGTTATCAATCTCAACATTATAGGTCATTTTCAAAAGTCAACAAAAAGGCACTTTAAGTCAAAGACCATAACTTGAGATTGGTAAATCAAAATGACATGGGACCAAAGACATTGGTTAGAGGACTTCAAGACCTTTCCAAAATGTCCAAGAACATGATCAAAGCTTAAAATTTGAGCAAGATATGCCTTGTGGAAGTTGGGAAATTTTTGGGAATTTTGAAAAGTCAACTTTGCTTCAAATGCCTCAAAATTGCTAATGGGCCTCAATTTCTTCCATGAATCATTACCCAAAAGCTATGCACGACCCATTGACTTTAAAGGGAGTTATTTTATTATTTTTAATTAATTAATTGAATTTTTAATCTTATTAATTCATTTAATTGAAATTAATTATGAGAAAAATACTAAATCATACTTTTCAAATCTTTTTGTGCATAGAATTCACTCAATATTTCGTGCATCATTCAATAAGGAAAGATTCAATATGATTGGCAAGGATTGGCATGAAGAAGGATTGAAAAAGATTGGAAAAAGATATGGAAGATCAAATATTCAAAATCATTAAACCAATGGATTTTGGGCTAACTTTCTAACCTAATTCATTTACACATATATGCATAAGTGAAACCTAATGCCAAGAATACACAAGCTGCGCCCAAGAGATAGAACGACATTGCACTTTTTTCACAAAAATCTCAAAACTGAAAACCTAGCTAGAGCTTGTCTCAAGGCCTAAAAGCTAACCCAAAAGCTTGCTAAGACACCCAGGAAGCTTTTGCAATTGAAATCAAATCTCCACGCACAAGGAATTGGTATAACGGATTCTGACTTTTCTTAATATTTTCCATAATCGTGTTTTGATTTCTAGACATTTGCCATGCATTTTAATGATCGATTTATGATAACCTGACCACTCTGAAGCTAATGGTACCATTCAATTGAAGAATGGTTGCCTAAACAGAAATCCACCATGGACGTTCCCTAGGGTTTCAGAGCTCCAATTTTAGGGGTTTCTGTATATGGTAAAATTGGCCACTCAAACCAGGACCATTGGATTCAGGACATCCAGACGAAACTAATCCACTATTCGCGCCCTTTTTATGTCTGCATATGCTCTATTCGCTATTTTTGTAGGTGCCATTTAGTGGGGGTTTAAAACCCCCGCTATCTATTCTTATTTTTCAGGCAAAACGAAGAAACAATGAAGAAGATGCTGAGTTGTTGGCCCATAACTGGACAATTTGAATTTAACGCGTTTTTGTTTTGCTTCAGGCCACTAGCGCATTTTCACATATGTTATTCACGTTCCATAATAATATCAGAAGCGCGCGTTGGTTCAGTTGGTTGTTGTGTTGGCATGCAGGTATTGGGACCTGGGTTCGATTCCCAGGTCCCCCACTTCTTTAATAATATTTTTCTCAAAACGTTTCCATGCAGCATGCTCTCCCAGGGCTCATCATGTGCTCTCACCTGCCTGCTTGCCACGCGCCCAGGAGATCAATCCAATGGCCAGAACCTGCAGTCCATCATGCACACTAGTCAACCATGCCATACGCAAACGCTGAAAGTCAAAAAGGGCTTGGAATCAATGGGCCAAATTCCTTGCAATTAACCTCCAAATTGGGCAGAAACCCCCCATTGTTTGTATTTCTTTTCTTAATTCCCTTTTCTTTTCTTCTTTTTTATTTTAATTGTTTTTTTATTTAATTCATAAAATAATTTTCATAATAAAATAAAAACCAGAAAAATCATAAAAGTAAAATATGTTTATTGTTTTTTTAATATTTAATTCACTAATATTTTTTGTAAATAAATTTTATTAATCAATTTAGTTTAATTTTAGGTTTTCAATTTTAATATTTTCTTAATAACTAAAAAATGTAAAAATTAGGTTTTTAGCATTTTTTATTCTTTTTCTCAATAAACAAATTTTTCTTATTATTATTATTATTAACTATTAATTAATTTTGTAAATACTCATGTAATTAAATAATTAGTATAAATTAGGTCAAACTTAACAATTAAAAATAATTTAGAACTAGGTTTTAATTTAACTTTTAATTTAATTAATTTCCTTTATTTCATAAATACAAAAAACATCAAAAATAACTTCTTTTCTTTATTGAATAATTAATTAAGTTTTAATTTCAATTTAATCTCTTTCAAGGGTCCAACGCCCTCGCACTCTCGATTCTAATTTATCTTCGCGCGTTTGTCCTTTATTTTCATTTCAAATATTATGTAATTGCCAAAGCTTTGTAATAGTAATTAGGACTTCATTTATTTTCCGCATTTTATTCAAAAACGGGTCTTCGTTAATTTGACGATGTATAGACCCGCGCCTTGTAATAGCGTAGGACCTTTATTTTCCGCATTTCAATTTCCGCACCTTTAAACTGCTAATCACATGAAAGAATGAATGGCCCAAATAAAATCAAAGCGTAGCTCACCCAATGCATGATCAAGATAAAACATAACTGAAAATGACACACAATTCACACACCACTCTTAGGGTACGCCACACTGTTGCCTTGCCCCTCGAAACGTGGCCGTCGAGTATAGGACGTCTTAGTGAGTCCTTATGTTCCATTGATCTAGTTGCCTCGAAATGGTTGCCTCGGAACAGTTGCCTCGAAACGGTTGCCTCGGAATAAAAAGGATCAATGGCATAAGGGTAGCTTCTAAGGTGTCCTACTGTTGCTCTGGTGACCACACTGTCCCTACAAACGAATTGACTCGAACACCTCCAACGGTGGTGCTACCTACCTCTCAATGGTGGGATGGCACTACCTTAAGGACATTTACACAGCCTAATTCCTTAGGGTAGGTGGATGACTCGTAGATACTTGCTCTAATTCAAAACAAATCAAAAACTTCTTTTCACACCTACACTTTTCAAAAAGCTTTCAAAAACAACTTTTCAAACACTCTTGAGGACTGATACAAGAGTCGATCTGAAACTCTAAACGAAACTTTTTCAAACCCACTCACACTTGAAAAGCAAACAAACATTTTGAAAACACAAATGAGCAAGTATCTAAGAGCCCATGGATAACCATGGATAGAAAGGGTGCTAACACCTTCCCTTTCTATAAATCTACCTCCCGAACCGAGAAACTATCTCATAAGGAATTTTGTTGTGCTTTTGTCCTGTCCATGTTGGAGAAAATAAAAGACGGTGGCGACTCTTGCTTTCGCGACATTTCGCGAACTAGCGTTAAACAGTCAGTTCCAGATCCACCGATCACAGAACTGGCGACTCTGCTGGGGAATACTTTAAAGTGAGGTGTACCTTAGGACTAAGATCACTTGTGTTTTCAATTGTTGTGCTTGTTTGCTTTATTATTGTGGGCTGCATCGGAGTTACATAGATCCTAACCCGGATCTGGGGATACCCTGTTAGGTAGCATAAGCTGTGAGGGACCTGTCCGGCGTAGACCGACATGGGTGAAGCAGTGGCTACGTTGGTGTGGCACCTTGGTCTGTACCGATATCCCTTGTGTCGCAACGAGAAGAATATGGGTCTTCTGAGGAGTCATTAAGCACCAACTGACCTTAGAACCTTAAATGACCCAACTTGGCCAATAGAACAGTAGCAGTATGCTACGCCCATTGAGGCTAAACTCTCGTGATGGTTCTGGCCGCAAGAAAAGATTGCGATGCTGGAGTTATGACCGATTGAGGGTAGTCAGTGATATTGGGATCCTCTAGAACCCGGTTACTTCTGATAGGACCGGTCTTAACCAACAAACTGAAAGAGGGTAATACCTAGACCCCATGCTGGCCTAAACTCTAAGGGCTCTCTGGTGTGACTTGTGTGCCTTCAAACTTGACTATTTGCATGCTTGTTGTCTGACACTTAAGTTTCTTGCAGGGTTTATTTACAGTCCTTAATCTGGACTCATAACAGGGTTTCATATATCACTCCATGCATAGCATACACATCATACCATTGCATGCATCCTACATAAGGACTAATCCATTTCAAGGATCTCAAGGGCTTGTGATGCAGGTCATGATGAATCAAATGTCTAGCAAGGGGCAAAAGGGGATTTATTTTCCTCTAGCCAAGGTTGTCAGAGGCTATGACCCACTTGATATGGTGAGCTTTGACATTTGAAGAAGGTTCCCCGAGCAAAAATTGCCAGGGGCTATGACCCACTCGATATGGTGAGCCTTGACCCTTGAAGAAGGACCCTCAACAACATGCAGTTCCTTCATTCAAGCTATCGGATCCCAACTCTAACAATTTTCTCGTTTACCCCGCGAGATCCTTGAAAACATTGCATATATATACATACATATCATTGCATAATAGGTACCCTTTTGACAGGTCTCTTACCCTCTTCGCTGTTTATTTTAGCAATGGCTTCCCAACAAGATAACCAGGATCTTCAGGCTCAAGAGATTCAGTTCAGGGAGATCTTCCTAAGCCTATCTGAGGGGCAGGAAGAGCTAAGGACACTCCTCATGGGGAATCTGGCCAAGCAAAACCCCGAAGATGACAAGGACGAACGACTGAAACGTCTACAAGCTGAGGTAGACACATTGAAAACCCATATGCTCGGGCAAAGGGCTCTCATCCAAGGTTTAGCTCGGGAGCAAGAAGAGTTGAGGACCATGATCAGTCAACTCCATCAAGACAGATAAAACATGAAGCAACTAGTCCAAGTCAGGGACCAAGTCATTAATCAACCTCCAAGAAGTCAAAGGTTTGGTTTAATGAACGGGCCTCTCCAAGCTGCTACTACTTCACGGGTCCAACAACGACCTCGCCGAGAATAACGGGCTGATCAGAGCAAGCCAGACAAGCCTAAAAGGCAGTTCACCAAGCTCAACGTGTCACCGTCTCAAGCTTTACAACAATTGTTGAGGTTGAATCTGGTGACGTTAAGGGACCCTCCTAAGAATCTCAACACAACCTCCCTAAAGTACAATCCTGAGGAAAGATGTGCATACCACTCTGACAGTCCAGGACATGACACCGACGACTGTTGGGCTCTGAAGAATAAGATCTAAGACCTGATTAATGAAAGAGCTGTGGATTTCACCCAGATGGGCCAGGCTGAATGCTCCTACCATCCCTACAAGATGCACCAGTCGAAGTAACAAGCCCTGAGACTAGAAGACTTTTGTTCATTAGAGTTTTTCAAGTTGTGATTTTCTTTTGATTGTTCAAACATTTATTCATGTTAAACATTGTTATTTCATTAATGCACTACACATGTCTGTTTTGAAGTAATTATTTCGTATTCACTATTTAAAATTGCTTTCATTTTTTGTGATGTTCAATGCTCGGTTAATAATTCTAAGCCTCTTGAGGGAGGATGACGAAAACGATACCACGATTTACAGTATGCTTTTGAACAGACCCCGCTGATGAGGTACAGGCATTGTTTCAATTCCTAAACACTGGAGTTATAAGGATGATAATCCCTCGTCAACCCCTTTGAGCCAAAGAAGTAGGAGTTTTCTTTTCGAAAATTAAAACCCTTAATCATAACCTGGGGTAGGGTAGTTCTCTCAGCTGATCCAAGTGCACAACGAATGGCATCAAAAGAAGTCCTTCTGAAACAAAAGACAGTGATGGTTCCGAATAATCATAAAGGACAGGCAGTCATTATCTTTCAAAATAAAAACCCATTAAGTCAAAACCTATGAAGGAGACTTACAAAAACTGGGGCATCCCGCTGACTGTGAATACAAAAAAGGAAACAGTTCAGGCAAAAAATAGGGATAACAAAATCAGAAAGGAAAGAGGTCTTACAAACCCTCGACAAAAAAAATGACTGCCTGTTCAAAATAAACTTTCAATATCCGAACCATCATTGGAACATCAGGACAAAGACTCAAACAAGGTCTAACGCACGATCAGTTGAGTTTAGGTTTGAAGAACATCACGAAGAGCGGGTGGGTACAAATAATTTGAGCCTTTATCCTTTGTTTCTTAAACCGTGAACCTGGCCACGTTATAACCCTTAAAAGTCCTAGCTGAAGCATGGGTTAGTTCGAAAGCATACTGTTACGAAAGGTATCCTGACTCCTTAAGGTTTACGGTAAAATAACGAGTTGACATCACAGTTTACAAAAAAAATTCACTTGTTTTTATGAAAAAATGCATTTTTTTCAAGACAAACATAAGCTTCGCATTTCTGATATAACATTGTTCGCATATGACTATTTGTTTGAACAGCATAGAAGTTCGCACGACGAATGTCTAATGAACAAAAGCACTTCTGATCAAGGGGCATGGCCTGATCATTGTCCATCATCTGGGGAAGTCCAGTCAAGATTCAAGGAATCTCTCAAGATGCCAAACAGCCAGGGGCAAACCTCCGCCTGAGCCACTTGGGGCATTGGACATGAATTCCCAGCAACAAATCTTGCATGACCAAACATCTTCTGGTAGCGTGGCAACACAATAACAGGGGCACCTCCCTACATCCTGAGAGCATGGACATAGTCGGAAAAAAATACTACGCATAATCAAGGACCCGCTAGGTTGACACACCTAGGCAAAAATAAGGGCTTCCCGGCGAACCAAAAGGGTTCGGGCAAAAATAAGGGATGAAAATGAAAAATCTGTACACCCGGCAAGTCGAAAACCTGAAAAGGCGGCTTGGGCAAAAATGGGTATCCCGGTGGACTGAAAACCCGAAAGGGCGGTCCAGGCAAAAGTTAGGGATCAAAAGCGTACGACTATGTCCCGGCATCTTGTCACTTGCTTACCAGAAAAAGTTTTGTCAAATCGGCAGTTGTCAAGCACCTCTACAGATGCCTTCTCCCACTGAAACTGGGGCAATACGAGTTGTCTAAGCAATCTAATTGCTCTGTCCACCAAGGTACCAAGGTAAATTCGGCTAAAGAATGTAACCAAGATATCTTAACTCCCCAGAGAGTGGAGCCGCTTCCCCAGTCCAATATGAAAAGTTTCCCCAGGAAAGTGGAATCCATATCCCCAGCAAGTCTTGAAGCTTATCCCCAGTAGATTCTGGAAGCTTGTCACCCGCATAGTACGAGCACTCCCCCGGCTTTATTCAAAGGTTATTTCCCCACCAGGGTATAACTGGGTTATCCTCAGCCAAAAGCCACGGAAGGATCATCCTCGGCGAAGTCTTCCTATCCCCCAGCGGAGTTCATCATATTCTTCAACAAAACTCAACAATGGTATCCCTAATGGAGTTCTCATTCATCTCAGCGAAGCACCTCTCCTCCCACAGAGTATTGTTCCCCAGCAAGATCACTAGAGTATTTATTCCCCGCAGAGTAATCTCTTCATCAAGTTTATTCCCCAACGGAGTCATCTTCTCCTACCGGTTCATTCTTGCAATCGTCATCCTCAGCAGAAACGAAGAACTCTCTTCAACCATCAGCCCAGGATTTAACTCCTGACATTCGTCCAGGATATATTTTCCTAGACGAAAATACATTCAAAAACATCACATACATCATGATACATGCATAAACGCATCATATCTTACAATCTCATTTATGTTGAGAACATCATCGCTTGATCCATGGCATGCATTACATACGACTGACTTTTACATTTCAGGAAAGATCCAGTTAAGTTCTCAGCTATTCCAAGACCTTGCCTGGTTCAGTTAAATCGACTCCTAAAGATTTTTCTGATGCCGATCCAGTCAAAGGCCTTCTCTGGTCCAGTTAAATCGATTCCTAAAGATTTTCCTGATGAAGACTCAGTTGAAGATTCCAAGACCTTGCCTGGTTCAGTTAAATCGACTCCTAAAGATTTTTCTGATGCCGATCCAGTCAAAGGCCTTCTCTGGTCCAGTTAAATCGATTCCTAAAGATTTTCCTGATGAAGACTCAGTTGAAGATTCCAAGACCTTGCATGATTCAGTTAAATCGACTCCTAAAGATTTTTCTGATGCCGATCCAGTCAAAGGCCTTCTCTGGTCCAGTTAAATCGATTCCTAAAGATTTTCCTGATGAAGACTCAGTTGAAGATTCCAAGACCTTGCCTGGTTCAGTTAAATCGACTCCTAAAGATTTCTCTGATGCCGATCCAGTCAAAGGCCCTCTCTGGTCCAGTTAAATCGATTCCTAAAGATTTTCCTGATGAAGACTCAGTTGAAGATTCCAAGACCTTGCCTGGTTCAGTTAAATCGACTCCTAAAGATTTTTCTGATGCCGATCCAGTCAAAGGCCCTCTCTGGTCCAGTTAAATCGATTCCTAAAGATTTTCCTGATGAAGACTCAGTTGAAGATTCCAAGACCTTGCCTGGTTCAGTTAAATCGACTCCTAAAGATTTTTCTGATGCCGATCCAGTCAAAGGCCTTCTCTGGTCCAGTTAAATCGATTCCTAAAGATTTTCCTGATGAAGACTCAGTTGAAGATTCCAAGACCTTGCCTGGTTCAGTTAAATCGACTCCTAAAGATTTTTCTGATGCCGATCCAGTCAAAGGCCTTCTCCGGTCCAGTTAAATCGATTCCTAAAGATTTTCCTGATGAAGACTCAGTTGAAGATTCCAAGACCTTGCCTGGTTCAGTTAAATCGACTCCTAAAGATTTCTATGATGCCGATCCAGTCAAAGGCCCTCTCTGGTCCAGTTAAATCGATTCCTAAAGATTTTCCTGATGAAGACTCAGTTGAAGATTCCAAGACCTTTCCTGGTTCAGTTAAATCGACTCCTAAAGATTTTTCTGATGCCGATCCAGTCAAAGGCCTTCTCTGGTCCAGTTAAATCGATTCCTAAAGATTTTCCTGATGAAGACTCAGTAGAAGACATCCAAGATTCCTTCATCATTCTGTTGAGGTAGTAATCGCCCAAGGTTCTCTCATCGTTACTGTTGAGGTAGTAATCGCCCAAGGTTCTCTCATCGTTACTGTTGAGGTAGTAATCGCCCAAGGTTCTCTCATTGTTACTGTTGAGGTAGTAATCGCCCAAGGTTCTCTCATCGTTACTGTTGATGTAGTAATCGCCCAAGATTCTCTCATCGTTACTGTTGAGGTAGTAATCGCCCAAGGTTCTCTCATCGTTATTGTTGAGGTAGTAATCTCCCAAGGTTCTCTCATCGTTACTGTTGAGGTAGTAATCGCCCAAGGTTCTCTCATCATTACTGTTGAGGTAGTAATCGCCCAAGGTTCTCTCATCGTTACTGTTGAGGTAGTAATCGCCCAAGGTTCTCTCATCGTTATTGTTGAGGTAGTAATCGCCCAAGGTTCTCTCATCGTTACTGTTGAGGTACGCAGGTTCTCGCTAAGGAATCTCTTACGCGATCAACACCTAGATGGCATCTATAAGCCCATCCACATACTGACAGTCTCCAAATGGCATCTATAAGCCCATTCCCGACAAGACCCCGTCACCACACCAGATGGCATCTATAAGCACATCCCCTATCCAGCATCTCTCCAAATGGCATCTGTAAGCCCATTCCCTGCATCATATTGTTGATACTCTACTATGTGAGTGCAAATTTTTGGGCACTCTAGTGTTCAATCATCTTCCACCTTCGGATTGCGAAAGGCACGTCGGCCAATCTACATCCTCAGGTCTAAGAAGATTGAACAGGGGCAACTGTTGCACCCCAAAATTTTCCCTCCCATATTCTTCAAGGTTTGCTAAGATCATGCTTCAAAATCTCTCAAGGGTTGCACAGTCCAATTGCCTCCTAACAGTCAAAAATTAGGGTTTTGGTTCTGGCAAAGAAATTGAAGTTTCCAAGGGTCCAAACAAGTCCCACATGCCTACATACATTTTCAAACATCCATATGCCAAGTTTCAAGACTCACAGCACCAAAATGCACAGTCAAAAACCCTAATTGCTCAACAATCAACTGCAGGGGCAAAATGGTCATTTGACAGTCAAAAGTCAAAAAATTTGGTCAACATCTTATTTTGAAGCCACAAACATCATTTGATCAATTCTTGATCATGATTCTCAAAGCATGGCTCAAAAAAGTCTCAAGATGCAAAGTTTCTATTTTTGGACAGCTGGAAAAGTCAACTGCAAATTGACCAAGGCATAACTTCCACATGGTTTATCAGAAAAATTCCATCCAAATCTCATTCTGAAGAGAATGACATTTCCTACAACTCATCTTCACACTTCAAGTCCAAGAAATGCTCTCACAAAAAGTTATCAATCTCAACATTATAGGTCATTTTCAAAAGTCAACAAAAAGGCACTTTAAGTCAAAGACCATAACTTGAGATTGGTAAATCAAAATGACATGGGACCAAAGACATTGGTTAGAGGACTTCAAGACCTTTCCAAAATGTCCAAGAACATGATCAAAGCTTAAAATTTGAGCAAGATATGCCTTGTGGAAGTTGGGAAATTTTTGGGAATTTTGAAAAGTCAGCTTTGCTTCAAATGCCTCAAAATTGCTAATGGGCCTCAATTTCTTCCATGAATCATTACCCAAAAGCTATGCACGACCCATTTACTTTAAAGGGAGTTATTTTCTTATTTTTAATTAATTAATTGAATTTTTAATCTTATTAATTCATTTAATTGAAATTAATTATGAGAAAAATACTAAATCATACTTTTCAAATCTTTTTGTGCATAGAATTCACTCAATATTTCGTGCATCATTCAATAAGGAAAGATTCAATATGATTGGCAAGGATTGGCATGAAGAAGGATTGAAAAAGATTGGAAAAAGATATGGAAGATCAAATATTCAAAATCATTAAACCAATGGATTTTGGGCTAACTTTCTAACCTAATTCATTCACACATATATGCATAAGTGAAACCTAATGCCAAGAATACACAAGCTGCGCCCAAGAGATAGAACGACATTGCACTTTTTTCACAAAAATCTCAAAACTGAAAACCTATCTAGAGCTTGTCTCAAGGCCTAAAAGTTATCCCAAAAGCTTGCTAAGACACCCAGGAAGCTTTTGCAATTGAAATCAAGTCTCCACGCACAAGG
The DNA here is from genome assembly GCA_948472305.1 of Vicia faba. Classification (NCBI taxonomy): domain Eukaryota; kingdom Viridiplantae; phylum Streptophyta; class Magnoliopsida; order Fabales; family Fabaceae; genus Vicia; species Vicia faba. The sequence continues at coordinate 794,953,407 of OX451740.1, read as the reverse complement.
AATTGGTATAACGGATTCTGACTTTTCTTAATATTTTCCATAATCGTGTTTTGATTTCTAGACATTTGCCATGCATTTTAATGATCGATTTATGCTAACCTGACCATTCTGAAGCTAATGGTACCATTCAATTGAAGAATGGTTGCCTAAACAGAAATCCACCATGGACGTTCCCTAGGGTTTCAGAGCTCCAATTTTAGGGGTTTCTGTATATGGTAAAATTGGCCACTCAAACCAGGACCATTGGATTCAGGACATCCAGACGAAACTAATCCACTATTCGCGCCCTTTTTATGTCTGCATATGCTCTATTCGCTATTTTTGTAGGTGCCATTTAGTGGGGGTTTAAAACCCCCGCTATCTATTCTTATTTTTCAGGCAAAACGAAGAAACAATGAAGAAGATACTGAGTTGTTGGCCCATAACTGGACAGTTTGAATTTAGCGTGTTTTTGTTTTCCTTCAGGCCACTAGCGCATTTTCACATATGTTATTCACGTTCCATAATAATATCAGAAGCGCGCATTGGTTCAGTTGGTTGTTGTGTTGGCATGCAGGTATTGGGACCTGGGTTCGATTCCCAGGTCTCCCACTTCTTTAATAATATTTTTCTCAAAACGTTTCCATGCAGCATGCTCTCCCAGGGCTCATCATGTGCTATCACCTGCCTGCTTGCCACGCGCCCAGGAGATCAATCCAATGGCCAGAACCTGCAGTCTATCATGCACACTAGTCAACCATGCCATACGCAAACGCTGAAAGTCAAAAAGGGCTTGGAATCAATGGGCCAAATTCCTTGCAATTAACCTCCAAATTGGGCAGAAACCCCCCATTGTTTGTATTTATTTTCTTAATTCCCTTTTCTTTTCTTCTTTTTTATTTTAATTGTTTTTTTATTTAATTCATAAGATAATTTTCATAATAAAATAAAAACCAGAAAAATCATAAAAGTAAAATATGTTTATTGTTTTTTTAATATTTAATTCACTAATATTTTTTGTAAATAAATTTTATTAATCAATTTAGTTTAATTTTAGGTTTTCAATTTTAATATTTTCTTAATAACTAAAAAATGTAAAAATTAGGTTTTTAGCATTTTTTTATTCTTTTTCTCAATAAACAAATTTTTATTATTATTATTATTATTAACTATTAATTAATTTTGTAAATACTCATGTAATTAAATAATTAGTATAAATTAGGTCAAACTTAACAATTAAAAATAATTTAGAACTAGGTTTTAATTTAACTTTTAATTTAATTAATTTCCTTTATTTCATAAATACAAAAAACATCAAAAATAACTTCTTTTCTTTATTGAATAATTAATTAAGTTTTAATTTCAATTTAATCTCTTTCAAGGGTCCAACGCCCTTGCACTCTCGATTCTAATTTATCTTCGCGCGTTTGTCCTTTATTTTCATTTCAAATATTATGTAATTGCCAAAGCTTTGTAATAGTAATTAGGACTTCATTTATTTTCCGCATTTTATTCAAAAACGGGTCTTCGTTAATTTGGCGATGTATAGACCCGCGCCTTGTAATAGCGTAGGACCTTTATTTTCCACATTTCAATTTCCGCGCCTTTAAACTGCTAATCACATGAAAGAATGAATGGCCCAAATAAAATCAAAGCGTAGCTCACCCAATGCATGATCAAGATAAAACATAACTGAAAATGACACACAATTCACACACCACTCTTAGGGTACGCCACACTGTTGCCTTGCCCCTCGAAACGTGGCCGTCGAGTATAGGACGTCTTAGTGAGTCCTTATGTTCCATTGATCTAGTTGCCTCGAAATGGTTGCCTCAGAACAGTTGCCTCGAAACGGTTGCCTCGGAATAAAAAGGATCAATGGCATAAGGGTAGCTTCTAAGGTGTCCTACTATTACTCTGGTGACCACAATGTCCCTACAAACGAATTGACCCGAACACCTCCAACGGTGGTGCTACCTACCTCTCAATGGTGGGATGGCACTACCTTAAGGACATTTACAAAGCCTAATTCCTTAGGGTAGGTGGATAACTCGTAGATACTTGCTCTAATTCAAAACAAATCAAAAACTTCTTTTCACACCTACACTTTTCAAAAAGCTTTCAAAAACAACTTTTCAAACACTCTTGAGGACTGATACAAGAGTCGATCTGAAACTTTAAACGAAACTTTTTCAAACCCACTCACACTTGAAAAGCAAACAAACATTTTGAAAACACAAATGAGCAAGTATCTAAGAGCCCATGGATAACCATGGATAGAAAGGGTGATAACACCTTCCCTTTCTATAAATCTACCTCCCGAACCGAGAAACTATCTCATAAGGAATTTTGCTGTGCTTTTGTCCTGTCCATGTTGGAGAAAATAAAAGACGGTGGCGACTCTTTCTTCCGCGACATTTCGCGAACTAGCGTTAAACAGTCAGTTCCAGATCCACCGATCACAAGCAAGAGTCGCCACCGACTTTTTATTTTATCCTAAGGAAAGGTTAAAAAGCACAGCAAAAACCTTTGAGATGTTTTCTTGGGTTCGGGGAGTAGATTATAGAAAGGGAAGGTATTAGCACCCTTCCTATCCATGGTTATCCATGGGCTCTTAGTTACTTGCTTAGATCACTTGCCTTGTGTTTTCAATTGTTTGAAATGGTGCTTTGTGTGTGGGTTTGAAAATGTTTTGAAAAGAGGCCATTTGTTGTGGCAACCTTTGTAATGATCCATGTTTGAATGTATACAAAGGTGTACTTATCTTTTGAAAAGTTTTCAATGTTTTTGAAAGTTGTTTTGAAAGTGTGTTTGAAAGTGTTGTGGAGTGTGGTTTTGGAAAGTAGGAAAGTGTTGTTTTGCAAGATTTGGTCAAGTAACCAAGAGCTATCTACCCTAAATTTCTCAAAGATCTTTCCTATGTTTTAACCCTTTTAACAATTTTGTTCCACCATTGTATTTGGTGGACAATCTTGTGTTAGGATGTTAACGGGACGGGCGCGGGTCATCGTTTAGACCATGATTGCAATGGTGTCAAGTGTCTTTGGCAATTTTTCCTTTAAGGGACTTGATCATTTTTAGGCAACTTTCGAAAGCGTCATCGAGGGACTATGATCATTTTGATTCGTTTTGCCAAAGAAACTCAACGTGCAAGCATGGCCCATTATTGAAGGCAACAAGTGGAGTAACCCTAAAGGGTGCAAGTGTGATTGGTGTTGTCCATTTTCATGCTTTATTGTCTTTGAATTAGGTCAAGCTATTTGTTATTTGATTTTTTTTTTGCATACAAACCCTAAGTCTATCATGGCATATTTAGAAAGCTTTAAAATGCGGAAAATAAAGTCCTAAATTATTACAACATAATTATGGGATGGGGGGTACAAATGTTCAAATGGGGATATTTAGCAAGAAATTTAAATCTAAGCTATTACAATCCAAATTGAATATACAAGTTATCTAATTGTACAATAATTAAATAAAATACAATAAATATGCAAGATGCAAAAAATGATTTTTATATGTATGTAAAAGTATTTTTCATGTGACATATAAACAAAATAAAAAAAAAGGTTAATCTTTGGGTATTTTCATGGTTTAGGGCAAAACCCTAATTTGCTAAATAAAAGGTATTTATTATTTATTATATACAATATTTATTAACTATATACAAAAAATAAATAAAAAGAAAGTATATTGTAAAAAAGTGATTTTTGAGGTTAAATATTAATAAAAGAAAAAAAGTATTATTTTTGTATTTTTATCCTAAATATTCTAATAAATATATAAGTACTTATATTATGTATTAAATATATTAAATATATACAAAAATAAAATATTTATTATTTACAAAAAAAAGTATATTTTTTAGGAAATGTTTTCAAAAAAGGTAAATAAAAAATAAGGACTAAAAAAGAATATTTGGTATTATTTTCTAGGGTTTAAATAAAAAGTATATGCCTATTTATTTACATACATATATCAAATAAAACAAATAAATGCCTAATAAATACAAAAAAGGTGAAAAAATATTTTTAATGTTTTTTATATTTTAACAAAAAAAAATAACAAGTCAGAATCAAAAAGAAAAAGTCAAAAATGATTAAAAAATCACACAATGGGCCAAGGGGCGTATGTGGAAAAATGTGGTGTAAACAGAAAAACAAAGCCAGGCCCAGCCCAAGGCAAGCTTGTCTTCAACCTCCAGACATTTTCAAACACAAAACACGCGTTTTCCCTTGTCCCTGCTATCTCTTGATCCTTTGACTTTCAACAAAAACCTACAACATCAATGTTATAGAGCATCATGTCACGATTCTAAACATATAAAGAAGTTGTTCTAACTCTCAGAAATGAGAGAGAATTTCTCCTCCCCCAATTCCTGACCTAGCTTTTTTCAGATGTTCAGTTTCAAAATTATCTCAGTACACACAACATAAATGAAAAGTAATGATATGGGTAGCTTCAGGGCCATGAGTAGGACATAACTTCTTCACAAACCTAAGCCTATATATGCTTGGATAGAGAGATAGAAGTTCAAACTTTTACCTGTTCAGCTTGAATCGTGTGCAACAATGGAGGTACTTTCAATGCAGTGTGAGGACTTGTACAGCTTGCTTGAGGTCCAAGGATGCTCTTCCAACCTCTAGCTTACTTTGAAACTAACTGAAACGAGCTATGTAACTCAACCTGCACAACTGAAAAAATGAAAATGGTGAACTTGGTTAGAGGTGTTACAGTCTGTAGCTAGGGCTTGGGATAGCTTGTATGGATGTTATGGAGTGTGTATGAAGTGGTTTTGGCCAAGGCGCACGAATGGATTGAGCTGACCAAATCAAAATGCAGAATGCCTTGTTTTGTGCAGCAAAATGGTGATTTTCTGTATGAGGAGGGATCAAGGGTACTTTGGTCGTGTTTTAGGTCTGTTAGGGAGTATGCAATGTGTGGAGAAAGTTTGTTTTAGTTCTTGCTTGCAGGAATGTAAGTTCTTGTTTAAAATGTAAGTTTTCTTCCTTCTTAAGCAAAAGTTGTCAAGTTAGGTTGTAGGCTACCACAGGCCCCTCAAACATGCTGCACAAATCACTCTTGATCAGTGGAATTAGTTCATGAACTTGTGCCCAAAATATCTGCTTTGGTACTTCTTTGATTTGCTTTTGACATAAAGCACTTCTTTTCAAAAATGGCTAAAATGCTTTTTCCATTTTAAGACTAAACCTTTGTGTAATGACTTAATGAACAAGATAATGCTAGGACACAAAGGTTTTGCATTAAATTATTGAGTAAGAATGGGATTAGAGGCCTGTAATCTAGCTTGTGCAAGCTGACTTGAAAAATGCAAAGTGTTATGAACATGAAATTGGCCATGAACAAAGTGACTTTTGCCCATCTTGACAAATTCGATTCTCCCTAACCACAAGGGTGTTTGAGAAGTTCTTGGACAATTTGGAAAGCTTGGAATGTGTGCTACAATCCATATTTGTAATGCAAGTTGAGATTCCAAGTGGAAGCATGTGAAAAGTGGCCATGAAGTTGGGCAAAAATCCTGCCTAAAATAGGTCAAAAAATTTCTAAGTTAAGAATGTTTTGCACCCCTATTCCAAAAATCATAACTTGAGCTACAAGCTTCTTTTGAGGAAACTTTGTGAATCAAATTTGTATATTTTGCAATGGACTATAACTTTCATGTTTTGAGTTTTGCTTGAATCCAAGTGTATCTTGATAAAAAAATGGGACAAAGTAAGGAAAAAATTAGGAAATTTCATAACTTAAAAAATTTCTAAGTTATGAAATTTCTTCATTTCAAACCTTAATTTGTAATTTTTGATTTCTTGATGAACAAGTTTCATAGTTTTGACATATCTTGATGAAAAATGAATCTTGGCACTTGATTTTGACCAAAAAGTCAAAGTTTGACTTTTCAGTATACAGTCAAATTTTGCTCAGTTGACTGGAAAATTCATCTGTCAATCTTGTGCATTTGGGATCTTTTGAACTTGTTGAATGTGTCAAGACCATGTCATTGAGTCCTTGAGGCCATAATGGAGCTTGGTTTGCCATTGGTTAGGTCAAACAGTCAAAAATTGCCTTTGTGCAGTCAAAACCCTAAAAATGACCATTTTGCCCTTTTGGTGATCTGATCAAATTTCTTGTGGAATTGTGATCCAAACTTGACCAAATGGTTCATATGAGTTCATAATGCTGATGTGGGTCAAAAATCATGAGGTTTGACTGTCAATTGACCACAGTTAACTTTTTCCCCAATACAGCTGATTTCTAGGTCAACTGTCCAATTGACTGGGCAAAGATTGGAATCAAGGCTTGAAACTTGGTATGGATAAACTTGTGAGTCCAACATGAAGCATGAAAGTTATCTTGGTAATTTTAGGTCAAAACATCTTTGTGCAAACTCAAACCCTAATTTGGGTCAACAGTGCGAGGAGGAGTCTTGAGCAGAGCAAACCCTAACTTGATCTTGAGCTCCAAGGGTCTTGTGGTGAGAAAATATTGATGAAATGGGAGGGCAGATTTTTGGGTACAACACTGCAGATGAAAGAGGAGGAATCTATTTCAGCATATTTCTCAAGAGTAGTGATGCTAACAAACCAGATGAAGGCGTGTGGTGAAGCATTAACGGATATGCAGAAGATAGAAAAGGTATTAAGATCTCTAATTACATATTTTGATTACTTTGTTGTAACAATCCCAGAGGCCAAGAATCTATCTGAGATGAAGTTGGAAGAACTTCAAGCTTCTTTGGAGGCTCATGAAATGAGGCTGCAGTAAAGAAACGCAGAAAGGGAGAAGACAACTTAACAAGCATTGCAATCAAGATTCAGCAAGAAAGCTGGAAAAGAGAAATCGGAGCAGCGTAAGAATCTTGCTGGTGATGAGAAGTCAAGCAAGAATACTGATTCAAAAGGAGTGTGCAACAGGTATTCTGGGAAGAAAGTTGACACGAAAGGGATGCGGTGTTACAATTCTCAAGGTTTTAACCACTATGCTAGAGATTTTCGAAGCAAGAAAGCTGCAAGATCGAAAGATAGTGATGAAGCTCAATATGCAAGAGTTGGAAGTAGTGATTCTGATGATGTGTTGTTACTGGTGAACACTCAATCGAACACTGAGAAAAACAACATGTGGTATCTGGATTCAGGATGTAGCAACCACATGACTGGAAATAAAAACTGGTTCACCAAGTTAGATGAGTCAGTCGAAAAGGTGATAAAGTTTGCAGATGGCATGCATATCAAATCAGGTGGTAGAGGAGACATTTTGATTATCAGGAAGAATGGTCAAAAGGAAACTATCACTGAAATTCTATATGTACCTTCGATGACAAGTAACTTGATAAGTGTAGGTCAATTACTTGCAAAAGGCTTCAATATGAAGTTGGAGAATAATCAGATGAATGTATAAAGGGCTGATGGGGGGCTAATCATGAAAGCACCATTAGCGGAGAACAAAACCTTTAAAGTCGAACTCAACACATCAAATGACAAATGTCTTGCTTCAAATGTAGAAGAAGACAATAATTGGCTATTGCATCACAGGTATGGACATCTAAACTTCAAAAGTCTATGTATGCTTAATCAGAAGAAAATGGTGCTTGGGTTGTCGTATGTGAAAGAACCAAAGCAGATATGTGAAGAATGCTGCAAAGCTAAGCAGGCGAGGAAGGCATTCAAACGTGATTTGCCTATAAGGTCAAGGCAAAAACTGGAGCTGGTTCATTCAGATGTGTGTGGACCTTTCGAAGTAAAATCCAATGGAGGTAACAGGTATTTCCTTACTTTCATTGATGAATTCACCAGAAATATGTGGATTTATCTCATTGAAAGGAAGAGTGAGGTATTCACACAGTTCAAGAAGTTCAAGTTGCATGCTGAGAAACAAAGTGGCTACAAATTGAAAAAGTTAAGAACTGATGGTCGTGATGAATATACTTCAGCAGAATTTTCCAGATTTTGCAATGAGGAAGGTATAGAGCATGAGATTGTTGCACCTTATACGCCTCAGCATAATGGCATTGCTGAGAGAAATAATAGAAGTGTACTGAACATGACCAGATGTATGTTGAAAGCTAAGAATATGCCTAAGAGTTTTTGGGTTGAAGCAGCTTCGACAATAGTATACATTCTAAACAGATACCCAACGAAGAAAATGGTCGAAAAGACACCACATGAGGCTTGGACAAGGTCGAAGCTAAATGTAAGTCATCTTAGAATTTTTGGATCAATGTGTTTCAGGTATGTACCTGAACAATTGAGAAAGAAGTTGGATGATCGAAGTGAAGTCATGGTGCTCATAGGTTATCATTCGACTGGTGCATACAAATTGTACTCACCAATCTAAGATAAACTAGTGATCAGTAGAGATGTTCTTATAGACGAAAGCAAAGGATGGGATTGGAGTCGAAGTGCAGTTCGACAAGAATCAGACACAGTCACAACTGTGTTCAAAGAAGATGAAGCTTCAACAAGTTAAAATGAACAAGGTGATACTTCGACTGGTCAAAATGAAGAACCACCTGTATAGAACAAAATAAGATCCACAAGAACAAGAACTGAGTTAACTAGGCTGAATGGATATGAGAGGTTTCTAGATCAAGCAATAGATGATGATGGTGACTTAATCAAAGAATCCATGATGATGGATGAAGCAGAACCAATTGACTTGGGTGAAGCCTTGAACAATTCGAATTAGTTTGAAGCCATGAAAGAAGGACTTAAAGCCATTGAGAAGAAAAACACTTGGGAACTTGTCGAAAGAACCAACAAGAAATCAATTGATGTGAAATGGATCTACAAGGTAAAACGAAGGCCTGATGGTGAGATTGCAAAGTACAAGGCAAGACTGGTGGCCAGAGGTTTTCTACAACAACCAGGTATTGACTTCGATGAAGTGTATGTGCCTGTTGTTAGGATTGAAACAATCAGGATTGTTGTTTCGATAGTTGCATATAGAGGATGGAAAATGCACCAACTTGATGTGAAGGCAGCATTCTTAAATGGGCCTCTGGAAGAAGAAGTCTATGTCAGTCAACCACCAGGCTTCGACGTTAAAGGGCAGGAGTCGAAGGTTTACAGATTGAGGAAGGCTATTTATGGCTTGAAGCAAGCTCCTAGAGCTTGGAATAAAAGGATAGGTAGCTTCCTAATCGAAGTAGGATTCACAAAGTGTGTCTCTGAATATGGAGTGTATATAAATAATGTCGAAAGTGTTAATAGAATCATTTTATGCCTCTATGTTGATGACTTACTCATTACAGGAGCAAATGAAGCTGAGATAATGAAGGTAAAGTCAAAATTAATGCATGAATTCGAAATGTCTGATTTAGGGAATCTTTCCTACTTCCTGGGAATGGAATTCAAAGACATCGAAGGAGGAGTTTTCTTGCATCAAACAAAGTATGATCAAGATATATTAAAGAGGTTCAATATGAGCAACTGTAAGGTAGTTGTTACTCCATTAGAGACTGGAGCAAAGCTGAAGAAGGAATCAAATGATGAGTTTGTAAGTTCGATCATTTACAAACAAATCATTGGATCATTGAGGTGTCTTTGCAATATTAGACCAGATATCTGCCAAAGTGTGGGATTGTTGAGCAGATTTATGGAGAAGCCTCAGGAACGTCATCTCATTGCAGTAAATAGGGTGTTGAGATACATCAAGGGAACTGTTGATCATGGTGTGCTATTTCCAAAATGATAGAAGAACAGTATAGAGGTCGAAGTGTATGGATACACTGACTCAGATTTTAGTGGAGATCAAGATGAAAAGAAGAGTATTGCAGGGTACATCTTCATGATCGAAGGAGCTCCAATCTCCTGGAGTTAGAAGAAGAAAAACATTGTGGCTTTGTCTTCATGCGAAGCAGAATATGTGGTTGTATCATATGCTGCATACCAAGCAGCATGGATCGAAATGCTACTTGAAGAGCTCAGAATAATGGAGTCGAAGATGAAGTTGTTTGTTGATAACAAGTCAGCAATAAATCTTGTGAATCACCCAATGTGTCATGATCGAAGTAAGCACATTGAACGAATGTATCATTTTCTGAGAGACCAAGTAAACAAAGGAAAGCTTGAAATAGAACATTGCAAGACGGAAGTGCAACTAGCTGACATATTCATCAAACCTCTGAAGAAAGTGAGATTCGAAGAGTTGAAGAAAGGCATTGGGATGATAAGTCTTGATAACATGAATTAAGAGGGGGGGTGTTAGTTGGTTAATTATTGTTAGTTGCTATTTGGTCTTTAGTTTGTATTTGGGCCTGAGCTTGTTGCCTATATAAAGGATCATTACTTTGTAATCCACATATACTGCAACATCAAAATAACAATTTCAGTTTTAAAGAGTTAGTTACACTAACTAACTCAACAATCTCTATCTTCTTCTTCTTCTTCTTCTTCTTCTTCTTCTTCTTCTTCTTCTTGTTTTTCACTATATTCATCTTTCTTGAATCTTTTATTCCAACAAATATAAGATATGTTGAATTTCATCACGTTGAACAATCAGCAATAAACTTCTTATCTTTCAAACATTTTTGCTTAACAATATCACAAAAAGCGTTTAACCTAACATCATTGTAGTTAATATATTTTACACTTTCACGAATGTTAAAATAATATCTTTAAATTTTGTTAAGGTCATCTTGCATTAAAAAATTTAAAATGTGTGTGCAACACCTAACATAAAATGAAGCACCGTCCAGAAACAACTTACCACATAGAGATAAATTCTCTTTGAGGTTTCTCATACACGAATCATTGTAAATTGTATTGTCAATGGATACAGAAAAAAAAATTTATTTTCAATCCCCTAAAATTTCAAATAATTTTTTTATAGCTATAGATACTACTTTTTAAAATAAATAAATAGAAATAATTATTCTTAGTATTATTTTAATTATTTTTTATAAATAAATCAATCATTTACTTTCAAATTTAAAAAGATTAATTTTTTTTCTCCTTTTGAATACAATTGTTTTTAAATCATCAAGCATGTTTGTTTATAACTTCATATATCTTTCAAGAAATTAATTACGTACACTTAGTTTATAAATTAATAAAAGATATAAAATTATACATAAATAGATCAGACTGATATGTCTAATAGGCTTTTCTATAATCCTTAGACGAACCTATTTAAATTAATATCTTTTTTGAAGTATCTGACTTTATCTTTTTTATCTAACGAGGCTGAGTTGAACTTTAAATAAGTTAGGTCATAGACTCTTGACAGTCGGCGTAGTCTAATCACATCCCTAATGTGAACCCATTGAAACATAAGTTCACGTATAAGAAACTCTAGTTTATTTGTAAATTGTTTTCCAACGTCTACACGCACATCATCTGTTTAACATCCATAGATACAATAGCCTCAAGGACGACATCAAGGTGCACCATAACTACAACTGGTGATAACATAAGACAATTCAAATTCAATATCAAAACATCTTAATTTTAATTTTCAAACACAATGTTGTTAGTGCGTGAGACACTTTTAGTGAGGAGAGAAAGAAAATAATAAGAAAATAAGGATCATATTATTCACTTGAATTGTATTAATAATGATACAAACTATGACTACTTATATACAACCATAATTGGGCTTGAGCTTACCAACTTGGATTATATTTAATATTATATCTAATATTTCAACATATCTAACTTGGATTATATTTGATATTATATCTAATATCTCAACATATCTAATTTGGCTTATATTTGATATTATATCTAATATCTTAAGATACCTAATTTGGATTATATTTGATATTATATCTAATATCTCAACATACCCCCATATAATCCAAATCGTCGAACTTACGCTAATCATAGTCAATCTGAACTATTCCTAATTTCTTTCTCAAATCCAGGAACATGTCGATCTTTAATCCTTTGGTGAAGATGTCAGCCAATTGTGCTTCACTCGAGCAATGCCTTACTTCAAGTTCACCTTGATTTACCTTTTCACTCAATAAGTGAAATCTAGTTTCGATGTATTTACTCCTTCCATACAAAACTGGATTCTTCGCCAGCTTTATGGTTGACTTATTGTCGATTTACAACACATGAGGTTTCTTCACTTCAACCTCTATTTCTTCAAGTACTGTTCTGATCCAAATTGCTTGACATGCAACATAGGATCCAACTATATATTCAGCTTCACAAGATGATAATGCCTCCATAGGTTACTTTTTCGAACACCGTGAAATGGGAGCACCAAAGACTTGAAAGAAATATATAGTTGTACTTCTTCGATCTTCCTTATCTCCACACCAATTAGCATCTGAAAAACAAGTAATTGTTGCTTATTTTCCTTCAGAGTCTCGTCTAAATAGTATTCCACAGTTTATCGGTCCTTTTAAATATCTCAAGATTCTTCTTGCAGCCTTTATGTGTGACACCCTTGGTTCACTCATGTATCTTCTTACTAATTTGACTGTGAAACCTATATCAAATCGACTGTTGCACATATATCTCATAGATCCCACAATTTGCTTGAACAAAGTTACATCAACTTTGTCTTCCTCTCCATTCTTCTCAAACTTCACATTTGGTTTGACAGGTGAAGATGTAGAATTTGAATCATCCATTCTAAATCTCTTGAGTATCTCTTTGACACACTTCATTTTATGTAGCACCATACCTTGCTCTGACATTTGAAATTCTATGCCTAGGAAATAAGACAATTTTCCCAAATCCGACATTTCAAATTCCTTCATCATCAGCTCTTTGAACTTCGACAAGTTCTTCGAGCTATTTCTAGTTACTAGCAATTCATTGACATATAAGAATATGATTTGTATATCTTGTGTTACAACATGAACATAGATACCATACTCTGATTTGCATTTGACAAATCCCAATTTGACTAAGTATGAGTCGATCTTCTTGTACCATGCCCTAGGTGTCTACTTGAGGCCATAAAGCGCTTTATAAAATTTATATACTTTACTTGCTTCCTTCTGAATCACAAACCTTAGAGGTTGTGTGACATAGACCTCTTCATCTAAAGGACCATTTAAAAATGTTGATTTCATATCTAAATGAAATGTCGACCAACCTTGGTTGTATACCAAGGCTAACACTAGTCGAACAGTCTTCAATCTTGCTACTGTAGCAAATACTTCAGAGTAGTCGAGTCCTTCTCCTTGAAGATAACCTCAAGATACTAATCTTGCTTTATGTCTTGCTATCAACCCATCAACATTGTGTTTTAACTTGAACACCCACTTTACTTAGATTGCTTTTGTATGTGTTGGCAATTTGACTATCTCCTATGTGTTGTTTATTTTGATTGCTTATAACTCTTAGACCATAGCCGACTTCCACTATTTAATCTTAAAATCCTCACTATAGTTGATTGGTTCAGCACCTGCAAGTAAAGCAAAATGAACTAATTCTCTATCTGGTGTGACTTCATCAACACCAACCACTTCATAAGCAAGAAGTCTTGCTGGAAGAACTCTAGTTCTTTGAGGTCTTTGGCTTATATCAGCCACACCCTCTTTGACTTTGACATTGTCGGGGATGTCAGCAATTGCTTTGATATTGACTTCGACTGGAATATTTGCAGTTTCTTCGACTTTGACTTCATCAGTTTCTTTGTTGAAACCATAATTCATCAATGGATTGTTAATTGCATCATTATAATTCCAATCCCATACATAATTTTCATCAATGACAATGTCTCAACTCAACACAATCTTCTCATTAACTAGATTGAATAGCATGTATGCACAAGTTTTATGATATCCTACCAAAATCATAGGTTCACTTTTGTCATCAAGCTTCCTTCTCCTTGCATCAGGAACATGCTTGTAACACATAGATCCAAACAACTCCAAATGACTTACTGATGGTCGGTTTCCACTCCACACTTCTTTAGGAACCTTGTTCTTCAATTTCTTGGAAGGGAACCTGTTCAAAATATGAACTACAGTTGAAACAGCTTCTCCCCATAAAGATTTTGGCAAATTCTTCTGCTTCAGCGTGTATCTTGCCATATCTAATATGGTTGTGTTTCTTCTTTCTGCAATTCCATTATGTTGAGGAGTATAAGCAGAAGTTAACTCATGATCGACACCATGTTCTACACAGAAATTTTCAAACATCTTGGATGTGTATTTTCCACCTCCATCTATTCGCAGAACTTTGATCCTCTTCTCACTCTAGTTTTCTACAAGTATCTTGAATCTCTTAAATAATTTGAATACTTTGTCCTTTCTCTTGATCACATAAATCCACATCTTTCGACCGTACTCATCGAAAAATAAAACAAAATATTTATTTCCACCAATTGTATGTTCTTCGAATGGACCACGTACATCTGAATGTACCACTTCGAGTATGTAGAATAATCTCATTGGCATATCTGAAACGAAATAATTTCTAGTTTGCTTTCCGACTAAACAACCTTCACAAAGTTTGTCGGGCATCTCAAGACTTAGGATACGAGTTACCATATCTTGAGTAATCATCTGATTGAGTGATTGAAAGTTCAAATGTCCAAACCTCAAATGCCACAACCAATTATCCTTGTGGTCGACAACAGTTTTTAGACATTGTACTTCAGTCTAACTAATCATAGTCTTAAATGTCATGTTCTTCGACAAAGGAGATTTCAAGACCAAAATTTTCTTGGTGCCGAACAATTTTAAAGTCGTGTGTTTCATAACAACTGAGAAACCTTTTTCGTCAAGTTATCCAACACTTAGCATGTTTCACTTCATCCCAGTTACATATAGCACATATTTAATCATAGCTTCCCATCCATTACTCATTTGAAAAACTATGTTGTCAGTACCTTCTGCTTGCAACGAATTATTATCAACAAGTTTTACCTTGATCTTCTTCAACTCGTCGAAATCTGTCAACCATGCCTTTTGACCAGTCATGTGATTTGAACAGCCTGAGTCGTGGAACCAGATCTTGGATTCGACATGGTTATCCGATACTGCAGCCATAACCACCATACCTCCAGAGTCTACAAAGTTGAGAATTATGCACCTTTGTGAGAGACACGACACTTATCCACCTAAAACCAGGGTTTCGAGTTTAGGGTTTAGGGTTTAGGGTTTAGGATTTAGGGTGTAGGATTTAATATTTTAGGTGGATAAGTGTTGTGTCTCTCACAAAGGTGTTTCCTACACTATGTATCAATGCTCCTAGTAACTCCCCCAACAAATGGTATCAGAGCATTTGGTTTGAGAAAGGGACCGACTTACTTGTGTCGAAATGCCCAAGAAGAGGTATCCTGTAGCAAGGTGTCAACAGCGATACAGTGACTTGAGGGGCAGCATTGTGGACTCATACTTGAGGGGGGGATGTTAGAGTAAAGAACTTATTCACCTATCGTCTTAAGTTTTTAAGTAGATAAGTGGTGTGTCTCTCACAATAATCTTCAACTTTGTATCAATACTCCTAGTAACTCCCCCCCCAACAAATGTAACTTAATTTGAATTTCAAAATTCGTACGCAATGTACGTATTTCAGTAAACTAAATTAGGTGATCTCAAGCAATGACCAATGAAATACATATACATTACTTGAAGTTTTATCTTTTTTTTCTACTTTTGATGCCAAAATACAAAAAAAAAAGTTGTTTTGAAGTAAAAAATTTGAATGAGACGGAAGGAGATTTTTGAAGTTTTTTATTTAAAAATTGTGTTATTATGATCATGAATAATATGAAGAGGGGCATACATGCAAGGTAGTAACCAAATTCGTTTTTCCACTTAAATTTTTAGATATTTTAATCTGGAGGATGTCTGAAGATTAATTTTTGGATTTTTTAAACAAAAATGAGAGTGTCATTATGATGAAATCATTGGGTGTAATCAACATCAGCCTTCCATAAAGTGGATTACTTTTTCCACCCTTATGAGCGTTCTCCCATCACCGTGAAAAGTCATAAATTCCCCTAACATTCGGAGATGCGTCTTTAGACGCACCTTTTTTTAGACACTCCTCAACACGAATTGATGAGGCACTCTATTTTGTCAAAATTAATCTGAAGATGTATCTTCGGATGTTTTTATTTCATATACTCGCACCAGACCCTTCCCTTTCCATCCTTCATTTTCTAAAAAGTATTAAAAAATACCATTTGAGCTCTCACATCCATTGAAGTTTCTCATCGATTAAATCTTCTACCATTGGAGCTCTTTCTCATCCATTCAAGTTTCTCATTCATTCAAGCTTTTATTTCTCATCCACTTGATTTGGTAAGTTTTTCAAAATTCTTTCTTTTTTTGTTTTGAATCATAGTAAGTTGTTTAAGCTAATAGATAGCCTAAACAGATGTGCATTGGCATTTGTTTGGAAGGTTAGGGTAGCAACGGCGGTTGGAGGGAAAATCGCTACTTTATTCAGAGATGCATCTCTGGATTCTATCTGAACTATTTTCAAAGATGTATCTCCGAATTTGTACTTGGCTGAATTTTGGCTGAATTTATTATGTGACTTTTTTTGTTTTAACGCAAGTGCAGTGGCTGGAAATGGCCCTGAAAGAATTAGGCTCGATCATGTGTCCCAAATTGTGTTTGTACGACATGAGAGGACCGCTGCCAGGACCTCGAGGCCACAAGTTGATGATAACTCTGTAATCGTTCACAATGTCAAGGTTTACAACCATCTGGTTCTACTTTTCATAGTCGCTTGTCTCAGGCATCTACTATATAGGGCCATGAGTCCTCAGATGATGAAGCAGCACCAGAAGCCCCTGAAGCCCAGGAAAAACCCGTTGTTGATGCCCCTTTAGAGAGTTATTTATAAGGTCCGTTTGACACCGCCTTACTTCATCTCTATGGAGACCATGTTGTTAGGAATTGGTAAGGAGAGGTTTATTTATTTACTTTTGCATTACATATGTTTTAAACTAACTAAATTGCAACTGATGGTGATATTTTTTACAGGAGCGTATGTGTTTAAAATCGGTAAATCACGATAGAGAGATATTGGATTTAGAACAACCCAGCATTGTTGGTTCATTACATGACCATAAACCATGGAATGCATACAGAATTTGTTTAACAATAGCATTCAGAGACATCATATTTCCATCTTTCTATAGGCAAGATGACCATCACCCTGGATGACGTCTCATTCCTCATGCATCTTCCAATCAAGGTAAAATTACTAGGCACAAAAGGCTCGGTCGAGAGGAAGTTAGTGAGATGATGGTTAACACCAGAGACGCTCATGCTAGATATAAATTTTTGGAAAAATTGTATAAAGACCAGCTGCAGTGGGCTGAGGATATCCATGGTGATGATATGCAGGTTGAGTATCATCAGACTTGTGGATTAAGGTGTTACCTCTTGTTCCTGGCTGGCACGTCCATTTTTATGGACAAAAGGGCGACTTATTTCAATATGGTCTACCTTAAATACTTCATCGACTTCACGGTTGAAACAACCGGCCGAAAAATCATCGAGAGAAAATCAATGAAGTTGCCATCGAACATTTTTTATCCCACGGGAAGGGAAAGGTAAACATCGAGTAAACCTGAGAAGGGTGAAATCAAGGTTTCGCGACCGAGAGATATGGGTAAGGGAGTCGATTACGCAAGGGGAAGGCATTAGCACCCCTCACATTCTTGGTACTCCATGGGATCCACTCTTGTTGTTCTAATAAAAGGGTGTATTCTAATATAAAGCTTACGAGCTAAAGGAAAAATGGAAAGAGGGAATGCATGCAAAATAAAATACGGGGAAAAGAAGGAATATTTCCAAAGTTTTGCTCGCTTAGGCCCCGCGACCAAATGGCTACGTATCCCTTTAAGGAATCAGAACATCATAGTTTGGCTCAAAATTTTCCATTTTCTTTATGTTTTTTATGAACAATATTAATTTCACTTCATATTGCAACTCGAACTTTGGAGACTCACGTGTTAGCATAGGAATGAATTAACATGTTCTTACCTGAAAAGGTATTTTCAAAAGAAAAATTCCCGAAGGCAGATAATGCTACATTCGTGCTCTAGCAAGTAGACATGGTGCCACCCGACCTTTGAGGATTTACGCGTCGTATTGCATAGAGTAGAATTAACACGTCCTTTTGAGAGTTTCAAAGAAAGGTCTGAAGGCGAAAGAAGTTTGAATTGGTTGATGTTTTTTACCTTGAAAAAGAATTTAAGAAATGTTAGAGTTTTTTATGCATTTGCCAAGAAAAGAGTTTTAGTCTTGAGAATGAAAAAGGGAAAGAAAAACATCTAAGATAACTATATAGCTCTATCCATAATGTTATTATACAATGATGGCCCTATAGTTGAGTTTGAAAGGGAAGCACTGCCTAAGTTAGCATGCATGGATTACGATCCTAAAGTCTAACTTGCATCGGAAACGAAACAAGTATATCCTAAGGGAACATACAAAGGTGTAAAGAAAAGCACAAGCATAAGTGCAAATAAACAAAGTTGAGCCGACACCAAAACAAAATCGGGTGCTAGCTAAGTGTTGTACCCCAAAATTTGCCCTCGCATTTTTCCACAAGAAATCGCAGCTTCAGGCTTTTCCTGATTTTTCAGACTGGCTCAAGAATCGGTCAAACAGACTTTTCTCGTCAGTCAGACAAAATTAGGGTTTTCATTGATTTTCATGGCTCGGGAACAATTCAAACAGTTTGCTTAGGGTTTGGTTGATTTTGGCTCAACTTTGATCAGGCGAACGTTTCTTTGGCATTTGATTAGGAACTAGGGTTTTTGTGCGCAGATCTCTCAGAAAGATTTAAATTCTACAGTGCTTTTCAAGTTATTCCGAGATATGGACTGAGGCATTTGGATTGAGTTTGCAATGTTTGACTAAATCAGTGAAAAGAGTTCATTTGGATTGAGTTTGCAGTGTTTGATTGAATCATTAAGAGAAAAGACATTTGGGCAGTTGTTGTGATTGACTGTGCTTTGCTTTGGATTTTTGAAGCGCCAGGTTTATTAATTGATCGATGCTAAAACCACAATGTTTATTTAATTGTTTATTTATTCTAAGTTAAGATAATTGGAATTTATTCCCATTTATTATAATTTAAGAATTATAAATAATAAAATAAATAATTGAAAAGAAGAAAAGGAATTAACTGATAAAAAATAGATTTTATTCATCTTTAATTTATTTGTTACAATTATTATTTAAATACAAGTATTTATTTACAAAGTATTTATAATAATAATAGTTACAATAATTAAAATTGAAATAAACTATGTCCTAAATTTCCTAATCTTCATTCTTTTATCCAATGCCTCCTCTTTCGCTCCATTTGACTTTTTATCTGCAAAACAAAGAAAAGAAGAAAAAGTCAGAAGCAGATAAATTGAATTAAAGAGACAGACAGTTAATTTGGGCTCATCATTAAAAGCAAATGGCCGGGATCAGTTCGCCCTCTCTGCAAATCACGAGATTTCTCCCGGTTCACAGAGAGGGATGAAAAATGCTTGCAAAAGAATAAAGTATGAAAATGCACAAAAGTTAAATTGCACAAATTCAAAATTTGTCAAAGCTGCATAATTTCAAAAGTCTCAAACAGCATGAGCAAGTACAAAATCCAAATGTAAACTGAACTAGAACTACAAAGTCCAAACTGAGTTCTAATGTCAAACTAAACAAAAAGCTGTCCAAAGGATGTCAAGTACAAAAGGCCATCAAAATGCTGTCAATATGCAGGAAAGCTGTCAAAAGAGATATGCAAATATGCAGAGAAAGATTAGAGTGCAAGCGACATCATTTCATCATTTCCCTAGGCCATTGCTTTTTCAGAATTCAAAGTACAAACATAAAGATATAATATGCTTAAAATTGTACTAGAGAGAGAAGAAAGAAAGAAAAGAAGCACAGGCTTACTGGCTTTAGGCATGAAAAAATATATAACCAACTTATCAAGTCAGAAGAGGGGGGGGCAGCATAAGATATCCAAAAAAAAACATATCAAAAGAAATCACAAAAGATAACTCAGAGCAAGCCAAAGCCTCAAGCTCTTAGCCTCAAGCTTAACCTGCCTGAACAACTGAACTCAAAACCTGTACAAGCTCTCAAAAACCTGCTTCTCATCAAATACCCTGCATAAAAACCTTACTTGCATTCAAAGCCAAAGACAAAAACAGCACAAGCCTTAAACCAGTTCACATAACCACAAACTGTCCAGCCTGAAAGCCATAAACCTGAAACCTTGGTCAAAAAACCTCAACAAACCTCAAACACATAGACATGAACCAGAAAGCCATAGCCTCAACTGAAGCCAAGATCTAAACAGCATAAGCCTAACCTGTAATCCAACAACACAAACCATCCAAACCTCACACTAAACTTAACCTGCAAAGCCCCAACCTGTCATCAAGCCTAAAAGCTCCAAGGCCCTCAAGTTCAATCTTTCAAAGTCACAAAATCAACAAGCATTCAAACCACCCATCAAGGCCCTCAGAAAAGTTTCATCATTAGGCCATCCAAAGCATCACAACATATCTCAGCATACCAATAAGCATATTCAGAATCATCAAATACATCATCAAGAAACTGTTTCGCATCAAGCAAAGCAAGCTAGGCAACCAAATTTAGCAAGCAAACATACAAGGCATCAAGGCAACCAGAAGAAGAAGATAAAGAAGCGTACATAGGCAAAGGCGAGGCTAACAAGAAGAAGAAAGGAAGTCAAACCAAGTTCTCAAAACATCATCATTGAACCAATACAAAAAAGGTTAAACACGAAATACCAGGGCTCCAAGCTAGCTCAAACGTTCATCATCACCATCCTCTCGCCTTGGCCATCCTGAGCGCCTCCCAAATCCGATTCCTTCTCCTCCGTCCCCAAGGGTCAAGGTAGCTTTTCTTTCCTTTCCACAACCTCAATAACAAACAATAATAACCACATGAAATCAGAGACAAAATCAGAATTCGAACTAAGCATGCAAAAGAAGAATTTAGTGAAAGCCCTAATGCGTTAGAGACGAAGATCAAACCTTACAAACGTCGTTGATTAATCCATGGAGGAAGGAAGACGGAGATGGCGCTGGTTGGCCTAGGCAAGGAAGAACGTGGTTCTGATGGCTATGGCGTAAGAAGACGAAAGAGGATGAACGGCGCCTTTGCGTTGTTAACAAACCCTAGCATTCTCCAAATGAAACAATAATCATCAAACCCTAAACGAAATGAACAAATTTGCCATGGGCCTTGCCCTTTTCCAGTAAGCTTAAGCCCATTGCCATTCAGTTATGCACCCCCCCCCCCTCCATGTCCATTTTGATTAAGCCCAAAAACCCTAAGGCCCATTCCTCTTTTACTAAAAAAAAAACATTATTCTAATACTTTTTTTATACAATTTACTTAATACTGATTTTAACAATACTTTTTTATATATATAAATTAAGATTTTGTACGTAAAAAGATTAATTAAAGTACACCAAATCATTCATTTTTTAACTTAAAACATTTTCTAAATCTTAAAACATTTCTTTTCTTAAAATAATTTGTACATAAAAACAATAATACATTAATCTCATTAAATTTTGTTTATCACATTTAAAATAAATATTAAACTTTTTATCTAGGTTTAAACATTTTGTTTTGTTAAAACTTTTTTGTACATAAAAATACTTTATTAAAATACATGAGTGTTAATACGTAAGAAAAATAGATTTTTAAAGTTAAATACTTTTTCTTAAAACTTTTTCTTTTCTCTTATTAAATTTTCTTATTTGTACATAAAACAACAAAATATATAAACATTTTCTTTTTATTAAAAATCTTTCTTTGTACATATTAACGAAAGATAATAATATTTGACAAATAAAATACTTAATTTCCTTATTAGGTTAACATTTCTCAAAACTGTAAATAAATCACATAATCATTTATACATACACAATACACTCACATTGATACATTATGCATTTGCTTTATTCTTATACATTGTTGTACATTCGATTACATATTACATTTGATCGCAATTCGATTTGGTTGTAAACTATTTGGATACTATCCTCCTTAAGTCTCATCCCCATTTGTATATTTGTACCCCCACTCCCGGATACTTATTTGTAATAGTTTAGGACCTTAAATTCCCGCAATTTACCGCTTTCAAATATACCATGTTTAGACCTAGGGTTTGTATGTACATAAAATCAAACGCTAGATAACCTAATACAAAGACAAATACATGAAATCAATACACAATCACACTTGCACCCCTCTAGGGTAATCCCACATGTTGCCTTCCAAAATGGGCCATGCTTGCACGTTGAGTTTCTTTGGCAAAACAATTCAAATGATCATAAGTCCCTCGATGACGCTTTCGAAAGTTGCCTAAACGGAATGATCATAGTCCCTTCAAGCAAATTGCCAAAGATACTTGGCACCATTGCATTCATGGTTCATACGATGACCCGCGCCTGTCCCGTTAAACATCCTAAACGCAAGATTGTCCACCAAATACAATGGTGGAACAAAATTGTTAAAAAAGGGTTAAAACATGAGAAAAACCTTTGAGTACATTAGGGGTAGACAAAACTCTTAGTTACTTGGTCGACTTGCAAAAACACTTGCCTCCTTTTCAAAACCACACTTCACAGACACTTTCAAAACAAACTTCCAAAAACATTTTGAAACATCTTTTCGAAAAGATACACACCGTCGTATATACTCAAACACGAGTCATTACAATGGTTACCGAAACAAAGGCGTCTATTTCAAAAACATTTTCAAAACACACACATACCACAATTTCATGCAATCGAGAATCAAGGCAAGTGATCTAAAACCAAGTAACTAAGAGCCCATGGATAACCATGGATGAAAAGGGTGCTAATACCTTCCCTTTTCATAATCTACCCCCCGAACCCACGAAACATCTCAAAAGGTTTTTCCTGTGCTTTTTAACCTTTCCTTTAGGATAAAATAAAAATTCGGTGGCGACTCTTGCTAAACCGAACAAGTGCGAATACAAAACGCAAACCTCAAGTCAGTTCTCCCACCGTATCACACTAAGCAACAAACAAAGAGTCCAACGGATCTCAAAGTGGGAGTAATGCACTCTTTCCACTTAACTTGCTCGAGCACCGACATCGAGTAACAACTCGGAGCGTCAATGTTTGAAGAAACATGAGCTAACATCATTGAAACGAATGACAAAGCATGAGGGTAGATTACAGACCCTTTTTCCACTTTATTCGACTTAACGGACAAGAATATGCACGGTTCAAAGCGTCAACGTATAACGCGAGCTAAGAACGACACGGATTAGAATGTGTGGGGGTCGATTGCGGACCCTTTGTTCCACTTATTTGACTCAATAGAAAGCACAAAATAAAAGGGAAATATGAGGGAAATAGGATTTGCCTTCATCGAGGTCTTTTTCACACATGCAAACACAAATATTACCTCATTTTGAGGACATTGCAAAACAAACATCGCCTCCTTTGAGGAATTTAAATCGATTTGCCCACCTAAAGTAGGGACTCTCAGTCATGCATATATATTCCTACTTCTCATGGAAAGAAAAGAAATAAATGATGCAGAGAAATAAACCAGAATCAGTATAATACCAAACGAACAAGAGTTCGTAGCAAGTAAGCTAAAGCAGAGAAACCCGGAAAACTCCGTACAAGCTTCACCTAACAACAGAGAAACAATCATAAATAACATACAATATCAAAATCAATGTCGCAAATGCGAAAATAAATCGCATGCAAAAAATCCATCGCATCAAGTCAAAGTCACTGCACAAGACAAATCTATACAACCAAACAATCATCCAAACATCGCGTGTCACACGACAAAGTCTTCGAAAACTTGCACAAGTCACAAAACGAATTAGCAATTAATAAGGCATCATAATCAGAATCAAGTATCCACAAAACAAATTAAATCACGATTAAAATGCGAAGAAACACAATCCAAAAAAGAATTGGAGCATCAACATTAACAATCGGGCAGCATTCTTATTAATACATGAACCACACAAAATATTGATCCGAAATCGAGAAAACTCAACACAAATGCTAAAAAAATGACAATTCAAGTATAATCATGCATTAAATCACATGTTTGCACCAACTTACCAAACCGGGCAGCATTGCGCCGTATCACAAAATCATCCGAAAAATTGTGTCAAAAATCGACAAAACATGATATAGATATCGTCCAAGTACCAAAACAAAGTCTTGAGAATTAACCATTAATTAAAATATGCCTTATGCTCAACTTACCGAAATCGGGCAGCATTGTGTTGTATCACAAAATCATCCAAAAAATTGTGTCGAAAATGATATAACTCACCACCAACGATCCACAAACGCATAAACATGCTCAAGTAAACCTCAAACAATTTTTGAAATGAGATTTACAAGTCATTTGCAATGTCCGGGAAGCAACATATACATGTATTGGTATCGAACAAAAATGATTTTAAAAACTCATAAACGAATACACAAAATATTTACCGATTCATGTATCGTTGCTAAGAAATTACAAACACTTTGTAACGATTAATTCCACAACGAATGAATTAATTTCAAGACGAAAAATATCATTCAAGTATTAATGCAATTTATCAGATCCAAACTTTTCAACGTCGAAAAAATAATTTCACCAACAAATTGATTCGAAATTCCATGAACACGTGAAATCCACATCAATTCTCATCAAAAATTAACAATAACCAAATTGGAACAAATCGACGCGCGAATTCAAGTAATCAAGAGCAAAATATATTTCGGCGCACAAAATTTATCGAATCCACACAATTAACATCAATTCAACAAGGATATATCTTACTCCACATTTATTCATCATCATCAATGTCATAAACAAATTAGTTCATTCTTCAATTCAATTAAGCACTTATTCTAACAAAATCAATTAAGTGAATAAGCACTTAAATCAGGTAATGAATGAGAAATTACTGAAGTGACAAATTGGAGTAGAGGAAGCTGGCTAGAACTATGATACATTACTGGAAAAGTAATACAGTGGAGGGAGCATTGCGCGAACAGACTTTCACAGAGGAGAAGCCGCGTCTGAGCTCGAAAAAAAGGAGGGAGAAATCGCACAATGAGGCTGAACAGAGGGACTATGCAGCGTGGTGCTTGACCAGAGGGAGACTGGAGGTTCACCGAAGAAAAACGCCACAGACGGTGGTGATTAGGAAGGAGACAGTCGCGTCAGAATTTGGAGGAAGAAGAGAGATGAGTTTTTTTGAATTTTTGTGGTTTTTATTCTTGAGGTTTTGTGAGAAAATTAAGAGAGAATGAAGTTTGATTTGAGAGAGAATTGGAGATTTTTTATGAGAGGTTTGAGATAATGAGTGTGGTTGTGTTAAAATTTGAATTTCAAAAATATATAGTATTGACTCCAAAACTGAATTTTCAGTTTATTTCATGTACCGGTCAATATTGAACCCCAAACTCGTGACATACGGTGCAAAATCCTAACAATCGACTTGAAACAAAAATGTTGATAACGAAATTTGTGACGCGGTGTTGAAATAATAGTTCCATTATGATAAAAATTGAGCAAGTTACGATGCTCTAAACAGCGAGAACTCGGCGTAAAAATTCACAGTGCTTATTTTTCAGCTTATTTTGTGTACGTCGCACGAACAAACCACAAGCTCATGACTTTCGGTATGGAATCCTGATGCACAACCTGAAACAAAATCATAGATGACAAAATTTGTGACGTCGTGCTGAAAGAATCAACTCGGTACGATAAAAATCGAGCAAGTTATGATTTTTCGAATAGCGAGAAACAGTGGACTTATTTAGGTGTCTTGAAATTTTGAGCTTATTTTCATGCGCACTTTAGGAAGCAAGCCATAAACTGAAGCCTTCGAAGCACAATTCAAACTCGGGACCTGAAGCAAAGTTGTAGCTAACAAAAAATTTGATCTCACACTTCAAGAATCGTTCTGATACGATAAAAATCGAGAGAGTTATAATTTTTATAATATCGAGAAACAGTCTGATAAAAAACCATTTTGGGGTGCAATTTTCTCTGGTAATTCTCACTTTCGGAGATCTTTTACAAAGAATTAACTTTTGGCCCGAACATACAAATTGAAGATAAAATCAAGATGAATTTTTCGTCTAAAGAACCATCTAAAAACGTCGAACCAGGCGAAATTTATGAATTTTTGAACATCCGATAAATAGTTGTTCAACATACTATTTTCATTGTATGTCTTCAAAGTATTCACACATTCAGAGATCTTCCTCAATGAATTGGCTTCTGAGCCGAACACGAATATTGAAGGAATAACAATACAGTTCAAATTCTCCAAGAACCAGTCAAAGATGATTTTCCAGTCAGAAGTTAAGAATTTTTAAGCATCTGAAAACCAGCGAACCAGCAAATCCACGATATAATGTGATTTTCAGGTATTTGGCGCTTCTGAAAATCTTCCTCACAAAATTAGCCTTCGATCTGAATAAATGAACTGGAGAATATATCAAGACATTTCTAAATATCGAGGAACCATTCCCAAATCATTTTCTCGTCTCAAGTTATGAATTTCTGAACTCGAACCACAAAATATTGAATTTTTGTCTACACTGTCTCAAATTGATTGAAACGCTTGACTTTCTGTATGATTTAAAGCGTGTTGGAATGCATGAGAGCTTGATATAATGATGACTTAATTCTTTATAGATTTAATAGCTTGAAACATATGTAAAGTGTGTTTAAAATCTGAAAATCCCGAGTTATGCTTCACAATGCTGCTTAATGAAACAGTCATCTTTCACAATTCTTTCTTGCAAAGAAAAGCCTTGATCCCGTGAGTGTAGACCTTGTGACATATATGTATGCATATGACGATGAAGTATAAGTAATTAGGGTTAAAATGAAGAGAGAAAATTTTGGGGTACAACAACGATGATTCATAAGTACATGTGGGGGTCGCCTATTCGGTTTGCATGTACTCGAAGTTGGGTGAGGGTTGTCTTCAGAAGACAAAGCAGATGACAGGAAGTGGTACGCTGCTTACAGTAATTCACTCGTACTGATATTTTCATTATTATTTTGTAACACTTGTTATTAATATATCTGAACTATTTTTAAGGATGGATTATCTATCCTTTTCCTCACATATCCGGGTGGGAACATGTGCCTACCTACATTGTGGATTGGCCACGTGATATCGGCTTTTGATCCGCTGTCCCACACGGGTCAAAAACGAGTATTTTGTAAAATGCAGTATAGCGACAATGGCTCGAGTCGTATCGCAAGGATTCTTGATTTTATTATTAACTAATAGAAATCGAATGGGGGTTGGTTTTAGGATCGATTCATAACACGAAATAAGTGATTATAAAAATAAGTCGATCTACTATTTTCAGGTTCCTGCTAATCATTGGTTTTTACCTTATCAATTCCCTAAGAGACTTCGACCTCTATTCGATTTCAATACCAATTAACAAGCGCAATAGATATAAAATAGATTAAATTCCCATTCTGAATTAAGCAAATGGATTAATATAATCGTGAATTAAGCAAACACGATATAGAACGTGATTTAACGACTAAGCGACGTAAACAATGATTAAAGATTAGGAATACAATCATACGAATTTAATCAAGACATTCCATGAAATAATAGATTAAGTAAATACAATTTCATAAAATAGAATTGAAAGAGAAACGAAATTGAATTAATAAATTAAAAACCTCAAAGCATCGGAACACGATTATAGTAGATCAACTCTGGATGATTAGTTCTTTATTCAAGCGCACCAGTCAAAGTTTTTTTTTTTTGAATAATGAAAAGGTAAAAACTAAATTACTGTAGCGGCTTCTAGGTATAGCAAGGACAGGGAATCGGTTCATAACCCAACTGGGTCAAAAACATAACCCAGACCCAAAACAAATGACCCAAAACTTAAATATAAAATGCTGCAAATTCAACAAATTTTATGGCTCTGCTACAGTCTGATTCAGCTCTCGACTTCTAAATGAAAATCGTAGCTCTTTCTCTTAGCTTTCCAACGACTGGTAGCATGCCTCATTCCAACTCCCGTAGCTCAAGTTATGAATTTATTCGTGCAGACGGCTAATGCTGAAAATAAAGTGCGAAAATAAAATAAGAGTAGAAATAAACTAAAATAGAAAAACACTATAAAATACAAAAATAAGTTAAACAAACCATGGAAATACATAAGTACAATCATGAAAGAATGCGCATTAAAATGCACTGATCAAATTCCCCCACACTTGAACTTTTGCACTCCGAGCAAAATAAAATCAAAAGAAACACAACAGCATCATCAGCTACTCATTCTAGGCTACAAACTCTTCTTCGGTTAAGATTGCATCAATACGTACTAATCTTGCACACTAAGGATATCGTAGGAACACTGATCTTGTCTCTCGAATATGCAAACCAATTCGAATCATATTATTATGCCAAAGCCTAACTTACTCATCCTCCTTTTTGCTCTTTTCAGCGCAATCACATTAAACCTGTTATCTCTACACACTCATAGCAAGGTGACCGGTTAGTGACTCTGATTCTTTTTGCACGGGGTTCTGGTACTTACGTGGCATAACCCTTTGCTTACTCGATTGTAGTTGTGGGAGATTGGACCGTAATCCGCCCTACCAAGTTCAGCACCAGAAACCGCTTAACCAACTAACAACGAGTCTTATTATCAACTTTTTTTGTAGGTTCTATGACCGTTGGATTAAGTGACCGGGTGAGGGTCACCAAACTTAGAAGGCAATTCCTTTTTCTTTCCTTTTTTTTCAAATAAAACTTGAATCACTCACTTATTTTCATCGGCTTCCCTGCGTAGAGTGCGTGTGAGATGGTGTTGTCTGCTGAAATAAACTACTCAAGAGCTATTAAAAGATGAGAATTCAAGGCTACGTCATGATAAAAATTCAAATTATCTTCCATATGCATGAGACTTACAGTGTTAAGACGATACCGATCTTGTGAACTTTTCCCAAGTCTCCACAACTAACCTCATATTAATCTATAACCCAAAACATTCAAAATGATGCATATTTTTTTATTTTTTTTTATAACTGAAAATAAAACAACGAACAAAAGCAAAGAAAACAAAACAAATAAATAATTCTCTCCCCTACACTTAAAACACACATTGTCCTCATTGAAAGAAACAAACATAAAATAAGAGAGAGGAGAGAGAGGAAAGAAAACATCCGAGAAGTCAAGGCGAATAGATGATCGCATAAGTAGCCTTTCCCAATGAGAGCACTTTTATAGTTTCCTATTCCAAGGTGGGACTCTCATGGAATTACTTGAGGCGGTGTCCTTTGACTTTGCAATTTTTATCAGTACCTTCACTTTTTATTCCTGGATCAAAGAATGTTCCTCTAAAAGTAAAAGTGTCAAATAGGCACGTGAACGTGATCTCATCTTTCACAACATCAAGGATCAAAAGGTTATGGGGCTGCCTCACTGCTTTTGCTACATATTCAAGTGAGATCCTATACATGCACATGGACGGACTAATATCATAAATATCATCTAAGGTCCATCCAATTCCTTTCTTATGCTTCTTCAAAACCTGCAAAAATTTACTTTCTTGATCAAAATAAAGTTTAGAAGAAATTATAACCGGGAGTTTTTCATTCATCTCTAGATAAGCATAATTAAGATTTTCAGGAATTAGTTTCAGCTCTCGGAAAGGTGGTTGTTTAATGGATGGTTTGTTTAGGGAAGTGGGAGTATCGAGAGCTTCTCCCACATGAACAACTTCATTTGCAACCTTATCTACAGTAAGAATATCAACTTGCAAGGCGGCCTCAATTTCAGCACAAACAGAGCAAATTTTAATATCAGTACAAACATCACAAGAGTAAATATCATCAAAATAAGATAATGATGGAAAATCAGCTACAAACAGATCAGTACAAGTATCATCAACAGTCTCAGAAAGCAACTCTATTGGAAACACAGAATTCTCTTCCAAGGGTTGTTGGTTAGATCCTTGAGCTTGTTGCATGATATTCATCAAAGAGGCAAGTTGTTCAATCTGTGTTTGCAAAGTCTAGAGAGTAGAATCTATTTGTTGTTCATACTGGAGATTATTTGCATCCATTTGTTTGACAATGTCCTCTAGCGAAGGTTCAGAAGGTTCTGAGCACACAACCTGGAATTCCTTCAGATGCTTATGCGGATCCTCACCTGTAAGACTATTAAGCTTTGACAACAAGTGTATTAAATCAGATTTGGATTCAAAAGGTGTATCAGCTGCAAGATAGTCAATACATAAACCAATATAGCTCACATCAAGGTCAGCCAACTGCCTCAAAGTTCTTTGTTCAGCCATGTTATCAATAAACACAAAAATATCAACTATGCCCCAAACAGGCAGAAACAAATAGAAAGAAAGAAAACGATTAAAATAAATTTAAAAAAAATACAAAAATACAAAATTTAATCTAATGAAGCAAAATAAGAATTGAGATTTTTTTTGGATTTTTTCAACACTATGAAAACAGTAAAAAAATATTTAAAAAAAGAAAAAAGACGAACTTTCGATTTTGAGGGTCAAATTCTTTTAGAATTCTATCTAAAAGACTAATGCTCATCGATTTTTTACTTACTTTTTAGAAAATATTTGGAGCAAATCAAAACAGTAACTTCTAAACTTACCTGACAGGTTGAAAAACTGTACTGCAACCGGAATTGCAATCCTAAAAATCAACAAACACAACAAAACAACAAAAAAACCAAGAAAAAAATAACAAGAACACTAAACCTATGACTATAATATCAGTTAATAAAAACAAGAATCCCCGGCAACAGCGCCAATTTGATCCGCTGTCGCACACGGATCAAAAACGAGTATTTTGTAAAATGCAATATAACGATAATGGCTCGAGTCGTATCGCAAGGATTCTTGATTTTATTATTAACTAATAGAAATCGAATAGAGGGTTGGTTTTAGGATCAATTCATAACACGAAATAAGTGATTATAAAAATAAGTCGATCTACTATTTTCAGGTTCCTTCTAATCATTGGTTTTTACCTTATCAATTCCCTAACAGGCTTCGACCTCTATTCGATTTCAATACCAACTGACAAGCGCAATAGATATAAAATAGATTGAGTTCCCATTCCGAATTAAGCAAACGGATTAATATAATTGTGAATTAAGCAAACACGATATAGAACGCGATTTAACGACTAAGCGACGTAAACAGCAATTAAAGATTAGAAATACAATCATACGGATTTAATCAAGACATTCCATGAAATATTAGATTAAGAAAATAAAATTTTATAAAATAGAATTGAAAGAGAAATAAAATTGAATTGATAAATTAAAAACCTCAAAGCATCGGAACGCGATTACAGTAGATCAACTCTGGATGATTAGTTCTTTATTCAAGCGCACCAGTCAAAGTTTTTTTTTTTAATAATGAAAAGTTAAAAACTAAATTACTGTAGCGGATGCTAGGTATAGCAAGGACAAGGATTCGGTTCATAACCCAACTGGGTCGAAAACATAACCCAGACCCAAAACAAATGACCCAAAACTTAAATATAAAATGCTGCAACGTCAACGAATTTTATGGCCCTGCTACACTCCTATTCATCTCTCGACTTCTGAAAGAAAATCGTAGCTCTTTTTCTTAGATTTCCAACAACTGGTAGCACGCCTCATTCCGACTCCCGTAGCACAAGTTATGAATTTATTCGTGCAGACTGCTAATGCTGAAAATAAAGTGCGAAATAAAATAAGGGTAGAAATAAACTAAAATAGAAAAACACTATAAAATACAAAAATAAGTTAAACAAACCATGGAAATGCATAAGTACAATCATGAAAGAATGTGCATCAAAATGCACTGATCAAATTCCCCCACACTTGAACTTTTGCACTCCGAGCAAAATAAAATCAAAAGAAACACAACAGCATCATCAGCTACTCATTCTAGGCTACAAACTCTTCTTCGGTTAAGATTGCATCAATACGTACTAATCTTGCACACTAAGGATATCGTAGGAACACTGATCTTGTTTCTTGAATATGCAAATCAATTCTAATCATATTATTATGCCAAAGCCTAACTTACTCATCCTCCTTTTTGCTCTTTTTCATTCAGGCGCAATCACATTAAACCCGTTATCTCCATACACTCATAGCAAGGCGACCGGTTAGTGACTCTGATCCATTTTGCACGGGGTTCTGATACTTACATGGCATAACCCTTTGCTTACTCGATTGTAGTTGTGGAGGATCAGACTGTAATCTGTCCTACCAAGTTCAGCACCAGAAACCGCTGAACCAACTAACAACGAGTCTTATTATCAACTTTTTTTTGTAGGTTCTATGACCGTTGGATTAAGTGACCGGGTGAGGGTCACCAAACTTAGAAGGCAATTCCTTTTTCTTTCCTTTTTTTTCAAATAAAACTTGAATCACTCACTTATTTTCATTGGCTTCCCTGCATAGAGTGCGTGTGAGATGGTGCTGACTGCTGAAATAAACTACTCAAGAGCTATTAAAAGATGAGAATTCAAGGCTACGTCATAATAAAAATTCAAATTAACTTCCATATGCATGAGACTTAGAGTGTTAAGACGATACCGATCTTGTGAACTTTTCCCAAGTCTCCACAACTAACCTCATTTTAATCTATAACCCAAAACTTTCAAAAAGATGCATATTTTTTTATTTTTTTTATAACTGAAAATAAAACAACGAACAAAAGCAAAGAAAACAAAACAAATAAATAATTCTCTCCCCCACACTTAAAACACACATTATCCTCATTGAAATAAACAAGCATAAAATAAGAGAGAGGAGAGAGAGGAAAGAACACATCCGAGAAGTCAAGGCGGATAGATGATCGCATAAGTAGCCTTTCCTAATGAGAGCACTTTTATAGTTTCCTCTTCCAACATGGGACTCTCATGGAATTACTTGAGGCGGTATCCTTTGACTTTGCAATTTTTATCAGTACCTTCACTTTTTATTCCTGGACCAAAGAATGTTCCTCTAAAAGTTAAAGTGTCAAATAGGCACGTGAACGTGATCTCATCTTTCACAACATCAAGGATCAAAAGGTTATGGGGCTACCTCATTGCTTTTGCTACATCTTCAAGTGAGATCCTATGCATGCACATGGACGGACTAATATCATAAATATCATCTAAGGTCCATCCAATTCCTTTCTTATGCTTCTTCAAAACCTGCAAAAATTTACTTTCTTGATCAAAATAAAGTTTAGAAGAAATTATAACCGGGAGTTTTTCATTCATCTCTAGATAAGCATAATTAAGATTTTCAGGAATTAGTTTCAGCTCTCGGAAATGTGGTTGTTTAATGGATGGTTTGTTTCGGGAAGCGGAAGTATCGAGAGCTTCTCCCACATGAACAACTTCATTTGCAACCTTATCTGCAGTAAGAATATCAACTTGCAAGGCGGCCTCAATTTCAGCACAAACAGAGCAAATTTTAATATCAGTACAAACATCACAAGAGTAGACATCATCAAAATCAGATAATGATGGAATATCAGCTGCAAATAAATCAGTACAAGTATCATCAACAGTCTCAGAAAGCAACTCTATTGGAAAAACAGAATTCTCTTCCAAGGGTTGTTGGTTAGATCCTTGAGCTTGTTGCATGATATTCATCAAAGAGGCAAGTTGTTCAATCTGTGTTTGCAAAGTCTAGAGAGTAGAATCTATTTGTTGTTCATACTGGAGATTATTTGCAACCATTTGTTTGACAATATCCTCTAGCGAAGGTTCAGAAGGTTCTGAGCACACAACCTAGAATTCCTTCAGATGCTTATGCAGATCCTCACCTGTAAGACTATTAAGCTTTGACCAACAAGTGTATTAAATCAGATTTGGATTCAAAAGGTGTATCAGCTACAAGATAGTCAATACATAAACCAATATAGCTCACATCAAGGTCAGCCAACTGCCTCAAAGTTCTTTGTTCAGCCATGTTATCAATAAACACAAAAATATCAACTATGCCCCAAACAGGCAGAAACAAATAGAAAGAAAGAAAACGATTAAAATAAATTCAAAAAAAAATAAAAAAATACAAAATTTAATCTAATGAAGCAAAATAAGAATTTTGAGATATTTTTTCGACACTATGAAAACAGTAAAAAAATATTTAAAAATAGAAAAAAGACGAATTTTCGATTTTGAGGGTCAAATTCTTTTAGAATTCTATCTAAAAGACTAATGCACGTCGACTTTTTACTGACTTTTTGGAAAAAAATTCGGAGCAAATCAAAACAGTAACTTCTAAACTTACCTGACAGGTTGAAAAACTGTCATGCAACCGGAATTGCAATCCTGAAAATCAACAAACACAACAAAACAACAAAAAAACCAAGAAAAAAATAACAAGAACACTAAACCTATGACTATAATATCAGTTAATAAAAACAAGAATCCCCGGCAACAGCGCCAATTTGATCCGCTGTCGCACACGGATCAAAAACGAGTATTTTGTAAAATGTAGTATAACGACAATGGCTCGAGTCGCATCGTAAGGATTCTTGATTTTATTATTAACTAATAGAAATCGAATAGGGGGTTGGTTTTAGGATCGATTCATAACACGAAATAAGTGATTAAAATAAGTGATTATAAAAATAAGTCGATCTACTGTTTTCAGGTTCCTGCTAATCATTGATTTTTACCTTATCAATTCCCTAAGCGGCTTCGACCTCTATTCGATTTCAATACCAATTGACAAGCACAATAGATATAAAATAGATTGAATTTCCATTCCGAATTAAGCAAACGAATTAATATAATCGTGAATTAAGCAAACACGATATAGAACGCGATTTAACGACTAAGCGACGTAAACAACGATTAAAGATAATGAATACAATCATACGAATTTAATCAAGACATTCCATGAAATAATAGATTAAGCAAATACAATTTCATAAAATAGAATTGAAAGAGAAACGAAATTGAATTGATAAATTAAAAACCTCAAAGCATCGGAACGCGATTACAGTGGATCAACTCTGGATGATTAGTTCTTCATTCAAGCGTACCCGTCAAAGTTTTTTTTTTGAATAATGAAAAGGTAAAAACTAAATTACTGTAGCGGCTGCTAGGTATAGCAAGGACAGAGATTCAGTTCATAACCCAACTGGGTCGAAAACATAACCTTGGCCCAAAACAAATGACCCAAAACTTAAATATAAAATGCTGCAACTTCAATGAATTTTATTGCCCTGCTACAATCCGATTCAGCTCTCAACTTCTGAATGAAAATCGTAGCTCTTTCTCTTAGCTTTCCAACGATTGGTAGCATGCCTCATTCTGACTCCCGTAGCTCAAATTATGAATTTATTCGTGCAGACTGCGAATGCTGAAAATAAAGTGCGAAAATCAAATAAGAGTAGAAATAAACTAAAATAGAAAAACACTATAAAATACAAAAATATGCTAAACAAACCATGGAGATGCATAAGTACAATCATAAAATAATGTGCATCAAATTACACTTATCACATTTGCATTGTACAAAGGGAATAATGCGGTTGAGCCATTATAGACGTATCTTGATTTTCATGTAGCATATGACATTGCCTTCTGCCCATACGACATGGGTCCAATATACAACATTCTTAATACTCTTAATGACTAGCATGTGGGTCAAGTGATATATTCTTATTCGCCCGAGCGAGTGATGCGCCAGTTTGGGCATTTAAATCGTATTTTGAGACCCTCCTTAAGAGTTTGATCCTCTCACCATCCTCCGTATAGATGTTGATGCAATACTTGAGGATTTCGATAGTCACTTGGTATCAGAGAAGTATTGTAGGGTACTGGCTCATGTACAATGGGCTTATGTTAAGGTTACATGACATGGTTTTATAGGGTATCACACCATATCATGACATTAGACGCTCTTGGAAGACCACCTAGGCTATCTAACCAGGAGGTACTGGAGTCTAAGGATGACCACACTTAGGACGTGGTGGCGGCCAATCGGTGTATTATGGATATGGAGAGATCAGACATAGAAGTTATACTTTTTGAGGAAGGTAGTCATCAGTTGACCCACCTAGAAGGCATGATTGTCGAGGCACAAAATGCCTTGTAGTATAGGCAGAGGAGAAGTCGGGGGTTAGACATACCCAGTAGTTTATGTTTGGTTGTATTCTTTTTTTGTCTTTTCAAGACAAATTACGTATAGTCGGTACATTTTGATAATTGTATGACCTTTTTCATAATTGTGTAGTATGTTTGAAGCAGTTAATGTATGTGTTTTCTTTCTAAATTATGGTCTAAAATGACCTAAAATATGTTGGCCTAAAAAATATCAAATTTAGGATAAGATTGTTGCTAAGAAAGCATTCAGATGGTGTTACAGAGATACACATCTCTCTGGATACACCCAAATAATATTTGTATATGCATCTCTAGATCCGTTTTTGAAAAAGAAAAAAAATAGGTTTGTGGTTGAATTATGAAGGACTTATGTGATTTAGATGTGTGGACAAAAGGAATTTTTGGATTTTCATTGGTCTGGGTCTCACCCTATGAGGTGAAAAGAGTAATCCCCTCCATAAAACCATTGAGAAATTCCATAAGGACCAAGAAGTTATTTTATTGGTACAAGTAGATTGCCCAAAGATTGTGAGCATTCAGCGCACTATTGGAGAAAAGGGGAATGCTTTTTCCACCCTTAGTGGTGCCTACAATACTCTTGAAACCCCGAAAATTCCCTTCATACATTTGGAGATGCATCTCTAGATGCAATCAAAATCACACCAATCTTAACTTTTTTAAGACTCACCCCATTTTGGTGAAAATATAGTCTGGAGATACATCTCTGTATAAATTTTGGATGTATTTGGAGATGCATCTCTGAATACCCCATGCATTTGTTTATTGTGTTATTATTCATTGATTTGGATAAAATAATGACTCAATGATATTTCCGGAGATGCATATTAGAAAATGTCCAGCAGAAAATTGGATAAAACACCACCTTGCATGATCTTCTTCTCCATACTCAAACAACACTCCATTTTCAAAACCCTTAAAAAAAGTTTCTTTCATTCTCAATCAACTTTTAAACACCAAAACATATTTTATTTATATTTCATCACATCAAAGGAAGCAAAACAAGTTAAAATTTCAAGTAAATTTCATTCATTTTATCCCTCATTCCTTGCAGTAATCATGTTTATCAACTGAAAAAATGAACGTTGAATCCGGATATGCATCTCCGGATAAAGTTTGGCATGGTCCAAATATACATATTTGGAATGTCATGTTAGTTTGATTTTTAACACTGTTTTTATATGTTATTTATGGTATTAGATATGGTGCACCCATATATGTTTCCCAAAGCTATTATGAGTGTGAATGTTAAACCTTTCACAGTGAAACATGATGTTAAATCGGATAAAGTGAATGATGATGTTAAACCGGGTGAGCGAATGATGATGTTTAAATAGGTGTTTGAATGATTGTTGTCGAGGTAGATGTCTGTGCGCAACTTACAAATAAAAAAGTGTTTGTTGTTCGTGAATATATGCTACAATGGGTGTTAAGTAGGCTGGGAAATTGGGATTTGACGTTATAATTAGAATATCCGACAGTGATTCAGATAGAAGACAAGCATTTGTATTAATGATATGCGAAAGAAGTGGCGCATACCAACCAAGGATAAGGAATTTGAAATGAGATGACACTGGATCGAGAAAATATGAGTGTTCATTAAAATTACGCAAACACTGCATGACGAATGAGACATGGAAATTTAGTCTAATCTTTTGTATACATAATCATGCCTTGATTGACAAGCTAGTTGGTCATCTCATTGTATGTCTCCTTATTCTTGAGGATGGGAAACTTGTTTCAGACATGACATTAAACATGATGGATTCGAAAAAACATACTCACATCTTTAAAATGAATTGGACCTCTAAATGTTTCAAATATCAATCAAATATACAACGTGCATACTCGAGACAACAAGGCGGTAAGAGGATCAATATTTGAGATACAACAATTGTTAAAGCTTTTGGAGAATGATGATTATGTTTCTAGGTACAAAGTTTGTGAGGATACAATCATAGTTCGAGATATATTTTGGAGTCATTCTGATTCCATCAATATGTTCAACACATTTTTCATTGTGCTCATAATTGATTCAACATATAAAATAAACAAGTTTAATTTCAAAGAAGATGAAACTTGAAAAACCAATATGAATCATGAAATTTGCACACATTAGAAAAGACTTTACTTTGATGATGATGGTGTGATGAAAGAATGATAAATCAAATGTATCTATCATGACCAAGTGGGAAGTGATTCAAGAGAGATTCATGAAAGCTAATGATATAATAAAATTGCACATCAAAGAGCAACTGGAAAGATTGTCTATCTAGAAACAACAGATTTGAAACCACCGTCAAAATTCGATAAAAAATAAAAGTGTCCCTTAAAAGGTCAAACTGATACAAAGTGACAATTCCACGAGACACTCTCCTTCATACTTTGAATATGTTGATTCACATTTTTCGTATTCTCCGACTTCAAAATCCCAAAAAAAGTGTTTTCAAGGATGCTCGAATTAGCAAATCATCTCTCTCATCATCATTACCAAAAAGCATCCACATTGAAGAGATGTCGCTTTTTGAGCACAAATACATTGATAGGATTATAAATGTTGAAGGTGACGATAACTGTGATTTTTGAGTTGTTTCGAGTTTTCTCGGTAAGGGAGAGGTTGACTACCAATTTTCCTATCGTCATCTTATACAAGAGATAAAGATACATAAGAAATCATACAACAAGTTATACGGAAACAAAGCAAATTACGATGTAATTCTCAGTGCTCTAGTTTCTTGTCTTACGTGTCCTACTCTGTTTGAAAAATAGATGCGCTTTCCGAAAATGGAACACCTTATAACAAGTACTTATGATAGGGTGTGTATTGCTTTAACACGATATGATTTCTCGAAAATATTTTTTCCACTTCGGACTAAGTCACCTCAAAATTTATCTGAATGCATCATGCGTATTAGTTGGCTATAAAAAAATAATATTTTATTCAGATTTATTTAAAATCGAGATGTCCTAATATCAAAGACATCACTGGAGTAGACGACACATTTCACACAAGATGTTAAAACATGATTGAATAATTTTTTAGAAAGGATGGAAGAGTTCACCAAATTGAACGATATTGAAAGATAAACAAATAAGAAAAGGTCCAACAATGAGGCACCAATAAATTTAGATAGTGACATATGTTTTGATGTATTTTAGTTATAATCTAACAATATAATATGTTTTTTTGTAGGTAAGGCACTGCATAATGTTATAAAAATTGGTGGTAATTTTTGGAAAAAAAAATGTGTTACACTGCATAATACACTAGTTCTGAATTGCATAATTTTTGAGTGAGTCTGAAAATACATCTACGAGTATACCCTTATTTTTTGAAGAGAGAAAAAAACGGATTCAGATATGTATCTTTGAATACTATCCTAATTATATTATAGACTAATTATATTATAGGATTTGTAAGACCCTTATTGATCTACAATTTATATTTAAATATGGTCTCTTGTTTCATTTTATTTACAAAAACAGAATGAAATCCTATCCTCATCTTGCATTTGTGTATTTCAATTGCACAAACCCCTAACTTCAACTAAGGGTCTCTGATGATATATTTCTCGTCGATTGGAAATCGAAACTGAATACTCTCCTATGATATTTAGAAAATCGAAGAGTTCACAAGCTCGAGTATCGTTCACCTTCAATTGACAACGAAGGAAATATTCGGTTTACCATGTTTGAACTAAAGACGGATGATGATTTGAAGATTATGTGTAATGTCTTTTACTGTTACTCAACAAAAAATTCGATCAAATTGGATGCAACAATTTAATGATCAGTCGAAAATATTATAAATAAGAGTGGAAAGGACAACCCCTGAACAACAATGCACGTGAAAGGATATATTCATGGGTAATATCCAAATTAAATAATTTACATTTGAATAACACCCTATCAATTCCAGTAATCTAAGTTTGAAATCAGTTGCTGGACACTATTCCACGGAAGAAAAATCATTGACCTAAGTCAATAAATCACTTCAAACATAATGATAACATCCGCTCAGAAAACTCAAGCAAAGCTTTCACTATGAAAACTGCTTTGTTTCATCCTTCACTACGAGAAAAAAGCTTTTTGTTTCTAACAAAACAACAAGTGCAAAGTAAGCAAATGGTGCACTGAGACTTTGGGGTAATTATATCTTCCACACAAAGTAGTAAAGAAAAAAATCCTTCAAAATACCAACACTCTCAATCTTTTTCTACAAAGAAGAAAACATTCGGCACAAATTGGGCAACAATTATATGCTAAAGTTGAAAATTGCTAGAGGGAGCTTTATTGTTTACCGATTTATTGAGTATTCAAACCTCAATTTATCATATATAAAGTTAGGGACTGGATTCGGCAACAGCCACCTTCTACTTCTCACTTTATCATTTTAAAAAATTGAAAACCTTAAGTTATTACTTGCAGCAAATAAACTGTATTCCTCCATGGTAGTGATATCTTTCTTATTGCAAGTATGGACCTTTTCGGCATGATCCGCTGAACTTTTCAGGCTAAAATCACCAACGGTATCGCCATTTGAAGAAGCATGAGTCAATTTACAACCTGTTGAGTGGGCTACAGGCCCGCCAAAATGAAACAAGGAAAAGTCACCGTTATTCTCTTGTGACTTGGCAGAATGATCATGTTTAATTTCTCCATTGAATGCCGGTTTTTTCAAATTGTTTCCGGATGAAACAATCCTTTCTGCAATAGATCCGTTAGTATGTTCCTGCAAGGAAGCTGGCTTGGAAACTCGTGTCCATTCCTCTGAATTTAAGACATTAGCTCTGGCAACTGGCTGATAAACTGGAATGGCAGGGTTAAACGAGGGGGTTTGTTGCTGCAAGGAACCATACTGCAAACAAATGTGTGGGTCTTCATTTAAGCCATATCCAAGAGGGCCTGCAAACAAGTAATGACTTGGGTACGAGAATGGCATCAAACCATTTGTGGGAGCTGCTGGCCATGAAACTGGATTTTGATGGAAATAACTCATTGTTGAAGGAGCTTGAAAGGAAGGAAATTGAATATTTTGATTTGATGCTGGGGGAAGCATGCTTTGAGGTTGAGTACTCACATTAGTGGTGGAAAACCCATTATTAAAATTTTGGGCAATTTCCACAGAACTCTCAAATGCATCACTTCTTCTTCCATCCAAGGATGGGCCAATAAGTGAATTTGAACTTCTGGACAGACTCTCACCATTTGCAGTCTGGTTATTCTCCATGGCAGTTTCATGACAATCAGACAGCATGTTTTTCACACAAGCTGAATTATCTCTAATTTCAGATCGTTGGCTAACATCTTCAGAATCTGATGTGGTTGAGGATTCTTGATTTTCACGGTTTGATGACGTATTATTGTCGCCCTCACTTAGACATGATGAGCAGCTGTCAGAGCTACTTTGGGTAGGATCGGAAGAATTGTTCAAGACAGAGCCCCCAGTTGGGCATATTCCAGATTCCTCAGAAGCAATTTCCTTAGAGCTACAAGAACCTTCGCCTTTAACCTGAAAATCATTTTGACAGCCTGTATCAATTCTACTTAAATGCTTTGAATTACAGTCATTATAATCATTTTCACCAGAATCTACAATTTCCCCAGGCTGAGCTTCTTGAAGTTCAGTGGACCTCAAAATAAGACCAGAGTCTGAATTACTATGGTGATATTTCTTCAGAGACTCCGTAGGCTCCCAAACCTTTTTTGATTGAAACAAATCCCTGCTGGGATAGTTCGCCGAAATGATTTTGCTTTTGTTTCTTCCATTATTCTCATGCATATAGTCTACTTGATTATACTTACTACCTCGATAAAACGGCTTAGCAGATTCATATTGACTAGGAGGTTTTGACTCCCGACTAACTCTTGTCACAGGAGAATGTTGCTCAACTCTCATCTTATATTCACTATTTGGACTACAGCTGCAAGAATGAATATCACATCTGTCATTCATCCGGTTGTAAAATTTCTCGCCATGCTTCGGACTAACATTTCGACCATTGGTCTTTGCAGGAACACTTATCCTGGATTGCCTATTCAATCTATTAACTACCCTCGATGATGTCAACATACTCTCTCCATAATGTCTTGATTCGGTTTTACCAACCATCCCACCATTGTCAGAAACAGTGGCATATTGGCGTCTGTCAGACCACTTGATAGGCATCTCATCCGGTGGAAATTCTTTCCTGTATCTCAGTCTTTGATGAGAAAGCATTGATTGTTCAACCGTAGACTGCTGACCTATCTCGTCATTTGTATTGATATTTTCTCCATCACAATCATCATCAGAGAGATGTTGCGTTCTCACAGTATCATTCTCACTGGAGAGTTCTTTATCTTGGATGTTAGCAGAATCGTCGCTATGATTGACTTCATCTGTTTCAACAACTGAATTCCCACCAGTAATAAGATTATTTTGATCCATATCAGTATGTGCAGCTAATTCTTCTTTTGAGATTTCTGAAGAACCGATAATATCAGTTGATTCAGAACATGTTTTTTCTCTGTCTTTTTCCTTTCCTTTTAGTCTTTCCTTCCTCCGAAGTTTTTTCTCCCTTTCCTTTGTTCTTCTCCTCTCTTTACGTTCTTCTTCTTCGCGTTTTTCTTTTTCTTCTTCTTCAAGAAGTTTCATCTGTAGACAACCATATAATTAGGATTTAGTAAGAGTAATTCAACATATATACAAGAACTTTTTTAATTAATCCCCAAAAGTTCTTTTCCAAAATCATAATAACTAAGACCTGCTTTTCTAATGTAATGATTTCTTTGCATGCTACATGCACTCGTTCCTCCAGCAATTTTAGTGCAAGACAGACAAATATGCTGTGTGCATTTTGACGGGCTGTTCCTTCTCTGAAAGCTTTTTCAACCTGAAAAGATAACACAGTCAGTGGCTGATCAAGACAGAATGATAGAGCCATGAGAAAACTAAATTAATGCTAAACATACCTGCTCTTTAAAAATAACAGTAGCAGCATCTAGCAGAAATTCTCGAGCCAGTTCAGGGCTTTTTGCGTGCTTTTGGGGACGAGAGCATTCTCCATCAAGATCGTTTCCATCCTTATCAACTGAATCATCATCCTAGAAGCCATATATTATATAATAACATGTGAAACTTGAAACTTTGTCTGACAAATTCCTCGTGAATACTTATCAAAATTACACTAATTAGGGATAATAAGCAAGAAGTTTATTTCCTTACTGAAACTTGTATTACCTCTTCCTCCTCAGCCTCTTCAGCATGCTCAAAGAATCTTCGGATACTTTCCCCTTTCGTAATTGTGACATAACCATCTCCTACAATTAATCTGCAATGTACACACTGTTGACCTTTCAACGAATGAGCCTTAACACAAAGTTCAGAACAGCGTCCATCTAATCTCCAAGCTCGGAGAGTGATGAAACAAGCACTCAAACCACCAAGATCAAGGCTGCTGGCTTTGGCACATCCGTTCAATCCAACACTTTTAAATTCCAAAATGTCAGATTTTCCTTCACTTGTGCCCACAGCCCACTCAAAATGATGGTAGGTTCCCAAAGTATCGGGAAATGTTTGACGCCAATCAGCTTGAACCGAGTCGTCAGATACCTGATAAAAAAAAATTGATGAATGGTGATGTTAGGTAGAATATCTACTCAAGTTGTTGATGGTAGTTTGATTTTAAAAAAACTATTTTCATAAGAGTGATACTTTGTTGATTCTTAGCCTAAAATCTCAATCAAAACTGATTTTACAGGATATAAAGCAGCATAAAAATATGAAAGTCAAACCTCATACTGAAAGGCTGAGTCGGCAACACAAAACCAGCTGCTGCAACGAGGTTCTCTGCGCATGCGTTTCAGTTCCTTTAGTTCCTTGAATTCTCGGATAACATTTCTTCTACAATCTCGGCAAAATCTCTTGCTATCAAACCTGATAGATAAATAGTAAATTATTAGAAAAGATGAGCGTAAAACATGCTTAAAAACTATGCGTACAGGGAATGATAGATGTCAACAGGGAATGATAATACAGCTTTGAAGCAAAATTTCAAAGGATGAGAAAATAAATTAAATAAAGCTTGGCATAAAGGAGCAGCACTGCCTTTATATAATTGAATGATAAATAAAGCAAAATGCTGGAAAGCAGTTGGCTAAAGAATAAAAAATGATTCCATTTCTCTAATGACACGAAGACCCACTATGTTACTGGCAAAGCAGCACCAGAGACAATGTAGGAAATCTCAAGTAAAACAGGACAGAACATAAAAGCGTTGCTTTATTTCTTTGATGTTCTAAAATCCTCACAAAATTAATTACCAACTGCATCTCAAT
The DNA here is from genome assembly GCA_948472305.1 of Vicia faba. NCBI lineage: Eukaryota > Viridiplantae > Streptophyta > Magnoliopsida > Fabales > Fabaceae > Vicia > Vicia faba. Next base: position 794,909,021 of record OX451740.1, on the reverse strand, counting down.
AGCAATAATAGCTTATCTGCTAATTTATCTTCTAAAAAACTGCATGACAACAACTCTTGGAGAGCATAGTCCTCTTTTATGTATTTGTCCATGTTTACAGTCAACAAAGTTCATTAAATATATAACTCTCTCCAACAAAATCATATTATCTTACCTAAAGTCTAAAGTACTCATACTGCACTGTCATAAGTGAAGACTGTCCTGTCACAGTCTGAATCATTTGGGTAATATTTTCCTTATAATGCATTATCTAATCTATCAATCTTAGGCAAAAATCAAGATGGCTATCATTAGATGAGTTCAGGCAAGTAATGTGATTGGGTAGATCCAGACCTATGCACATCACTGGCAGATTTAATAAGCATCTCTCCTCCTACAGTCTATCCCGGGTATTGTTTTAATTTTTTAACTTAAGTATATCGCTAAAATATTTCCTATACATCTGACAGAATTGTATAAAAATAAACTTTCCAACCATATTACTCTACATCTACTGTATCGGGGTAATGTTGCTGAACAATGTTTCAGTTCAATGCCTATGATATAGTTCCCTGTTTATCTTTTAGCATCAAACCGAAACCAGCAGCCACATTATCATAGAATTCAACAGATACTTGATTTAAGATCACTTGCATACGAATGGTAAAAAATAACCAGCACCCGAAATAATTTTCTCAATTTTCTGTCTGACACTTTTGGGACACAGAATAGATATCTCAGATCCCAATCTTGAATTAGTCCATACTCACACATGCATGGCTTAATCTTTGACACACGCATATGACTACAGGCAAGATCAACCAGGTAGCATCCATTAATGACTCCACACATAGTGCAAGTTTTGCGCCCCAAAGGGGAGCAAAACATGCAAAAGAGCAGGGCTTAATTAATCTAAAGCAGCCATGAGTAAGGGACAAAATGGGATAAACCAAAGGTCATCTCAAGTACCACCTCCAAGAAATCAGTGATATGTATGTACCGCAAGAGACGCCACATGTAACATCTAAAACGGCACATACGTATCACTTCAAAAGCCACCACAACACCAAGCAATGGTATGGGATGGTTTAAAACCTACCCAGCCACTTGTTTACTGTTTTATAGGCAAGACAAACCGGAACAACAAACCAACACCGATTATGCAAGTGATGAAAAATGATTAGGATTGTTGTGTTCACCGTTCGGTGCAAAAGCATGGAGCTAGCAAACACAAACATCCATCAGAGACAGGTGACAGATTCCCATTTCTTGTATATCAGGTTCAACTGCATGACTTATTCTATACAAGTATCAGAATTTGTGTTTTTATCCCACCATAACAGTCTTCACTTGTCTAATGCATAATACAGTGTAAGAAATATACAAATAGACACCTGAACATAAGTCTCTCCATAAAATCTTCTTCCTTCATCCTTAGAAGAGAAAATCGAGTGTCCTCTCCAAGCGCTGACCAAAAGTCTACCAGTGTATCACATGAAAGTCTGGCAGTGTGCAAGGCACATGTTTCTCTTGTTCCATGTCCTCTGCCATAACTCACTATGCCTTGGCTAATCCAACCTCGGCCTGCCCCACCACATGCATCAGGATAAAGCAGTTCTCTTTCTCGCTCCCTAGCACGTGCGCCATCAAAAACCTAACAAGAGCAAGTGTTTAGCCACCAAAGAGAGAGAAAGAATTGTGTGAGGATCCAATGTAATGTGCTTCACTTACAGTTTGCAATCCTTTTAGAGATTTTGAATACAAATAGCAGGTCATAAGCGTTAATGAGCCCTCACGCGTTGTGGTCAGGCCTCCCCAAGGATGGACAGATGGATCTGGAATTTCATCTTGGCACCCTTTTATAAAGCTTGATCCACCATTAGTTTGCTTTTTCAAACCTCCAAGTGTGTTACAAGGAAATTGAGCACCCACCCCTTCTTGCTGCAAAGACTTCCCATACATAACAATTTGCAAAAATCCTTCAAGAAGCAATCCATTGCATCTGGAGCAGTACATATTTTTACGAGCATGCTCAAAAAGGGATTGCTTGTCAATCCTAAGGAGTTCTTGCCGAGCTTGTAGTGACAATTCAATCCAAAACTGTATCAAAATAACATAAAACACCGAATAATAAGAGACAAGGTAAGCATATCAGAAGTTGCAATTTGATCAAAAGAACAATGTAATCTATGCAACATGACCCAGGTCAAAAACAATTCATAGTTATTTAATATCAACTCTCCATTGGTATCTAAGTTTATAAAATGGTGACTTCCAAAATACAAGCCAGGCTGTCAATGTAGTTAAATAGCCAGTATAGCAGTGGCGCTACACTGCTGTAGTGCAGCAGAATTGGGACTAACAGCTACTGTTACTCGATAATCTATTTGGTATAAAATGTTGTCAAATAACTGCAATGGTGTCGCTATAGTACACTATTTCATATCAAAATTTTAACAGTCCACTGTTCGCAGTTGACAACATTGGGCCATCCAATGTATTCAACACAAACATGTGTCCAGCGTTGATACAGCACAATCAGTATGAAGATTATTTACTTAACTGTAGATAAATCAATGACTCGGCTGACAGTATCATTAATATCAACCTTGATGGGCTAAAGACAATGCAAAAAAGGTAAATATGGCTCAGCAGAAACCTAAATACAAAATGCTACTAGAAAACTACATGTACAGCACCAGGATTCTTTTACTCTATAGCCTGTACCAGAGACTGGTATGAAGATTAAACTGAATGACATTAATCAAACATAAATATACACATTGCGTTTACGAATGCTACATAAAAAACCCTCGCAAAGAAATCCGAAAATTGGTTCAACTGTAGGATCCAATACAAAAAGGCAAGCAAATCACCCGTATCACCATTTACACAATAATCAATACAAATTTACAAAACAGTGATCTAGCAGCAATCTTAAACTAAAATGAAATAAATATATATTAGTAAAAATAAATAAATAAATAGAATCAAATACCTTGTGAAGCTGATTGTAGCTAACGTCGCCACAATTGTTAGACCAAAATCCGTTAACAGAAACAGAATTAGATTGCGTAGATGCGACATGAGTGAATTGTTCAATCCTGGACGATATTGGTGGCATTTTCATAGTGTGCGATGTTTCGTTAAGCGATAATTACACCGTTCATATCAATTGTAACGGAGTGTGCGAAATTCGATATGAATCTATAGGAAAGTAAATAAGTGTAAGAAATTAATAAATTGAAAGCGCCGCAAAGAGGAAGTAGATCCGAATGGTGATTGAAACTGACGGAGGGATTGGCGGAGACGGAAACGATCGAGAAGGTTCGAGAATTGTGTGATGTAAGGGTTTTTGGTGGATGACGGGAGGAGAAGGAAGACGATGAGATTTGGAGGTGTGTGCGAGCGAGAGAGCGAGAGCGACTGCGTGTGTGAATGAAGGAATATATATATTTGTGGAGAAAATGAGGATTTGGTGTATTGGTAATGGAAATCGAAATGGAAATGCCAGTGGTTGCTCGATTTATGAGGCGCTGTTAAAATTTACGAGGAAAATAAGCTCGTTATTTATTTTTCTTTATGTTGTTGATAAATACTTAGCCCTATGTCAAAAACAAGATAAACATTAAAACAATAATAATAATAATAATAATAATAATAATAATAATAACAATAATAATAATAATAATAATAATAATAATAATAATAATTAATTAATTAATTTAAGAGTTAAATAAGTTTTAAGTCTCTATAAATATCTTAAATTTCGTTTTTAGTCTCTCAAATATTTTTCTTCAAAGATTGGTCCCTTCAAAATTTTCGTCTGGACAATTGGTCTCCAACGTCAAGTTCCACTAACGGCTTCCTATGTGATAAGACAGGTGGATTAAATAATTTGTTTTGTTTTCTGATGTGGAATTCATTGCATAACTTCTCCCAAGTGGCATGTCTCATTACATAACTTCTCCCAAGTGAAATTCATTACATAACTTCTCCTTCAACAGCATAACAAAATATGACGAATCTGCCTCTTGTGGTCCCAAACATTGAAGAAACTTCAGTTGGTTGTTGCACTGTTTTTGTCCCAACAACGATTAGGTAAGTCTCACTTGTTATAATTTATTCATTCCGAGCATTACTTACATGCCCCACGGCCTGATCCCAAATTCTAGGGTTTTTCGTCTTTAATCTATCTGTTGGTAATGTCTGAGTTACACCTCCTTTTTCTTGAAATGTGTAGGCAATGGGGTCATTTAAGGTTGTCTTTTATACCAAAGGTTCATTCGTAAAGGATGAAGGGTTAAAATATGAAGGGTGTGATGTTTATGCTGTATGTGGGTAAGATCCTGATTTCTGGTCATTCTTTGAAGCATGTGACTTAATTAAGGGTATGGATTCATCATTTAAAATTGAAGATGTGAAAATATGGTGGAAGTCTGAACATGGCTCACTTGAAAATGATCTAAAACCCCTTGTTAATAATGAGGATGCAACAATGTTAGCTAAGTGTGCCGAGGAGAGTAAGTGTGATATTGAGATATATATATATAGAGGCCAGATTATCTAGTGGTGAGAAGACTTATATGGAGAGGTTAAAAGAGAAAGAAAAAGGCCATGTTAATGTTGAGGAGAATGAAGATGGCGAGGATAGTGAATCATCTGAAGACTCATTGAATGGTATACACTTTGAAGATAGTGAAGAACAGAGGATGCATGATTTTTATGAAGACATGGGTGAAGATGCCGGTACATGTGGAGTGGATAATGGTGATGGTACAAGTCAAATGGATAATGATCAAGGGATACCTAAAGGGTTGACTACAACTGAGATGCAAAGAGAACATGTAATTAGGGATGATTACATCACAAATGAACTTGATAGTGGGGCAGATGATGATAGTGATAGTGTTATGCATCCAGTGATAAGGTTTAATGAACATGAAAACCTTAGAAAAGAATTTAAATTCAAAGTGGGAATGGAATTTTCTTCTCTGAAGCAATTTAAAAAGGATATACTGGAACACAGTGTGTTGAATGGTAGGGAGGTCAGGTTTGCCAAAAATGATGGGACAACGTGTAGAGTTGTTTGTAAGGACAAACAACAGTGTGATTACACGGTTTTATGCAGCAGGGTTTTGAGAACTGCATCATTCAGGATCAAAACTATATTTCAGAAGCAAAAATGTGGAAGAAAGTTCTTCAACAAGAATGTTAATGTTGATTGGGTATGTAGAGTGATTGTTGACAAGTTAAAGAACAATTCAGGTATGAAATTAAATGAAGTTGTAGCAGATGTAAGATTGAGGTTTGCTATAGAAATTACTGAATGTAGGGCTTTCAAAATAAGGCAGCTAGCTAGAAAGGTTGTTGAATGGGACTCAGCCAAGCAATACAGCATGTTATGGTCATATGGAGCTGAATTGAGGATGACATCCAAAGGAAACACATTTAAGTTGAACATTTATGGTTTGCCACCTAGGTTTGAAAGGTGTTACATGTGCTTTGATGGTACAAAGAAAGCATTGAAGGTTGGATGTAGACTATTTAATGGGGTTAGATGGATGTCACCTAAAAAACAAATATGGTGGAATCTTGTTGATATTTGTCAGTAGGGATGTCAATGATCAATGTCTTTCACTTGCCTTTGGAGTGGTGGAGAATGAAACTAGGGACTCTTGGAGTTGGTTTGTTAAGTTACTTCTGAAAGATATTGGTTCTGATAATAGGTGGTGCTTCATGTCTGATCAACAAAAGGTATGCTTAATGTTACTTGTTTATTTAGTGTTTAATGTTACTTATTGATGTGGTTATCATGTATATGCAGGGACTGGTGAATGTATTTGAGGAAGAATATCCTGAGTTTGAGCACAGATTTTGCTTAAGGCATTTATATGCTAACTTCAAGAAGAAGTTTGGGGATGGAACACTATATAGAGATCTCATAATGGTTGCAGCAAAGGCAACCTATTTTGAAGCTTGTGAGGATAAGATGAATCAAATTAAGGAGGTAAGTCTAGATGCTTTTAGATGGCTAAATGCTATTCCCAAGAATAAATGGTGTAAACATGCATTTCCCTTGTACTCTATGTGTGATGTTCTTATGAACAACCTAAGTGAATCATTCAATGCTACTATTTTGATGCAAAGGGATAAACCTATAATTACCATGTTTGAGTGGATTAGGTACTATCTTATGGCTAGGTTTGCCACCCTTAGGGAGAAGGTTGAAAATTACAAAGGAGAGATCATGTCTAAACCACTTAGAAGGTTAGATAGGGAGATAAAAAAAGTGCTAATTGGATGCCCATATATGGAGGTAGATTAACATTTCAAGTAAGTCATGTAATGTTCAACAGAAATTTATGTTACAGACTTGGCAAAACATACTTGTTCTTGTAACTTTTGGGACTTGGTTGGGATCTCATGTAGACATGTTGTTATTGCCATACATAGGAAGATAGATAATCCCATTAAGCATGTACGTAAGTGTTACCATATTTCTACCTATGTCTCATGTTACAATGAAGTTATCAGTCCCATTAATAGCCAAAACAAATGGTCAAGGACTGCTGACCCGAATATCTTACCACTAAGTTATAAGAGAGGTGTAGGTAGACCAAACTCAGAAGAAGAGATCCAGATGAGGCAAGTCAAACAAGGTGGCAAAGGAAAAACACAAGCCACGGGTGCAAGACTTGCTTGGAATATAGACACATTGCAAGGGCATGTAAGAAAAACAAACAATTGGTAGTTGTTGAAGGTGAATTGCCAAGAGATGTTGCACCCACCCAAGGAAGCCAAACACAAAATGTGGCTACTGTAGGATCCAAAAAAAGGGTTAGTAACTCAAACTGAACAAAAAAGTTACATTAGAAATTCATATATAATTTTCAATATCTTGTTACAATTATGTTAGATGCAGGGTGAGCCAAAAGGTACAACCAAAACCAAAAAAGGAGGCACATCTAAGAAATCAAAAACTGGAAATTTGCGTCAGACTACTGCAAGACACGAGAGTCATGCTACTGCGGGAACTGGGAGTCATTATAATGCAGGAATTGGGAGTCATGCTAATGCAGGAAATGGGGGTCATGGTAGTGCAGGAAATGAGGCTCAAGCACTAACTGCAACAAATATGATTCATGCTACTCAACCTGAAGAAAACCTTGCACCAACTGATGTGACACCTACTCAACCTGTGGTACACCTTTCACGAAAATTTGTTACCTCATCTGAGACAATGAGAATGTACTGTGGTATAGATCCTGATGAACTAGAGGCATTGTTAAATGATGATGAGATACTAGATATTCCACCATTAAGAATTGATGTTAGTCCTGCAAAGAATAATATGCTTGGTCCCAAAACCTTTGTTGATAAATGTCCTAAGGTATCAAAACCCGCTAAACCTGCTGCTAACCCAACTATGAGTGACCATGTAAGTTTGTAACTTGTTCCGATAGACTTATTTGGCATGTTCTATTTTTTTACCTTGATAACATTATTTTTATAACAGATGAAAAATCATGATATCGCCAAGGAAAAAGTCAAAGATTGTTGCATCTACAATTAGAAAGAGTGACAGACTTAGGACTTTGATGACAAAGAATATAGAGGGACCTGGAAGGGATCCAAATGATCCATTTGTAATACTTGAAGAAGACTCAACTATTGGAAGTTCTAGGGAAAGGGAAAGAAGAAATGGGATGACATCCAGAAGAGCATGACTCAGTGAAAGCTCAAGAGTGACACAAATGTAGTTTGGTTGTACCTTATGTATTATGAAACAAATGAATGTTGTATTATTATGCACTTTGTAATATGTTTTGTTATGTACTTTTTATGTGTTTTGTAATGTGTTTTGTTATGCACTTTGTAATGTGAATTATTATTCACTTTGTAATGTGCTTTGTTATGCACTTTGAACCTTTAATGCAATATGTACTCATGTCTCAGTATGTGCTTAGTTATGCACTTAACAATAAAATTACAAGCTTTTTATACCAATATTGCAAATTATATCAACTTAATCGTAACAAACAATATTGATAAAAATTCAAAACCTACAATTGATAACAAAATGAGCATTGAAGCAAGACCCAAAATCACAGTACATTCTCATTAGATGAACAATTCAGCAACTACAATTGATAACAAAATGAACATTAAAGCAAGACCTAAAATCACAATACATTCTCATTAGATGAACAATTAAGCAACTACAATTGATAACAAAATACACATTTATCATAAATGACACAACAAGACACAACATCTTCAATATTCTATGAAAATTTTCAATTTTCAATTTGGTCTTCAAGTTCTTGTTCTTCTTGCTTGATTCTTCATACAACGACTTCATATATCACACAAATGTCATGGCTTCCAACTCTAAGTTCCTAATGGTAACATCTTCATTTCCAGATTTTACACCAAGATATTCATCCCATATGAATAGATTACATGTATCAGAACTATGCCAATAAGGAAATCTCGAAAATAACTTACCCTTATTTGGTCCATTCTTGCAATAATACGATACCATCTGAACCTGACAACCACAAAACTTCCCAACTCGCGATTTCACAAAAGAAATAGACATTAGGGTTATGCAACTGATGGATGGAAAAGATGAAAGAAGAAATAAGGTGAACCACCAAACCAACTGAAGCAGAAAGAAGATGGAAGGCGAACCACCACACCAACTGAAGAAGAAGAAGAAGGAATTTCTCGAAGAAGATTATGAACAAAAAGGAAAGAAAATGAATTAGGTCAAAATGCATGTGACTCAACTTTATGAAGGTGTACACGCTGTATTCCATGAAAAAATATAAAACAAATTATTTAATCCACCTGTCTTGCCACATAGGAAGCCGTTAGTGGAACTTGACGTTGGGGACCAATTGTCCAGACGGGAAATTTTGAAGGGACCAATCTTTGAAGGAAAATATTTGAGGGACTAAAAATGAAACTTGAGATATTTACAGGGACCTAAAACTTATTTAACCCTTAATTTAATAATAATAATAATAATAAGGTGTAATGCTAGCAACATTATGACAGTACACACATGAAGGCATATCGGTAATGTATATGTTCGATCTTTAGGCACGGGTTTTTAAATGAATACGATTTGGTGGAGTTCTCCCCGAATAATGACATATTTAGGAGAACAAGATCGGGTTGAAATAGTTGATGGATCAGGTTGATTATGTTGGCTCACGTTTAGCGCTGAATGATATCTAATTGAGATATGATAGAGAACATATTTATGGCTGATTGAGGATTTCATAGTTCAAGATTTAGGCAATCAAACCTGATTCTCAATCATCATTGAGAGGTCATACAAATCGAGAAAATCACATTAAATTGTCTCTGATGGGCTTTCTTATCCGACAGGTCAGAGCATTCATATAAGAGGAAGAAAACAAGGAGAAAATATAGACAAAACTCATAAGAGAATTCGAATGTGACTTTACTAGTTATCATTATTAGAGTTGTCAATGGTTATTTTTACAAGTACATTTGACTCCATCATAGGACCTAGTAAAACTAACTCTAGTTGCACACACTTATACACATTCAAACAGTAGTCTGACCCCTGTCAGATAGTGATAGAAGTTACCACCAGTAACAATAACAACAACAACTGAGCGGCCATGTCATGGATGTTAATCATAATGTTCAAGAAGGTTGCCTTCATATGCTACAAGAGCCTTCCAAGGTTCTCAGTATCGAGCTACTAAGATTTGACGAGAAAGATGGTTCACATTTTCTTAGCCAGCAAACACATATAGGTTTCCATTACGAGCTTGTTCGATGTTCACAAAGTTTATTATGAATCCTTGTGCGAGTATTTGGTCAAATTTAATAAAGAGACCATCAGGGTTATCAACCCGAACATGTTCGTTAGGACTTTTTATAACGACCTAAAGGTTGGAGAATTTCAATGAATCTTTGGTCCAAAAGTTGGCAACTTTGATGGAGGAGATATTAGCAAGAGTAGAATATTAAATTAAGGGAGAAGAAATTAATATTGAAAAAATAACTCGAGATGTAAGAGAGGGGTGGCATAAATCTGAGGATTGGAAAAGAAATCAGAACTCAATACCAATTAGAGAAAAGGTCATGTTCAAGCCCTTTAAAAAACCTTTAGGACATTTTACCCTCTAAACACGAGAAGAAAGAAGGTCCTTCAAGATTTCTATCACACCAAAGTTATTCTCGAAATCCTTTTCCACAATGGAGATATAATGGAGAGCTAGTCATAAGATTGTGCGAATATCATAGTATATATGGTCATCACACAAATGATCATCACTACCTGAAGCGAGAGACTAAGAAGTTAGTTCAATAAGGTTGTCTGCAAAGATAAGTGCATGATAGCTCTGAGAATTTAGGCCAAAGAGCATCATTTGCAAGGACAGACTTCCAAAGACCACCTATAGCAAGGAGAAGTTAGATTTGGGGAGAAAAACATAACCCCCACCAAGAAACCCCCACTTTGAATATGATTCCGGAGGGTTTTGCAAGAGGGAGAGAAACCAATTCATTGAGAAAAATATGTGCTATCAAAGTAATGCATATAACCAATGTCTGACCTACTGACAAAGCAGTTACAACACCAAAAATTAGCTTATCCACCAACAACATGAATGGAGTCTTACCCCGCAAGAATGACCTCATGGTGATTATATTACATATGCATAACTAGAATGTCAAAAATGTCCTGGTAAGTCTCATTAGCTCAACAAATGTTCTTTAGTAGGAGAATTCAAAGGACTAAAGATAGATTCAGAACTTCTGCAATCTTTCAGAGGTTCGATAGGAGTTTTTTTCCATAAAAACATGTGCATGTATGAGGATATGTATTGATGTTGAAAACATTCAAAACAGGAAGGAATGTGAAGGTCTTTGAAGTAAGATACCTAGTTATGAAGGCATATTCTTCATATAATATCACCCTCGACAAGCATGCACTCAATGTCATTGGAATTGTTATATCTACCTTATAGCTGACAATGAAATACCCCATGAACAACGGGTGGGTAGGTGTGGTTAGAGCCAAATAAGAATTTTTAAGATAATGTTATCGAGATAGATTAATGCTCAAAATAAAGTGGAATTTACCCCCTCATACAACACCTACAAAGTCAGCAATGTTGATTTAGACCACAAGGTCGATTCCTTAGAAGATCGGCTAAGACTGATGAAAGAGTTTAAAGTGGTAGAGATAGGTCCTCAAAGTCAACTAATCACTCAAATAGAGTCTTCGTTATTTGACATTGTCCAATTTCTCCTGAATAACTTAGAATTATTTACGTGAGCACCATTCGACATGCATGTAATATACCCCTACATAGTGTGCCACCATCTCACCGTCTAGCTTGACTTCAAGCTAATCACCTAGATGAATCGTATAGAGGGAGAAGACAAGAGAATATATATTTCAAAAGAGGTAAAAAAATTTAAGATGTTGGTTTCATGTGAGAGATTAGATACTCGGCTCGGTAGGCTAACACAGTGATGGTGAAGAAGAAGACACACAAATGGAAAATGTGAATATATTTCAATGACCTAAAATATTCTCGTCTTGAATTTCATGGACGCCCACTTAAGATAGAACTGAATAAGAATGAACCCTAGGGACGCTCCAAAAATTGTGTTCATGGTCAATCATAACAATTATTATTACAAGGTCATGACATTTGAATTGAAGAATGCCAGAGCGACCTATCACGTGTTGTTGGATGTTTTTTCTCTAAGAAAATAGGTCAGAACCTAGAAGTCTATATCAATGACATGGTGGTCAAGAACATCAGTTAAGGGAAGCACGTCGATGACCTAAGAGATACTTTGGACCTTAATAAGTGCTCATTTGGGGGTACATGCCAAAAAGTTCTTGGGGGTTCATGTTAACCTGGAGAGAAATTGAGACAAGTTTTTACAAGTGTCAGGAAATCATTAACAGGAGAAGTCTGGCCTCAGTAAAAGAGGTTCAACAATTGGCTGACAGGATCAATACGTTTAAAATTTTAGTAATCAATCTAGATCCAACTCATTTTAACTTTTAATCACCAAAAAGTAAAATGTAAAAAAGTCGAAGTGTGTTAAGTGTTGAGGCATAAAAACGTGTTTGAAAATAGAAACATATTCTTTCAATTTTCAATAGAAATATTTTATGGAAGATAGAAATTGAGCTGATAAATTGCGAATGTTTCCATGTGCCTCATCTTTTTTATAAATTATGGTTAAATTCGTAATTTTCTATCAAAAAATTATTGTCTTGCAATTAAAGACCAAACATTATATACATACATGAATCATAACTGTCAAGTGCTATCATAAATTCACAAAAACAACTCGAAGATCTCGAGTTCAAACTCGAAACATGATATTTGATCAACCAATATCAGCATTTGTTAGTTGGGCTAAGACTTACTGATTACTAGCAATACTCCTTAACAAACACTTGTTAACACATTTTTATTGGTTAAAGTTTTTATAGGATTCACTCAATCATGTGGGTTTATATAAATTTGGTAAAAAAACTTAGGTATTTTAACATATAAGAGAGAGTGATATGATCTAGACCGATGAAATGGCTTCAAAGAGGATTGACGAGTTACACCTTGCATCGTAAACAGACAATACCTACAAACACCCCAACATTCAAATTAGTAAGTGAAGAAGAAGTTAGATGTATTGGGATGTATATTGCATAGCTTTTCCTCTTGCTTGAGGGATAGTATATGTTTGTCAACATCTTTTGTAGAGTTTTGCCTTAATGATGGGAATCGTAGCTTGTTCACATTGAAGTTGTGATGTCTGCTCTTATACCTTGCTATTCGTTATAGGTGCGATAAAGAAGTTTGGCCTGGTTAGTGAATTGGGCTTCTAGATTGTTCGGTTGATAGATTGGGCATGGTGATTCTGCAACTAACATTCACTCTTTCGGCATGAATGATTGATATAGTTCTGTAAGTTAGGCGGTGTGATATAGTGGCAGAACTGAATTTTTATACTAGTTTTACGTTTGTGTTCGCAAATGTTGCGGTAAGCAAGAGTCGCCACCGGCTTTTCTTTTATCCAAATTAAGGAAATGGTGAAAAGAACAGAAAAAGACCTTTTCGAGAATTTTCTGAGTAAGGGGGGTAGATTATGGAAAGGGAAGGTGTTAGCACCCTTTCCATCCATATTTTTCTAGGGGCTCTTAGATGCTTAGCTCATTTTTTAAATACCTTGTGATTTGTGTTTTTGAAAAGTATTTGAAAATGCCTTAGTATGGCGATTCTCTTTATGATAACTCATGTATCAGGCCTCAAGAGTGTTGACAAAGCAAATGTTTTTGAAAGTGTTTTTGAAATGTTTTTGTGTAGGTGCAAAAGTTTATTTTTGAGCAAGCATCTATGAACTATCTACTTATACTCGAAAAGGTTCGTTCTTTTCCTCCTATCCTTTAGATAGTGCTATCCTACTATTAGTGAGTAGGTAGCCCTATCGTTGGATGTATGAGGGACATTCGAAGGGACGTACAGTCATAGAGGCAACATGTAGAGACGCTTTAGCAATTTTGTTTAAGGACTAGATCATTTACCGAAAGGAAACATTGTAGGGTCATCGAGGGACTATGATCTTTTGATTTACGGGTCTTTTCTAAAGCGTCTCCATTTCGAGGGGCATGACTGTTTTACTTTCCGAAAGGCAACCAAAGTGGGCGTACCTTAGAGGTGTATATGTGCAAGTGATTCAATTCTGTTCATTTATCTTTGTTATTAGGTTTTCTAGCGCTTTGTTTTCAGTCTTTTCATGTAAGCCTAATTACTAGCAGTTAATATTTTGCAGAAATTTAAAGTGCGGGAATCGTAAATCCTACGCTATTACAGTGCTTTAGGGAGGGGGATATTTACATGTCAAAAAAATTGGGGGAAGAAAATAAAGAAAGCAGTAGAGGGCCCTAATAATTATATTATATTCCATCAGCAGATACAAAAATATAGAAGAAAAAAAAGAAAGAAAATATTGAACGCACGCGAAATAGAGAAGAACGTCTAAAACCCTAAATAAACTAAATAAAAGAAAATATTTTTTGGTTTTGTTGTTTATTTTAAGAAAATATTTAAAATTAAAACGAGGGAGACTAAATTTAATCCTAATTAATTAAATAAATACAAGAAAACTAATTCTATTATTTTTTGTATTTTTGTTAAGATGATATTTGAATTAAGGAACCTATTTCTAACTGATTTTAAATTAATAAAATAAAGTCAAAATAATTAATTAAATTAAATTAATTAAAATTAAATTAATTGAAAAATCCTAAGTCTATTATTTTTTATGATTTATGATTTTTATGATTTGATAAAAAAAGGTTTTAAAAATAAAATATAAAACAAATAAAAAGTTGAAAAGAAAAATAGAAAATAAATTGGGCATGATGTCTAAAGTAAATGGGGGGTGCGTTTTTGAAATTTTCTAGGCCCATGATAGACCAAGCCCAAACTCTGCGCCTAATCCAATGTCACTGGATTTTGAGGATCCATCATGGACATCTGGATCTGGATCGTTTGATCTGGCGCTGATGAGATCCAATGGCAATAATGATGGAACATATGATACGCGCGCTTGTATTTAGCACACAAGATCTGCAAAGTATGTATTAGAAAAATAAAATTGCTGGACCTGGGACTCGAACCCAGGTCCTCTCCTTTTTCATACGCGCTGCCTTGCCAACTGAGCTACTGTTTCATTCGTTTATATAAATAACAAAATAATATAATATGTAAAACAAGATTCAGAAATATATTTGAAAATAAAAACACGCGCGCTGGCTCTAGTGCACCAATAAAATTATATCATTTTTCCATGCGGACTCCACCGGAGTCAACCATTTGCAGGGGTGCCGAAGTCAAACTCCGGTCACCTTCTCTGGCCATAAAAATTTCTAAAAACCTGCAAAAAGGCAAAATCAATGTTCAAGCTTTAGGCTCCCCCCCCCCCCCTTAAATTGGGGTCTGTGAATTCAACCATGGGGTTAGTTTCTCCTGAAATGGCCTGCATCAATGAGAACGAAGCTCGCCTGGAATTTTTCCCTAAAAATGGAAAAACTCTATCCTCACGCCAAACCTTGCATGTAATGATTCTAAACAGGCACAAACATCAATATGAACATATGTATGCACAGAAATCATTTATATTGCATAAATAAAAGTTTTGAGTTCAAAGAAGTATACCAAACCGATGACACACGATCTAGTCGTTTGAGAGGGTTACAAGCTTGGAAAGTGGCAGGGATAGGTTCCTGGTGTCTTCAGGAATGGATTTGAGTCCTCAGTTTAGATTGAGGAAGGTTGGAAACACGTTTTCTGGATTTGACAACTTTGAATATTTTTTGTAATTTTGAAGTGTTCTGTCTAGGCTATGTATGCGTCTGCAATGCTTGCTCATGGCTTGTATTTATAGAGGAGATGGAGGGGACATGATAACATGGAAAGAATCAAACCCATAAACATGTTATTTAAACCATGATCATAATTTGAAAAAATGCCAAAAATTGAGATTTCACGCCATTTTCAAAGTTGGATGAACCTGGTCACATTTGCACGAATTCTTGGGCCCAAGACCAACCCATTTCATCAGCTCATATTGCCATAACCATTATTTAATATTTTTATGCTATTTTATTTTGTTCTTATTTGAATAAAATAAAATAAATAAGGATAAAATAGGTATAAATGGCAAGGCAGTGTAGAAATGATTTTAGAGGTCTTCCATAAAGTTAGGGAGATGTTTGAAACCCAAAAAGTTAGGCCATTGACCTAAAAGTTTAAGTTTGCTCAATGCACAATTCTTGAAATCTTCCAAATTTTCCCAACTTGGGCAACCATAATTTTCTCAATTTTTATATCATGATAATGATCTTGGACTTTTTAGAAATCCCAAGATGTCTACTTCAATTCATATTTTGATTAATTTTGCATTTAAAGACTTTATCTTGATGTAAGTGGTCTCGACAAAAAGTGTCTTTTGTTGACTTTTTCAAAATGACCTGTAATGTATGAGCTTGTATATTTCAAATGGTTCATCTCTTGGACTTGAGAGAAAAAGATAAATTTTAGGGAATTGGATTCTCTTCGAAATGAGCTTTGGTTGGGGAAAAATGGATGGAGTATGTGAAAGTTATGCCTGGTCAGCATTCAGTTGACTTTTCCTATATAAACCCTAATTTAGCAATTTTTGACTTTTGATAGATTAGGAGTATTTCTTGAGGAATCATGATCAACCCTTGATCAAATGATGGATATCACTTAAATGTTGATGTTGACCAAAAATCTTGAAGTTTGACTATATATAGGCCACAATTGACTTTTGACCTAGCATAGTTGATTTTCAAACATTTGAGCAATTGAATAAGCAAACTTGTAGTGTAAGGCATGAAATTTGTCATGGACAATATTGAAGGCATATTAGGACAATCGAAAACATTTGAGACCTTTGTACCTCACACATCTTGGTGAAAAGTGAAACCCTAGTTAGAGGTTCATTGCTTAGGAGGAGAATTTGTCTGGTCAATTCTTGGTCAACCTTGAGCAATTGGGAACCTCAATGAGCATGTCTTGAGTAAAAGTGGGAGGGAAAATTTTGGGGTACAACAGTTGCCCCTGTTCAATCTTCTTAGACTTGAGGATTTAGATTGGCTTTCATACCTTTCGTGATCTAAAGGTGGAAGATGATTGAACACTAGAGTGCCCAGAAATTTGCACTCGCATAAAGTAACATTGATGGTTGATGATGTCGAGAATGGGCTTACAAATGCCATTTGGATAAGATGACTCAGAGTTATTAGAGATGGGCTTAAAGATGCCATCCAAAGTAGATGTTGATTTCATAAATGGTCCCTTCACGGGGGATCCTTGTTCCTGCTGTATGAGGAGGACTCCGTTGGGGAATGTGGGTTTTTGTTATTCTCCCGTTTGAGGAAAAATATGTAGGGAATAGAGGCTATGAGCTTCAGTTGTCCAAGAATCTACTGAGGAGTTATCTTTATACTGGTGATATGAGAGTTTGTTGCTTTATGGTTGAAATCCAGGTTTCACAATAACTTGGTGGGGATAATGGAATTAACCATTTACCTGAAAATGTATTAGAAAGAGCCTATGTAGGGCTGTTTCAGGATGAGTCTGTGTTAGTCTGCATCCGGAGATGTATGAGAAGGAGTCTATGTGGGGCTGCTTCAGGATGAGTCCGTGTTAGACTGCTTCATTTGGTCGTGTAGATAGTTTTCCTATCTGGTTTCATGTATTAATCTACAAATCAGTTGTTCACAGATAATTGTCCTGTCTGGTTTCAGATATTAATCTGGAACTTGAAAATTATAGGTCATTGAGATAGTTGTCCTAGCTGGTTTCAGGTATTAATCTATGACCCGAGAAAGAAATATAGTTTTCCTGACTTGTTACAGGTATTAATCTTCAATCTCCTCATGTAGATAGTTTTCCTGGCTTGTTACAGGTATTAACCTACAGTCGGTCGTCTACAAATAGTTGTCATGGCTTGTTACAGGTATTAATCTGGAACTTGTTTTTGTTGGTCGTTGAGATAGTTATCTTGTCTGGTTTCAAGTATTAATCTCTGACCTGAGAAAGAAAGATAGTTTTCCCGTCTGGTTTCGGGTGTTAATCTTCAATCTCCTCACATAGATAGCTTTCCTGTCTGGTTTCAGGTATTAATCTATAATCAGATAGTTCTCGGATAGTTTTCCTATCTGGTTTCAGGTATTAATCTGTAACTTGGTAATGTTGGTCACATAGATAGTTCCCCACCTGGTTTCGGGCATTAATCTGTGGCCTGCTATATTTGTTGGTAAACCCATTTTGCTTCGGGAGTTCATACCACTTGGTCGTGTAGATAGTTTCCCCGTCTGGTTTCAGGAATTTATCTTTGATTTGTTGTATAAGTTGATAGTGTTTGTTTGTCTGCAAACTCAACCTGGAAAGGTAAAGTGAGTTTCATGCAATGTCATGATGTATGAATTGCATGATGCCCTCAAAATAAATGAGATTGTGATATATGCATTTGTGCTGCATATGCTATGATATTTGTAAAATGATGCATGAATGCAATGTATGAACGTGTTAGTTGTTCTATTGCGGTATTGTTGAACTAGGGAAAATAAATCCCTGATTGTTGCTGGGGGTGAAGAATATAGGTCTTTAGATTTTGTTTGAAGTTGACATGCTGGGAGACGGATTTCCGCTGTTAGAGAAATAAATTATGTTGGGGAAGGGAAGCTCCATGAACTGCTTTGGGGTTTTGTGAAATCTTGTTTGGGAATCCTGAGAAGCTTGGTGAATTCACTGGGGAATCTTTTCTTAGAGCAATAGTTTGGAGATTTTGCTCTGCCGGGGATATGAGAACACTTGACATCATTAGGCTGCATACTGAGAATATGGCAGTGACCTTGTAGTAAGATGTCTCTGTCTCTGTATCTGCTGGAGAAAATATCTGCATGGATTGTGTGGGTGGCTGTTGTACCCCAAAATTTGCCCTCCCATATTCTTCAAGATTTGCAAAGAGCATGCTTCAAAATCTCCCAAAGGTTGCACAGTTCAGTGGCCTCCTAATAGTCAAAAATTAGGGTTTGGATTCTAGCAAAGAAATTGAAGTTTCCAAGGGTCCAATCAAGTCCCACATGCCTACAAACATGGTCAAGCATCCATATGCCAAGTTTCAAGACTTACAACACAAAATTGCACAGTCAAAAACCCTAATTGCTCAACAGTCAACTACAGGGGCAAAATGGTCATTTGACAGTCAAAAGTCAAAATTTTTGGTCAACATCTTATTTTGAAGCCACAAACATCATTTGATCAATTCTTGATCATGATTCTCAAAGCATGGCTCAAAAAGTCTCAAGATGCAAAAGTTTCTATTTTTGGACAGTTGAAAAAGTCAACTGCAAATTGACCAAGGCATAAATTCCACATGGTTTATCAGAAAAATTCCATCCAAATCTCATTTTGAAGAGAATGACATTTCCTACAACTCATCTTCACACTTCAAGTCCAAGAAATGCTCCCACAAAAAGTTATCAATTTCAACATTATAGGTCATTTTCAAAAGTCAACAAAAAGACACTTTAAGTCAAAGACCATAACTTGAGATTGGTAAATCAAAATGACATGGGACCAAAGGCATTGGTTAGAGGACTTCAAGACCTTTCCAAAATGTCCAAGAACATGATCAAAGCTTAAAAATTGAGCAAGATATGCCTTGTGGAAGTTGGGAAATTTTTGGGAATTTTAAAAAGTCAACTTTACTTCAAATACCTCAAAATTGCTAATGGGCCTCAATTTCTTCCAAGAATCATCACCCAAAAGCTATGCACGACCCATTGACCCAAAGGGGAGTTATTTTCCTATTTTTAATTAATTAATTTAATATTTAATCTATTTAATTCATTTAATTAAAATTAATTATAAGAAAAATACTAATCCATGCTTTTCAAATCTTTTTGTGCATAGAATTCACTCAAGATTTCGTGCACTATTCAATAAGGAAAGAATCAAGGTGATTGGCAATGATTGGCATCAAAAGGACATGAAAAAGATTGAAAAAGATTCATGAAAATCACAAATTTGAAAAGCATTAAAACATGGATTTTTGGGCTTTGTTTGTGACCTAATTCATTGACATACATATACACAATGCAACCCTAATGCTAGACACAAGAAAGCTGCGCCCAAGAACACCAAACAACTTTGCATTATTTTCATAAAAAACTCAAAACTGTTTTCACAGTTCCAGCGCAATTCAAAGCAAAAGAACCATCCCACAAGCTTGCCAAGGTTACCAGGAATCTATCCCAATCAAAATCACGCTTCCATACTCAAAGAATTGGTAGATAGAAGCTGGACTTTCTTCTAAAATTTGCATATTCGTATTTTGATTTACACGCATTATCCATGCATTTTTCTTGTTGATTTGTACTAACATGACTGCTCTGAAGCTAATGGTACCGCCCAATTGAAGAATGACCGCCTGTACCATAATCCACCATGAACGCACGTTAGGGTTCCAGAAACCTTGATTTAGGGTTTTTCACGTAAAGGAAAATTGGACCATCAAATTAATACAGGCAAATTCGTCAGAACAAGACGAAACGATTGATGTCATCGCGCCTTTTTTATATTGATTACACAGCTATTCGCTATTTTCACGTTTTCAGTTTGTGGGGGTTTAAAACCCCCGCTATTTAATTGCTTTTTGTTTCAGAACAATGGAAGAAGATGATGCGTGGAGGGACATGAATGGTGCGTTCAAATAATTGGCGCGAGTTTTCTTTTGTTCCAGAATATTGGCACTTTTTGTATATAATAATTATGTTCCATTATGCTTATGAATGAATGCGCTGGCTCAGTTGGTGGAAAGGAGTGTTTACAAGCATTGGGACCTGGGTTCGATTCCCAGGTCCCCTATACTCTTAATATTTTTTCTTGCAATATGTTCAGGTACACTGGCCGTCCTACAGTTCACCATACGCCCCAACGCATATGCTTGCCATGTGTCCCTGAGACCAATCCAAGAGCCAGGATGTGAGTTCCATCATGCACTTTAGTCAAGGGGTCTACATGTGACCATCAAAAGTCAAATAAGGCCTGGGATTGAGTGGGCCTGATTGCTTGCATACACCTCCTACTGGGCCAGAAAACCCCCCCTGTTTGTATATTTATTTTCTTTCTAATTTTCCTCTTTAATTTTAATTCTTTTCAATTTGTTTTAAATTCATAAAAATAATTCCTTATAACATAAAAATCAGAAAATCATAAAACAATAAAAAAATATGTTTTGTTAATATTAATTTCTATTAATTTTGTAAATAAGTTTTAATAACCAAATTAGTTTAATTTTAGGCTTAATTTTAATATTTTTCTTAATAACCAATAAAAACATAAAAATTAGGGTTTCTAGCTTTTTTACTCTTTTTTTTTCAATAATTAAAATTTCTTCTTATTATTATTAATAATTAATTATTTTTGTAAATAAATATGCCATTTAAATAATTAGGTTAAATTAGGTCAAACTTAAACATTTTTCTTTAGTAAATTAAAAACAATTTAGAACTAGGTTTTTATATTTAACTTTTAATTCCAATTAATTCTTCTTTTTTTCATAAATACAAAAAACATAAAAAATAAGTTCTTTCTCTCATTTAATCATTAATTAACCTTTAGTTTTAATTTAATTCCTTTAAAGGGTCCAACGCCCTCGCATTCGACTCTTATTTCTTTTCGCGCCAATTTATTTTTATTTCTTTTATGAATGTAATGTATTTGCCCCGAAGCTTTGTAATAGATAATTAGGATATTTATTTTCCGCATTTTTCTTTTCAAATCGGGTCTTAGTTTAATTTGGCGATGTAGACCTGCGCCTTTGTAATAGCGTAGGACCTTTATTTTCCGCATTTTAATTCCTGCACCTTTTAACTATTAATAATCACATGAAAGAATGTATGCTCAAATAAAATCAACGCGTAGCTCACCCAATGCATGCTCAAGATAAAATATAACTGAAAATGACACACAATTCACACACCACTCCCAGGGTACGCCTCACTGTTGCCTTGCCCCTCGAAACGTGGTCGTCGAGTAGAGGATGTTTTAGTAAGTCCTCATGTCCATGAACATGGCATGGGGGTAGCTTCTAAGGTATCCTCCTATTGCTCTGGTGACCACACTGTCCCTAAAACTCGAATTGACCCGAACACCTCCAACGGTGGTGCTACCTACCTCTCAATGGTGGGATGGCACTACCTTAAGGACATTTACACAGACTAATTACTTAGGGTAGGTGGATGACTCGTAGATACTTGCTTTAATTCAAAACAAATCAAAAACTTCTTTTCACACCGACACTTTGCAAAAAGCTTTCAAAAACAACTTTTCAAACACTCTTGAGGACTGATACAAGAGTCGAACTGAAATTTTAAACGGAACTTTTTTCAAACCCACTCTGAAAAGCAAACAAACATTTTGAAAACACAATGAGCAAGTATCTAAGAGCCCATGGATAACCATGGATAGAAAGGGTGCTAACACCTTCCCTTTCTATAAATCTACCTCCCAAACCGAGAACTAATCTCAATAAGGAATTTTTCTGTGCTTTTGTCCTTTCCATTTGGAGAAAATAAAAGACGGTGGCGACTCTTGCTTCCGCGACATTTTGCGAACCAGCGCTAAACAGTCAGTTCCAGATCCACCGATCACAGAACTGGCGACTCTGCTGGGGATTATTTTTAAAGTGAGGTGTACCTTAGGACTAAGATCACTGTGTTTTCAATTGCTTGGACTTGTTTGCTTTAAATTGTGGGACTGTCTTGGGAGTTCTATAGATCCTAACCCGGATCTGGGGATACCTTCTTAGAAAGTAGTAACAAGGCTGTGAGGGAACTGTGCGGGGTATATCGACATGGTTGAAATAGTCTGCTACGTTGATGTGGCACTTTGGTGTGTACCGGTAACCCTTGAGTTCAGTCAAGGAGAGTACGGGGCCTCCGCGTGGTGTCGTGAAGCATCAACTGACCTTAGGAACCTTAATTGAACTATCTTGGCCTCTTTAGGGTAGTGAGATAACTGACTTTGGTGCAGTCCGAGGTTGGTTGATACTCGATACTACACTCAATTGAGGGTTGCTTTCCTGGAATATTTCGGTCGCCAGTTCAGTGGCTAAATCGAAACGATGAATAATGAAAGCAATCCAGTGATATTGGGACCCTTAGAACCCGGTTACTTCTGATAGGACAGGTTGAGCCCACCAACTTCAAGAGGGTAATACCCAGACCCCATGCAGGCCTAAACTCTAAGGGCTTGTCTTGTGTGACTTGTGTGACTTATCATGTTTGCCTTTGTAAATATTTGTGGTGTGCTTAATCATAACATCATAACATCATACAGCATCATATGCATTGACTAACCATTTCAGGGGTTCGAATCTTCATCTTTGTTCTTGTTTTGTAGGACATGGAAACTGTTCGCAGAAAGACAATTCAGATCAGCCTTGTAAGGATCCCTCCTCAGCTTAAGGAGCTTATATCCAGGATTCCCGAGAGCTCTTCATTCAGTGAGAGACATGGAAGACTCATTAGCTTGGTCAACACCAACATTGAGGAAGATATGATAGAGGTCCTGTTCCAGTTCTTTGACCCTCTGCATCATTGTTTCACTTTCCTGGATTATCAACTGGTACCTACATTGGAAGAGTTCTCTCGGCTTCTGAAGATCCCTATCCTTGATCAACTACCCTACAACGGTACGGAAAAGGAACCCAAGCTTGAGGAGATTTCTAAAGCCTTACACCTACAATCATCTGACCTCAAAGGACATTGGGAAGTTAGAAGTGGCATCAAAGGGTTCTTAGCCAGGTTTCTGTTTGAGAAGGCCCAAGAATGTTGGAACTCCCTTGACCTACAAGCTTTTGAAGAAGTTGTGGCCCTCCTTATCTATGGTTTGGTGTTGTTCCCTAACCCAGATCAGCTTATAGATATCAGTGTTGTCCAGATCTTCATGTCCAGGAATCCTATACCTACGTTGCTGGGGGACATCCTTCACTCATGTTACACTCGAACCATGAGAAAAAGAGGTGTTCTTATGTGTTGTACTCCTCTCCTGGGAAGGTGGTTTATTTCGCACCTTCCACAATCAGTTTTGAAGAACGAGCGGGGTTTGAGATGGTCACAACGGTTGATGACTCTTACACATGCAGATATACATTGGTGCCCTCGGTCCAGAGAGGATGTCATTATCATTGATCGTTGCGGGGAGTACCCTAATGTTCCTTTACTTGGAATCAAAGGAGGTATTACTTACAACCCATTCTTGGCTTGGAGACAGTTTGGTTATGCTCGGAGGGATGGCCATCATGACATGTTAATTCCTGACATAGTTTTTGACTTCGACAACGATGCACAAGGACTTCGCCAGAGATTTATCAGAGCTTGGAGGATGCCCAGTAGGATAGACAGCAAGACACTGGGGCACAATAATTCCATCCCATTGGAACCTTATCTCAAGTGGGTACGAGCCCGCTCCCAGAAGGTAGTAATGCCTTATCCTCATGTGCTCCCTATGATCAAAGAGCCAGTCTTGGAGGGAGAGGTGTCCTACACCATTCAACATCCTGACATGCCCACGTCCTGGGAAGAGATGCAGAAGAGCTGGATCCAGCTTAAGGAAGAACGGAATTCTCTTGAGACCAGTCTACATGCTAGTGAAAAGAAGGTCTTAGAGCTCACCCGCCTATTGCACAAGGAGAGGAATCTCAACACCTACATAGCTCCGAAGAGGATGCGTAGTGTCTTTTGGGATTAATTTGCTTTGTAATATGTGCCCATGAGGCTTTGATGTACTGAACAATTATTTCCTTAATGATAATGTGTGTTCCTTTTTGTCTACAACAAATTTGAACTTTCGAACCCTTGAATGCATTGCATAAACCCATATCATTCATCATGGGCATAGCAGGTACTCTTCTTTTCAGGTTGCTTACTGTTCTTCGTTGTTTATTTCAGCATCATGAACCCTGAATCATCAACCGAGATGTCTATCAAGGCCCTTCAGGCGCATAACGCACAATTTCAAGAGCTGATCATGGGTTTGGCTCAAGGCCAAGAAGAGCTGAAGGCTTTGCTCCTGAAGAAGGAGAAGAAGAAAAAGAGAACTGTTATTTTCAACTCGGGTCGGAGGTTTGGTAATACTCTACAGAATGAGGAGGCTGGTTCTTCTGTAGGCAAAGACAGTCCCCACGGGGGAAAGGCTCCAAGTCCAGTAGTCTCTGACAACGAGACTGACTTTAATGAAGAACAGTATCCTCCTGCTGAAGACCGGTACAAGCAGTTGGAAGACAGACTGAATGCCATGGAGATCCAACAGGTGCCTGGGCTGGATTTCGGAGACTTGGGTTTATCTACTGGTGTGATCATTCCTCACAAGTTTAAGGAACCATCTTTCACCAAGTATGACGGGGCGTCTTGTCCCAAGCTACACCTCAGATCTTATGTGCGGAAGATTCAACCGTACACTGTGGACAAGAACTTGTGGATCCACTTCTTCCAGGAGAGTCTTTCAGGGACTCATCTCGAATGGTTCTATCAACTGGATGGAACCAAGGTTCGTAACTGGGAGGAGTTGGCTACTGATTTTTACAAGCAGTATCAATATAATGCCGACCTTGCTCCTACACGTACCCAACTCCAGGGTATGTCGCTAGGGTCAAGCGAAGGTTTCAAAGAGTATGCACAGAAGTGGAGGGATCTGGCTGGCAGGGTGCAGCCTCCATTAACTGATCGGGAGCTGGTAGATATGTTCTTGGGGACCCTCTCCGGGCCGTTTTTCAATCATCTTATCGGTAATTCATTTGCAGGGTTTACTGATCTTATTCTGACTGGGGAAAGGATAGAGGCTGGAATGAAGTCCGGTAAAATTCAGAAGGGTGCATCCTCAAGTTCTGAGAAGAAACCCTTTAAGAAGGAGGCCAATGCTGTATATGGGCTTAGAAGACATGATAAACCAGAGCGCCGCCAATCTGTCAACGCGGTGGTAATTGCTAAGCCTGCTGCCACTCCTCGGCAAACCAATCCACAAAGGGCTGAAAGACCCAGAAGAGAATTTACCCGACTGAGTATGACCCTATCACAAATCTTGCCACAGTTGCTATCCACCAACTTGGTGACTGTCAGAGAGGCCCCGAAGGTTGTGAATACTGCCTCTCCCAAGTATAATCCAAATGCCCGCTGTGCTTATCACTCCGATAGCCCAGGGCATTCTACTGATGACTGTTGGGCCCTGAGGAATAAGGTGCAAGACCTTATTGATGTGAAGGAGATACAATTTGAGGCGCCTGAGAGGCCAAGTATGGTGACTGCTCCTATGCCCCAGCATGGAGTGAATGCCGTTGATGAAGATGTTTATGCCGTTTCTGTGAATGATGTAGCTACTCCTCTGATGACTGTTAAGAGGAACCTACTGCTGGCCGGTTTATTTCTGGGTTGCAGCGAGGGTTGCCTTTTGTGTGCTGTTTCCCTTACTGGTTGTCCTTTGCTGAAGTTAGGCATCCAAGGCCTGATGGATAGCAAGGAGATTCTCTTCAAGAAGACCGTTGTTCCTTTTGTTCCCGTGGAAGAAGTATCTGTTGTTACAATTTTCAGTAATCCGATCAAGGCTCCCCCGAGGAAGCCGGTAAAAATCATGACTGTCGCACCCATTGTTATTACTGTTCCGGGGCCCCTCCCCTATGAATCTGATAAGGCTGTCCCATGGCACTATGGGGCAGATGTATATGTACACGGTATAAAGCAAGAGTTCAACATTGGTACCAGCATCAGCAATATCACTGGTCCAGCCAAAGTTACCCGCAGTGGCAGGCTCTTCTCGCCTGACATTGCGCCACCAGCTATTCGAAGACCTCTCATTATAACACCTGCAAGTGCACATGTTCCCATTTCTGATCAAGTTGTTTCCCCTGCTGCCGAGTCATCTAATGCTCGGGGCAAAGGGATTGAAGATGAGCTTGCCCGGATGGAGGCACCAAAATCTGTAAATGTTGAAGCATCCCAGCAAGAGATGGAGGAAATTCTTAAAATAATCAAAAAGAGTGATTTTAATGTTGTTGAACAGCTGGGGCATACCCCCTCCAAGATCTCTATGCTCTCCTTGCTGCTGTGCTCAGAGGCCCATGCTAAGGCCTTGATTTCATGTCTAAAGACGGCCCATGTGCCACAAGAGACCTCTGTAGACCAGTTTACTGATTGCATAGCCAATCTGACAGCCGACAATGGTTTGGGTTTCTCGGATGCTGACCTTACTGCTAAGGGAAAGAACCACAATGATGCCCTGCATGTCTCTATTGAATGCAGGGGCACTACTCTTACACACGTGTTGGTGGACATTGGTTCTTCCCTGAATGTGTTACCCAAGAAGGCCTTAGACCGGTTGGATTGTGAAGGCCTGGAATTAAAACCTAGCAACATCATTGTCAGGGCCTTTGACGGTTCTAAGAGGATTGTTCATGGAGAGGTAGACATTCCTATTCGTGTGGGATCTCAAGTATTCGACTCAACTTTCTATGTGATGGATATCCGTCCATCTTATTCCTGTTTACTGGGTCGACCTTGGATTCACAAAGCTGGGGCAGTGACCTCTACCCTACACCAGAAGCTCAAGTACCCCGTCAGAGGGAAGATTGTCACTGTGCAGGGAGAGGAAGAGTATATGGTTAGTCACTTGAATTCCTTCCGATATATTGAGATGGACGGGGAGTTTATTGAAACCCCCTTTCAGCATTTTGAAGAGGTACCTCCAACATTGGCAGCGGCAGAAACAATGGTTGAAGAGGACTTTCCTTTGAAGATGGCTTCCCTGAAGGATGCCCGGGCTGTAATCGAGAAAGGTGAATGTGCTAACTGGGGCAGGCTCCCTGATTTCACTCTTAAAACTGACAAGTTTGGACTGGGTTTTACTGCAGAGGCTCAGAGGGCTGTGCGCAAGGCAAGGACCAGAAGACCTCCTGTGCTCATTACCAATCCTGGAGTGAATGCTGTTGGGGATGAAGACGAAGTGGAAGAGTAAGAGTTTGATAGCTGGATCTACCCGACGACTGATGGTGGATTGACCAATTGGACCGCGAAAGATCATACTCCTGTTACTTTTGTTACGCAGTAATAAACTCCTTTGTTTTTGTTATTTGTAATAAACAATGAATTAAAACTCTATGGCCCGATGTCTTACCCGGGGCACCGTGGCTTCATTTGTGAGGGCATATTAATTGACATTTCATATATCATGAATAAAGACCTTGGACGTTTTCTCGCATTTCAAATCTTATGCTCCTTTTCTTTCTTTCCTTTCTTTATATATTGCAAAACAGTTGTATTTACACACACTCACTCATACAGGTTTCAATCCACTCTGGATCTCACTGGTAACGACTCTGCTACTGCCAGTTATGACTTCGAAAATCCGATCAACTTAGCCGAAGACGAAGGTGAAGATGATTGCGAAGTGCCTGGCGAGCTTACAAGACTGTTACTCCAGGAAGAGAGGGCAATTCAACCACATGAAGAGCCGGTGGAAACGATAAATCTGGGTACTGAGGCAGACAGAAAGGAGGTTAAGATTGGTGCCAACCTAGAGCTCAGCGTGAAGCAACGGTTGACTCAGATGTTACATAACTATATGGAGATCTTTTCCTGGTCCTACGAAGACATGCCTGGTTTGGATACCGACATCATGGTCCATCATTTGCCTGCCAAGGAAGACTGCCCTCCGGTTAAGCAAAAAGTTCGCCGTATGCGTCCAGAAATGTCTGAGAAGATCAAAGCTGAGGTTATGAAACAGTTCGACGCCGGGTTTCTTGCAGTGACTTATTACCCCCAGTGGGTTGCTAACGTGGTTCCGGTACCAAAGAAAGATGGCAAGGTCAGAATGTGTGTTAATTACAGGGATCTAAACAGGGCCAGCCCCAAGGATGACTTTCCCTTGCCTCACATTGACGTTCTGGTTGACAATACTGCTCAGCACAAGGTGTTCTCTTTCATGGATGGTTTTTCAGGGTATAATCAGATCAAGATGGCTCCTGAAGACATGGAAAAGACTACCTTTGTCACTTAGTGGGGCACCTTCTGCTACAAGGTCATGCCATTCGGGTTGAAAAATGCTGGGGTAACCTACCAACGTGCCATGGTTGCTTTATTTCATGACATGATCCATCATGAGATAGAAGTATATGTTGATGACATGATTGCAAGGTCCCAAACTGAGGAGGAACACCTTGACCATCTGCATAAATTGTTTGACCGTCTGAAGTTGTACAAGCTGAGGTTGAACCCGAACAAGTGCACCTTCGGGGTAAGATCTGGAAAGTTGCTAGGCTTCGTCGTAAGCGACAAGGGTATTCAAGTGGACCCTGCCAAGGTTAAAGCCATTCAAGAGATGCCAGTTCCTAAGACAGAGAAAGAGGTCAGAGGCTTTTTAGGACGCCTGAATTACATTGCCCGATTCATCTCACACCTGACTGCTACCTGTGAGCCAATCTTCAAGCTGTTGAAGAAAGATCAGGTAGTACGTTGGAATAATGAATGTCAGGCTGCTTTTGACAGAATCAAAGAGTATCTCCAAGAACCACCCATTCTTATGCCACCGGTTGAAGGGAGACCTCTGATACTATACCTGACAGTACTTGACAACTCAATGGGGTGTGTGCTGGGGCAGCATGACGAGTCTGGCCGAAAAGAGCATGCCATTTATTACCTTAGCAAAAAGTTTACCGACTGTGAGACCCGATACTCACTGCTCGAGAAAACTTGATGCGCTTTGGTATGGGCTGCTCGCCGACTGAGACAGTATATGCTGACCCACACTACCTTGTTGATTTCAAAGATGGATCCTATAAAGTACATATTCGAAAAGCCTGCTCTATCTGGGAGAATAGCGAGATGGCAAATGATCTTGACAGAATACGACATCCAGTACACGACTCAGAAAGCCATCAAAGGAAGTGTATTGGCAGACCACTTGGCACATCAGGCAGTAGACGACTATCAATCGATGAACTTTGAGTTCCCCGACGAGAGTATCATGATAGTGACTGATTGTGAAGTACCTGGACCGGATGAAGGACCTGAAGAAGGATCCCGATGGTCTATGCACTTTGACGGAGCCTCCAACGCTTTGGGTAACGACATCGGCGCTGTGATCATATCTCCTCAAGGCACTCATACTCCACTCACTGCCCGGCTATGTTTCAACTGCACCAACAACATGGCGGAGTATGAGGCGTGCATAATGGGTCTTCAAGCGGCGATTGACTTAAGGATCAAGTTTCTGAGTGTCTTCGGAGATTCCGCTCTCGTGATCAATCAGATCAAAGGAGAATGGGATACGAAACATCCGAACCTTATTCCTTACAAAGAATGTGTGTTGACAATGATCCCCCATTTCACAGAGATAACCTTTGAACACTTTCCGAGAGAGGAGAATCAGCTGGAGGACGCGTTAGCTATGATGTCTTCTATGTTCAAGGTCAAATGGGACAATGAGGCTCCCCAGATCATCATCTGGAAACTGGACGAACCAGCATACTGTTGTGATCTCGAGACTGAATTGGTGACTGAGAAGCCTTGGTACCATGAGGTGAAGAGATATTTGGAAGCTCAGGAATACCCTGAAGGTGCATCTGTCAACGATAAGAAGTTTCTGAGAAGGTTCGCAGCGAAGTTATTCCTTAGCAACGGCATTCTGTACAAGCGAAACCATGATTCGACCTTACTGCGTTGTGTGGATAAGACTGAAGCAGAAAGGATCATGGCAGAACTGCATGAGGGTACCTTCGGAACACATTCCAGTGGATACACTATGGCAAAGAAAATCCTTCGGGCAGGGTATTTCTGGTCCACAATGGAAGCCGACTGTTACCAACATTCTCGGACATGTCACAAATGTCAGATTTACGCAGACAAGGTACACGTTCCTCCAGTTCCTTTGAATGTCTTGACTGCACCTTGGCCTTTTGCAATGTGGGGCATAGATATGATCGGCGAGATTAAACCTACAGTGTCCAATGGGCATCGCTTCTTCCTGGTAGCAATCGATTACTTTACGAAGTGGGTTGAAGCAGCTTCTTACGCCACTGTAACCAAGAATGTTGTGGCACGGTTCATTCGGCACAACCTGATCTGTCGATACGACGTCTCAGAAAGAATCATTACAGACAATGATACCAATCTCAATAACAAGATGATCACTGAGCTCTGCGAGCAGTTTAAAATACAGCACCACAACTCTTCTCCTTACAGACCGAAGATGAATGGGGCTGTAGAAGCAGCGAATAAGAATATCAAGAAAATTATGCAGAAGATGACAGTGACTTACAAAGATTGGCACGAGATGTTACCGTTTTCTCTACATGGGTACCGTACCTCAGCAAGGACGTCAACCGGGGCAACTCCCTTCTCCTTGGTCTACGGTATGGAGGCAGTCTTACCGATCGAAGTGCAGATACCCTCTCTCCGGATAATGAAGGACGCAGGTCTGAATGAAGATGATTGGATCCAGATACGACTTGATCAGCTAAATCTAATTGACGAAAAGAAACTTGTTGCTATTTGTCATGGTCAGACGTATCAAAAACGGATGATCAGGGCATTTAACAAAAAGGTCAGACCACAAGAATATCAAGTTGGGGATCTGGTAATCAAGCGTATCATCCTTCCTCAGAGTGATCCAAGGGGCAAATGGACCCCTACGTACGAAGGGCCATTTATGGTTAAACATGTGTTCTCAGGAGGAGCCATGATCCTAACCACCATGGATGGTGACGACCTTCCTCACCCCGCCAATGCAGACATAGTTAAAAGATACTACGCATGAAAAAAAGACCCGCTAGGTTGACATACCTAGGCAAAAATTAGGGCTTCCCGGTGAACCAAAAGGGTTCGGGCAAAATGAAGGGATGAAATGAAAAAATCTGTACACCCGGCAAGTCGAAAACCTGAAAAGGCGGCTTGGGCAAAAATGGGTATCCCGATGGACTGAAAACCCGAAAGGGCGGTCCAGGCAAAAGTTAGGGATAAAGCGTAATACTATGTCTCATTGGATCACCTTGCATCCAGAATCCGGTATCAACATCAAGTTCAGACGGCATCGATCAATCAACTTCATCTTCAGCTAGGTCATCAAGTGATGAGACGCTCAAAGATATAAAGGCGATAGCAGAGTTGGAACCCAGTGGGATGATTCTTTTCACACAGCTGTTTTATTTTCCTTTGTACAAATTTGTATAAACTCTTATTCGGAAGCGTTCTCTTACTAGGACCTCAGCCTCTTGTACATAAACGCCTATTTACAGGCAAACTCAAAATCAATACAAATTCACTTTTCAGCTACAAACTGCCTTTTGTTTTTTCCTTTTTCTGTTTTGTTTTGCGAAGAACGTCCAAGGTTCAATTTGTGATATATGCATTTGACAATAGTTGCTAACTCATAAATATTTGCATACGAAACAAAGGATTAATTACAGGTAACATTAGAAACAGGGGCAATAATGAGTTGTCTAAGCGATCTAATTGCTCTGTCCATCAAGGTATCAAGGTAGGTTCAGCTGAAGAACACAACCAGTATATCTTAACCCCCCAGAGAGTGAGCCAGCAAGTCAGTGCACTCTCCCCAAGTAAAGCTATTATCAGCCTTAAGGAAGTTGGGTACCCCCGCCGATCTCAACATTCCCTAGCACGATATACAAATATTCTTAAACAAGCATCCCCGGCAGTCTTGACCTAAAGATTGTTCCCCGACGGTATATCAAACATTCAATGGAGTCACTTCCCAAATATAGTTCAAAATTTTCCCAGGAGAGTCCAATCCAGTT
Organism: Vicia faba; assembly: GCA_948472305.1. Classification (NCBI taxonomy): domain Eukaryota; kingdom Viridiplantae; phylum Streptophyta; class Magnoliopsida; order Fabales; family Fabaceae; genus Vicia; species Vicia faba. The sequence continues at coordinate 794,876,624 of OX451740.1, read as the reverse complement.
TCCCCAGGAAAGTTGGAATCCATCTCCCCAAGCAGTAAGCTTATCCCCAGTAGATTCTGGAAGCTTATCCCCGTAGAGCACGAACGCGTCCCCCGGCTTTATTCAAAGGTTATTTCCCTATCAGGATATAACTGGGTTATCCTCAGCCAAAAGCCACGGAAAGATCGTCCCCGACGAAGTATTCCTATCCTCAGCAGAGTCTATTAACACTTCCAACATAACAATGGTATCCCCAGCGGAGTTATCATCATCCCAGCAAAATATCTCTCTCCCCACAGAGCATTTTTCCAGCAATGTCGCTAGAGTAATTTTCTCCCCGCAGAGTGTTCTATTCGCCAAGTTTATTCCCCAACGGAGTTATCTTCTCCTACCGGTATTCTTGCAACCATCACTCCCCAGTGGAAACAGAAGCTCTACATCAGCCCAGGATTTAACTTCCCGGCACCCGTCAAGGATTTATTTTCCTAAGACGAAAACATACATTCCTAAACATCGCACTTCCATACATTGTAGCAGGCATATATGCATCATGAACATACAATCTCATTTATGTTGAGAACATCATTGCTTGATCCGTATCATGCATTGCATATGACTGACCTTTACCTTGCAGGAAAGATCCTGTTAAGTTCTCAGCTATGTCCAAGACTTTAGCCTGGTTCAGTTAAATCGACCCTAAGATTTTCCTGATTCTTATCCAGTCAAAGGCCTTCTCTGGTTCAGTCAGATCGACCCTAAGATCTCCCTGATTCTTATCCAGTTGAAGATATTCCAAGACCTAGCCTGGTTCAGTTAAATCGACCCTAAGATTTTCCTGATTCTTATCCAGTCAAAGGCCTTCTCTGGTTCAGTCAGATCGACCCTAAGATCTCCCTGATTCTTATCCAGTTGAAGATATTCCAAGACCTTGCTTGGTTCAGTTAAATCGACCCTAAGATTTTCCTGATTCTTATCCAGTCAAAGGCCTTCTCTGGTTCAGTCAGATCGACCCTAAGATCTCCCTGATTCTTATCCAGTTGAAGATATTCCAAGACCTAGCCTGGTTCAGTTAAATCGACCCTAAGATTTTCCTGATTCTTATCCAGTCAAAGGCCTTCTCTGGTTCAGTCAGATCGACCCTAAGATCTCCCTGATTCTTATCCAGTTGAAGATATTCCAAGACCTTGCTTGGTTCAGTTAAATCGACCCTAAGATTTTTCTGATTCTTATCCAGTCAAAGGCCTTCTCTGGTTCAGTCAGATCGACCCTAAGATCTCCCTGATTCTTATCCAGTTGAAGTTATTCCAAGACCTTGCTTGGTTCAGTTAAATCGACCCTAAGATTTTTCTGATTCTTATCCAGTCAAAGGCCTTCTCTGGTTCAGTCAGATCGACCCTAAGATCTCCCTGATTCTTATTCCAGTTGAAGATTCCAAGACCTTAGCCGGTTCAGTTAAATCGACTCCTAAAGATTTTTCTGATTCTTATCCAGTCAAAGGCCTTCTCTAGTCTAGTTAAATCGATTCCTAAAGATTTTCCTGATAAAGACTCAGTAGAAGACATCCCAGATTCTCTCATCGTTACTGTTGAGGTTGAAGTCGCCTATGATTCTCTCACCGTTACTGTTGAGGTTGAAGTCGCCCAAGATTCTCTCATCATTACTGTTGAGGTAGTAATCACCCCAGGTTTTCTCAGTGTTACTGTTGAGGTAATAATCGTCCAAGGTTCTCACACCATCCCGTTGAGAGCACGTCTAAAGAGCTCAAAGATTCAATTCCTGTAACCAGTCAGGGTACCTTTACACAAAGAATTTGAAGACCAACTCCTGTAACAGGTCAGGTAATCATCTTTCTTTTTTCAGGTATGCAAGTTCTCGCTAAGGAATCTCTTACACGATCGACACCCAGATGGCATCTATAAGCCCATCCACCTATCCATCACCTCTCAACATGGTATCTGTAAGCCCATCTTCCTATCCATCAATCTCCAAATGGCATCTGTAATCCCATTCCCATCATCACACTGCTAACATGTGAGCGCAAATTTCTGGGCACTCTAGTGTTCAATCATCTCCCACCTTCGGATTACGAAAGGCACGCCAGCCAATCTACATCCTCAGGTCTAAGAAGATTGAACAGGGGCAACTGTTGTACCCCAAAATTTGCCCTCCCATATTCTTCAAGATTTGCAAAGAGCATGCTTCAAAATCTCCCAAAGGTTGCACAGTTCAGTGGCCTCCTAACAGTCAAAAATTAGGGTTTGGATTCTAGCAAAGAAATTGAAGTTTCCAAGGGTCCAATCAAGTCCCACATGCCTACAAACATGGTCAAGCATCCATATGCCAAGTTTCAAGACTTACAACACAAAATTGCACAGTCAAAAACCCTAATTGCTCAACAGTCAACTGCAGGAGCAAAATGGTCATTTGACAGTCAAAAGTCAAAAATTTTGGTCAACATCTTATTTTGAAGCCACAAACATCATTTGATCAATTCTTGATCATGATTCTCAAAGCATGGCTCAAAAAGTCTCAAGATGCAAAAGTTTCTATTTTTGGACAATTGAAAAAGTCAACTGCAAATTGACCAAGGCATAACTTCCACATGGTTTATCATAAAAATTCCATCCAAATCTAATTTTGAAGATAATGACATTTCCTACAACTCATCTTCACACTTCAAGTCCAAGAAATGCTCCCACAAAAAGTTATCAATTTCAACATTATAGGTCATTTTCAAAAGTCAACAAAAAGGGACTTTAAGTCAAAGACCATAACTTGAGATTGGTAAATCAAAATGACATGGGACCAAAGGCATTGGTTAGAGGACTTCAAGACCTTTCCAAAATGTCCAAGAACATGATCAAAGCTTAAAAATTGAGCAAGATATGCCTTGTGGAAGTTGGGAAATTTTTGGGAATTTTGAAAAGTCAACTTTACTTCAAATACCTCAAAATTGCTAATGGGCCTCAATTTCTTCCAAGAATCATCACCCAAAATCTATGCACGACCCATTGACCCAAAGGGGAGTTATTTTCCTATTTTTAATTAATTAATTTAATATTTAATCTATTTAATTCATTTAATTAAAATTAATTATAAGAAAAATACTAATCCATGCTTTTCAAATCTTTTTGTGCATAGAATTCACTCAAGATTTCGTGCACTATTCAATAAGGAAAGAATCAAGGTGATTGGCAATGATTGGCATCAAAAAGACATGAAAAAGATTGAAAAAGATTCATGAAAATCACAAATTTGAAAAGCATTAAAACATGGATTTTTGGGCTTTGTTTGTGACCTAATTCATTGACATACATATACACAATGCAACCCTAATGCTAGACACAAGAAAGCTGCGCCCAAGAACACCAAACAACTTTGCATTATTTTCATAAAAAACTCAAAACTGTTTTCACAGTTCCAGCGCAATTCAAAGCAAAAGAACCATCCCACAAGCTTGCCAAGGTTAACAGGAATCTATCCCAATCAAAATCACGCTTCCATACTCAAAGAATTGGTAGATAGAAGCTGGACTTTCTTCTAAAATTTGCATATTCGTATTTTGATTTACACGCATTATCCATGCATTTTTCTTGTTGATTTGTACTAACATGACTGCTCTGAAGCTAATGGTACCGCCCAATTGAAGAATGGCCTCATGTACCATAATCCACCATGAACACACGTTAGGGTTCCAGAAACCTTGATTTAGGGTTTTTCACGTAAAGGAAAATTGGACCATCAAATTAATACAGGCAAATTCGTCAGAACAAGACGAAACGATTGATGTCATCGCGCCTTTTTTATATTGATTACACAGCTATTCGCTATTTTCACGTTTTCAGTTTGTGGGGGTTTAAAACCCCCGCTATTTAATTGCTTTTTGTTTCAGAACAATGGAAGAAGATGATGCGTGGAGGGACATGAATGGTGCGTTCAAATAATTGGCGCGAGTTTTCTTTTGTTCCAGAATATTGGCACTTTTTGTATATAATAATTATGTTCCACTATGCTTATGAATGAATGCGCTGGCTCAGTTGGTGGAAAGGAGTGTTTACAAGCATTGGGACCTGGGTTCGATTCCCAGGTCCCCTATACTCTTAATATTTTTTCTTGCAATATGTTCAGGTACACTGGCTGTCCTACAGTTCACCATACGCCCCAACGCATATGCTTGCCATGTGTCCCTGAGACCAATCCAAGAGCCAGGATGTGAGTTCCATCATGCACTTTAGTCAAGGGGTCTACACGTGACCATCAAAAGTCAAACAAGGCCTGGGATTGAGTGGGCCTGATTGCTTGCATACACCTCCTACTGGGCCAGAAAACCCCCCCTGTTTGTATATTTATTTTCTTTCTAATTTTCCTCTTTAATTTTAATTCTTTTCAATTTGTTTTAAATTCATAAAAATAATTCCTTATAACATAAAAATCAGAAAATCATAAAACAATAAAAAATATGTTTTGTTAATATTAATTTCTATTAATTTTGTAAATAAGTTTTAATAACCAAATTAGTTTAATTTTAGGCTTAATTTTAATATTTTTCTTAATAACCAATAAAAACATAAAAATTAGGGTTTCTAGCTTTTTTACTCTTTTTTTTTTCAATAATTAAAATTTCTTCTTATTATTATTAATAATTAATTATTTTTGTAAATAAATATGCCATTTAAATAATTAGGTTAAATTAGGTCAAACTTAAATATTTTTCTTTAGTAAATTAAAAACAATTTAGAACTAGGTTTTTATATTTAACTTTTAATTCCAATTAATTCTTCTTTTTTTCATAAATACAAAAAACATAAAAAATAAGTTCTTTCTCTCATTTAATCATTAATTAACCTTTAGTTTTAATTTAATTCCTTTAAAGGGTCCAACGCCCTCGCATTCGACTCTTATTTCTTTTCGCGCCAATTATTTTTATTTCTTTTATGAATGTAATGTATTTGCCCCGAAGCTTTGTAATAGATAATTAGGATATTTATTTTCCGCATTTTTCTTTTCAAATCGGGTCTTGGTTTAATTTGGCGATGTAGACCCGCGCCTTTGTAATAGCGTAGGACCTTTATTTTCCGCATTTTAATTCCCGCACCTTTTAACTATTAATAATCACATGAAAGAATGTATGCTCAAATAAAATCAACGCGTAGCTCACCCAATGCATGCTCAAGATAAAATATAACTGAAAATGACACACAATTCACACACCACTCCCAGGGTACGCCTCACTGTTGCCTTGCCCCTCGAAACGTGGTCGTCGAGTAGAGGACGTTTTAGTAAGTCCTCATGTCCATGAACATGGCATGGGGGTAGCTTCTAAGGTATCCTCCTATTGCTCTGGTGACCACACTGTCCCTAAAACTCGAATTGACCCGAACACCTCCAACGGTGGTGCTACCTACCTCTCAATGGTGGGATGGCACTACCTTAAGGACATTTACACAGACTAATTCCTTAGGGTAGGTGGATGACTCGTAGATACTTGCTTTAATTCAAAACAAATCAAAAACTTCTTTTCACACCGACACTTTGCAAAAAGCTTTCAAAAACAACTTTTCAAACACTCTTGAGGACTGATACAAGAGTCGAACTGAAATTTTAAACGGAACTTTTTTCAAACCCACTCTGAAAAGCAAACAAACATTTTGAAAACACAATGAGCAAGTATCTAAGAGCCCATGGATAACCATGGATAGAAAGGGTGCTAACACCTTCCCTTTCTATAAATCTACCTCCCGAACCGAGAACTAATCTCAATAAGGAATTTTTCTGTGCTTTTGTCCTTTCCATTTGGAGAAAATAAAAGACGGTGGCGACTCTTGCTTCCGCGACATTTCGCGAACCAGCGCTAAACAGTCAGTTCCAGATCCACCGATCACAGTGGCCCTTATATATTGTCTTGTTTCTTAAAGCCATTAGTAATTGTCTTTCTGTTTTTTATGTGTATGTTTGTAAGCAGTAATCACATTCAAATGCATATGTTCAAAACTAATCACTGGACGTTTTCGCAAACAAAATAGAAAAATAAAAACAAGTAGTTTTCACTTTCAAAGGAATAATAACTTTGTATTAAATTGAATAAGTGTTTCTGTACAAGGAGACGAACATCCTAGTAAGAGAATGTCGTCGTAAGAATGAAACTAATACAAAATAGTGTACAAATAAAAATAGCTATGTGCAATAACCCCATTGGATTCCCGTTCTGCTATTGCCTTATGTCTTTGAGCATCTCATCTCTTTCGCTGCTTGTTCGAAGCTGATTGGATCGATTAGTACCATTTGAGCTTGATAGTTGATACTGAAGATTGGTTGTAAGGTGATCCAACAGGACATAATTATACGCTTTAAATCCCTAACTTTTGCCTGGACCGCCCTTTCAGGTTTTCAGTCCACCGGAATACCCTTTTTTGCCTAAGTCGCCTTTTCAGGTTTTCGACTTGCTGGGTGTATAGCTCTTTTTATGTATATCCCTAATTTTTTCCCGAACCTTTTTGGTTCGCCGGAATGCCCTAATTTTTGCCTAGGACAATCGACCTAGCGGGTCTTTGTTCATGCGTAATATCTTTTAACTATGTCCGCGTTTACCGGGTGTGGAAGGTCGTCACCGTCCATAATGGTTAAGATCATGGCTCCGCCAGAAAATATGTTCTTGATCACAAATAGCCCTTCGTATATGGGAGTCCATTTGCCCCTGGGATCACCTTATGGTAGGATAATGCACTTGATTATCAGATCACCGGCCTGATATACTTGACGTTTGACCTTCTTGTTAAAAGCTTTGATCATACATTTTTGGTACATCTGACCATGACAGACAACCGCGAGCCTCTTCTCATAAATCTGGTTTAATTGGTCAAGTCGAGTCTGAACCCATTCGTCTTCACTAAAACCTGCATCCTTAATGATTCTCAAGGAAGGGATCTGGACTTCCATGGGTAGGAAAGATTTCATACCGTATACCAAAGAGAAAGGAGTTGCCTCTGTTGATGTATGCATTGTGGTACGGTAACCATGAAGAGCAAATGGTAACATCTCGTGCCAATATTTATATGTCACTGTCATCTTCTGTATGATCTTCTTAATGTTTTTATTAGCAACTTCTACAGTGCCATTCATCTTCGGCCGGTAAGGAGAAGAGTTATGATGCTGGATCTTGAATTGCGTGTAGAGCTTGGTGATCATAGTGTTATTGAGATTGGTACCATTATCTATAATGATTCTTTCTGGAATACCGTACCGATAAATAAGGTTATGTCTGATGAATCAGACCACATCGTTCTTGGTAACATAAGCAAATGAGGCTACCTCGACCTACTTTGTGAAATAATCAATGGTGACGAGGATGAAACGGTGCCCATTAGAAGCTGTAGGTCTAATCTCTCCAATCATGTCGATGCCCCACATTACAAATGGCCACGGAGCAGTCAAGATGTTTAGAGGAACCAGAGGCACATGTACTTTATCAGCATAGATCTGGCATATGTGACAAGTTCATGAATGTTGATAACAATTTGCTTCCATAGTGGACCAATAGTATTCTGCCTGTAGGATCTTTTTATCCATTGAGTGCCCACTAGAATGGGTGCCAAAGGTACCTTCATGCAAATCAACCATAATCTTCTCTGCTTCACTCTTGTCTACACACCGAAGCAAAGTAGAGTCATGATTGCGCTTGTAGAGGATCCCGTTACTGCGGAAGAACTTGGCAGAGAACCTTCTTAGAAACTTATTATCATTGACGGAAGATCCCTTAGGGTACTCTTGGGCTTCAAGATATCTTTTGACTTCATGGAACCAAGGCTTGTCCACTACTTCTTCAGTACCAATATCGTGACAATATGTTGGTTCATCCATCCTTTCAATAGTGATCTGAGGAGCCTCATTATCCCACCTGACTTTGAATATGGATGAAATAATAGCTAGCACGTGTGCTAGTTGATTTTCCTCTCGTGGAAAATGCTCAAAGGTAATTTCTTGAAAGTATGGAATTAGCGTTAACACATGCTCTTTGTAAGGAATAAGATTAGGATACTTCATGTCCCATTCTCCTTTGATTTGACTGATCACTAGGGCCGAGTCTCCAAATACATTCAAGAATTTGATCCTCAAGTCGATAGCAGCTTTGAGACCCATGATGCATGCTTCATATTCAGCCATATTGTTGGTACAATTGAAATATAATCTAGCAGTGAAAGGAGTATGACAGTCTTCAGGAGATATGATCACAACACTGATTCCATTGCCAAGAGCGTTGAAAGCTCCGTCAAAAACCATAATCTATTGGGATCCTTTTTCAGGTCCTTCATCCGGTCCAGATTCTTCACAATCAGTTACTAGCATGCTGTTTTCATCCGAGAACTCAAAATTCATGGATTGATAGTCGTCCACAGCCTGATGAGCCAAATGATCAACTAATACACTTCCCTTAATTTCTTTTTGGGTTGTATATTGAATGTGGTATTCGGTCAGGATCATTTTCCATCTTTCTATTCTTCCGAAGAGAGCGAGCTTCTCAAAGGCATTGTGGCAGTCGTCATTCCACTTCACTGCTTGATCTTTCTTAAACAATTTGAAGGTTGGCTCACAAGTAGCGGTCAGATGGGAAATGAACCTGTAAATGTAGTTTAGACGTCCCAAGAATCCCCTGACCTCCTTCTCAGTGCAAGGAGTTGACATTTCTTGTATAGCTTTGACCTTTGCAGGGTCAACTTCAATGCCTTTGCCGCTGACAACGAAACCTAAGAGCTTACAAGATCTTACTCCAAAGGTGCATTTATTCGGGTTCAGCCTCAGTTTGTACTTTTTTCAATATTTCAAACAGCTTCTGTAGATGAAAGAGATGCTCCTCTTTAGTCTGAGACCTGGATATCATATCATCAACGTAGACCTCTATCTCGTGATGGATCATATGGTGAAACAAATCTACCATAGCACGTTGATAGGTTGCCCCAACGTTCTTTAGCCAAAATGGCATAACTTTGTAACAGAAAGTGCCCCACTGGGTGACGATGGTCGTTTTTTCCATGTCCTCAGGTGCCATTTTGATCTGATTATACCCGGATAAGCCATCCATGAAGGAGAATACCTTATGTTGTGCGGTGTTGTCAACCAGAACATCAATACGGGGAAGTGGGAAGTCATCTTTGGGTCTTGCCCTATTCAGGTCTCTGTAATCCACACACATACGTACTTTACCATCCTTCTTAGGTACTGGAACCACGTTAGCAACCCATTATGGATAAGATTTGACGGCTAAGAAACCAGCATTGAACGGTTTCATGACTTCAGCCTTGATATTTTCTGACATCTCAGGCCGCATGCGATAAACCTTCTATTTCACAGGAGGGCAGTCTTCTTTTGTCGGAAGGCGATAAACCACGATATCAGTGTCAAGTCCTGGAATGTCTTTGTATGACAAGGCAAAAACCTCAACATAGTCACGTAGCATCTGTATTAATCGTTCTTTGACACTATGCTCAAGATTGGCACCTATCTCGACTTCTTTCTTGTCCTCTTCAGTACCCAAGTTAAATGTCTCAACTGGCTCTTCATGAGGTTGTATTTCCCTTTCTTCCGGTTGTAACAGTCAGGCAAGTTCTCTCGGTACTTCACAATCTTCCTTACTTCCATCCTCGGCTTGGTAGATCAAATTTTCAAAGTCGTAATTGGCAATAGAAAAACTGTTATCAATGGGATCCAGAGCAGATGTGGATATGCAGTTTGATACGTGGGTGTGTGTAAGAGCATAACTGTATATTTTTTTATAAAGTAAAAAGCATAAAAGAAAAAACAAAGAGAAAAAAAATTGTATGAAAAACGTCCAATATTTTATTGATGACATATGAAAATGAAGTAATGGCCCTCACAAATAGACCATTGTGCTTCAGGTAAGACACAAGGCTTTAAAGTTTCAATTGTTCAAATATTACATATCCTCAAAAACAAAAAGACAAATTAATCTTGAATAAAAGAGATGGGAACAAAATCTTTGGCCTCCCAATTGCTGAGTCCACCGCTAATAGTTGGAAAGATCCACTTGTCCATGTCATAACTACTGTCAGCATCTTCTATGGCGGAGACAACATCAATAGCACTGACTCTCAGGCCATGCTTGGGCATATGTGCAATTATGACGTTAGGAGTCTCAGGGGGGTCAAATTCAACCTCCTTTGCATCAATAAGATCTTGCACCTTGTTCTTAAAAGCCCAACAATCATTTGTATCATGACCTGGAGTTTCATAGTGGTAGGCACATAGGGCATTTGGGTTGTAGCGGGGAGACGCAGTGTTGAGATTCTTTAGAGCTTCCTTCAGAGTCACCAAATTGGACTTCATCAAATATGGTAAGACCTGGGATAAGGTCATGTTGATCTGAGTAAATTGTCTTTTGGGCGCATCCGGCCTGCGCTGATTGTTTCGTTGTTGGTTTAGTTCAGGATTGGAAGTCATAACAACCCCTACCATCGAGCGATGCTTAGTTTTGTTATGATTTCTTTGGCCATAAGCATCACTGACCTCCTTCTTTCCAATGAAAGGTTTTTTGGCAGTACTGAAGGATACATCTCTTTAAATTTTACCACTTTTAATGCCAGCTTCTACCCGTTCACCAGTCAATATCAGTTCAGTGAATCCAACAGAAGAGCTTCTAATTAGATGGTTAAAGAATGGACCAGACAACGTGCCCAAGATCATGTCCACCATATCCCTATCAAACAAAGGAGGCTGGACTCTTCCCATAAGGTCTCTCCATTTTTGGGCATAATCTTTAAAACCTTCACCGGAACCCATATACACACTTTACAACTGTGTACGAGTTAGGGAGAGGTCAACATTATATTGATACTGCTTGTAGAAAGAAGCAGTCAGATCTTCCCAATTATGAAGATTGGTCGTTTCCAGTTGATAGAACCATTCCAACTGAGTCCCTAACAAACTCTCCTGGAAGAAGTGTACCCACAAATTCATATCAGTAGTGTGGGGTTGAATCTTCCTGACATACGACCTTAAATGCAGCTTAGGACAGGAGACACGTTCATACTTAGATAATGTAGGGACCTTAAATTTATGCGGGATGACCACCCTTGAGACCAGTCCCAGCTCCTCAAAATCCAGCCCGGGTATCCTCTGGATCTCCATAGCATTGAGTCGATCCTCCAGTTGTTTGTATTTATCATCAGCAGGAGGATATTGCTCCTCAAAATAATCAGGTTCATCTCCCTCAGACTGTGGGTTGTTGTCTCCCTCCTTGGGTTTTTCTTCTTGATTGTCCCCTTCATCCGACGTGGTTGGAAATCTAGAGCTCGCTTGGTCGGACCTCTGAACCTTCTACCCAAATTAAAGACACCAGCTGGTTTCTTTGGCTTTTTGGTCTTCTCTTTGACAATCAGAGCTTTCAGGTCTTCTTGCCCCTTGACCAGAGCCAGGAACATTTGTTGAAACTGAGTGTTTTGAGCTTGAAGATCTTTTACTGTTTGTTCGAGAGCCATTTCTTTTGCTGAAATAAACAACGAAAAGAATAAGAAACATGTCTTGAAATACCTGCTTATGCAATGAAGTGTATGCTATGCTTATGCGATGTTTTCAAGGACTTCGGGAAGTTTAAATTTGTGAACCAAAATGAAACAAAGATTTTATTATTAGAATTCAAAATATAATTGCCTTTTAGGTTTACAATTGAAAGAAAAAAAAAATCTAAAATCCAAGAAATCTAGTTTCCCATGGGCGCTTCCTCTTTGTGCCTAGATAGACATTAATACTTTTTTTCTTCGTGAAGTTGCTTCGTGAGCTCCAACACTTTCTTCTCATTGACATAGAAATAATCTCTAAAGGTATCACATTCTTCCTTCAACTGAATCCAGGATCTCTGCAGCTCTTCAAGATCAATGGACATGTCAAGATAGAGAACTGTATAAGGAACATCTCCTTCTGTGATGGGTTCCACAACTACTAGTAAGATGGCTATATATGGAATTATAAGGTTCTGAGCGCGAGCTCGTATCCATTTGAGATAAGGTTCCATATGGATGGAAGTCTTAGGCCCTAAGGTCTTGGTGTCAAATCTGTTTACCATGCCCCAAGCTCGTATGAACCTCTGATGATACCCTTGAACATCATCCTCGCAGTTAAACATAATGCCCTATATAAGCATATCGTGGGGACCATCCCTTAGAGCATAACCAAATTGTCACAAAGCTAGAGAAGGATTATAAGTTATGCCTCCCCTAATGCCAAGTAGTGGGACATTAGGGAATTCCCCGCAACAATTAATGACAGAAATATCTCCCATATATCGTGAATACCAGAGAATATCCGAGTGAGAAAGTGACATTATCCTTCGCGACCAACCCAAAACTTATTCATTCTTCAATACTTATTTAAGGAGGTGAGAAATAAACCACCTTGACATCAATGGCACGCAACACATAAGAATCCCTTTTCTCTTCATGGTGCAAGTGTGGAGGGTATACAAGATGTCTCTGAGTAGAGTAGGCACAGGGTTACGAGAGAGGAAAAAATTGATAGCACTCACATCTATGAGTGAGTCTAGATTAGGGAACAACACTAAGCCATAGATTAGAAGGGCCAAAACCTCCTCAAAAGCTTGGAAATCCAAATCATCCCAAAACAACTGAGCTTTCTCTAATAGGAATTTGACAAAAAACCCTTGACTCCGCTTCTTGTTTCCCAGTTGGATGCAATATTAGACTGTTTCAGATGCAAAGTTGTTGCAATGACTTCTGGCTTTGGAGCTTCTTCTAAACCGGTGAAAGGCATCTGATCAAGAATATGTATGCCCAATATTTTAGAGAATTCTTCCATGATGGGTACCGGCTGATAGTCTAGGAAATGGAAGCAATGGTGTTTAGGGTCAAAGAATTGAAAGAGTACACTCATCATCTTCTCATTAAAGCTCGAGGTAACCATATTGAGAAGTCGACCATATTTATTGGTGAACGAAGAAGTCTCAGGAACCCTTGACACTAGCTCTTTGAGTTGGAGAGGTATTCTTACAAAGCTGATTCGAATAGTATTTCTACGAGCAGAAGCCATGATCTACAAAAAAGAACAAAGATAAATTCCCTTGGTCCTTGAAATGGTCAGTGTAATTAAAAATGGATGTTACAATGCATGATGTCATGTTTAAGAAAATTAATCACACACAAGAAAAACATACAAGACCTTAGGTTTAGGCTTGCATGGAGTTTATAGGTAAATACCCTCTTGAAGTATAGTTGGTTTAACATGTCTTAGAAAAGTAACCGGGTTCTAAGGAGTCTCAATATCATTGATCTTTCTTTATCGAGCATCATTTCAGCTTAGCAATCTTTTCTTGCGGCCGAAACATCTCGAAAGTCCAATATCAATGAGTGTAGCATCGAGTATCAACCAATCCCCAACTTTACACCGAGGCCGCCTATCTCACTACTTTCTAATGGCCAAGTTTGTTCAACTAAGGTTCTAAGGTCCATTAGTGCTTCAAGATACCACGCGGCGACCCCGTATTTTCCTCGATTCAACACAAGGGATATCGATACCAACCAAAGTGTCACACCAACACAGCTATCGCTTCAAACATATCGGTCTATGCCGTACAGTCTCCATGATCTATTGCTGTTTACCTAAAAAGATACCCCCAAATACGGGTGTAGGATCTATAGTAACAACTTAAACAACCCTCCAAGGATAAAGAATACAAAGAAAGCGATTACAATTTTTTTTAAATGAACTAACTCTTAAGGTAACCCCACTTTTATTTATAATTTCCCAGCAGAGTCGTCAGTTTTGTGATACGGTCATAAAGGCAACATGTAGAGGCACTTTAGCAATTTTTTTAGGGACTAGATCATTTACCAAAAGGCAACACCGTAGGGTCATCGAGGGACTATTATCTTTTGATTTACGGGTCTTTACTAAAGCGTCCCCATTTCAAGGGACATGGCTGTTTTACTTTCCGAAAGGCAACCAAAGTGGGCGTACCTTAGAGGTGTATATGTACAAGTGATTCAATTCGGTTCATTTATCTTTGTTATTAGGTTTGCTAGTTCTTTGTTTTAAGTCTTTCCATACAAGCCTAATTACTAGCAGTTAATATTTTGCAGAAATTTAAAGTGTGGGAATCGTAAATCCTACGCTATTACAGTGCTTCGGGGATGGGGATATTTACATGTACAAAAAATTGGGGGAAGAAAATAAAGAAATCAGTAGAGGGCCCTAGTAATTATATTACATTCCATCCGCAGATACAAAAATATAGAGAAAAAAAAAGAAAGGAAATATTGAACGTGCGCGAAATGGAGAAGAACATTTAAAACCCTAAATAAACTAAATAAAAGAAAACTTTTTTGGTTTTGTTGTTTATTTTAAGAAAATAGTTAAAATTAAAATGAGAGAGACTAAATTTAATCCTAATTAATTAAATAAATACAAATAAACTAATTCTAATATTTTTTATATTTTTGTTAAGAAAATATTTGAATTAAGTAACCTATTTCTAATTGATTTTAAATTAATAAAATAAAGTCAAAATAATTAATTAAATTAACTTAATGAAAATTAAATTAATTGAAAAATCCTAAGTCTATTATTTTTTATGATTTTTGATTTTTATGATTTGATAAAAAAGGTTTTAAAAATAAAATATAAAACAAATAAAAAGTTGAAAAGAAAAATAGAAAATAAACTGGGCCTAATGTCTAAAGTAAATGGGGGTGCATTTTTGAAATTTGCTAGGCCCATGATAGACCAAGCCTAGACTCTGCGCCTAATCCAACGTCACTGGCTTTTGAGCATCCATCATGGACATCTGGATCTGGATCATTTGATCTGGCGCTGATGAGATCCAATGGCAATGATGATGGAACATATGATACGCGCGCTTGGATTTAGTACACGGGATCTGTAAAGTATGTATTAGAAAAATAAAATTGCTGGACCTGGGACTCGAACCCAGGTCCTCTTCCTTTTCACAAGCGTTGCCTTGCCAACTGAGTTGTTGTTTCATTCGTTTATATAAATAACAAAATAATATAATATGTAAAACAGGAGTCATAAATATATTTGAAAATAAAAACACGCACGCTGGCTCCAGTGGACCAATAGGATTATATCATTTTGACACGCGGACTCCACCAGAGTCAACCATTTGCAGGGGTGCTAAAGTCAAACTCCGGTCACCTTCTCCGGGCAAACCTCCATCCTCACGCAAAACCTTGAATGTAATGATTCTAAACAGGCACAAACATCAATATGAACATATGTATGCACAGAGAAATCATTTATATTGCATAAATAAAAGTTTTTAGTTCAAAGAAGTATACCAAACCGGTGACATACGATCCAGTTGTTTGAGAGGGTTACAAGCTTGGAAAGTGGCAGGGATATGTTCCTTGTGTCTTCAGGAATGAATTTGAGTCCTTAGTTTAGACCGAGGAAGGTTGGAAACACGTTTTCTGGATTTGACAACTTTGAATATTTTTTGCAATTTTGGAGTGTTCTCTCTAGGCTATGTATGCATCTGCAATGCTTGCTCATGGCTTGTATTTATAAAGGAGATGGGGGGGGGGGACATGATAACATGGAAAGAATTAAACCCATAAACGTTTTTTTAAACCATGATCATAATTTGAAAAAATACCAAAAATGGATATTTCATGCCATTTTCAAAGTTGGATGAACCTGATCACATTTGCACAAATTCTTGGGCTCAAGACTAACCCATTTCATCAGCCCATATTGCCATAACCAATATTTAATATTTTATGCTATTTTATTTTGTTTTTATTTGAATAAAACAAAATAAATAAGGATAAAATAGGTAGAAATGGCAAGGAAATGTAGAAATGATTTCATAGGTTTTCCATAAAGTTAGGAAGATGTTTGAAACCCAAAAAGTTAGGCCATTGACCTAAAAATTTAAGTTTGCTCAATGCACAATTCTTGAAACCTTCCAAATTTTCCCAACATGGGAAAGCCATAATTTGCTCAATTTTTATCTCATGATGATTATCTTTGAATTTTTGGAAAGCCCAATATGTCTACTTCAATCCCTATTTTGTTCAATTTTGCATTTAAAGACTTTATCTTGATGTAATTGGTCTCGATAAAAAGTGTCTTTTGTTGACTTTTTGAAAATGGCTTGTAATGTATGAACATGTATCTTTCAAATGGTGCATCTCTTGGACTTGAGGGAAAAAGATAAGTTGTAGGGAATTGGATTATATTCAAAATAAGCTTTGGTTGGGGAAAAATGGATGGAGTATGTGAAAGTTATGTCTGGTCAAAGTTCAGTTGACTTTTCCTATAGAAACCATAATTTAGCAATTTTTGACTTTTGATAGATTAAGAGTATTTATTGAGGAATCATGATCAACCCTTGATCAAATGATATATATCACTTCAAAATGTTGATGTTGACCAAAAATCTTGAAGTTTGACTGTATATAGGCCATAATTGACTTTTGACCTAACACAGTTGATTTTCAAACATTTGAGCAATTGACTAAGCAAACTTGTAGTGTAAGGCATGAAATTTGTCATGGACAATATTGAAGGCATATTAGGACAATGGAAAACATTTGAGACCTTTGGAGCTCACACATCTTGGTGAAAAGTGAAACCCTAGTTAGAGGTTCATTTCTTAGGAGGAGAATTTGTCTGGTCAATTCTTGGTCAACCTTGAGCAATTGGGAACCTCAATGAACATGTGTTGAGTAAAAATGGGAGGGAAAATTTTGGGGTACAACAGGTGGTATGGTGATTATCATATGGTTGAATGTGGAGTAGTTCGACATCCCTACATTAATTGATGAAATTCTGGTGTCTGGTTTACTTTGACCTCACATAGAATTTTTAATTCTTAAAGGACTATGTGGGAATTTTTTTTATTAATAACCAAGTATTAAAAAAATATTTCGCGAATAACCGGGTTTCCGAAAAAATTACGCAAATAACCATGTTTGAGATGGCTCCACAAAGGAGGAGCCATCTCATTTGGCGCATCCTCCTCTTTTTATAAGGGAGGCGCCAACTCACTTGGCGCCTAAGGGCAAATGGCAAGCCCTAAGCCAAGTGAGATGGCGCCTATGTACAAAATTAGGTCAAAAAAATTTTTTTTTTCTTTCCTGCGCGTTGCGTATTAGACAGAGATAAACAAAATTGATTTTTTATTTGAAAAAATATAATTACATTTAACTGTTTTACATTTAAATAACAGTAAAAAAATAGATACAAAAAATACTGGAAAAAAAAAAGATACATCAATGATCCCCAGGAACCCGGTAATGACCCCCAGTTCCGCATCCCCGTCCTCGCCTTTCTCTTGCTGGGTGCCGTCTCGTTTCCTGTTGCGGCAAGGTCGATGGCCCAGCGAAGTCAATGCGATCCGAATCCATAAAATCAGTAAGATCTCCATATCTCGAAGATCCGCTCTGGTACAGTCGGTTACCCATACCCTCGAAGTTTGGTCGTGTTGGCGGTGGGTGGGGTTCCATGGTTGGTCGGTAGCATTGGTCGTCTGAGTATGGGGGGTAGAAAGGAAATGGATCTTGGGGTGTTTGGTACTGTGGATGTTGGGTTGTTTGGTGATATGGTGGTTGATGGTAGGTTTGGTCGGGTTGGTCATAATCTTCTGACATTCCCATATCAGGGCTTAGGCTGGATGTTGAGGGCCCCATATTGGGATATGTGGAAGACTGAAATTGTGTATGGGGTATGTGGGTTTGCTGGTATTGGGGTTGGTATTGTGGTTGGGTTTGAGGCATATCTGGGTATTGGTAGTTTGGCGGTGATTGTGGTTGGTAGTACGACATTTGGTTGTAGTTGTGTTGTGGTGGGGAATGTGGTTGTGTGTTTGTTGGTCTGTTTCTTCTTGGGGGTTGGTTTGAGGTTGATGGATTTTGGGTTTGTTGGTGGGGAATCGAGGGTTGTGCCCATTGTGTGCGTGGGTCAACCAAGTACCTCGGATGAGACACGTGCATATCTGGGTTACTAACCGACCTGTACCACGACATATATTGATCGGTGTGTCACATGTTACCTTGAGTAAGGAAAATAGGGGATTGCAAGATGTAGCGGTGACGCCTTTGCCACATTTTACACCATTCTGGAGCA
Source organism: Vicia faba (assembly GCA_948472305.1). Lineage (NCBI taxonomy): Eukaryota > Viridiplantae > Streptophyta > Magnoliopsida > Fabales > Fabaceae > Vicia > Vicia faba. The sequence continues at coordinate 794,858,534 of OX451740.1, read as the reverse complement.
AAGTCTTTCCAGTTGGTTAGATTCCACTAGGCGTCGACCCTTTTTAGATGCCAGGGGGACAAATCTGTTGGATCACTTGGTATCTCTTGGATCATTCCGAACTGCATCTTCACACGGTCGCTGTGGTGCATCTCCACAATGTTGAACCGAATGAGTGCAGTCTTTGCAGTCCAAGTTGCTGCATCCTCTGGATTTGGAGAATGGTCCAAACCCAAATATGGTCTCCAGACGAACTGCGATAAAATTTAAATCAGGTAAGCGCAAAAGTAATGTATAAATAATTAAAATGAACAAAAGTTAAAAGCTACGACTTACGTCATCTGGGCCTAAGTGATCCAACAGATTCCGGTAGAGTGCGACATTGAATCTGGGATTCTTGCCGTAATCCATACCCCTCACGCAGTACCTATAGGAAATGAGAAACATGTTATTTTTAGCATATATTTTGGAAAGAGAAGAATAGTTATAAATGCTATAACTTAATGACTTACTTTGTTGCGTAAGGGAAACCAAAAGTGTTGTTGTTGATGGGGTTTAAGGACTCCATCCTCCACCAACCCCAGGCTTGTAGTAAAAATGCGCACCCATAAAATGTACATTTTTCCTTGACTGCGTTTTTGCACAAGGAACTGTACAGGTGGGCTAATACTGCAGAACCCCAACTAAAATTTCTAGTTTTATCAAAATTTGTTAGTAAATGTAAGTACATGAAATTTACACTATTTCCCGTACTTTCGGGAAATAAAAAAGTACCAAAAAGTATCATAATATACGTTCGGGCTTTTACTACTCGGTCATTCTCTGAGGAATTTTCATTTAATTCCATACTTGCATAATGCCGTTTCAGGTCAGTGAGTAGTATTCCCTGCCCTCTTGCTCCACCACCTTCTACCATGTCCCTACCCAACAGTTCTTCACACTGTGAGTTGGGTTGTTGAACCGACCCGTTCACCGCTTTACCGTCAATAGGGAGGCCCAGTAGCATGTACACATCTTCTAGAGTGATGGTACATTCACCTATTGGTAGGTGAAATGTATGGGTCTCCGGTCTCCACCTCTCCAACATTGCAAGGATGAATTTGGAGTCAATGGTGCAGTTGGAGATCTTTATCACGTGTCCAAAACCTGCATATTCCAGATAAGGGACGATAAAAGGGTCGGGAGCCAGGTATTTGTGCGAACGGATTCTGAATCTTTGTGTATCCTGAGATCATAATTAAATAAGAGTAAGATTAATTAAGATGAACAACACGTTTTTTAAAGTATGAAAAATGTATAACCAAAGAAGAGACTTACAAATGCAGCAATGTTTTCCCTTGTGCCTCTGTGAGTATCTCCCATTGTTAGAAGGGCCATTCTTCAGAACGCTTGAGAGAATGAAAGACTTAGGAAGAAATAGAGAGTATGATAGACTTAAGAAATATTTCGTAGCAGAGAGTGAGAGTTGTGTGGGTGTGAGAGATGTTTCATAAGGTATGTATTTATAGGCAAATAATTTTGATGTAGTGGTTGCATGCCTGCGAGGTGTCACATTTGCATGCTTAGGGAGTTACACATATGCATGCATGCATTTACAAATAATGTAAGGTGTCACTCTTGCAGGATAGGTGGCAGCCCATGCATGTATCACGATTGGACAGTAAGGGAGGCGCCATCTCACTTGGCGAAATAGTACAAAAATGAATGGTGTCGCCACCCCATTTGGCGAATAAGAGGTGTCACGTTTTACAGCATTGGCTCAGGCTACGTGACAGCCTTTGGGATTCCTTTCTCTGTTGCATGCAAGGCCATTGGAGTTGATGGGTGGCAGGCTTACATAAAACATTTATGTGTGTAGAATAGGGCCAGGCTAGGTGGCAGCATAAGCCCATGCATGTATCACGATTGGACAGTAAGGGAGGCGCCATCTCACTTGGCGAAATAGTACAAAAATGAATGGTGTCGCCACCCCATTTGGCGAATAAGAGGTGTCACGTTTTACAGCATTGGCTCAGGCTACGTGACAGCCTTTGGGATTCCTTTCTCTGTTGCATGCAAGGCCATTGGAGTTGATGGGTGGCAGGCTTACACAAAACATTTATGTGTGTAGAATAGGGCCAGGCTAGGTGGCAGCATAAGCCCATGCATGTATCACGATTGGACAGTAAGGGAGGCGCCATCTCACTTGGCGAAATAGTACAAAAATGAATGGTGTCGCCACCCCATTTGGCGAATAAGAGGTGTCACGTTTTACAGCATTGACTCAGGCTACGTGACAGCCTTTGGGATTCCTTTCTCTGTTGCATGCAAGGCCATTGGAGTTGATGGGTGGCAGGCTTACACAAAACATTTATGTGTGTAGAATAGGGCCAGGCTAGGTGGCAGCATAAGCCCATGCATGTATCACGATTGGACAGTAAGGGAGGCGCCATCTCACTTGGCGAAATAGTACAAAAATGAATGGTGTCGCCACCCCATTTGGCGAATAAGAGGTGTCACGTTTTACAGCATTGACTCAGGCTACGTGACAGCCTTTGGGATTCCTTTCTCTGTTGCATGCAAGGCCATTGGAGTTGATGGGTGGCAGGCTTACACAAAACATTTATGTGTGTAGAATAGGGCCAGGCTAGGTGGCAGCATAAGCCCATGTATGTATCACGATTGGACAGTAAGGGAGGCGCCATCTCACTTGGCGAAATAGTACAAAAATGAATGGTGTCGCCACCCCATTTGGCGAATAAGAGGTGTCACGTTTTACAGCATTGGCTCAGGCTACGTGACAGCCTTTGGGATTCCTTTCTCTGTTGCATGCAAGGCCATTGGAGTTGATGGGTGGCAGGCTTACACAAAACATTTATGTGTGTAGAATAGGGCCAGGATAGGTGGCAACATAAGCCCATGCATGTAATATTATTGGCAGCCTTGGGGGGTTGCATCACTTACTTAATTGAAATATTTTGCCTTAGGTTGAACATAACATTCATTCACATAAAGTGTAAAATTTTCCAACCTTCGAATCAGTCATCTAACCTTCAAACATTCCAGCATTCATACCTTCATATAATCAATAAACCCAAAACATTCCCACCTTCATACCTAAAACAATTCTACACAATGGCCTCTTCACCACAATTTGTTGTCAAAGCACATTTCAACGGTGAGACATACATGTGTCCCACAGTTGGGTTTTTGTTTAGAAACACCGACAATGTCTGATTTCTCTTAAACGGGAAAGCAAATTTCTCCTACTTTAAGAAAAGATTGGAGGCCAAACTTGAATGAGGCCCGGTATCCCAGATATTTTATCAGAGTCCAGTCTTTTTTGGAAACAACCAAGTCATATTTTATAAGGTTGCAATTCAAGATGACGAGGATTTCCAGAACATGATTTCCAGCCATGTCTATTCTGGAAACGACTCTATTGAGTTGTACGTTCTGTTTCAAGAGCCTCCGGTGACACAGGAGGTAGAGCCTCCGGTGACACAGGAGGTTGATCCTTTGGAGAATGAGCAAGATGAGGTGGATGCAGTTGATGATGAAGAAGAAGATAACGAGTTAGAGTTCGATGAAATGGTGAACGACGATTCTGACGATGATGGCATCCCAAGTATTCCTACCGACAAAATCTACACACCACCTACGCACATGACAAACTTCAACATGGGCGGAGATGAACCTTCTACGGACTTGTTTTTCCAACCGTATATGCAATCAGATGAAAATTTAAAAGAGAAGGACAAGTTTCGTAATAGAGAGGAATGCATAAGGGCCATCAAAAAATTTCACATGCTCAACTCGGTTGATTATAAGGTGGATCGTGTAAACCCGGAAAGGTACAAGATCAAGTGTGTCCACCCTGACTGCATGTTCAAGCTGACCGCTTCATACAGACTAAGGGGTGACTGCTGGGTCATAGGTTCCATGACTACCCATACTTGTGTAAGTTCCACTCAATCACAAGACCACCGAAAACTCAACCATGATCTAATCTGTCAAGAAATCCTACCCCTGGTCAGCAACGACCCTTCTTTGAAGGTGAAAACAATCATCTCCCACATCACCACGGTTTTTAACTACACTCCGTCTTACCGTAAGGCGTGGTTAGCAAAGACTAAGGCGATTGAAAGGGTGTACGGAAACTGGGAGGAGTCATACCGAGAACTTCCCCGCTACCTAAATGCACTCAAGACATATTCTCCAGGTAGTGTTTATGTTCTGGAAACATTGCCAGCGTACGCTCAAGATGGTAGTCTACTACATGGCAACGGAATATTCAGTCGCGTCTTTTGGGCTTTTCAACCATGCATCACAGGGTTTGCATCATGCAAACCAATTCTACAAATAGACGGGACTTGGTTGTATGGGAAGTACAAAGGCACGCTTTTGATGGGTTTTCCGTTAATAAAACTGTTCACACAATTTAAGAAATTCAATATAGGAAATTACATTAGGGTTTTCGCGTACAACAATGATTAACGATAATCAATCTAGGAAATTACAACTGTTAACACAATTTCATCTGACCCATGCATCATCAGCATTACATCACTGTCTGTTTTGACTTCCTCCAACCACACATTAGGTCTTCCTGTCGCATGCGAGGTTGTTGTTCGTTTTTGCTGGATCCTTCGAATTTTTTCCCCCTCGGCGATGTCTCCATCTAGCCACCGCATCAACTCCCGCTTCAGACGCTCCATGGAGTGAATGTGCCAGAATTTCATTTTCATCGCAGGTTTCGTGGCGGAGAATATAACGTAACCATCTCTGCTAAAAATCATAGGCGACGTCATTAGGTAAATAAGGGAGTACAAAATAAAAATACAGTGCGAGAAAGTGTGAGAAATTTCAAAGAAACGGACGAATTATTTATAAAACAGCAAAAAACCCTAGTTTTGCCCTAGGCGCCAAGTGAGATGGCGCCTCCTCTCCTTTTTAAGGAGCATGCGCCATCTCACTTGGCTAAAAGCCAATGGAGGCGCCAAGTGAGATGGCGCCTAGGGCAAAACCCTAGGTGCATGCGCCAAATGAGATGGCTCCTCCTTTGTGGAGCCATCTCAAACATGGTTATTTGCGTAATTTTTTCCGAAACCCGGTTATTTGCGAAATATTTTTTTAATACTTGGTTATTAATAAAAAAAATTCACTATGTGGTTCACAAATTTTTCCTTTTCGCATGTCTACATATGTTGTATCTAAGTGAAATGGTGTTTTACTTTTAACTCATTTGAATATCCCCGTAATTTTTTATTGGTGAGTGATGTTTCATGATTTTTTATTACAACCTCATGATTCCTAAAACTTTCTAATATGTTTATTTTGAAGAAATTAAGTTTGTTAATTATTGTGATTTTAACTAGAAGTTATACTTTTACCAATTCGATGAAACATTTTATTACAACCACAAGTATTTGAGTTATTCTTTGGAGTTTATTTTTCTTAATTTAATTTTCTAAGTAGACTTTAGGATAATTAATTTAATTATTTTTCTTAATCTAACTTTTTTTAATTAAAAACCAACAACAAAAAGATTTTCTTTTATGTTTTCAGACGTACTTTCAACTTTTCGCGCGTTTATTTCCCTTCGCATTGTTTATATTATTGTAATTGCTGTATGGGATGTAATAATTGATAAGTAGACTCTTTTTATTGCTTTATTTTCTTTTCCCCAATTGCTTTGGAATGTAAATCCCCCTCCCCGAAGCCATGTAATAGTCTAGATTTATACTTTTCGCATTTTATTTTTCTGTATATATTACTGTTAGTAACTAGGCGTGTATGGAAAGACTAATAATCAAACGTTAGCTAACCTAACAAAAAGACAAAAAATAACTGAACCTCAACACACTTGCACATGCACACCTCTAAGTTATCTCCTGCTTTGGTTGCCTTTAAATAAAATAGTCATGAGGCAGGAACGCTTTAGTAAAGACCCGTAAATCAAAAAAGATCATAGTCCCTCGATGACCCTACAGTTGCCTTTCGATAAATGATCTAGTCCCTAAAAGAAAAATTTATAAAGTGTCTCCATAAATAGCCTTCGTGATTGTAAAACGTCCCTTCGATTGTCCCTCAACATCAGACGATTGGGCTACCTACTCACTAATAGTAGGATAACACTATCTAAAGGAAAGGAGGAAAAGAACATTTGTTTTCAAGTAGGTAGATAACTCTTAGATAATTGCTCAAACCTGAACTTTTTCACACTTACACACTTTTCAAAAACTTCTTTTCAAAAACGCTCTATCACACTCTTGAGGACTGATACAAGAGTTTCCATAAATCCAACAAAAAACTTTCAAAACGCACAAACACAAACAGTTTTCAAAAAAATGAGTAAGTACCTAAGAGCCTGTGGAAAACCATGGATGGAAAGGGTGCTAACACCTTCCCTTTCCATAATCTACCCCGTTACTCAGAAAATATCGAAAAAGGTATTTTTCTGTTCTTTTCACCCTTTCCTTTGTTGGATAAAAGAAAAGTCGGTGGCGACTCTTGTTTACCACGACATTTGCGAACAAAAAACACAAAAACAGTATTAAATAGCCAGTTCTGCCACCGTATCACAGAACTGGCAACTCTGCTTGGGAAAATAATAAAAGTGGGGTTTACCTTAGGGTCTAGGTCATTTTTCTTCTTTGACTGTTTGTTTGCTTTATTTTTAAGGGTAATGTTTTGGGTTACTATAGATCCTACACCCGGATCTGGGAAAACCTTTTAGGTAAGTAGCAATAGATCGTAGAAACTTGGTGGGGTATACCGACACGATTGAAGCGATGGCTACGTTGATGCGACACTTTGGTGGGTATCAGTAGCCCTTGAGTTAATCAAGGAGAATACGGGGCCGCTGCATGGTGTCATGAAGCGTCAACTGACCTTAGAACCTTTAAATGAACAACTTGGCCATTAGGACATAGCGAGATAGCCGTATTTGGTGTATTCCCAAAGTCGGCAGATACTCGATGCTACACTCATTGAGATTTGACTCTTGAGTTTTGTTTGGTTGCGAGTCAGTCGCCTATCGAACGAAACTTATGGGAAAGATCAGTGATATTGAGATCCCTTGGAACCCGGTTACTATTTATAGGACAGGTTGAGCCAACTAAATTTCAAGAGGGCACTTACCTACAAACCCCATACAAGCCTAAACCTAAGGCTGCTTGTGTGATTTGTTTGCTTTCAACTTGAGCTACTTGCATGGTTTTTATCTAACAACAAGATCTCCTTGCATGATTTGTTTATAGTCATTACCTAGTAACATGGACTTCTTAGACTCACTTGTCTTCATCACCTTACACTTTTGCTTAACGCATAGAATACACATCATAACATCACGCCACACCATTTCCTTAACCATTTCAAGGATCTCAAGGGTTTATGATGCAGGTTATGATAAATCAGACGTCTAGCAAGGGACAAGGGGATTTATTTTCCTCTAGCCAATATCGTCAAAAGATCAAAACTCAACAACTTGAGTCAGGGGCTATGACCCACTTGATATGGTGAGCTTGACTCTTGTAGAAGGACTGTTGTACCCCAAAATTTGCCCTCTCATTTCTCAATTAATATCTCACAAGATCTCCTTTGGTTCAAGACTACACTAAGGTTGATCAGCTCAAGACATCTCCTCAAGCACTGATGACTGAAAATTAAGGTTTGAGTTTGCACAAGGACAAATGGACTTTTAATGCCCCATTTGACTTTCATGGATCATTTTGGACTCTCAAGATTGATCATGTCAAGATTCAGGTCTTGGATCGCATTTTTGCTCAGTCAATTGATCAGATGACCTAAAATCAGCCGTATTGGTGAAAAGGTCAACTGTAGCACCAAAAGTCAAACTTTGACTTTTTGGTCAACATTAAGTTTCAATGTCACAATTCATCAAGAAATTCAAAAATATCAAGCTTGATCATCGAGAAGTTAATAAAGTCAAAAGTCAACTTGAAAAGTCAAGATTTCCAAGACTTAGAAATTTTCTAAGTGTTTTTACACGTGATAATTTCACCACTTCATGCCAATTTTTCACCATGATGTAAAATGATTCAAGGAAAACCTCCAACATAAAAGTTATAGATCTCAATGAGATCTAAAACATTGTAGAGCAGGACGTTTTCTAGAAATGTTTGGATTTTGAGTTATAAATTCATGAAGTGATGGCATTTTTGAATAAACACTTAGAGAATTTTTCAGCAGGTTTGGACAGGTTTTTATCCTAACTTCTTGGCCAATTTCCATAAAGTTCCAGTTTGATTTAACAAAAGTGGTCAACATTAAAGTTATAGAGGATGTTTCAAGCTTTCTAAAACATCCAAGAGCATGAATTTATCATACTTGAGCTAGGAGATTCAAGGGCATGAAGTTGGGCATCCACCCTTGATTTAGAAGTCATTCTATTGAAGAACACACAACAAAACCCATATGCCATGTTGCATAATCTTATGTTACAGGCCTTCTTGCTTGCAAATCTCTACATAATGTAATGTTTACACCCACTTTTGAGCTATTACCCAAGTGTATAAGCCATTGTCCAAAGGATCTTTCCATTTATGGCATAAAGGAACCATTATTATTCTTGAAAAGCAAGCTTTTTATACAAAACTTGTCTTGAGCCCATACTTTGTTTGTTGCTGATTATACTCCACCATAAATAATAGGAAGTAACTCCTCTATACCAGCAACTTTGGTACTTCACCTTGGGACTATGGAGTACTTGACATAGTTTGATTTTTGTAATCCAACCAAACCATAACATGCTGTCTTGCAAACTTAGTCAGCTCATATGCACAAACCTCCTGCCTATAAATAGAAGAAGCATTTGCAAGACAAGTGGGGGGTTAGAAAAAAAAGAAAGAAAAGAGGAAGGAAAAAGGGAGAAAGAAAACCAGAAGTTTTGTTGACAAACTCTCAAAAAAATCTCATAACTGAAAAAGGTCATAACAGTCCACAAGGCAACATCTCAAGCTCAAAACATAAATTCTAGATGCAAGGTAAGTATCCATAACTTTAAGCTCTTCATTTCAATCATCATCATTTGGTTCATTTTTTAGGCTAAAATGCAGTGACCTTTGAAGAAAAGGTTTGTAAAAAATCATGAACAATTGCCAAGATTGAGTGAAAAGTTTTTCCATGAAATAATATCATGAACAGGCAAGTGTAAGGTTGTTGTTTTTCAAAACCATACAGCAGGCAATCGATTGCACAACCATGTAAATCGATTGCACGGGGTTCTAGTAGCTAGATTTCCAAATATTTTGAGTGTGAAATCGATTGCACAACCATGCAAATCAATTGCACGGGGTTCCAATAGCCAGATTTCCAAATATTTTGAGTGTGCAATCGATTACACAACCATGCAAATCAATTGCACTGGAAGTCAATAGCCATGTTTTGAAAAACTGAAGCATGCAATCGATTGCACTAACATGCAAATCGATTGCACTCAAATGAAAATTGAATTTTTGCTTTGAAAAAACTTGAATAAAGAGTTGGACAATATAAAATGTTTTCTTTTTGACCATTGAGCATCTATATCTTAAGTTTAAGATAAGTATTATCATTATACCTTGAAATTTGCTAAGGGCTTGAACCAAAGACTTCATCCAAATAGGCTTTTAGCTTGATAAATAATTTTTGCCTTCTTTATCAATCATGATTTGTCTTCATCAAAACAAAAGTGCATTCGAGAAGCTTGATTTTACGGCATGTGTCGACACATAATGATAAAAAATGTTTTCTTTTCCTTTAATTTTTCTTTATTTTTACATGCTTCATATATTTTCTTCATGTCTATTCAATATGGTTGTAATAAATAATTAGGACTTTAATTTCTTGCAATCCCCATTTATAAATTTGTACACCCCATCCCCAAATGATTGTAATAGCATAGGATATTTATTTTCCGCAATTTATCGCTTTATATATAACATGTTAATAATTAGGGTTTGTATGGCAAGATAAAACCAATCAAATAGAAAACCCTAATTCAATACAAAATTAAGCATGAAAATGACACACTTGCACACAAACACCCCTAGGGTTACTCCACTTGGTTGCCTTGAACAAAATGGCCATATTATGCATGTAAGATATCTTAGCAAAACAAACAAAAAAACAAGATCATAGTCCCTCGATGACGCTATTCAAAGTTGCCTTACAAAAATGATCTTAGTCCCTCAAAATGCTAAGATACTTTGCAACATTATTAATCATGGTCATACGATGACCCACACCCGTCCCTTCACATCCAACGATGGGGCTTCTTACCAAATCAATGATAAGATAGCAACATCTAAAGGAGGAGGAAAAGAACATCTAAGACCTTTTGAGTAGGTAGGTTCGCTCTTAGTTACTCGCTTGTTCACAACAAAAACATTTTATACACCAACACTCTCATTTTGAAACATTTTTGAAAACAACACTTTATACGCATTCTTATAGAGACGATAATCATTACAAAGACACCTTTTCAAAATCACTTTCAAAAAACACATCTCACAAACATTTTTTTTTGGAAACATTTTCGAAACAAACACTTTGTATGCGTTCTTATAGAGACGAGAACCATTACGAAGTTCCATTTTCAAAATACTTTCAAAAAAATCACCACCACAAGCACACATTCAAACAAAAGCAAGTGATCTAGCAAGTAACTAAGAGCCCATGGAAAACCATGGATGAAAAGGGTGCTAATACCTTCCCTTTTCATAATCTACCCCCCGAAATCAAGAAACAATCTCAAAGGTCTTTCCTGTGCTTTTTCATCTTTCCTTTTGGATAAAAGAAAAGTCGATGGTGACTCTTGCTAACCGTAAAATTTGCGATAAAATGCAAAACCTTCAAGTCAGTTCTCCCACCGTATCACAGAACTGGCGACTCTGTTGGGGATTTAATTCTAAAAGTGGGGTTACCTTAGGGATAGATCACACTTATTTTCTTACATTGTTTGACTTGTATGCTTTACATATGGTTCTTTGTTTGGGTTTGAATCCTCTACCCAGATTTGGGATACATTATAGGTAAGTAGCAATACGTTGTGGAAATTGTGTGGGGTATACCGACATGGTCTAAGCAATAGCTATGTTAGTGCGACATATTTGTGGGTACCAGTAGCCTTTGAGTTAATCAAAGAGAATACGGGGCCACTGAGTGATGTCATGAAGCACTAATGAACTTCTAGAACCTTTACTTGACCAACTTGGCCTTTAGGATGTAGTGAGATGACCGGTTTTGGCGCAATCCGAAGTTGGTAGATACTCGATACTACACTCATTGAGGTTTGGTTTCTTGGGATATTTCAGTCACCATTAAAGAGGCTTGATTTGAAACAACGACCAAGGAAACAATTCAGTGATATTGAGCTCCTTAGAACCTGGTTACTATTACTAGGACATGTCTGAGCCAACTAAACTTCAAGAGGGTACTTAACTATAAAACTCCTTGCAAGCCTAAACTAAGAACTTGTTTGCTTTTCTTGTATATGCATACTTTTACATAACATCATGGACATCATGAACATCATATACATCCACTAACCATTTCAAGGATTTTTGGATTCATCTTTGTTCTTGTTTTGTAGGATATGGATTCACTTTGCAGGAAAACTATCCAAGTCAACCTTGTGAGAATTCCTCCACAGCTTAAGGATCTAGCTTCAAGGATTCCTAAAAACTCTCTATTCACCGAGAGACATGGTCGTCTGCTCAACTTGGTCACCTCCAACACATATGAGGATATGATGAAGGTGCTCTTGCAGTTCTTTGATCCTTTGCACCATTGCTTCACATTTCCCGACTATCAACTTGTGCCTACTTTAGAAGAGTTCTCCCAACTATTGAGGATTCCCATTCTCAGTCAACTACCTTTCAACAGTACGGAAAGAGACCCAAAGCCAGAAGAGATTGCTCAAGATCTACACTTGCACTCATCTGATGTCACAACCCATTGGGAAACTAGGAGTGGTGTCAAAAGTTTCTTAGCAAATTTCCTGTTTGAGAAAGCCCAAAGCTATTGGAATTCCCTAGACTTGCAAGCCTTTGAGGAAATTGTGGCTCTCCTCATCTATGGGATGGTTTTGTTTCCAAATCCTGACCAACTCATAGATGTCAACACCGTCAAAATATTCATATCACGCAACCTAGTGCCTACATTGCTAGGGGATATACTACATTCTTTTCACACTCGCACAATGAGGAAAAGAGGTTTACTTATATGTTGCACTCCTCTATTGGCAAGATGGTTTATTTCTCATCTTCCCCAATCAGTCTTAAAGAATGAGCAAGGTTCAAGGTGGTCACAAAGGTTGATGACGCTCAAACATTCAGACATTCATTGGTGCTCCCGTTCAAAAGAGAATGTTATCATTGTCTACCGTTGTGGAGAATTTCCTAATGTCCCTTTACTTGGCATTAGGGGAGGAATCACCTACAACCCATGCTTAGCCTTAAGACAATTTGGTTACGCCCAAAGGGATGGCTCGCACGAGATGCTAATTCAAGGTTTGGTATTCGATTACGACAACGACGATCAAGGTCTTCGTCAGAGATTTATCTGAGCTTGGAGGATGTTAAACAAGGTGGATAGCAAGACTTTGGGACACAAGAATTCCATCCCTCTTGAGCCTTACCTCAAATGGGTACAAACTCACGCTCAGAGTCTTATGATGCCTTACCCCTCCATCCTCCCGATAACCATTGAGCCTGTCATAGAGGGAGATGTTCCATACACTATCCTACACCCTAACATGCCCCCATCTCTTGAAGACCTCCAAAGGGATTGGATATAACTCAAAGGAGAGCGAGATAATTTTGAAGCCCAATTCTACGCAAGCGAGAAAAAGGTTTTGGAACTCACTAGGCTACTTCATGAGGAGCAGATTCTGAATGCCTACATTGCACCAAAGAGGATGTGCACTACCTTTCTATCTTAGAGTTTGTATTATTTTTCCCAAGGGGCATTGATGTACTTAAACTTTATCTTATTAATATAACGTGTATTTCCTTTTTTGTCTAAAGCAAATTTGAATCTTTGAAATCCTTGAAAACATGCATCCACATATCATGCATCATATCATGACAGGTTTCTCCCAAACAGGTCTCCTTATCTTCCTACTGTTTATTTCAGTAGAAATGGCCCTAGAACAAACTATCAAGAGCATTCAAATTCAAAACGCTTAACTCCAAGAGATGTTCTTAAACCTACCTAAGGGACAAGAAGAGGTGAAGGCGCTCCTCACCAGGGTCATGATCACGGGAAATCCTGAGGACGACAAAGATAACCAGTTGGAGCGGCTACAAACTGAAATGGCAACAATGAAATTCCAGATGATGGGACAACTGGTGGGCCAGATGGCTCTCATCCAAAACTTGGCTCGAGGACAAGAAGAGCTAAGGACCCTCATCAACAAGCTTCGTCATAACAGATGTAACCAAATAGGGCAAACAACTAGGAGGGGGAATCAAGTCACTACTCAGCCGCCCATAAGACAAGAAGCTGGTTCAAGGGAAAACAGACCATTCCAAATTGCTGCCATGTCACGGGCCCAACAACAGCCTCGTCAACATCAACCGAAAAATCAGTAAAGGCAAAATGAGCCCAAAAGACAATTTACCAACATCAACATGCCACTGTCTCAAGCTTTGCAACACATGCTGAGGATGAATCTGATTACACCAATAAGACCTCATCCGAGTTCCAAAACTTTTTCTCCCAGCTACAATCCCGATGCCAGGTGTACCTATCATTCCAATAGTCCTGGGCATGATACAAATGATTTTTGGGCGCTAAAGTACAAGATTCAAAACCTGATCAACGAAGGATTGTTGGAGTTCACACAAGATGGACAAACGGAAATCTTCTGCCGTCCTTCAAAGGCCCACCACCTAAAATGACAAGTTCAGACAAAGAGGCTTCTATTCATTTGATTTTTCAATTGTAATCTCTTTTATTATTCAAACAATTATCCATTAATGTCAAACTTTGTTTCATTAATGCATTGCATATGTTTGTCTTGAATTCATCCATTCGTTTTCACTATATTTAAACTATGCTTTTTACTCTCTTTATGACATTCAACTCTTGCTAAAAATTACAAGCCTTTAGAGGGAGGATGACGAAAACAATGCCCTAATCTCATACAATATGCTTTTGGACAGACCTTGCTGACGATGTATAGGCGTTTTTTTTCAAATCCTAAACACTGGAGTTATAAGGAAGATAATCCATATTCAACCCCTTTGAGCCAAAGAAGCAGAGGTTTTCTTTCTTACACAAGTTGAAACCTTTAATCAAAACCTGGGGCAGAGTAGTCTCTCAATTGATTCAAGCGTGCGTTTAGTCGCAAACTCTCATCTCGTAACACAACAAATGACATCAAAAATATTCCTCTGAAATCAAAAGACGGTGATGGTTCCCTACCAAATAGGCAGTCATTATCTCTAAAAAAAGAAAATCCCACTAAGTCAAAACCTACGAAGGATACTTAAAGAAAACTGGGGCATCCTGCTGACTGTAATCTCAAAATAAGAACAATCAGGAAAAAATTAGGGATAACAAATCAAAAGAAAGAGGTCACTATAAATCCTCAACAAAAAAAATATTGCAAAAATGACTGCCTTCCGACAAACCTAACTTGTCTGAACCATCACTAAAACGTCATTCCAGACTCAATTGGAGTTCAAACGCACAATTAACTGGGCTTAGGACCGAAGAACGTCACGAAGAGCGGGTGGGTACTGTTGTACCCCAAAATTTTCCCTCCCATATTCTTCAAAGAAATTGCCAAGTCAAGCTTCAAAATCCCCCAAGGGTTGCACAGTTCAAGGGTCTCCTAAACAGTCAAGATTAGGGTTTTGGTTCTGATCAAGAAAATGAAGTTTCCAAGGGTCCATTCAAGTCTCACATGCCTACAAATATGGTCAAGCATCCTCATACCAAGTTTCAAGACTTTCAGCACAAAATTGCACAGTCAAAAACCCTAATTGCACTACAGTCAACTGTAGGGGCAAAATGGTCATTTGACAGTCAAAAGTTCAAATTTTTGGTCAACATCTCATTTTGAAGCCACAAACATCATTTTATCAATGCTTGATCATGGTTCTCAAAGCTTGGCTCAAAAATCATCAAGATGCAAAAGTTTCCTTATTTGGACAGTTGAAAAAGTCAACTGTAAATTGACCAGGGCATAACTTTCACATGGATTATCAGAAAAATTCCATCCAAAGCTCATTTTGAAGAGAAATACATTTCCTACAACTCATCTTCATACTTCAAGTCCAAGAAATGCTCTCAAAAAAAGTTATCAATTTCAACATTATAGGTCATTTTCAAAAGTCAACAAAAAGGGACTTTAAGTCAAAGGCCATAACTTGAGATTGGTAAATCAAAATGGCATGGGACCAAAGGCATTGGTTAGAGGACTCAAAGACCTTTCCAAAATGTCCAAGAACATGAGTAAAGCTTAAAAATTGAGCAAGTTATGCCTTGTGGAAGTTGGAAATTTTTTGGATATTTTGAAAAGTCAACATTGCTTCAAATGACCTAAAATTGCTAATGGGCCTATTTTTCTTCCACAATTCATTATCCAAGGCATGTGCACGACCACTTGGCCCAAAGGGAAGTATTTCTTCATTTTTTATTTATTTATTTGAATTTTTATTAATAATAATTCATTTAAATCAATTAAATACATGAAAAAATATTTAACCTAAGTTTTTCAATCTTTTTGTGCATGAAATATACTCAATAATTCGTGCATAATCAAATATGGAAAGATTTGAAGAGAATTGATCATGATTAGGAGCAAAAGTGCATGAAAAATATTGAAAAAGATCTTTGAAAATCAAATCTCAAAAACCATGAATGCCAAGGATTTGGATTGTTTTCTTTGACCTAATTCATTCTATACTTAAGCCTGATCACAAACCTAATGCAAAGAACCACAAAGCTGCGCAGAAACTCCATTCACAAACTTGAAATTTTCTTTGAAAACTCAAATTCTGAAAACCTACTTGCAGGTCGATTCAAGCCTCAAAACTTATTCCATTAGCTTGCCAGGGTTGCCAGTAAACGATTCCAATCATTCCCTAAGCCTCATACTCAAGGAAACGTGAAATCACCATTGAAGTTGGTAAAGAAAATTTCAGAATCGCTTTATATCATTCATGCATTGTTAACATATTTCATTATTATTTTTGTGTTTGGAATAATGTTTGCAAGCTAACCATATGCTTTGATTGGATTATTATGAGTTGTATGCAAAGATGCCATGGTCGTGTTTTAGGGTTTATAGGACCTTAGATTAGGGTTTTTCAAATAAGGAAAAATTGGCCTTCAAGACTTGGACCATTGAATCCAGCATGCTCAGACGATCACAAGGCTACCCTCGCGCCTAATTTATGGAGCCCCTGGGGCTAGTCGCTATTTTCTGATATGTTGCCTAAGGGAACGGTGTAAAAACCGTTGCCTATGTTTGTTATGTTTTCAGGAAGAACGAAGACGTGAGGAAGATGATGATGTGTAAGGCTCTGAGTGGGGCGTTTAAAAGTTCGCGCGAAAAAAACCAAACATTAACGCGTTTGTTTTATTATATCTGTTTATTATATTAATTTACAGATGAACGAAGTGGCTTAGTGGCATACGTGTGTGCTGGTAACGTACATGACCTGGGTTCGAGCCCCAGGTCTTCATTATTTCCATATTATTTTTCAACTAATTATCCTATGCAGTTTCACCACAATGAGCGTACTATGTAGTCCACCATCAAGCTTGCCACGTCTATCTCAAGATCAATCAGAAGGCTAGAATCTGGAGAACACCATAGGCATAAGTCAACGAAGCTACACGTGGTCAATAAAGTCAACAAGGCCAGGACCTTAATGGGCCAGAATTACCACAATTTCACCTCCTATTTGGGGTCTGAACCCCCTTTGGTTTGCAATTCTTTCTACTTTCTTAATTTTTTTTTATTTTATATTTTCTTTTTATTATTGTTTTATTAATTAATTTCATTATTTTCATAAACATAAAAAAATCAGAAAGAAGAAAAAAATATAATAAATATTTTATTTTAGTATTTTCATAAATAAATTGTATTAATTCATTTAGTTATTAAATTAGGGTTTAATTTAATATTTCCATAATAAAAATCTAAAAAAACATAGAATTAGGGTTTAATTAATTTTCATCTTTTTTTTCTTTTATAATAATTAAATATTAGATATTTATTTTTATAATTAAATTGTATATAAAAATTAGGGTTAATTTTAGGTTAAAAACTTCAACATTTTTCTTAATAAATTAAAAATATTTAGAATTAGGGTTAGCATCTTATTTTAATTTTAATTAACTCTCTCTTTTCATTAAAATCATAAAATACCAAAAAAACAATTTCCTTTCTTTTTTAATTAATTAATGTCACCATTTAATTTAATTTTGCAAAAAGGGTCCAACGCCCTCGTTTTTAATTCTTATTAATTCGCATATTTATTTTATTTCGTTTAAATATTTATGTATCTCTCCCGAAGCCATGTAATTAATTTCTCGCACTTTTAATTTCTTTACTTTCATTAATTCCTTTATTTTTTCTGTCAAATCGGGTTCGAGAAATTTTGGCGATGTGGACCCGCGCCTTTTGTAATAGCTTTAGACTTTTACTTTTTCCGCAATATTTTAACTGTTAATCAAAGCATGAAAGAATGTATGGACTAAATAAAAACAAACGCTAGATCACCAATAACATGACAAAAGACAAAAACGCAAATGAAAACGACACACGAATCGCACACACCACCCCTAGGGTACGTCTCACTGTTGCCTTGCCTTTCGAAAGGTGATCGTCGAGTAGAGGATGTCTTAGTAAGTCCTCATGATCCGGGAACCTGGCATGAGGGTAGCTTCTAAGGTGTCTTCCTATTGCTCTGGTGATCACCATGTCCCGAACCTCGAGTTGACCCGAACACCTCCAACGGTGGTGCTACCTACCTCTCAATGGTGGGATGGCACTACTTTAAAGGACATTTACACAGACGAATTCCTTAGGGTAGGTAGACGACTCGTGGATACTTGCTCTAATTCAAAACAAAACAAATCAAAAATACTTTTCACACCAACACATTTTCAAAAAGCTTTCGAAAGCAACTTTTCAAACACTCTTGAGGACCGATACAAGAGTCGAACTGAAATTTTCAAAGAAACTTTTTTTAAAACCCACAGTTGAAAAGCAAACAAACCATTTTTGAAAACACAAATGAGCAAGTACCTAAGAGCCCATGGATAACCATGGATAGAAAGGGTGCTAACACCTTCCCTTTCTATAACCTACCTCCCGAACCGAGAGCAATCTCTATAAGGAATTTTTCTGTGCTTTTGTCCTTTCCATTTGGAGAAAATAAAAGACGGTGGCGACTCTTGCTTCCGCGACATTCTCGCGAACCAGCGTTAAACAGTCAGTTCCAGATCCACCGATCACAGGTACAAATACACTTTGAGCCTTTATCCTTTGTTTCTTAAAACCGTGAACCAAGCCACGATACAACCTTTCGGAAGTCCTAATTGAAGCATGGGTTAGTTCGAAAGCATACTGTTACAAAAGGTATCCTGACTCCTATAGAACTTTACTCTAAATCCTGAGTTGAATTTTTTACAAAATTTCTTTACTCGCTAAAACGAATTTCAAAAATTTCAAGACAAACATAAACTTTGCATTACTTGAATATCACTGTTTGCATATGGCTATTTGCTTGACAACAGAGAAATTCACGCAATATCTAGTGAACGAAAGCTCTCTCAGTGAACAAAACCAATTCAAGTAGGATGACACTCCCATTGAAAAATCTCCTATCAACAAAGGGACATGACATGTCACTATCCAGCACACCTGGGGAAGTCCAGTCAAGATTCCAAGAAATCTCTCAAGAAGTACAGAATAACCAGGGGCAAGTCTCCATCTCCATTACTTGGGGCATTGAACGCAAATCCCAACAAAGGGTTACGTACAATCAATTAGTTCCTGGCGGTGCCACAAGAACTTACTACTAGGGGCAGTGACAAATCTCCCCAAAATCCTTCTCATAGGATGATTCCCCAGCCAGATTTTCAATCTCTGAAAAACCTCTTCCCAACTGAGTCAACTTCAAGAATCCTCGAGGATTTCTGCCAGTGAAGTCGCCGCCTCTCCAACAAAGTAAGCAACAAGGTTTATCCCCCCAACAAACGGCCAGATTCCCCATCTTGAGGTGGCCTCTCCGATTACTACACATCAAAGGAGCACAACTCCTCTTCCCTAGTAGACTACTCTACAATCCCCAGCAAGTTACTGTGAAACCTGGACCCGACCATATATCAATTCAACTTTGACTCCCCAATAGAGCAACAAATGACTAAGACTCCTGAAATCTTTTCCCCAAGAAGGAATCAACACTCTATACAGAGCTTTCAACATCCCCCATCGGAGTTCTCCTCAAACAATAAAACATGAATCCTCAGTGGAAACATTCTAAGCAAAGTTTAAAGACACACCTACTCTTCAACAGCAATCCAGGATTTAATAACTCCCCAACACTTGTCAATGATTTATTCTCCAAGACAAAATTACATTTCAACAACATTCATAGCATATGCATACAAAATACATATAACATAAATCTCATTTATTTTGAGAAAATCATTACGCAATGCATACATCATAACATTGCATACAACTAACTCTTTACCTTTTCAGGAAAGATCAATCAACAGACAAAGGTCATCATCTTTTGGAGTAGTAATCGTCCCAGATTCCTTCATCATCCTGCTGAGGTAGTAATCATCCAAGATTCCTTCATCATCCTGTTGAGTTCAAATACACACCAAATACGGATGTCATCCTGACACTCATTCAAAGACAACTTTCAGATACAGTTCAGATACGTACCAAATACGGATGCCATCCTGATACTCATTAAAAGACAACTTTCAGATACAGTTCAGATATGCACCAAATACGGATGCCATCCTGATACTCATTCAAAGATAGCTTTCAGATACAGTTCAAATACGCACTAAATACTGATGCCATCCTGATATTCATTCAAAGACAGCTTTCAGATACAGTTCAGATACACACCAAATACGGATGCCATCCTGATACTCATTCAAAGATAACTTTCAGATACAGTTCAGATACGCACCAAATATAGATGCCATCCTGATACTCATTCAAAGACAACTTTCATATACAGTTCAGATACTCACCAAATACAGATGCCATCCTGATACTCATTCAAAGACAACTTCTAGATACAGTTCAAATACGCACCAAATACGGATGCCATCCTGATACTCATTCAAAGACAACTTCTAGATACAGTTCAGATACACACCAAATATAGATGCCATCCTGATACTCATTCAAAGACAACTTTCAGATACAGTTCAGATACGCACCAAATACGGATGCCATCCTGATACTCATTCAAAGACAACTTTCAGATACAGTTCAGATACACACTAAATACGGATGCCATCCTGATACTCATTCAAAGACAGCTTCTAGATACAGTTCAGATACGCACCAAATACGGATGCCATCCTGATACTCATTCAAAGACATCTTCTAGATACAATTCAGATACACACCAAATACGGATGCCATCCTAATACTCATTCAAAGGCAACTTCTAGATACAGTTCAAATACGCACCAAATACGGAAGCCATCATGATACTTATTCAAAGACAACTTTCAGATACAGTTCGGATACGCTCCAAATATGGATGCCATCCTGATACTCATTTAAAGACAACTTCTAGATATAGTTCAGATACACACCAAATACAGATGCCATTCTAATACTCATTCAGATTCAACTTTCAAGATACAGTTCAGATATGCTCCAGACACGAATGCCATTCTGATACTCATTCAGATTCAACTTTCAAGATACAGTTCAGATACGCTCTAGACACATATGCCATTCTGATACTCATTCAGATTCAACTTTTGGATACAGTTCAGATACGCTCCAAACATGGATGCCATTCAAATATTCATTTAGATTCAAGCTCTAGATACAACTCAGATAAACTCCAGATGCGGACGCCATTCTGATACTCACTCAATTTCAGCTTACAAATACAATCCAGCAATTATTTCTAGATGGCATCTACAAGCCCATCTCCAACAACTCTTTATCATCCCTACAAATGGCATATTTAAGCCAATTCCCTCTACCATCACATCACCGAGTGCAAATTTCTGGGCACTCTAGTGTCCAAACATCTTCCACCTTCAGATCACGAATGGCAAAACTCGCCAATCTAACTCTTCAGGCTCAAGAAGATTGAACATGGGCAGCTGTTGTACCCTAAAATTTTCCCTCTCATTTCTCAATTAATATCTTACAATATCTCCTTTGGTTAAAGACTGCACTAAGGTTGATCAGCTCAAGACATCTCCTCAAGCACTAATGACGGAAAATTAAGGATTGAGTTTGCACAAGGACAAATGGACTTTTAATGCCCCATTTGACTTTCATGGATCATTTTGGACTCTCAAGATTTCTCATGTCAAGTTTCAGGTCTTGGATCTCATTTTTGCTCAGTCAATTGATCAGATGACCTAAAATCAATCGTATTGGTGAAAAAGTCAACCGTAGCACCAAAAGTCAAACTTTGACTTTTTGGTCAACATTAAGTTTCAAATATCACAATTCATCAAGACATTCAAAAATATCAAGCTTGATCATCGAGAAGTTAAGAAATTCAAAAGTCAACTTGAAAAGTCAAGATTTCCAAGACTTAGAAATTTTCTAAGTGTTTTTACACATGATAATTTCACCACTTCATGCCAATTTTTCACCATGATGTAAAATGATTCAAGGAAAACCTCCAACATAAAAGTTGTAGATCTCAATGAGATCTAAAACATTGTAGAGCATGACTTTTTCTAGAAATGTTTGGATTTTGAGTTATAAATTCATGAAGTCATGTCATTTTTGAATAAACACTTAGAGAATTTTTCAGCAGGTTTGGACAGGTTTTTATCCTAACTTCTTGTCCAATTTCCATCAAGTTCCAGTTTGATTTAACAAAAGTGGTCAAAATGAAAGTTATAGAGGATGTTTAAAACTTTCCAAAACATCAAATAGCATGAATTTATCATACTTGAGCTAGGAGATTCAAGGGCATGAAGTTGGGCATCCACCCTTGATTTGCAAGTCATTCTATTGAAGAACACACAACAAAACCCTTATGCTATGCTGCATAATCTTATGTTGCAGGCCTTCTTGCTTGCAAATCTCTACATAATTTAATGTTTACACCCACTTTTGAGCTATTACCCAAGTGTTTAAGCCATTGTCCAAAGGATCTTTCTATTTATGGCATAAAGGCACCATTGCTATTCTTGAAAAGCGAGCTTTTTGTATAAAACTTGTCTTAAGCCCATACTTTGTTTGTTGCTGATTATACTCCACCATAAATCATGGGAAGTAACTCTTCTATACCAGCAACTTTGGTACTTCACCTTGGGACTATGGAGTACTTGACATAGTTTGATTTTTGTAATCCAACCAAACCATAACATGCTGTCTTGCAAACTTAGTCAGCTCATATGCACAAACCTCCTGCCTATAAATAGAAGAAGCATTTGCAAGACAAGTGGGGGGTTAGAAAAAAAAGAAATAAAAGAGGAAGGAAAAAGGGATAAAGAAAACCAAAAGTTTTGTTGACAAACTCTCAAAAAAATATCATTATTGAAAAAGGTCATAACAGTCCACAAGGCAACACCTAAAGCTCAAAACATAAATTTTAGCTGCAAGGTAAGTCTCCTTAACTTTAAACTCTTCATTTCAATCATCATCATTTGGTTCGTTTTTGAGGCTAAAATGTAGTGACCTTTGAAGAAAAGGTTTGTAAAAAATCATGAACAATTTCCAAGATTGAGTGAAAAGTTTTTCCATGAAATAGTATCATGAACAGGCAGGTGTAAGGTTGCTGTTTTTCAAAACCATACAGCAGGCAATCGATTTCACAACCATGCAAATCGATTGCACGGGGTTCCAGTAGCCAGATTTCCAAATATTTTGAGTGTGCAATCGATTGCACAACCATGCAAATCGATTGCACGGGGTTCCAGTAGCCAGATTTCCAAATATTTTGAGTGTGCAATCAATTACACAACCATGCAAATCGATTGCACCGGAAGTCAGTAGCCATGTTTTAAAAAACTGAAGCATGCAATCGATTGCACTAACATGCAAATTGATTGCACTCAAATGAAAATTGAATTTTTGCTTTGAAAAAACTTGAATAAAGAGTTAGACAATATAAAATGTTTTCTTTTTTACTATTGGGCATCTATATCTTAAGTTTAAGGTAAGTATTATCATTATACCTTGAAATTTGCTAAGGGCTTGAACCAAATACTTCATCCAAAGAGGCTTTTAGCTTGATCAATAATTTTTGCCTTCTTTATCAATCATGATTTGTATTCATCAAAACAAAAGTGCATTCGAGAAGCTTGATTTTATGGCATGTGTCGACACATAATGATCAAAACTGTTTTCTTTTCCTTTCATTTTTCTTTATTTTTACATGCTTCATATATTTTCTTCATGGATATTCAATATGGTTGTAATAAATAATTAGGACTTTAATTTCTTGCAATCCCCATTTTTAAATTTGTACACCCCATCCCCAAATGATTGTAATAGCGTAGGATATTTATTTTCCGCAATTTATCGCTTTATATATAACATGTTAATAATTAGGGTTTGTATGGCAAGATAAAGCCAATCAAATATAAAACCATAATTCAAGACAAAATCAAGCATGAAAATGACACACTTGCACACAAACACCCCTAGGGTTACTCCACTTGGTTGCCTTGAACAAAGTGGCCTAATTACGCATGTAAGGTATCTTAGAAAAACAAACAAAAAAACAAGATCATAGTCCCTCGATGTCTCTATTCAAAGTTGCCTTACAAAAATGATCTTAGTCCCTCAAAATGCTAAGATACTTTGCAACATTGCTAATTATGGTTATACGATGACCCACGCCCGTCCCTTCACATCCAACGATGGAGCTTCTTACCAAATCAATGGTAAGATAACAACATATAAAGGAGGAGGAAAAGAACATCTAATACCTTTTGAGTAGGTAGGTTCGCTCTTAGTTACTCGCTTGCTCACAACAAAAACATTTTATACACCAACACTCTCATTTTGAAACATTTTTGAAAACAACACTTTATACGTATTCTTATAGAGACGAGAATCATTACAAAGACACCTTTTCAAAATCACTTTCAAAAAACACATCTCACAAACATTTTTTTTTGGAAACATTTTCGAAACAAACACTTTGTATGCGTTCTTATAGAGACGAGAACCATTACGAAGTTCCATTTTCAAAATACTTTCAAAAAAATCACCACCACAAGCATACATTCAAACAAAAGAAAGTGATCTATCAAGTAACTAAGAGCCCATGGAAAACCATGGATGAAAAGGGTGCTAATACCTTCCCTTTTCATAATCTACCCCCCCGAACTCAAGAAAAAATCTCTAAGGTCTTTCCTGTGCTTTTTCACCTTTCCTTTTGGATAAAAGAAAAGTTGGTGGAGACTCTTGCTAACCGTAAAATTTGTGATAAAATGCAAAACCTTCAAGTCAGTTCTCCCACCGTATCATAGACATGGCGACTCTGCTGGGGATTTAATTCTAAAAGTGGGGTTACCTTAGGGATAGATCACATTTATTTTCTTACATTGTTTGACTTGTATGATTTACATTATGGTTCTTTGTTTGGGTTTGAATCCTCTACCCGGATTTGGGATACATTATAGGTAAGTAGCAATACATTGTGGAAACTGTGCGGGGTATACCGACATGGTCTAAGCAATAGCTATGTTAGTGCGACATATTTGTGGGTACCGGTAGCCTTTGAGTTAATCAAAGAGAATACGGGGCCGCTGAGTGATGTCATGAAGCACTAATGAACTTCTAGAACCTTTACTTGACCAACTTGGCCTTTAGGATGTAGTGAGATGACCGACTTTGGTGCAGTCCGAAGTTGGTAGATACTCGATACTACACTTATTGAGGTTTTGTTTCTTGGGATATTTCGGTCGCCATTAAAGAGGCTTGAGCTGAAACAATGACCAAGGAAACAATCCAGTGATATTGTGCTCCTTAGAACCCGGTTACTATTACTAGGACAGGTCTGAGCCAACTAAACTTTAAGAGGGTACTTACTTATAAAACTCCATGCAAGCCTAAACTAAGAACTTGTTTGCTTTACTTGTATATGCATACTTGTAGATAGCTGTTAGAAGTTTGCTCAAAAACATTTTTGCACTTACACAAATAATACTTTTCAAAAAAACAATTTTCAAAACATTTGCTTTGTTAAAACTCTTGAGGACAGATACAAGAGTTAAACGCAAAGAAAGTCGCCGCACTAAGGAATTCTCAAAACATTTTCAAACACACAAAGCACAAAAGTATTTCAAAAATGAGCAAACCTCTAAGAGCCCGTAGATAACTATGGATGGAAAGGGTGCTAACACCTTCCCTTTCAATAATCTACCCCTTACTCAGAAAATTTCGAAAAGGTCTTTTTCTATTCTTTTTACCCTTTCCTTAATTTGGATAAAAGAAAAGTCAGTGGCGAATCTTGCTTACAGCAACATTTGCAAATACAAATGCAAAACCAGTATATAACAGTCGGTTCTGCCACCGTATCACAGAACTGGCAACTCTGCTGGGGATGAACTATAAAAACGTGGGGTTACCTTAGAGTTTAGTTCATTTTAAATTGCTTTCATTGTGTGTTTTTATGCTTTACTTTTGAGGGCTTGTTTGGATTGTTACTAAAGATCCTACACCCGAATCTGGGGCACATTTTAGGTAAGTAGCAATAGATCATGGAAACTGTATGGGGTATACCGACATGGTCAAAGCGATAGCTACATTGATGTGAAACTTTGGTTGGTACCGGTAGCCCTTGAGTAGTCAAGGAGAATACTGGGCCGCTACATGGTGTCATAAAGCATCAACTGACCTTAGAACCTTTAATTGACCAACTTGGCCATTTGGAAGTAGTGAGATATCCGTCTTTGGTATAGCCCGAAGTTGGTTGATAATTGTTGTACCCCAAAATTTGCCCTCCCATATTTCTCAACATATGTCAAGTGAGGTCCCCAAATTGCTCAAGGAAATTCAAGAGTTGACCAGACAAACTCTCTCCTAAGGCAGTCTACCTCAAATTAGGGTTTCATTTTTCATCAGGATATATGAACCACAAAGGACTCAAATGCTCACCATTGTCCTAATATGTTCTCAAGATCATCCATGCCCAACTTCAAGCCTTGCAGAAGAAGTTTGCTCAGTCAATTGCTCAAATGCTTGAAAATCAACTATACTAGGTCAAAAGTCAACTGTGGCCCACATACAGTCAAACTTCAAGATATTTGGTCAACATCCTCATTTTGAAGTATCATTCATCATTTGATCAAGGGTTGATCATGATTCATCAAGGATTGCTCACAATTCATCAAAACCCAAAAGTTGCTAAATTAGGGTTTTGCAGGAAAAGTCAACTCAAATTTGACCAAGCATAACTTTCTCATACCTTATCAGAAATGACCCATCCAAAGCTCATTTTGAAGAGGATGCAATTCCCTACAATTCATATTCAGCTCCCAAGTTCAGAATATGCACTCACAAAAAGATATGAATTTTGACATTATAGGTCATTTTGAAAAGTCAACAAAAATACCTTTTGGGTCAAAGCTTCATACATGAACATGGAAGACTCAATAGAGATGAGACAAAAAGGTTTGATTAGGGGATATCCTAAGATTTCTAAAAAGTCCAAGAACACCTCTCTAGGCTCAAAATTGAGAGAGTTATGCAATGGCCAAGTTGACCCTTTTT
Organism: Vicia faba; assembly: GCA_948472305.1. Lineage (NCBI taxonomy): Eukaryota > Viridiplantae > Streptophyta > Magnoliopsida > Fabales > Fabaceae > Vicia > Vicia faba. Next base: position 794,831,641 of record OX451740.1, on the reverse strand, counting down.
GCAAAATTGCCAAAAGTCAACATTGATCAAATTTGCATTTTTCCCAAAGGGCCCCATGTTTTCTTGTTTGAAACATGTTTCTAATAGGACCCACGACCCTGAGCTTTTCACCTATTATTTTATTATTTTTATCATTTATTTTGATTTTTTATTCATTTAAATCAAAATAAATCAAATTAAATGGTAAAATAATAAAATCAAATCAAATCTTGGATTTTTTTTGCATGTTTTGAGTCTTTGTACAACTAGCGGGATAACCAATTAGTGCAAGATTGATTTGGGTTGAAAAAGATTGGATTGAAGCAAATTTGGAAGGATATCATATGCCATGAAAGACCAAATCAAATCTTCATAATGGGCAAGATTCAATTCATTTTTGTTGACCTAATGTGTTGCATTACATATACAGGAGGTATCCAAGGTAAGAAAGGAGGTTAACAGTCGTGCGGAGCCAAGAACAAAACGTCAAAAATTCAAGAAAAAGTGGTGATCCAATTTCCATCCTAGAGGCCAATTCAAGCCATTCTAACATTGCCAACAGATTGCAGGGTATCCCAGGAACGTATTCCAATCCATTGCAAGCATTTTCACGTCCAAAATTGTAAGTTACAGGTACCATGGTTTGCCTCCAAACTCAATTTCGATTTCGTTGATTTACTCATCATTAGCACGTTTAATTCATATATTCTTGTTTATCATTGAGTTTGCAAGCTTTTGGTATTGTTTAATTGCGTTTTTAGTACAAGAATCAAGAGATGCCATAGTTAGGGTTTCGTGTTCTTGTTTAGGGTTTTCCAATACAGGGAAAATTGGGCGTTAATTCTAGTACCATGATGCTCGTGAGGATGAGAAGAGTTGATTGGTACCAGCCATGGTCATTTATCTTGCTTGTGGACAATTTTTGAGATGAACAGGTCTGTAGCTACAGCGAGGCAACTATAGGTAAAAGTCCTGTCACCTAAAATGACGGTTGGGAGGAAGAAGACAATGCATGGCACTCACTGGTTGGGTGATTTGAATTTTAGCGTGTTTTGAATACATTATTGATTTTTTTATTATATTATTCTACTTCCATTATGTATACAACAAAAACGCATAGCTCAGTTGGCAAACGTGTATTGGAGACATGCATCAGGGCATGGGTTCGATCCCCAGGTCCCATACTCATTTCATGTTATTTTTCAATAGGTAATCAGGTACACCACACGTCCAAGCATCCACCATGCAACTCAAGATCTGGCCATCAAATTCATCAACACTCCAGATCCAATGCCTTTCCCTTGAAGGTCCATCATGCACCTCAAGTCAACATGTGCATCAGATCCAGTGAAGTCAAACGGGCTTGGATCATTTGGGCTCAGAATTTCAGTAATATACCTCCTTTTCCAGCATAGCAACCATGCCCATTTTCTATTTTTTTTATTCTTTTTTTTTTGTTTTCTTTAATTCTTTTAATTTTTCTTTCAATGATTTTTATTAACAAACTAATATTTTTTCATAAAAATCATAAAATCAAAAATTCACAAAAAAAATTTGAATTAGACTTTTTAATCAAAATTAATTTTGTTAATTTAATTTAATTTAGTGTTAACTTAGGGAAATTGTAATTTATTTTCACAAATAAAATCAAATAGCAAATTAGGTTAAAACTCTTGATTTAATTTTATTTTCTCTTTTTCACAAATAAATAAAAAATACAAAAAATAGGTTTTAGAATAAATTAATGTATTTTCCTTTAATTTAAAATTAATTAGAACTTAGGATTTTCTTTTTAATTGTTTCATTATTTTCTTAAATAACAAAAACATGACAAAAACATTTTTTAATCGCGAATAGGTCTAGTCAAGGGTCAAAACCCTATTTGTCTCGTATTTAATTCATCGCGCGCGTTTATTATTTTTGCCAATATTTTTGTAACTGTTCATGGTTTGTAATAGTTTAATCTAGGGCTTTTTACTCATCGCTTTTTCCCCGGGTTTTTGGCTATGTAATTAATCCCCCACCCCGAAGCCTTGTAATAGCGTAGATTTACTTTCACATTTTTAATTCCCAAAAATATTTAACTGTTTAGATGTATGATAATAGGACTGTATGACAAGAATGCATGACAAATTAATACAGTTAGAAAATCCTAATGTGAAAAGATTAAATAACCAAACAAATCACTCGCACATATCACTCTTAGGGTATACTCTCACTTCGGTTGTCTTCGGTGAATGATCATTAAGCATAGGGTGTTTTAGGGATTACCCTTATGTCTAAAAAGATCAAATGTCCCATTCGGATGTTGCCTCGGAAAGGTTGCCTCAAAAATGTTGCCTCGAATATGATCTTAAGACTCTAGGGTTACTACTAAGGTATCCTAACATTGCTTTAGTGATCGTACGTCCCTTTCGAATTGACCCTTACAACTCCAACGACGGTGCTACCTATTTCTCAATAGTAGGATATCATTGTCCAAAGGAAACAAGAATAGAAACAATCTTTTTTCGAGTAGGTAGATGCTAGTAGGTACTTGCTCAAATCAAACTTTTCACACTCACACATTTCAAAACAATTTTCAAAACAACTTCGCCACATCCTTGAGGACTGATACAAGGGTTATCACGATGTAAAACATTTTCAAAATAAAGCACACACACAAGCAATTTAAAAAGATGAGCAAGTACCTAAGAGCCCATGGAAAACCATGGATAGAAAGGGTGCTAACACCTTCCCTTTCTATAATCTACCCCCCGTACTTAGAATATCTCGAAAAAGGATTTTTTCTGTACTTTTTTCCTTTTCGATTGGATGAAATAAAAGTCGATGGTGACTTTTGCTTAGCGCTACATTTTGCAAACAAAAAATGTAAAACGCAAGCCAGCGTCAAACAGTCGATTCTGCCACCGTATCACAGAACTGGCGACTCTGCTGGGGAATTAATAAGTGGGGTATACCTTAAGATCTAGTTCATCATAATTGCTTCTCTTGATTGCTTTGTTTGCTTTGTTTTTGAGGGTTTTGTTTGGGGTTACTATAGATCCTACACCCGGATCTGGGGAATACCTTTTAGGTAAGTAGCAATAGACTGTGAGGGAATTGTACGCCGTAGACCGATACAGTTGAAGCAGTAGCTACATTGGTGTGGCACATTGGTTGGTACTGGTATCCGTTGTGGAGAAACGAGGAGAATACGGGGCTGCTGCGTGGTGTCATTAAGCATCAACTGACCTTAGAACCTTTAATCGCCCAACTTGGCCATTAGAAAGTAGTGAGATAGCCGGCCTCGGTGTAGAGCTGAGAACTGGTTGATACTCGATGCTACACTCATTGAGACCATACTCTCAGAATAGTTCCGGCCACAAGAAAAGATTGCGTGAGCTGAAACCATGACCGATGGAGGATGGTCAATGATATTGAGATCCTCTAGAACCCAGTTACTCTTTTCTAGGACAGGTTGAACCAACTTAACTTCAAGAGGGTATTACCTTTGACCTCATGCAAGCCTTAAACCTAAGGGTTTTTGTGTGATTTGGTTGTGTTTGCAATACCTGTTGTTTGCTATACCTGTGGTTTATCATGACATCATGCATCATAACATGTCATTCATACTTCATTACACTAACCATTTCAAAGACCAAGGGAATTTATCTTTGTTCTGTTTTGCAGATCATGGCTTCCATGCGTAGAAATACCATCCAAGTCAACTTTGTGCAAATACCTGCACAACTTAAAGAGTTAGCATCAAGAGTTTCTAAAACGTCTACTTTCATTAAGAGACACGGTCAACTTCTCAGCCTGGTTACTTCAAATCTTGATGAACAGATGATGAGCGTACTTTTCCAGTTCTTTGATCCCGTGCATCATTGCTTCACCTTTCCAGATTACCAGCTGGCACCCACCTTGGAAGAGTTCTCTCATCTATTGGGCATATCCATCCTTGAATAGGTACCCTTCACAGGTATGGAAGAAGTTCCTAGACCAGAAGACATTGCCTCAGCTCTGCATTTGAAACGGGTTGATGTAGTATCCAATTGGGAAACACGAAGCGGGGTCGAAGGTTTTCTAGCCAAATTTCTGATGGACCAGGCTCAGCTATTCTGGGATGATTTGGATTTTCAGGCTTTTGAAGATGTCTTGGCTCTTCTTATCTATGGTTTGGTTCTCTTCCCTAACCCGGACTCCTTTGTAGATGTGAATGCTGTCAAGATTTCCCTTTCTCGCAACCCTGTGCCTACCTTGCTGGGAGATATCTTGCATGCTCTCTATACTCGTACTATAAGGAGAAGAGGGACTCTTATGTGTTGCATGTTGTTACTGTCGAGGTGGTTTATTTCTCACCTCCCTAAGTATGTGCTGAAGAACGAAAAAGGTTTGGGTTGGTCGTACAGAATAATGTCACTTGCCCATACAGATATTCTTTGGTGTTCCCGGGCTATGGAAGACACTGCTGTTATTGACTGTTGTGGGGGATACCTTAATGTCCCATTGCTTGGAATTAGAGGGGGTATAACTTACAATCCTTGTCTAGCTTTGCGATAATTTGGTCGTGCTCGAAGAGATGGTCCCCATGAGTTACTTCTTGAGGACATTGCATTTGACTATAAGGAGGATGTTAAGGAGCATCGTCGGAGGTTCATACGAGCTTGGGGCATGGTAAACAGATCTGACCCCGAAGAGTTAGGACCTAAGACTTCCCTTCCTATGCAACCTTACCTCCAATGGGTCCGAGCTCGTGCCTAGAAGCTCACGATGCCTTATGAGGCCGTATTACCAGTGATTGTGGAACCTACTAATGAAGAAGGCATTCCTTACACGGTTCTCTATCCTCACATGCCTACTGATCCTGGGGAGCTACTGAGGTCTTGGATTCAGCTGAAGAATGAACGGGACACTTACCGGGAGCAGTTCCATGAGCAAGAAAGGAAGATTTTAAAGCTCACCAGGCAGCTCGAGGAAGAAAGAGTGATCAATGACTACATCAGCACAAAGAGGAAGCATCCACGAGACTTTTGATTTTGCTTTTTCTAGTTTTAGATTTGTTTTATTTACTTCGTTGTAACGCCTTAAAGGCATTGTTGAACCTTTCAAATTTAAGCTAATAAAGTTTTGTTTATTTTTGGTTTGCAAATTTAAATCTCCCAAATCTTTGAAATCATTACATGCGCATCCCATTGTCATACACATCATTACAGGTACCTCTACAGGTTTCTCATCTTCTTCCCTGTTTATTTCAGCAGAAATGTCTTCCGATCAAGCCATCAAAGATCTTCAGGCACAAAACGCCCAGTTCCAACGGATGTTCATAAGTCTGGCTAAGGGGCAGGAGGATTTGAAGACCCTTATTCTGAAAGAGAAGAAGAAGAAGAAGAAGGTCGGTATTCTGAACATGGGTAAAAGATTCGGAGAAAGGTTGAAGCATCAAACTGATCTGACCTCTTCATCCAAGGATGGGGAGAACCAAGAAAGGGAAAAGGACCCTAGTCCTACAGTTTTTGACAACGATACTGATTACGATGATGAACAATATCCTCCTGCTGAGGATAGTACAAGCAGTTAGAAGACCGCCTGAGAGCTATGGAGATTCAGAAAATACCTGGTTTGGATTTCAGAGAATTGGGACTGGTATCAGGAGTGGTCATCCCTCATAAGTTCAAAGCTCCGGTTTTTGCCAATTACGATGGAGTATCCTGTCCAAAACTCCATCTCTGCTCATATGTCAGGAAAATCGAACCCCACACTACTGATAGAAATTTGTGGGTGCATTTCTTTCAAGATAGTCTGTCAGGGACTCAGCTTGAATGGTTCTACCAGTTGGAAGGAGCCAGTGTCCGAAACTGGGAAGATCTTGCTGCTGCTTTCTACAAGAAGTATCAGTATAATGCCGACCTTTCTCCCACTCGTACTCAGCTCCAGGGTATGTCCATGGGTGCAGGTGAAGGTTTTAAGGACCATGCTCAAAAGTGGAGAGACTTGGCTGGAAGAGTCCAACCCCCTTTGTCTGATAGGGAGTTGGTTGACATGTTTTTGGGGACGCTATCTGGTCTATTTTTCAATCACTTGATCGGCAACTCGTCATCTGGTTTTACTGAGTTGATTCTGACTGGAGAAAGAGTAGAAGCTGGCATTCGAAGGGTAAAATACTGAAGGATGCCTCTTCGAGTTTGGTAAAGAAGCCTTTTGCTGGTAAGAAGGAAGCTAGTGCAGTCTATAGCCCGAGGGGCCAAAACAGATCTGAACACCGTCAAACGGTAAATGCTGCAGTGATACCAAGACCCACAATTGCTCCACAACGCAACAATCAACAAAGGGTGGAAAGACCACAACGACAGTTTACCCGCATCAATATGACTTTGGCTGAAGTTCTGCCTCATCTGTTAAAATCCAACTTGGCGACCTTGAGAGAGGCTCCCAAGAATCCAAACACTACTTCTCCCAGATACAATCCCAACGCGTGGTACGCCTACCATTCTGAGAGTCCAGGCTACGATACAAACGATTGCTGGGCTCTGAGGAATAAAGTACAAGATTTTCTTGAAGCCAAGGAGATAGAGTTCGATGCTCGAGAAAAGCCGAATGTTATAACTGCTCCCATGCCCAAACATGGTCGTGGAGTTAATGTTGTCGACACCGATTTGTTTGTGACCTCGATTGAAGAAATTTCTACTCCTCTTATGACTGTTAAGAAGAATTTGTTGTGGGCCGGTTTATTTCCGGGTTGTGGTGAAGGTTGCCACATGTGTTCGACTCTACCTTCCGGCTGTTGTTTGTTGAAGTCAGGTGTTCAGCGCCTGATGGATAATAAAGAAATTTTGTTTGAGAAGATTGTGATACCCGTTGTTCCCACTGAAGACGTTGCTGTTATAACCATTTCCGCCAATCCTTCCAAGGTTTCCTCGAGAAGACCTGTTAGGATTACACCTGTTCAAAGAATTACTCCGCTAATTATCACTGTTCCTGGTCCCATCCCGTACACATCAGATAAGGCTGTCCCATGGCATTATAGTGCTGACGTGTATTATCATGGTATTAAGCAAGATCTGAAGATTGAAGAAGCTGATACTGGTGTCAGTAATACTGTCGGGACTAGTAAAGTTACCCGAAGTAGAAGGGTCTTCTCTCCCGAGATTTCCCCGAAGACTATCATCAAGCCTACTATTATTCCAGCTGTTGTTTCAACCAGCGCTCCTGACATTTCTCCTGTTCCTACTCCAGTTATTACACCTGCTACTATTCCTATCCTTACTCCAGTTATCACCCCTGCTGCTGAGCCATCTGGGACTTGGGGCAAAGAAATTTTAGGTGAGCCTACCCGGACGGAGGCACCTAAGAAAATCATCGTGGAAGCCTTTAAACAAGAAATAGAGGAAATACTGAAAATTATCAAGAAGAGCGACTACAATGTGGTCGAGAAGCTAGGGCAGACCCCGTCAAATATCTCCATGTTGTCTCTGCTGTTATGTTCTGAAGCCCATGCGAAGGCTTTGATTGCATTTCTCAAAACTGCGCATGTGCCGCAGGAAACTTCCGCAGATCAGTTCAAAGATTGTGTGGCCAGCCTGACTGCTGACAATGGGTTGGGTTTCTCAGATGCGGATCTGACACGGAAAGGAAGAAACCATAATGATGCTTTGCATGTCTCGATCGAGTGCAGGGGTACCACTATGGCCCATGTGCTGGTAGATACTAGATCTTCGCTGAATGTTCTGCCGAAGAAAGCGTTGGACCGTTTGGATTGTGAAGGTTTTACCTTAAAGCTGAGTAACATTGTGGTAAGGGCTTTTGATGGATCAAAAAGAATGGTGCACGGGGAGGTGGACATCCCTGTCAAAGTGGGTTCTCAGACTTTTGGGTCCACCTTCTATGTGATGGATATCAGGCCATCGTATTCTTGCTTGCTGGGTCGTCCTTGGATCCATAGAGATGGGGCAGTTACTTCCACACTCCATCAAATGCTGAACTACCCAGTGAAGGGGAAGATTGTCACAGTGCAAGGAGAAGAAGAATATATGGTAAGTCACCTCAATTCCTTTCGCTACATAGAGATGGACGGGGAATTCATAGAAACTCCTTGTCAAAACTTCGAAGAGGTCCCTCAGACTTTGGCGTCAACTGAAGTTACTACTAATAAACCTCCGCTGAAGATGGCTTCTCTCAAGGATGCCAGGGCTGTAATTGAAGAAGGTGGGTGTACCAATTGGGGTCAGCTCCCTGATTTCACTCACAAAACTAACAAATTTGGTTTAGGCTTTACTACAGGGGCTCAAAGGGCTATTAGGTGCGCACGAATTGGAAGGCCTCCGCTACACATCAGCAATCAGGGAGTTAATGCAATTGAGGACAATGAAGAAGATTTAGATATCGACAGCTGGATCTACCCAACGACCAACGGTGGACTGAATAACTGGACGGCGAAGGACTTCATACCTATTTCTTTTATTCCGCAGTAATTGACTTTTGTTTTAAGATTTGTAATAAACAGTTTGAAACTTTACGGCCCGATGCCTTGCCCGAGGCACCTTGGCTTTGCTTGTGAGGGCTTATTATTTGTCATTTCATATATCATTAATAAAGCATTGGACGTTTCTTGCATTACAAATTTTGTGCTCCTTGTTTTTTCTTCTCTGTCTCTCACTTTATCAAAAACAACTATTCTCTTACACACACTCACGTATCATACTGCAGATCCATATCCACTCTAGATCCCATTGATAACAGCTCTGCTACTGCCAGTTATGACTTCAAAAATCCGATCAACCAAGCCGAGGATGAAAGTGAGGATGATCGTGAGGTGCCTGGAGAACTTGCTAGACTGTTACAACAAGAAGAAAAGGCCATACAGCCTCATGAAGAGCCAGTTGAGTCAGTGAATTTGGGTACAGAGGAAGACAAGAAAGAAGTTAAAATAGGTGCAAATCTGGAGTCTAGTGTTAAGCAACGGTTAATACAGATGCTACACGACTATGTTGAGATCTTCGTCTGGTCCTATGAAGACATGCTGGGTTTGGACACTGATATTGTGGTACATCACCTGCCGACTAAAGAAGACTGTCCTCCGGTAAAGTAGAAGGTCCGCCATATGCGCCCTGAAATGTAAGAGAAAATCAAGGCAGAGGTCATGAAACAGTTCGACGCAGGATTCTTAGCTATCACTTCTTATCCGCAGTGGGTTGCCAACATCGTTCCGGTACCTAAGAAGGATGGTAAAGTACGAATGTGTGTGGACTACAAATTTCTAAACAGGGCAAGCCCCAAGGATGACTTCCCACTTCCTCACATTGATGTTCTAGTCGACAACCCCGCACAACATAAGATCTTATCCTTTATGGATGGTTTTTCTGGCTACAACCAGATCAAGATAGCTCCTGAGGACATGGAGAAAACAACCTTCGTTACACAGTGGGGCACCTTCTGTTACAAGGTAATGCCTTTTGGGTTGAAGAATGCTGGGGAAACTTATCAGCGCGCCATGGTCGCTTTGTTCCATGATATGATTCACCATGAGATCGAGGTTTATGTTGATGACATGATAGCCAGGTCCCAGACTGAGGAAGAGCACCTTGATCATCTCCAGAAACTGTTTGACAGGTTGAAGACGTACAAGCTGAGGTTGAATTCGAACAAGTGTACCTTCGGGGTAAGATCTGGTAAGCTTCTGGGTTTTGTTGTCAGTGACAAAGGTATTCAGGTAGACCTTGCAAAAGTAAAAGCCATACAAGAAATGCCGTCTCCCCGCACAGAAAAAGAAGTTAGAGGTTTCTTGGGACGTCTGAATTACATCGCCAGGTTCATTTCACATCTGACTGCTACTTGTGAGCCAATCTTCAAGCTACTGAAGAAAGATCAAGTGGTAAAGTGGAATGATGAATGCCAGACTGCTTTCGAAAGAATCAAAGAATACCGGCAAGAACCACAAATTTTGATGCCTCCAGTTGAAGGAAGACCTTTGATATTATACTTGAAAGTGCTAGACAATTCAACATGGTGTGTGTTGGGGCAGCATGACGAGTCTGGTCGAAAAGGGCACGCCATTTATTACATTAGAAAAAAGTTTACCGACTGTGAGACCCGATACTCATTGCTCAAGAAAACTTGCTGCGCTTTGGCATGGGCTTCTCGCCGACTGAGACAGTATATGCTGACTCACACTACCTTATTGATATCAAAGATGGATCCAATCAAGTATATTTTCGAGAAGCCCGCTCTCTCCGGAAGGATAGAAAGATGGCAGATGATCTTAACCGAGTACGACCTCTAATACACAACCCAAAAAGCAATCAAGGGGAGTATATTGGTGATTGGATTTTACTGTATAGTCTAAATTATAACTGCAAGTGCACAACCTATCAAAGTAATATATAAGATTATCAAACCACAGAGACCAATTGTCAATCTATCGACTCTATTGTTAAGGTGTTTATCTAAGGCAGGTCAGTAAGGGATTGAGTTCAGTACAGGGAAATAAAAGCGAATAAAATTAAAGAGATAAAACAAACGGGATCGAATGTAAATCACGAGATCAGACAGTGTCCTAGCATGCATGTATAGTATTTACTTTTGGGCAATATTTTCCATTTATAGAAAAGAACTGTTTAACAGGAACTTGTAGCTTTCGTATACTAAGAACCGAGTTTACTCTTTAAATTAAATTCCTTTATTGTCACTTATAAAGGGTTCCTAACGCGTTAAATAAGTAAACCTATTTTTAAGAAACAAGTTATTTTGACTTAGTGAAAAAGTGTTTTAATTTGGAAAACTTAACTTAAAGAGATCCTTGGCTTTTGACCAAGAATCAGATTTCAATCCCACAAACGCGTCCGCAAATAGTTTCAAAATCGTTTTCTAAAATTATATCAAGTAATCCTACTTAACCAAACGAACTGCTTTCGCTCTTTTCGTTTGGTCAAGAACTAATCTGGCTTAATCTCAAGTATGGACGGCTTTCGATCTTACCCATAAACTTTTAAACACATTTAAACCAGTATTAAAAACTAAAACATCCCAAAGGTATTTCTATTAGCATGGCATGCAGAACATAGTTATGATTCGATCCTTACATTCTAACCCTAATAAATTTAGCTAGACATGGTAAGCATTTAAAGTCTATAAAACATGTAGACTATGATAAGAGCGTTTAAAGTCTATAAAACGTGTAGACTATGATAAGAGCGTTTAGAGTATATAAAACGTGTAGACTATGGTAAGAGCGTTTAAAGTCTATAAAACGTGTAGACTATGGTAAGAGCATTTAGAGTCTATAAAACATGTAGACTATGGTAGAGCATTTAGAGTCTATAAAACGTGTAGACTATGGTAAGAGCATTTAGAGTCTATAAAACTTGTAGACTATGGTAAGAGCATAAAGTAAATGAAAGCAATTAAATTAGAACCTTGCTCCAATCGGAGGCTTGAATCTGATACAAGTCGTGGAAATGTAAAAGATAGTATGATAAACTTCAACCAAAGTGCTCCAAACTTGAATACAAACCCGCACACTCAAGTGTGATAACTTCCCGATGTGAGAAGATTATCACTTTACAAAGTAGTAATATATGCCTAAGTAGTAACTTGACTGGATCTAAGTTTGCATCTAAGTTTGGATGAAAACGAAAATGAAATGAACTTGCTATTTATAGAAGATCCTGAAACTCTGTAAAGACGAGCATGCCCCTCAACTCCTTCTGAGCGGGAAATGGTTTGTGAAGGCCGCGGGCGCGGCCACCCTCCCCGCGGGCGCGGTGAGTGAAAATGGAGAGATTGTGGGAACGTGCCAATTGGACCCTGGGTGAAAGTGCGCCATGTCAGCGCGTTCCCTGTAGCCGGCGCGGAGCTGGACGCCATGTATGTATTTTCTTGGAAAAACCCTATTTTTCTGGCGTTTTCGCTCGTTTCTTCTCTGAAGGCTCTGAAAGGACATATGACCTGAAAACAAAGGAAACAAGGGCATAATACTAGAAAAACAATAATAAAACTAAGGAAAACATGTGATATTCGAGTCAGAAACATAATGCGATTCATTGTTATCAAATTCTCCCACACTTAAACCTTTGCTTGTCCTCAAGCAAAACTCTCAGAAGTAGTCAAAGGGATACAAGTGTTTTTTCTAGTTATCGAGCTAAAGCAGTAAGGTTCAAGTGAGAGTGTGTTCGACATGTACCAACTATTTGAACTAAGAACATCGAAGTGACGCTTTACCGCAGAATGTGGACATAAACCTTATTCCTACACAAGTCAACTCCTATTACTCCCATTATGCTAAGACTTCACTTCTAGGTAAGGTCCTTTTCATTCAGGTGTAATCACATTAAGACCGTTATCCGTACATACTTATAGTGTAGTGTCTGGTAAGTGATTCTGATCTTTGCAATGGGATTCTGGTACAAGAATTGGTGTAATCCCGTTATTACCCAATTATAGCTGTGGGGGATCATATCGTAATCTGCCCTACCGAGTTCAGCACCAGATACCTCTGAACCAGCCATAATGGGTAATGCCTTTTATTATTATTTTTCACTTTTTATTTTTTATGGATGTTCGCGACCAGTGGAATTAAATGATCGTGTGAGGATCACCCAATTCATGGTCGTAACCATACATTTTTGCTTTTATATATATATATATATATATATATATATATATATATATATATATATATATATATATATATATATATATATATATATATATATATATATATATATATATATATATATATATATATATATATATATATATATATATATATATATATATATATTTTCAAGGCAAAAAAATCATTCACTTATTTTCATCGATCCTACACGTAGCGCATGCTTAGGCCGGAGCCGACTACGAGAATAAACTACTTAGGACCCGTTTTGTAAAATTAAAATCATAGCATGGGGAGAAGATGGAATTAAATCTAATATTTACAAGGTCTATGGTGTAAAAGACGATGTTGATTTTTCAAAAAGGGTACCTAAGACTAATCACACTCTATCCTAAACCTAAAAACTTTACATATGGCTCAAAAAAACTAAAAACATGTTGTATTCATTTTTAGCAAAAAATTTTCTCAAGGCTAGGAAGTGGTGGAGAACTTAAGGATACACTGCGCAAAATGACTCGTCAATCACATGTATTTTATTTAACGGCTAAACTACTAAAAGGGAAATAACTAAAAGATATTGAAAAATAAAGTACTGAAAAGGGAAATAACAGAAAAAGAAATAACGGAAAGGAAATAAAAGCGATAAAATGCTCCTCCCACACTTGAATTGGACATTGTCCCCAATGTTCCAAAACAAGTCTAGGTAGGAGATACCTGGTAAAACTAGTGAGGTCCACTAGTACCCTCGCCATCCTGAGGTGAACGTCCTGAACGACGGCTACGACTACGGCGGCGACGATCTCTATCGAGGCTAAACTGTGCCATGCGCTCAGTGAGAGCAGCATTTGTAGTTTGTGTGGCCTCTATTAATTGGAAGTGAGTAGCGAAGCTAGTCTGCTGACGGTGCTGCTGGTTCTGGAAAGCCAATTGACTTTCCATGATGGTAGTCAGAGAGCGGGCATTTTGAATTTGAGACGCTTGCATGAAAGCCATGTTGTCGGCAACCTGTTGTTGGATCGTAGAAAGGAGGGCATCACGCCTCTCCTCTCTAGCCATATGCTCTCTCCACATGTCCTCAGTGACATGGAAGCTCGGGACAGTACCTGCAGGAAGGTTAGAAGAAGATGGTGCAGTGTGTGATGGTGTAAATCGAGGAGGTGACTCTGTTTGAAAGTCATACTCATCATCAGTGTTGTTCCCCTCCTCTAAAGGAACATTCGGAGGTAACAGACCAGTGAAAGCGGGAGCGCTTAAATCATAGGTCCAGTTACACTCCAATTTAACATCAGTGCAACGGGTACAGGGGAGGACAACACTTGGTACAGCAGCATTACCAATCATAAGGTAATAGCCACCTTCCCTTCTCGCTTTGCAGAGGCGCATATCTTTCAAAATTTTCAGGCCTGCAGTACGAGGAGGAAGTGGCTCTAAAGTAGCAAGCTCGGTGGCCAATCCAAGGGCACGAGCGATAGTAGTAACCAGGCCACCAAAATAAATCGGAACCCCCTTTTTTCGTACATAGCTCATGTGAGCAATCATAAAGGGCACCGGGTTAATTTTGGTTTCGGTGAGGCATGCTTGCATAATAATTAACTCTTTAGCATTCACCTTGTTCGGGTTTTCCCGAGCAAAGATGGTGGATGCTAAAAGGTATCAGAAGACATGGATGGCCGGATTATGGACACTCGAGGCTAGCAGGCCATCAAAAGAATTTGCTTCTTGGTTTGTAAGTTTTTGCCAGAAAGCATAGCCAGCGGTTGTCCATTCTGTATCCAAGGGTGCTTCACAAATAGCACCTTCCCCAAAAGGCATCCCTAACAACTCAGCTAAACCTTCGATGGAGTAACTATATTCACGGTTAAACATTCTAAATTGTACCCCACATACGGTACTAGCAGTGTTAGGTGTGACATTATAAATAAGTGAACTTAAAAACTCATATGTCAACCTTGGGTAGTGTGATCGGTGGATCTGGAACTGACTGTTTAACGCTGGTTCGCGAAATGTCGCGGAAGCAAGAGTCGCCACCATCTTTTATTTTCTCCAACAAGGAAAGGACAAAAGCACAGAAAAATTCCTTATAGAGATTGCTCTCGGTTCGGGAGGTAGGTTATAGAAAGGGAAGGTGTTAGCACCCTTTCTATCCATGGTTATCCATGGGCTCTTAGATACTTGCTCATTTGTGTTTTCAAAATTGGTTTGTTTGCTTTTCAACTGTGGGTTTTAAAAAGTTTCTTTGAAAATTCCAGTTCGACTCTTGTATCAGTCCTCAAGAGTGTTTGAAAAGTTGCTTTCGAAAGCTTTTTGAAAAGGTGTCGGTGTGAAAAGTATTTTGATTTGTTTTGAAATTTAGAGCAAGTATCTAGAGTCGTCTACCTACCCTAAGGAATTCGTCTGTGTAAATGTCCTTTAAAGTAGTGCCATCCCACCATTGAGAGGTAGGTAGCACCACCGTTGGAGGTGTTCGGGTCAATTCGAGGTTCGGGACATGGTGATCACCAGAGCAATGGGAAGATACCCTAGAAGCTACCCTCATGCCAGGTTCCCGGATCATGAGGACTTACTAAGACATCCTCTACTCGACGATCACCTTTCGAGGCAAGGCAACAGTGAGGCGTACCCTAGGGGTGGTGTGTGATTTATGTGTCAGATTCGTTTATTTATCTTGTTCATGTCAAAGTGATCTATGCGTTTGTTTTTATTTTATCATTCATTCTTGCATGCCATTATTAACAGTTAAAAAAAGAGTGCGGAAAGATAAAGTTCTAAACTATTACAAAGGCGCGGGTCCACATCGCCAAATTTAATCCAGGACCCGATTTGACAGAAAATAAAGAAATAAAGCAAAATGCGAGAAATTAAATTTACACGGCTTTGGGAGAATTACATCAATACTTAAAAGAAGTAAAATAAAATGCGCGAATTGAATTGAAATTGAAAGCGAGGGCGTTGGACCCTTTTTAATGAAATTAAATTATTATTTACAAAATTACTTAAAATGAAAAAGAAATTATTTTGGTATCTTTTGGATTTATGAATTTTTATGAGAAAGATTAAATGAAATTAAAATATTAACCCTAATTCTAATTTTTTTTATTTTATTAAGAAAACATGTTAAAATTAAACCTAAGATTAATCTAATTATTTACATGGTAATTTGATTTATAAAAATAAATAATATTTAATTATTAGTGAAAAGAAAAGAAAAAGGATAAAAAATTAATACAAACCCTAATTCTACAAATTTTAAGTTTATTAGAAAAATATTAAGATTTAAACCTAAATTAAAAACTAAAATCAATTAATGATATTTATTTACAAAAAATAACATTAAATAACAATACTTATTTTTTGTCTTTTTCTGATTTTTAGATTGTTTTTATGTTTTTATGAAAATAATTAAATTAAAGGAGTTGATTAAAAAAAGCAATAATTGAAATAAATAAAATAAATAAAAGAGAAGAAATACAATACCTTGGGGGGTTCTGTCCCCAATAGGGAGGTTTTATTCAGTAATTCAGGCCCATTAAGCTCATGGCCTTATTGACTTTTGTGCCAGCGTGTAACTCCATTGACTGACGCCCATGGTATTCAGCAAATCTGGACCTTTGGACTGAGACCATTGCACGCGTGGCAAGCATGGATGTGGAGAATATGGTGGACTTCTTGTATTGAAGCTGCATAGGATGACAATTAGAAAAATAATATTGGAAAGGGATGGGGACCTGGGGTTCGAACCCAGGTCCCAGGGATTACCAGTAATGCGCTTTGCCAACTGCTCCACACGCGCGTTTTGTATATTATATGACAAACAATTATTATAAAATAAAACAAATCGTTAGTGACTTTTTCGCGCGAAATTTCAAATCAACCAATTATTGCTGGACACTTCATCATCTTCTTCTTCGTTTCGTTTTTCCCTGAAAATAAAAGAAGGTTAGCGGGGGTTTTAAACCCCCCCAAAATATGCATATTTCCATAATAGCGAACAGGCCATGTGGGTACATAAATTAGGCGCGAGGGTTCTATTCATATCGTTGAAGCATGGTGAGTTTGATTATGGTATTGAGGTGTTCCAATTTCACAACATTTAGAAACGCCCAAATTAAAAGCTTGGTAACCCTAACCTGTATCAATGGTGAAATCTCCAATAGTGCACAAAAACTCAATCAAATTATAGGGTTAGCTTCAGAATCATCCACTTAATATAAATCCATGAATAAAATGCCATGAGAATGCTTGAAAATCAAAACACGAATATGCATATTATTGAAAACAATTTGAGTTATAACTACCAATTCTTGATGCTTCAAGCTACAATTTTGATTCAGACTCCTTCCTTGAAGTCTCAGCAAGCCAATGGAACAATTATCTTGGCTTGAATCGCCCTAGAACCTGGTTTTCAGTTTTCAATTTTTTTGGCAAAAAACCCAAGTTTTGTTATGGAGGTATGGCGCAGCTTCTTGGTCCTGAGGAGTAGGGTTTGCATTAGTATGTATATGTGAACGATTAGGGTTGGAAATTTGGTCCAAAGAATCAATGCATTGATGTATGGAAGATTTGATTTTCATGCATAATTTTTCCAATCTTTTTCACATGCTTTTGATGCCAATCATATACAATCACCATGATTCTTTCTATATCTGATTATGCACGAAATATTGAGTCTATTCCATGCACAAAAAGATTTAAAAAGTTAGGTTTAGTATTTTTCACCTATTTATTTTAATTAAATGAATTATTAATAATTAAAAATCCAAATAAATAAATAAAAATTATAAAAAACTTCCCTTTGGGCCAAATGGTCGTGCACATGCCTTGGATAATGATTCTTGGAAGAAAAAGAGGCCCATTAGCATTTTTAAGACATTTGAAGCAATGTTGACTTTTCAAAATATCTAAAAATTTCCCAACTTCCACAAGGCATAACTTGCTCAATTTTTAAGCTTTGCTCATGTTCTTGGACATTTTGGAAAGGTCTTTGAGTCCTATAACCAATGTCTTTTGTCCCATGTAATTTTGATTTACCAATATCAAGTTATGGCCTTTTACTTAAAGTCCCTTTTTGTTGACTTTTGAAAATGACCTATAATGTTGAAATTGATAACTTTTTGTGAGAGCATTTATTGGACTTGAAGTATGAAGAGGAGTTGTAGAAAATGTCTTTATCTTCAAAATGAGCTTTGGATGGAATTTTTCTGATAATCCATGTGGAAGTTATGCCCTGGTCAAGTTACAGTTGACTTTTTCAACTGTCCAAATATGGAAACTTTTGCATCTTGAGACTTTTTGAGCCAAGCTTTGAGAATCATGATCAAGCATTGATCAAATGATGTTTGTGGATTCAAAATGAGATGTTGACCAAAAATTTGAACTTTTGACTGTCAAATGACCATTTTGCCCCTACAGTTGACTGTAGTGCAATTAGGGTTTTTGACTGTGCAATTTTGTGCTGTAAGTCTTGAAACTTGGTATGAGGATGCTTGACAATGTTTGTAGGCATGTGGGACTTGATTGGACCCTTGGAAACTTCATTTAATTTGCCAGAATCAAAACCCTAATTTTTGACTGTTAGGAGGCCCTTGAACTGTGCAACCCTTGGGGAGATTTTGAAGCATGCTCTTTGCAAATTTTGGAGAATATGGGAGGGCAAATTTTGGGGTACAACAGTTGCCCCTGTTCAATCTTCTTAGACCTGAGGATGCAGATTGGCTGACGTGCCTTTCGTAATCCGAAGGTGGAAGATGATTGAACACTAGAGTGCCCAGAAATTTGCGCTCACATAGTAGTGTGATGGTGGGGAATGGGCTTACAGATGCCATTTAGAGATTGATGGATAGGATGATGGGCTTATAGATTCCATGCTAAGAGATGATGGAAGGTGGATGGGCTTATAGATGCCATCTTGATGTCGATCGCGTAAGAGATTCCTTAGCGAGAACTTGCGTACCTGCAAAAGAAAATGATTACCTGACCTGTTACAGGAGCTGGTCTTTAAACTCTTTGTATGGATGTGTCCTGACTGGTTACAGGAGCTGAATCTGGAGCTTCAAACGGTGATGAATGAACCAGGGATGGTTATTACCTCAACAGGAACGGTGAGAGAACCTTGGATGATTGCTACCTCAACAGTAACGCTGAGAGAATCTGGGGACAATTATTACCTCCGCAGTATCGGGGAGAGAACCATAGGCGACTACAACCTCAACAACAATCATTGAGAGAATCTTGGACGACTTCAACTTCAACAGTAACGCTGAGCGAATCCGGGGATGATTACTACCTCCGCAGTATCGGGGAGAGAACCATAGGCGACTACAACCTCAACAGCAATCATTGAGAGAATCTTGGACGACTTCAACTTCAACAGCAACGCTGAGCGAATCTGGGGATGATTACTACCTCCGCAATTTCGGGGAGAGAACCATAGGCGACTACAACCTCAACAGCAATCATTGAGAGAATCTTGGGCGACTTCAACCTCAACAGTAATCATTGAGAGAATCTTGGGCGACTTCAACCTCAACAGTAACGCTGAGCGAATCTGGTGATGATTACTACCTCCGCAGTATCGGGGAGAGAACCATAGGCGACTACAACCTCAACAGCAAACATTGAGAGAATCTTGGATAACTTCTACTTCAACAGTAACGCTGAGAGAAACTTGGGATGATTACTACCTCCGCAGTATCGGGGAGAGAACCATAGGCGACTACAACCTCAACAGCAAACATTGAGAGAATCTTGGATAACTTCTACTTCAACAGTAACGCTGAGAGAAACTTGGGATGATTACTACCTCCGCAGTATCGGGGAGAGAACCATAGGCGACTACAACCTCAACAGCAAACATTGAGAGAATCTTGGATAACTTCTACTTCAACAGTAACGCTGAGAGAAACTTGGGATGATTACTACCTCTGCAGTATCGGGGAGAGAACCATAGGCGACTACAACCTCAACAACAAACATTGAGAGAATCTTGGATGACTTCAACTTCAACAGTAACGCTGAGCGAATCTTGGGATGATTACTACCTCCGCAGTATCGGGGAGAGAACCATAGGTGACTACAACCTCAACAACAAACATTGAGAGAATCTTGGATGACTTCAACTTCAACAGTAACGCTGAGCGAATCTGGGGATGATTACTACCTCCGCAGTATCGGGGAGAGAACCATAGGCGACTACAACCTCAACAACAATCATTGAGAGAATCTTGGACGACTTCAACTTCAACAGTAACGCTGAGAGAAACTTGGGATGATTACTACCTCCGCAGTATCGGGGAGAGAACCATAGGCGACTACAACCTCAACAGCAAACATTGAGAGAATCTTGGATAACTTCTACTGAGTCTTTATCAGGAAAATCTGTTAGGGGTCGATTTAACCGGACTAGAGAAGGCCTTTGACTGGATAAGAAACAAGAAAATCTTAGGGTCGATTTAACTGAACCAGTCTAGGTCTTGAAATGTCTTCAATTGGATAAGAAACAGGGAGATCTTAGGGTCGATCTGACTGAACCAGAGAAGGCCTCTGACTGGATAAGAAACAGAAAAATCTTAGGGTCGATTTAACTGAACCGGTCAAGGTCTTGAAATATTGCTGAGAACTTAACTGGATCTTTCCTGAAAGGTAAAGGGCAGTCATATGCAATGCATGATATGGATCAAGAAATGATGTTCTCAACATAAATGAGATTTGTAAGATATGATACGTATATGCATGCTATAATGTATGGAAATGTGATGTTTATGAATATGTGTTTTTCGTCTAGGAAAGTAAATCCTTGACGGGTGCCGGGAAGTCACTCCTGGGCTGATGTTTGAAGAATAGATCTTTGCTTCCGCTGGGGATGATAGTTGCAAGAATACCGGTAGGAGAAGATAACTCCGTTGGGGAATGAACTTGGCGAATGGATTACTCTGCGGGGAGAAAAGTACTCTAGCGATCTTGCTGGGAAGCAATACTCTGTGGGGAGAGAGGTACTTTGTTGAGTTGTTGATAATAACTTGCTGGGGATACCCTTGTTGTGTTGGAAGTGTTAATAGACTTCGCTGGGGATAAAAAGACTCCGTCGAGGACGCTCTTTCCGTGGCTTTTGGCTGAGGATAACCCAGTTATATCCTGGTAAGGAAATAACTCTTTGAATAAAGCCGGGGGACGCGTTCGTGTTCTGCGAGGGATAAGCTTCCAAAATCTACTGGGGATAAGCTTACTGCTTGGGGAGATGAATTCCAACTTTCCTGGGGAACTGGATTGGACTTTCCTGGGGAAGTTTTGAACTATATTGGGGAAGTGCTTCCATTGAATGTTTGATATACCGCCGGGGAACAATCTTTTAGATCAAGACTGCCAGGGATGCTTGTTAAGAATGTTTGTATATCGTGCTGGGGAATGTTGAGATCTGCGGGGATACCCAACTTCCTTAAGGCTGATAGTATAGCTTTGCTTGGGGAGAGTGCACTGACTTGCTGGCTCACTCTCTGGTGAATTAAGATATCTGGTTATGTTCTTCAGCCGAACCTATCTTGATACCTTGGAGGACCGAACAATTAGACCGTTTAGACAACTCTTTATTGCCCCTGTCTCTGAGATGGGAGAGGAAGACCTGTGAGGTGCTGATAGTTGTTGATGGACAAACCTTCTTTTGGTAAGCAGATGACAAGATGCCAGGACACAGTCGTACGCTTTGATCCCTAACTTTTGCCTGGACCCTCCTTTCGGGTTTTCAGTCCACCGGGATACCCATTTTTGCCCAAGCCGCCTTTTCAGGTTTTCGACTTGCCGGGTGTACAGATTTTCATTTCATCCCTTATTTTTGCCCGAACCCTTTTGGTTCGTCGGGAAGCCCTTATTTTTGCCTAGGTATGTCAACCTAGCGGGTATTTTTTCGACTATGTCCGTGCTTTCAGAATGTAGGGAGTTGCCCCTGTTAGAAGTGTTTTGTCAGGCCACCAGAAGATGTTTGATCAGGTAAGATTCGTTGTTGGGATGCCCCAAGTGACTCAGGCGGAGATTTGCCCCAGGCTATTTGGCCTTTGAGAGATTCTCCGAATCTTGATTGGATTGCACCAGATGACGGACCATGATCATGTCGTGCCCCTTGATTGGAAGTGCTTTTGTCCACTAGGTATTCATTGTGCGAATTTCCCTGCTGTTCAAACAAATAGTCATATGCAAACAAAGTTATGTTAAAAATGCAAAGCCTATGTCTGTCTTGAAGATTTTGAAAATGCATTCTTTTTTTCATAAAACAAATGAATGTTTGTAAAACGTGATGTCAACTCCTTCTTTATAGTAAGCCTTAAGGAGTCAGGATACCTTTTGTAACAGTATGCTTTCGAACTAACCCATGCTTCAGCTAGGACTTTTGAGGGTTATAACGTGGCTTGGTTCACGGTTTAAGAAACAAAGGATAAAGGCTCAAATTATTTGTACCCACCCGCTCTTCGTGATGTCCTCCAAACCTAAACTCAGTTGATCATACGTTTAGACCTTGTTTGAGTTGTTGCTCTGATTTTCCTGTGATAATTCAGATGTTGATAACTTATTTTGAATAGGCAGTCATTCCTTTTTTGTTGAGGGTTTGTAAGACCTCTTTCTTGTCTGATTTTTTGTTATCCCTTTCTTTTTTTGCCTGAACTGCTTCCTTTTTGGAATTACAGTCAGCGGGATGCCCCAGTTTTGTAAGTCTCCTTCATGAGTTTTGACTTAATGGGTTCTTATTTTGAAAGATAAGGTCTGCCTTTCTTTATTTGATTATTCGGAACCATCACTGTCTTTCTTTGTTTTGTAAGGACCTCCTTCGGTGCCGTTCGTTATGCACTTAGATCAACTGAGAGACTACCCTGCCCCAGGTTATAATTAAGGGTTTTATTTTTTTTGAAAAGAAAAACTCCTACTTCTTTGGCTCAGAGGGGTTGACGAGGGATTATCATCCTTATAACTCCAGTGTTTAGGGATTGAAACAATGCCTGTACCTCATCAGCGGGGTCTGTTCAAAAGCATACTGTAAATTGTGGTATCGTTTTCGTCATCCTCCCTCAAGAGGCTTAGAATTATTAATCGAGCGTTGATCATCAGAAAAAATATGAAAATAATTTTCATATAGTGAATACGAATATATTGCTTCAAGACAGACATATGCGATGCATTAATGGAATAACAACGTTTAACATGAGTAAATGTTTGAACAAAAGAAATTTAACAACTTGAAAATCCTAATGAGCAAAAGTCTTTTCTTCTCAGGGCCTGTCATTTCAAATGGTGAGCCTTGGAGGGACGGTAGAAAAACTCAGCCTGACCATCTTGTGTGAACTCTAATGCCCCTTCGTCAATCAGGTCCTAGATCTTGTTCTTCAGAGCCCAACACTCATTTGTATCATGTCCTGGACAGGAAGAATGGTAGGCACACCTTTTATTAGGATCATAAGCAGGATGTGCTGTGTTGGGATTCCGGGGATGAGCCCTTAATGTGATCAGGTTCAACCTCAACAGGCGTTGTAAAGCTTGAAACATCGACATGTTAAGCTGGGTGAATTGCCTCCTGGGCTTGTCTGGCTGAAGCTGGTGAGGTTGATGCTGAACTTGTGATATTGGAGCCATTTGAGGAGCTCTCCCCTTATCTCCTTGTCTCAAAGGTGGTTGAACGACGACTGGCTTTTTACCTTTAGACATTTGCCCTGGTTGGTTACCTTGAAGCAGTTGGTTGACGAGAACCCCGAACTCATCTTGTCTTTGAGCTAACTTTTGAATGGCAGTCACCTGCCCCAGCATCTGGACCTTCAATGCATCCACCTCAGCTTGTAGGTGTTTCAGCCTTTCATCCTCAGCACTGTTCCTGACAAAAGTCTCAGTGAGAAGTGTCCTTAGCTCCTCCTGCCCTTTGGATAGATTCAGGAGGATTTCCCTAAACCGAGTCTCTTGAGCAAGAAGGTCCTGGTTATCTTGTTGGGAAGCCATTGCTGAAATAAACAGCGAAGATGGTAAGTGACCTGTACCAAGGGATACCTGTAATGCAATGATATGTATGTATGCATGCAATGTTTTCAAGGATCTCGCGGGGTAGACAAGAAAGATTGTTAGAATTTTGAACTTTGTAGCTTGATTGAAGGAAACTGCATATTGTTGAGAGTCCTTCTTCAAGAGTCAAGGCTCACCATATCGAGTGGGTCACAGCCCCTGACAATTTTGGGCTCGGGGAATCTTCTTCAAGTGTCAAAGCTCACCATATCAAGTGGGTCATAGCCCCTGACAGCTTCGGCTAGAGGAAAATAAATCCTCTTTGCCCCTTGCTAGATGTTTGATTAATCATGACCTGCATCACAAGCCTTTGAGATCCTTGAAATGGGTTAGGATGTATGCAATGGTATGATGTCATGATGCATGGGGTAATATGGATAAACCCTGTTATGAGCCCTTATTAAGGACTGCAAACCAAAACCTGCACGAGACTTAGTACACTCTGTTATGAGTCCTAGTTAAGGACTATGAACAAAACCTGCAAGTAGTTCATGTGTCAGATAACAAGCATGCAAGTAGTCAAGTACGAAGGCACACAAATCACACAAGAGAAGCCCTTAGAGTTTAGGCCAGCATGGGGTCTGGGTATTACCCTCTTGAAGTTGGTGGGCTCAACCTGTCCTATTAGAAGTAACCGGGTTCTAAGGATCCCAATATCACTGGATTGCTTTCATTGTTCATCGTTTCGATTTAGCCACTGAACTGGCGACCGAAATATTCCAGGAAATCAACCCTCAATTGAGTGTAGTATCGAGTATCAACCAACCTCGGACTGCACCAAAGTCAGTTATCTCACTACCCTAAAGATGGCCGAGATAGTTCAATTAAGGTTCCTAAGGTCTGTTGATGCTTCACGACACCACGCGGAGGCCCCGTACTCTCCTTGACTGAACTCAAGGGTTACCGGTACACACCAAAGCGCCACATCAACGTAGCAGACTGTTTCAACCATGTCGGTATACCCCGCACAGTTCCCTCACAGCCTTGTTGCTACTTTCTAAGAAGGTATCCCCAGATCCGGGTTAGGATCTATAGAACTCCCAAGACAGTCCCACAATTTAAAGCAAGCAAATCAATACAATTGAAAACACAGTTATGAACTAACCCTAAGGTACACCTCACTTTAAAAGTGTCCCCAGCAGAGTCGCCAGTTCTGTGATCGGTGGATCTGGAACTGACTGTTTAATGCTAGTTCGCGAAATGTTGCGGAAGCAAGAGTCGCCACCATCTTTTATTTTCTCCAACAAGGAAAGGACAAAAGCACAAAAATTCCTTATAGAGATTGCTCTCGGTTCGGGAGGTAGGTTATAGAAAGGGAAGGTGTTAGCACCCTTTCTATCCATGGTTATCCATGGGCTCTTAGATACTTGCTCATTTGTGTTTTCAAAATTGGTTTGTTTGCTTTTCAACTGTGGGTTTTAAAAAGTTTCTTTGAAAATTCCAGTTCGACTCTTGTATTAGTCCTCAAGAGTGTTTGAAAAGTTGCTTTCGAAAGCTTTTTGAAAAGGTGTCGGTGTGAAAAGTATTTTGATTTGTTTTGAAATTTAGAGCAAGTATCTAGAGTCGTCTACCTACCCTAAGGAATTCGTCTGTGTAAATGTCCTTTAAAGTAGTGCCATCCCACCATTGAGAGGTAGGTAGCACCACCGTTGGAGGTGTTCGGGTCAATTCGAGGTTCGGGACATGGTGATCACCAGAGCAATGGGAAGATACCCTAGAAGCTACCCTCATGCCAGGTTCCCGGATCATGAGGACTTACTAAGACATCCTCTACTCGACGATCACCTTTCGAGGCAAGGCAACAGTGAGGCGTACCCTAGGGGTGGTGTGTGATTTGTGTGTCAGATTCGTTTATTTATCTTGTTCATGTCAAAGTGATCTATGCGTTTGTTTTTATTTTATCATTCATTCTTGCATGCCATTATTAACAGTTAAAAAAAGAGTGCGGAAAGATAAAGTTCTAAACTATTACAAAGGCGCGGGTCCACATCGCCAAATTTAATCCAGGACCCGATTTGACAGAAAATAAAGAAATAAAGCAAAGTGCGAGAAATTAAATTTACACGGCTTTGGGAGAATTACATCAATACTTAAAAGAAGTAAAATAAAATGCGCGAATTGAATTGAAATTGAAAGCGAGGGCGTTGGACCCTTTTTAATGAAATTAAATTATTATTTACAAAATTAATTAAAATGAAAAAGAAATTATTTTGGTATCTTTTGGATTTATGAATTTTTATGAGAAAGATTAAATGAAATTAAAATATTAACCCTAATTCTAATTTTTTATTTTATTAAGAAAACATGTTAAAATTAAACCTAAGATTAATCTAATTATTTACATGGTAATTTGATTTATAAAAATAAATAATATTTAATTATTAGTGAAAAGAAAAGAAAAAGGATAAAAAATTAATACAAACCCTAATTCTACAAATTTTAAGTTTATTAGAAAAATATTAAGATTTAAACCTAAATTAAAAACTAAAATCAATTAATGATATTTATTTACAAAAAATAACATTAAATAAAAATACTTATTTTTTGTCTTTTTCTGATTTTTAGATTGTTTTTATGTTTTTATGAAAATAGTTAAATTAAAGGAGTTGATTAAAAAAAAGCAATAATTGAAATAAATAAAATAAATAAAAGAGAAGAAATACAATACCTTGGGGGGTTCTGTCCCCAATAGGGAGGTTTTATTCAGTAATTCAGGCCCATTAAGCTCATGGCCTTATTGACTTTTGTGCCAGCGTGTAACTCCATTGACTGACGCCCATGGTATTCAGCAAATCTGGACCTTTGGACTGAGACCATTGCACGCGTGGCAAGCATGGATGTGGAGAATATGGTGGACTTCTTGTATTGAAGCTGCATAGGATGACAATTAGAAAAATAATATTGGAAAGGGATGGGGACCTGGGGTTCGAACCCAGGTCCCAGGGATTACCAGTAATGCGCTTTGCCAACTGCTCCACACGCGCGTTTTGTATATTATATGACAAACAATTATTATAAAATAAAACAAATCGTTAGTGACTTTTTCGCGCGAAATTTCAAATCAACCAATTATTGCTGGACACTTCATCATCTTCTTCTTCGTTTCGTTTTTCCCTGAAAATAAAAGAAGGTTAGCGGGGGTTTTAAACCCCCCCAAAATATGCATATTTCCATAATAGCGAACAGGACATGTGGGTACATAAATTAGGCGCGAGGGTTCTATTCAGATCGTCCAAGCATGGTGAGTTTGGTTATGGTATTGAGGTGTTCCAATTTCACAGCATTTAGAAACGCCCAAATTAAAAGCTTGGTAACCCTAACCTGTATCAATGGTGAAATCTCCAATAGTGCACAAAAACTCAATCAAATTATAGGGTTAGCTTCAGAATCATCCACTTAATATAAATCCATGAATAAAATGCCATGAGAATGCTTGAAAATCAAAACACGAATATGCATATTATTGAAAACAATTTGAGTTATAACTACCAATTCTTGATGCTTCAAGCTACAATTTTGATTCAGACTCCTTCCTTGAAGTCTCAGCAAGCCAATGGAACAATTATCTTGGCTTGAATCGCCCTAGAACCTGGTTTTCAGTTTTCAATATTTTTGGCAAAAAACCCAAGTTTTGTTATGGAGGTATGGCGCAACTTCTTGGTCCTGAGGAGTAGGGTTTGCATTAGTATGTATATGTGAACGATTAGGGTTGGAAATTTGGTCCAAAGAATCAATGCATTGATGTATGGAAGATTTGATTTTCATGCATAATGTTTCCAATCTTTTTCACATGCTTTTGATGCCAATCATATCCAATCACCATGATTCTTTCTATATCTGATTATGCACGAAATATTGAGTCTATTCCATGCACAAAAAGATTTAAAAAGTTAGGTTTAGTATTTTTCACCTATTTATTTTAATTAAATGAATTATTAATAATTAAAAATCCAAATAAATAAATAAAAATGATAAAAAACTTACCTTTGGGCCAAATGGTCGTGCACATGCCTTGGATAATGATTCTTGGAAGAAAAAGAGGCCCATTAGCATTTTTAAGACATTTGAAGCAATGTTGACTTTTCAAAATATCCAAAAATTTCCCAACTTCCACAAGGCATAACTTGCTCAATTTTTAAGCTTTACTCATGTTCTTGGACATTTTGGAAATGTCTTTGAGTCCTCTAACCAATGTCTTTGGTCCCATGTCATTTTGATATACCAATCTCAAGTTATGGCCTTTTACTTAAAGTCCCTTTTTGTTGACTTTTGAAAATGACCTATAATGTTGAAATTGATAACTTTTTGTGAGAGCATTTCTTGGACTTGAAGTATGAAGAGGAGTTGTAGGAAATGTCTTTATATTCAAAATGAGATTTGGATGGAATTTTTCTGATAATCCATGTGGAAGTTATGCCCTGGTCAAGTTACAGTTGACTTTTTCAACTGTCCAAATATGGAAACTTTTGCATCTTGAGACTTTTTGAGCCAAGCTTTGAGAATCATGATCAAGCATTGATCAAATGATGTTTGTGGCTTCAAAATGAGATGTTGACCAAAAATTTGAACTTTTGACTGTCAAATGACCATTTTGCCCCTACAGTTGACTGTAGTGCAATTAGGGTTTTTGACTGTGCAATTTTGTGCTGTAAGTCTTGAAACTTGGTATGAGGATGCTTGACAATGTTTGTAGGCATGTGGGACTTGATTGTACCCTTGGAAACTTCATTTACTTTGCCAGAATCAAAACCCTAATTTTTGACTGTTAGGAGGCCCTTGAACTGTGCAACCCTTGGGGAGATTTTGAAGCATGCTCTTTGCAAATTTTGGAGAATATGGGAGGGCAAATTTTGGGGTATAACAGGTAGGTAGGTTATTTTGCAGAGAAAATATTATGCATGCCTATTTTATCTAATAAATGAAAAACACTATGATAAATACCTAAAGTTGAGAGATAGTCTTCGTCAATATACTTGGTTGAGTAAATTGCCGTAGACTGTAGCTTTTCGAGTAGCTTCCTTTGTGTGGATCCCGATTTGCCGCTTCGAAGAACATACTCATTGAAGTCCATTTTGATTGTTTTGAACGATTTGGAGAAAGAAAAATAGTATGGTGGAGGAAGAAAATAATGATTTTTATAGATTTGGAAGGTTTGTAGTGGGAAAAGAAATATAATAGAGAATTAGTTGAAGTGGAGAAATTATGGAAGGTAAGGTATTAAAGTGTGGGTAAAATGAGGAAGAAAATGGGGTTTAAATAGGAAAAAATGGAGTAAATGGTGAGTTTTCCGAAAATTAGCCATTTATTACCGTTGGAGGTCCGCGAGCGCGGTCCCTCCCTCCGCGGGCGCGGCCTGTGGAATTTCTAGCTGGCCCAAATTTTGTTCTTTGGGCAATTGGGCTTCAAAAATGGTGGCTTGCTCTTGTCACTTGGGGTGTACCTAGCGTTTATGGTGAAAAAATATATATATATATTTTTTGTAAAATATGTGTATATCATACACATACATTTTATTTTCTAATTTTTGCAAAATAAAATAAAACAGGTTAAGAGAAAATAAAATAAACACACAATATATATGTAAATGTAAGTGAGTACGAAGTGCAACTGAACTGAAAAACAAAAAAAGTAAGTCTGAGAAATAAAATAAAAATAGTATAATAATAATAGCAATGGTGGACGTCTCATTATCAGATATCAACAAAGTCACGTCCTCGCAGCTCAGCCACCTGGCGTATGAGCTCAGCAGTCTCGTGTGTTAAATCGTCGATCTCGCCAGCATATGTGGCACCATCTAGCTCTACCTGTAGGGTGAGATCAGCCACCTCCTGGTGAAGTGTAGCCATCTCAGCTTTCATGGCTGCCATCTGTGCTCTCATGTCGGGCTCCTGTAAGGTCAAGTTATTAATATAAACAACGATATGCTCAACCTCAGGTGCAGGCGTGTACTCTAGAGTAGGATTCTCTGTAACCGGATCCTCAGTGATCAGGTCGTCTGACTCTGGCTCTGACTCTGGTGAATACTCTGGCTCTGGCAGGTCAGTGATGTCTATAACTGTCTCGCCACAACCCTCCAAAGTGTAGTTCCAGTTTTCCCGGTTGGAGACGCATGTCATCTATGGATCAAGCAGGGTGAAATAGTAGACAATCTGATCGTCAATAAGGAGCCTGTACTAATATGGATGAAACGAAGCTCGGCGCATAAGGCCATGGTCTAAGCAGAAGTCAATGTCGATGCGTGTACTACCACGGTATGGTGTCAGGAGGAGTAACTGGCTATCCAAGCCCAAAGCAGATGCAATCAGCGTCACATTTCCACCAGCGTGCAAGTATCCCTCAGAGGATGATGCAACCATATCTAGACTTTCTATCAAGAAAGCTCCACTCGCAATGGGATGCGACTGACTAGCGCAGTATAAAAAATAGTATCTCCTCTGCATTCACTAAATGATCGTAATAGCTCCTCCCGAAGAAGGTATGAAAAAGAATCATCTCTAAGTACCTGAAAGCTGGGTTATGAATCCTCTTAGACAGTTGCTCAGATTGGTCGAGGCTGCCCTCGTCGGTAATAGCTCTCTAGAATCTATCTATATCACTGCTCATGAAATACCCTAGAGGAAGCTCAGGGATGGCAGTAAGTGCAGTCTCGAATCCAAGAAGATCTCCAAACTGTCTCAAAGTAAAAGCATACTCTGCTCCGAACATGCGAAAACTAATCCGCCCACGGTCCTCTCTGGTGCCAACATAGGGCTCATACTCCAGTGAGCTGAGGAACTCCAAGGTGAGGTTCCTCAATGCCTAGTGCATCCATGCAAGCAGAATCAGGGTATCTAGTCGGAAGCATCAGTCGAGCAGACAGTGTAGCAAATCGCTCCCTCTGAGCGTCGTCTCTGAAGATGACATCGAGTGCATCAACGAAATCCATCTGAAAAAGGTGATATAAGAGCACTTGGTCCTGAAAAAGATATATGAGTCAGTCCAAAATTACAAATTTAATTACATAAAAGAAAAATTAAAATTAAAAAATTAAAAATAAAGAAAAAGTATCGTGGGTTGCCTCCCACGCAGCGCTTTGTTTAACGTCGTTAGCTTGACGATAAGATCTCACTTTTCACGTTGGGATTGGTGGGTCTATCAGAGTCTGACTAGAGTAGTCAATAGGCAGGTCACCTCCTCTATACAACTTCAGTCGTTGTCCATTTACCACGAAATGAGAGCTTGAGTTATTCTTGATTTCTACAGCTCCTGATACTAACACTTTTGATACCTCGAATGGACCTGTCCATCTTGAACGTAGCTTGCCAGGAAAAAGTCGTAATCTGGAATTAAACAGAAGAATAGGATCGCCTACATTTAATTCTTTCTTAGTAATTTTCTTGTCGTGCCATATCTTTGTTCTTTCTTTATAGATGATGGCATTCTCATAAGCATTTAGGCAGAGTTCTTCCATGTTATGTATGTCCAGAATTCGTTTCTCTCTAGCTCTTAGGTAGTCTAAATTCAAGGATTTTATAGCCCAATAGGCTTTGTGTTCTAACTCGAAAGGTAAGTGGCAGGATTTTCCATAGACCAATTAATATGGGGTAGTTCCAATAGGGGTTTTGTAAGCTGTTCTATAGGCCCAAAGTGCATCTTTCATCTTTCCGGACCAATCCTTTCTGGATATTGACACAGTTTTTTCTAGGATTTGCTTGATTTCCCTATTCGATACCTCCACTTGGCCACTAGTTTGAGGGTGATATGGTGTTGCTACTCTATGTTTGACTCCGTATTTGTTTAAAAGTTTATTGAATATCTTGGATATAAAGTGCGATCCTCCATCACTTATGACTAGACGGGGTGTTCCAAATCTAGGGAATATGATGTTCTTGAACAATTTAATCACTACTCTCGTGTCGTTTGTGGGGGCCGCTATTGCTTCTATCCACTTGGACACATAGTCAACTGCCACAAGAATATATTTATTTCCCATTGATGATGGAAAAGGCCCCATGAAATCTATACCCTATATGTCAAAGAGTTCTACCTCTTGAATATTTCTTAATGGCATTTCGTCACGCCTTGAAATGTTCCCAGTGCGTTGACACCGGTCACACTTGGTGATGTAAGTGTGGACATCTCGCCATAAAGTTGGCCAGTAAAGGCCTGCTTGAAATATTTTGGCACATGTCTTTGATGTGCTTGCGTGTCCACCATAAGGCGCGACATGACAATGTTTGATGACGCTTTCCACTTCCTCCTCTGGAACATATCGTCTAAAGATGTTGTCTATTCCTCTTTTGAACAAGAGTGGTTCGTCCCAATAAAAGCTTTTGATGTCATTGAAGAACTTTTTCTTTTGTTGAAAACTTAAGTCTGGGGGTATGATGTCAGCAGCTAGATAGTTCACAATGTCTGTGTACCAAGGTACATTTCTTATCATTGAGACTTTTTCCGGTTTAAATTCTTTATAGGTTTCAGAGTCATCCTCGCTCACTGTGTTTATCCTAGCTATCAGTCCGTCGTAAGTGAAGTGATCGTCTATTGGTATTAGATCTGGTTTCAAATGTTCTAGCCTAGATAGATGATCGGCTACTAAATTCTCAGTGCCTCTCGTATCCTTAATGTCTAAGTCAAATTCTTGGAGTAAGAGAATCCACATGAGCAATCTCGGCTTAGCGTCTTTTTTATTTAACAGATATCGAATTGCTGCGTGATCAGTATAAACTACAATCTTAGCTCCTACTAAATAAGATTGGAACTTATCGATTGCGAATACTACAGCTAACAATTCCTTCTCTGTATTTGTGTAGTTAAGTTGGGAGGTATCTAGGGTTCTACTGGCATAGTAAATGACATGTAATTTCTTGTCTTTTCTTTGCCCTAAGACATCCCCAACTGCATAGTCACTAGCATCGCACATGATTTCAAATGGTTGCTCCCAGTCAGGGGGTTGAATGACAGGAGCTGAAATCAGCGCTTGTTTTAGAATGTTGAAGGCTTCAATACACTTCTCATTAAAGTCAAATTCAACATCTTTCATAAGAAGGTTAGTTAAGGGTTTTGTTATTTTGGAGAAGTCTTTTATAAAGCATCGGTAGAATCCAGCATGTCCTAGAAAACTTCGTACTTCCCTAACGGTTTTAGGTGGGTTGAGGTTCTCTATAACTTCTATTTTGGCTTTGTCAACTTCTATCCCTCTCTCGGAGATGATATGCCCTAAAACTATTCCTTCGTTGACCATAAAGTGACACTTCTCCCAATTCAACACAAGGTTCACTTCCACACATCTTTCTAAGATTTTCTCAAGGTTCGAGAGACAATTTTTGAAATCGAATCCACATACAGAAAATCATCCATGAATACTTCCATAATTCCGTCGAGATAGTCTGCAAATATGGACATCATACAACATTGGAAGGTGGTAGGTGCATTACAGAGTCCAAAGGGCATCCGCCTATAGGCAAACGTTCCACAAGGACAGGTGAATGTAGTTTTTTCTTGGTCCTCTGGGTGAATAGGGATTTGGAAAAATCCGGAATATCCATCTAAATAACAGAAATACGAATGCCTAGCTAGACGTTCGAGCATCTGATCTATAAATGGAAGTGGGAAATGATCTTTCCTAGTCGCCTTATTTAGCTTTATGTAATCGATGCACATACGCCATCCTCCTTCTGTTCGTTTTGCTACTTTGTCTCCCTTATCATTTTCAACAACCGTGATGCCTCCTTTCTTCGGCACCACATGTACAGGACTTACCCACTCACTATCCGATATCTGATATATTATACCAGCTTCCAGTAACTTAAGAACTTCTTTCTTAACTACATCACTCATAATAGGATTTATTCTTCTCTGATGCTCTCTAGAGGGTTTCGAATTTTCTTTTAACATGATCCGATGCATGCATACGGACGGGCTTATCCCTATCAAGTCAGAGATTTTATATCCTAATGCTGAAGGGTATCTTCGCAAGGTATCTAAGAGTTGATTTGTTTCGTTTTGTCCTAGAGTGGCGTTAATTATAAATGGGCGATTCATCTCTTCGTCCAAAAACTCATATCTTAGATTCTTGGGTAGTTCTTTGAGTTCTAGAGATGGCTTTTTAAGACACGGCATAGGATCGGATGTAAGATCTAAACATTCAAAGAGGTTGTCATCAATGTAAGGTTCTTTATATCCATCATCCTCTAGAATGGGTGTTGGTGGTAGTTTAATTAAGGATTCATCTTGCTCAAGTTCGTTTACGCATTCATCAATGATGTTGATTGCATAACATGCATCTCCTATCACAGGTGCCATAAGGAATTTAGAGAGGATAAATTCTATCTTTTCATCTCCTACTTCGAAGGTAAGTTTTCCTTTCTTAACATCGATTATAGCTCTGGAGGTTGACAAGAATGGTCTTCCTAAGAGAATCGGAATTTTGTCATCTTCTTTAATATCCATTACCACGAAATCGATTGGGATATAAAACTGACCTATTCTAACTGGTATATCCTCTAATATCCCTGTGGGGTACTTGACAAATCTATCAGCTAGTTGTAAAGACGTTTTGGTTGGTTGTAGTTCTCCTAAGTTTAACCTCTTGCAGACTGCCAAAGGCATTAAGCTTACGCTTGCTCCTAGGTCTAAGAAAGTTTTGTCGATCATATGATTTCCTAGGATGCAAGGAATAGAAAAACTTCCAGGATCTTTGTCCTTTTTTGCAAGTTTATTTTCAGAGATGGAATGACATTCTAGGGGTTTAGGATCGTCGAGTCTGCGTTTGTTTGACAAGATGCCTTTTAAGAATTTAGCATATGATGGTATTTGGGTAATCGCTTTGGTAAATGGAATCTCTACATGGAGTTTCTCTATTACTTTGATGAATTTTTGGTATTGGCTTTCTATCTTGGTTTGTTTAAGTCTTTGTGGGTATGGTATTGGAGGTTTATAGGGTAAAGGTGGTGTATAAGTTTTATCTTTCAATTCTTCCACTTGGTTCTGTTAGGTTCTTGGTTCCTCTGGTTTCTCTACTTGGTCCTCAGGTATGCTATCTTTTTTTGGTTTTTCGGGTACACACATCGTTGGAAGTTTCGGTTCATCGTAAGCGGTTCCACTTCTTAGAGTGATAGCATTCGCTTGTCCTTTAGGATTAGGTTGAGTTTTTCCAGGGAATTGTCCTCCAGGTGTGGTTTGCATCGCTTGTGTTTGAGCTACTTGCGAGATCTGAGTCTCGAGCATCTTATGATGGGTCATCATTTGGTCAAACTTAGTTGCTAGTTGTGTTACTAGTTCATTTGTATGGGCGTTTTGGTTCATAAATTCTTTGTTTTGCTGAGTCTAGGTTGCGATGAAAGTATCTAGGATTTCCCTAAGATTTGGTCTTTGTGGCACAACTTGCATAGGTTGGTTTGATTTTTGAGGTTGAAAACCTTGCGGTCTGGGTGTTCTAGGATGTTAGATTAGATTGTTGTTTTTATAGGAAAAATTCGGGTGATTCCTCCATCCAGGGTTATAGGTGTTCGAGAACGGGTTTCCTTGGGTGTAATTGACTTGTTCTGAGCTAGACTCACTCAACAGGTAACAATCTGAAGTTGGATGTCCTTGGGTTCCACAAAGTTCGCATTCCGAGTGGAGTGCAGCTACTATGGCAAGGTTTTGGGATATGTTATCTACTCTTAAGGCTAGGGCGTCCATTTTAGCTTGCATCATGTTCATGCTACTTATCTCATGCACCCCTCCTTGGGTCTCCTTCTTCTCCACTGTCGCTCGTTCTGCCCCCCATTGGTAATGGTTTTGGGCCATATCTTCGATCAGGGCACAAGCTTCAGGGTAAGGTTTGTTCATCAGCGCACCACCTGCGGCAGCGTCGATAGACATTTTGGTATTATAATGGAGTCCATTATAGAAGGTGTGAATGATCAACCATTGCTCTAGGACATGGTGTGGACAAGCTCTTAAAAGGTCTTTATATCTTTCCCAAGCTTCAAATAGAGATTCTCCCGGGTTTTGGGCGAATCTAGTGATCAGGTTTCTAAGAATAGCGGTTTTGCTAGGGGGAAAATACCTGGCAAGGAACACTCTTCTAAGGTCCTCCCAAGTTGTTATCGAATTAGCAGGGAGGGAATCTAACCAATCGTGAGCTTTCCCTCTTAGAGAGAATGGAAACAATCTTAGGCGTATTGCTTCAGATGTGGCACCATTTGCTTTGAGGGTGTCGGCTAATTGGATAAATGCCTTCAAGTGTTGATTCGGGTTCTCGGTAGCGAGACCAGCGAATTGGTTTTGTTGAACTAATTGTAATAGCGAGGGTTTTAGTTCGAAGTTGTTAGTTGTTATAGCTGGATTTACTATACTAGAACTAGGTTCCTCGTTAGATGGTTGGGCAAATTCCTTAAGCGGTATTTGATTACGGTCCTCGACCATAGCTTTCTTCAACTTTTGTATAAAGAGACGGGCTCGAGTGAAACATTCAGGGTTCTACTAAAGGATCTATTAGGTTACCGATGCTACGACTTCTACGCATCTACCGGATAAATAAGTAGCCTTAGTCTAAACGGGATAACAAAAAGGGTACGAAATTTGGCAAAGTTGGTCTCCGGCAACGGCGCCAAAAACTTGATGGGCTTTTACTGTATAGTCTAAATTATAACTGCAAGTGCACAGCCTATCGAAGTGATATATAAGATTATCGAACCACAAAGACCAATTGTCAATCTATCGAGTCTATTGTTAAGGTGTTTATCTAAGGTAGATCAGTAAGGGATTGAGTTCAGTACAAGGAAATAAAAGCGAATAAAATTAAAGAGATAAAACAAACGGGATCAAATGTAAATCACGATATCAGACAGTGTCCTAGCATGCATGTATAGTATTTACTTTTGGGCAATATTTCCATTTATAACAAAGAACTGTTTAACAGGAACTTGTAGCTTTCGCATACTAAGAACCGAGTTTACTCTTTAAATTAAATCCCTTTATTGTCACTTATAAAGGGTGCCTAACGCGTTAAAGAAGTAAACCTATTTTTAAGAAACAAGTTATTTTGACTTAGTGAAAAAGTGTTTTAATTTGGAAAACTTAACTTAAAGAGATCCTTGGCTTTTGACCAAGAATCAAATTTTAATCCCACAAACGCGTCCGCAAATAGTTTCAAAATCGTTTTCTAAAATTATATCAAGTAATCCTACTTAACCAAACGAACTGCTTTCGCTCTTTTCGTTTGGTCAAGAACTAATCTGGCTTAATCTCAAGTATGGACGGCTTTCGATCCTACCCATAAACTTTTAAACACATTTAAACCAGTATTAAAAACTAAAACATCCCAAAGGTATTTCTATTAGCATGGCATGCAGAACATAGTTATGATTCGGTCCTTACATTCTAACCCTAATAAATTTAGCTAGACATGGTAAGCATTTAAAGTCTATAAAACTTGTAGACTATGATAAGAGCGTTTAAAGTCTATAAAACGTGTAGACTATGGTAAGAGCGTTTAGAGTCTATAAAACGTGTAGACTATGGTAAGAGCGTTTAGAGTCTATAAAACATGTAGACTATGGTAAGAGCATTTAGAGTCTATAAAACATGTAGACTATGGTAAGAGCATTTAGAGTATATAAAACGTGTAGACTATGGTAAGAGCATTTAGAGTATATAAAACGTGTAGACTATGGTATGAGAATTTAGAGTCTATAAAACATGTAGACTATGGTAAGAGCATAAAATAAATGAAAGCAATTAAATTAGAACCTTGCTCCAATCGGAGGCTTGAATCTGATACAAGTCATGGAAATGTAAAAGATAGTATGATAAACTTCAACCAAAGTGCTCCAAACTTGAATACAAACTCGCACATTCAAGTGTGATAACTTCCCGATGTGAGAAGATTATCACTTTACAAAGTAGTAATATATGCCTAAGTAGTAACTTGACTGGATCTAAGTTTGCATCTAAGTTTGGATGAAAACAAAAATGAAATTAACTTGCTATTTATAGAAGATCCTGAAACTCTGTAAAGACGAGCATTCCCCTCAACTCCTTCTGAGCGGGAAATGGTTTGTGAAGGCCGCGGGCGCGGCCACCCTCCTCGCGGGCGCAGTGAGTGAAAATGGAGAGATCATGGGAACGTGGCAGTTGTCCCCTGGGTGAAAGTGCGTCATGTCAGCGCGTTCCCTGTAGCCGGCGCAGAGCTGGACGCCATGTGTGTATTTTCTTGGAAAAACCCTATTTTTCTAGCGTTTTCGCTCGTTTCTTCTCTGAAGGCTCTGAAAGGACATGTGACCTGAAAACAAAGGAAACAAGGGCATAATACTAGAAAAACAATAATAAAACTAAGGAAAACATGTGATATTCGAGTCAGAAACATAGTGCGATTCGGTGTTATCAATTGGCGGATCATTTGGCGCATCAGGCCATGGATGACTACCAGTCCATGAATTTCGAGTTCCCGGATGAGAATATCATGTTGGTAACCGACTGCGAAGAACCTGGATCGAATGAAGGACCCGAGGAGGGATCCCGATGGTCTATGTATTTTGATGGAGCCTCGAACGCATTGGGAAACGTCATTGGCGCTGTAATCATATCTCCTGAGGGCTGTCATACTCCGTTCACCGCCCGATTATGTTTTAACTGCACCAACAACATGGAGGAGTATGAAGCATGTATTATGGGTCTTCGAGCTGCTATTGACCTTAGGATTAAGTTCTTGAGTGTATTCGGAGATTCCGCTCTGGTGATAAGTCAGATCAAAGGCGAGTGGGATACGAAGCACCCGAATCTTATTCCTTACAAAGAGTATGTACTGACATTGCTCCCACACTTTGAGGAGATAACCTTTGAACATTTCCCAGGAGAAGAGAACCAGTTGGCGGACGCGCTAGCTACCATGTCTTCTATGTTCAAAGTCAGGTGGGACAATGAAGCTCCCCAGATTACCATTGAGAGGTTGGACGAACCCGCACACTGCTGTGAGATCGATACTGAAGAAGTGGCAGACAAACCCTGGTTTCACGAAGTCAAAAGGTATCTCGAGGTTCAGGAGTATCCCGAAGGGGAATCTGTTAATGATAAGAAGTTTCTAAGAAGATTCACTGTGAAGTTCTTCATCAGTAATGGTATCCTCTATAAGCGTAACCATGATTCAAATTTACTGCAGTGTGTAGACAAGAGCGAGGCAAAAAGTATCACGACAGAGTTACATGAAGGTACCTTCGGAACTCATTCCAGTGGACATACCATGGCGAAGAAAATCCTACGAGCGGGGTACTACTGGTCCAATATGGAAGCCGATTGTTATCAGCACTCTCGAACCTGCCATAAGTGCCAAGTCTATGCTGATAAGGTGCACGTACCCCGGTTCCCCTGAATGTTTTGACGGCTCCTTGGCCCTTCGCAATGTGGGGCATCGACATGATTGGCGAGATCAAACCTACTGCGTCTAACGGGCATCATTTCATTCTGGTGGCTATTTATTATTTCACGAAGTGGGTTGAAGCAGCTTCCTTTGCTACAGTAACCAAGAACGTCGTGGCACGGTTTATTCGACACAATCTGATTTGTCGATATGGTGTACCAGAGAGGATTATTACTGATAATGGTACAAATCTCAATAACACAATAATCACTAAGCTCTGTAAATAGTTCAAGATACAACATCATAACTCTTCTCCCTATCGGCCGAAGATGAATGGGGCTGTTGAAGCGGCTAACAAGAACATCAAGAAGATTATACAGAAGATGACGATAACATACAAAGACTTGCACGAGATGTTACCATTC
Organism: Vicia faba; assembly: GCA_948472305.1. Lineage (NCBI taxonomy): Eukaryota > Viridiplantae > Streptophyta > Magnoliopsida > Fabales > Fabaceae > Vicia > Vicia faba. The sequence goes on along the minus strand of OX451740.1, from coordinate 794,792,292 downwards.
GCTCTTCATGGGTATCGTACCTCAGCACGAACATCGACAGGGGAAACACCCTACTCTTTGGTGTATGGCATGGAGGCAGTCCTACCCATCAAGGTCCAGATACCCTCTCTCAAGATTATGCAGGATGCAAGTTTGAACAAAGACGACTGGATCCAAACCCAACTTGATCAGCTGAGTTTAATCGATGAAAAGAGACTTACTGCTATCTGTCATGGCCAGACATATCAAAAGCGAATGATCAAGGCTTTTAACAAGAAAGTCAGACATCAATAATATCAAGTCGGAGATCTAGTGATCAAACGCATCATACTACCGTAAGGTGATCCCAGGGGTAAATGGACCCCCACGTACGAAGGGCCATTTGTGGTTAAGAACATTTTCTCGGGAGGAGCTATGATTCTAACCACCATGGATGGTGACGACCTTCCTCACCCCGTCAATGCAGACATAGTGAAAAGATTCTACGCATAATCAAAGACCCGCTAGGTCGACTGGCCTAGGCAAAAATAAGGGCTTCCCGGCAAACCAAAAGGGTTAGGGAAAAAGTAAGGGATGAATGAAAAAACTATACACCCGACAAGTCGAAAACCTGAAAGGGAGACTTGGGCAAAAAAGGGTATCCCGGTGGACTGAAAACCCAAAAGGGCGGTCCAGGCAAAAATTAGGGATTAAAGCGTAACACTATGTCTCATTGGATCATCTTGCAACCAGACTTCGGTATCGACTATCAAGCTCAGACGACGCCAATCAATCTGGTCCACCTTCGTCCAAGTAGCAAGTGATGAGACGCTTGAAGATATAAAGGCAATAGCAGAGATGAAACCCAATGGGGTTGTTTCACATAGCTGTTTCTTTATTTTACACAAATTTTAATTACTGTTTTTTGGTGGCGTTCTCTTACTAGGACGTCATCCTCTTTGTACAAAACGCCTATTACAGGGAAACTTCGAAAAATCAATACAATCCATTTTCACAAGAAACTTCAATTTGTTTTTCTTTTTTCTGTTTTGTTTTGCAAGAACATCCAATGATTCATTTTTCATATATGCATTTGAAAATAATTGCTGCTCATAAATATTTACACAAGAAACAAAAGACGATTACTCGTAATGCCAGAAACAGGGAAAACAAGAAGTGCCCAAACCTTACAGTTACTCTGCCCATCAGGTATCAGGATAGAGCCAGCTTGAGAACATGAGTAGTGGTACATACATTCCCCACAGAGTAAAAAGTATCCAAGGACAATGATGTTAGCTTTCCCGAATAAGACATAACTCTCCCCAGCTGAGGTTCACAATCGCGAGTGAGTCGGTAAATTTTCCCCAAGCATAGTTTATTTCTCTCACAAGCTCCAACAGGATTCAGTATCTCCAGCAACGAAAATTCATCCCCAACTGAGTTTAGCAGATCTATCAACAGAGTATCTCCTCTCCAACAGAGTTATTCCCCGCAGAGTTGTTCTCAAGCAGAGTCTCTCCTCGGTAGAATGTCCGTAAATAAGGGACAAATCCCAAGCATTGTCATCTTTGTTCACCATCCCCAGCAGAAGTAAAGGATCTGTGGTTTTTACAGCAGTCAAGAATATCACTTCTCATACTCTCCAAACAGAAGTCATGGGTTTATTTTCATGGGCTGATTATTACGTCAGCATTTCATGTTCATACATCATGACATGTGCATACATTACATATAACATAATCTCAGTTATTTCGAGAACCTCATCACAATGCATCTCATGCATCACACATAACTAACCCTGTATTTCTTCCAGGAAAGACAATTATTATCAACAATTTCCAATAGGTCCATGATCAATACTCGAAGCTAAACAGAGTAATCATCGGCACGACAAAAGCAACCTTACCCAGGTTCCCTATGCAGTTTTACCCAAACTCATATCGAAGTAACCCTACGACCCAGGTTCCTTCTCACAGCCCTACTATCCAGGCTTTCATACCGGAGTAACCCTACCATCCAGGTTCCTTCTCACAGCCCTACTATCCAGGCTTTCATACCGGAATAACCCTACTATCCAGGTTCCTTCTTACAACCCTACTACCCCGACTTTCATATCGAAGTAACCCTACTATCCAGGTTCCTTCTCACAGCCCTACTACCCCAACTTTCATATCGAAGTAACCCTACTATTCAGGTTCCTTCTCACAGCCCTACTACCCCGACTTTCATATCGAAGTAACCCTACTATCCAAGTTCCTTCTCACAGCCCTACTATACCGACTTTCATATCGAAGTAACCCTACTATCCAGATTCCTTCTTAGAGCCTTACTATCCGGGTTCTTCCTCTCTTATCCCCAGACAGCAGTCCATAACACTATAAGACCGGGACCTGATTAAACGCAATTGATTTCACATTTCTCCAGAAAGTCGCGGTGCAGCATATACCCCGACCAAACACGCAGTTCACTTTCGCTTCCCAAACCGGAGTTATTCCCCAATAGAGTAACGGACAATTGAAGCTCCTAAAACTCTATTTCACCTAAGACAGAGACCAACATTCCCCAACGAAGTCCTCCTCAACAACAGGTATACGGGTTCTCGCAAAGGAATATCTTATGCGATCGACATCTCTTCGGATGGCATCTTTAAGCCCATCTCTGAAAATTCTTTAGCAGCTACCAGATGGAATCTATAAGCCCATTCCTGATATCACAAATCAAGTATCACTTCATGCGAGTGCAAATTTCTGGGCACTCTAGTGTTCAATAATCTTCCACCTTCAGATCACGAAAGGCAGACGAGCCAATCTACATCTTCAGGTTTAAGAAGATTGAACAGGGGCAGCTGTTGTACCTCAAAATTTTCCCTCCCATATTTCTCAACACATGTCAAGTGAGGTCCCCAAATTGCTCAAGGAAATTCAAGAGTTGACCAGACAAACTCTCTCCTAAGGCAGTCTACCTCAAATTAGGGTTTCATTTTTCATCAGGATATATGAACCACAAAGGAATCAAATGCTCACCATTGTCCTAATATTTTCTCAAGATCATCCATGCCCAATTTCAAGCCTTGCAGGAGAAGTTTGCTCAGTCAATTGCTCAAATGCCTGAAAATCAACTGTACTAGGTCAAAAGTCAAATGTGGCCCACATACAGTCAAACTTCAAGATTTTTGGTCAACATCCTCATTTTTAAGTATCATTCATCATTTTATCAATGGTTTATCATGATTCATCAAGGATTGCTCACAATTCATCAAAACCCAAAAGTTGCTAAATTAGGGTTTTACAGGAAAAGTCAACTCAAATTTGACCAAGCATAACTTTCTCATACCTTATCAGAAATGACCCATCCAAAGCTCATTTTGAAGAGGATGCAATTCCATACAATTCATCTTCAGCTCCCAAGTTCATAATATGAACTCACAAAAAGATATGAATTTTGACATTATAGGTCATTTTGAAAAGTCAACAAAAACACCTTTTGGGTCAAAGCTTCATACATGAACATGAAAGACTCAATTAAGATGAGACCAAAAAGGTTGCTTAGGGTACATCCTAAGATTTCTAAAAAGTCCAAGAACACCTCTCTAGGGTCAAAATTGAGAGAGTTATGCATTGGCTAAGTTGACCCTTTTTGCAAAATTGCCAAAAGTCAACATTGATCAAATTTGCATTTTTTCCCAAAGGGCCCATGTTTTCTTGTTTGAAACATGTTTCTAATAGGACCCACAGCCCTGAGCTTTTCACCTATTATTTTATTATTTTATCATTTATTTTGATTTTTTATTCATTTAAATCAAAATAAATCAAATTAAATGGTAAAATAATAAAATCAAATCAAATCTTGGATTTTTTTGTGCATCTTTTGAGTCTATGTACAACTAGCGGGATAACCAATTCGTGCAAGATTGATTTGGGTCGAAAAAGATTGGATTGAAGCAAATTTAGAAGGATATCATATGCCATGAAAGACCAAATCAAATCTTCATAATGGGCAAGATTCAGTTCATTTTTGTTGACCTAATGTGTTGCATTACATATACAGAAGGTATCCAAGGTAAGAAAGGAGGTTAACAGTCGTGCAGAGCCAAGAACAAAATTTCAAAAATTCAAGAAAAAGTGGTGATCCAATTTCCATCCTAGAGGCCAATTCAAGCCATTCTCACATTGCCAACAGATTGCAGGGTATCCCAGGAATGTATTCCAATCCATTACAAGCATTTTCACGTTCGGAATTGTAAGTTACAGGTACCACGGTTTGCCTCCAAACTCAATTTCGATTTCATTGATTTACTCATCATTAGCACGTTTAATTCATATATTCTTGTTTATCATTGAGTTTGCAAGCTTTTGGTATTGTTTAATTGCATTTTTAGTATAGGAATCAAGAGATGCCATAGTCAGGGTTTCATGTTCTTGTTTAGGGTTTTCCAATACAGGGAAAATTGGGCGTTAATTCTGGTACCATGATGCTCGTGAGGATGAGACGAGTTGATTGGTACCATCCATGGTCATTTATCTTGCTTGTGGACAATTTTTGAGATGAACATGTCTGTAGCTACAGCGAGGCAACCGTAGGTAAAAGTCCTGTCACCTAAAACGACGGTTGGGAGGAAGAAGACAATACGTGGCACTCAATGGTTGGGTGATTTGAATTTTAGCGCGGTTTGAATACATTATTGGTTTTTTTTATTATATTATTCTACTTCCATTATGTATACAACAAAAACGCGTGGCTCAGTTGGCAAGCGTGTAATGGAGACATGCATCAGGGTCTGGGATCGATCCCCAGGTCCCATATTCGTTTCATGTTATTTTTCAATAGGTAATCAGGTACACCACACGTCCAAGCATCCACCATGCAACTCAAGATATGGCCATCAAATTCATCAGCACTCTAGATCCAATGCCTTTCCCTTGAACGTCCATCATGCACCTCAAGTCAACATGTGCATCAGATCCAGTGAAGTCAAACGGGCTTGGATCATTTGGGCTCAAAATTTCAGCAATATACCCCCTTTTCCAGCATAGCAACCAAGCCCATTTACTATTTTTTTTATTCTTTTTTTTTTGTTTTCTTTAATTCTTTTAATTTTTCTTTCAATAATTTTTATTAACAAACTAATATTTTTTCATAAAAATCATAAAATCAAAAATTCACAAAAAAAATTAGAATTAGACTTTTTAATCAAAATTAATTTTTTTAATTTAATTTAATTTAGTGTTAACTTAGGGAAATTGTAATTTATTTTCACAAATAAAATCAAATAGAAAATTAGGTTAAAACTCTTGATTTAATTTTATTTTCTCTTTTTCACAAATAAATAAAAAATACAAAAAATAGGTTTTAGAATAAATTAATGTATTTTCCTTTAATTGAAAATTAATTAGAACTTAGGATTTTCTTTTTAATTGTTTCATTATTTTCTTAAATAACAAAAACATGACAAAAACATTTTTTAATCGCGAATAGGTCTAGTCAAGGGTCAAAACCCTATTTGTCTCGTATTTAATTCATTGCGCGCGTTTATTATTTTTGCCAATATTTTTGTAAGTGTTCATGGTTTGTAATAGTTTAATCTAGGGCTTTTTACTCATCGCTTTTTCCCCGGGTTTTTTGCTATGTAATTAATCCCCCACCCGAAGCCTTGTAATAGCGTAGATTTACTTTCTCGCATTTTTAATTCCCGCAAATATTTAACTGTTTAGATGTATGCTAATAGGATTGTATGACAAGACTGCATGACAAATTAATACAGTTAGAAAACCCTAATGTGCAAAGATTAAATAACCAAACAAATCACTCGCACATATCACTCTTAGGGTATACTCTCACTTTGGTTGTCTTCGGTAAAAGATCATTAAGCATAAGGTGTTTTAGTGATTACCCTTCTGTCTAAAAAGATCAAATGTCCCGTTCGGATGTTTCCTCAAAATGTTGCCTCAGAAAGGTTGCCTCAAAAATGTTGCCTCGAATATGATCTTAAGACTCTAGGGTTACTACTAAGGTATCCTAACATTGCTTTAGTGATCGTACGTCCATTTAGAATTGACCCTTACAACTCCAACGATGGTGCTACCTATTTCTCAATAGTAGGATAACACTGTCCAAAGGAAACAAGAATATAAACAATCTTTTTTCGAGTAGGTAGATGCTAGTAGGTACTTGCTCAAATCAAAATTTTCACACTCACACATTTCAAAATAATTTTCAAAACAACTTCGTCACATCCTTGAGGACTGATACAAGGGTTATCACGAAGTAAAACATTTTCAAAACAAAGCATACACACAAGTAATTTAAAAAGATGAGCAAGTACCTAAGAGCCCATGGAAAACCATGGATAGAAAGGGTGCTAACACCTTCCCTTTCTATAATCTACCCCCCATACTCAAAATATCTCGAAAAATGATTTTTTCTACACTTTTTTCCTTTCCGATTGGATGAAATAAAAGTCGGTGGTGACTCTTGCTTACCACGATATTTTGCAAACAAAAAACGCAAAATGCAAACCAGCATCAAATAGTCGGTTCTGCCACCGTATCATAATACTCGATACTATACGCATTGAGATTTGACTCCCGAGTTTTGTTTGGTGGCAAGTTAGTTGTCTATTAGAATGAAACTTGTGGGGCAGATCAGTGATATTGAGATCCCTTAAAACCCGATTACTATTGATAGGACAGGTTGAGCCAACTAAACTTCAAGAGGATACTTACCTGAAAACCCATGCAAGCCTTAAACCTAAGGTCTTTGTGTGATTTGCTTGTGCTTTCTATACTTGTGTTTTCTTAGCATGATATCATAACATCATAACATGGCATATCATCCTAACCATTTCAAGGATTTTTAGGGCTTATCTTTATGTTGTTTTGTAGGACATGGCATCCACTCGCAGGAATACTATCCAAGTCAATCTCGTAAAGGTACCTCCTCAACTCATGGAATTGGCATCCAGGGTTCCTGAGAGTTCTCCATTCACTGAAAGACATGGTCGACTTCTCAATCTGGTCACCTCGAGCCCTAATAAAGAAATGTTGAAGGTGCTCTTTCAATTCTTCGATCCTTTACATCACTGCTCCACCTTTCTTGATTACCAATTAGTGCCCACTATGGAGGAGTTTTCTCAGTTATTGGGGGTGCCCATTCTTGATCAGTTACCCTTCAATGGTATGGAAAAATACCCAAAATCGGAAGAGATTTCTCATGCTCTATCTTTACAACAGTCTGATGTAGTGGCAAATTGGGAAACTAGAAGAGGCGTCAAAGGGTTTATAGCTAAGTTTCTATTTGAGAAGGCTCATCATTTTTGGGATACCTTGGATTTACAAGCTTTTTAAGAAATGTTGGCCCTTCTCATCTATGGGATGGTACTATTTCCTAATCCGGACCAAATCATAGATGTGAATGCGGTCAGGGTTTTTCTATCTCATAATCCAGTGCTTACTTTACTTGGAGACATACTACACTCTCTTCCTACCTGTATTGTAAAGAGAAGAGGGACCCTTCTGTGTTGCACTCCTCTGTTGGCTAGGTGGTTTACTTTGCACCTTCCTCGATCTGTGTTGAAAAATGAGCAGGGCTTGAGATGGTCTAATAGGTTGATGTCTCTCACACATTCTGGCATTCATTGGTGTCCTTGATCCTTGGGGAATGTTACCATCATTGACCACTGTGGAGAATTACCTAATGTCCCTCTCCTAGGCATTAGGGGAGGAATCACTTATAATCCTTGTTTGGCGTTGCAACAATTTGGCTATGCTATAAGGGATGGTCCTCATGATACACTTGTCCAAGGAATCATATTCGACTATGAGAATGATGTTCAGGGTTATCGTCAGAGGTTCATAAGAGCTTGGGGTATGGTGAACAAAGTTGATAGCAAAACACTAGGGCATACGAACTCCATTCCTTTGGAGTCTTATCTTAAGTGGGTACAATCCCATGCTCAAAGTCTCAGGATGCTTTATGAGGCCACTCTACCCATCATCATGGATCCCGTTACTGAGGGAGACAATCCTTACATTATTTTTCGTCCTGACATGCCAACTAATTTTGAGGAGTTACAAAAATCCTGGATTCAACTCAAAGAGGAACGGGATACCTTTGAAACCCAATTCTACGCCAGCGAGAAGAAGGTTTTAGAGCTCACCAGGCTACTTCATGAAGAAAGGAGTATAAATGCTGACATTGCACCAAAGAGGATGCGCCCGTGGGAAGCTTGAGCCCTTTTTGATTTAAGAGTTCATTTTTGCTTTGTTGCTTCCTTTGTAAGCCCAAGAGGCATCATTGTAACAACTTGAACTTTTTAATGCAATTAACGTTTGTTCTCCCTTTGGCTAAGCAAATTTAAGTCTTAGAAATCCTTGAAAACATTGCATAAATATATCATACATATAATTGCATAAACAGGTTTCAGGACATGTTTCTTATCTTATTCGCTTTCTATTTCAGCAATGGCTCTTGAACAAACAGTTCAAGAGCTTCTGGCACAAAATGCTCAATTCCAAGAAATGTTCCTAAATCTGGCTAAGGGACAAGAAAACATGAAAGCTCTGATTCTCAAGGACAAGAATAAGAAAAAGAGACCAGTGGGTGTTTTGAATTTAGGAAGAAGGTTTAAAGGACCAGTGAAGCACGTTTCAGAGCTTGCAACTCCGTCGAGAGAGAGAGAGAGAGAGAGAGAGAGAGAGAGAGAGAGAGAGAGAGAGAGAGAGAGAGAGAGAGAGAGAGAGAGAGAGAGAGAGAGAGAGAGAGAGAGAGAGAGAGAGAGAGAGAGAGAGAGAGAGAGAGAGAGAGAGAGAGAGAGAGCTAAGAGAAGAAGACCATAATACAAAGGAGTCTGAAGAAGATGACCATGACTATTCTTAGGAGCAGTATCCTCCTACTGATGACAAATACAAACAACTGGAGGATTGGCTCAATGACATGGAGATCCAAAGGGTGCCCAGGTTGGACTTTGAAGAGCTAGGACTGGTATCAGAGGTGGTCATCCCGCAGAAGTTCAAAGTCCTTACATTTGCTAAGTACAATGGTGTATCCTGTCCTAAGCTGCATTTAAGGTCGTATGTTAGGAAAATTCAACCCCCACACTACTGATAGGGATTTGTGGGTACACTTCTTCCAGGAAAGTTTGGCAGCGACTCAGCTGGAATGGTTCTATCAACTAGAAAGAACCAATGTGCGTAATTGGGAATATCTGGCTGCTGCTTTCTATAAGCAGTACCAATATAATGCTGACCTCGCCCCGATTCATACACAGTTGTAAAGCATGTCTATGGGTTCCGACGAGGGTTTTAAGGACTATTCCCAAAAATGAAGAGACCTTGCAGGAAGAGTCCAACCCCCATTGTCTGATGAGGAGCTGGTGGACATGTTCTTGGGCACATTATCCGAGCTATTCTTTAACCACCTGATCGGAAGTCCTTCTGCTGGGTTTACTGAATTGATCTTGACAGGTGAACGAGTAGAGGCTAGAATTAAAAGTGGCAAGATATAGAGAGATACATCTTCCAGTGCTCCAAAGAAACTATTCACAGGGAAGAAGAAGGTCAATACTGCTTATGGTCAAAGAAATCTTAACAAAAATGAGCATCGTCCGACGGTAGGGGCTGTTATGATTTCCAATTCTACATCAAACCGGCAACAGAATAATCAGTCTAGAACAGATAAGCCAAGGAGACAGTTTACCTAGATCAATATGACCCTATCTCAGGTTTTACCACATCTGCTAAAGTCCAATTTGGTTACCCTGAAAGAGGCTCCCAAAAACCCCAACACTACATATCCTCACTACAATGCAAATGCTCGGTGTGCTTAACATTATGAAAGTCCAGGCCATGATACAAACGACTGTTGGACTTTGAAAAACAAGGTGCAGGATTTGATTGAAGCAAAGGAGATTAAATTTGAAGCTCCTGAAACCCCTAATGTTATTACTGCCTCTATGCCCAAGCACGACCGTGGTGTCAATGCTATTGATGATGACATGTTTGTTGCTTTGGTGGATGAACTAGCTACTCTGCTCCTGACTATTAAGAAGAATCTCTTGCAGGCCAGTTTATTTCTGGGTTATGGCGAAGGTTGCCACTTGTGTTTGTCCTTACCTAATGGTTGTCGTCTGTTGAAAGAAGGCATTCAATGCTTGATGGATGATAAAGAAATCCTATTTGAAAAGACTCCAGTTACAAGTGTTCCATGTGAAGATGTTTATATCATTACCATTTCCGCCAATCCTCCTAAGGTCTCCTCCAAAAGACCTGTCAAGATTACATCTGTTCTGAAAGTTGCTCCATTGATAATTACTTTCCCTGGACCTATATCGTACTCCTCAGATAAAGTTGTTCCTTGGAACTATGGGGCTGACGTCTATTACCATGGCGTCAAGCAAGATTTGCTGATTATTAAAGATAAAGATGCCAAAGACTCTGATCCTGATATTAGTAATATCATCGGGACCAGTAAGATAACAAGAAGCGAAAGAGTTTTCTCCCCCAAGATCTATCCTCCTAAAACTATTGCTACTCTTATGATCATCCCTGCTGCTACTCCTGTCAGTATTCTTATGACTATTCCTGCTGCTACCCCTGCCACCAAGTCGGTCGAGACTTGGGGCAAAGAGTTATTGGTTGAGCCTGTCCAGACGAAGGCATACCCAGAAGCCATCCTTGAGGCTTCTAAGAAGGAAATGGAAGAAATCTTAAAAATAATCAAGAAGAGCGACTACAATGTGGTTGAACAACTGGGGCATAACCCTTCTAAAATCTCAATGTTGGCTCTGTTACTGTGCTCTGAAGCCCATGCCAAAGCTTTAGTAAAATTCCTCAAGACTGCTCATGTGCCACAAGAAACCTCCGCTGATCAATTTAAAGACTGTGTGGCCAGTTTGACTACTGACAATGGGTTAGGTTTCTCTGATGCTGATCTGACTCCCAGAGGAAGGAAACATAATGATGCCTGCACGTCTCTATTGAGTGCAGGGGCACTAATTTGGCCCATGTTCTAGTGGATACAAGTTCATCACTGAATGTTCTGCCCAAGAAGGCCCTTGACAGGTTAGACTGTGAAGGATTGACCTTGAAGCCTAGTAACATTATGGTGAGAGCCTTCGGAGGTTCTAAAAGAATGATGCATTGAGAGGTGGACATACCTATCAAAGTGGGTACCCATACTTTTGATTCCACTTTCTATATGATGGACATTTGCCCATCTTACTCCTGTTTATTGGGTCGACCCTAGATCCATGGGGCTGGCACTGTGACTTCCACCTTACATCAAATGCTGAAATACCCAGTCAATAGGAAAATTATCACGGTCCATGGGGAGGAGGAGTACATGGTAAGCCACCTGAAATCTTTCAGTTACGTTGAAATGGACGACGAGTTCATTGAGACCCCCTGTCAGAACTTTGAGGAGGTTCCACAGACCATTGCTGCAACCAAAACCTTTTCCAGTGTTCCAAAGACTACTAGGCCTCCGCCGAAGATGGCCTCTTTGAAAGATGTCAGAGAAGTTGTTGAAGAAGGTGGGTGTATAATTTGGGGCCAACTCCCGGATATTCCTTACAAATCTGACAAATTTAGTTTGGGTTTTACATCAGGAGCTCAGAGGACTGTTTGTCGCGCTCGTGCCGAAGGACCACCCTTACGCATCAGCAATCATGGGGTTAATTCTTTGGAAGATAATGATAGTGACATGGACCGGTGGATCTTCCCAATTGTCAGCGGAGGACTCACCAACTGGAAGGCTAAAGACTTTGTGCCAATTACTTTTATTCAGGAGTAATTGTCCTTTTCTTGTTTTTGGATATGTAATAAATGAATAATACAAAATCTAAAACCTTGTGTGTTGTACCCCAAAATTTTCCCTCTCATTTTATCAAGATTTCCCCTCACATGACTCTTTGGACTCCAGACAGGACTAGGGTTTACTCTGCTCAAGACATCTCCTTGGACTGGTGACCTGAAATTAGGGTTTGAGTTTGCACAAGGATTTTTGGAATTTCAATGCTTAAAGTGACTTTCATACTTCATGTTGGACTTACAAGATTACCCATACCAAGTTTCAAGCCTTGAATCAAATTTTTGCCCAATCAATTGGACAATTAACCTAGAAATCAGCTGTATTGGGGAAAAAGTCAACTGTGGCCAATTTACAGTCAAACCTCATAATTTTTTATCCACATCAACATTATAGACTTATAGGAACCATTTGGTCAAGTTTGGACCACAACTCCTCAAGAAATTTGATCAGATCTTCAAAAGGGCAAAATGGTCATTTTTAGGGTTTTGACTGCAGAAGGGCAATTTCTGATTTTTCATCTAGCCAATGGAAAATTGGGTTCAAGTATGGATTCAAGGACTTAATGGCATCATCTTGACCTAATCACAAGGTTCCAAAGATCTCAAATGCATTGGATTGACAGATGGATTTTCCAGTCAACTGATCAAAAATCAACTACACACTAAAAAGTCAAACTTTGACTTTTTGGTCAAAATCAAGTGCCAAGGGTCATTTTTTCATCAAGATGTGTAAAAACATGAAACTTGTTGACCAAGAAACCTAATTTTGCAAATTAGGGTTTAAAATGGAAAATTTTCATAACTTAGAAATTTTCTAAGTTATGAAAATTTCTTATTTTTTCCCAATTTTTCCCAACTTTTTCACCATGATGCAATTGGATTAAAAGAAAACTTCCAACATGAAAGTTGTATTCCTCCACAAAATCTACAACTTTTATTCACAAAGTTTTCCCAAAATATGCTTGGATCTCAAGTTATGATTTTTGGAATAAGGGTCCATAAAACTTTTAACTTAGTGAAATTTTGCCCTAGTTTAGGCAGGATTTTGACCTATCTTCATGGCAATTTTTCACATAGTTCCACTTGGAATCTAAAAATTAATTTCATAGATGGATTGTATAGCATGTTACAAGATTTACAAAATGTCAAAGAACTCTCCAAAATCATTTATGGTTAGGGAGAATCGAAGGTTTGAATTTGGAAAAATATCACTTTGGTCCATGGCATTTTTCACTATGCTACAAGTTGCAAATTCTATCCAGCCTTGCTTGTACTTGTTTACATGTATCTAAACCCTTCCACACTCAAAAATTGAATGAAAACTCAATGGGTTAATGCATTGTTCTGATCAATGAAAGATTACACAAAGGATTAATCCAAAAATGGCAAAAAGTTAACAATGCCATTTTGATAAAGTTCACTTTATGCATTTTTTGTTTCCCTTGAGCCTTGAACCCATCCCTTTGCAGAAAACCAACTCCATAAACTTAGGCAAAGGTACAACAACTTTGTGCATGCTTGAAGCTAGCCTGTACAGGCCTGGCATTGGTCACTTCACACTTTTCTTTAAAACCAAGTCAACTTGCAAAAAGGACATAACTTGGCAATCTGATAAAACCAAGTGTTGTAAACATTTCAAACGGGGTTTTCATATCACACTAAGTCAGAAGCACGAGCTAACCACTTCTCAAGCCTTCCAAAACACCAAAATCACAATATCTTACAAAACAGGGCAACTTTTGCATTTTGGTTTCCAAATCACAAACCACTCGTGCATTTTGCCCCAAACCTCTTCCAATACACTCCATACAACCTACCTAAACTATCCCAATCATTCCCAAGTGACTGTAACTCCATTTACACACTTCACCATTTTTGAATTCTGACTGTGCAGGTTGACTTCTACAAGCTTATTCAGGCAAGTTCAAAGCTAGCTAGGCATTGGGAAAGCTCAAAGGAACTTCAAGCAAGCTCACAAGCATCTCAGGGCTCATTGAAAACCCATGCATTGCCATACTCGAGCTTGACTGAAACAGGTAAAGTTCAAACTTCTATCTCTCTATTTAGGAATCATTAGGCTTATGTTTATGAATAAAAAATGTAGTACTCATTGCCCTTGAGCTGTACATATGCATAGATTTCATTTAAGTTAACTGAGTTGGGAGAATTTAAATGATGAACTTTCTGAAAAAACTAGGTTAGAAATTAGGGCCAGAGAAATTCTCTCTGGTATTTGAGAGTTAGGTTAAGTTTTTTATATGGTTAGAATCGTATGATCATGCTCTATAACTTTCATGTTGCAAGTTTTTGCTTTAGAGCACGTATGCAGGATTTCTAGTTTTGAATACCAGGCGCGCGTATTTTTGTCACAAGGTTGGAGATGATGGAATTTGGGCTGGGCCTTGGCATTTCCTTGCTATTTGCACCCCTGACTTGCTGTTTACACCCCCTTGGCCCATTGTTTTATATTTTCATATTTTTTTCATTTCTTTTTTAGTTTCTGACTTTTATTTATTTTCCTAAATATTAAAAATTACTAAAAATATTTTCATATTTTATTTCATTATTTTTATTATTTTTTCTAGCATAAAAATAGTTTTCTAAAATAATATACTTTTATTTTCTTAAAATAAAAATTTGTAAATACTATAAAAATATTATATATTTTTATTTTTATTATCTACACACTTAAATAATATTTTGTCATATATATTTTTATTTTTCAACATTTTCTATATATTTTATTTTATTTTATTGTACATAAATAAATAATATATAACATATATATTTTCTTAAAACAAATTAGGGTTTCCACCCTTAATAAAAATAATCCTTTATTTTATTATTTTTAATGCATTAATAGTTTATTTTTACATACATAAAAATAATACAAAAACATTTTTTTGCATATTTATAATATATTACATATTTATTTAAAATTGTCCATTTAAATATTGTCTATTTATTTATTTGCACAATTAATTCAATTTGGTTGTAATAATTGACTTAGGGTTTTAATTTCTTGCAAATACCCCCTATTCAAATTTGTATCCCCCTCCCCATAATCAGGTTGTAATAGTTGTAAATTTATTTTTACGCATTTATTGCTTTCAAATATGCCATGATAGAAAGATTAGGGTTTGTATGATAACCAAAAAATCAAAATAAATAGCTTGACTAATACAAGACAAAAATGCATGAAAATGACAACACAATGCACACAAGCACCCCTAGGGTTTCATCCACTTGTTGCCTTAAAAATGGCCATGGTATGCATGCTAGGTGTCTTGGCAAAACAAAAATATCATAGTCCCTCGATGACGCTATCTTGGTTGCCTATACATAAATGATCTAGTCCCTCAATTTTTTTTGCTAAGATACTTAGCACCATTGCTATCATGGTCATACGATGACCCATGCCTGTCCTGCTTAACATCCAAACACAAGGTTGTTTACCAAATACAATGGTAAAACAACAATGTCAAAGGGTTAAAAATGTGTAGGAAAGATATTTGAGTTTGGGTAGACAACTTCTAGTTGCTTGATCAAACTTGCAAAACATCCTTGCTAATTTCAAAACACATAATTTCAAAACATTTTTACCAAAACAAACTTTCAAACATTGAAACATCTTTTCAAAAGACAAACACCTTTGTAAAACATTCAAACAAGAATTGTTATAAAGGTTGCCTAGACAAGGCCTCTTTTCAAAATATTTTCAAAACCACACACAAAGCACCATTTCAAACAATTGAAAAGCAAAAGCAAGTGATCTAAACAAGTAACTAAGAGCCCATGGAAAACCATGTATGAAAAGGGTGCTAGCACCTTCCCTTTTCATAATCTACCCCTCGAACCCAAGAAAACATCTCAAAGGTCTTTCCTGTGCTTTTTGACCTTTCCTTTGGATAAAATAAAAAGTCGGTGGCGACTCTTGCTAAACTGAAACATTTGCAAACACAAATGCAAAACCTCAAGTCAGTTCTCCTACCGTATCACAGAACTGGCGACTCTGCTGGGGAGTCATCCTAAAAGTGGGGTTACCTTAGGGTTTAGATCACCTTTACATGCTTATCTTGTTTTCTTTGATTGCTTTACATTTGGTTCTATTGTTTGGGTTTGAAATCCTCTACCCAGATTTGGGAAACATTCATAGGTAAATAGCAATACGTTATGGAAACAGTGCAGGGTATACCAACATGGTTGAAGCAATAGCTATATTAATGCGGCATATTTGTGGGTACCGGTAGCATTTGAGTCAATCAAAGAGAATACGGGGCTGCTGAGTGATGTCATGAAGCACTAATGGACTTTTAGAACCTTTACTTGACCATCTTGGCCTTTTTAGAGGTAGTGAGATGACCGACTTTGGTGCAGTCCGAAGTTGGTAGATACTCGATACTACACTCATTGAGGGTTGTTTTCTTGGAATATTTCGGTCGCCAGTAAAGTGGCTAAACTGAAACAATGAACACAAAATAATCCAGTGATATTGAGCTCCTTAGAACTCGGTTACTATTTATAGGATAGGTTGAGCCAACTAAACTTCAAGAGGGTACTTACCTATGAAACCCCATGCAAGCCTGAAACTAGGAACTTGTGTGATTTTCTTGTACATATACTTGTGCATACATCATGAACATCATGAAGCATCATATGCATCCACTAACCATTTCAAGGGTTTGGATCTTCATCTTTGTTCCTGTTTTGTAGGTTATGGAATCACTCCGCAGAAAAACTATTCAGGTCAACCTTGTGAGAATCCCTCCTCAACTCAAGGAGCTTGCTTCCAAGATTCTAGAGAATTCTCCATTCACTGAAAGACATGGTAGACTCCTCAACATAGAGGAAGACATGATAAAAGTTATCTTCTAGTTCTTTGACCCCCTACACCACTGCTTCACATTTCCTGATTACCAGTTAGTGCCTACTTTGGAGGAATTTGCTCAACTCTCGAGGATTCGTATTCTGCATCAACTACCCTACAACGGTACGTAAAGAGATCCAAAGCCTGAAGATGTTGCTCAAGCCTTACACTTGCAACCATCTGATATCATAGGTCATTGGGAAACCAGAAGTGGTGTCAAGGATTTCTTGGAAAAGTTTCTGTTTGAGAAGGCACAAGAGTGCTTGAATTCTTTAGATCAGTAAGCTTTTGAGGAGATTGTAGCACTTCTCATCTATGGGTTGGTCTTGTTCCCAAACCCTGATCAACTTATAGATGTGAATGCTGTCAAGATTTTCATATCTCAGAATCCTGAGCCTACATTGCTTGGGGACATCCTACACTCATTTCACACATGAACAATGAGAAAAATAGGTGTTCTCATGTGCTGTACTCCTCTTCTAACAAGGTGGTTTATTTCTCACCTTCCCCGGTCAGTATTGAAGAATGAGCAAGGCTTAAGGTGGTCACAACGATTGTTGACTCTCACAAATTCAGATGTTCATTGGTGTTCTCGATCCAGAGAAAATGTTATCATCATTGATCGTTGTGGGGAATTACCTAATGTCCCACTACTTGGAATTAGGGGAGGCATTACCTACAACCCCTTATTGGCTCTGAGACAGTTTGGGTATGCCCGAAGGGATGGCCCTCATGACATGCTGATTCCAGACTTGGTTTTTAACTTCGACAATGACACTCAAGGACTTCGGCAATGGTTTATCCGAGCTTGGAGGATGCCCAACAAGGTGGACAGTAAGACATTGGGACACACGAATTCCATCCCCCTTGAGCCTTACCTCAAGTGGGTACGAACCCGCGCCCAGAGTCTTATGATGCCTTACCCCTACATTCTTCCTGTGATCAAAGAGCCTGTTTTGGAAGGAGAGGTTCCATACACCCTCCTACATCCTGACATGCCAACATCATTGGAAGATTTACAAAGGAGTTGGATACAGCTCAAGGGAGAACGTAATACTTTTGAAGCCCAATTCTACGCCAGTGAGAAGAAGGTTTTAGAACTTACTCGTCGACTCCATGAAGATCAGACTCTCAACACCTACATCGCACCAAAGAGGATGCACAACGTCTTTTTACCTTAGAATTTTGTATTATTTTTCCCATGGGGCATTTATGTACTAACAAATTCTATCTTATTAATATGACGTGTGTTCCTTTTTTTTACAACAAATTTGGATTTCCGAATCCTTGATTGCATTACATGAATACACATCATTCATCATATGCATAAATAGGTCTTCACACCAGGTTTCCTTATCTCTCTGCTGTTTATTTCAGCAAGATGGATATAAAGAAGACGGTCAAAGATTTGCAAGCACAAAATTCACAGTTCCAACAACTACTCATGACCTTAGCAAAGGGTCAGGAGGATCTTAAAGCTCTGTTGGAGAAGGAAAAGGAGAAAAAGAAAAAGAAAAGAGTTGGTGTGGCTACTTTGGGTAGAATATTTGAGAACCAAGCTAGAAGGGTCCTGGATCTCCCCTCAACATCTGATGAAGGGGTAGGAAAGGGTAAAGGAACAACAGTGGTACAATCTGAGTCTGAAGAAGAAGATGAAGAGGATGAAGAATATTCTGAGCAGCAATATCCTCCTGCAGACAACAAATATAAGAATCTGGAAGAGCGTCTGGCAGCTATGGAAGTGCAGAGGGTGCCTGGGCTGGATTTTGAAGAGTTAGGGTTGGTTTCTGGGATTGTCATTCCCCCCAAGTTTAAAGTACCTCTTTTTGCTAAATACGATGGGGTGTCTTGCCCAAAGATGCACCTACGGTCCTACGTCAGAAAAATTCAACCTCATTCTTCTGACAAGGATCTGTGGGTCCATTTCTTCCAAGACAGTCTTTCGGGAACACAGTTGGATTGGTTCTACCAGCTAGAGAGGTCTGATGTGCACAATTGGGAGGATTTGGCTGCTGCCTTCTACCGACAATATCAATATAATGCGGACTTAGCACCTACCTGTACTCAATTACAGATTATGGGTATGGTCTCAAATGAAGGTTTCAAGGAGTATGCCCAGAAATAGAGAGACTTGGCGGGACGAGTTCAACCACCTCTATCTTAGAGAGAGCTTGTAGATATGTTTTAGGGGACTCTGTCAGGTCCATTCTTTAATCTCCTGATAGGAAGTTTGTCTGCGGGGTTCACCGAGTAAATTCTAACTGGTGAGAGAGTTGAAGCCGGAATCAAGAGCAGAAAAATTCAAAAAGATGCATCTACTTCCGCTACCGTAAAAAAGACTTTCCCAACAAATAAGGAAGTCTCAGCTGTCTACTCCCAGAGAGGTCAGGGAAGAGTTGAGCGCCGACCAGCGGTGGGGGCCGTAATGATTCAGAAGTCTGCAGCTGATCAGCCCAGAAATAATCAACCGAGAACCAACCAAGCAAGGGTGGAAAGGCCTGCACGGAAATACACCCGGATAAACATGACACCCTCTCAGGTTCTACCCCATCTCTTGAAGTTAAACCTTACAACCTTGAAAGAGGCACCGAAGAACCCGAATACAACTTCTCCATTTTACCATGCAAATGCCAAGTGTGCTTATCATTCAGATAGCATAGGGCACGATACCAACAATTGTTGGGCCCTTAAGAATAAGATTCAGGATTTAATAGACGCTAAGGAAGTGGAATTCGACGCCCCTGAAAAGCCGAACGTGATCTCTGCTCCAATGCCAAAGCATGGCCACAATTCCCATGCTATTTAAGGAGATATTTTTGTTGCTACTGTTGATGATTTAATGACTCTGTTACCGATAATCAAGCTGAATCTGTTGAAGGCTGGGATTTTCCCAGGTTGTGAAAAAGATTGCTGCTTTTGTTCATCCTTACCATCCGACTGTCCGTTGTTGAAATTAGGCATCCAACGCCTAATGGATAATCAAGAAATCCTTTTTGAAAAGACTCCTGTTACACCGACTCCTGTCAATGATGTTGCTATAATTACCATATCCGCCAATCTTTCCAAGGTCTCCAAAAGACCTGTTAAGATTACATCGGATCCGAAGATTACACCTCTAAAGATAACTATGCCGGGGCCTATCTCATACAAGTCCAACAAATCAATACCGTGGAACTATGGAGGAGAGATCTTCTACCACGGTATTAAGCAGATTGAATCAAATGAAGAAAGTTCCGATGAAGAGACTTCTGACATTGGAAATATTGTTGGAACGAGTAAAATCACCCGCAGTGGAAGAATTTTCTCTCCGGAGATTGCTCCTCCAAGGGCAATCTTCGAACCCTCGATTGCTCCTAAGGTTACTCCTGTTCCGGTCAACATATCTGCGAGAACTCCAGTTATTGAAGAAATTGTGACTCCTATGGTTGTACCCTCTGCTGTTGCTGCTGATAAAGGGAAGGGAATCCAAGAAGAGCTCGTCAGGACGAGGGCTCAGCCTTTGGTGATCCCGGAGACCACTCAAAAGGAAATGGAAGAGATTTTGAAAATAATTAAGAAAAGCGATTATAATGTTGTGGAGCAACTGGGGCAAACCCCCTCAAAAATATCTATGCTGGCCCTGTTGCTCTGTTCCGAAGTTCATGCCAAAGCTTTGATCAGATTCTTGAAGACGTCCCACGTGCCTCAGGAAACCTCCGCGGACCAGTTCCAGGAGTGTGTAGCTAGCCTAAAAGTCGACAATGGTCTTGGCTTCTCCGATGCCGATTTAACATCTAAGGGGAGAAAGCATAATGACGCTCTGCATGTCTCGGTGGAATGCAGAGGGACTACTCTAGCTCACGTTCTAGTTGATACTGGGTCGTCTTTAAATGTCTTGCCTAAGAAAGCATTGGACAAATTGGACTGTGAAGGTTTAACTTTGAAGCCCAGCAACATCATTGTCAGAGCCTTTGATGGTTCTAAACGAATGGTCCACGGGGAGGTGGACATCCCGATTAAAGTGGGAACTGAAACCGTCAACTCTACATTTTATGTCATGGACATCCGCTCCTCCTATTCTTGCTTGTTGGGAAGACCCTGGATTCATCATGCTGGAGCCGTTACTTCAACTCTGCATCAGAAGCTCAAGTACCCTGTTCAGGGGAAAATTGTGACTGTTCTCGGCGAAGAGGAGTACATGATAAGCCATCTTAATTCTTTCCGCTATGTGGAATTGGATGGTGAATTCATCGAGACCCCCTTACAGCACTTTGAAGAGGTTTCTCCTGAAGTTGCAGCAACCAAGATAGTGAATTCTGTACCCATCATTACCAAACCTGTTCCTTGGATGTCATCCCTTAAAGATGCAAGGGCTGTGATTGAAGAAGGAGGAAGCATAATCTGGGGGCAACTTCCCGATTTTCCATTCAAGTCTGATAAATTCGGCTTGGGTTTCACTACTGTAGTCAGAAGGCTGTGCGCCGCTCCCAGGCTGGAGGGCCACCAGTGAAGATCACCCATCATGGAGTTAATGCTTTGGAGGATGTTGAGGAGGAGAGCAACCTTGAAGACTGGATTTTCCCTACCATTAAAGGAGGATTGAGCAATTGGGAGGCGAAGGACTTTATTCCCATTACTTTCATCAATCAGTAATTTATCTTTCAAACATTTCTGTTGGTCTGTAATAATTCTTAAACAATTCGTACACTTTTTGCCTTGTGCCTTACCCGAGGCATATAGGTCCATTTGTAAGGGTTTAATTTTTCATCGTCATATGCCATTTTTAATGAATCATGGACGTTTTCACATATAAACTTTTGTGTTCACTTTTCTTTCCTTTTACATTTTATTTGTTTAAAGGTGGCTATCCCTTACACACACCCACACTCACAAAATGCAGGTACCCTTCCATTCCGGATTCCATGGGTAACAATTCTGCTATGGTCTTCAGTGACTCTGAAGATCTGGTCAATCATGCCGAATGCGAAGGTGATAAAGACTGTGAAGTGCCAGGAGAGTTGGCTAGGCTGCTACAATAGGAAGAAAGGGCTATTCTTCCCCATGAAGAGGTGTTAGAGACTATCAACTTGGGTACTGTCGAATACAGAAAAGAAGTCAGAGTGGGTGCCAACCTTGAGTCAAGGGTCAAAGAGCGCTTAGTTCAGCTGTTGAATGAATATGTTGAGATCTTCGCCTGGTCCTACGAAGACATTCCGGGACTCGATACAGATATTGTGGTTCACCGTTTCCCTACAAGAGAAGACTGTTCACCAATTATACAGAAAGTCCGCCGGATGAGGCCTGATATGTCTGAAAAGATCAAAGCTGAAGTGATGAAGCAGTTCAATGCTGGATTTCTTGCAGTTACTTCCTATCCATAATGGGTTGCTAACATTGTGCCCGTGCCTAAGAAGGACGACAAAGTGAGAATGTGCATAGATTACAGATACTTAAACAGGGCTAACCCTAAAGATGACTTTCCACTACCGCACATTGACATCTTGGTTGACAATACAGCTCAGCACAAGGTATTTTCTTTCATGGACGGATTTTCAGGGTACAACCAGATCAAAATGGCCCCTGAAGACATGGAGAAAACTACTTTTGTTACACAGTGGGGTAAGTTCTGCTATAAAGTGATGCCATTCGGATTAAAGAATGTCAGGGCAACCTATCAACGCGCCATGGTGGCTTTGTTTCATGATATGATACATCATGAGATAGAGGTCTACGTAGACGATATGATAGCCCGTTCACAAACAGAAGAAGAAAACCTAGACCATCTACAAAAGCTGTTTGTCAGGTTGAAAGAGTACAAGCTCAGACTAAACCCTAACAAGTGCACTTTCGGAGTCAGGTCCGGTAAACTTTTGGGTTTCATCGTCAGTAACAAAGGCATCGAGGTTGATCCTGCCAAAGTCAAAGCTATACAAGAAATGCCCGCCCCTCGCACTGAGAAGGAGGTTAGAGGTTTCTTGGGACGCCTAAACTACATTGCAAGGTTCATTTCTCACCTAACATCTACCTGTGAGCCAATCTTTAAGCTGTTGAAGAAAGATCAGGTGGTTAAATGGAATGATGACTGTCAAGTTGCTTTCGATAAAATCAAGGAGTATTTGCTAGAACCTCCTATCTTGATGCCTACCCTCGAAGGAAGACCGCTAATCATGTATCTGACCGTCCTAGTGAATTCAATGGGGTGCGTACTGGGCCAACATAACGAGTCTGGCCGAAAAGAGCATGCCATTTATTACCTTAGCAAAAAGTTTACCGACTGTGAGACCCGTTACTCACTGCTCGAGAAAACTTGCTGCGCTTTGGTATGGGCTGCTCGCCGGCTAAGGCAGTATATGTTGACACACACCACTTTACTGATTTCTAAGATGGATCCGATTAAGTACATCTTTGAAAAGCCTGCTTTATCTGGAAGAATCACTAGATGGCAGATGATCCTGACCGAATACGATATCCAGTACACGACCCAAAAAGACATAAAGGGAAGTGTACTAGCTGACCATCTAGCTCATGAAGCTGTCGAAGATTACCAATCCATGAAGTTTGACTTCCCCGACGAGGACATCATGAGCTTGGACAACATTAAATATAACAGACCGTATGACGGACCTGAATAAGGATCCCGATGGACCCTGTACTTTGATGGTGCTTATAATGCACTTGGGAACGGTATCAGCATGGTACTCATCTCTCCACAAGGTTACCATACACCTTTCACCACCAGACTCTATTTCAGCTGCACCAACAACATGGCCGAGTATGAAGCTTGTATCTTTCATCTCAAGGCTGCTATTGACTTGGGAATCAAATCTTTGGTTGTATTTGGGGACTCAGCCTTGGTCGTCAGTCATATTAAAGGAGAGTGGGATACTAAACATCCTAACCTCATCCCTTATAAAGAACATGTCCTGACATTGTTACCTCATTTCGAGCAGATTACCTTCGAGCACTTCCTGCGAGAAGAAAATCAGCTGGAAGATGCTCTAGCTACAATGTCTTCCATGTTTAAACTTAATTGGGATAATGAGAGGTTTACCCAAAAATTTTCCCTCTCATTTGATCAACATTTCTCATCACAAGACTCTTGGAATTCAAGATCAAGCTAGGGTTTGCTCTGCTCAAGACACCTCCTTGCACTGTTGGCCTAAATTAGGGTTTGAGTTTGCACAGGGATTTTTTGACTTACAATAACTAAAGTGACTTTAATACTTCATGTTGGACTCATAAGTTTGTCCATACCAAGTTTCAAGCCTTGAACCAAATTTTTGCCCAGCCAATTGGACAGTTGACCTAGAAATCAGCTATATTGGGGAAAAAGTCAACTGAGGCCAATTTACAGTCAAACCTTATGAATTTTGACCCACATCAACATTATGAACTCATATGAACCATTTGATCAAGTTTGGATCACAATTCCACAAGAAATTTGATCAGATCACCAAAAGGGCAAAATGGTCATTTTTAAGGTTTTGACTGTACAAAGGCAATTTTTGACTGTTTGACCTAGCCAATGGCAAAATTAAGCTCAACCATGGACTAAAGGACTCAATGGCATCATCTTTACTTATTCAACAAGTTCAAAAGATCTCAAATACATTGGATTGACAGGTGAATTTTTTAGTCAATTGATCAAAATTTGACTGTACACTAAAAAGTCAAACTTTGACTTTTTGGTCAAAATCAAGTGCCAAGGGTCATTTTTCATCAAGATGTGTCAAATTATGAAACTTGTTCATCAAGAAACCCAAAATTGCAAATTAGGGTTTGAAATTGAAAATTTTCATAACTTAGAATTTTTCTAAGTTACGAAATTTTCTTATTTTTTCCTAACTTTGTCCCACATTTTCACCAAGATACAAATGGATTCAAACAAAACTTACAACATGAAAGTTGTATTCCTCCACAAATCCTACAACTTTGATACACAAAGTTTTCTCAAAAGAATCTTATATCTCAAGTTATGATTTTTGGAACAAGGGTCCCTAAAACTTTTAACTTAGAGAAATTTTGCCCTAGTTTAGGCAGGATTTTGACCCATCTTCTTGGCCATTTTTCACATAGTTCCACTTGGAGTCTCAAGTTGAATTTCAAAGATGGATTATAGTGCTTGTTTCAAGCTTTCCAAATTGTCCAAGAACTCCTCAAATACATATGTGGTTAGGGAGAATCGAATGCTTGAAGTTGGCAAAAACTCACTTTGTATCCATGGCCAATACATGTTCATACAAGTTGCATTTTCAAACCAGCATGCTTTGTACTTGTTTGCAGGCCTCTAAACCAATTCACACCCCTTAATAAAATACAAATCCACTGAGCTAATGCATTATCTTGGCCATTTGGACATTGCACACAAAACTAATCCTTAATTAGAAAAAGGTACATTTCTATTTTGGAAAAGGGTTGCTTTATGTCAAAACATGATCTTTGAAGCATAGGGCCATATCTCTGAAGCCAAATAAAATCCACAAATTCCAGCAACCAAGAGGATTGTGTGCAGCATACTTGAGGGCTTGTACAGGTCTGTATTGACAACTTACACATTCTTGCTTCACAAAGAAGAAAACTGGCAAAATCCTCCCAACTTGAGAACCAACCATTGTTAGCTTAAACAAACATCACAAACAACTTTCACACAACCCTTTGAGCCATAAACACGAATGCTTGAGCCCCAAAACCTCCCATAGCCAGAAATCACATTCTTTTGGCAAAATAGGGCAGGTGCTGCAACTTGAGTACCACAGCTCATTTGGCTCGTGCGTTTTGCTCCTTTTTGCTTCAAACACCTTCCATTCAACTCACTCAAGCTATCCCAAACCTCCATTTCCAATTGTAACTCCATTTACAGTGTTCACCATTTTCTCTTCAAGCTTGTGCAGGTTGAGTTCTAGAGGCTGATTCAGGTACATTCAAGGCAAGCTAGCTATTGGAAAAGATCAAGTGAAGTTCAGGCAAGCTACCAGACACCTCAAAACTTGTTGAGAAGCTCTGCATTGTCCTACTCGAATCCAACTGAAACAGGTTTTTCATCACTTTCTATCTCTCTATTTAGGAACATTTAGCCTTAGGTTTGTGAATGAAAATGTAGTATTCAATGCCATGAAGCTGTACATATGCTCAGTTTTCATTTATATTAAGTGTGCTAGGAGAATTTCATCCATGAACATGCTGAAAAAGTTAGGTCAGATTTTAGGGCCAGAGAAATTCTCTCTGGTCTTTGAGAGTTAAGATTAATGCTTTATATGGTTAGAATCGTATTGAAATTCTCTACAAGTTTTATGTTATGTGTTTTTGCAATGGAGCTCATATACACGATGTAGCATTTGAACCAGGCGCGCGCGCGTTGTACAGAGTATGGAGGAAGAAGATGAAGTAGTGGGCTGGGCTTGGCCTGCTTGCTTCTAACACCCCCTTTTTCAGTTTCACACCCCCTGGCCCAATTTCTTATATTTTTGCATTTTTGACTTTTTGTTTTCATTTCTGATTTTCTTTCTTTATTTCCAATAATAAAAAATGCTTAAAAAATATTTTTCATAATTTTTTACATTTATTTGGCATTTTATTTGATTTTTATAACATAAAAACATTTAGAATACTTTTGTAATTTATCTTAACTTGAAAAAATAATGTAAATAATACTTTTATTTTCATTTCTTATTTTATTCATAATGAAAGTATTATTTAAAATATAATTTATTTTTGTACATATTTTATTTTATTTTGTACATATTTAATTTGATTAATATACACATAATAAACATATATACTTTTATTTTATTAAATACTTAGAATAAAAATACAAGAATATTACATTTTTATTTTTATTATTATTTATACTAAAAAACACCTTTTTTAGATATATTTCATTTTTTACACATATTAATATATTTTTGTATATAAATAATATATAATATTTATTTTCTTAAAGAAATTAGGGTTTCATCCTTTAAATAATAAAATTAATCTTTTTATTTTATTTCTTTATTCTTTTTACATAGAAAATACTTTACATACATAAACAAATAAAAACTTCTTTTTGCATAATACATTTTATTTAATATTGATTTATTTTGTTTATTTAAATATTGTACATTTAAATATTGATGCATTTGAGATTCAATTTGGATGTAATAGTAATCTAGGGTTTATATTTCTTGTCAAATACCCCCATTCAAAATTATACCCCCATCCCCATAATCATGTTGTAATAGCTTAGAACTTTAAATTCTCGCATTTTATGCTTCCAATTATGCCATGATTAGAGAATTAGGGTTTGTATGCAAAATCCAAATTAACAAATAGTTTGACCTAATCAAAGACAAAAATGCATGAAAATCAAACACAATGCACACTAGCACCCCTAGGGTTTCATCCACTTGTTGCCTTAAAAACATGGCCATGGTATGCATGCTAGGTATCTTGGCAAAACAAAATCAAAACAAAAAGATCATAGTCCCTCGATGACGCTATCTTGGTTGCCTATACAAAAATGATCTAGTCCCTCAAAAACTTGCTAAGATACTTGGCACAATTGCTATCATGGTCATACGATGACCCACGCCCGTCCCGTTTAACATCCTAACACAAGTTTGTTCACCAAATGCAATGGTGACACAACACTGTCAAAAGGGTTAAAAACATTAGGAAAGATCTTTGAGTAAAATAGGGTAGATAGCTCTTAGTTACTTGATCAAAAGCTTGCAAAAACATCCTTGCTATTTTCAAACACACTTCACAACACAATTTCAAAATCTAACTTTCAAATATTGAAACCTTTTCAAAAGATAAAAACACCTTTGTATACATTCAAACAAGAATCATTACAAAGATTGCCACGATGATGGCCTCTTTTCAAAACATCTTTCAAAACCATACACAAAGCACCATTTCAAACAATTGAAAGACACCATTTCAAACAATTGAAAAGCACCATTTCAAACAATTGAAAAGCAAAGCAAGTGATCTAAACAAGTAACTAAGAGCCCATGGATAACCATGGATGAAAAGGGTGCTAATACCTTCCCTTTTCATAATCTACTCCCCGAACCCAAGAAAACATCTCAAAGGTCTTTCCTGTGCTTTTTGACCTTTCCTTAGGATAAAATAAAAAGTCGATGGTGACTCTTTCTAAACCGAAACATTTGCGAACACAATAGCGAAACCTCAAGTCAGTTCTCCCACCGTATCACAGAACTGGCGACTCTGCTGGGGAAAACTTTAAAAGTGGAGTAACCTTAGGGCTTAGATCACCCTTGCATGCTTATCTTGTTTGCTTTACATTTGGTTCTCTTATTTGGGTTTGAATCCTCCACCCGGATTTTTAGGAAACATTCATAGGTAAATAGCAATACGTTGTGGAAACTGTGCGGGGTATACCAACATGGTTGAAGCAATAGCTATATTAGTGCGACATATTTGTGAGTACCGGTAGCCTTTGAGTCAATCAAAGAGAATACGGGGCCGCTGAGTAATGTCATGAAGCACTAATAAACTCTTAGAATCTTACTTGACCATCTTGGCCTTTTTTAGGGGTAGTGAGATGACCGGCTTTGGTGCAGCCCGAAGTTGGTAGATACTCGATACTACACTCATTGAGGGTTGTTTTCTTAGAATATTTTGGTTGCCAGTTAAGTGGCTAAACCAAAACAATGAGCACAAAAAATAATCCAGTGATATTGAGCTCCTTAGAACCCGATTACTATTTATAGGACAGGTTGAGCCAACTAACTTCAAGAGGGTACTTGCCTATGAAACCTCATGCAAGCCTGAAATTAGGATCTTGTGTGATTTGCTTCTACATGTGCTTGTGCATACATCATGAACATCATAAAGCATCATATGAATCCACTAACCATTTCAAGGGTTGGGATCTTCATCTTTGTTCTTGTTTTGTAGGTCATGGAATCTCTTCGCAGGAAAACAATCCAAGTCAACCTTGTGAGAATCCCTCCTCAACTCAAGGAGCTTACTTCCAAAATTCCAGAGAATTCTCTCTTCAGTGAAAGACATGGTAGACTTCTCAACTTGGTCAACTCTAACATTGAAGAAGACATGGTGAAAGTTCTCTTCCAGTTCTTTGACCCCCTACACCACTGTTTCATATTCCCTGATTACCAACTAGTACCTACTTTGGAGGAATTTTCTCAACTCCTGAGGATTCCTATTCTCCATCAACTACCCTACAACGGTACGGAAAGAGAACCAAAGCCTGAAGATGTTGCTCAAGCATTACACTTGCAACCATCTGATATCAAAGGTCATTGGGAAACCAGAAGTGGTGTCAAGGGTTTCTTGGCAAAGTTTCTGTTTGAGAAGGAACAAGACTACTGGAATTCTCTAGACCTACAAGCTTTTGAAGAGATTGTAGCACTACTCATCTATGGGTTGGTCTTGTTCCCAAACCCTGATCAGCTTATAGATGTGAATGCTGTCAAAATTTTCATATCTATGAATCCTGTACCTACATTGCTTGGGGACATCCTACACTCATTTTACACACGAACAATGAGGAAAAGAGGTGTTCTCATGTGTTGTACTTATCTTCTAGCAAGGTGGTTTATTTCTCACCTTCCCCGATCAGTTTTGAAGAATGAGCAGGGTTTAAGGTGGTCACAACGGTTGATGACCCTCACACATTCTGATGTTCATTGGTGTTCTCGGTCCAGAGAAAATGTCATCATCATTGATCGTTGTGGGGAATTCCCTAATGTCCCACTACTTGGCATTAGGGGAGGCATTACCTACAACCCCTGTTTAGCTCTAAGGCAGTTTGGATATGCCCGGAGGGATGGACCTCATGATATGCTAATTCCTGACCTAGTTTTTGACTTCGACAACGATGCGCAAGGACTTCAACAAAGGTTTATCCGAGCTTGGAGGATGCCCAACAAAGTGGATAGTAAGACACTGGGGCACAAGAATTCCATCCCCATTGAGCCTTACCTCAAGTAGGTACGAACCCGCGCCCAGAATCTTATGATGCCATACCCTCACATTCTCCCCGTGATCAAAGAGCCTGTTATGGAAGGAGAGGTTCCATACACCCTCCTACATCCAGACATGCCAACATCATTGGAAGAATTACAAAAGAGTTGGATCTAACTCAAAGAAGAACGAAATACTTTTGAAGCCAGCTTCTATGCCAGTGAGAAGAAGGTTTTGGAGCTTACCCGCTGACTTCATGAGGAAGAGACTCTTAACACTTACATCGCACCAAAGAGGATGCACAATGTCTTTTTACATTAAGAATTTTGTAATATTTCGCCCATGGGGCATTTATGTACTAACAAATTTCTTAATATGACGTGTGTTCTTTTTGTTTGCAACAAATTTGAATTTTTGAATCCTTGAATGCATTACATGAATAACATATCATTCATTATATGCAGAAACAAGTCTTCACACCAGGTTTCCTTGTCTTTATGCTTTTTATTTCAGCAAGATAGATTTGGAGCAGACGGTTAAGGATCTGCAAGCACAAAATTCACAATTCCAGCAACTCCTCATGACCTTAGCAAAGGGTCAAGAGGACCTTAAAGCACTGTTGGAGAAAGATAAAGAGAAAAAGAAGAAAAGACCAGGTGTGGCCACTATGGGAAGAAGGTTTGAAAACCAGGCTAGAAAGGTTCTCGAGTTCCCCTCAACGTCTGATGAAGGGGCTGGTAAAGGAAAAGGAACTATGATGCCTTCTGAATCTAAAGTTGAAGAAGAAGAAGAGGAAGAGGATGAAGATTACTCCGAACAACAATATCCCCCGGCGGATGATAAGTATAAAAATCTTGAGGATCGGTTGGTATCCATGGAATTGCAAAGGGTACCAGGTTTAGATTTTGAAGAACTAGGGTTGGTCGCGGGGATCATCATCCCTCCCAAGTTTAAAGTTCCTACATTTGCTAAGTATGACAGTTTGTCGTGTCCGAAGATGCATCTGAGATCCTACGTCAGAAAGATCCAACCCCACTCTTCTGATAAAGATCTTTGGGTCCACTTCTTTCAATATAGCTTATCAGGTACACAACTGGACTGGTTCTATCAACTTGAGAGGTCCGAGGTTCACAACTGGGAATATTTAGCTGCTGCTTTCTACTGACAATACCAATACAACGCTGATTTAGCGCCTACTCGTACTCAACTACAGAGTATGGGTATGGATTTTAATGAGGGATTTAAAGAGTATGCCCAAAAGTGGCGAGACTTGGCTGGAAGGGTGCAACCACCATTGTCGGATAGAGAGCTGGTTGACATGTTTTTAGGGACCCTGTATGGCCCTTTCTTCAATCATTTAATCGAGAGTTCCTCTGCAGGATTCACCGAATTAATTCTGATCGGTGAAAAGGTCGAGGCTGGCATTAAAAGTGGTAAAATTCAGAAAGATGCCTCCGCTTCCACTGCTATTAAGAAGACCTTCCCAGCTAAAAAGGAGGTTTCTACTGTTCACAATTAAAGAAATCAAGGAAGAATCGAGCGCCGACCAACGGTGGGGGCTGTGATGATCCAAAACTCTTCAACCGATCAACCTCGAGGCAACCAGCCAAGGTCTAATCAGCAAAGGATAGAAAGGCCACAACGGCAGTTCACCCAAATCAACATGACACCGGCTCAAGTCCTCCCTCATCTGTTAAAGCTAAATCTTACCAATTTGAAAGAAGCGACGAAGAACCCCAACACCTCTTCTCCTTATCATCACTCCAATGCAAAATGTGCGTACCACTCTGACAGTGTAGGGCATGATACCAACAACTGTTGGGCTCTTAAGAACAAAATCCAAGACTTGATAAACGCCAAGGAGGTAGAATTTGATGCGCCCGAAAAGCCGAATGTGATTTCTGCCCCAATGCCCAAGCACGGTCATAATGTTCATGCCGTTATGGAAGACCTTCATGTTATCGATGTTGCTGACCTTTTGACTCCGTTACCAGTAATTAAAGTGAATTTGATGAGAGCCGGGATATTCCCAGGCTGTGGAAAAGACTGTTACTTTTGTTTAAACTTTCAAGCTGACTGCCCACTGTTGAAATCAGGCATCCAACGCCTGATGGATACCCAAGATATCCTATTTCAAAAGACTCCTGTGGATGCTATCACTCCTGTTACTCCTGCTACCTTTGATACTCCGACCAATGACATTGCAATAATAACCATCTTCGACTATCTTTCCAAGACCTGCAAAAGGCCTGTTAAGATCACGCCTGATCCTAAGTTTGTGCCGTTGAAAATCACCATGCCGGGGCCTGTCCCGTATAAATCTAACAAGACGATACCATGGAACTACATAGGAGAAATCTTCTACCATGGTGTCAAATAGATTGAATCAGTCCAAGAGAATTACGATGATGAAACCCCTGATATAGGGAATATTGCGGGAAAGAGCAAGATAACTCGCAACGGAAGGATATTCTCTCCGGAGATTGCTCCTCCAAGAGCAGTTTTCGGACCCTCGAGAGTTTCTGTGCCTGTCAAGCCATCTGTGCAAAGCCCGATAATTGAAGAATTGGATACTCCTGAAGTTAGACCCTCTGATGTTACTGCCAAAGGTAAGGGGATACTAGAAGTGCCTGTCAGGATGAAGGCTCAGACTGTGGTAATCCCCGAGACCACCCAGAAAGAGATGGAAGAAATCTTAAAAATAATCAAGAGGAGTGACTACGATGTCGTGGAGCAGCTAGGGTAGACCCCTTCCAAAATCTCCATGTTGGCTCTCCTATTCTGCTCTGAGGCTCATGCTAAGGCCTTAATCAAATTTCTAAATACGGCACACGTGCCCCAAGAAACTTCCGCTGACCAGTTTCAAGAGTGCGTGGCTAGCCTTACCGCTGATAATGGTCTTGGTTTTTCCGATGCTGATTTGACCCCTAAAGGAAGAAAGCACAATGACGCGCTGCATGTCTCAGTAGAATGCAGGGGAACCACACTTGCCCATGTTCTGGTTGACACCAGTTCATCTTTAAATGTGCTGCCGAAAAATACGTTGGACAGATTGGACTGCGAGGGTTTGACCCTAAAGCCCAGTAACATCGTTGTTAGAGCCTTCGACGGTTCTAAGAGGATGGTTCATGGAGAAGTGGACATTCCTATCAAGGTAGGCACAAAGATTTTCAACTCTACCTTTTATGTGATGGACATCCGTCCTTCATATTCTTGCTTGTTGGGAAGGCCGTGGATCCACAATGCTGGGGCAGTCACTTCCTCTCTGCACCAAATGCTAAAGTATCCAGTTCACGGAAAGATCATAACGGTGCACGGTGAGGAAGAGTACATGATAAGTCACCTCAATTCCTTCCGATATGTGTAGTTAGATGGCGAGTTCATAGAAACGCCTTTCCAACATTTTGAAGAAGTTTCTCCTGAGGTCGCAGTTGCAAAGACAATGATTGATGTGCCTATCGTTTCCAAGCCTGTGTCTAGGATGGCATCCCTCAAAGACGCAGAGGCTGTAATCAAAGAAGGAAGGAGTACAGTATGGGGGAAACTGCCTGATTTTCCTCACAAGACGGACAAGTTTGGATTAGGTTTTACTGCTGCTGGCCAGAAAGCAGTGCGTCGCTCCCAGGCCGGAGGACCACCCGTAAAAATCACTCACCATGGAATTAATGCCTTAGAAGATGTTGATGAAGAAGACAACTTTGAAGATTGGATCTTTCTGACCGTCGAAGGAGGATTAAGCAACTGGGAAGCGAAGGACTTCGTTCCCATCACTTTCATCAACCAGTAATTTATCTTTGAAACAATTTCCTATTTTGGTCTGTAATAATTAAACAATTCGTACACTATTTTCACCTTATGCCTTACCCGGGGCATATAGGTCCATTTGTAAGGGCTTGATTTCTTCATTATCATATGCCATGTTTAATGAATCATTGGACGTTTTCATCTATAAATTGTTGTGTTCATTTTCTTTCCTTTTACATTTTGTTTTGTTTAAGGATGACTATCCCTTACACACACCCACACTCACAAAATGCAGGTACCCATCCACTCCGGATTCCATGGGTGACTATTCTGCTTTAGCCTTCGGTAACTCTGAAGATTTGGTCAATCATGCCGAGTACGAAGGTGACGAAGACTGTGAAGTGCCGGGAGAGTTAGCCAGACTTTTGCAACAAGAAGAGAGGGCTATTCTGCCTCATGAAGAGTTGCTAGAGACCATCAACTTGGGAACAAAGGAAGACAAGAAAGAGGTTAAGGTGGGTGCCAACCTGGAACCAAGTGTCAAAGAACGCTTAGTGCAGTTGTTGAATGAATACGTCGAAATCTTCGCCTGGTCCTATGAAGACATGCCGGGACTAGACACAAACATTATGGTTCACCGTCTCCCTACAAGAGAAGACTGTCCATCGATCAAACAAAAAGTCCGCCGAATGAGGCCCAACATGTCTGAAAAGATCAAAGCTTAGGTGATGAAGCAATTCAATGCTGGCTTTCTGGCTGTTACTTCCTATCCACAATGGGTTGCTAACATTGTGCCTGTGCCTAAGAAGGACGACAAAGTCAGAATGTGTGTGGACTATAGGGACCTTAACAGGGCTATCCCTAAAGATGATTTTCTACTACCACACATCGACATCTTGGTTGACAACACAGCTCAACACAAGGTATTTTCCTTCATGGATGGATTCTCGGGATACGACCAGATCAAAATGTCCCCCGAAGACATGGAGAAGACTACTTTTGTTACGTAGTGGGGTACCTTCTGCTACAAAGTGATGCCATTCGGACTGAAAAATTCCGAGACAACCTATCAACGCGCCATGGTAGCTTTGTTTCATGACATGATACATCATGAGATTGAAGTCTACGTAGACAACATGATAGCCCATTCACAGACAGAAGAAGAACACCTCGATCATCTGCAAAAGCTATTTGTCAGATTGAAGGAGTATAAGCTCAGGCTAAACCCAAGCAAGTGCACTTTTGGAGTCAGGTCTGGTAAACTTTTGGGATTTATCATCAGTAACAAGGGCATTGAGGTTGATCCTGATAAATTCAAAGCTATACAAGAAATGTCTGCCCCCCGCACTGAAAAGGAGGTTAGAGGTTTCTTGGGACGCTTAAACTATATTGCGAGGTTCATCTCTCACCTAACATCTACCTGTGAGCCAATCTTCAAGTTGTTGAAGAAAGATCAGGTGGTTGAATGGAATAACGATTGTCAAGTTGCTTTTGATAAGATCAAGTAGTATTTGCTGGAACCTCCTATTTTGATGCCACCCGTCGAAGGAAGGCCGTTAATCATGTATCTGACTGTTTTGGATAACTCAATGGGGTGCGTATTGGGCCAACATGACGAGTCTGGCTGAAAAGAGCATGCCATTTATTACCTTAGAAAAAAGTTTACCGACTGTGAGACTCGCTACTCACTGCTCGAGAAAACTTGATGCGCTTTGGTATGGGCTGCTCGCCGGCTAAGGCAGTATATGTTGACACATACCACCTTGCTGATTTCTAAAATGGATCCGATTAAGTATATCTTTGAGAAGCCTGCTTTATCTGGAAGAATCGCTAGATGGCAAATGATCCTGACTGAGTATGATATCCAGTATACTACCCAAAAAGCTATAAAGGGGAGTGTACTAGCTAACCATCTGGCTCATCAAGCCGTCGAAGATTACCAATATATGAGATTTGACTTCCCTGACGAGGACATCATGACATTGGACAACATTGAAGGTAACCGACTGTATGACGGACCTGAACAAGGATCCCGATGGACCCTGTACTTTGATGGTGCTTCAAATGCACTTGGCAACGGTATCGGTGCGGTGCTTATTTCTCTGGAAGGTTGCCATACACCCTTCACTGCCCGACTTTTTTCCAGCTGCACCAACAACATGGCTGAATATGAAGCTTGCATCTTTGGTCTCAAGGCTGCAATTGACCTAGGAATTAAACATTTGGTCGTATTTGGGGACTCGACTTTGGTTATCAGCCAAATCAAAGGAGAGTGGGACACTAGACATCCTAATATTATCCCATACAAAGAACATGTCCTGACATTGTTGCCTCATTTCGAGCAGATTACCTTTGAGCACTTCCCGCGAGAAGAAAATCAGCTAGCAGATGCTCTGGCTACAATGTCTTCCATGTTTAAACTCAACTGGGATAATGAGGCTCCCCAAATCACCATTGAGCGAATGGATGAACTTGCGCACTGTCATAAGATTAATACCGAAGAAGTAGTGGAACAACCCTGGTTTCATGAAATCAAAAGGTATCTCCAGACTCGAGAATACCCTGAAGGAGCTTCCGTAAATGATAAAAAGTTCTTAAGGAGATTTGCTTCCAAGTTCTTCCTGAGCAATGGTATCCTTTATAAGTGCAACCATGATTGTGTTCTACTTCGTTGTGTGGACAAGGTTGAAGCAGAGTTGATCATGAACGAAATACATAGTGGCACATTTGGCACCCACTTAAGCGGATATACGATGGCTAAGAAGATTCTAAGGGCATGCTACTACTGGTCTACCATGGAAGCTGATTGTCATCAACATTCCCGTACTTGTCACAAATGTCAAGTCTATGCTGACAAGGTACATATTCCTCCTGTTCCCCTCAATGTTCTAACAACTCCTTGGCCATTCGCGATGTGTGGCATCGACATGATTGGGGAGATCAAGCCTACGGCATCCAATGGACATTGTTTCATCCTGGTGGCTATTGATTACTTCACTAAGTGGGTCGAAGAAGCTTCTTATGCCTCCGTTAAAAAGAACATGGTTGCCCGCTTCATAAAGCAGAATCTCATATGCCGGTATGGTATCCCCGACAGGATCATCACGGACAACGGTACAAATTTGAACAACACTATGATCACCTCCCTGTGCGAATAGTTCAAGATTTATCATCACAATTCATCTCCCTATCGGCCAAAGATGAACGATGCTGTTGAAGCCGCGAACAAAAATATCAAGAAGATCATTCAAAAGATGACAGTCACCTACAAGGACTGGTATGAGATGTTACCGTTTTCTCTGCATGGATATCGTACCATGGTGCGTACTTCAACAGGGGCAACCCCCTTTTCTTTGGTATATGGCATGGAAGCTGTTTTACCTATGGATGTTCAGATTCCTTCCTTAAGGATCATGAAGGATACTGGTTTGAGTGAAGACGATTGGATTCAGACCCGACTTGACCAACTTAATTTGATCGACGAGAAACAACTTATTGCTGTTTGTCACGGTCAGACGTATCAAAAACGAATGATCAAGGCTTTCAACAAGAAAGTCAGACGTCAGGTATATCAAGTTCGAGATCTTGTAATCAAGCGAATCATCTTGCCGCAAAGTGATCCCAAGGGCAAGTGGACTCATACTTATGAAGGACCATTTATGATCAAGAACATCTTTTCTGGTGGGGGAATGATTCTGTCCGCCATGGACGGCGACGACTTGCCGCACCCTGCGAATGCAGACATAGTCAAAAAGTACTACGCATAAAGGACCCGACAAGTTGAAAACCCAAAAGGGCGACTTGGGAAAAAATGGGCATCCCGGTGAATCGAAAACCCGAAAGGGCGGTTCAAGCAAAAATTAGAGATAAACAAAAAAATCTGTACACCCGGCAAGTTGAAAACCTGAAAGGGCGACTTAGGCAAAAAAGGGTTTCCCGGTGGATCAAAAACCCGAAAGGGCGATTCAGGCAAAAGTTAGGGAATTAAAGCGTATGACTATGTCTCGTCGAACCACTTTAAGGACAATCTCTTCACGACCAAACTCCAAGCTTCTGATCAATCCAATCATCCGCGAGCGAAGCATCGAATGGATAAGATACTCAGAGTTGTGAATGTTATAGCAGAATGGGAACCCCATGGAATTGTTACACATAGCCATCTTTCTTTTTGTGTAAAATTTTTTAATTTTTAAGACAACATTCTCTTACTAGGATGTCTATCTCCTTTGTACAAAGATACTTACAAAAATTAATACAGAGATACATCAAAGTGCAGAAATTTGCTTGCCTTTCATTTCTTTTTACACTGATGTTTTATTTGAAAAACGTCCAATGTTTTGTTAAATAGGCATATGCATTTGAATATAATCACTGCTTACAAATAAAACGAAATTGAGAAAGGATAATTACTGATAGGTTGAAGGTGTGGGAAGATATCCTTGTGCTATTCCAGAAGAAATCCCCTGCAGTACATTATCCAACTCCTCAACAAAGCTAAAACCTTGGAGTATACACCCCCGGCGGAGTTAAATTTCAAGATCCCCAGCGGAGCCAGAGTATTCTGAACTTTCTTCCTCAGTGGAGCCCAAAAACTTTGAAATACACATCCCCCACGGAGTTCATATCCCTAGCGGAGCTAGAATACTCTAAACCTTCTTCCCCAGCGGAGTCAAATTTCCAACTATCAATCCCTAGCGGGAACCATTCAGCTTTCCCCAATTTCCCCTGCGGGTTATCTTAAAAGTTTGAGAATCAATCAGATAACAGTTAACTCTTTGTCTTATCCCCAACCAGGAATCCCCAGTAAATTGGCATACAACCCAAGCTCCTGATTTCCCAAGCAAAGTAAACACTCTCCCCATAGAGTTATTTCCCAACAGAACAAAGATTCTAGTTCCTGTTTCTCCATTTGAAGTCTCCCAGGTTTTAATTCCCCAGTAGAGATCGTCGGATTTTTCCCTTATTTCCCCAGGAAAGTCGTAAAGAATTCTCACATCCCCACAGAGGTTGTCAAAAGCTCTTGTTAATCCCTACGAGTCACCAAGGGTTTTCAGTCCCCAGCAGTGGTCCCAGGATTTCTCATCTTCAACAATCAAAAATTTTTGGAATCCCCAGCATCAGTCAAAGATTTACTTTCTCCAGAAGCAGTTCAAGATTTCATTATCTCCAGTTATCAAGGATTTATTTTCCTCAAGCAAGACAACTAATCAGCTTACATGCGCATTCATTACATTCATATATCATAAACATTAATGAAATACATTCTATTGCATCATACATATCATGCAACATAACTTCGTGCCTTAGCTAACATTCTACCCTTTTCAGGATAAGATTAAAACGCTATCGTTAACAACTATTCAGAGATTTCAGATACAGTGTGGATACACCCCAGACACGACAGTCATTCTATTACTCATTCAGAATTTCAAGTCAAGATACAGTATGGATACACCCCAGACACAACGGTCATTCTACTACTCATTCAGACTTCAGCAACCTGATACAGACTAGATACGCTCCAGACACGGAAGCCATTCTATTTATCATTTAGGTTCAACTATCAACTTCAAGTTCAGATACATTCCAGACACAGAAGTCATTATGTCACTTGTCCAGATCCCAGTTACAGTACGGATACACTCCAAACACAGATGTCATTCTGCTACTCATACAGATCTCAACTTCAGATACAGTCCAGATACACTCCAGACACGACAGTCATTCTGATATTCATTCAAGAATCAAATACAATTACAACTGGGATACGCTCTAGACACGGACACCATTCCCTTGCTCATATAAACCCGATCTCCAGATACAACTCAGATACGTTCCAAATACATATACCATTCTGATGTTCATTCTACTGATCTTCAACAAACAAATCTTGGATGGCATCTTTAAGCCCATATCTATCAAGATTCTATCATCTCCAAATGGAATCTCTAAGCCCATTCCCTCAGATACATTTTGACGAGTGCAAATTTACGGGCACTCTAGTGTCCAATCCTCTTTTACCTTCGAGTCACGAAAGGCAAACTTGCCAATCTAACTCTTCAGGTTCAAGAAGATTGAACAGGGGCAACTATTGTACCCCAAAATTTTCCCTCTCATTTTATCAACATTTCTCATCACAAGACTCTTGGAATTCAAGATCAAGCTAGGGTTTGCTCTACTCAAGACACCTCCTTGCACTGTTGGCCTAAATTAGGGTTTGAGTTTGCACATGGATTTTTTGACATACAATGACTAAAGTGACTTTCATACTTCATGTTGGACTCATAAGTTTGTCCATACCAAGTTTCAAGCCTTGAATCAAATTTTTGCCCAGTCAATTGGACAGTTGACCTAGAAATCAATTGTATTGGGGAAAAAGTCAACTGAGGCCAATTTACAGTCAAACCTCATGAATTTTGACCCACATCAACATTATGAACTCATATGAACCATTTGATCAAGTTTGGATCACAATTCCACAAGAAATTTGATCAGATCACCAAAAGGGTAAAATGGTCATTTTTAGGGTTTTGACTGTACAAAGGCAATTTTTGACTGTTTGACCCAGCCAATGGCAAAATTAAGCTCAAACATGGACTCAAGGACTCAATGAAATCATCTTGACTTATTCAACAAGTTCAAAAGATCTCAAATACATTGGATTGACAGATGAATTTTTCAGTCAACTGATCAAAATTTGACTGTACACTGAAAAGTTAAACTTTGACTTTTTGGTCAAAATCAAGTGCCAAGGGTCATTTTTCATCAAGATGTGTCAAATTATGAAACTTGTTCATCAAGAAACCCAAAATTGCAAATTAGGGTTTGAAATTGAAAAATTTCATAACTTAGAATTTTTCTAAGTTATGAAATTTTCTTAATTTTTCCTAACTTTGTCCCACATTTTCACCAAGATACAAATGGATTCAAACAAAACTTACAACATTAAAGTTGTAGTCCTCCACAAAGCCTACAACTTTGATACACAAAGTTTTCTCAAAAGAATCTTAGATCTCAAGTTATGATTTTTGGAACAAGGGTCCCTAAAACTTTTAACTTAGAGAAATTTTGCCCTAGTTTAGGCAGGATTTTGACCCATCTTCTTGGCCATTTTTCACATAGTTCCACTTATAGTCTCAAGTTGCATTTCAAATATAGATTATAGTGCTTGTTGCAAGCTTTCCAAATTGTCCAAGAACTCCTCAAACACATATGTGGTTAGGGAGAATCAAATGCTTGAAGTTGGCAAAAACTCACTTTGTATCCATGGCCAATACATGTTCATACAAGTTGCATTTTCAAACCAACATGCTTTGTACTTGTTTGCAGGCCTCTAAACCAATTCACTCTCCTTAATTAAATACAAATCCACTGATCTAATGCATTATCTTGGCCATTTGGACATTACACATAAAACTAATCCTTAATTAGAAAAAGGTACATTTCTATTTTGGAAAAGGGTTGCTTTATGTCAAAACATGATCTTTGAAGCATAGGGCCATATCTCTGAAGCCAAATAAAATCCACAAATTCCAGCAACCAAGAGGATTGTGTGCAGCATACTTGAGGGCTTGTACAAGCCTGTATTGACAACTTACACATTCTTGCTTCACAAAGAAGAAAACTGGCAAAATCCTCCCAACTTGAGAACCAGCCATTGTTAGCTTAAACAAACATCACAAACAACTTTCACACAACCCTTTGAGCCATAAACACGAATGCTTGAGCCCCAAAACCTCCCATAGACAGAAATCACATTCTTTTGGCAAAACAGGGCAGGTGCTGCAACTTGAGTACCACAGCTCATTTGGCTCATGCGTTTTGCTCCTTTTTGCTTCAAACACCTTCCATTCAACTCACTCAAGCTATCCCAAACCTCCATTGCCAACTGTAACTCCATTTACAGTGTTCACCATTTTCATTTCAAGCTTGTGCAGGTTGAGTTCTAGAGGCTGATTCAGGGACATTCAAGGCAAGCTAGCTATTGGAAAAGATCAAGTGAAGTTAAGGCAAGCTACCAGACACTTCAAAACTTGTTGAGAAGCTCTACATTATCCTACTCGAATCCAACTGAAACAGATTTTTCATCACTTTCTATCTCTCTATTTAGGAACATTTAGCCTTAGGTTTGTGAATGAAAATGTAGTATTCAATGCCATGAAGCTGCACATATGCTCAGTTTTCATTTATATTAAGTGTGCTAGGAGAATTTCATCCATGAACATGTTGAAAAAGTTAGGTCAGATTTTAGGGCCAGAGAAATTCTCTCTGGTCTTTGAGAGTTAAGATTAATGCTTTATATGGTTAGAATCGTATTGAAATTCTCTACAAGTTTTTTGTTATGTGTTTTTGCAATGGAGCTCGTATACAGGATGTAGCATTTGAACCAGGCGCGCGCGTTGTACAGAGTATGGAGGAAGAAGATGAAGTAGTGGGCTGGGCTTGGCCTGCTTGCTTCTAACACCCCCCTTTTCAGTTTCACACCCCTGGCCCAATTTCTTATATTTTTGCATTTTTGAATTTTTGTTTTCATTTCTGATTTTCTTTATTTATTTCAAATAATAAAAAATGCTTAAAAAATATTTTTCATAATTTTTTACATTTATTTGATTTTTATAACATAAAAACATTTAGAATACTTTTGTAATTTATCTTAACTTGAAAAAATAATGTAAATAATACTTTTATTTTCATTTCTTATTTTATTCACACTGAAAATATTATTTAAAATATAATTTATTTTTGTACATATTTTATTTTATTTTGTACATATTTAATTTGATTAATATACACATAATAAACATATATACTTTTATTTTATTAAATACTTAGAATAAAAATACAAGAATATTACATTTTTATTTTTATTATTATTTATACTAAAAAACACCTTTTTTAGATATATTTCATTTTTTACACATATTAATATATTTTTGTATATAAATAATATATAATATTTATTTTCTTAAAGAAATTAGGGTTTCATCCTTTAAATAATAAAATTAATCTTTTTATTTTATTTCTTTATTCTTTTTACATTGAAAATACTTTACATACATAAACAAATAAAAACTTCTTTTTGCATAATACATTTTATTTAATATTGATTTATTTTGTTTATTTAAATATTGTATATTTAAATATTGATGCATTTGAGATTCAATTTGGATGTAATAGTAATCTAGGGTTTATATTTCTTGTCAAATACCCCCATTCAAAATTGTACCCCCATCCCCATAATCATGTTGTAATAGCTTAGAACTTTAAATTCTCGCATTTTACGCTTCCAATTATGCCATGATTAGAGAATTAGGGTTTGTATGCAAAATCCAAATTAATAAATAGTTTGACCTAATCAAAGACAAAAATGCATGAAAATCAAACACAATGCACACTAGCACCCCTAGGGTTTCATCCACTTGTTGCCTTAAAAACATGGCCATGGTATGCATGCTAGGTATCTTGGCAAAACAAAATCAAAACAAAAAGATCATAGTCCCTCGATGACGCTATCTTGGTTGCCTATACAAAAATGATCTAGTCCCTCAAAAACTTGCTAAGATACTTGGCGTAATTGCTATCATGGTCATACGATGACCCACGCCCGTCCCATTTAACATCCTAACACAAGTTTGTTCACCAAATGCATTGGTGACACAACGCTGTCAAAAGGGTTAAAAACATTAGGAAAGATCTTTGAGTAAAATAGGGTAGATAACTCTTAGTTACTTGATCAAAAACTTGCAAAAACATCCTTGCTATTTTCAAACACACTTCACAACACAATTTCAAAATCTAACTTTCAAACATTGAAACCTTTTCAAAAGACAAAAACACCTTTGTATACACACAAACAAGAATCATTACAAAGATTGCCACGACGATGCCCTCTTTTCAAAACATCTTTCAAAACCATACACAAAGCACCATTTCAAACAATTGAAAGGCACCATTTCAAACAATTGAAAAGCACCATTTCAAACAATTGAAAAGCAAAGCAAGTGATCTAAACAAGTAAATAAGAGCCCATGGATAACCATGGATGAAAAGGGTGCTAATACCTTCCCTTTTCATAATTTACTCCCCGAACCCAAGAAAACATCTCAAAGGTCTTTCCTGTGCTTTTTGACCTTTCCTTAGGATAAAATAAAAAGTCGGTGGTGACTCTTGCTAAACCGAAACATTTGCGAACACAAACACGAAACCTCAAGTCAGTTCTCCCACCGTATCACAATGAGGCTCCCCAAATCACCATTGAGCGAATGGACGAACCTGCATATTATCACGAGATTAATACCGAAGAAGTAGTGGACCGACCTTGGTTTCACGAAGTCAAAAGGTATCTTGAGGCGCAAGAATACCCTGAAGGAGCTTCGGTCAACGACAAAAAATTCTTAAGGAGATTCTCAGCTAAGTTCTTCCTGAGCAATGGTATCCTATACAAGCGCAATCATGATTGCATTCTGCTTCGTTGTGTGGACAAGGTTGAGCTGAGCAGATCATGGCTGAAATAAATAATGGTACCTTTGGCACCCACTCAAGCGGGCATACGATGGCTAAGAAGATTCTACAGGTAGGCTATTACTGGTCTACCATGGAAGATAATTGTCATCAACATTCCCGTACTTGTCACAAATGTCAAATCTATGCGGACAAGGTACACATACCTCTAGTTCCTCTCAATGTCCTAACAACTCCTTGGCCATCCATAATGTGGGGAATCGACATGATTGGAGAGATAAAGCCTACAACATCCAATGGACACCGCTTCATCCTGGTGGCCATTGATTACTTTACCAAGTGGGTCGAAGCAGCGTCCTTCGCATTCGTCACAAAGAATGTGGTTGCCCACTTCATCAAGCAGAACCTCATTTGCCGGTATGGTATCCCTGACAGGATCATCACTGACAATGGTACAAACCTGAATAATACTATGGTCACCGCTTTGTGCAAGCAGTTCCAGATTCAACATCACAATTCATCTCCCTATCGGCCAAAGATGAACGGTGCTGTCGAAGCTGCGAACAAAAATATCAAGAAGATCATTCAAAAGATGACAATCACCTACAAGGACTGGCATGAAATGCTACCGTTTGCTCTGCACGGGTACCGTACCACGGCACACACTTCAACTGGGGCAACACCCTTTTCTTTGGTGTACGACATGGAAGCTGTTTTACCTATCGAGGTTCAGATTCCCTCCTTGAGAATCATGAAGGATGCTGGTTTGAGTGAAGACGATTGGATTCAGACCCGGCTTGATCAACTTAACTTGATTGACGAGAAGCGACTTACTGCTGTCTGTCATGGTCAGACGTATCAAAAACGGATGATCAAGGCATTCAACAAGAAATTCAGGCGCCAGGTATATTAAGTCGGAGATCTTGTAATCAAGCGGATCATCTTGCCGCAAAGTGATCC
This sequence comes from Vicia faba, assembly GCA_948472305.1. NCBI lineage: Eukaryota > Viridiplantae > Streptophyta > Magnoliopsida > Fabales > Fabaceae > Vicia > Vicia faba. The sequence continues at coordinate 794,747,583 of OX451740.1, read as the reverse complement.
CAGGGGCAAATGGACTCCTACTTACAAAGGACCATTTGTGATCAAAAACATCTTTTCTGGTGGGGCAATGATATTAACCACCATGGACGGCGACGATCTACCGTACCCTGCAACCGCAGACATAATCAAAAGATACTACGCATAAACGACCCGACAAGTTGAAAACCCGAAAGGGCAACTTGGGAAAAAATGGGCATCCCAGTGAATCAAAAACCCGAAAGGGCGGTTCAAGCAAAAATTAGGGATAAACAAAAAAAAACTGTACACCCGACAAGTTGAAAACCCGAAAGGGCGACTTGGGAAAAAAAGGGTTTTCCGGTGGATCGAAAACCCGAAAGGGAGGTTCAGGAAAAAGTTAGGGAATTAAAGCATATGACTATGTCTCGTTGGATCACTTTAAGGACAATCTCTTCACAGACAAGCTCCAGGCTTCTGATCAACTCAATCATCTTCGGACGAAGCAACGAATGGACAGGATATTCAGAGTTACGAAGGCTATAGCAGAATGGGAACCCCGTGGAATTTTCACACATAGCCATCTTTCTTTGTATAAATTTTTCTCATTTTTTACGACAACATTCTCTTACTAGGATGTCTGTCTCCTTTGTACAAAATACTTACATAAAGTTAATACAAAGATACTTCACAATGCAGAAAACTATTTGCCTTTTCTTCTTTTTACACTTGTGTTTTATTTGAAAACGTCCAATGATTTATTAAATGAGCATATACATTTAAATATAATCACATGTTTACAAATGAACAAAATGAGAAAGAATAATTACTGATAGGTTGAAAGTATAGGAAGACATCTTTAGGCTATTCCAAGAGAAATCCCCTGCAACATATTATATGGATCCCCCAGTGGAGCTAAGACCTTGAAATACATATCCCCAGCGGAATCAAATTTCAAAATCCACACCAGAGTTAAGTTTTCAAACTCCCAATCCCCAGCGAAGCAAAACTTTGAACTACATACCCTCAGCAAAGATGAAACCTTCTTCCCCAGCGGAGTCAAATTTCCATGCACAATCAAATCAGCATGTCATTAAGATCCCCAGCAGAGCTAAGATTATTAATCTACAGCGGAAACCATTCAGTTTCTCCAGATTCCCCAGCAAGTTGTCTTAAAGTCTGAGAATCAACCAGATAACAGTTAACTTTTGATTTATCCCCAACCGAGGATAACTCCCCAGAAGATTGGCATACACCCAAACTCCTGATATCCTTAACAGAATGAAGATTCTCATTCTTGAAACCTCAGAAGATTGGCATACACCCAAACTCCTGATATCCTTAACAGAATGAAGATTCTCATTCTTGAAACCCCAGAAGATTGGCATACACCCAAACTCCTGATATCCTTAACAGATTAAAGATTCTCATTCTTGAAACCCCAGAAGATTGGCATACACCCAAACTCCTGATATCCTTAACAGAATGAAGATTCTCATTCTTGAAACCCCAGAAGATTGGCATACACCCAAACTCCTGATATCCTTAACAGAATGAAGATTCTCATTCTTGAAACCCCAGAAGATTGACATACACCCAAACTCCTGATATCCTTAACAGAATGAAGATTCTCATTCTTGAGACCCCAGAAGATTGGCATACAACCCAAACTCCTAATCTCTCCAAGCAGTATAGCTACTCCCCACAGAGTTTTTCACTCCCCAACAAATTGAAGATTCTTATTCTTGATTCCCCAGTGAGGTTGCCAGAGCCTTCTTTACTCTCAGCATTGAATTTGTCAGAATTTTTTTTAATCCCCTAGCAGGTTGAAGATTCTCTTTCTCAGTTCCCCGCAGAAGCCATCAAAGCCTTCCTTATTCTCCAGCAGATCAAGGTTTCCCTTTGTTTGATCCCCGGTAAAGATCGCCAGAGTTTTTCCTTATTCTCCAGCAGATCAAGGTTTCCCTTTGTTTGATCCCCGGTAAAGATCGCCAGAGTTTTTCCCTATTCCCCAGCTGAGTAAAGATTCCCTTGTGTAAACTCCAGCCATAGTCATCAAAGTTCTCGGGATTCCCCAAGCAGGTTTCTCAAACAACACTGGGCATTATTTTCACAACAGAATGTTTATCATACTCCAAAGACTTGAAGGATCCCTACATCCCCAGGAAAGTCGTGAAGGTTTCTCACATCCCCATAGAAGTTGTCAAAGTTTTTGATAATCCCCGCGAATTGCCAAGGATTCTTCTATCCCCAGCAGTGGTCCGAGGATGTCTCATCCTCAACAATCAAAGATTTTGAATCTCCAGCAGCGGTCATGGATTTATTTTCCCCGAAAGTAGTCAAATATTTTATTATCTCCAGTTATCAAGGATTTATTTTCCTCAGCAAGACAGTTAATCAGCTTACATGCGCATACATTACATTCATAAATCATAAACATTGATAAAACACATATATTGCATCATACATTTCATGCAACATAACTTTGTGTTTCAGCTAACATTTTACCCTTTTCAGGATAAGATTAACAAGATACCAATATATAATCATGAAAATAGCATAGAGACGCTCCACACACGGATGCTGTTCTATTGCTTATTCAGATCCTCAGCTCAGAGATGCTCCAAGACACGAATACCATTTTGACGCTCATTCTCCTGATTTTCAACAAACAGTCTTGGATGACATCTTTAAGCCCATCTCCAACAAGATTCACACTTCCAAATGACATCTTTAAGCCCATTCTCTCAACTGTATTTTGACGAGTGCAAATTTACGGGCACTCTAGTGTCCAATCCTCTTTTACCTTCGAGTCACGAAAGGCAAACTCGCCAATCTAACTCTTCAGGTTCAAGAAGATTGAACAGAGGCAGCTGTTGTACCCTAAAATTTTCCCTCTCATTTTATCAAGATTTCCCCTCACAAGACTCTTTGGACTCTAGACAGGACTAGGGTTTTCTCTGCTCAAGACATCTCCTTGCATTGGTGACCTGAAATTAGGGTTTGAGTTTGCACAAGGATTTTTAGACTTTCAATGCTTAAAGTTACTTTCATACTTAATGTTGGACTTACAAGATTACCCATACCAAGTTTCAAGCCTTGAATCAAATTTTTGCCCAATCAATTGGACAGTTGACCTAGAAATCAGCTGTATTGGGGAAAAAGTCAACTGTGGCCAATTTACAGTCAAACCTCATAATTTTTTATCCACATCAACATTATCGACTCATATGAACCATTTGATCAAGTTTGGACCATATCTCCTCAAGAAATTTGATCAGATCTTCAAAAGGGCAAAATGGTCATTTTAGGGTTTTGACTGTAGAAGGGCAATTTCTGATTTTTCATCTAGCCAATGGCAAATTGGGTTCAAGTATGGATTCAAGGAATCAATGGAATCATCTTGACCTAATCACAAGGTTGAAAAGATCTCAAATGCATTGGATTGACAGATGAATTTTCCAATCAACTGATCAAAAATCAACTGTACACTGAAAAGTCAAACTTTGACTTTTTGATCAAAATCAAGTGCCAAGGGTCATTTTTTATCAATATGTGTCAAAACATGAAACTTGTTGACCAAGAAACCTAATTTTGCAAATTAGGGTTTAAAATAGAAAATTTTCATAACTTAGAAATTTTCTACGTTATGAAAATTTCTTATTTTTCCCAACTTTTTCACCATGATGCAATTGGATTCAAATAAAACTTCCAACATGAAAGTTGTAGTCCTCCACAACATCTACAACTTTTATTCACAAAGTTTTCCCAAAAGATGCTTGGATCGCAAGTTATGATTTTTGGAATAAGGGTCCATAAAACTTTTAACTTAGTGAAATTTTGCCCTAGTTTAGGCAGGATTTTGACCTATCTTCATGGAAATTTTTCACATAGTTCCACTTGTAATCTCAAAATGAATTTCAAATATGGATTATATAGAATGTTCCAAGCTTTCCAAAATGTCCAAGAACTCTCCAAAATCATTTATGGTTAGGGAGAATCGAAGGTTTGAATTTGGCAAAATATCACTTTGGTCCATGGCATTTTTCACCATGCTACAAGTTGCAAATTCTATCCAGCCTTGCTTGTACTTGTTTACAGGTATTTAAACCCTTCCACACTCAAAAATTGAATTAAAACTCAATGGATTAATTCATTGTTCTGATCAATGGAAGATTACACAAAGGATTAATCCAAAAATGGCAAAAAGTTAACAATGCCATTTTGATAAAGTTCACTTTATGCATTTTTTGTTTCCCTTGAGCCTTGAACCCATCCCTTTGCAGCAAACTAACTCCATAAACTTAGGCAAAGGTACAACAACTTTGTGCATGCTTGAAGCTAGCCTGTACAGGCCTGGCCTTGGTCACTTCACACTTTTCTTCAAAACCAAGTCAACTTGCAAAAAGGACATAACTTGGCAATCTGATAAAACCAAGTGTTGTAAACATTTCAAACGGGTTTTTCATATCACACTAAGTCAGAAGCACGAGCTAACCACTTCTCAAGCCTTCCAAAACACCAAAATCACAAAATCTTGCAAAATAGGGCAGCTTTTGCATTTTGGTTTCCAAATCACAAACCACTTGTGCGTTTTGCCCCAAACCTCTTCCAATACAATCCATACAACCTACCTAAACTATCCCAATCATTCCCAAGTGACTGTAACTCCATTTACACACTTCACCATTTTTGAATTCTGACTGTGCAGGTTGACTTCTACAAGCTTATTCAGGCAAGTTCAAAGCTAGCTAGGCATTGGGAAAGCTCAAAGGAACTTCAAGCAAGCTCACAAGCATCTCAGGCCTCATTGAAAACCCCTGCATTGCCATACTCAAGCTTGACTGAAATAGGTAAAGTTCAAACTTCTATCTCTCTATTTAGGAATCATTAGGCTCATGTTTATGAATAAAAAATGTAGTACTCATTGCCCTTGAGCTGTACATATGCATAGATTTCATTTAAGTTAACTGAGTTGGGAGAATTTAAATGATGAACTTTCTGAAAAAACTATGTTAGAAATTAGGGCCAGAGAAATTCTCTCTGGTCTTTGAGAGTTAGGTTAAGTTTTTTATATGGTTAGAATCGTATGATCATGCTCTATAACTTTAATGTTGCAAGTTTTTACTTTAGAGCATGTATGCAGGATTTCCAGTTTTGAATACCAGGCGCGCGTATTTTTGTCACAAGGTTGGAGATGATGGAATCTGGGCTGGGCCTTGGCATTTCCTTGCTATTTGCACCCCTGACTTGCTGTTTACACCCCCTTGGCCCATTGTTTTATATTTTCATATTTTTTTCATTTCTTTTTTAGTTTCTGACTTTTATTTATTTTCCTAAATATTAAAAATTACTAAAAATATTTTCATAAATTTTCATATTTTATTTCATTATTTTTATTATTTTTTCTAGCATAAAAATAGTTTTCTAAAATAATATACTTTTATTTTCTTAAAATAAAAACTTGTAAATACTATAAAAATATTATATATTTTTATTTTTATTATCTACACATTTAAATAATATTTTGTCATATATATTTTTATTTTTCAAAATTTTGTATATATTTTATTTTATTTTATTGTACATAAATAAATAATAATATATATTTTCTTAAAACAAATTAGGGTTTCCACCCTTAATAAAAATAATCCTTTATTTTATTATTTTTAATGCATTAAATAGTTTATTTTTACATACATAAAAATAATACAAAAACATTTTTTGCATATTTATAATATATTGCATATTTAATTAATTGTCCATTTAAATATTGTGTATTTATTTATTTGCACAATTAATTCAATTTGGTTGTAATAGTTGACTTAGGGTTTTAATTTCTTGCAAATACCCCCCTATTCAAATTTGTATCCCCCTCCCCATAATCAGGTTGTAATAGTTGTAGATTTATTTTTACGCATTTATTGCTTTCAAATATGCCATGATATAAATATTAGGGTTTGTATGATAACCAAAAAATCAAAACAAATAGCTTGACTAATACAAGACAAAAATGCATGAAAATGACAACACAATGCACACAAGCACCCCTAGGGTTTCATCCACTTGTTGCCTTAAAAATGGCCATGGTATGCATGCTAGGTGTCTTGGCAAAACAAAATCAAAACAAAAAGATCATAGTCCCTCGATGACGTTATCTTGGTTGCCTATACATAAATGATCTAGTCCCTCAAAATTTTTTGCTAAGATACTTAGCACCATTGCTATCATGGTCATACGATGACCCACACCTGTACCGCTTAACATCCAAACACAAGGTTGTTTACCAAATACAATGGTAAAACAACAATGTCAAAGGGTTAAAAATGTGTAGGAAAGATCTTTGAGTTAGGGTAGACAACTCCTAATTGCTTGATCAAACTTGTAAAACATCCTTGTTAATTTCAAAACACATGATTTCAAAACATTTTTTCCAAAACAAACTTTCAAACATTGAAACATCTTTTCAAAAGACAAACACCTTTGTAAAACATTCAAACAAGAATTGTTATAAAGGTTGCCTAGACAAGGCCTCTTTTCAAAATATTTTCAAAACCACACACAAAACACCATTTCAAACAATTGAAAAGCAAAAGCAAGTGATCTAAACAAGTAACTAAGAGTTCATGGAAAACCATGGATGAAAAGGGTGCTAGCACCTTCCCTTTTCATAATGTACCCCCCGAACTCAAGAAAACATCTCAAAGGTCTTTCCTGTGCTTTTTGACCCTTCCTTTGGATAAAATAAAAAATCGATGGCGACTCTTGCTAAACCGAAACATTTGCGAACACAAACGCAAAACCTCAAGTCAGTTCTCCCACCGTATCACATTGTGTCTTACCCGAGGCACAATGGTTATTTTGTGAGGGTTATCATATTTCATTATCATATGTCATTAATAAAGCATTGGACATTTTACATACAAGTTTTGCGCTCTTTACCTTTATTTTCTGCTTTTTACTTTATTAAAATAGCTATGCTCTTACACACACTCACATATCAAACTGCAGATCCACATCCACTCTGGATCCCATTGATAACGGTTCTGCTATTTCTCATTATGGTTTTGAAAATCCGATCAACCAATCCGAAGATGAAGGTGAGGAAGATTGTGAGGTACCAGGAGAGCTTGCCAGACTGTTACAACAAGAGGAAAGGGCAATATAGCCTCATGAGGAACCAATTGAGACAGTGAACTTGGATACTGAAGAGGACAGAAAAGAAGTCAAGGTAGGTGCTAACTTAGAGCCAAGTGTCAAACAGCGGTTAATACTGATGCTACATGACTATGTTTGGGTTTTTGCCTGGTTATAGGAGGACATGTCGGGACTTGACATCGATATTATGGTTCATCACCTGCCTACAAAAGAGGACTGCCCTCCAGTGAAGAAAAAAGTTTGTCATATGCGGCCGAATATGTCAGAAAAGATCAAGGCTGAAGTCATGAAACAGTTCAATGCTGGTTTCTTAGTTGTCACGTCTTATCCACAATGGGTCGCCAATGTTGTTCCAGTACCTAAGAAGGACTGTAAGGTACGTATGTGTGTGGATTACAGAGACCTGAACAGGTTAAGCCCCAAGGATGACTTCCCACTTCCCCACATTGATGTTCTGGTTGACAACACCGCACAATATAAGGTATTCTCCTTCATGGATGGTTTCTCCGAGTATAATCAGATCAAGATGGCACCTGAGGACATGGAGAAGACAACATCCGTCACACAACAGAGCACTTTATGCTACAAAGTTATGCCATTTGGGCTAAAGAACACCGGGGCAACCTATTAGTGCACCATGGTAGCTTTATTTCATGATATGATCCATCACGAGATACAGGTCTACATTGATGACATGATAGCTAGGTCTCAGACTAAAGAGGAGCACATTGATCACCTACATAAGCTATTTGACAGGCTGAAGAAGTACAAACTGAGGCTAAACCCGAATAAGAGCACTTTTGGTGTAAGATCCGGTAAGCTCTTAGGCTTTGTTGCCAGCAGCAAAGGAATTGAAGTGGATCCTGCAAAAGTCAAAGTGTAATACGGTGGGAGAACTGACTTAGGTGTTTTTCCTTTTATCGCAATTGTTGCGGATAGCAAAAGTCGCCACCGACTTTTCTTTTATCCAAATAAAGGAAAGGGTGAAAAGAACAGGAAAGACCTTTGAGATTATTTTCTTGAGTTCAGGGGGTAGGTTATGAAAAGGGAAGGTGTTAGCACCCTTTTCATCCATAGTTATCTATGGGCTCTTAGTTGCTTGCTAGATCATTGCTTTTGTTTGAAAGTGTGCTTTGTGGTGGTTTTTGAAAGTATTTTTGAAAGCGCCTTTGTTTAGGCAAACTTTGTAATGATTCTCGTCTCTATAAGAATGTATACAAAGTGTTGGACTTTTGAAAATATTTCATGGAAGGTGTTGGTGCATTTGAAAAGGTGTTTGTGTTTTTAATATGAGCAAGTAACTAGGAGTATTCTACCTTACTCAAAAGTCTTTCGTTCATTCCTCTCTTCCTTTGATATTGCTATCTTACTATTGATTGGTAAGAAGCCTTTATCTTTGGATGTAAAAGGGACAGGCATGGGTCATCGTATAGTCATGATAACAATGTTATGAGATATCTTAGCATTTCTCTTGAGGGACTAAGATCATTTGTAAGGCAACATTCGAAGCGTCATCGAGGGACTACGATCTTGTATTTTGATTGTTTTTGCTAAGACATCTTCACATGCATAACATGACTATTTTTTATAAGGCAACAAGTGGAGTTAACCCTAGAGGTGTACGTGTACAAAGTGTGTTTGATTTGCATGAATTTAGTCTTTGATTATGGATTGTCTACTTGTTGTTTTTATCTTGCCATACATCCTAATTACTAACATTTGTATAAAGCAATAAAAATGCAGAAGATAAAATATCCTAACTATTACAACCATATTGAATAGCAAGAAAATATAAAGACAAAAATAAAACAAAAAGAGAGAAAAAAAATGAATCCTTCAATCCAGACAGTAGGATCTTTCAATTCCCCCTTCTTTGGATTCCTTCGATTGGGAAAATAGTGTGAGATACAACCTTCGATTCATCCTTCCGACTGCTTCTTTCGATTGGGCCTGGAAGTCAGCATGAGGTGCACTATTCGTTTCAAAACTCCTTGCTTCCTCCTTCGATCGTAGGAATGCAAAGCTCCCGGGTTGAGATTCGAAATACTTCAATGCTTAGCCAATCGAAGGATACAAAGAACCTGTATAAACTTTAAAATGCAACTAACAAGTATAACTTTCGAAAGCTACAGGCCATGGGTTAGCACAAGATTTTTGGGCACCAAAGTCCAAAGTCTAACTAGTCAGGATTGAGACTTTCAACATACAGGCAGTGAGGATTGAAAATTAGGGCATGGTCAACTTCCTAAATGGGATATCTACATTTTCCTTTTATTGGTATGTATAAATGATATTTAAATGAAAGAGTTCCAAATTTAGAGAGAACTTACCTCTTGAAGTGCTTAATCGAAAGAGCTGTAGGTGACTTCTTTGGTGGTGGAGGGAGCTTCGCTGGAATCTTCCTGAAGCTAGTTCAGTTACTACTTGGTTTGGGCAGTCACTGAATTGAAAGAGAGTATATGATGGTGATGAGTGAATCGAAGGTTATTACGCCACAGTTTAGGGGAAGTGAACCGAAAGGTACACTACTGAGGGTTTTTTGTGAGAGAAAAAAAGTATTAGAGTTTTGAAGGTTTGAGAATGTTGGAGAGTTTGAGAATATTGGAGAGTTTGAGTGCTTGAGGATTTTTATGATTTTTCTTTCTAGCAAAAATCTTCTTTTCTTTGTCAATGGTTTCTCTATTTATAGAGAAAAGGTTTGGGAGTTTGAACAAAGATGTAGCTTGGCTGAAACGTGAATATTAAGCTATGTAAGATTTTCCAAGATCCCAAGGTGAAGTACTAAAGTTGTTGGTTAAAAGGGGCTGACTTCCCTGACTTATGGTGAAGTACAATAAGGATTTAAGCAAAGCATGGGCTTAGGACAGGATTTGTACTAGCAAGTTCACTTTAAAAAAAAATCTTCTGGACAAAGGCTTAATCACCTGGACAATAACTTAATCCATAATGTAAGCAATTAATTATTGAGTGAAATACAACCATTAAGGCCTGTAAAGTAAGATCATGTAGCATGGCCCAAAGATTTGATCAGTATTCTTTCAAAATCCTATTTTCCAGTTGTGTTGAAGAGTTCTAGAAATGTACTAAAGAAGACTGCTTCAAAGGGAGAAAAATGCCCAAATGGAGCTTATGGATTAAACTTGCATCGAAGGAGATTTCCTGCCCAAATGAAGTACGTAACTCCAACTTTCATTCGAAGGAGGCCACAAAGCCAAACGAAAGATGCATGTAGGAAGGTCTTAAGTGCCCAAACGAAAGAGGCATCAAGGAAGGCTACATGCCCAAACGAAAAAAGCATGCAAGAAGTTTAAATATGCAATCGAAGGATGCCAAAAGGAGGCCTTTTGCCTTGGAATCGAAGGAGGCTACGAGAGGCTTTTTTCCTTGGAGTCTAAGGAGGCTACAGGAGGCTTTTTGCCTTGGAATCGAAGGAGGATACAAGAGGCTTTTTGCCTTGGAATCCAAACCAACGTGCCAGAGGCCCGCACCCATTCTAAGGATGCAAGCCAAACTTGCATCGAAAGAGGCCAAAAGGCCAATCGAAGGAGCTGAATCAAAGAACACTTGTTTTTCTCCAAATTTTGTCAAAATATTATTTTTATCTGTTTTCTCCCTTTTTGACAGTTTCCTTTTAATCTTGGTACTGGAAAATCCCAATGTACTTGTGCAAGCTTGAACCTTGAGAATCCTTGTGAGAAAGGCCTTGAAAAACGAGAGGGAAAATTTTGGGATACAACACAAAGCTATACAAGAAATGCCAAATCCTTGCACTGAGAAGTAAGTTAGAGGATTCTTGGGACACTTAAACTACATAGCCAGATTCATTTCACATCTGACCTCTACCTATGAGCCAATCTTCAAATTACTGAAGAAAGATCAAGCAGTAAAGTGGAATGACGACTGCCAGAATGCCTTTTACAGAATCAAGCAATACCTTCAAGAGCCTCCAATTTTGATGCCTCCAATTGAAGGAAAACCTCTGATCATGTACTTAACGGTATTAGAGAACTCAATGGGGGTGTGTGTTGGGGTAGTATGACGAGACTGGTCAAAAAGAGCATGCAATATACTACCTTATAAAAAAGTTTACCGACTGTGAAATAAGATACTCACTGCTCGAGAAAACTTGCTGCACTTTGGCATAGACTGCTCTCCGACTAAGACAGTATATGCTGACCCAAACTACCTTGTTGATATCTAAGATGGATCCTATCAAGTACATCTTTAAGAAGCCTTCTCTCTCTGGAAGAATAGCAAGATGACAAATGATCCTGACCGAACACGACATTCAATATACCACCCAGAAAGCAATTAAGGGAATTATATTAGCTGATCATTTGGATCATCAGGCTGTGGATGACTACCAATCCATGAATTTTGAGTTCCTGGACGAGAACATCATGCTAGTAACTGATTGTGAAGAACCTGGACCGGATGAAGGACCTGAAAAAGGATCCAGATGGACTATGGTTTTTGACGGAGCTTCCAACGCTCTTCGCAATGGCATCGACACCGTGATCATATCTCTTGAAGGCTGTCATACTCCTTTCACGGCTAGGCTATATTTCAATTGTACCAACAATATGGACGAGTATGAAGCATGTATCATAGGTCTCAAAGCTGCAATCGATTTAAGGATTAAGTTCTTAAGTGTGTTTGGAGATCCGGCTTTGGTAATCAGCCAGATCAAAGGAGAATGGGACACAAAGCACCCTAACCTTATCCTATACAAAGAGCATGTGTTGACACTAATCCCATACTTTAAAGAAATTACCATTGAGCATTTTCCACGAGAGGAAAATAAACTAGCGGACGCACTAGCTACAATGTGATCCATGTTCAAGGTCAGGTGGGATAACGAGGCTCCTCAGATCACCATTGAGAGGATGGATGAATCGGCATACTGTCCCGAGATTGGTACTGAAGACGTAATGGAAAAGCCTTGGTTTCATGAAGTCAAAATATATCTCGAAAGCCAAGAATATCCTGAAGGAGCTTCATTCAATGATAAGAAGTTCCTAAGAAGGTTCTCTGCTAAGTTCTACCTCAGTAACGAGATCCTCTACAAGCGCAACTACAACTCTACCTTGCTTCAGTATGTAGACAAGAGTGAGGCAGAAAGGATTATGACTGACTTGCATGAAGGTACCTTTGGCACTCATTCTAGTGGGCACTCAATGGCTAAAAAGATCCTACAGACATGATACTATTGGTCCACTATGGAAGCAGACTGTTATCAGCATTCACGAACTTGCCACAAATGCTAGATCTATGCTGATAAGGTGCATGTACCTCTGGTTCCTCTGAATGTCTTGACCGCTCCTTGTCCATTCGCAATGTGGGGCATCAACATGATTGGAGATATTAGACCTATAGCTTCTAATGGGAACTGCTTCATCATGGTTTCCATTGAATACTTTACGAAGTGGGTCGAAGCAACTTCATTTGCTTCTGTTACCAAGAACGTTGTGGCCCGATTCATCAAACACAACCTTATCTGTCGATATGGTATTCCAGAAAGAATCATTACAGATAATGGTACCAATCTCAACAACACTATGATCACCGAGCTTTGCATGCAATTCAAGATTTCGTATCATAACTCTTCTCCCTACCGGCCGAAGATGAATGGCGCTGTTGAAGCTGCTAATAAAAATATCAAGAGAATCATACAGAAGATGACGGTGACATATAAAGATTGGCATGAGATGTTACCAGTTGCTCTTCATGGTTACCCACCATAATGCGCCCATCAACTGGGGCAACTCCTTTCTATTTGGTATACGGTATGGAAGTTGTCCTGCCCATTGAAGTCAGATCCCTTCTTTGAGAATCATGAAGGATGCAGAGCTGAATGAAGATGAATAGGTCCAGACTCGACTTGACAAGTTAAACTTGATTAACGAGAAGAGGCTCGCGGTTGTCTATCATGGTCAGATGTACCAAAAATGCATGATTAAATCTTTTAACAAGAAGGTCAGACGTCGGGTATATAGGGTCGGGGATCTAGTAATCAAGCGCATCATACTGTTGCAAGGTGATTCCAGGGGAAAATGGACTCCCACATACGAAGGGCCATTTGTAATCAAGAACATATTCTTTGGTGGAGCCATAATCCTAACCATTATGGATTGTGACGACCTTCCGCACCCGGTAAATGCAGACATAGTTAAAAGATACTACGCATAAACAAAGACCCGCTAGGTCGACTGGCCTAGGCAAAAATCAGAGCATCCCGGTGAACCAAAAGGGTTCGGGCAAAAATTAGGGATATATATGAAAAAATCTGTACACCCGGCAAGTCAAAAACCTGAAAAGGCGGCTTGGGCAAAAAAGGGTATCCCGGTGGACTGAAAACCTAAAAGGGCGGTCCAGGAAAAAGTTATGGATTTAAAGCGCATAACTATGTCCCATTGGATCACCTTACAACCAATCTTCAGTATCAACTACTAAGCTCAAGCGGTACTAATCAATCCAATCAGCTTTGGACAAGCAGCGAAAGTGATGAGATGCTCAAGGACATAAAGGCAATAGCAGAATGGGAACCCAATGGGATTATTTCACATATCTGTCTTTCTTTGTATATCATTTTTGTATAAATTCCATTCTCACAATGGCATTCTCCTACTAGGATGTCTGTCTCCTTGTACAAAAACACTTATTTCAAATTAATACAAAACTACTTCTTTGAAAGTTGCAAATTTCTCTTTTTATTTTTCTGTTTTGTGTGCGAAAATGTCCAATGATTATTTTTGAACATATGCATTTGAATATGATTACTGCTTACGTATATAGCATAAAAACAAAGGACAATTGCTAATAACTTTAAGAAATAGGACAATATCTAAGGGCCATCCACAAAATCCCCGCAGATGTCTTCCCCGACAGATACCTTCTCCGGCCGTTACAGAGGAAAAGATGTCCTACTACAAGGTCTATGCCACATTCTCAATATACAGCCTAAAAGTGCCAGGTTCTCATATCCCTGATAGAAGCAAAAATCTCCAATTACTGCACCAAAATCCCCAGTGAAGTCACCAAGCTCCTCAAGATTCTCCAACAGGATTTCAACAAAATTCCCAAGAAGTTTGTGAAGTTCACCTTCAGAAACAACATTTTATAAATATCTTTTGTACCCTAAAATTTTCCCTCTCATTTCTCAAGAAATCTCTCATAAGATCTCCAATGATTCAAGACTACACAAGGTTTGATCAGCTCAAGACACTTCCTCAAACACTAACAACTCAAAATTAGGGTTTGAGTTTGTACAAAGATAATTAAACTTCTAATGCCTTATATGAACTTCATGTATCATTTTGGATCCCCAATATTGCTCATGTGAAGTTGCAAGCTTTGGATCACATTTTTGCTTAGTTAGTTGATTAGTTGACCTAAAATCAACTGTATTAGGGAAAAGTAAACTGTGGTCAATTTGCAGTAGAACTTCATAATTTTTGATCCATATCAACATTATGGACTCATATATGTCAATTGATCAATTTTGGATCACAATTCCTCAAAGAAATTTGATCAGAACACCAAAAGGGCAAAATGGTCAAAATTAGGGTTTTGATTGAGAAGGCTCAGTTCTTGACTTTTGACCAAGAAAATGACTTATTGGTTTAATAAATGATCTCAAGGATTAAAAATCACCATATTGACCTAATTTCATAGTTCAAATCTCCTCTCAAGATCATTGGATTGACAGATGAATTTCAGTCAACTGATGAAAAGTCAATTGTACACTGAAAAGTCAAACTTTGACTTTTTGATCAAAATCAAGTTTAAAAAATAATATTTCATCAATACATGTAAAAATATGAAATTTTTTCATCAAGAAATTAAAAAGTCAAAATTATCTTTGAAAAGTCAAAATTCTAGGACTTAGAAATTTTTCCAAATGTTAGAAAGTTAACATATTTTCATAACTTTGTGCCAAATTTCCACCATGATGCAAGATGATTCAAGGAAAACTTTCAACATGAAAGTTGTAGATCTCAATGATATCTAAAACATTGTAGGGCATAATGTTTTCTAGAAATTCTTGGTATTCAAGTTATGAATTTATGAAGACATGTCCATGAAACTAAAAGACTCAGTGAAATTTTGCCCTTGTTAGGCAGATTTTTGGTACTAACTTCATAGTAACTTTTCACATGGTTCCAAGTTGATTATTCAAAAATGTCTAACATAAAGGTTGTAGAGGATGTTAAAATATTTCCAAAATGTCCAAGAACTCATTGAGATCATTCTTGAGCAAGGAGAATCGAAAAGATGAAGTTAGGGTTTCATTCTTGAATTATAGGTCATTTTGTGATATGCAAGAATTAAAATCAAAAGCCCATGCTTCATAATCTTTGCTTTGAAGGATTTAAACTTATGTTTTACTCCATAATTAATGGTTTACATAATTGATTAAACCATTATCCAATTGATTCAAGCATTATCCAAATCAATTTTCCATTTTGGGGAGAAAGTAACATATCCATTCTTGTAAAGCAAGGTTTATGCACAAAGTCAGCTTCTTGAGCTCCTAAATTGTTGTATTTGATTACACTTCATCCACAAAGTTAGAGGTATTATGTTTAAAGTTGTTAACAACTCTATGAACCAAGTACAAGGCATGGAAATTTGTTTTTGTCAACAAATCACATGTTGAGCATAAACATGTAAATTTGAATTCTGATCAACTAGAGCACTCCAAACCTTTTGATTATAAATAAAGGCATTATTTATGAGCTAGGACACGAATGCTAAGACCCTGAAACTCCCTCAAACACTCACAAACCAGAAATTGCTCAAAAAACACCATTGATACACAGTCCTGCTGTGATACAGTGGGAGAACTAACTTGGGATTTTGCGTTTGTGTTTGCAAATGTTTCGGTTTAGCAAGAGTCACCACCGACTTTTTATTTTATCCTAAGGAAAGGTCAAAAAGCACAGGAAATACCTTTGAGATGTTTTCTTGGGTTCGGGGAGTGGATTATAGAAAGGTAAGGTATTAGCACCCTTTCTATCCATGGTTATCCATGGGCTCTTAGTTACTTGTTTAGATCACTTGCTTTGCTTTTCAATTGTTTGAAATGGTGCTTTGTGTGTGGTTTTGAAAGACGTTTTGAAAAGAAGCCATCATTGTAGAAACCTTTGTAATGATTCTTGTTTGAATGTATACAAATGTGTTTTTATTTTTTGAAAAGTTTTCAATGTTTTGAAAGTAGGGTTTTGAAATTTGTGTTGTGAAGTGTGTTTTGAAGATAGCAAGGATGTCTTTTGCAAGTTTTGATCAAGTAACTAAGAGTTGTCTACCCTATTTTACTCAAAGATATTTCTTATGTTTTTAACCCTTTTAACAGTGTTGCTTCACCATTGTATTTGGTGAACAACCTTGTGTTAGGATGTTAAACGGGACAGGCACGGGTCATCGTATAGAACATGATAGCAATAGTGTCAAGTATTTTTGGCAATTTTCTTGAGGGACTTGATCACTTTGTTTAGGCAACTCAGATAGCGCCATCGAGGGGCTATGATCTTTTGTTTTGTTTTTGTTTTGCCAAAGTACTTAACATGCATACCATGGCCCATTTTTGAAGGCAACAAGTGGATTAAAACCCTAGGGGTGGAAGTGTACATTGTGTTTGTTTTTCATGCATTTTTGTCTTTGATTAGGTCAAACTATTTGTTGGTTTTGATTTTGCATACAAACCCTAATTCTCTAATCATGGCATAATTGAAAGCTTAAAAAGTGCGAGAATTTAAATTCTACACTATTATAACATGATATAGGGAGGGGGTACAAATTTGAATAGGGGATATTTGACAAGAAGTATAAAATCCTAATTACTATTACATCCAAATTGAATTTGCAAGGCATAATATTTAAATGTACAATATTAAAATAAAATACAATAAATAAATATTAAATAAAATGTATTATGCAAAAAAGGGTTTTTGTGTATGTAAAGTATTTTCAATGGAAAGAAAAGTAAAGAAATAAATGAAAGGGTTATTTTTAATTATTTTTGTTTTTAGGGCAAAAACCCTAATTCCTTAGGAAAATGAATATAATGTATTTTTTATGTACAAAAAATATTAATATGTATAAAAATGAAATATATTCAAAAAAAGGTATTTTTTAGTATAAATAGTGATAAAAATTAAAATGTAATATTTTTGGTCTTTTTATTCTAATTATTTAATAAAACATAGTATATATGTATATATATATATTAAATATATTAAGTGTGTAAAAAATAAAATAAATTATTTACAAAAATGTATATATTTCAAGAAAATATTTTCAAATGTGAATAAAAATAATAAATGAAAATACAAGTAGTTTTTTTATATTATTTTTAAGTTTAAACAAAATAAACATAAAGTATTTAATGTATTAATGTTAGAAATAATTAAAATAAATACCCAATAAATATAAAAATTTATGAAAAATATTTTTTGGCATTTTTTTTATGTTTGGAAATAAAATAATAAAGTCAAAAATGAAATAAAAATGCAAAAATAATAAATATACAAGAAATGGGCCAGGGGGGGTGTGAAACTGAGAAATGGGGTGTGAAAAGCAGGAAGTAGCCAGACCCAACCCAACTACTTCATCTTCTTCCTCTGTCAACAGAAACGCGCGCAAGCCTTAGTTCAAACCTGTATCTCCTAATTCAGTGTTTTTTTGAAAAAACTCAAAACATGAAACTTGTAGAGCATCAAACAACGAATCTAACCATATAAAAAACTTAAGTTAACTCTCAAAGACCAGAGAGAATTTCTCTGGCCCTAATTTCTAACCTAGTTTTTTCAGAAAGTTCATGGATGAAATTCTCCTAGCAAGATTAATATAAATGAAAACTAAGCACATGTATGGTTTAAGGGCTATGAATACAATATCTTTCACTCACAAACCTAAGTCTAACTATTCCTAAATAGAGAGATAGAAGTTCATGAAATACCTGTTTCAGTTGAGTTCGAGCTGGACAATGTAGCAACTCTCAATGGTGCTTGAGGTTATTTTGAGCTTGCCTGATGTCCACTGAACCTTTCCTAATGCTTAATTTGTTTTGAAGTGGCCTGAATCGTGCTACAGAACTCAACCTGCAAAGCTTCCAAACAAAAATGGCAATGTGTGTTAATGGAGTTATAGAAAATTGTGAATGGTCTGGACAGCTTAGGTATATTGATTGGAATGTGTTTGAAGTGAATTTGGACAAAACGCACGAGGGGATTTGATTGTGGCTTGCAATATGCAGAACTGGCCCTGTTTTGCAAGAAAATGGAGATTTTGAGTATGAGGAGGTTTGAGTGGTGAAGAGCTCATGCTTCAGGCTTGCTAGGGTATAAGAAACTTGTTTGACAACTTTTCTTGAGTTGGTTTTTATCAGATGTGTGTCTTCTCTTGTTTTTGACAAGTTGCTTGGTTATGAAGCAAAATGAGAAGTGGCCAAGAGTAGGCCTGTACAGGCTAGCTCTAACTATGCACACATTGTGTAAGCTTGGCCCCAATTTTGTGGATTTGGTTTGCAGCATAAGATCTTGTTCAAGGCTCTAGGATGCTGTTTTGACATAAAGCAAAATTCAAGCAAAAATGGCAATGTTGCTTTTTCTATTTAAGGATTAATCTAGTGTATAATCCTCTAATGTCCAAAACAAAACCTTAGACAAAGGGATTTGCATTTAATTATTGAGTACAAATTGGTTTAGAGGCCTGTAATTGTGAACTAAGCTAGCTAGGTTAGATTTGGCAAGTGGTATGAACATGTATTGGCCATGGTTGCAAAGTGAGTTTTTGCCAACTTCAAGCATTCGATTCTCCCTAACCACAAAGGTGTTTGAGGAGTTCTTAGACAATTTGGAAAGCTTGCAACATGTACTATAATCCATATTTGAAATGAAACTTAAGACTCCAAGTGTAACTATGTGAAAAATGGCCAAGAAGATGGGTCAAAATCCTGCCTAAACTAGGGCAAAATTTCTCTAAGTTAAAAGTTTTAGGTACCCTTGTTCCAAAAATCATAACTTGAGATCCAAGCTTCCTTTGAGAAAACTTTGTGAATCAAAGTTGTAGACTTTGTGATGGACTACAACTTTCATGTTGTAAGTTTTGTTTGAATCCATTTGCATCTTGGTGAAAAAATGGGACAAAGTTAGAAAAAAAGAAGAAAATTTTATAACTTAGAAAATTTCTAAGTTATGAAATTTTTCCATTTTAAACCCTAATTTGCAATTTTGGGTTTCTTGAATAAGAAGTTTCATAATTTGACATGTTTTGATGAAAAATGACCCTTGGCACTTGATTTTGACCAAAAAGTCAACGTTTGACTTTTCAGTGTACAGTCAAATTTTAATCAGTTGACTGAAAAATTCATCTGTCAATCCTATGCATTTGAGATCTTTTGAACTTATTGAATGGGTCAAGATGATTTCATTGAGTCCTTGAGTCCTTGAGTCCATGGTTGAGTCTGATTTGCCACTGGCTAGGTCAAACAGTCAAAAATTGCCTTTGTACAGTCAAAACCCTAAAAATAACCATTTTGCCCTTTTGGTGATCTGATCAAATTTCTTGTGGAATTGTGATCCGAACTTGATCAAATGGTTCATATGGGTTCATAATGTTGATGTGGGTCAAAATTCATGAGGTTTGACTGTCAATTGGTCACAGTTGACTTTTTCCCCAATACAACTGATTTCTAGGTCAACTGTCCAATTGACTAGGCAAAAATTTGATTCAAGGCTTGAAACTTGGTATGGAAAAACTTGTGAGTCCAACATGAAATATGGAAGTCACTTTGGGCATTGTAGGTCAAAACATCCCTGTGCAAACTCAAACCCTAATTTAGGTCAATAGTGCAAGGAGGTGTCTTGAGCAGAGCAAACCCTAGCTTGATCTTGAGTTCCAAGAGTCCTGTGATGAGAAATGTTGATGAAATGAGAGGGAAAATTTTGGGGTACAACAGTTACCCCTGTTCAATCTTCTTGAACCCGAAGAGTTAGATTGGCAAGTTTGCCTTTCGTGACTCGAAGGTAAAAGAGGATTGGACACTAGAGTGCCCGTAAATTTGCACTCGTCAAAACATAGATGAGGGAATGGGCTTAAAGATTACATTTGGAGATGGTATAATCTTGCTGGAGATGGGCTTAAAGATGCCATCCAAGAATGTTTGTTGAATTGCAATGTGGTAGGTCATAAGAATGAGCATCAAATTGATATCCGTGTCTGGAATGCATTTGAATTGTATCTGGAGACTGAGTCTGTATGAACAAAAGAATGGTGTCCATGTCTGGAGCATATCTGAGCTGTAACTGCATTTGATCTTTGAATGAATATCAGAATGACTGTCGTGTATGGAGTGTATCTGTATTCTGAATGGGTAACAGAGAAAAATCTGTGTATGGAGCAACTGTGTGCTGGGGATAAGTTCTGAATGAGTGGCAGAATGGAAACCGTGTTTGGAGTGTATATGGACTGTATCTGAAGTTGAGATCTGTATGAGTAGCAGAATGACTTCCGTGTCTGAAGTGTATCTGAGTTGTAACTGGGATCTGAATAAGTGACATAATGACTTCCGTGGCGACTGCACTGGGAAGAATCAAACTGCTGGTGTAAAGGCCAGAATGACATCCGTGTTTGGAGCGTATCTAAACTTGAAGTTGATAGTTGAATCTGAATGAGAGATAGAATAGCTGCCGTGTCTGGAGCGTATCTAGTCTGTATCGGATTGCTGAAGTCTGAATGAGTAGTAGAATGACTGCCGTGCCTGGGGTGTATCTGTACTGTATTTTGACTTGAAATTCTGAATGAGTAATAGAATGACCGCCGTGTCTGGGGTGTATCCATACTGTATCTGAATAATTGTTTAATGATAGCCTTTTAATCTTATCCTGAAAAAGGGTAAAATGTTAGCTAAAACACAAAGTTATGTTGCATGATATGTATGGTGCAATGAACTGTGTTTCATCAATGTTTATGATATATGGATGTAATGGTTATGCATGTAAGCTGAGTAGCTGTCTTGCTGAGGAAAATAAATCCTTGATAACTGGAGACAATGAAATCCTTGACTGCTGCCGGGGAAAGTGAATCTTTGACCAATGCTGAGGATTCAAAAATCTTTGATTGCTGAAGATGAAAAATCCTTGCTGACTGCTTGGGGATTAAAGAATCTATGATTGTTTGAGAAATGAGAAATCCTGGGACCAATGCTGGGGACTTAAAATCCTTAGCGATTTGTGGGGATTAACAAGGCCTTTGACAACTTCTACAGGGAATGATAATCCTTCATGACTTTCCTGGGAAATAGGGAAAACTCTGAAAATCTCTACTGGGGAGTTAAAACCTAGGAGGCTTCTGCTTGGAGAAATGAGACCGAGAGTCTTTGATCTGTTGGGAGATAACTCTGTGGGGAGAATGTATACTCGGCCGGTGGGATCAGAAGTTTTGGGTTGTATGCCAAACTACTGAGGAAGCATCTTAGTTAGGGACAAGCCAAGAAGTTAACTGTTATTTGCTTGGTTTTAAGATAACCTGCCGGGGAAATTGGGGGAAGTTGAACAGTTGGAATTTTGACTTCGCTGGGGAAGAAGGTTTAGAATATTCTAGCTCTACTGGGGATAGGTATTTCAGGGTTTTTGGGCTCCACTGGGGATCGGGAGTTTGAATTCTAATGGGAACTTTGAAACTTAACTCAGCTGGGGAATCAAGTTTAGAATTCACTGGCTCCGCTTGGGGATCTTGAAGCTTAGCTCTGCTGGGGAAATATACTCCAATTTTTAGCTTTGTTGAGGATCTGAATGATGTATTATGGGGGATTTCTTCTGAAATAGCATAAGGATATCTTCCTACACCTTCAACCTATCAGTAATTATCCTTTCTCAATTTCGTTTTATTTGTAAGCAGTGATTATATTCAAATTCATATGCCTATTCAACAAAATATTGGACGTTTTCAAATAAAACATAAGTGTAAAAAGAAAAGAAAGGCAAGCAAATTTATGCACTTTGAAGTATCTTTGTATTAACTTTTTGTGAGTATCTTTGTACAAAGGAGACAGACATCCTAGTAAGAGAATGTTGTCGTAAAAATTGAAAATTTTTATACAAAAGAAAGATGGCTATGTGTAACAATTCCATGGGATTCCCATTCTGCTATAGCCTTCACAACTTTGAGTATCTTGTCCATTCGCTGCTTCGTCCGCCGATGACTGGATTAATCAGAAGCTTGGAGCTTGTTGGTGAAGAGATTGTTCTTAAAGTGATCCGACGAGACATAATCATACGCTTTAATTCCCTAACTTTTGCCTGGACCGCCTTTTCGGGTTTTCGATCCACCAGGAAACTCTTTTTTGCCCAAGTCGCCCTTTCGGGTTTTCAACTTGCCGGGTGTACAGATTTTTTTTATTTTATCCCTAATTTTTGCCTGAACCGCCCTTTCGGGTTTTTGATTCACCGGGATGCCCATTTTTGCCCAAGCCGCCCTTTCGGGTTTTCGACTTGTCGGGTCGTTTTATGCGTAGTATCTTTTGACTATGTCTGTGTTCGCAGGGTGCCGCAAATCGTCACCCTCCATGGTGGTCAGAATCATTTCCCCACCAGAAAAGATGCTCTTGATCATAAATGGTCCTTCGTAAGTAGGAGTCCACTTGCCCCTGGGATCACTTTGCGGTAAGATGATCCGCTTGATTACAAGATCTCCGACTTGATATACTTGGCGTCTGACTTTCTTGTTGAAAGCCTTGATCATTCGTTTTTGATACCTCTGACCATGACAAACAACAGTAAGTCGCTTCTCGTCGGTCAAGTTAAGTTGATCAAGTTGGGTCTGAATCCAATCGTCTTCACTCAAACCAGCGTCCTTCATAATCCTTAAGGAAGGAATCTGAACTTCCATGGGTAGAACAGCTTCCATGCCATACACCAAAGAAAATGGGGTTGCCCCTGTTGAAGTACGTGTCGTGGTACGATATCCATGCAGAGCAAACGGTAACATCTTATTCCAATCCTTGTAGGTGACTGTCATCTTTTGAATGATCTTCTTGATATTTTTGTTTGCAGCTTCAACAACACCGTTCATCTTCGGCCGATAGGGAGATGAATTGTGATGATAATTCTTGAACTGCTCGCATAGGGCGGTGATCATAGTGTTGTTCAAATTTGTACCGTTGTCTGTGATAATCCTGTCGGGGATACCATACCGGCATATGAGGTTCTACTTGATGAAACGGGTAACCACATTCTTTGTAACCGAGGCAAAGGAAGCTGCTTCGACCCACTTGGTGAAATAGTCAATAGCGACCAAGATGAAGCGATCTCCATTGGATGTCGTAGGCTTGATCTCTCCAATCATGTCAATGGCCCATATTACGAATGGCCAAGGGGCTGTCAGAACGTTGAGAGGAACAGGAGGAATATGTACCTTGTTGGCATAGACTTGGCATTTGTGGCAAGTACGGGAATGTTGGTGACAATCAGCTTCCATGGTAGACCAGTAGTAGCCTGCCCTTAGAATCTTCTTAGCGATCGTATCCGCTCAAGTGGGTGCCAAATGTGCCACTATGTATTTCGGTCATGATCAACTCTGCTTCAACCTTGTCCATACAACGAAGTAGAACACAATCATGGCTGCGCTTATAAAGGATGCCATTGCTTAGGAAGAACTTGGCAGCTAATCTCCTTAAGAACTTTTTGTCATTGACGAAAGCTCCTTCAGGGTATTCTCTAGTATGGAGATACCTTTTAATTTCATGAAACCAGGGTTGTTCCACTATTTCTTCGGTATTAATCTCATGACAGTGCGCAGGTTCGTCCATTCGCCCGATGGTAATTTGGGGAGCCTCGTTATCCCAGTTGAGTTTAAACATGGAAGACATTGTAGCCAGAGCATCGGCTAGCTGATTTTCTTCTCGCGGGAAGTGCTCGAAAGTAATCTGCTCGAAATGAGGCAACAACGTCAAGACATGTTCTTTGTATGGGATAAGATTAGGATGCTTGGTGTCCCACTCTCCTTTGACTTGACTGATAACCAAAGCCGAGTCCCTAAATACGACCAAAGATTTGATTCCCAAGTCTATAGCAGCCTTGAGACCAAAGATGCAAGCTTCATATTCAGCCATGTTGTTGGTACAGCTGAAGCAAAGTCGGGAAGTGAAGGGTGTATGGCAACCTTTCGGAGAAATGAGTACCGCACCGATACCGTTTCCAAGGTGCATTTGAAGCACTGTCAAAGTACAGGGTCCATAGGGATCCTTGTTCAGGTCCGTCATACGGTCCGTTACCTTCAATGTTGTCCAATGTCATGATGTCCTCGTCAGGGAAGTCGAATCTCATAGATTGGTAATCTTCGACGGCTAGATGAGCTAGATGGTCAGCTAGTACACTCCCCTTTATAGCTTTTTAGGTAGTATACTGGATATCATACTCAGTCAGGATCATTTTCCATCTAGCGATTCTTCCAGATAAAGCAGACTTCTCGAAGATATACTTGATCGGATCCATTTTGGAAATTAGCAAAGTGGTATGAGTCAACATATACTGCCTTAGCCGGCGAGCAGCCCATACCAAAGCGCAATAAGTTTTCTCGAGCAGTGAGTAACGAGTCTCACAGTCGGTAAACTTTTTGCTAAGGTAATAAATGGAATGCTCTTTTCGGCCAGACTCGTCATGTTGGCCCAGCATGCACCCCATTGAGTTATCCAAAACAGTCAGATACATGATTAACGGCCTTCCTTCGACGGGTGGCATCAAAATAGGAGGTTCTAGTAAATACTCCTTGATCTTATCAAAAGCAACTTGACAATCATTGTTCCATTCAACCACCTGATCTTTCTTCAACAACTTGAAGATTGGCTCACAGGTAGATGTCAGGTGAGAGATGAACCTGGCGATATAGTTTAAGCGTCCCAAGAATCCCCTAACCTCCTTTTCAGTGCGGGGGGCAGGCATTTCTTGTATAGCCTTTACTTTAGCTGGATCAACCTTAATGCCTTTATTGCTGACAATAAATCCCAAAAGTTTACCAGACCTAACTCCAAAAGTGCACTTGCTTGGGTTCAGTCTGAGCTTATACTCCTTCAACCTGGAAAACAACTTTTGCAAATGATCGAGGTGTTCTTCCTCTGTCTGTGATCGAGCTATCATGTCGTATATGTAAACTTCGATCTCATGATGTATCATATCATGAAACAAAGCTACCATGGCGTGTTGATAAGTTTCCCCTGCATTCTTCAGTCCGGATGGCATCACTTTGTAGCAGAAGGTACCCCATTGCGTGACAAAAGTAGTTTTCTCCATGTCCTCGGGGGCCATTTTGATCTGGATGTATCCCGAGAATCCATCCATGAAGGAAAAAACCTTGTGTTGAGCTGTGTTGTCAACCAAGATGTCGATATGTGGCAGTGGAAAATCATCTTTAGGGCTAGCCCTGTTTAAATCCCGATAGTCCACACACATTCTGACTTTGCCGTCCTTCTTAGGCACGGGCACAATGTTAGCAACCCATTGTGGATAGGAAGTAACAGCCAGAAAGCCAGCGTTGAATTGCTTCATTACCCCAACTTTGATCTTCTCAGACATGTCAGGCCTCATTCGGCGGAACTTTTTCTTGATTGATGGACAGTCTTCTCTTGTAGGGAGACGGTGGACCACGATATCTGTGTCTAGTCTCGGCATGTCTTCATAAGACCAGGCGAAGATTTCAACATATTCGTTCAACAACTGCACTAAGCGCTCCTTGACACTTGGTTCCAGGTTGGCACCCACTTTTACTTCTTTCCTGTCTTCCTCTGTCCCCAAGTTGATGGTTGCTAGCAACTCTTCATGAGGCAGAATAGCCCTCTCTTCTTGTTGCAAAAGTCTGGCTAACTCTCCCGGCACTTCACAGTCTTCGTCAACTTCGTACTCATCATGATTGACCAAATCTTCAGAGTTACCGAAGGCTAAAACAGAATAGTCACCCATGGAATCCGCAGTGGATGGGTACCTGCATTTGTGAGTGTGGGTGTGTGTAAGGGATAACCATCCTCAAAATGCAAAAGGAAAGAAAATGAACACAACAGTTTATAGATGAAAAACGTCCAATGATTCATTAAAACATGGCATATGATAATGAAGAAAATCAAGCCCTTACAAATGGACCTACATGCTCCGGGCAAGGCATAAGGTGAAAATAGTGTATGAATTGTTTAGTTATTACAGACCAAAAATAGGAAATTGTTCAAAGATAAAATTACTGGTTGATAAAGGTGATGGGAATAAAATCCTTTGCTTTCCAGTTGCTTAAACCCCCTTCGACGGTTGGAAAGATCCAATCTTCAAAGTGGCCCTCTTCATCTTCATCTTCTACAGCATTGATCCCATGGTGGGTGATTTTGACGGGTGGTCCTCCAGCCTTGGAGCGACGCATAACCTTTTGTCCTGTAACAGTAAACCCTAACCCAAACTTGTCTGTCTTATGGGGAAAATCAGGCAGTTGCCTCCACACTGTGCTCTTTCCTTCTTTAACCACAGCCACTGCGTCCTTGAGAGATGCCATCCTAGATACATGCTTGGGAACGATAGGCACCTCAACCATTGTCTTCGCAACTGCTACCTCAGGAGAAACTTCCTCAAAATGTTGGAAAGGCGTTTCGATGAACTCGCCATCCAACTCCACATAGCGGAAGGAATTGAGATGACTTATCATGTACTCTTCCTCGCCGTGCACCGTTATAATTTTACCCTTAACAGGATATTTCAGCATTTGGTGCAAAGAGGAGGTAACTGCCCCGGTATAATGGATCCACGGTCTTCCTAACAAACACAAATATGACGGACGGATGTCCATCACGTAAAAGGTGGAGTTGAAAACTTCTGTGCCTACTTTGATAGGAATGTCAACCTCTCTGTGAACCATTCTTTTGGACCCATCAAAGGCCCTAACAACGATGTTACTAGGTTTGAGGGTCAATCCTTCGCAGTCCAAACGGTCCAACGCTTTCTTCGACATCACATTCAAGGAAGAACCAGTATCAACTAAGACATGGGCGAGGGTGGTTCCCCTGCACTCAACTGAGACATGTAGCGCGTCGTTGTGTTTCCTTCCTTTGGGAGTCAAGTCAGCATCGGAAAAGCCAAGGCCATTATTAGCAGTAAGACTGGCCACACACTCCTGAAACTGGTCAGCCGATGTTTCTTGGGGCACATGTGCCGCTTTCAAAAATTTGATCAGGGCCTTAGCATGGGCCTCAGAGAAGAGTAGAAGAGCCAACATTGAAATTTTAGAAGGGGTCCGCCCTAGCTGTTCCACGACGTCGTAGTCACTCTTTCTGATTATTTTCAAGATTTCATCCATTTCTTTCTGGGTGGTTTCGGGGATAACCACAACATGAGCCTTCGTCATGATAGGCGTTTCTAGTATCCCCTTACCCTTATTGGTAGTATCAGCAAATGGTCTTACTTCAGGAGTATATAATTCTTCAATTATTAGGTCTCTCATAGATGGCCTAACAGGTGCAGAAGCTTTCGAGGGTCCGAAAACTGCTCGAGGGGGAGCAATCTCCGGAGAAAAAATCTGGTCGCTGCGGGTTATCTTGCTTGTTCCCACAATGTTCCCTATATCAGGGTTTTCTTCTTCAGAATTCTCTTGGACTGCTTCAATCTGTTTGATACCATGATATAAGATTTCTCCTCCATAGTTCCATGGTATCTTCTTGCTAGATTGATACGGGACAGGTCCTGGCATGGTGATTTTTAATGGTACAAATTTAGGGTCGGGCGTAATCCTGACAGGCCTTTTGCAAGCCTTGGGAGGATTGTCGGAAATGGTTATAATTGCAATATCATTGGTTGAAGTAGAAAAAGTAGCAGGAGTAACATGAGTGAAGGTATCAACAAGGTTTTTTTGGAAGAGTATCTCTTGGGTATCCATCAGGCGTTGGACACCTGATTTCAACATTGGGCAGTCAGCTTGTATGTTTAAACAAAAGTAACAGTCCTTCCCACAACCTGGGAATATCCCGGCTCTCATCAAATTCTCTTTAATCACTAGTAACAGAGTCAAAAGATCAGCAACATGAAGGTCTTCCATAACGGCATGAACATTATGACCGTGCTTGGGCATCGAAGCAGATATCACATTGGGCTTCTCAGGAGCATCAAATTCTACTTCCTTGGCGTCAATCAGGTCTTGGATTTTGTTCTTAAGCGCCCAACAATTATTGGTATCATGCCCAACACTGTCAGAGTGGTAAGCACACTTGGCATTGGAGTGGTAGTATGGAGAGGAGGTATTAGGGTTCTTTGGCGCTTCCTTCAAACTGGTGAGATTCAGCTTTAGCAAATGAGGGAGTACTTGAGCTGGCGTCATATTGATTCGGGTGAACTGCCGTTGTGGCCTTTCTACCCGTTGTTGATTAGGTCTTGACTGATTGCCGCGAGGTTGATCATTTGAAGAGTTCTGAATCATCACAGCCCCTACGGTTGGCCGCGCTCAGTTCTTCTCTGACTTTTCTGAGAGTAAACAGCAGAGGCTTCCTTCTTAGCTGGGAAGGTTTTCTTAACAGCAGTGGACGCGGAAGTATCTTTCTGAATCTTACCACTTTTAATACAGGCCTCGACCCTTTCGCCGGTCAGAATTAGTTCAATAAATCCCGCAGAGGAACTCCCGATTAAATGATTTAAGAAAGGGCCAGACAGGGTCCCTAGAAACATGTCAACTAGCTCTCTATCCGATAATGGTGGCTGCACCCTTCCAGCCAGATCACGCCACTTCTGGGCATACTCTTTAAATCCTTCATTGGAAGCCATCCCCATGCTTTGTAGCTGAGTACGAGTGGGCGCCAAATCAGCATTGTATTGGTATTGACGGTAAAAAGTAGCAGCTAAGTCTTCCCAATTGTGAACCTCTGATCTCTCGAGTTGATAGAACCAGTCCAATTGTGTGCCTGACAAGCTGTCTTGGAAAAAGTGTACCCAGAGGTCTTTATCAGATGAGTGGGGTTGGATCTTTCTGACATAGGATCTCAGATGCATCTTTGGACATGACAGACCGTCATACTTGGCAAATGTTGGTACTTTTAATTTGGGGGGGATGACGATCCCAGCGACCAAACCCAGTTCTTCAAAATCTAAGCCAGGTACCTTTTGCAACTCCATGGCTGCCAATCTATCCTCAAGATTCTTATATTTATCATCCGCCGGGGGATACTGCTGTTCGGAGTAGTCTTTGTCTTCTTCCTCTTCCTCCTCTTCAACTTCAGATTCAGAAGGTACCGCAGCTCCCTTTCCTTTACCAGCCCCTTCATCAGATATTGAGGGGAACTCGAGAACTTTTCTAGCATTGCTTTCAAACCTTCTTCCAAAAGTGGCTACCCCGGGCCTCTTTTTCTTTTTCTATTTATTCTTCTCCAACAGTGCTTTGAGGTCCTCTTGACCCTTTTCTAAGGTCATGAGAAGTTGCTGGAATTGAGAATTCTGTGCTTGCAGATCCTTAATCGTCTGCTCCAAATCCATCTTGCTGAAATAAACAGCAGAAAGATAAGGAAACCTGGTGTGAAGACCTGTTTATGCATATGATGAATGGTATGTTATTCATGTAATGCATTCAAGGATTCAGAAATTCAAATTTGTTGCAAACAAAAAGGAACACACGTCATATTAAGAAGAAATTGTTAGTACATAAGTGCCCCATGGGCAAAATATTACAAAATTCTTAATGTAAAAAGACATTGCGCATCCTCTTTGGTGCGATGTAAGTGTTGAGAGTTTCCTCCTCATGAAGTCAGCGGGTAAGCTCCAAAACCTTCTTCTCACTGGCATAGAAGCTGGCTTCAAAAGTATTCCGTTCTTCCTTGAGTTGGATCCAACTCTTTTTCATTTCTTCCCATGATGTTGGCATGTCAGGATGTAGGAGGGTGTATGGAACCTCTCCTTCCATAACAGGCTCTTTGATCAAAGGGAGAATGTGAGGGTATGGCATCATAAGATTCTGGGCGCGGGTTCGTACCCACTTGAGGTAAGGCTCAAGAGGGATGGCATTTTTGTGCCCCAGTGTCTTACTATCCACCTTGTTGGGCATCCTCCAAGCTCTGATGAATCTTTGTCGAAGTCCTTGCGCATCGTTGTCGAAGTCAAAAACTAGGTCAGGAATCAGCATGTCATGAGGGTCATCCCTCCGAGCATATCCAAACTGTCTTAGAGCTAAACAGGGGTTGTAGGTAATGCCTCCCCTAATTCCAAGTAGAGGGACATTAGGGAATTCCCCACAACGATCAATGATGATGACATTTTCTCTGGACCGAGAACACCAATGTACATCAGAATGTGTGAGGGTCATCAATCGTTGTGACCACCTTAAACCCTTCTCATTCTTCAAAACTGATTATGGAAGGTGAGAAATAAACCACCTTGCTAGGAGAGGAGTACAACACATGAGAACACCTCTTTTCCTCATTGTTCGTGTGTAAAATGAGTGTAGGATGTCCCCAAGCAATGTAGGTATAGGATTCCTGGATATGAAAATCTTGAAAACATTCACATCTATAAGCTGATCCGGGCTTGGGAACAGGACCAACCCATAGATAAGGAGTGCCACAATCTCTTCAAAGGCTTGTAGATCAAGAGAATTCCAGCAGTCTTGTGCCTTCTCAAACATAAACTTTGCCAAGAAACCCTTGACACCACTTATGGTTTCCCAATGTCCTTTGATGTCAGATGGTTGCAAGTGTAATGCTTGAGCAACATCTTCAGGCTTTGGTTCTTTTTATGTACCATTGTAGGGTAGTTGATGTAGAATAGGAATTCTCAGGAGTTGAGAAAATTCCTCCAAAGTAGGTACTAGTTGGTAATCAGGAAATGTGAAACAGTGGTGTAGGGGGTTAAAGAACTGGAAGAGAACTTTCACCATGTCTTCTTCAATGCTGGAGTTGACCAAGTTGAGAAGTCTACCATGCCTTTCACTGAAGAGAGAATTCTCTGGAATCCTGGAAGTAAGCTCCTTGAGTTGAGGAGGGATTCTCACAAGGTTGACTTGAGTTGTTTTCCTGCGAAGAGATTCCATGACCTACAAAATAAGAACAAAGATGAAGATCCAAACCCTTGAAATGGTTAGTGGATGCATATGATGCTTTATGATGTTCATGATGTATGCACAAACACATGTACAAGAAAGTCATACAAAACCCTAGTTTCAGGCTTGCATGAGGTCTCATAGGTAAGTACCCTCTTGAGTTTAGTTGGCTCAAACTTGTCCTATAAAATAGTAATCGGGTTCTAAGGAGATCAATATCACTGGATTGTTTTCTATGTTCATTGTTTTGGTTTAGCCACTTAACTAGCGACCAAAATATTCCAAGAAAACAACCCTCAATGAGTGTAGTATCGAGTATCTACCAACTTCAGACTGCACCAAAGCCGGTCATCTCACTACCCCTAATAAAAGGCCAAGATGGTCAAGTAAGGTTCTAAGAGTTCATTAGTGCTTTATGACACCACTCAGCGGCCTCGTATTCTCTTTGATTGACTCAAAGGCTACCGGTACTCACAAATATGTCGCACTAATATAACTATTGCTTCAACCATGTCGGTATACCCCGCACAGTTTCCACAACGTATTGCTATTTACCTATGAATGTTTCCTAAATCCGGGTGGAGGATTTCAAGACCAAACAAGAGAACCAAATGTAAAGCAATAAAAGCAAACAATATAATCATGCAAAGGGTGATCTAAGCCCTAAGGTTACTCCACTTTTCAAATATTCCCCAGCAGAGTCGCCAGTTTTGTGATACAGTGGGAGAACTGACTTAGGATTTTGCGTTTGTGTTCGCAAATGTTTCGGTTTAGCAAGAGTCGCCACCGACTTTTTATTTTATCCTAAGGAAAGGTCAAAAAGCACAGGAAAGATCTTTGAGATGTTTTCTTGGGTTCGGGGAGTAGATTATAGAAAGGGAAGGTATTAGCACCCTTTCTATCCATGGTTATCCATGGGCTCTTAGTTACTTGTTTAGATCACTTGCTTTGCTTTTCAATTGTTTGAAATGGTGCTTTGTGTATGGTTTTGAAAGATGTTTTGAAAAGAAGCCATCATTGTGGCAACCTTTGTAATGATTCTTGTTTGAATGTATACAAAGGTGTTTTTGTCTTTTGAAAAGTTTTTAATGTTTTGAAAGTAGGGTTTTGAAATTTGTGTTGTGAAGTGTGTTTTG
Source organism: Vicia faba (assembly GCA_948472305.1). NCBI lineage: Eukaryota > Viridiplantae > Streptophyta > Magnoliopsida > Fabales > Fabaceae > Vicia > Vicia faba. The sequence goes on along the minus strand of OX451740.1, from coordinate 794,715,292 downwards.
AAGATAGCAAGGATGTTTTTGCAAGTTTTGATCAAGTAACTAAGAGTTGTCTACCCTATTTTACTCAAAGATATTTCTTATGTTTTTAACCCTTTTAACAGTGTTGCTTCACCATTGTATTTTGTGAACAACCTTGTGTTAGGATGTTAAACGGGACAGGCGCGGGTCATCGTATAGGCCATGATAGCAATAGTGTCAAGTATTTTTGGCAATTTTCTTGAGGGACTTGATTATTTTGTTTAGGAAACTCAGATAGCGTCATCGAGGGGCTATGATCTTTTGTTTTGTTTTTGTTTTGCCAAAGTACTTAACATGCATACCATGGCCCATTTTTGAAGGCAACAAGTGGATTGAAACCCTAGGGGTGGAAGTGTGCATTGTGTTTGTTTTTCATGCATTTTTGTCTTTGATTAGGTCAAACTATTTGTTGGTTTTGATTTTGCATACAAACCCTAATTCTCTAATCATGGCATAATTGAAAGCTTAAAAAGTGCGAGAATTTAAATTCGACACTATTACAACATGATATAGGGAGGGGGTACAAATTTGAATAGGAGATATTTGACAAGAAGTATAAAATCTTAATTACTATTACATCCAAATTGAATTTGCAAGGCATAATATTTAAATGTACAATATTAAAATAAAATACAATAAATAAATATTAAATAAAATGTATTATGCAAAAAAGAGTTTTTGTGTATGTAAAGTATTTTCAATGGAAAGAAAAGTAAAGAAATAAATAAAAGGGTTATTTTTAATTATTTTTGTTTTTAGGGCAAAAACCCTAATTCCTTAGGAAAATGAATATAATGTATTTTTTATGTACAAAAAATATTAATATGTATAAAAATGAAATATATTCAAAAAAAGGTATTTTTTAGTATAAATAGTGATAAAAATAAAAATGTAATATTTTTGGTCTTTTTATTCTAATTATTTAATAAAACATAGTATATATATATATATATATATATATATATATATATATATATATATATATATATATATATATATATATATATATATATATATATATATATATATATATATATATATATATATATATATATATATATATATATATATATATATATATATATATATATATATATATATATATATATATATATATATATATTAAGTGTGTAGAAAATAAAATAAATTATTTACAAAAATATATATATTTCAAGAAAATATTTTCAAATGTGAATAAAAATAATAAATGAAAATACAAGTATTTTTTTACATTATTTTTAAGTTTAAACAAAATAAATATAAAGTATTTAATGTACTAATGTTAGAAATAATTAAAATAAATACCCAATAAATATAAAAAATATGAAAAATATTTTTTGGAATTTTTTTATGTTTGGAAATAAAATAATAAAGTCAGAAATAAAATAAAAATGCAAAAATAATAAATATACAAGAAATGGGCCAGGGGGGTGTGAAACTGAGAAATGGGGTGTGAAAAGCAGGAAGTAGCCAGGCCCAACCCAGCTACTTCATCTTCTTCCTCTGTCAACAGAAACGCGCGCAAGCCTTAGTTCAAACCTGTATCTCCTGATTCAATGCTTTTTTGACAAAACTCAAAACATGAAACTTGTAGAGCATCAAACAACGAATCTAACCATATAAAAAACTTAAGTTAACTCTCAAAGACCAGAGAGAATTTATCTGGCCCTAATTTCTAACCTAGTTTTTTCAGAAAGTTCATGGATGAAATTCTCCTAGCACGATTAATATAAATGAAATCTAAGCACATGTATGGTTTCAGGGCTATGAATACAACATATTTTATTCAGAAACCTAAGTCTAACTATTCCTAAATAGAGAGATAGAAGTTCATGAAATACCTGTTTCAGTTGAGTTCGAGCTGGACAATGTAGCAACTTTCAATGGTGCTTGAGGTTCTTTTGAGCTTGCCTGATGTCCACTGAACCTTTCCCAATGCTTAGTTTGTTTTAAAGTGGCCTGAATCGTGCTACAAAACTCAATCTGCAAAGCTTCCAAACAAAAATGGAAATGTGTGTTAATGGAGTTACAACAACTTGTGAATGGTCTGGACAGCTTAGGTATATTGATTGAAATATGTTTGAAGTGAATTTGGATAAAACGCACGAGGGGATTTGATTGTGGCTTGCAATATGCAGAACTGACCCTGTTTTGCAATAAAATGGAGATTTTGAGTATGAGGAGGTTTGAATGGTGAAGAGCTCGTGCTTCTGGCTTGCTAGGGTATGAGAAACTTGTTTGACAACTTTGCTTGAGTTGGTTTTTATCAGATGTGTGTCTTCTCTTGTTTTTGACAAGTTGCTTGGTTATGAAGCAAAATGAGAAGTGACCAAGAGCAGGCCTGTACAGGCTAGCTCTAACTCTGCACACATTGTGTAAGCTTGGCCCCAAGTTTGTGGATTTGGTTTGCAGCATAAGATCTGGTTCAAGGCTCTAGGATGTTGTTTTGACATAAAGCAAAATTCAAGCAAAAATGACAATGTTGCTTTTTCTATTTAAGGATTAATCTAGTGTATAATCCTCTAATGTCCAAAAAAAACCTTAGAACAAGGGATTTGCATTTAATTATTGAGTACAAATTGGTTTAGAGGCCTGTAATTGTGAACTAAGCTAGCTAGGTCAGATTTGGCAAGTGGTATGAACATGTATTGGCCATGGTTGCAAAGTGAGTTTTTGCCAACTTCAAGCATTCGATTCTCCCTAACCACAAAGGTGTTTGAGGAGTTCTTGGACAATTTGGAAATCTTGCAACATGTACTATAATCCATCTTTGAAATTCAACTTAAGGATCTAAGTGGAACTATGTGAAAAATGGCCAAGAAGATGGGTCAAAATCCTGCCTAAACTAGGGCAAAATTTCTCTAAGTTAAAAGTTTTAGGTACCCTTGTTCCAAAAATCATAACTTGAGATCCAAGCTTCCTTTGAGAAAACTTTGTGAATCAAAGTTGTATACTTTGTGATGGACTATAACTTTCATGTTGTAAGTTTTGTTTGAATCCATTTGCATCTTGGTGAAGAAGTTTCATAATTTGACATGTTTTGATGAAAAATGACCCTTGGCACTTGATTTTGACCAAAAAGTCAAAGTTTGACTTTTCTGTGTACAGTCAAATTTTGATCAGTTGACTGAAAAATTCATCTGTCAATCCTATGCATTTGAGATCTTTTGAACTTGTTGAATGGGTCAAGATGATGTCATTGAGTCCTTGAGTCCATGGTTGAGCATGATTTGCCATTGGCTAAGTCAAACAGTCAAAAATTGCCCTTGTACAGTCAAAACCCTAAAAATGACCATTTTGCCCTTTTGGTGATCTGATCAAATGGTTCATATGGCTTCATAATGTTGATGTGGGTCAAAATTCATGAGGTTTGACTGTTAATTGGTCATAGTTGACTTTTTCCCCAATACAACTGATTTCTAGGTCAATTGTCCAATTGACTGGGCATAAATTTGATTCAAGGCTTGAAACTTGGTATGGACAAACTTGTGAGTCCAACATGAAATATGGAAGTCACTTTGGGCATTGTAGGTAAAAACATCCTTGTGCAAACTCAAACCCTAATTTAGGTCAACAGTGTAAGGAGGTGTCTTGAGCAGAGCAAATCCTAGCTTGATCTTGAGTTCCAAGAGTCTTGTGATGAGAAATGTTGATGAAATGAGAGGGAAAATTTTGGGGTACAACAGCTGCCCTTGAACTTGTATCTTTCATTTCCCTCGTGCGTTTTCCCTCAAAATCATTTGCAAAGATTCTACACCTCAAATATAGCCCATGCATGTCCTTGTTTTGGAACTGTAATATCTCCATCACCATCCTCCATAACCAAAAACAGAGGTCTGTAACTTGACTTCTCTAGACCATTCCAGCCATCCATAGCTCAAGCTAAGCATTGCATTAGCTTCCTAGAGGTCCAAGGAAGCTAACTTGGTTATCACAACTCTTTGAAAGCAGCTCAAACTCATTTCATGATTTCTAGTTCTTGAGGTATTTTTCTGAACTTTCATCTCTTCATTTAGGCATTGTTAGGCTTTCATTTTCAAAGACAAAGTGTAGATATCATTTCCCTAAAGCTGTACATATCCATAGCTTTCATTTATTTTGCCTGAGCTTAGAGAATTTTAAGTTTGAATCTCTTAAAAAAGTTAGGTCAGGTTTTGGTAATTTTAGAAATACATGCTCATCTTTTATTGTTAGTCCAAATTGTTTACATGTCTGAAATCCTGGTAGAATTTCTAACAAGTTTGGTGTTGGAAGTTTTGAGAATGGATGAGAGATGAATGAGATACAGGGACCCTGACTCGAGGTTGAAGATGAAGTTCATTTCTAGGAATGGATTTGTAATATATATTTATGGTTTTGTTTAAATTAACGGATGTATAGCCACCCCAGTGGTAAGGCAGCACGCGTATTATCTGAAGGGCGTGGGTTCAAGCCCCAACGCTACCACTTTTTTTCAATTTTTTCCAACATTTTCTTTTGTTTGCTTCCAACTAGTGCGCCTGGGCCTCCTGTGATGGGCTTTCCCATTTTCACTTCACCACACCCCCCGTCTTGCTTGTTCCAGCACATGCCCAATATTTATTTTTATTGTATTTTCTTTGCTGATTAACAAAAACACTTAATGGGTCAGGCTTCAAACAAAAACTATTTTTTCCTAACAAACACCCTAAATTCCATTTTTACCTCCTGACTTTATTTTTTCATATTTTGCTTTATTTTCTTTATTTATTATTATTATTATTATTATTATTATTATTATTTATTAAATCAAAAAATCAAAAAATATATTTTTATTTATTATTTGCATTCTATATACTTATATTTTATTCCTTAAAAAAACAAAAAGACAAAAAAAACTTCTTATCTTCAATATTAATTTCTCTTCATAAATAAATATTAGACTTAGGTTTAGTTTATCTTATTTTCTCTTTACTAATCAAATTTAATTTAGAACTTAGGTTTTCTTTTAATTAACAAATTTTTTTGTATTAGTTTAATCTAATTAAAACTTTTGCAAACAAAACCCTAAAAAAAAACTTGTTTTCTTTAAAAAATTAATTTCTTTTATTAACTTAAGTTTAATTTCTCTTAGATTAATTATTTTATTCTCTTTAATTAATTAGGTAAAGAACCATTTTCCTTAACAAAATCTAAACAAAAATCCATTTCTTTTTCATTCATATTCTTGTACATTATATTCCTTTCAATTCTTGTACATTATTCAAGTTTCAATATGGTTGTAATAGATAATTAGGTTTAATTTCTTGCAATCCCCATTTGTAAATTTGTATACCCCATCCCCAAATGATTGTAATAGCGTAGAATATTTACTTTCCGCAATTTATTGCTTTCATATAAATGTTAGTAATTAGGATTTATATGGGAAGATAAAAATCAACCAGTAGATAACCCTAATCAAAGATTAAATGCATGCAAATCAAACACACTATTCACACATGCACCCCTAAGATTAACTCCACTTGTTGCCTAAAAATGGTTATGGTATACATGTGGGATGTCTTAGTAAAAACAATCAAAATACAAGATCATAGTCCCTCGATGACGCTACAAATGTTGCCTTTCAAATGATCTTAGTCCCTCAAAGAGAAATGCTAAGACATCTTACAACATTCATATCATGACTATACGATGGTCCACGCCCGTCTCTTTACATCCAAAGATAAGGCTTCTTACCAATGAATGGTAAGATAGCAATACCAAAGGAAAGGAGAGAAATGAACAAAAGACTTTTGAGTAGGTAGAAACTTTCTTAGTTGCTTGCTCACTTTCAAAACAAACACACACCAAACACTTTCAAAACATGAAATATTTTCAAAAGTCCAACACTTTGTATACGTTCTTACAAAACGAGAACCATTATATAGTTTGCCTAAACGAAGGCGCCTTTTCAATAATACTTTCAAAAAACACCACAAAGCAAATGATCTAGCAAGCAACTAAGAGCCCATAGATAACTATGGATGAAAAGGGTGCTAACACCTTTCCTTTTCATAATATACCCCCCGAACTCAAGAAAATATCTCAAAGGTCATTCCTGTTCTTTTCACCCTTTCCTTTTTGGATAAAAGAAAAGTTGATGGAGACTCTTGCTATCCGCAATAATTGCGATCAAAATGCAAAAACACCCCAAGTCAGTTCTCCCATCGTGTTACAGAACTGGCGACTCTGCTGGGGAATACAAAAAAAAAGGGGTTACCTTAGGGCTAGATCAGCTTTACTTGCTTTTCCTTGTTTTACTTGTTTGCTTTACATTATGGTTCCTTGTTTGGGCTTGTTTTGATCCTCTACCCGGATCTGGGACACCTTTTAGGTAAGTAGCAATATATTGTGGAAACTGTATGGCATAGACCGATATGGTTGAAACAGTGGCTACGTTAGTGTGATGCATTTGTTGGTATCGGTATCCCTTGTGTTGAATCGAGGAGAATACGGGGCCGCTGAGCGGCGTCATGAAGCACTAACTTACCTTAGAACCTTAATTAAGCAACTTGGACATTAGGACGTAGTGAGATAACCGGTTTAGATGGAAAGCTGGAAATTGGTTGATACTCGATACTACACTCATTGAGATTTGATTTTTGGGATATCTCGGCCGCAAGAAAAGATTGATTGTGCTGAGACAATGCCTAAAAGAAAGGTCAATGATATTGAGATCCTTTAGAACCCGATTACTATTACTAGGACAGGTTTGAGCCAACTAAAACTTCAAGAGGGTACTTACCTACAAACTCCATGCAAGCCTAAGCCTAAGGACTTGTTTGCTTTGTGTGTACATAACAACTTGCTTACTTGTACATAACATCATAAACATCATAACATCATACGCATTCTCACTAACCATTTCAAGGATTTAGGAATTTATCTTTGTTTTTGTTTTGTAGGCCATGAACTCCGTCCAAAGAAATACCTCTAAAATCAACTTTGTGAAAACACACCCTCAACTCCAAGAGTTAGCGTCAAAGGTACCTGAAGACTCTCCTTTCACCAAGAAGTATGGTCGAATCCTCAATTTGGCTACCTACAATTTCCAAGAAGAGATGATGTGCGTGCTCTTCCAATTCTTTGATTCCATGCATCATTGCTTCACCTTCCTCGACTATTAGTTAGTGCCAACACTAGAAGAATTATCTCTACTATTAGGAGTGCCCATGCTTGATCAAGCACCGTTCACCGGTTTAGCAGATATTCTGAAACCTGAAGTCATTTCCGAAGCCCTGCATCTGAAGAGAGCTGACATTGTAGCAAATTAGGAGACAAGAAGCGAAGTTAAAGGGTTCCTAGGCAAGTTCTTATTGGAGAAGGCTCGTCCATTCTGGGAAGATGTGGATTTTCAGGCCTTTGAAGATGTCCTAGCTCATCTCATCTATGGTTTGGTGCTATTTCCCAACTCGGACCAATTCATAGATGTGAATGACATCAAAGTCTTTCTCTCTCGTATTCCTATACCGACCATGCTGGGAGACATCTTACATTGTTTCCATACCCGCACCATGAAGAAAAGAGGTACTCTCTTGTGTTATATTCCCCTACTTGCCAAGTGGTTTACTTTGCACTTACCTCGATCAACATTGAAGAACGAGCAAAGATTGACATGGTCTCAAAGGATGATGTCCCTCACCCACACTGATATCCATTGGTGTTCGAGATCCTTGGCGGAAACTTCTATCATTGACCATTGTAGGGAATTCCCTAATGTCCCTCTACTCGGCATTAGGGGGGGTATCACTTACAACCCTTGCTTAGCCTTGCGACAATTTGGTTACGCCCGAAGAGATGGTCCTCATGATATTCTCATCCAAGGGTTGGTGTTCAATTACGAGAGTGATGATCAAGGATACCATCAGAGGTTTGCGAGAGCTTGGGTGATGGTAAATAAAGCAGATAGTGGGACACTGGGACACAAGAATTCTATTCCCTTTGAACCTTATCTTAGGTGGGTGCGAGCTCGTGCTCAAAAACCCATGATGCCTTACCCCTTCATCCTACCAGTTATCGTGGAGCCTGTTACTGAAGAAGAAGTCCTGTATACTGTCCTCCATCCCAACATGCCTACTTCTCTTGAAGACTTGCAAAAAGGTTAGATTCAGCTAAAGGAAGAACGAGACACTTTCGAAGCTCAGTGTTATGCGAGTGAGAAAAGGGTTTTGGAGCTTACAAAGCAACTACATGAAGAACAAAGCTTGAATGCCTACCTTGCATCGAAAAGTATGCGTTCGACCTTTTTATCTTAGAGATTCATTTTGTAAGCCCAAGAGGCACATTGTAACCATTTTGAACTAATTAATGAAAATTGACGTTTATTCATTCTTTGTCTAGAAAAATTTAAATTTCATAAATCCTTGAAAACATTTACATGCATATATTCCATGCATCATAACATAACATGTTTTCCACGACAGTTTTCCTTATCTCTCTGTTGTATATTCCGTAAGATGGATATCGAGAAAATAATGAAAGACCTACAAGCACAAAAATCCCAGTTTCAAGAGACTATACTGACCCTGGTCAAGGGGAAACAAGAGTTGATGGCGTTCCTGGCATCCAAGAAGAAACCAAAAAGGAAAGCTTTAGTCAACATGGGTAGAAGATTCAGAGAGCCGATCTATAAGATACCGGTAATGGAAGATTCATCTGAGGAAGACAAAAATCAAATTGGAAAAGCAAGGAGTACCCAGGCTGGGTGTATCAATGATCAAGCGTCTGATGATGAAGATTATTTTGACGAGCAGTATCCTCCTGCCGATGTCAAGTACAAGCAGTTAGAAGACAGATTCAAGGCCGTTGAGATTCAAGCCATCACTGGTTTAGATTTTGACGATTTGAGTTTAATATCTGGGGTTGTCATTCCCCACAAATTCAAGATACCAGTCTTCGCAAAATACGATGGGGTATCCTACCCAAAGCTTCACCTGAAGTCTTATGTGCGCAAGATACAACCGCACACCACTGACAAGAAACTTTGGGTTCACTTTTTTCAAGAAAGCTTGGTTGGGACTCAACTAGAGTGGTTTTACCAATTGGAGGGTTCCCGTATCCATACATGGGAAGACTTGGCTACCGCTTTCTACCACCAATACCAGTATAATTCCGACCTGGCATCAATAAGAGTTTATTTGCAAGACATGACAATGGGGAAGAATGAAAGGTTCAAAGAGTACGACCAAAAATGAAGGGATCTTGCCAGTAGGGTCCAACCGCCATTAACTGATAGGGAACAAATTGACATGTTTATGGGCATTTTATCTGGTCCATTTTTCAACTTATTGGTTGGTTGTTCTTCATCTGATTTCACCGAGCTAATCTTAACCAGTGAAATAGTTGAAAGCGGTATCAAAAGCGGGAAGATTCCCATAGCATCTGCCTCCACCTCCAATCCCGCAAAAGAAACCCTTCACTGGGAAGAAAGAAATGAATGATGTGTGTTGTACCCCAAATTTTTCCCTCTCGTTCCTCAAAGAATCACCCTGGATCTTCAAGATTTGCTTCCATCCAGTTCCAAGCCTTGAACTGCAAATTTTCCAAGAAAATCACTCACAAGGGCAAAATGGTCATTTGCACACTGAAAAGTCAAACTTTGACTTTTAGATCAAAATCAAATTTCAAGAATCATATTTCATCAAGACATGTTCAAATATGAAGTTTGTTTCATCAAGAAATCCAAAATGCCAAAATTCTAAATACTTAGAATTTTTTCTAAGTGTTTAAGAAGCATGACAAAACTCAGAACTCCTGACCAGATTATCACCATAACACTCAGCAAATTCTGGATAGTCTTAAGGCAGAGTTTGGTCAGGACTTCTGGGCAAGTTTTCACAAAAGCTTCAGTCAGAGCTTGCCAGGGTAATTCAAAGAAGGTTAAGAAGCATGCTGCAAGCTTTCTAGAAAGTCTGAAAGCTCCTTCAGAACATGTTGGAGCCAGAAGACAAGAAGATCAGAAGATTGGATACTACGCTGAAGCAGAACTTCTGATCCAGAACTAATCCATGGTGTAAAATCTCACGTTGCAGGATTTCTAGTTGTGATAAGTCTCATCATCATTTAATGCTCACAACCACTTTCTGAGTCTTTATCCAAAGGATTTTTACCACATGTACCCCTACTGCCTTGGGAAGACAAACTTTTATGCAAAAGTATGCTAAGCCCATGCGTTGCTTCTACTTTTCCTTAATTCATGCTGACAAATCCAGCTTAGGCGCTATTAACTATCCTACTTGGTGCATTGAACCACGCTTGTTTAAGCTTACTTCAAGAGTAAGTCAGCATCTAGCGTATGATGTTGGTGCCACTTGACCTCTCCAAACTACAAAACCTTTGCCTATAAATACAACACCTTTGGCCATTGAAAAGAGGTCGGAAAAATTTGAGAAAGAGAGCAAAAATTCCAAGAGTCCAAAAAGATTGCAAACACAAAAATACAAAACCTTAGCATTTGATTCTTGCATTAAAACTCCATTTTTTCCTCAAGTTATTTCTTGACCAAAACCACCCATACAGTTCCTGATATACATTCAAAAGCCATCCAAGATTTTGTAGTCAAACAGTAACACATTCTCCACCAATATCCACCTCAAAGGTCAGAACTTTATCCCTTGGTTGTTCCAAAATTTTCTAATCGTTTACAACTCAAGTTGAAAGTTTCAGCCTGCTGAACACGTGAGGAAGCTATTTAGAACACCACAAGTAGTCAGAACCAGATTCCAGCTCCCAGAGTATTGTCCAACTGCAAGGTAAGTTTTCTGCTGACTCTCATCATACTAATTAGGCATTGTCAGATTTTGCATATTTAACACAATATAGATATTCTGATTCTGATGATGCACATATTCTAAGATTTCTTGCATTTGCCTGCCTAAGTAGAAGGAATCCCAGTTCAGAGTTTCATAAAGAAATTAGGACTCAGAATTAGGATTAGCAAATTCATGTTGCTTCTTATTTGTATTTCTGATATTTCATGAAACTTGTCATAACTGATATATGTGTAACTTCTGTTCTGTTAAGAAATGACTAAGTTGCAGATGTTCTGACTAGCACGGAGAGAGGCAAAGTTCTGACAGTTGCATCAGAACTTCTGAAAACTTATGAATTCTCAGAAGATCTAGAACTTCTGAACTTCCATATTTCTACTAACGTTGTTTCTGTTTGTGCAGCAAGTCAGAGTCAGAACTTCTGACTTCTTCTGTTTCAGCATTTACGCTGATTTTGTCTTCTTTCCTTTATTATTTCTTTTCATCACTTTTATCTTTCATTAATCAAAAAACACCAAAAATATTTCATATTCATTATCATATTTTATTTCTTTTAACATAAAAAGACAAAAAATATTTTCTTAAACAAAACTTATTTCTTTTCTTAAATAAATAAGCATTTTACATTTCCTGTACATTCTTATCCATTTCAATGTGGTTGTAATAGCAACCTAGGATTTAATTTGCAATCTCCATTCATAAATTTGTACACCCCATCCCCCTAAATATTGTAATAGTGTAGGACTTTACATTTCTTCACTTTTATTACTTTCATATATTGTTAGTAATTAGGGTGTGTATGACAAGACTAAAACTAATGTTAGAAAACCCTAATTCAAGACAAAATTATGCATGCAATCAAATAAACTTGCACACTAGCACCCCTAGGGTGATTCCACTTGTTGCCTTACAAAAATGGCCATGTTATGCATCTGAGATGTCTTAGCATAAACAAAAAATACAAGATCATAGTCCCTCGATGATGCTATCAAAGTTTCCTTTCTAAATGATCTAAAGAAAAAGTGCTAAGTCATCTCACAACATTGCTATCATGGTCATACGATGACCCAATGTCCGTCCCTTCACATCCAACGATGGGGCTTCTTACCAAAACAATGGTAAGATAGCAACGTCTAAAGGAGGAGGAAAAGATCACCTAAGACCATTTGAGTAGGTAGAATGCTCCTAATTACTTTCTCAATTTCAAAACAAACATCCTTGCTATTTTCAAAAACAATCACATACACTTTCAAAACACTTTCCAAACGTGAAATATTTTCAAAAGCTCAACACCTTTGTATACATTCTTACAAACGAGAATCGTTACAAAAGTTTGCCTAAACGATGGCGCCTTTTCAAAATACTTTCAAAAACCATACAACGCATATTTTCAAACTAAAGCAAGTGATCTAGCAAGTAACTAAGAGCCCATGGAAAACCATGGATGAAAAGGGTGCTAATACCTTCCCTTTTCATAATCTACCCCCTGAACTCAAGAAAACATCTCTAAAGGTCTTTCCTGTGCTTTTTCACCTTTCCTTTTTGGATAAAAGAAAAGTCGGTGGCGACTCTTGCTCAACCGTAACATTTCCGAACACAAACGCAAAACCCTCAAGTCAGTTCTCCCACAGTATCACAGAACTGACGATTCTGTTGGGGAATAAATCTTAAAGTGGGGTTACCTTAGGGTTAGATCACATTTACTTGCTTACATTGTTTGATTTGCATGCTTTACATTTTGGTTCCTTGTTTGGGTTTGTTTTAAATCCTACACCCGGATTTGGGGACACCTTTTAGGTAAGTAGAAATAGACTGTGAGGGAATTGTGCAGGGTATACCGACACGGTTGAAGCAGTAGCTACGTTGATGTGGCACTTTGGTTGGTACCGGTAACCCTTGAGTCAATCAAAGAGAGTACGGGGCTGCCGCGTGGTGTCGTGAAGCATCAACTGACCTTAAAACTTTACTTGACCAACTTGGCCATTAGGACGTAGTGAGATAACCGGCTTTGGTGCAGTCTGAAGTTGGTAGATACTCGATGCTACACTCATTGAGGTTGGACTCTTGAGCTTTGTTTGGTTACGAGTCAATCGCCTATTGAACGATGCTAGGAGAAAGACCAGTGATATTGAGATCCCTTAGAACCCGGTTACTATTAACTAGGACAGGTTAAGCCAACTAAACTTCAAGAGGGTACTTACCTACAAACAACATACAAGCCTAAACCTAAGGACTTGTCTACTTTGTGTGAATATGATTATTTGTATATAAACTTGCTTACCTCGCATATTTGTACATAACATTATAACATCATACCATAGCATTTTCAATAACATTGAACCATAGCATTTCAAGGATCTCAAGGGTATTTGATACAGGGTCACGTTGAACTAGACGTCTATCAAGAGACAAGAGGATTTATTTTCTTCTAACCAAACACCGTCAAAAATCAAGTACAACAACTTGAGTCAAGGGCTATGACCCACTTGACATGGTGAGCTTAATTCTCGTGGAAGGACATCCACCGATACAAATTTCTCTAATCCAAATTGTAAGTGACTACTAACCCTGTGAGATCCTTGAAAACATGCATCCACATATCACACATCATATCATGACAGTTTTATCCCATACAGGTCTCCTTATCTTCCTACTGTTTATTTCAGTAAGATGAATATGGAACAAACGGTGAAAGATCTCCAAGCTCAAAATGCTCAATTCTAACAAATGTTCCTGGCTATGGCTAAGGGGAAAGAGGATCTGAAAACTCTTCTTCTCAAAGACAAGAAGAAAAAGTCCAAGAAGTCAATAGGCGTCCTGAACTTGGGAAGAAGACCTAGAGGACCAGTCAAGGGAGCTCTAGATCTTTTAACTCCATCCAACATGGGGGATAGTCTTGAAGAAGACCACAATTTGGAGATTGATGAAGTTGAAGCTGACTACTCCAAGGAACAATATCCTCCCACTGATGACAAGTACAAACAGTTGGAGGATCGCCTCAGTGTTATGGAGATTCAACAGATACCTGGCTTGGATTTAGGATACATGGGTTTGGTTTCTGAAGTGGCCATCTCGCCAAAGTTCAAAGTCCCTACCTTTGCCCTGTACGATGGAGTCTCTTGCCCTAAGATGCACTTAAAGTCTTATGTCCGCAAGATTCAACCATATATAACTGATTCAAAGCTTTGGATCCATTTCTTCCAAGAGAGCCTAGTAGGGACTCAACTTGAATGGTTCTATCAATTGGAGAGTTCTCGCATCCGTACCTGGGAGGATTTAGCTACTACTTTCTACAAACAGTATCAGTACAATGCTGATCTTGCACCAACTCGTGTGCAATTGCAGAACATGACCATGGGTTCCAACGAGAGCTTCAAAGGATACGCCCAAAAGTGGAGAGATCTAGCTGGTAGGGTGCAACCCCCTTTAACTGACAGGGAGCTGATTGACACCTTCATGGGAACCTTGACGGGACCCTTCTTCAAAAACCTAATCGGAAGCTCCTCAGCTGGGTTCACCGAGCTAATACTGACCGGCGAAAGGGTCGAAGTTGACATCAAAAGTGGAAATATCCAAGGAGCTACACCTCCTGATGCTCAGAAAAAGCCATACAGTAGGAAGAAAGAGTCCAATGCAGTGACTGGTCAAAAGAGTCGTCATGACCAACACGTGGGGGCAGTCCTGATCTCCGGTTCTGCGTCACATCGACAACAGCAAAGGGGAAATCAACAAAGGCCAGACGAGCCCAAAAGACAGTTTACCAACATCAACATGCCGCTGTCTCAAGCGCTACAACACTTGTTGAGGATGAATCTGATTGCATTTATAGGACCTCATCCAAACCCCAAAACTTCTTCTCCTAACTACAATCCTAATGCAACATGTGCTTATCATTCTGACAGTCCCGGGCATGACACTAACGATTGTTGGGCATTGAAGTACAAAATTCAGAATTTGATTGACGCCAAGGAGATCGAGTTTGATCCTCCAGAGACTCCAAATGTGATCACTACTCCTATGCCAAGACATTGAAAGCGTCTTGTTCATTTTGAATTTTCAATTGTAATTTCTTTTGTTATTGAAACAATTATCTATTAATGTCAAACTTTGTTTCATTAATGCATTGCATATGTTTGTCTTGATTTGATCCACTCATTTTCATTACATTTAAACTATGCTTTTTACTCTCTTTATGACATTTAACTCTTGCTAAAAGTTACAAGCCTTTAGAGGGAGGATGACGAAAACAATGCCATAATCTCATACAATATGCTTTTGAACAGACCTTGCTGACGATGTACAAACATTCTTTCAAATCCTAAACACTGGAGTTATAAGGAAGATAATACCTAGTCAACCCCTTCGAGCCAAAGAAGTAGAAGTTTTCTTTCTTACACAAATCGAAACCTTTAATCAAAACCTGGGGCAGGGTAGTCTCTCAGTTGATTCAAATGCGCGTTTAGCCGCAAACTCTCATTTCGTAATACAATGAATGACATCAAAAAAATTCCTCTGAAATTAAAAGACAGTGAGGGTTTCCTACCAAATAGGCAGTCATTATCTCTAAAAAAAAAGAAAATCCCACTAAGTCAAAACCTACGAAGGAGACTTAAGAAAAACTGGGGCATCCCGCTGACTGTAATCTCAAAACAAGAACAGTTAGGCAAAAATTAGGGATAACGAATCAAAAGAAAGAGGTCACTACAAATCCTCAACAACATGAAGAAAAAAAATGTTGCAAAAACTGACTTCCTTCCGACAAACTTAACTTGTATGAGCCATCACCAACGCGTCATTCCAGACTCAATTGGAGTTCAAACGCACAATTTACTGAGCTTAGGACTGAAGAACATCACGAAGAACGGGTGGGTACAAATACACTTTGAGCCTTTATCCTTTGTTTCTTAAACCGTGAACCAAGCCACATTACAACCCTTCAAAATTCCTAATTGAAGCATGGGTTAGTTCGAAAGCATACTGTTACAAAAGGTATCCTGACTCCTGTAAGGCTTTGCTCTAAATCTCGAGTTGAATTTTTCTTACGAAATTTCTTTACTTGCTAAAATGCATTTTCAAAACTTCAAGACAAACATAAACTTTGCATTACTTGAATATCACTGTTTGCATATGGCTATTTGTTTGACAGCGGAGAAATTCACACAATGAATATCCAGTGAACGAAAGCTCTCTCAGTGAACAAAATCAATTCAAGAAGGATGACACTTCCATTGAAAAATCTCCTATCAACAGGGGGACATGACATGTCACTATCCAAAACACCTGGGGCAATCCAGTCAAGATTCCAAGAAATCTCTCAAGAAGTGCAGATTAACTAGGGGCAAGTCTCCATCTCCGTCACTTGAGGAATTGAACGTCAATCTCAGCAAAGGGTTACGTACAATCAAACATTTTCTGGCAATGCCACAAACACTTGCTACTAGGGGAAATGCCAAATTTCCCCAAAATCCTTCTCATAGGATGACTCCCAGCAAGGGTTTAATCTCTGAAAATTTCCCCCAGCTGAGACAACCTCAAGAGTCCTCGAAGACTTTCCCCAACGAAGTCGTCACCTCTCTAGCAGACCGCAACAAGGTTTATTTCACCAAAAAACTACAAATTCCCCAGTTTGAGTTTGCCTTTCCAACTACTACAAATCAAAGGACCACAACTCCCTTTCCCCTGTAGACTACTCTACAATCCCCAGCAAGTTACTGTGAAACCTGGACCCGACCAGATATCAGTTCAACTTCGACGCCAGTAGAGCAACGGACAACCAAGACTCCAGAACTCTTTTCCCAAGCAAGAATCAATACTCTCCATAGAGTTTTCAATATTCCCCAGCGGAGTTCTCCTCAACATAACAAAACAGGAATCCCTGGTGGAAATATTCTAAGCAAAGTTTGAAGACACACCAACTTTTCAACAGCAGTCCAGGATTTAACGACTCCCCAGCATTTGTCAAGGATTTATTTTCTCAGACAAAAATACATTCATTAACATTTCACATTTCATACATCCTATTTGCATACATGATAAGTGCATACGACACAATCTCATTTATTTTGAAAACATCATGACATCATGCATTTCATGCATCACGACATTGCATACAACTAACATTCTACCCTTTTTCAGGAAAGATCAATCAACAGATGGCTAACATTAAACCTTTTCAAATTCCAGATTAATATCTGTAAAAAGCCAGGAAAACTATCCGCGGACGACTGATTGTAGATTAATACATGTAACAAGCCAGGAAAACTATCTACATGAAGAGATTGAAGATTAACACCTGTAACAAGTCATGAAAACTATCTTTCTTTCTCAGGTCAGAGATTAATACCTGAAACCAGACAGGATAACTATCTCATCGACCAACCTTTTCAAGTTCCAGATTAATACCTGTAACAAGCCAGGAAAACTATCCGTGGACAATTAATTGTAGATTAATACCTGTAACAAGCCAGGAAAACTATCTACATGAAGAGATTGAAGATTAACACCTGTAACAAGCCAGGAAACTATCATTCTTTCTCAGGTTAGAGATTAATACCTGAAACTAGACAGGACAACTATCTAATTGACCAGCTGAAGTAACCCTACACAAAATCCTTCTCTTTCCAAGATTCAGTTTCACACAGACTCATCATGAAGCAACCCTACACCGGTTCCTTCTCTTTCCAAGATAAAGTTTTACACGGACTCATCATGAAGCAACCCTACACCGGTTCCTTCTCTTTCCAAGATGCAGTTTTATACGGACTCATCATGAAGCAACCCTACACAGGTTCCTTCTCAGGGAATTTCAGATGAAGTTTTACACTGACTCATCATGAAGCAACCCTACACCGGTTCCTTCTCTTTCCAAGATGCAGTTTTACATGGACTCATCATTGAAGCAACCCTACCCAGGTTCCTTCTCACTTCCGGATGAAGTTTTACACGGACTCATCATCACGAAGCAACCTTACACAGGTTCCTTCTTTCCAAGATGAAGTTTTACACAGACTCATCATGAAGCAACCCTACACCGGTTCCTTCTCTTCCCAAGATGCAGTTTTACACAGACTCATCATCAGGCAACCCTACACAGGTTCCTCCATTCCAAGATGCCGTTTTACACGGACTCATCATGAAGCAACCCTACACAGGTTCCTTCTCTTTCCAAGATGCAGTTTTACACGGACTCATCATGAAGCAACCCTACACAGGTTCCTCCTTTCCAAGATGCAGTTTTACACGGACTCATCATGAAGCAACCCTACACAGGTTCCTTCTCACTTCCAGATGCAGTTTTACACGGACTTATCATCAGGAAACCCTACACAGGTTCCTCCTTTCTAGATGCAGTTTTACACGGACTCATCATGAAGCAACCCTACACAGGTTCCTTCTCACTTCCAGATGCAGTTTTACACGGACTTATCATCAGGCAACCCTACACAGGTTCCTCCTTTCCAGATGCAGTTTTACACAGACTCATCATCAGGCAACCCTACACAGGTTCCTCCTTTCCAGATGAAGTTTTACACGGACTCATTATTAAGCAACCTTACACCGGTTCCTTCTCTTTCCAAGATGAAGTTTCACACGGACTCATCATCAAATAACCCAACCTTCCGATACAGTTCAGATATGCTCCAGACACGGACGTCATGCTGGCAATCATCCAATTCCAGCTTATAGATACAGTCCAACAATCATTTCTGGATGGCATCTCTAAGCCCATCTCCAACAACTATCCATTATCTCTCCAAATGGCATCTTTAAGCCCATTCCCTAAATTTATCAGCTAACACATCTTCGAGTGCAAATTTCTGGGCACTCTAGTGTTCAATCATCTTCCACCTTCAAGTCATGAATGGCAGATTTACCAATCTAACTCTTCAGGTGTAAGAAGATTGAACAGGGGCATCTGTTGCACCCCAAAATTTTCCCTCTCGTTCCTCAAAGAATCACCCTGGATCTTCAAGTTTTGCTTCCATCCAGTTCCAAGCCTTGAATTGTAAATTTTCCAAGAAAATCACTCACAAGGGGAAAATGGTCATTTGCACACTGAAAAGTCAAACTTTGACTTTTGGATCAAAATCAAATTTCAAGAATCATATTTCATCAAGACATGTTGAAATATGAAGTTTGTTTCATCAAGAAATCCAAAAAGCCAAAATTCTAAATACTTAGAATTTTTTCTGAGTGTTTAAGAAGCATGACAAAACTCAGAACTTCGGACCAGATTATCACCATAACACTCAGAAAATTCTGGACACTCTTAAGGCAGAGTTTGGTCAGGACTTCTGGGCAGGTTTTCACAAAAGCTTCAGTCAGAGCTTGCCAGGGTAATTCAAAGAAGGTTAAGAAGCATGCTGCAAGCTTTCTAGAAAGTCTGAAAGCTCCTTCAGAATATGCTGGAGCCAGAAGACAAGAAGATCAGATGCTACGCTGAAGCAGAACTTCTGGTCCATAACTAAGCCATGGTGTAGAATCTCACATTGTAGGATTTCTGGTTATGATAAGTCTCATCATCATTTAATGCTCACAACCACTTTCTGAGTCTTTATCCAAAGGATTTTCACCACGTGTACCCCTACTGCCTTGGGAAGACAAACTTTTGTGCAAAAGTATGCTAAGCCCATGCGCTGCTTCTACTTTTCCTTAATTCATGCTGACAAATCCAGCTTAGGCGTTGTTAACTATCCTACTTGGTGCATTGAACCACGCTTGTTTAAGCTTACTTCAAGAGTAAGTCAGTATCTAGTGTATGATGTTGGTGCCACTTGACCTCTCCAAACTACAAAACCTTTGCCTATAAATAGAACACCTTTGGCCATTGAAAAGAGGTCAGAAAAATTTGAGAAAGAGAGTAAAAATTCCAAGAGTCCAAAAAGATTGCAAACACAAAAATACAAAACCTTAGCATTTGATTCTTGCATTAAAACTCCATTTTTTCCTCAAGTTATTTCTTGACCAAAACCACCCATACAGTTCCTGATATACATTCAAAAGCCATCCAAGATTTTGTAGTCAAACAGTAACACATTCTCCACCAATATCCACCTCAAAGGGTCAGAACTTTATCCCTTGGTTGTTCCAAAATTTTCTAATTATTTACAACTCAAGTTGAAAGTTTCAGCCTGCTGAACACATGAGGAAGCTGTTCAGAACACCACAAGTAGTCAGAACCAGGTTCCAGCTCCTAGAGTATTTTCCAGCTGCAAGGTAAGTTTTCTGCTGACTCTCATCATACTAATTAGGCGTTGTCAGATTTTGCATATTTAACACAATGTAGATATTCTGATTCTGATGATGCACATATTCTGAGATTTCATGCATTTTCCTGCCTAAGTAGAAGGAATCCCAGTTCAGAGTTTCATAAAGAAATTAGTACTCAGAATTAAGATTAGAAAATTCATGTTGCTTCTGATTTATGTTTCTGATATTTCATGAAACTTGTCATAACTGTTATATGTGCAACTTCTGTTCTGTTAAGAAATGACTAAGTTGTAGATGTTCTGACTAGCATGGAGAGAGGCAAAGTTCTGACAGTTGCATCATAACTTCTGAAAACTTCTGAATTCTCAGAAGATCCAGAACTTCTGAACTTCCATATTTCTACTAACGTTGTTTCTGTTTGTGCAGCAAGTTAGAGAACTTCTGACTTCTTCTGTTTCAACATTTACACTGATTTTGTCTTCTTTCCTTTATTATTTATTTTCATCACTTTTATCTTTCATTAATCAAAAAACACCAAAAATATTTCATATTCATTATCATATTTTATTTCTTTTAACATAAAAAGACAAAAAATATAGGCAAAGTTCTGACAGTTGCATCATAACTTCTGAAAACTTATGAATTCTCAGAAGATCCAGAACTTCTGAACTTCCATATTTCTACTAACGTTGTTTCTGTTTGTGCAGCAAGTTAGAGTCAGAACTTCTGACTTCTTCTGTTTCAACATTTACACTGATTTTGTCTTCTTTCCTTTATTATTTCTTTTCATCACTTTTATCTTTCATTAATCAAAAAACACCAAAAATATTTCATATTCATTATCATATTTTATTTCTTTTAACATAAAAAGACAAAAAATATTTTCTTAAACAAAACTTATTTCTTTTCTTAAATAAATAAGCATTTTACATTTCCTGTACATTCTTATCCATTTCAATGTGGTTGTAATAGTAACCTAGGATTTAATTTGCAATCTCCATTCATAAATTTGTACACCCCATCCCCCTAAATATTGTAATAGTGTAGGACTTTACATTTCTGCACTTTTATTACTTTCAAATATTGTTAGTAATTAGAGTGTGTATGGGAAGACTAAAACCAATGTTAGAAAACCCTAATTCAAGACAAAATTATGCATGCAATCAAATACACTTGCACACTAGCACCCCTAGGGTGATTCCACTTGTTGCCTTACAAAAATGGCCATGTTGTGCATGTGAGATGTCTTAGTATAAACAAAAAATACAAGATCATAGTCCCTCGATGATGCTATCAAAGTTGCCTTTCTAAATGATCTTAGTCCAAAAAGAAAAAGTGCTAAGTCATCTCACAACATTGCTATCATGGTCATACGATGACCCAATGCCCGTCCCTTCACATCCAACCATGGGGCTTCTTACCAAAACAATGGTAAGATAGCAACGTCTAAAGGAGGAGGAAAAGAACACCTACGACCTTTTGAGTAGGTAGAATGCTCCTAATTACTTGCTCAATTTCAAAACAAACATCCTTGCTATTTTCAAAAACAATCACATACACTTTCAAAACACTTTCCAAACGTGAAATATTTTCAAAAGCTCAACACCTTTGTATGCATTCTTACGAACGAGAATTGTTACAAAAGTTTGCCTAAACGATTGCGCCTTTTCAAAATACTTTCAAAAACCACACAAAGCATATTTTCAAACTAAAGCAAGTGATCTAGAAAGTAACTAAGAGCCCATGGAAAACCATGGATGAAAAGGGTGCTAATACCTTCCCTTTTCATAATCTACCCCCTGAACTCAAGAAAACATCTCTAAAGGTCTTTCCTGTGCTTTTTCACCTTTCCTTTTTGGATAAAAGAAAAGTCGATGGCGACTCTTGCTCAACCGCAACATTTGCAAACACAAACGAAAAACCCTCAAGTCAGTTCTCCCACCATATCACACTGTGTATGGGGAAAGGTCCCGTACCAAGAAGGATGACCACCAGTCTGTTAATGCTTTCTTGATTTCCAATCCAACTCCTGTTCAAAGACAATCTTCCAATCATCAACGGTTTGAGGCTCCGCAAAGATAATACACAAGGATAGGCATGTCGCTATCCCAAGCCTTACAACACCTGTTAAAGGCTAATTTGGTGACATTGTGTGATCCTCCGGCCAATCCAGATACCTCATCACCTAAATACAATCTGAATACCAAGTGTGCATATTACTCGAATAGTCCCGGGCATGAGACTGACCAATGATGGGCACTGAAGAATAAAATTCAAGACTTAATAGACAACAAGACCATTGAATTTGATCCTCCTCCAACTCCGAATGTAATCACCTCGCCTATGACAAATCATGGCAAGGGTGTAAATGTTGTTGAAGACACCATTTTTGTTTCCTCCGTCGAAGACTTGACTACTCCATTAACCATTATAAAAAAGAATCTACTGAAAGCCGGGATTTTCCCTGGCTGTTTGAAGGACTGTGATTGTTGCGCCAAACAACTCAATGGATGCAAATGGCTGAAGGAAGGCGTTCAACACCTGATGAATAGCCACAAGATCCTATTTGATAAGACTATGTTCGCCAAAAGCTTGACCAATAAGATTGAAGACCTCTTTATCATAACGATCTCAAACAAGCCTCTTAGGATCTCCTCCAAGGGTCCTATCAGGATTTCAAATGAACCGACTGTCGCTCCTCTGGTAATTACCACCCCCGGGCCAATTCCATACTCTTCCAACAAAGCAGTGCCATGGAACTATGGTGCTGAGGTGTTTTACCATGGAATAAAGCAAGATGCTTGGATTGAAGAAAGAAAAGCTGATGACATTGGTAACATTACTGGCTCTGGTAAGGTGACCAGAACTGGGAGAATATTTTCACCCAACATCTCACCACCAACTGCTACAAAGGCGCCTGTCTGTATCACCACTTCTAAGCCTAGTACTGACACAAGGGGAAAAGAGAAGGTAGTTGAGCCTGTTGAGACAGGGATACCCGCAAAAGACATTGTTGTCGAGGAACCTTCCGCTCGAGAAATGGATGAGATCTTGAAAATTATAAAAAGGAGTGATTTCAAGATTGTGGAGCAGTTGAGGCAAACCCCTTCCAAGATTTCCATGTTGTCTTTGCTACTTTGTTCCGATGCTCATGCTTGGGCGTTAATCAAATTCTTGAAAAAGGCTCATGTCCCTCACGAGACCACGACAAACCAGTTTGAAAATTGTGTGGCAAGCTTGACGGCCAACAATTGTTTGGAGTTCTCAGATGTTGATCTGACACCACTGGGAAAGAACCATAACAAAGCTCTGCATGTTTCTGTTGAATGTAAGGGGACTACCCTAGCACATGTTCTGGTTGACACTGGCTCTTCTTTAAACCTGCTACCCAAGGGGGCTTTATACTGTTTAGACTGTGAAGGACTAGTTTTGAAACCAAGTGATATTATTGTGAGGGCTTTTGATGGGTCCAAAAGGACAGTTCATGGAGAGGTGGATCTCCTGATCAAGGTGGGCTCACAAATTTTCAACTCTACTTTCTACATCATGGATAGCCGTTCTGCTTACTCTTGTTTGTCGGGTCTCCCTTGGATCCACGAAGCAGGGGCGGTAACGTTAACCCTTCATCAAAAGCTCAAGTATCCGGTCAAAGGAAGGATTGTCACTGTCTGTGGTGAGGAGGAGTTCATGGTGAGCCACCTTAACTCTTTCAAATATGTGGAGATGGATGGCGAATTTATAAAAACCCTATGTCAGGCTTTTGAAGTTATGCCACCAATGGTTTCTACTGCCAAATTTTCCTCTGATGTGTCGAAAGCTGTTAAGGTCGTGCCAAAGATGGTTTCATTTAGAGATGCTCGTGCCGCAGTCGAAGAAGGAAGCTGTGATACTTAGGGGAAACTCCATGAGATCCTATTCAAATCAGACAAATGTGGTTTGGGTTTCACTATCAAGGCTCAGAAAGAAGTGAGGCACGCTCATGCAGGGAAGCCCCCTCTCTATATTGGAAGTCATGAAGCTAACGCTGTGGGTGATTCCGATGATGAGGTTGAATTTGAAGAATGGGTATACCCTACTATAATAGAGCTCAACAATTGGCACGCAAAGGACTTCGTTCCCATCTCCTTCGTTGAGGAGTAATTACTTGTTTATTGCTTTCTATTAATTCAAGAACATTTTGTCTGTAATATTAAACAATGACTTTAAAGCCACGTGCCTGGCCCGGGGCACTATGGTCCATTTGTCAAGGGTGTTATTTATGTTCATTTTATCATATGATCATTCAATACAAACCATTGGACTTTTTTTGCATTCGAACTTTTGTGCTCATTGTCTTTCTTTTTTCTTCAATGCATTTTTCAAAATAGCCATGTATCTTACATGCACACACACACACTCCTGCAGGTCTTCATCCACTCTGGATCTCATTGCCAATGACTACTATTACCGACTATGATTTCGAACACCCAATTAACCAAGCCGAAGACGAAGGCGAGGAAGATTGTGAAATACCGGGAGAACTAGCCAGACTTCTATTACAAGAGGAAAAAGCTATTCAACCACATGAAGAGTCAGTTGAAGTCATCAATCTAGGTACCGAGACAGACAAGAAAGAGATCAAGATCGGTGCTAACCTGGAAAGCAATTTCAAAAACAGATTGGTTCAGATGTTGCATGACTATGTGGAAGTGTTTGCTTGGTCGTATAAAGATATGCCAAGGTTAGATACTGACATTGTAGTTCATCGTCTGCCGACAAAGGAAGATTGTCCTCCTGTCAAACAAAAAGTTCGTCGCATGAGGCCTGACATGTCTGAAAAGATAAAAGCTGAGGTGATGAAACAATTTGATAAAGGATTCCTAGCTGTGACATCTTATCCTTAATGGGTTGCAAATGTGGTGCCAGTACCGAAGAAAGATGGAAAAATTCGCATGTGCATAGATTATAGGGATCTGAATATGGCAAGCCCTAAAGATGACTTCCCTCTACCTCATATTGATGTCTTGGTCGATAACACCACTCAGCATAAAGTCTTCTCTTTCATGGATGGTTTCTCCGGCTATAATTAAATTAAGATTGCTCCTGAAGACATGGAGAAGACCACCTTTGTTACGCAATGGGGCACCTTTTGTTACAAGGTCATGCCATTCGGGTTGAAGAATGCAGGGGCAACATATCAAAGGGCTATGGTAGCTTTGTTTCATGATATGATCCATCATGAAATAGATGTTTATATGGATGATATGATTGCAAGGTCACAAACTGAAGAGGAGCATCTCGATCATCTATCCAAGCTATTTGAGAGGCTGAAAAAAATACAAGTTTAGGTTAAACCCTAACAAGTGCACATTCAGAGTACGATCTGGAAAACTTCTAGGTTTTGTTGTCAGTGGTAAAGGCATCGAAGTCGATCCTGCCAAGGTAAAGGCCATCCAAGAAATTCCAGTCCCCCACTCTGAAAAGGAGGTTAGAGGATTCTTGGTTCGTCTGAACTACATCACCCGCTTCATATCTCACTTAACTGCTACTTGTGAACCAATCTTCAAACTCTTGAAGAAAGATCAAGTAGTATGATGGAATGATGAATGCCAAGCTTCCTTCAATAAAATCAAAGAATATCTGCAAGAACCTCCTATTCTCATGCCTCAATTCGAAGGAAGGCCCTTGATCATGTACTTGATGGTGCTAGAGAATTCTATGGGGTGTGATTTGGGCCAACATGACGAGTCTAGCCGAAAAGAGCATACTATTTAGTACCTGAGCAAAAAGTTTACCTACTATGAAACCAGATATTTACTGCTTGAGAAAACTTGCTGCGCTCTGGAATGGGCTGCTCGCTGGCTAAGACAGTATATGTTGACTCATACCACTTTACTGATTTCTAAGATGGACCCTATCAAGTACATCTTTGAGAAACCCGCTCTTTCCGGATGGATAACTAGATGGAAAATGATATTGACTGAGTACGATATTCAATACATAACGCAAAAGGCCATCAAAGGAAGTGTATTAGCAGATCATTTGGCCCATCAAGCTGTTGATGATTATCAGTCTATGAACTTTGACTTCCCGGATGAGAATATCATGCTAGTGACCGACTGCATAAGACTTGGGCCGTATGACGGACCCGAACATGGATCCTGATGGACTATGGTCTTCGATGGGGCTTCCAACACCTTGGGTAACGGAATTGGTGTTGTGATAATCTCCCTTGAAGGTTGCCACACTCCTTTCACTGCCAGACTATGCTTTGATTGTACGAACAATATGGCTGAGTACGAAGCATGCATTTTGGGTCTGAAGGCTGCCATTGATTTGAGGATCAAGCACTTACATGTATTCAGCAATTTCATTCTGGTGATTAGCCAAGTAAAAGGAGATTAGGACACTAAACACCCTAATATCATTCCTTACAAGGAACTTATGCTATCTCTAATTCCTTACTTCGAAGAGATCACCTTTGAACACTTCCCTAGGGAAGAAAATCAGTTAGCCGATGCTTTGGCCACAATGTCTTCTATGTTCAAGGTCAAATGGGACAATGAAGCTTCCATGATTACAATTGAGAGATTTTACGAACTTGCACACTGCTATGAGCTTGACACTGATGCTGAGAAGCCATGGTACCATGAGGTGAAGAGATACCTTGAACCACAAGAGTATCCCGAAGGAGCTTCCATCAATGATAGAAAGTTCTTACGAAGATTCTTAGCCAAATTCTTCCTAAGTAATGGAATCTTGTATAAACGCAACCATGATTCTATTCTACTTCGATGTGTGGACAAGAAGGAGGCAGAGGAAATTATGGAAGACATGCATGATGGGCTCTTTGGGCCCACTCTAGCGGACATACTATGGCCAAGAAAATCCTGAGAGCTGGTTACTATTGGTCAATGATGGAGGCTGATTTCCATCACCATTCAAGGACTTGCCACAAATGCCAAATATATGCTGACAAGGTCCATGTGCCCCCTATTCCTCTTAACGTCATGACCGCTCCGTGGCCATTTGCAATGTGGGTGTTGTACCCCAAAATTTGCCCTCCTCTTTTTCACAAGAAATCACAGCATCGGGCTTTTCCTGATTTTTCAGATTGACTTAAGAATCGATCAAACAGACTTTTCTTACCAGTCACACAAAATTAGGGCTTCCATTGATTTAGAATCAGTTCAAGCAGATTGTTAGGGTTTGTTTGAGTTTGGCTCAGGGTTTGATCAGGCAGATGCTTCTTTAACAATAAATCAAGAATCAGGGTTTGCACGCGCATTCTCGGAAGAATTTGAATCCACAGTGTCTTAATTGGCTGTTACACTGCTTTGACGCCTGCTCAAGATTTCGGTTTGTTTCTCAAAAACCTGAACCTCTGGGTTAGAAGCTGAGGCTTCTGGTTGAAAATTTGTAGTGTTTGGTTTAATCAGTAAAAGGAAAGGCATATGGACGTTTGTTTGATTAAATGTGCAATGCTTATGGTTAATTGGAACGCCGGGTTTATTATTGGTTAATGCGAAGTTGCAAGACTACAGTGTTTATTAATTATTTATTTTATCTAAGTTAAAATAATTGGAATGCATTTCCAGTTGTTTTAATTCAAGAGACTTAAATAAATAAATAAACAGTGAATTAGAGAATTATATGACAAAAGGACTTTTATTTATTTTTAATCATTGGTACAAGTGTTATTTAAATACAGTAATTTTATTTACAAGTATTTATAATAATATTTATTACAAATGATTAAAATAAAATAAAGCTATATCCTAATTTTCTTGAAGTCTTCATATTCTACTGTTGCATCCTTTGCTCAACTGGTATTTACCTGCAAAAAGAAAAAGAAAGAAGTCAAACACAGATGAATTAAAAAAGAGCATTTTCAGACAGTTAATCAAAAAAATTCATCATTAAAGGTGGTTGGCCGAAATCAGATTGTTTTGATTTTCATCATATTTTTCTCACCCTCTTTGCAAATCACAAGAAGACTCTCTCCTTGGTTCACAAAGAGTAAAGAAAAATTATATTGCAAGCATACAAATCATTAAAGAAATGTACAAGGCTGCATAATGCCAAAAACAAATTGCACAAATTCAAAATGTCAACAAAGTTGTAACTTCAAAACATGCCAAACCAAGTCACAAGTTTCAAACTAAGCAAACTAAATCCCAAAGAAACTGTACAAAGAAAATACAAGAAGCTGTCAAAACTGTCCAAAGAAGCCAATAAAGTTGTCAACAAGTACACAAAAGGCAGAAAATCTGGAAGACAAGAGATATGTAGAGGAAAGACAAAGTGCTAGCAACTTGTAAAGCCAATTTCACCATTTCCCAACCAAACACCTTTTCAGAAACAACTATTCTAAAGCAATATAATATGCTTTAATAGAGAGAGAAAAGAGAGAGAGAAGGGGAGAGGATTACAGTGGGCAGGCTTAGGAAAAGGATATAACAAAGAAGTATCAGAACAATAAAAAAAAAGGCAGAAGACACATAAAAAAGATACCACAAAACTGTAAAGAGATAACAAAAAAAGCTCTCAAGCCTGTAACTTTAACAAGCTTCAAATCTGTTACAGAGGCAAGCCATAAGCCTGTATCTGTAAACACAAACAAATCGGCCTTCAAGCAAGAAACCACAAAAAAACTGATAAACCTCATGCCTGCCTGAACAACAAGTCTAAAAAGCTTGTTCATTCTTTAAAAACCTGCATAATACCAGTTACAAGCCATACAAGCCTGCTCTAACTACCTTAAGCCTGTCAAAACACAAGCTTACAAACTGAAGCAAGCCCTCAAATCAAAAAAGCCTGTATAAAAAAACACAAGCCAGAACAACCTGTTTCAACACAAATCAAGAACATGTGCCAACAAAACCTTGAAGCCTGCTAAAACCACCAAGCCAGTCCAAATACATTAACACATCCAAATATCTGAACCAAGTCAGAATCAAACAAATCCAAACAACTCTCAGATTCAATATTATCATCATTGATAAAGAGCCAACTCAGAATCAAATCCAAAAGAGAGAGGAAAAGATCTCAGATATTAATCATCATTGAAACAAAGCCAGAAAGCAATTCAGAAGCAAAAATACTGAGGAAAAAGCAACAACAACATCATCATACTCAGAATCAAAATCATCATAGCATTGGAAATAAAGCAAGCAAGCAAAAGAGGAAAAGAAGTTTCAGAAACAGATATCCTAGCATTTTCAGATTAAAGCATCATCATTAAACGAAAGCAAGATACAAAGTACCAGGGAAGCCAGCAAGCCCTCGTCATCATACTCCCTCGCCTTGGCCGCCTGAGGACGCCTCCTGTCCACTTCTCCTCCTCCGTCTCCAAAAGCCAACAAAGGTATAAATTCTCCTTCCCTTTTCTTTAAACACCTCACACAACAATAATAACATAGAAGATCAGAATGTGTCAAAAAACAATAATGAGCAAGACTAAAATCCAAAACCCTAAAACATAAAAAAGGAAATCGTTACCTTTTCGTGTCGCCGCCTTGCTTGACCATGGAGGGAGGAGGAGTTGGAGGTGGCGCCTAGTGGCCATAGGTGGAGTTCGTTCAGGAGCTTTGCTTAAAGAAAGATGAAGAGGACGAAGAAAGGTAGAGAAACGGCGCCGCTCATCAAACTGTACAAACCTTTGTTCTGGAACAAAACAAAATAACCCTAAACAAAACTGTGAGCGCTTAGTTGGGCCTGCCCCTTTGACAAATCCCTAGAGCCCAATGTTTTCAGCATGCGTACCCCCCCCCCTCTGTTTCTCCTTCAAATTTTTATTTGGGCCAAGAACAAACTCTAAAGCCCATTTAGTTCCCTTTTCTCATTATTTTTTTTCTCATGTTTATAATTTAATCTCTTTTTTTTATATATATCACCTTATTTCTTTTTTTACATAACTTATTTTGTTAAGTAAGAAATATTAATCTTTTGTACAAAAATGTTTTTAATATTTATTACCTTTTACAAAAATATGTAAATCTTAGGTTTATTAAGTGTAAACATTTTTTCTTTTATTAAACCTTTTCTTTTGTTTAATTAGATCTTGTGCATAAAAAACATTAAAAAATATATAAATAATTAGTTTGTTTTGAATTAAATACTTTTTTCTTTAAAACCCTTTTATTTATATAATATTAACAAAAACACAACAATAATAATAATACTTAATTTATATCATTTGTAAATAATCACATGCATGACACAATACTTTTGTTTATCTTTGATTCTTATACATTGCTATATTTTACATTGAGAATGCGATTCGATTTGGTTGTAAATATTATTTGGACACTACCATCCTGATAAGACTCATCCCCATTTGTAAACATTTGTACCCCCATCCCCAGATACTTATTTGTAATAGCTTAGACTTTAAATTCCTGCAATTTATCGCTTTCTATATACTGTATAGTAATTAGGGTTTGTATGCGAAGATTCAAAATCAATCGCTAGATAACCTAATACAAGACAAATGCATGAAAATAAATACACAACTCACACTTGCACCCCTAGGGTAATCCCGCTTGTTGCCTTCAAAAATGGGCCATGTTGCATGTTGAGTGTCTTTGGCAAAACAAGAACAAATCAAATGATCATAGTCCCTCGATGACGCTTTCTCAAGTTGCCTAAAAAATGATCAAGTCCCTTAAAGGAAAAATTGCCAAAGACACTTGGCACTATTGCATTCATGGTCTAAACGATGACCCGTGCCCGTCCCGTTAACATCCTAACGCAAGGTTGTTCACCAAATACAATGGTGAAACAATACTGTTAAAAGGGTTAAAAAGCATAAGAAAGATCTTTGAGTAAAATAGGGTAGACAACTCTTAGTTACTTGATCAAACTTGCAAAACACACTTGCCTACTCTTCAAAACACACTTCACAAACACAACTTCCAAAACAACTTTCAAAAACATTGAAACATCTTTTCAAAAATACAAACACCTTTGTAAAACATTCGAGTAAAGAATTGTTACAACGGTTGCCTAGACAAGGCATCTCTTTCAAAACATTTTCAAAACCACAAATACACAAAGCACCATTTCACACAATTGAAAATCAAGGCAAGTGATCTAAAACAAGTAACTAAGAGCCGATGGATAACCATGGATGAAAAGGGTGCTAGCACCTTCCCTTTTCATAATCTACCCCCCGAACCCACGAAAACATCTCAAAGGTTTTTCCTGTGCTTTTTAACCTTTCCTTTAGGATAAAATAAAAAGTCGGTGGCGACTCTTGCTAAACCGAACATTTGCGAAAACAAACGCAAAACCTCAAGTCAGTTCTCCCACCGTATCACAGTGGGGCATTGATATGATTGGAGAGATCAAACCTACTGCTTCCAATGGACATCGCTTCATTCTAGTCGCTATCGATTATTTCACCAAATGGGTCGAAGCCGCCTCATTTGCCTCAGTCACTAAGAACATGGTAGCCAGATTCATCAAACATGACCTCATCTGCCGCTATGGTATCCGTGAAAGGATCATCACCCACAATGGGACTAACCTCAACAATTCTATGATTACAGAACTTTGCACTCAGTTAAAAATTAAGCATCACAATTCTTCTCCTTATAGATCTAAAATGAATGGCGCAGTGGAAGCAGCCAATAAAAACATTAAGAAGATTGTGCAGAAGATGGTAGTAGCCTACAAATACTGGCATGAGATGTTACTGTTTGCTCTTCATGGCTATAGTACTTCAGCTCGGACATCAACTAGGGTAACTCCCTTTTCTTTGGTCTATGGCATGGATGCTGTTCTGCCAGTGGAAGTTCAGATTCCATCATTAAGGATTATGAATAAGGCAGGCCTAGGCAAGGACGAATGGATTCAGACAAGATTGGATCAATTGAACTTGATCGATGAAAAGCGAATGGCTGCCGTTTGTCATGGTCAAATGTACCAAAAACGTATGATCAAGGCTTTTAATAAAAAGATCAGGCCTCGAATATATCAAGATGGTGATTTGGTAACAAAGTGAATCATTCTTCCACAAGGCGACCCCAGGGGAAAATGGACTCCCACTTACGAAGGGCCATTTGTTGTCAAGAGAGTTTTCTCTGGTGGTGCCATGATGTTGACTACCATGGACGGTGAAGACTTCCCACATCCTGTGAATGCGAACATAGTTAAAAAATACTACGCATAAGAGACCCGCTAGGTTGACGCACCTAGACAAGATAAGGGGATCCCAGAAAACCAAAAGTTTTGGGCAAAAATTAGGGATATATGCAAAAGATTGTACACCCGACAAGTTGAAAACCCGAAAGGGAGACTTGGGCAAAAATGGGTATCCTGGTGGGCTTAAAACCCGAAAGGGCGGTCCAGGAAAAAGTTAAGGATTAAAAGTGTATGACTATGTCCTATGGGATCACCACAATAAACTTTATTACCAAGGTTCGAGTTCAAGCGGTCCAAGATTAGTCAAATTAATTTCTGTCAACGACAAGGGGCATTCAAAGACATTGGGGCAATAGTAGAGTCGGAACACGATGAGATCACTTCCACATGGATATCATCTTTATTTTCAATTTTGTTTTCCTTTCAACGAGTTCCTCTTACTAGGATCTCCATCTCTTTGTACAAAAACGCCTATTCATGGGAAAAATATCAATACAAATATACTTTAAAGTGCAAACTTTCTGTTTTTATTTTGAATATAAAAATGTCCAATGACTAAAATTAAATGAACATATGCATGTGAACATGATTAAAACTATTTGACACATGTGTCATGTTAAGCAGCAGCAAGCATCTCTTTAATGTATATGGAATATCCCCAGAGTTATTTCATTAGCATTATCCCCACAAGGACGGCTACAATAAACCAATCCCCAACAGAGTTGCCCACAAAAGTCTCTTTGCATAGGTTGATCCCCAGCCAGAGTCTCAATCTCTTGACAACTCTCTCCCCAACTAAGTTGGTCCTAAAAGATGAAGCCTTGTGGATCTCTTCCTAAAAGAACTCACCTCGTCAGTAGTTTGTCAAGTATTCCTCAACAAGGTTTATTTCTTCAACAAGGTTTATTTCCCCAGCAAGGTTTATTTCCCTAGATAAATTTGTCTACCCGAGATGAGTCTATCCTCTCCAACTTGAGTTTGCATCTCATACTATTACAAATAAGAGTGACACAACCCCTAATCCCCAGTGAAGTCACCAACAAAGTCATTGCTATCTCCAAATGTTGTTGTGAAGCCTGAAATCTAACCAGATAACAATTTTAACTTCATTAAGTCGTTGTGAAGCCTGGATCTGACCAGATAACAGTCAACTTCATTGTTCAAAATACTATGAAGCATGGACTCGACCAGATAATAGTGTAACTTTTCAAATACTATGAAGCCTGGCCTCGACCAGATAATAGTATAATTTTCAGTTACTATGAAGCCTGGCCCCAACCAGATAATAGTACACTTTTGAGTTACTATGAAGCCTGGACCCGACCAGATAATAGTTAACTTCTCAAGACACTATGAAGCTTGGACCCAACCAGATAAAAGTTTAAATCTTCGAGACATTGAAGAACCTGGACTCAACCAGACAAGGGTTTAACTTCTTTTCCCCAGTAGAGTTTGCCTCTACCCCAGTAAGTTATTGTGAAGACTGGACCCGACCAAATATCAGTTCAACTTTATCTTTCCAAGCAAGTTATTGTGAAGCCTGGATCCGATCAGATAACAATTAACTTTATTCTCTCAGAAATTAGTTGTGAAGCCTGGAATCCGACCAGATAACAACTAGTTTCAAGCAAGTTACTGTGAAGCCTGGATCTGACCAGATATCAGTTCAACTTCACCTTTTCAAGTAAGTTACTGTGAAGCATGGACCTGACCAGATAGCAATTAACTTTATTCCCTCAGAAATTCGTTGTGAAGCCTGGAATTCGACCAGATAGTAACTAGTTTCAAGCAAGTTACTGTGAAGCCTGGATCCGACCAGATAACAGTTCAACTTCAAGAAAATTTCTAAGAAGCCTAGAATCCGACCAGATAACAGTTAATTTATTCTTCCCCAATAAGTTACTGTGAAACCTGCAATCCAACCAGATAGCAATTGACTTCCTCATCCTCAACAAGTTGGTGTGAAACTTGGAGTCTGACCAGATAACAGTTAACATTCAAGAGATAATCCCCGGCAGAAGCATTATTTTAACAAAATTTGAAGATATGTATATTCTTCATCCCCAACAGCAATCCGGGATTCAGCTTCCCAGAACTCCTCAGTAGTAGTCAATGATTTATTTTCCCGGACAAATATGCATCTAAATAAAATCCCACATTCATACATCATAGTATATGCATACGAAACATATTTAACACAATCTCATTCATCTTGAGAACGCCATGCATACATCTGCATTTAACTAACCCTTTTTCCCACAGGCAAAACATCAAGTTTTAGTATAAATCGACCAAAGATTTATGCTGATACTTCTTCCAGTATTTATCATCATTCCTCTAAATGGCATCTATAAGCCCATTCACAATACATATTCGAGTGCAAATTTCTGGGCACTTTAGTGTTCAATCATCTTTCACCTTCAAGTCACGAATGGCGGATCCGCCAATCTAACTCTTCAGGTTTAAGAATATTGAACAGGGGCAGATGTTGTACCCCAAAATTTTCCCTCTCATTTCTCAATAAATATCTCATAAGATCTCCATTGATTCAAGACTACACAAGGTTTGATCAGCTCAAGACACCTCCTCAAACACTGACAACTCAAAATTAGGGTTTGAGTTTGTACAAAGATAATTGAACTTCTAATGCCTTATATGACCTTAATGGATCATTTTGGATCCCCAAGATTGCTCATGTTAAGTTTCAGGCTTTGGGGTCACATTTTTGCTCAGTCAGTTGATTAGTTGACCTAAAATCAATTGTATTAGGGAAAAGTCAAATATGGTCAATTTGTAGTCAAACTTCATAATTTTTGATCCATATCAACATTATGAACTCATATATGTCAATTGATCAAGTTTGGATCATAATTCCTCAAAGAAATTTGATCAGAACACCAAAAGGGCAAAATGGTCAAAATTAGGGTTTTGATTGAGAAGACTCAGTTCTTGACTTTTGACCAAGAAAATGACTTATTGGTTTAAGACATGATCTTAAGGATTCAAATGAACCATATTGACCTAATTTCATAATTCAAATCACCTCTTAAGAGCATTGGATTGACATATGAATTTCAGTCAACTGATGAAAAGTCAACTGTACACTGAAAAGTCAAACTTTGACTTTTTGATCAAAATCAAGTTTCAAAAATTATATTTCATCAAGACATGTTAAAATATGAAATTTGTTCATCAAGAATTTAAAAAGTCAAAATTATCTTTGAATAGTCAAAATTATCTTTGAAAAGTCAAAATTCTAGGACTTAGAAATTTTTCTAAGTGTTAGAAAGTTAATATTTTTTCATAACTTTGTGCCAAATTTCCACCATGATGCAAGATGATTCAAGGAAAACTTCCAACATGAAAGTTGTAGATCTCAATGAGATATAAAATATTGTAGGGCAGAACTTTTTCTATAAATTCTTGGATTTCAAGTTATGAATTTATGAACACATGTCCATTAAACTAAAAGACTTAGTGAAATTTTGCCCTAGTTAGGCAGATTTTTGGTATTAACTTCATAGTAACTTTTCACATGGTTCCAAGTTGATTATTCAAAAATGTCCAATATAAAGGTTATGGAGGATGTTACAAGCTTTCCAAAATGCCCAAGAACTCATTGAGATCATTCTTGAGCAAGGAGAATCGAAGAGATGAAGTTAGGGTTTCATTCTTGAATTATAGGTCATTTTGTGACATGCAAGAATTCAAATATAAAGCCCATACTGCATAATCTTTGCTTTGAAGGATTTAAACTTGTGTTTCACTCTATAATTAATGGTTTACACAATTGATTAAACCATTATCCAATTGATTCAAGCATTATCCAAATCAATTTTCCATTTTAGGGAGAAAGTAACATATCCATTCTTGTAAAGCAAGCTTTATGCACAAAGTCAGCTTCTTGAGCTCCTAAATTGTTTTATTTGATTACACTCCATCCACAAAGTCATAGGTATTGTGTTTAAAGTGGTTAACAACTCTATGAACCAAGTACAAGGCATGAAAACTTGTTTTGTTAAAAAATCACATGTTGAGCTTAAACATGTAAATTTGAATTCTGATCAACTAGAGCACTCCAAACCTTTTGCTTATAAATAGAGGAATTATTTATGAGATAGGACATGAATTCTAAGGCCCTGAAACTCCCTCAAACACTCACAAACTAGAAATTTCTCAAAAAACACCATTGATACACAGTCCTTCCCTTGAACTTGTATCTTTCATTTCCCTCGTGTGTTTTCCCTCAAAATCATTTGCAAAGCTTCTATACCTAAAATATAGTCCATCCCTGTCCTTGTTTTGGAACTGTAACATCTTTATCAACATCCTCCATAACCAAAAACAGAGGTCTGCAACTTGACTTCTCCAGACCATTCTAGCCATCCACAACTCAAGCTAAGCATTGTATTAGCTTCCTAGAGGTCCAAGAAAGCTAACCTGATCATCACAACTATTTGAAAGCAACTCAAACTCATTTCACGATTTCTAGTTCTTGAGGTATTTTTCTGAACTTTCATCTCTTCATTTAGGCATTGTTAGTGTTCTGGACTGGGCCGAGTAGGCCCAAAAGAAACGGTGAAGGCCAAACCCAAACGGTCTTGCAAGGGGTCACGCCGACCAAGAGGTCACATTCGTGCCCGACATTCTCTGCTAGTGCGACGTCCTCGACTTCATGCTACCCTGCTCGACCCCAGCTCAAGCACTCCTCCTAAGGAAGACTCTGTCCACTACACCATCACGTGGATCCCGAAAAGACCGCGTCCTCGTCCGTCCGTACTTCACGCCGAACATCCAGGAAGGAGACCACGTGCGAGTCCCCACTACACACGTAGAACCTGGCAGTTCCTCCATTGGGCCAAACCTGCCCGGCAAAATGAAGGGACCTTGGCCCAGCGCTGGGGGCTATAAATACCCTCTGTTCCCAGAGGGTCAAGTATTCATTCTTTGACCATACACACACTTTTGCCCTCTCGTACTCTTACTTACTTCAGCATCAGAGTGCTTTGCAGGTACCCCCCCCCCCATCTCGTTCAAAACTTCAGCTCGGAGCCAGCCGTGACGGTCCAAGTCTGATCAGGTTAGATCACTGGCGCCGTCTGTGGGAAACTAGCTTCCCTGTCTTGCAAAACTCAAAGACCAAAGCTCAACTCAACTACCACTGTCATGGTTGACCCAACTCGCGATGATCAAAACGTCCGCGTCGTCGACACCAATAACGGCCCCGCAGACAAAAACGGACACCTCGACAACACCGGCAACCCCGGTCACAACACCATCCCTGCGTCAACTTCCCCCGGAACTTCAACCTACCGCGACGGAGATAATGCGTCGTCTTCCTCGGTCCCTCCGCCACTCGAAGAGGACGATGCAGCTCTCACGAACTACCGGGTTGCCCAATTTCAGGAAGTTCCCGTCCCCGTCGGGGCAGACGCCAAAACTCAAGCGCTGTTCGCAGCGATCAATCAAGCAAATTACCTCATCTTCGCCCAAGGGGAAAGACTGAGGGCACTTGAAGACAACCGAAGACCCCCGAGGAGGCATCGGAGACCCCATACTCCACCTCCTCGAGTGACTGAAGTCCAACTCCTGTCTCCCCCGCAGAGACATTACAGAGATACCTCTCAAAGCCCGTCACCCCGCCCATCGGGGAAACGGCCCCCTTTGGAGAGGCAGCCCATCATCCAAGCCGGAGGACGTGGTCGCGACCCGGCGAGACATGAAAGAAGACACTCCAGAGACGGGCGTGTAAGAACCAACCAACGGGCACAACGCTCGAAAGAGGCCCAGCACGACCAGGACCGTCGTGCCCGACAGTACTACAGGTCCTCATCTCTGTCCCCGGAGAGGAGCGACGAGGACGACCCCCGCGGTCCGCTGTCGCATGCTATCATGGAAGCGCCCATCCCCCCGGGCATGGAGAAACCCCCACACTTGAAGGAGTACGATGGAGTCGCGGACCCGATCGACCACATAGACGGGTTCGAGGCTATGCAGCATTACCACAATGTCTGGGGGCCCATCAAATGCCGACTATTCCCCACGACTCTCAGGAAGGCGACAATGGACTGGTACAAAGGACTCGCCCCGGGCTCAATCACCTCGTGGCGAAACCTAAAAAACCAGTTCATCAGTTCGTTCACAGCTTCTCGATGGCATCCAAAGACCGAGGCAACTCTCGAGGCCATCATCCAAAGACAGGATGAAACCTTGAGGGAGTTCATCAATCGCTTCAACCGGGAAGATATACAGGTCCCCTGCGCGGACTATATGAAGAGATATCTGCTGGATAGGGGGCTCCTCCCCGGCACGGAATTCAGAAAAGCCGTGGGCATCGAGCCACCCAGGACATTCGACGCCCTCCTCGAAAAAGCTCGGGCATACATGGACTACGAGGAGAGGGAAGCGGCCAACAAAGCCCGAGACCCCAGGACTCGTGGGTCTAACAGCAGCTCGCGCCAGGAAGCGCCTCCTCCTCGACGAACCGGGGAGAAAAGAAAAGAAGACAGACCCCGGTAAGTCCGAGAACAAAGAGGACCCTCGGGGCGTTTCACCGAGTACACTCCGCTCACAGCTTCCCGCGAGCGCATTCTGGAGGAGTGTGCCAGCAATGACTTCAAGGACGGCGGTGTCAAACGTCCCCGACCTGCTCCCGCCAAGCCCGGAGCAGACAAGAACACATATTGTCAGTACCATAGGAGCCATGGTCATCTGACTGAGGATTGCGTCCACCTCAAGGACACCATCGAAACCCTCATCAAGGGAGGGAGGCTCGCGCAATACTGGCGAAGCGACGCTCCCCGTCGTGACGCCCAGGAGACAAGGGAGCCGGAGGAAGATGCCCGACCATCTGACGAGTCGGTCCCTATCCAGACCGCCTTCTCTGTGACCAGGCCCGAGGACTTCGACATCCCCGAGCACCTGCAGGAGCCGCTCACAACGCACAGTAGGTGGGAATATTTCCCCTCCGCCTTGGTCATCAACGGCGGCGGATTCAACGACTTGACCATTAATTCGGCTAAGAGGAAGCTGGATGAGCTGGTCGACGCGGCGCCCCCGCAAACAGTGACGTTCGAAAGGGTGAAGTTCAGGTCAGAGCCCATCACCTTCTACCTAGAAGAGCTCCCCGGCGGAGCCCCAAACGCGGTCATCCCCTTACTGATAAGGGCAAGAATGGCCAATTTTGATGTGCATCGCATCCTCGTCGACGAAGGGAGTTCCGTCGACGTGATGTACAGCCAACTGTTCCGAACTCTACAGCTGGACGACTCACATCTCTCGCCGTATGTAAGGTCGGACTTACAAGGTTTCAACGGCTCGACCTCCAAGCCTTGGGGGTATGTCGAGCTCCTGGTTACATTCGGGGAAGGAACGGCGACAAGACAGGTCAAAGTACGCTTCCTCGTCATCGACTGCCCGTCTCTGTACAACTGCATCCTGGGGAGACCAACACTGGCAGAACTAACAGCGGTGCCCTCGACCGTCCACCTAAAGATGAAATTCTACACCAAAAGGGCACGGGTAGCTACTATCCAAGGAGACCTGGCCGCTGCTCGGAGGTGTTTCAACGCCGCATCTAAGGGACGCGACACTGTCGATGTAGGGACAAGGCCCGCCAAAAAGACACGACAGGAGCCCGACAAGCAAGAGTCCATCAAGGAAGAAGCCCAGAAAGCTCCACCAAAGGTCGACTCTATAGCTCTGGACACTCGTTTCGACCAGGACGAACCTCTCAACGGCGAGCAAATCCCACTCCGACCAATACCGGACGGGGATTTTGAGCTCGTCCCCCTCGGCACAGACCCGGCCAAAGGAGTGAAGATTGGCAAAGATCTCCCCGACCTGGAAAGGAAGCAAATCAAGGCCTGCTTGCGCGAGAATGCTGACCTATTCGCCTGGAGCACCGCGGAGATGCCCGGACTCGACCCTGAGGTCGCCTGTCACCACCTCGCCATAGATCCTGCCGCTAGGGCCGTAGTACAACGTAGACGTAGGCAGTCTCCAGAAAAAACGGAGGCCACTGAAAAAGCTGTAAAAGACCTCCTAGAGGCAAATTTTATTTCTGAAGCCCGGTATTCCACCTGGCTGTCAAATGTTGTACTTGTTAAAAAGAATAATGGAAAATGGAGGATGTGTGTTGACTATACCGATCTCAACCGGGCCTGCCCGAAAGATGCTTTCCCTTTGCCGAACATAGACATGCTGGTCGACAACTCGGACGGCTACAAAACGCTGTCGTTCATGGATGCCTACTCGGGCTATAACCAAATCCTGATGGCCGTGGGCGACAAACACTGCACGGCTTTCATGACCAGCTCGGGCAACTATTACTACAACGTAATGCCCTTTGGACTGAAAAACGCCGGGGCAACTTACCAGCGCATGATGAACAAGGTTTTCCACAAACAGATTGGGGACATGCTCGAGGTGTATATGAACGACATGATCGTCAAATCCCGAGCAGACACCGACCATGCAGCACACCTCAAGTCAGTCTTTGCCCAAGCAAGACAATGTAAAATGAGATTCAACCCCGAGAAATGTACGTTCGGAGTCAAGGCAGGAAAGTTCCTCGGATTCTACTTAACAGAACGAGGAATTGAAGCCAACCCCGACAAATGCCGGGCGTTCTCCGACCTCCCGACACCGACGTCGAAGAAGTCAATACAAATCATGAACGGAATGCTCACATCTCTGTCCCGCTTCGTCGCGAGGCCTGCTCAGCACGCCTTCCCTTTCTTTAAACTCCTTCGTAAAGAAGCAGCCTTCGAATGGAACGAGGAATGCGAACGGGCGCTGCGCCACCTAAAGCAAAGTCTATCCCAACCACCCGTACTATCTCGACCAGCCGACGGGGAGCCACTGTTCTTATACTTGGCTGTCTCGAACGAAGCCATCGGCGCGGCTCTTATCCGCGAGACCAATGACGGGAAGAAACCTGTCTACTTCACGAGCAAAGCCCTGCAAGGACCCGAAAGCAGGTACCAACAGATAGAAAAAGTAGCTCTAGCCCTCGTCAATGCGGCGAGGAGACTCAGACACTATTTTCTGGACCACACAATCATCGTGCGAACCGACCAGCCAGTGAGGCAACTCCTGGGTCGGCCTGATATGGCGGGCAGAATGCTGAAGTGGTCCTTGGAACTCTCTGAATTTGACATTCAATACGAGAGTAGGAAAGCCCTGAAAGCACAGGCCCTAGCCGACTTTGTCGCGGAAATGACCACTCATGACCCACCTGCGGGGAAGGAACACAAGTGGACCATCTTCATCGACGGGGCATCCAGCTCGTCCGGAAGTGGCGCGGGAATCCTTTTGGAGAACGAGGAAGGCGTAGTGATCGAACACTCCTAAGCTCTCTCCTTCCCGATGCTGAACAACCAAGCAGAGTACGAAGCCTTGCTCACAGGATTGAGGCTAGCCGAGGACCTGGGAGCCCGCGAGATACAGATCTACACGGACTCCCAACTCGTCGCCTCCCAAGTCCAGGGGAGTTACCAAGCCAAGAACGACAACCTCGTCGAATACTTGAACTTAGTCAAAAAATACATGACAAAGTTTGAACGAGCGGAAATTTCACATGTTCCCCGCGAGCAGAACACAAGGGCAGACATATTGTCCAAACTCGCGAGCACGAGAAAGAAGGGCGGGAACAAATCCGTCATCCAATAATCCATAGCACACCCGAGTATCGAAAGATCCTCGATGCTAGTCGAGGTCCACGCCATAGGGGATGCATCATCCTGGATGACCCCGGTTTACAATTTCTTGACGAAAGGCGAACTCCCCTCGAACCAGACCGAGGCGACCATCACAAAGCGACGAGCATGCTCCTACGTGGTGCTCGAGCACAAACTGAACCGCAGGGGATTCTCCACCCCCCTCCTAAAATGCATCGACGAATCCACAGTCCCTGAGGTACTACGGGAGATACACGAAGGGATTAACGCCCAGCACATGGGCGGTAAGTCCTTGGCGAGGAAAGCTCTTCGAGCGGGGTATTACTGGCCGACGATGCAGCAGGACACCAAGGAACACGTTAATAAGTGTGACAAGTGCCAGAGGCACGGTGACATGCACCTCGCCCCCCCTCACGAACTGAGCATACTGTCGTCCCCGTGGCCGTTCGCTTGGTGGGGCATGGATATCCTCGGTCCCTTCGTGCAAGGGACTTATTAAAATAAATTCCTCATCGTGGCCGTGGATTACTTCACGAAATGGATCGAGGCCGAGGCCCTCGCGAAGATCACCTCACACAATATCCTCCGCTTCTACAAGAGAAACATCCTCGCCAGGTTCGGAATTCCGAGGGCACTGGTGACCGACAACAGCACCCAATTCACTGACCACGGGTTCCAAGA
Organism: Vicia faba; assembly: GCA_948472305.1. Lineage (NCBI taxonomy): Eukaryota > Viridiplantae > Streptophyta > Magnoliopsida > Fabales > Fabaceae > Vicia > Vicia faba. The sequence goes on along the minus strand of OX451740.1, from coordinate 794,672,811 downwards.
CTTCGTCACCAGACTAGGAACAAAACAACACTTCACTTCGGTCGAGCACCCTCAAACTAATGGGTAAGCCGAAGCTGCAAACAGAGTCATCCTCCGGGGACTCAAACGACGACTCGGCGAAGCGAAGAGGGGATGGGTCGAAGAGCTGCACAGCGTCTTGTGGGCATACCACACCACGCCCCACTCAACGACGGGCGAGACCCCATTCCGACTAACATACGGCACCGAGGCTGTTATCACGGTAGAAATTATGGAACCATCTAGACGGACAGAGAACCCCCTCGACGAAGAAATGAACGAAGAGGCGCTCAGGGACGAGCTCGACTTAGTCGAGGAAATCCGATCCGGGGCGGCCCTCCGCGAAGCCACCCTAAAACAACGAGTGGCTCTGCGCCACAACGACAAGGTCATTAAGCGCGAGTTCGAAATCGGCAGCCTGATATTACGAAGGAACCAGAAAGACTCCCGCGAAGGGAAGTTGGCCGCGAACTGGGAAGGGCCTTATCGCGTCCACGACACCACTGGTACCGGGGCATACTACCTCGAGCAACTAGACGGAGAACCACTACCACGACCCTGGAACGCTGCTAAACTAAAGCAGTACTATAGTTAAAAACCATCAACACCGAGGACCCTCGACCGTCGACACCCGCGCCCGGTCAACGAGGAAAAACGTCTGACACCGTAGAAAGGCCAAGGTACAGGCCCGACCTACGCCCAAACGGCATAACATCGTTCAACAAACGAGAGTGAACGATCATGCCCGACGTGGACACCTCAATCGAGCTCCACCGTTGAAGTACCTGTAGGGCAGAACACCCAGCTCGCGATGGGCAGTTCACGCCGCAGGTGAATAACCCCGATCCGGGTCATGTACTCGAACAAGCGGCTTCGCTCCGCACACCCGACGAATCTCGAAGAAAGTCAGGCCATCCAAAAGGGTCGAAAAAGAAATCTCTCCTCGAGGTCAGCACTTGGGCGAATTTGACCACCGAATAGAAAGCCGAGCACATGCACGAACAAAAGACTTAGGCAAATTTGCCAACAAAGTCACAACCACATACAGGCAAGACTCGGGCTCGTAACTTAGGCCAATTTTTGCGCGAAAACGTAAAACACAAGCACGGGAAAACAATTAAAAATTGAAACAAACATTCATTCAAAATGCCCGAAGGCAACAAAGCAAATAGATATAAACCGACCAAGAAGGCCGGCGATGTTCAGGAAATACAAAGAACGGGCGCGCAGGCCCAAAAAATATGAACGGGCACGCAGGCCCAAAACAAACATCAACAAAGGCGCACAGGCCCTATCAGAATCTCACAACTCAGGTTCCCCAGAGCTATCACCACCGACAATAGGAGACTCGGGCGGAGGCACGACCTGACCATCAATGATCTGGGACATGTAGCCCACTCCTTCAGTGTTCAGACCAGGATTCAACAGAGAAAGCTGGCTGACTGCGGCTTCAAAGCCATCCTCCATAGCGCCGACATAGTCCACCTCGAGGAGTTGAATACGAGCGACTAGTTCCGACCGACTCCGTAAAGGAGCCGTCTCCTCCGACTCATCCTCGGCAGGGAGCATGGCGGCCTTTAATTCCTCGACCTCTCTAGCGAGGCGCCCGTTGTCAATTTCTAGATGTTCCCGGTCCTCATGGAAATGGTCCCTCTCCTCGGCCAGCTTCCCCGAGTTCTCTTTCTCCAGAGCCAGCAACTCTGTCTCCGCCGCCAGCAACTCGGCCTGCTTGTGGAACATCTCCTCGGAGCGCTCCAGAGCGGTCTTCAACTTTCGCAAACTCGAGGAGAGGGCAGCTTTCTCCTGTTCCAGCTCTTTGATATGGTCAGAGTCCTCCCCCTCCTCGACCAGCACAACGGCCATCTCGGCCATCTTGACCAGTCCGACCATATTGGCGGCCAGGTGCCTTCTCCGACTTTCCTTGCTCATCCGCCTGATAGTTTCGGCTTCATCAGCACTCACGGACAAGGGAAATCCCTCGAATAAACCCTCCTCTTTAAAGCAAGGGGGCAACCCAAAGGACCTCACAGCGCTGGAGTCCTCGCCGACCTCCGGTTGGCTTTCCACCTGATTCCTCTTCCTCGATATCAGATTGGTGTGTGGCTCGACATCCTGGGCGTCCGGGATCCCTCCTGAAGCAGCTCCAGAGCTAGGTGGTGAGTCCACCCTCGTCGCCTGAGAAGCGCCCGGGCTAGATGGCGGGACCATCCTCGTCGCCTGAGGAGCTCGCACCAACCTCTTATTAACCTTCTTATCCTGTGTCAGCTTCAGGAGCCTCTCCTTTCGACCAGCCATGAGACCTGCATAAAATAACCCCGGGTTAGTGGCAAACAAGTAACAAGTGAAGAAATTCAAACAAGACAAAACAATAACGACCTAGCAGGTTCGCGGCCTGCCCAAAGGACTGGCACTCTACAAGCGCCTTCGTGTCGATCGGCCGGGCCTCGAAGGTCGGATAACCTTCCTCGTCAAGAATATCCTTCCCCTCCCTCGTGGCCCACCTGGCGGGGAAGAAACTGTCGACATACCGACAGAGAGTATCATAAGCCTTCTCGTCTTCGGGGCTCATCTCGCCCGTAGACGTGTGGTAGTATCCGGTGCCATGCTCGTAGTGCCTCGAGGTCCAATGCAAGGGAAATTTGGCCACGCGCCCCAACACCGAGTGTCCCTCGTCGTCTAGGAGGGCCTCCCCGTGGTCGCCGGTCACGACCGTCTCTTCCTCATACACGGACTCTAAACCTACTGTTGTAACCGGCCTCACAATGTACCACTTGTCCTTGAAGCCCCGCACGGAATCCATGTACATCCTGGATAGTCTCTTCGACTGCTTCAGGGAAACCCAGCTATGCCTACCTCCCCGGGACTGGTGCTGTAAGTGGAAGACTCTGAAGAAAAGGGGTATGGTCGCCCCAATCCTTAGAAACCGACACGTCATCTCGAACGCCCAGATGAAAGCCAACGAGTTTGGGTGAAGCTGCGACGGGGCCAGCTCCAGATGGCTGAAAACCCCGACCTGAAAGTCACTGAAGGGGAGCTTTAACCCCAAGTCCTTGAAAGCAATCTCGTACATCGGGAACCCATACTCTGGGAACTCCGAACAAATCCGGGCAGTAAGAGTCGGCCTACTGACGACAAAATTCTTCTGAAAACTGGGCTGACTACCGCCCTGTTCGATGATGGTGAACGCACTTCGACTACGTCGGCTATATGCCGAAGCAATCCCTCTGGGCTCGGCGCCCACCCATTCCAGCAAAGGGTCGTTGATGGTATCGACTAAATTTACATTCTCCTCGGCACTTTGGTCTTCCACCTCAGTGCGCCCCGAGGAACACGGTTCGTCGGCCATGGTTACCTACAAAGCACAGGAAACCGATCAATTGGGGAGCAAATCCATGCGCTCGCCATAACGGATGGGATGAATAGCGCGACATGCCATATCACTCCACGCGCGACTAAAAAAAGTTAGTGTCTCGAAACAAAAAGAGAAGTCACCTCCCCGACTCCCAGATACCACGACAAAGCCTCCCTACAGATCGCCTAAATGGGCCAACATCTCGACCACTCACGAATATGTCGACCTAAGCTATGAACGTGTCGAGCAATATCATGAGTCTCAAAAATAGAGCCATGAGTTTACCGGGCACTACCAAGAATCAGGCGCCCTGAATCATGAAGATCCCGGGCAGCACTGCGAGTCAAATACCTAAACTATGCGTTTACCGGGCGCATACATGTGTTCGCCGGGTATAAACATGGATTTACCGAGCTAAACATAAATCTACCGGGGCTAATCCCAGGCGTACAGTCTCTAGGCGTCTAAAGACAATGAAAAATCATGCATCACAGAGGAAAAACAAAGGAGACAAGACACTTACTTGGAATCAAGAAGGAAGTGCGACGGCAGAGAAAGGGAATTAGCAACGGAGATCACGGCGGTCCTATGAGTATCTGGGAAGAACAGCAACAGCAGAAACAGAGGAAAGAGGAGAAGCGCGAAGAGGGAAAACACGTTCTGGGGCCCAAGGACCCTATTTATAGTGATGACGTGGAATATCAAACGTCACCCCGGGGAACCACAGACTTCCCTCCTCGATGCACAGCCCCCCTAGGCAATGACGACCCTACCTACAATAGGGTGGCGGCACAACTTCCAAGAGATACCTCGTGTGCTCAACAAACGCAGCCGTCGAGAATCCCTCAAGCACTACTCGAAGGGAATTACCTCGTGGACTCGGTACGAGAGGGGAACTCCTCGAGTTACCACGGGGAACTACATCCCTTGCCCGGATGCGGGACCCCGCGACGGAGGCGACCTAAGATCAAGTCATGGCTCCTACTTCAGGAACCACGACTTGGGGGGCTCCTGTTCTGGACTGGGCCGAGCTGGCCCAAAAGCAACGGTGAAGGCCCAACCCAAACGGTCTTGCAAGGGGTCACGCCGACCAAGAGGTCACATCCGTGCCCAACATTCTCTGCTAGTGCGACATCCTCGACTTCATGCTACCCTGCTCGACCCCAGCTCGAGCACTCCTCCTAGGGCAGACTCTGTCCACTACACCATCACGTGGATCCCGAAAAGACCGCGTCCTCGTCCGTCCGTACTTCACGCCGAACATCCAGGAAGGAGACCATGTGCGGGTCCCCACTACACACGTAGAACCTGGCAGTTCCTCCATTGGGCCAAACCTGCCCGGCCCAATGAAGGGACCTTGGCCCAGCGCTGAGGGCTATAAATACCCTCTGTTCCCAGAGGGTCAGGTATTCATTCTTTGACCATACACACACTTTTGCCTGCTTGTACTCTTACTTACTTCAGCATCGGAGTGCCTTGCAGGTACCCCCCCCCCCCCCCCCCCCCCATCTCGTTCAAAACTTCAGCTCGGATCCAGCCGTGATGGTCCAAGTCTGATCAGGTTAGATCAGTTAGGCTTTCATTTTCAAAGACAAAATGTAGATATCATTGCCCTGAAGCTGTACATATCCATAACTTTCATTATTTTTCCTGAGCTTAGAGAATTTTAAGTTTGAATCTCTGAAAAAAGTTAGGTCAGGATTTGGTACTTTTAGAAATACATGCTCATCTTTGATTGTTAGTCCAAATTGTTTACATGTCTGAAATGCTGGTAAAATTTATAACAAGTTTGATGTTGGAAGTTTTGAGAATGGATGAGAGATGAATGAGATACAGGGACCCTGGCTCGAGGATGAAGATGAAGTTCATTTCTAGGAATGGATTTGTAATATATATTTATGGTTTTGTTTAAATTAACGGATGTATAGCCACTCATGTGGTAAGGCAGCGCACATATTATGTGAAGGGCGTGGGTTCAAGCCCCAACGCTGCTACTTTTTTTTCATTTTTTCCCAACATTTTCTTTTGTTTGCTTCCAACTAGCGCGCCTGGGCCTCTTGTGATGGGCCTTCCCATTTTCATTTCACCACACCTCCATCTTGCTTGTTCCAGCACAGGCCCAATATTTTTTATTGTATTTTCTTTGCTGATTAACAAAAATACTTAATGGGCTAGGCTTCAAACAAAAACTGTTTTTTTCCTAACAAACACCCTAAATTCCATTTTTACCTCCTGACTTTATTTTTTTATATTTTGTTTTATTTTCTTTATTTTATTTATTATTATTATTATTATTATTATTATTATTATTATTATTATTATTATTATTATTATTTATTAAATAAAATAATCCAAAAATATATATTTTATTTATTATTTGCATTCTATATACTTATATTTTATTCCTTTAAAAAAAAAGACAAAAAAAACTTCTTATCTTCAATATTAATTTCTCTTCATAAATAAATATTAGACTTAGGTTTAGTTTATCTTATTTTCTCTTTACTAATCAAATTTAATTTAGAACTTAGGTTTTCTTTTAATTAACTATTTTTTTGTATTAGTTTAATCTAATTAAAACTTTTGCAAACAAAACCCTAAAAAAAATAAAAACTTGTTTTCTTTAAAAAATTAATTTCTTTTATTAACTTAAGTTTAATTTCCCTTAGGTTAATTATGTTATTCTCTTTAATTAATTAGGTCAAGAACCATTTTCCTTAACAAAATCTAAACAAAAATCCATTTCTTTTTCATTCATATCCTTGTACATTATATTCCTTTCAATTCTTGTACATTATTCAAGTTTCAATATGGTTGTAATAGATAATTAGGTTTAATTTCTTGCAATCCCCATTTGTAAATTTGTATACCCCATCCCCAAATGATTGTAATAGCGTAGAATATTTACTTTCCGCAATTTATCGCTTTCATTTAAATGCTAGTAATTAGGATTTATATGGGAAGATAAAAATCAACAAGTAGATAACCCTAATCAAAGATTAAATGCATGCAAATCAAACACACTATTCACACATGCACCCCTAAGGTTAACCCCACTTGTTGCCTAAAAAATGGTCATGTTATGCATGTGGGATGTCTTAGCAAAAACAATCGAAATACAAGATCATAGTCCCTCGATGATGCTACAAATGTTGCCTTTCAAATGATATTAGTCCCTCAAAGAGAAATGCTAAGACATCTTACAACATTGATATCATGACTATATGATAACCCACGCCCGTGCCTTTACATCCAAAGATAAGGATTCTTACCAATGAATGGTAAGATAGCAATATCAAAGGAAATAAGAGAAATGAATAAAAGACTTTTGAGTAGGTAGAAACGTTCTTAGTTGCTTGCTCACTTTCAAAACAAACACACACCAAACACTTTCAAGAAAAACACACACCAAACACTTTCAAAACATGAAATATTTTCAAAAATCCAACACTTTGTATACGTTCTTACAAAACGAGAACCATTACAAAGTTTGCCTAAACGAAGGCGCCTTTTCAAAAATACTTTCAAAAAACACCACAAAGCATATTTTCAAACAAAGCAAATGATCTAGCAAGCAACTAAGAGCCCATAGATAACTATGGATGAAAATGGTGCTAACACCTTCCCTTTTCATAATCTACCCCTCGAACTCAAGAAAATGTCTCAAAGGTCTTTTCTGTTCTTTTCACCCTTTCCTTTTTGGGTAAAAGAAAATTCGGTGGCGACTCTTGCTATCCGCAACAATTGCAATCAAAACACAAAAACATCCCAAGTCAGTTCTCCCACAGTGTCACAATCTCAAATAGTTTATAAAGCCTTATCCCCAGAAGAGTTTATTCCTCTAGCTACGGAAGTTCATCCCCCAGCGGAGTTTATTTCTCCAAATTGGTGAAATATTTCAACAGAGCTCTTCCCCTTAGCAAAATCATTCTCAAAAAAAAGTCGAAGATCCTCGGCAGAGAAAGGGAATCACCAACAAAACTATCTCCATTTATCATCCCCAGCGGAAATTGAAGAATCACTTTCTTCACTCACCAACAACAGTCCAGGATTCAGCTTCCCAACATCAGTCAGGGATTTATTTTCCCAGACAAAGATCCTGCGCAACAGCATTACATGCCCATACATCATGGCGTGTGTGATATGGTGGGAGAACTGACTTGAAGGTTTTGCGTTTGATTTCAAATGTTTCGGTTAGCAAGAGTCACCACCGACTTTTCTTTTATCCAAAAGGAAAGGTGAAAAAGCACAGGAAAGACCTTTAAGATTATTTCTTGAGTTCGGGGGGCAGATTATGAAAAGGGAAGGTATTAACACCATTTTCATCCATGGTTTTCCATGGGCTCTTAGTTACTTGCTAGATCACTTGCTTTTGTTTGAAAATGTGCTTTGTGTGGTTTTTGAAGGTATTTTGTAAATATGCCATTGTTTAGGAAAACTTTGTAATGATTCTTGTTCGTAAGAATGTATACAAAGTGTTGATCTTTTTGAAAATGTTTTCAAATGAGTGTGTTGGTGTATAAAATGTTTTTGTTATGAGCAAGCGAGCAACTAGGAGAGAATCTACCTACTCAAAAGGTCATAGATGTTCTTTTCCTCCTCCTTTAGGTGTTGCTATCTTACCATTGATTTGGTGAGATGCCCCATCGTTGGATGTGAAAGGACGGGCGTGGGTCATCGTATAGTTATAGAAGGCAACTTATGGATTTTTTTAGCAATTTCGTTTAGGGACTAGATCGTTTACCGAAGGCAACATCGAGGGTCATCGAGGGACTACAATATTTTATCGAGGTTCTTTGCTAAAACACCCATGTTCGAGGGACATGACTATTTTTTCGATAGGCAACAAGTGAGATTACCCTAAGGTGTGCATATGTGCAAAGTGTGTTTGATTGCATGCATTTTTGTCTTGATTAGGGTTCTCTATTTGTTGATTTCATGTCTTGCCATACACCCTAATTACTAGCAATATATGAAAGCAATAAAAAGTGCAGAAAGTAAATATCCTATGCTATTACAATCATTTGGGGGATGGGGTGTACAGATTTACAAATGGGGATTGCAAATAAAATTAAATCCTAAGTTACTATTGCAACCATATTGAATGGATAAGAATGTACAAGAAAATGTGAAATGGACTGGTTTTGTTTAAGAAAAGAAATAAGTTTTGTTTAAGAAAATATTTTTGATCTTTTTGTTTTAAGAAATAAAATAAAGTATGTAAAATGTAAAATGTTTTGGTGTTTTTTGATTAGTGAAAATATAAGTGATAGCAAAAATAGTAAGGAAAAATAAAATAGAATCAACTCATTGCTGAACTAAAAGAGATCAGAAGTTCTGACTCTGGCGTGCTGCAAAAAACAGAAATCATATTAGTAGAAATAGGTAAAGTCAGAAGTTCTGGGTCCGCTGGGAACAAAGAAGACTTCAGAAGTTCTGATGCCACTAGCAGAAATTCGTCTCCCTCTCCATGCTAGTCAGAACATCTGCAACTTAGTCATTTCTCAACAAAACAGAAGATGCGCATATAACAGTTATGGCAGGTTTCATAATGTTTCAGAAACAAGAGATATCTGAACTATAAATCAGAAACAAGCATGAATTTGATAATCCTAATTCTGAGTCCTAATTTCTTCAAGAAGTTCTGGACTGAAATTCTCCCTACTTAGGCAAACATACATGGAATATATGAATATACTGAATCAGAGTCAGGATGTCTACATTTTGTTTTTTAACGTGCAAATCTAACAATGTTTAAGTAATATGACGAGAGTCAGCAGAAGCTTACCCTACAGCTGAAAAATGTTTTGTGAGCTAGAGTCTGGTTCTGACCGCTTGTGATGTTCTGACCAGCTTCCTCACGTGCTCAGTAGGCTAGAAACTTTCAACTTGGAATATGAATGATTAGAAAATTTTGGAACAACCAAGGAGCAAAGTTCTGACTTCTTTGAGGTGGATATTGATGGAGAGTGTGTTACAGTTTAACTATAGAAGTTAGGATGGCTTCTGAATGTATATCAAAAACTGTATGGATGGCTTTGGTCAAGAAACACTTGAGAAAAAAGGAGTATGAATGCAAGAATCAAAGGCTAACATGTTTTGTATATTTGTATTTGCAGTTTTGGACTCTTGGAATTTTAGCAGGGGTTCAAAGCTTTTTCTTTCTCAAATTTTTCGACCTCTTTACAATTGCCAATGAAGTCCAATTTTTAGGCAAAAGTTTAGTCTCTTGGAGAGGTCAAGGGGTACAACCATCATATGTTAGGCGCTGACTTGTTCTTGAAGTAAGTTCAAATAGGTATGGTGGTTAGCAGCTTTAGCAGCGCCTAAGTCGGATTTGTAAGCAGGAATTAAGGAAAGGCAACCTCAAAAGCAAAGCAACGCATGGGCCCAGCATACTCTTGTACAAAAGTTTGCTTTTCCAAGATAGTAATGGTACTTCTATGCCACACGTGGGGAAATATTTTGGATAAAGACCCAAAAGTGGTTGTGAGCATTAAATGATGACGAGATTGATCAAACCAGAAATCCTGCAATGTGAGATTATGCATCATTGCTTAATTCTGGATCAGAAGTTCAACTTCAGCGTAACTTAGAATAAACATCCAACTTATGATCTTTGTATCTCCTTGCTCCAGCATATTCTGAAGGAGCTCTCAGACTTTCCAGGAAGCTTTCAGCATGCTTTGTAACCTTCTTTGAATTACCCTTGCAAACTCTAACTGAACCTTTGCGAAAACTGGCCCAGAAGTTCTGACCAAAATTTGTTTTGAAAGTGTCCAGAATTTGCTGAATGCTTCAGTTTCAGGGACGTGTCTTTGAGGATTTAACTTGAAATCCCAGCATTTCTAGGAGAAGTCCTGTTCTGCAATGTTTTAGATATTATTGAAATCTATAACTTTTGTGCCAGAAGTTCTTCCAGAATCAGCTTGCATCATGGTGATAATCTGATCAGAAGTTCTAAGCTTGTTATATTTCTTAAACACTTAGAAAAATTCTAAGTATTTAGAAATTTGACTTTTCCAAAGTAATTTTGACTTTAGAATATCTTGATGAAACAAATCTCACATTTCAACATGTCTTGATGAAATATGATTCTGGAAACTTGATTTTGATCCAAAAGACAAAGTTTGACTTTTCAGTGTGCAAATGACCATTTTGCCCTTGTGAATGACTTTCTTGGAAAATTTTTAATTCAAGGCTTGAAATTGGATGGGAACAAACCTGAGGGTCCAGGGTAATCCTTTGAGAAATGAGAGGGCAAATTTTGGGGTGCAACAGCGTGTGCATACAAATACATATATAATAATCTCATTTATTTTGGGATCATCATACAATTCATACATCATGACATCGCATGGAAACTGATTTTACCTTTTCAGGTTAAATTAGCAAATAGACAAATGCTATCAACTTTTACAACAGGTCAAATATTAATGCCCGAAACCAGACAGGGAAACTATTTGCACGACCAAGTGGTATGAACTCCCGAAACAAGACGGGTTTACCAACAAATGCAACAAGTTCCAGATTAATGCCTGAAACTAGCCAGGAAAACTATTTGTAGATGACTGACTATGGATTAATACCTGTAACAAGCCAGGAGAACTATCTACATGAAGAGATTGAAGATTAATACCTGTAACAAGCCAGAAAAACTATCTTTCTTTCTTAAGTTAGAGATTAATACCTGAAACCAGACAGGACAACTATCTCAATAACCAAACAAAAACAAGTTCCAGATTAATGCCTGAAACCAGACAGGACAACTATCTCAATGACCAAACAAAAACATAGTTCCAGATTAATACATGTAACAAGCCAAGACAACTATCTGTGAACAAGTTGTGACAAGCCAAGACAACTATCTGTGAACAAGTTGTAACAAGCCAGGAAAACTATCTTTCTTTCTCTTAGGTCAGAAATTAATACCTAAAGCCAGACAGGACAACTATCTCAAAAGACCACCGAAAGCAAATTCTATATTAATACCTGAAACCAGATAGGACAACTATCTGCAAACAGTTGATTATAGATCAACACCTGAAACCGGACAGGAAAACTATCTACATGACCAGACAAAGCAATCTTACACGGGTTCCTTCTCGTACAGTCTAACACAGGCTCATCTTGAAGCAACCCTACACAAGATCTTTCTAACACATCTCCAGGTAATGGTTAATTCCATTATCCCCAAAAAATCACTGGAAACCTGGACTTCAACCAGAATACAGTAAATTGTCATCTCTCTAGAGATAACTCTTCAGCAGAGCCTTAGACAACTGAAGTTCTTAGACTCTATTACCCATAGAGTTTTCCTCAAGAAGGAGAACAACAGAAACCCACATTCCCCAACAGACTCCCCCTCAGACAGCAGGAACAGGAACCCTAAAGGGACCATGTGTAAATAAGCATCTATTTGGGATGGCATCTTTAAGCCCATCTCTGATGACTCTCTGTCATCTCCTCCAAACGGCATCTGTAAGCCTATTCCCTACATCATCAATCATCAATGTTAATTCATGCGAGTGAAAATTTCTGGGCACTCTAGTGTTCAACCATCTTCTACCTTCAGATCACGAAAGGCAGACAAGCCAATCTAAATCCTCAGGTTTAAGAAGATTGAACAGGGGCAGCTGTTGTACCCCAAAATTTTCTCTCTCGTATTTTCCCAAGATCTTTCTCTTACATGGTGATCACAAGCATTTGATTAAAGGAAAGGTAAATTTCTTTTGAAGATAAACAAGGAGTCTTCGATTGGCATTTTGATAAAATCCTTTGATTGGCATGTTTAAAGGCCTTTCGATGGGTATTTGGACAAGCTTCGATTGAGCACCTAACCTTCTTCAAGTCTTCCTCAAATTTCCAAGCTTCGATTGAAGCCTTGGTATTTTGCTTGTTTGTTGCACACCAGCTTCGTCTGGGCATGTTTTCCCTTTAAAATAACCTCCTTCGATCAAAAGGGGAAGGGCTTCTTGTCAGTTCTCCTTCAATTGCACCATTGTATTTCATTGTTGGCTTGACTCACAAATGTAATGGCTACCTGCATGTAAGCTGGATCCCTGCTTCGATTGGGCATTTTTTTCCTTGGAGCAAGCTTGTTTCCTGCTTCTACTAGGCAAATTATCCCTCTGGGCATGCCTTCAGCGCACAAAATAAGAAATTCTCTAAACTGGCCTTCGATTCACAAAGCTCCCACTGGGCAAAAGACCCCTCAGCGTGTCACCAGTGCACGTATGCCTCTTCAGCTTGCCTTCAGCGCACAAGGCCAAGACTCCTTCAGGGTTGCCTTCAATCCACCAGGAAAAAAGCTTCTTTTGATGTGCCAGGAAAAAAGTTTCCTTCGACCACAAAGCACTGACCACATTTGTGCCAGCTTCGCCTAGGCAATGACCTTCTTTACGCCTGCCTTGACTTGCTTCATGCAAGCATCCACAAGGCATAGGCTGCCTTTGCGCCATTTTTAACTGGGCGCTGACCCCCCTTTGAAATAATTGTATACACTTCAACACGCATGATAACCCATGCGAAGGACCATCTAAAGACCCATTCGAAGGAAGTAATACTAGAGCCAGTCGAAGGGCACACAAGAGGTACATTTAAAGAAGCATGCAGAAGGCCCATTCGAAGGCTACACAAGAGGTCCATTCGAAAGAGGAAACTTGAGGCCAGTCGAAGAGCAACACTAGAGGGAATTCGAAGGAGCCAAAATGTCCACATACATTCAAATTTCAAAAAAGGACAAGATCCCATGTTTTTGGCCAACGTTATAAATTCTCATTCATGGATTTCAAACACATAATCAAGGCTGTTTAAGCCTTTGTCTTCTTGTCCCCTCTACCCCCTCTATATAAAGAGACCACAAGTGTTGCATCACACGGACAAATTGCCTATAGAAAGAGAACACTCACACCACCATAAAAAAGATATCAAAATTCTGACTAGTTTTTTTTGCAGGCACCCTCAATACAGACAAAGGCTATATTTGTTTTCCTAAGATTTCCAAGAATCTGCTCCAAGCCAAGCCACGCCCAGATTCATAAATCGAAGCATCTCAAGTTGGTAAGGATTTACCCAAGTCGAAACTGCATTTCTAAGCCTTTTAAATACACATTGTTGTATATATGTGCTGCTAATACCATTTGTGTTTATATGATCATATCATACGCAAGATAACATGCAGGAATAAAATCACGCCATCGAAAGGCATGACCTGATCTGCCTTTCGAAACTCATGGCATAGCTCGTTTCAAGTCAAAATAAGCTTAGGCCTGAGGACAGAAGATTCGAATTAGGGAGAATGACCTGGGTTCGATACACAGGTCCCGCATCTTTATTTTTTTGCCAACATTTGCCTTGCAAGTTCAATTCGAAGAACAACTCCTTCCTTGGATCGAAAAAGGCAACATCCCTCCTGGATCAAAAATCTCATCCTCTTTACAGAATCGAAAGGCAACATCCTTCATGAATCGAAAGGCCATGACTCTCTCTGGATCGAAGCTTCTCTTTTCTCCTTGGATCGAAGGATGCCCCTTTTATATTTTATTTTTGTTCTTTTTGTTATTTCTTTATTGATCCTTTTTATTTAAATTAACTTTAAATAAAAATCACAAAAAACCATTAGGCTAGTGTCTTTTCTAATTAAATTAATTTTGTAAGTAAATAAATTAATTATTTTAACATCTTTTCTAAAAATTAAAATTAAAAAGATTTAGGATTTATTTTCTTTTATACATAAAAAACAAAACAAATAGATTTTTATTTCTTAGGATATTTTTAGACATTATTTTCAATTTCACGCACGTTTATTTAATTTCACATTTTTATTATTAATGTACCTGCTCACTGGATGTAATAGATTAAAACTAGGATATTTATTGCTTTATCCCCCTCATTTTTAGACATGTAAATACCCCCCCCCCCCAAAGCATTGTAATAGCGTAGATTTGAATTTTTGCACTTTAAATTTATGCAAAATATTAACTGCTAGTGACTAGGCGTGTATGAAAAGACTAATAATCAAACACTAGCAAATTAACAAAAAGACAAAAGTAACTGAATCGAACACAATTGCACATATGCACCTCTAAGGTACACCCACTTTGGTTGCCTTCAGAAATAAAACAGTCATGCGGTAGGAACGCTTTAGCAAAGACCCATAATTAAAAAAGATCATAGTCCCTCGATGACCCTACAGTTTCCCTTTCGGTAAATGATCTAGTCCCTAAACAAAATTGCTAAAGCGTCTCCACAAGTTGCCTTCGTGACTGTATCGTCCCTTCGATGTCCCTCAAACATCCAACGATAGGGCTATCTACTCACTAATAGTAGGATAGCACTGTCTAAAGGATAGGAGGAAAAGAACGTCCCTTTTCAAGTATAAAAGTAGATAGCTGTTAGAAGTTTGCTCAAAAATATTTTTGCAGTTACACAAATACTACTTTTCAAAAAAACAATTTTCAAAATATTTGCTTTGTTAACACTCTTGAGGACTGATACAAGAGTTAAACACAAAGCAAATCGCCGCACTAAGGCATTATCAAAACATTTTCAAACACACAAGCACAAAAGTATTTAAAAAATGAGCAAACCTCTAAGAGCCCGTAGATAACTACAGATGGAAAGGGTGCTAACACCTTACCTTTCCATAATCTACCCCTCTTACTCAGAAAATCTCGAAAAGGTATTTTTCTGTTCTTGTCACCCTTTCCTTAATTTGGATAAAAGAAAATTCAGTGGCGACTCTTGCTTACCGCAATATTTGCAAACACAAATGCAAAACCAGTATATAACAGTCGGTTCTACCACCGTATCACATTGCGGATAGCAAGAGTCACCACCGACTTTTCTTTTATCCAATAAGGAAAGGGTGAAAAGAACAGGAAAGACCTTTGATATGTTTTCTTGAGTTCGGAGGGTAGATTATGAAAAGGGAAGGTGTTAGCATCCTTTTCATCCATAGTTATCTGTGGGCTCTTAGTTGCTTACTAGATCACTTTTGAAATTTCTTTATTTGAAATGTGTTTGTGGTGGGTTTTGAAAGTATTTTTTAAAAGCACTTTTGTTTAGACAAACTTTGTAATGATTCTCGTCTCTATAAGAATGCATACAAAGTGTTCGACCTTTAAAAATATTTCATGTTTTGAAAGTGTTTGGGGTGTTTGAAAAGATGTTTGTTTTTTTTAAAGATGGATTGTGAGCAAGAAACTAAGAACGTTCTACCTACTCAAAAGTCTTTTGTTCATTTCTTCCTTCCTTTGATATTGCTATCTTACCATTGATTGGTAAGAAGCCTTATCTTTGGATGTAAAGGGACAGGCGTGGGTCATCGTATAGTCATGAATATCAATGTTGTGAGATATCTTAGCATTTATCTTGAGGGACTAAGATCATTTATAAGGCAACATTCAAAGCGTCATCGAGGGACTATGATCTTGTATTTTTGACTGTTTTTGCTAAGACTTCTCACATGAATATTATGACTATTTTCTCAAGGCAACAAGTGAAGTTAACCCTAGAGGTGCAAGTGTGCAAGTGTTTGTATTTCATGCTTGATTTTGTCTTGGATTAAGGTTTTCTAAGCATTGATTTTATCTTTCCATACAAACCCTAACTACTAGCATTTATATGAAAGCGATAAATTGCGGAAAGTAAATTTACCACGCTATTATAACCATTCTGGGGATGGAGTGTACAAATTTACAAATGGGGATTGCAAGAAATTAAATCCTAATTATCTATTACAACCATATTGAACTTGGATAATGTACAAGAAATAAAATATATAATGTACAAGGAATATAAAAAGAAATAGATTTTGCTTTGGATTTTTGTTAGGAAAATTGTTTTGGCCTAATTAACCTAAAGGGGTGTGATTAATAAAAAAATAGGAAAATTAATCCTAAGTTAAAAGGAAATCAAATTAATCAAGAAATTATTTTTTAGGGTTCTTTATAGAATGCTTTTGGTTAATTAAAATAAATATGAAAATAAAATATTTTTTGTTACATTTTTATCTATTCATAAAATAGACATTGTAAAAAAAAAAGTGTGCAAAAAATCCACTCAAAAGGAGTTGTTTTGATTGGTTGGAAAAAATGTTGAAATTTGTTTAAAAAAATGAAAACAAACAAGTGATAAAAATTTGTTTTGGTCCTGCCAAGGTTTGAACCCAGGTTCTCCACACCTTCCATTCAAAATAGTCAACACTCAATATGTTGTAAACCTACACTGGGGTGGTCTGTTTCATCCGTTCATAATATAACTTCAATTAGATATAAAATGAACTCATTTCTGAATGTTTGAACATGGCTTCATCTTCTTCCTTCACGCGCAATGGGATGCATAACTCCATTGTTAAGCTTCGAAAAGCTTCATTTCTCAGCCAAATCGAAAGATGTAAATATCAAACCTGCCTAAAAATTGAATACGAATCTAACCACATAATTTTAAAAAGTTATGGGTCGAAGGTTAGAATTAATTTTATTCAGTACTAAAACTAAAACCTAACTGATCAGAGAAGAAATTCTTAATGTACAAGCAAATATAATCAAAACTATGGACACGACCAACTTCCTGGACATGATATATACATCTTTTCTTCATAATGTATATACAAATGATGCTTGAATGAAGAGTTTCAAGTTTGAAAAACTTACCTCTTGGAGTGAAATTCGAAGGACTTCTACACGAATTCCAGAAATGGTTTAATGATGGATTAAGCTTGCTTGGACCTCCCTGAAGTTACTCCAATTGCTAGAATGTCCCGTAGCTCGCCCAACTGTTCTGGACAAGTCAAGCTGCAATGCTGGATTTTTGAAAATGGTGGGTGAGGAAGGAGGAATTACAGAGGTGGTTTAAGGGTTGGGATAATGTCTATGTGGTGTATGGATGACGTTCGAATGGAAACAATGGAAATTGCTTGAAGGATTCTGAAGTTGGCTCTTTAAAGTCAAAAATGGCAAGCAATATGGCTTTGGATGCAGATTCTGAGTTCAAGGAGTTTTGAGAGTGTTCTAAGGTTGGTAATCTCTTTTTTATGTTGCAAATAATGTCTATTTATAAGGAAGAGGTTTGAGAAGTTGAAGTAATCAGATTTGCAAGATAACAAATTATGGTTCGGTTGGAATGCAAATATCAAGTTATGTCAAGTTTTTCATGATCCCAAGATAAAGTACCAAAGTTACTGGTTTATAGGGGTTGCTTTCTATGATTTATGGTGGGGAAAAAATCAGAAGCAAACAAAGTATGGGCTCAAGAAAAACTTGTACCAAAAATTTTGCTTTCCAAGAATAGCAACGATAACTTTATGCCATAAATGTAAAGATCTTTTGGACAAAGGCTTAAACACTTGGGTAATAGCTCAAAAGTGGGTGTAAGCATTAAATTATGATGGGATTTGCAAGCAAGGATGCCTGCAACACAAGATTATGCAGCATAGCATAAGGATTTTGTTATGTTCTTCAAAATTCTGTCTTCAACTTGATTCCTTAAATTGAATACTCCGTCCTTTTGTGTTGATCACATAAATCCAATCTTCGACCAAACTCATCAACAGACAAAACAATATTTGTTTCCACCAATTGTGCGTTCTTCGAATGGACCATATTCATCTGAATGTACCATTTATTTCATCCTTTCATTTTGATCACATAGATCCCACCTTCAAACAAACTCATCAACAGACAAAACAATATTTGTTTCCATAAATTATATGTTCTTCGAATGGACCACATTCATCTGAATGTACTACTTTGAGCATGCAAGATGATCTCATTGGTATGGTCGAAATGAAAGAATTTCTTGATTGCTTTCCTACTAAACAAACTTCACAATGTTTTTTTCAGGCATCTCAAGACTTGGAATACCAGTAACCATATCTTGAGTGATTAGTTGATTAAGTGTTTAAAAGTTTAAATATCCAAACTTCAAATTCCACAACCAAGTATCCTTGTGGATTGAAGCAAGTATGAAGAAAGACTTGTAATTCATAGTGTTGAAACTATGTGTGTCGAAGGGTTTAGAGGTGGATCGAAGCAGGTTGCTCGAAGGAAGCCAATGCCCAATCGAAGCTTGTGGATCGAAGCAAGCATGAAGATAGCCATTTCCCAAACTAAGCAAGCATAAAGATAAACATGCCCAATCGAAGCTTGTGGATCGAAGTAAGTATGAAGATAGACATTGCCCAATCGAAGCTTGTGGATCGAAGCAAGCATGAAGATAGACATTTCCCAATCGAAGCTTGTGGATTGAAGCAAGCTGCTAGAAGGAAGCCATTGCCCAATCGAAGCTTATGGATTAAAGCAAGCTTCTCGAAGGAAGCCATTTCCCAATCGAAGCTTGTGGATCAAAGTAAGCTTGCTCTTCTTCGATTTGTCAAAATCTGCCCACCACTCCTTTTCAATCAATCATATGGTTCGAACAGCCTGAACCAGATTTTGAATTCGAACACGGTTATCTGCAACCACTCATTTCGATCTGCTTTTCCCTTTCGACAGTTTCCTCTTCCTCCTTTCTTCGACCTGATGCTTGAGAGCCCAATATGATCCATGGAAACTATATGGGGCATTAAAAGTCCAATTTTACTTGTTCAAACTCAAACCTTAATTTAAGCCCAGTGTTGAAGAAGTGTCTTGAGCTGATCAAACCTTATGCAATTTTGAGAAATGGAGATTCTTGTGAGAGAAACTTGAGAAATGAGAGGGCAAATTTTGGGGTAAAACATTAGGATTTTGAGAGAAGTGAGTGAATATAGAAAACAAAAGAACAAAATGATATAAAAGAACAAAGAAGTCAGACATTTTCACAATGCGTCGACCTCTTATAGAGCGTTGTGTCGATGCAAGAATTATTCTAATTGATGTTGAGTGAGATATAAGGTATGCGTCGATGCATGTAAGCTATGAGTCGACTCAAAAGTAAAGAATTTTGATTTTATGCAGCTTTTTCAATTGATTTCATGCAATTTATATAAGACTCAGAATCCCTATGTACTTTAACAATAAAGATAAAGAAGAACAAGTTTAGCATTTACACGTGGTTAAGAGTACATAATAGATGAGAACGATATTACCTTCATGAGAGTTGATAAGAGCTTTAACCAAGGCTATCCATAAGTGCATCAAGCATTAAGAGAATATGTTCAATAAAATAAAAGGTATGTAACTTACTTAAGTTACAACCTATCCGAGATATCGAGAACACCAAGCTCCCTACAGATGTGATGGAAGGGATTCGTAGCGAGTGGTTTAGTAAAAATGTCAACAAGGTAGTTTTTTCTACCAACATGCTCAAAAATAACATCACCCTTTTCCACATGATGCCTTAGAAAATGATGCCTTATCTCAATATGTTTTGTGCGAGAGTGCAAAATCAGATTTTTGGCTAGGTCGATGGCTCTTTGTTGTACCCTAAAATTTTCCCTCCCATTTTATCAGCATTTCTCATCACAAGGCTCTTGGAACTCAAGATCAAGCTAGGGTTTGCTCTGCTCAAGACATCTCCTTGCACTGATGACCTAAATTAGGGTTTGAGTTTGCACAAGGATTTTTTGACCTACAATGCCTAAAGTGACTTTAATACTTCATGTTGGACTCACAAGTTTGTCCATACCAAGTTTCAAGCCTTGATTCAAATTTTTGCCCAGTCAATTGGACAGTTGACCTAGAAATCAGCTGTATTAGGGAAAAAGTCAACTATGGCCAATTGACAATCAAACCTCATGAATTTTGACCCACATCAACATTATGAACTCATATGAACCATTTGATCAAGTTTGGATCACAATTCCACAAGAAATTTGATCAGATCACCAATAGGGCAAAATGGTCATTTTTAGGGTTTTGACTGTACAAAGGCAATTTTTGACTGTTTGACCTAGCCAATGGAAAATTAAGCTCACACATGGACTCAAGGACTCAATGAAATTGTCTTGACCCATTCAACAAGTTCAAAAGATCTCAAATGCATAGGGTTGACAGATGAATTTTTCAGTCAACTGATCAAAATTTGGCTGTACACTGAAAAGTCAAAACTTTGTCTTTTTGGTCAAAATCAAGTGCCAAGAGTTATTTTTCATCAAGACATGTCAAATTATGAAACTTGTCCATCAAGAAACCCAAAAATGCAAATTAGGGTTTAAAATGGAAAATTTTCATAACTTAGAAATTTTCTAAGTTATGAAATTTTCTTATTTTTTCCTAACTTTGTCCCATTTTTTCACCAAGATGAAAATGGATTCAAACAAAACTTGAAACATGAAAGTTGTATTCCATCACAAAGTCTAAAACTTTGATTCACAAAGTTTTCTCAAAAGAAGCTTGTATCTTAAGTTATAAGTTTTGGAATAAGGGTACCTAAAACTTTTAACTTAGAGAAAATTTGCCCTAATCTAGGCAGGATTTTGACCCATCTTCTTGGCCAATTTTCACATAGTTCCACTTGGAGTTTCAAGTTTCATTTCAAAGATGGATTATAGTACATGTTCCAAGATTTCCAAATTGTCCAAGAACTCCTCAAACCCCCTTGTGGTTAGAGAGAATCGAATGCTTGAAGTTGGCAAAAACTCACTTTTGTCCATGGCCAATACATGTTCATACAAACTTGCATTTTCAAATCAGCATGCTTAGTACTAGCTTGCAGGCCTCAAAACCAGTTTGTACTCCATAATTTAATGCATAACCATTGAGTTAAGGTGTTATCTTGGTCATTTGGACATTGCATACAAGATTACTCCTTAAATGGTAAAAGGTAAAATGCCATTTTTGTAAAGTTGCACTTTATGTCAAACCAAAATCCTTGAGGCATGGGGCCATATCTCTGAAGTAAGATTCAATCAACCAATTCCAAGAACCAAGAGAAAAGTATACATCATTATATAGGGCTTGTACATGCTTGCATTGGGAGGACACACACTCTTGCTTGAAAAAGAAGAAAAGTTGCAAAACATATGCCATCTCTGACATCTGTTAATACCAACTAATACAAACATTGTAGACAAGTTTCATACCTCCCAACAAGCCAGAAACACGACCCCTTCATCATTAAAACCTCCTCATACTCAAAATCTCCATTTTTCTGCAAAACAGGGCAAGTTCTGCATTTTGCAAGCCATAACCAAATTCTATCGTGCGTTTTGTCCAAAGATACTTCAAACACCTTCCAATCAACTCACCTGAACTATCTCAGGCCTCCATTGCAAGCTGTAACACCATTAACACACTTTGCCATTTTTGTTTCAAAGCTTTGCAGGTTGAGTTCTGTGGCACGATTCAAGTTGTTTCAAAATAAGCCAAGCATTGGAAAAGCTTCCTTGGACCTCAGGCAAGCTCAAAAGAAGCTCAAACACCATTCAAGGTTGCTACATTGTCCAGCTCGAAGTCAACTGAAACAGGTATTTCATGGACTTCTATCTCTCTATTTAGGAATGGTTAGGCTTAGGTTTGTGAATGAAATATGTTGTACTCATAGCCCTGAAGCCATACATATGCTTAGTTTTCATTTACATTAATCGTGCTAAGAGAATTTCACTCATGAACTTTCTGAAAAAACTAGGTTAGAAATTGGGGCCAGAGAAATTCTCTCTGGTCTTTGAGAGTTAGCTTAAGTTTTTTATATGTTTGAATTCGTTGTTTGATGCTCTACAAGTTTCATGTTATGAGTTTTGTCAAAAAATCAAAGAATCAGGAGTTACAGTTTTGTACATAGCACGCGCGCAGGTTTGTTCCAAGGAAGAAGAAGAAGTGGATTCAGGGCTGGGCCTGGTTTCCTTTGCTTTTGACACCCCTTTATTCAGTTTACATCCCCCTGGCCCATTTGTTTGAATATTTGTCATTTTGATGTTTTTATTTTTTATTCTGACTTAATTATTTTTTGTCTAAATATAAAAAATGCCAAAAAATTATTTTCTATATTTTTCATATTTATTTGATATTTATTTTTATCTCACTAGTATAAATATGTAAATAGTTTATTTTTTCTTTTATTAAAACTCAAAGAATAATGTAAAAAAAAATATGGTTATTTTTATTTACACTTGAAAATATTTTCTTGAAATATACACATTTTTGTAAATAATTAATTTCTATTTTTTTATATTTATTATATTTATTATATATGTATATACTTATATGCTTTATTTTATTAAATAATTAGGACAAAAATACAAAAATATTTCATTTTTTATTTTTATTAATATTTTGCACTAATAATATCATTTTTACAATATACTTTTTTTTTTGAATAAATTAATATATTGTTGTATATGATTAATAAATAATACTATTTATTAAGAATTAGGGTTTTTGCCCTAAATGCAAAAATAATTAAAATATTGATTTTTTTTCTTTATTCATTTTTACTTCACATTTAAAAATACTTTTTACATACATAAAAATCATTTTTTGCATAATACATTTTATTTGGTATTTTATTTAATTATTGTATATTTAAATATTGCCTATACATTCAATATGGTTGTAATAACTTAGAATTTATTTTCTTGTCAAATACCCCCAATTCAAATTTGTACCCCCTCCCTATATCATGTTTTAATAGTGTAGCATTTAAATTCCCGTACATTTAAAAGCTTTCAATTATGCCATGCTTAGACTTAGGGTTTGTATGCAAAATAAAATCAATAATTAGCTTGACTTAATCAAAGACAAATATGCATGAAAAAACAAGCACAATGCACACTTGCACCCCTAGGGTTACAATCCACTTGTTGCCTTCAAAAATGGGCCATGATTGCATGTCAAGTACTTTGGCAAAACAAAAACAAAACAAAAGATCATAGTCCCTCGATGACGCTATCTGAGTTGCCTAAATAAAATGATCAAGTCCCTTAAAGAAAATTGCCAAAAATACTTGACACCATTGCTATCATGGTCTATACGAGGACCTGCGCCTGTCCCATTAACATCCTAACACAAGGTTATTCACCAAATACAATGGTGAAACAACACTGTTAAAAGGGTTAAAAACATAAGAAAAATCTTTGAGTAAAATAGGGTAGATAACTCTTAGTTACTTGATCAAGCTTGCAAAAAAAAACATCCTTGCTATTTTTCAAAACACACTTCACAACACAATTTCAAAACCCTACTTCCAAACATTGAAAACTTTTCAAAAGACAAAAACATCTTTGTATACATTCAAACAAGAATCATTACAAAGGTTGCCACAACGATGGCCTCTTTTCAAAACATCTTTCAAAACCACACACAAAGCACCATTTCAAACAATTGAAAAGCAAAGCAAGTGATCTAAAGCAAGTAACTAAGAGCCCATGGATAACCATGGATAGAAAGGGTTCTAATACCTTCCATTTCTATAATCTACTCCCCGAACCCAAGAAAACATCTCAAAGGTGTTTCCTGTGCTTTTTGACCTTTCCTTAGGATAAAATAAAAAGTCGGTGGCGACTCTTGCTAAACCGAAACATTTTCAAACACAAACGCAAAATCCCAAGTCAGTTCTCCCACCGTATCACACACTTGTATTGTTACAGAAAATAGGAATGTGATCAAGTTGGACATTGAAGTCGAGTAATTTTTGTTTGAGCCACAAGATTTGGGAACAACAATTACCGGCTGCAACATATTCCGCTTCGATGGTTGATAATGTAACTGAAACTTGCTTTTTTCTATTCCAACTGACCAAAGAATTTGAAAAGAAATGACAAGTACCACTAGTACTTTTCCTATCCGATTTGCAACCCGAAAAGTCAGAATCAGAATAGCCAACCAAAGAAATATCACTAACCTTGGAGTACCAAAGTCCATACTTAGTTGTACCATTAAGGTACCTAAGTATGCGCTTTATGGCTTTTAAATATGACTCCTTAGGACATGATTGAAACCGAGCACACATGCAAACACTAAACATAATATCTGGACGAGAGGCCGTAAGATAAAGAAGGGAACCAATCATACCTCTATACGTTTTTATATCGACGGTGTTGTACCCCCAAAATTTGCCCTCTCATTTCTCAAGACATTTTCTCACAAGGATTCTCAAGATTCAAGCTTGCACAAGTACAATTGGATTTTTCAGTATCAGGTTAAATAGGAAACTGTTAAAAAAGGGGAAAACGGATAAAAATAATATTTTTGACAAAATTGAAGGAAAACAAGTTTTCTTCGATTCACGTCTTTCGATTCGACTTTTGGCATCTTTCGATGCAAGCTTGGCTTGCATCCTTCGATTGGGCATGGGCCTCTATAACATTGGCTTTGATTCACAAGGCAGGAGCTTCCTGCATGCCACCTTCGAATGCATCTTTGGCCTCACAGGGTTCACAATGCAATGGCTTCCTATGTGCCTGCTTCGATTGGATGTTTGATGCTTGCATGCATGTGTTGACTGGACAAATATTTCCCACCATGCTAGCATGCATAAGGAAAAAAGCCTCATCTAGCCTCCTTCGATTCCAAGGCAAAAATTCTCCTTTTGGCATCCTTCGATTGCACAATTTTCTTCCAGCACGCCTCTTTCGTTTGGGCATGTGGCCCTCCTTTGATGCAAGCCTAACATGCCTCTTTCATTTGGGCATGTGGCCCCCTTTGTTGCAAGCTTCATTTATGCCCTTTACCTCCTGCATGCTTTCTCCAATACATGTTTGGGTTTACATTCTTCGTATGGGCTTATGGTTTCCTTAAAATGCAAGTTCGTTTGGCCATATGGACCTTTGGAAGGCTAGCTTTTGTTTGAGCGAAAGCCTCTTGCATGTTTTGTTTATAGTCACAAAGCAAGGGCCTCCTTCAATTCTCCTTCGACTTAGAAGCCTTTGATTTTGCATGCTTGCCAAAATCTCAAGGCAAAATTTCCCCTTTGTGCTAGCACCCCAAAGCAGGGATCTCCTGCATGCACCCTTTCGTTTGGCCATGTGACCTCTGGAAGGAAAGCCTTCAACTGGACAAAAAACCACCTTCACACAAGGCTTCGATTGGAACTTTGATTTCCTTCGAATCAACATCTTTTGAACCCAACTCTGGACCCTTCGAAGCAAGTTTGTTTAAAGAGCTTTGAGCAAATCTTATAGCCTTACCCTACTTGTCAAGCTATGTTGCTTCCAAATCTTTACATGATCAGAGGATTACACAAAGGTTTGAAGCTTTGTCTACTGGATAATACCATTCTTGGTTAAAATAGCAAAAGGCTACGTACTCTTTTTTCATAAAGAGTACTTTCATCACAAAATCAGCTCCCAACCTGATTTGTGTCTGAACGAAAAACAATACGAAAGGCATATGTCAATATCCTGCTAGCATGCCTCCACTTGTACCAAAAACTCGGGATCAACGAAAATGGACTAAAATTGTTTCATTTTCAAACAAACCATGGTTTGTTATCCTACAAACCTGGTTACTTCAAAACACCTTTAACTTTTTCTCTATAATAGAGAAACATTTTGCAAGCTAAGGAGGAATTGAGGGGCTGGAGGAACGAATCTTCAAAAATCATCAAACACTCTCAAACACTCTCAAACACTTAAACACATATTTAAACCCAGAACCCAGAAGAAACACAACACTTGTTTTTTCTTGACCCTTCGAATCCAGAAGAAACACCACACGTGTTTCCTTGGTCATTCGAATCTAAAGAAACATAACCCTTGTTTTCTTTTTCTCTTTCGAATCTGAAACCATCCTTCACATCTCCTGACCTTAGAATCTAGCACTAAAGGCACAACCCCTGTTTCCTCCCTTCGAATCCATAAACACTCAGGGCGGCCACTCAAGGTCCAACACACGTTCCAGCTTCAAGCAAGGTAAGTCACTTTTAAACTTGAACCTTTCGTTTCTAACATAACATGTGAATAGTCATTTCCTTCGTTTGAAGCATGTACATAACATATGTTTTCCTTTTTGTTTCCACCCTTTAAATTTATTTTCATGGCTAATCTTTTGGGTTTTGTTTCTTGATTTATTAAATATGCTTTAAGAACTAACCTAACCATAAGACAATGCTAGAATAACCTCAAGCCATGTTGCTATTTAAAATCTTAAATGAAAGAAACAGGAGGAAGGAAGCATGAAACGAGGCCTTATGCTTCCACACTAACTTCCAGGTCCAAACGAAAGAAGCATCCAAAAAGTAAGGCTACACCACACTGACTTCCAGGCCCCCGGTCGAAAGGCACGCCCATGCTAACTTCCAGGCCCCAGTCAAAGAAGGCATAAAGGCATAATTGAAGGATGCATCTCCTGCCTTAGGCTAAGCCCAAATCAAAAAGCACGCCTTCACTACTTCCAGGCCAAATCAAAGGGATCCAGAGGAGCAGAATCGAAGGATGTTTCTACCTGAATCGAAAGAGCCCATTTTCATTTCTTTATTTTTATGTTGTCTTTATATTTTTTTGCTATTTAATATGGTTGTAATAGTGTAGGATTTATTTTTCTGCATTTTTTATTACTTATGTACAAATGTTAGTAATTAGGATGTATGGCAAGATAAAACCAACAAGTAGACAACCTAAAAATTCAAAGACAAAATGCATGCAATCAAACACACTATTCACACACATGCACCTTTAGGGTAATCTCACTTGTTGCCTCGGAAAAATAGTCATGTCCCTCGAATATGGGCGTTTTAGAAAAGACCCTTGATAAAAGATCGTAGTCCCTTGATGACCCTCAATATTGCCTTCGATAAACGATCTAGTCCCTAAACGACATTGCTAAAACGTCTCATAGGTTGCCTTCTATGACTATACAAAACGTCCCACGCCCGTCCCTTCACATCCAATGATGGGGATTCTTACCAAATCAATGGTAAGATAGCAACATCTAAAGGAGGAGGAAAAGAACATTAAGACCTTTTGAGTAGGTAGGATGCTCCTAGTTGCTCACTTGCTCACAACAAAAACATTTTATACACCCACACTTTCATTTTAAAACATTTTCAAAAGAAAAAGCTCTTTGTACGCGTTCTTATAGAGACGAGAACCATTACAAAGACACTTTTCAAAATCACTTTCAAAAACTCATTCACAAACACCTCTTTGAACTATTTTCAAAAACCAACACTTTGTACGCGTTCTTATAGAAACGAGAACCATTACAAAGATGTTTTCAAAATACTTTCAAAACACACACCACAAGCACATTTTAAAACAAAAGCAAGTGATCTAGCAAGCAACTAAGAGCCCGTAGGTAACTACAGATGAAAAGGGTGCTAATACCTTCCCTTTTCATAACCTACCCCCCGAACTCAAGAAATAATCTCAAAAGGTCTTTCCTGTTCTTTTCAATCTTTCCTTATTAAATAAAAGAAAAGTCGGTGGAGACTCTTGCTATCCGCAACAATTGCGATCAAACGCAAAACACCTAAGTCAATTCTCCCACCGTATTACAGAACTGGCGACTCTGCTGGGGACGAAAACTCCTTAAAAGTGGGGTTACCTTAGGGATAGATCACCTTTACTTACTTTTCATTGTTTGACTTGCTTGCTTTACATTTTTGTGTCTTTGTTTGGGTTATTGTTAAAGACCCTACACCCGGACTGGGGCACCTTTTTAAGTAAGTAGCAATAAATCATGGAGGTTGTACGGCGTAGACCGATATGGACGAAGTGATAGCTATGTTAGCATGATACTCTGGCTTGTACTAATGTTCCTTGAGTCATTTAAGGATAACATTAGGCTTCCTTATAGTATCATTAAGCGCTAACTGACCTTAGAACCTTTAATTGAACAACTTGGTCATTAGGAAGTAGTGAGATAGCCGGCTTTGGTTCCGACCAAAGATTGGTTGATACTCGATACTACGCTCATTGAGATCGAACTTTTGGGATATCTCGGCCACAAGAAAATATTGATTAAGTTGAGACAATGCCTAAAAGAAAGGTCGGTGATATTGAGATCCCTTAGAACCCGGTTACTTTCTAGGAGAGGTTGAGCCGACTAAACTTCAAGAGGGTACTTACCTAAGGACTTCTCTGCTTTGTGTGTATATGAGTATTTGTACATAACAACTTGCTTGCTTTGCATACTTGTACATAACATCATGACATCATACCATAGCATTTTCAATAACCATTTCAAGGATCTCAAGGGCTTATGATGCAGGGTCATGTTGGACCAGACGCATATGAAGGGGCAAAAAGGATTCATTCTCTAATCAAACACCGTCAAAGACCAAAGCACGGTAACTTGAGTCAAGGGTTATGACCCACTTGACATGGTGAGCTTGATTCTCATGGAAGGACATCCACCGATACAAAGTTCTCCAATCAAAGCTGTTGATCAAAATTCAACTTCTAACATCTTCTTGTGTTTACCCCGCGAGATCCTTGAAAACATTCATCCACATACCATGCATCATATTATGACAGGTTTCTCCCATACAGGTCTCCTTATCTTACTACTGTTTATTTCAATAAGATGAATATGAAACAAACGATGAAGGATCTTCAAGCATAAAATGCTCAATTCCAACAAATGTTCTTGACTTTGGCTAAAGGGAAAGAGGACCTGAAGACTCTTTTTCTTAAAGACAAGAAGAAAAAGGCGAAGAAGTCAATAGGCATCCTGAATTTGGGGGGAAGACTTAGAGGACCAGTCAAAAGAGCTCTAGATCTCTCAACTCCATCAAATGAGGGGAATAATCATGAAGAAGATAACAACCCAGGTATTGATGAAGATGAAGCTGACTACTCTAAGGAACAATATCCTCCCGCTAATGATAAATACAAACAGTTGGAGGATCGCCTCAATGCTATGGAGATTCAGCAGATACCTGGCTTTGACTTTTAAGAGTTAGGGTTGGTTTCCGGAGTGGTCATCCCCCCAAAGTTCAAAATCCATACCTTTTCCAAATATGATGGTGTCTCTTGTCCTAAGATGCATTTGAGATCTTATGTCCGCTAGATTCAGCCTCACACTGCTGACCGGAAGCTATGGGTCCATTTCTTCCAAGAAAATTTGGTTGGCACTCAACTGGAGTGGTTCTATCAGTTAGAAGGAATCGACATTCATACCTGGGAGGACTTGGCTGCTACTTTCTACAAGCAGTACCAATACAACGCTGATTTTGCACCAACTCCTATGCAATTGCAGAGTATGACCATGCGTTCCAACGAGGGCTTCAAAGAATATTCCCAAAAGTGGAGAGACCTGGCTGGAAGGGTGCAGCCACCCTTAACTAACAAGGAGCCGATTGACATCTTTATGGGAACTTTAACGGGACCTTTTTTCAATCACCTGATTGGAAGCTCTTCAACCGGGTTCACCGAGTTAATACTAACTGGCGAAAGAGTCAAACCTGGCATCAAAAGCGGAAAGATCCAAGGAGATACATCCTCTGATACTCAGAAAAAGCCATACAATGGGAAGAAAGATTCCAATGTTGTGTATGACCAAAAGGGCCATAACAAGAGCAATCATGACCAACATGTGGGGGAAGTCCTGATCTCCAGTCCTGTATCGCAGCGACAACAACAAAGGGGAAATCAACGAAGGAAAGACGAGCCCAAAAGAAAGTTTACCAACATCAACATGCCGCTGTCTCAAGAACTGCAACACTTGTTAAAGATGAATCTTATTACGTTGATAGGACCTCATCCAAACACCAAAACTTCTTCTCCTAACTACAATTCTAATGCAATATGTGCATATTATTCTGGCAGTCTTCGGCATGATACTAACGATTGTTGGGCGCTGAAATACAAGATTAAAACATGATTGACGCCAAGGAGATCGAGTTCGACCCTCCAGAGACTCCCAACGTGATCACCACTCCCATGCCAAATCATTGAGCATTCCAGTTCATTTTGAATTTTCAATTGTAATTTCTTTTGTTATTCAAACACTTATCTATTAATGTTAAACTTCGTTTCATTAATGCATCGCATATATTTGTCTTGAATTCATCCATTCATTTTCATTATATTTAAACTATATTTTTTACTCCCTTTATGAATATTCAACTCTTGTTTCAAAATATTGCAAGCCTTTAGAGGGAGGATGATGAAAACAATGCCATAATCTCATACAATATGCTTTTGAACAAACCTTGCTGATGATGTACAGGCGTTCTTTCAATTCCTAAACACTGGAGTTATAAGGAAGATAATCCCTAGTGAACCCCTTTGAGCCTAAGAAGTAGGACTTTTCTTTTTCACACGAATTGAAACCTTTAATCAAAACTTGGGGCAGGATAGTTTCTCAGTTTAATTCAAACGCACGTTTAGTCGCAAACTTTCACTTCATATACAACGAATGGCATCAAAAACTTTCCTCTGGAATCAAAAGATGGTGTTGGTTCCTTATCACATAGGCAGTCATTATCTCTCAAAAGAAGAGCCCACTAAGTCAAAACCTACGAAGGAGACTTAAGAAAAACCGGGGCATCCCGTTGACCGTAAGTTCAAAACAGTCAGGCAAAAATCAGGGATAGTAAATAAAAAAAGGAGGACACTACAAATCCTCGACAACATGAAAAATGTTGCAAAAATGAACGCCTTCCGATAAACTTAACTTATCTGAACCATCACCAAAACGTCATTCAGACTCAATTGGAGTTCAAAATGCACGATTAACTGAGTTTAGGACTGAAGAACATCATGAAGAACGGGAGGGTACAAATACACTTTAAGTCTTATCCTTTACAGCTTTCAGATACAGCTCCAAATACAGATGCCATTATGATACTCATTCATATACATCTTTTAGATACAGTTCAGATACGCTCCAGATACATATTCCATTCTGTGATACGATGGAAGAACTGACTGTTATTACTGGTTTGCATTTTGTATTCGAAAATATGCGGTAAGAAAGAGTCGCCACCGAATTTTCTTTTATCCAACAAAGGAAAGAGTGAAAAGAACAAAAAAAGACCTTTTTTAAGATTTTGAGTAAGAGGGGTAGATTATGGAAAGGGAAGGTGTTAGCACCATTTCCATCTGTGGTTTTCCACAGGCTCTTAGGTACTGGCTTGAAAATTGCTTTTGTGCTTGTGTGTTTTGAAAAGTTTGTTTGCTTTATGATAACTCTTGTATCAGTCCTCAAGAGTGTGATAAAGCATTTTTGAAAAGGTTTTGAATGTGTGATGTGAAAGAGATTGTTTTGAGCAAGTACTTAATAGCTATCTACCTACTCAGAAAAAAGTGTTCTCTTCCTCCTTTCCTTTAGATAGTTCTATCCTACTATTAGTGAGTAGGTAGCTGTTGTACCCCAAAATTTTCCCTCTCATTTTACTCAATACATACTCCTAGAGATCCTTAATTTACTCAAGCTTTCCCAAGAGTTGACCAGACAAACTCTCTCCTAAGGCAGTGTGTCTCAAATTAAGGTTTCCATTTTCATCAAGATATGTGGACTCACAAAGGCCTAATATGCTCTCCATGGTCTTAATATGTTCTCAATACCCTACATGTCAAGTTTCATGCCTTGCACAAGAGGTTTGCTCAGTCAACTGCTCAGATGCTTGAGAATCGACTGTATTAGGTCAAAAGTCAACTGTGACCCACATAAAGTCAAAATTCAATATTTTTGGTCAACATTAACATTTTGAAGTGAATTTCATAATTTGATTAATGGTTGATCATGATTCCCAGAGGAATGCTCCAAATTCATCAAAACCCAAAAGTTGCTAAATTAGGGTTTCTTAGTAAAAGTCAAGCAAACTTTGACTAAGCATAACTTCGACATGCTTCATCATAAATTTTCCATCCAAGGCTCATTTTGAAGAGGATGCAATTACCTATAACTCATCTTCAGCCCACAAGTTCAAAATATGCACTCATAAAAAGATATGAATTTCTACATTATGGGTCCTTTTGAAATGTCAACAAAAACACCTTTTCGGTCAAAGCTTCTAACATGAACATGGAAGACTCAATTGAGATGAGACCAAAAGTGTTGCTTAGGGGACAACCTAAGCTTTCTAAAAAGTCCAAGAACAACTCTCTATGGTTAAAATTGGAGGAGATATGCCTTGTCAAAGTTGACCCTTTTTGCAAAATTGCAAAACGTCAAATGTCCTAAAAATGCTTTTTTTTGCCAAATGGGCCTAACTTTTTATGCTTGAACCTCATTTATAATATGGCCCACGACCCAAATATTCACCCACACATTATTTTCTTCATTTTTCAATTTATTTTGATTTTTTATTAATTAAAAGTTGAATTAAATCAAATAATTGGTGAATAATAGCAAAGATATGATTTGATTTGGTTTTTGGATAGGTTGGCACTCAAAATATGCTGAGTTATCAAGACCAAAATGAATCAAGCATAATTGGTACAAGAAAGGGATGATTTGGCTCAAAATAGCAAGTTTACATGTAGCATGAAAATCAAATCAAATCTCTCATAATTGCAAAGATTCAATCCAATTTCACAACCCTAATTCATTCCTAGATATATATTGGACATGTACAAAGCATAAAAAAAGGTTTTGCAGTCGTAGAAGAGAAAGAACAAACTCAAAAAAGTGGACAAAAAGTGTGACTCGGTTTTCATTCCACAGGGCCTTTCATAGAAATTCAAAGCCAACAATCGTATCCTGGAGCATCCCTGAAGCCAACTGGATCACTTGCAAGCCTTATCGCGCCCAGCAACGCACGCAACCATTCCCACAGTTTGCCTTATTTTTTGAAAACGATTACATCAATTCCTGCATTGTTAACACATTTGATTGGCATATTTGTGATCTTTATCATGTTTGCAAGCTAACTGAATAGTTTAATTGCATTTTTGAAGCCTATATATGTACTTGCCATTGTTAGGGTTTCCATATGCATTTTGGGGGTTTTGGCTATAGGAAAAATTAGATCACAAGCTGGATACTGGGATGACCGTGGCATCATGACCGGTTGAATCCTGGTCTTCAATTCCATTTATATTGCGTTTTATGAATTTTTGAATTGCACAGGTTTTTAGCCATGGGAGTCTATCCGTAGGTATAGGTTATATACCTAACACGACGGTTCCAGGAAGAAGAAGATATGTGTCAGCCAGCCATTGGAGCATTTGAAAATTCGCGCGCGTGGAATTCAGTTTTTTTTTCTTTATATTATATTTGGTTTTCATTATACTAACAATTAAAACGCATAGCGCAGTTGGCAACGAGGCATTGGTATTAAGCATAAGGACCTGGGTTCGATCCCAGGTCCTAGCATTCCCTTTATTTTATTTTCTCTTAACATATCCAGTGTATCTCTCATCCTGGTGTCCACCATACTCCACCAGCATCCAACCACTTGATCCAGCATAGTATCAGATCCAACGCACAGGCAGTGAGGGACTATGATGCACCCCCAGGTCAACGCCACATGGAGCCAGGCGCTGACTGGGCTTGGAGGACTTTTGGGCTTGGGAAATTCAGATTTGCACCCTCCATTTACTCATCATACAAGCCCAGTTTGCTCTTCTTTCTATTTATTTTTTTAATTTCTTCAATTAATTCCTTTATTTGTTTTAATTAATTAACACAAAAATTATTATTTTTTATCAAACTAAAAAATCACAAAAATACAGAATTAAATATTATTTATTCAAATTAATATTTTTGAAAATAAATTAGGTTAATTAGTTTATTTGATTATTTGTTTTAGTTAAAATTAAATAGGAATTAGGTTTTAAATTTTGTAATTAAATTGTTTCTTTTCTCAAATAAAAAACCACAAAAATACATAAAAAGTTTTTTTATAAAATACTTTATTTTCTTGAATTATTTAATTTAGTTTAAATTAGGTTATTTTCAATTTCTTTTATAATTAAAAATAATTAGAATTAGGGTTTTAATCGTACATAACCTAATTAATTCTTTTTTCTCAAAAAGTAGTTTAAAATTTTTTTAATTAGATTTTTAGGGTTTTCAATTTTTCTCGCATTTAATTTTCCGCGTGCATTTTAATTTGTTTTATTACTTTTGTAACTGCTCCGAGTTTGTAATAGTTTTAATTAGGGTTTTAAGCTTCCGCATTTTTATTTTCCGTCAAAATAATTATGTAAATGCCAAAGCCTTGTAATAGCTAGGTTTATTTTCTCGCACTTTAAACTCCTGCAAATATTTAACTGTCTAGATGTATGCTAATAGGATTGTATGGGAAGATTACTTGAAATTAAAACGGTAGATCACGTAATGTGTAAAGATTAAATAACTGAAACAATTCATATGCACATATTCACTCCTAGGGTTTACCTCACTTCGGTTGCCTTCGGTAAAATAGTCATTAAGCATAAGAGATTTTAGTGGTTGCCCTCCAGTCTAAAAGATCAAAATGTCCCATTCGAATGTTGCCTCAGAAATGTTGCCTCAGAAATGTTGCCTCGGAAATGTTGCCTCGGAAAGATCTTAAGACTCTAGGGTTACTACTAAAGTTTTCTAACTATTGCTTTAGTGATTGTACTTGTCCCTTTCGAATGTCCCTTACAACTCTAACGACATCGCTACCTACTCCTTAATAGTAGGATAGCACTGTCTAAAGGAAACGAGAACAAACAATCTTTTTTAGAGTAGGTAGAATCTTAAGTACTTGCTCAATAAAAACTTTTCACACAAACACCTTTCAAAAGATTTTCAAAACAAACTTCGTCACACTCTTGAGGACAGAAATAAGGGTTTAAACGAAGTAAAATAAAACTTTTCAAAACAAGCACACACAAGCAATTTCAAAATGAGCAAGTACCTAAGAGCCCATGGAAAACCATGGATAGAAAGGGTGCTAATACCTTCCCTTTCTATAATCTACCCCCCTCCCCCCCCCCCCCCCCCCCCCGTATTCAGAATATCTCGAAAAAAGGTTTTTTCTATTCTTTTTTTCTTTTACAAGATTGGATGAAATAAAAGTCGGTGGCGACTCTAGCTTGCCGCGACATTTTGCAAACAAAAAATGCAAAACGCAAACCAGTATTAACAGTCGGTTTTGCCACCGTATCAAAGTAGCCCTACCGTTGGATGTTGAGGGACTATCGAAGGGACATTTACGGTCACTAAGGAAACTGGGCAAGAACTCTTAGTAACTGTCCTAAAGTTCTAAGATCACTTTTTAACCCAGGCAACAGACGAAAGAGTCATCGAGGGACTTCTGATCTCTTGAACTAAAGGACAATCACTAAAAATTATCGCGTTTCGAGAACTGTGACCGTTTCCGAAGGCAACCAAAGTGGGAGATACTCTAGGGGTGAGCATGTGCCAATGTGCTTAATTCAAATATATTATCTTGCGCATTTAGTATTATCTACTCGATTTAATTTCAGTCTTTTTTCATACAATCCTATTAGCCATTCACCTAAGCAATTTATAGTGCGGAAAATAAATTGCAAAAAATAAAAACTCCTAAGTTATTACATGGCCTCAGGGCAATTACATAATCAGATCCGGAAATTTAAACCCTAATTAAACTATTACAAACTGGGAAACAGTTACATAATTAAAAAGTAAAACAAAAATAATGAACGCGCGAAGAATAAAGAAGCGTCTAAACCCTAAAAATACTCCTAAATTAAACAAAAACTTCTTTTTTGTGTTTTATTTTTTTATGAAAATATCCTTATGATATCCCATTAAATTAAAAAAAGAAAAAAATATATTAATTACAATAAATCCTAATGAAACTAATATTTTTGTTATTTTATTAAGAAAAATATTTGATGTTTTAACCTAATTCTAACCAATTTTGAATTTAAAGAAAAAACAAGTTAAATTAATGAGATTAAAATAATTTACAAAAAATTAATTTTAATTAAAAAAAACCTAAATCGATTTTGTTGTGATTTTTCTGATTTTATGATTAAAATAATAAAAAAGTGAATTTAAAAAAAAGGTAAAATAATTAAACAAATTAAAATAAAGAAATAATAAAAAGGAAGAGAGAAAAGATATTGGGCCTGAAGTGCATTAGCAATCTGGGGGGTGCTGGTTGAATTTTGCTAAGCCCAGATCTATGCAAGCCCAAAGCCTGCGTGAGATTCAGTGGGAGGCGTGCTTGAGGGTGCATGATGGGGACACACGCTGGAGGCTCTTGGATTTGGCTCTGTGGACGTTGGATGATGTTGATTTAACGCTACATGGTGGGCGTGCTTGCCTTTTGGACATGGGATCTGCAATCAGTTTGTTAGAAAATAAAACGCATGACCTGGGTACGAACCCAGGTCCTCCCCTTTACAGTGCGTTTCTTTTACCATCTGTGCCAATTGTTCATTCGTGAATATAAACAAAACAAAATAATATAATATGAAACCAAAGTGCATTCTATGTCATCAAAAAAATGCGCGCATCAGCAATTAAATGGACCAATCAAACTAAATCAAAATTCCATGTAGGGTCTTAACCTGAGTCAGAGAGTCAACTACGCGGGAGCTATACTCTGGTCGTCTTCTCCGGTCCTGCAAAAAATGCCATTAACAAAAATAGGTGGAATCAAGGTTCCAGGCTCCGGCTACCCCCTATTTCGTATGCTACGAATTCACTGGTGATGGTCTCTCATCTTGAAAGTCCCTGCATCACTAGGTACGAAGCTCGTCTGAAACTTTTCCCTAACAATGGCAAAGCTTCATCCCTGCGTCAAACTACTCATGTGATGGCTCTAAAAATTCACAATTATCAGTGCAAACATGGACATGAACATAGAAATGATTTACATCATAGTATGCAATATTTTTGAATTCAAGAAATATACCAATCCGGTGATGTGTAATCTGGGAGTTTGAGAGTGCTACGAGCTTGGAGATTGACAAGGATGGACTTGTGGAGTCTTCAGGAATAGATTGGAGTCCTTAGTTTTCCTTGAAAAGGGTTGGGATTGGGTGTTTGGATTTTGACAACTTTGAAAGAAAAAAAAATTGAAAATTTGTGAGGGCTTTAGGAGGCAACTACGTTCTACCCTGGCTTGGCCTCTTTGTATGCATATATAGTGAATCATATTAGGTCAACAAATGTAGCCTAAATCAAATAGAATCAATATCCTTTATTTTGATTCCAAACTTTCCTATTTTTGAATATTTTTTCCTTTCATGGCTTGCACGATTTCCCTTGATATAATCAGCATATATTATCCATTATTTAATAGAAAAATGATTTCAAATAAAATCTTACATTATTTCTATTATTTATTTATTTAATTTTGCATTTTAATGAATAAAATATCAAAATAAATAGCATAAATAATATAATAATGCATGGGTGGGCTTAGAGGCCGCGGACCATGCTAGAAACAAGTTTCAAACATGAAAAGATGGGCCCATTTGGAAAAAATTCAAGTTTGGTCAATATTGGCTTCATGCACTTTTCCAAAAATTGGTCAACTTTAGCAATGCATATATCTCTCTCATTTTTAACCCTAAGAGAGTGTTCTTGGAATTTTTAGAGAGCTTAGGATGTCCTATAAACAACCCTTTTAGTTTCATTTCAATTGGATCTTCCATTTTCATGTAAGGAGCTTTAACCCAAAAGGTGTTTTTGTTGACTTTTTGAAAGGACCTATAATACCTGAGCTTGTATCTTTTAACTGACACATTTCTTGAACTTGAGAGCTGAAGAAAAGTTGTAGGTAATTGGATTCTCTTCAAAATGAGCTTTGGTGGAAAAATTTCTGATAAAGTATGAGAAAGTTATGCCTGGTCAAAGTTTGGTTGACTTTTCCTATAGAAACCCTAATTTATAATTTTTGACTTTTGATGAGTTACGAGCATTTATTGAGGAACCATGATCAACCATTGATCAAATGATGGATATCACTTCAAAATGTTGATGTTGAGCAAAAATCTTGAAGTTTGACTGTATATAGGCCATAGTTGACTTTTGACCTAGTACAGTTGATTTTCAGGCATTTGAGAAGTTAACTGAGCAAACTTGTTATGCAAGGCATGAAATTTGTCATGGATAACCTTGAGGACATATTAGGGCCATATACAACATTTGAGACCATTGGGGTTCACACATCTTGATGAAAATTGAAACCCTAGTTAGAGGTTCATTGTCTTAGGAGGAGAGTTTGTCTGATCAATCCTTGGTCATCCTTGGGCAAGTTGGGGACCTCAATGGGCATGTGTTGAGTAAGATGAGAGGGAAAATTTTTGGGTACAACAGTTGCCCATGTTCAATCTTCTTAAACCTGAGGATGTAGATTGGTTTGTCTGTCTTTCGTGATCTGAAGGTGGAAGATGATTGAACACTAGAGTGCCTAGAAATTTTCACTCATCTAAAGTAGCACTGTTGGTGGATAATATCGGGAATGGGCTTATATATGCCATTTGGAAGAGATGGCGGAAGATCGTCGGAGATGGGCTTAAAGATGCCATCCAGAGAATATGATAGAGAGTTTTCGGAGATGGGCTTAAAGATGCCATCTAGAGAACAATGTTAATTTCATGAGATATTCCTTTGTGGGGATTCCTATTCCTATTGTTGAGGAGGATTCCGTTGAGGAATGTTGATCTCTATTTTGGGAAAATAGAGTTTAGGGGCTTCAGTTGTCTATCACTCTACTGGGGGATTATATCTTGACTGGAGAGACAAAAGCGAACTACTATCTGGTCAGAATCCAGGCTTCACAGCGACTTGCTGAGGACAATAAGGTTGCCTGCTATCTGGTTGTGTTCCAGGCTTCACAGCGACTTACTGGGGAAGAATCAGAAAATATTAGTGTCGACTTACTGAACCAAAAAAGGTTTTGAATTATCTTTAACTGGAATAGAAATCATACAAATCTTAGTGTCGATTTAACTTAACCAGAGGAAGGTCTTGAACTAACTTTAACTGGAATAGAAATCATAAAAATCTTGGTGTCGATTTAACTGAACCAGATAAAAATCTTGAATTATCTTCAACTGGAATAGAAATCAGAAAAATCTTAGTGTCGATTTAACTGAACCAGAGGAAGGTCTTGAACTAACTTTAATTGGAATAGAAATCATAAAAATCTTGGTGTCGATTTAACTGAACCAGATAAAAATCTTGAATTATCTTCAACTGGAATAGAAATCAGAAAAATCTTAGTGTCGATTTAACTGAACCAGAGGAAGGTCTTGAACTAACTTTAACTAGAATAGAAATCAGAAAAATCTTGATGTCGATTTAACTGAACCAGAGGAAAGTATTGAATTATCTTCAACTGAAATAAAAATAAAAAAAATATTAGGATAGATTTAACTGAACCAGAGAAAGGTCTTGAATTATCTTCAATTGGAATGGAAATCAGAAAAATCTTAGTGTCAATGTAACTGAACCAGAGAAAGGTCTTAAATTTTCTTCAACTGGAATAGAAATCAGAAAAATCTTAGTGTCGATTTAACTGAACAAGAGAAAAGTCTTAAATTGTCTTCAACTGGAATAGAAATCAGAAAAATCTTAGTATCGATTTAACTGAACCAGAGGAAGGTCTTGAATTAACTTTAACTGGAATAGAAATCATAAAAATCTTAGTGTCAATTTAACTGAACTAGAGAAAGGTTTTGGATTATCTTCAACTAGAATAGAAATAAAAAAAATCTTAGTATCGATTTAACTGAACCAGAGGAAGGTCTTTTAAGAATGATCTTTTTGAGGGAAATGCTAAAATAGCCCTTCGTCAGACGTAGCCTTTGAAAAGACTGCCATGTCATATAAGTAGTCACGGTATTTTGTTGATTTGATATTTCCTAAAAAGGTAAAGAGTTAGTCGTATGCAATGTCATGATGTATGAAATGCATTGTGTAATGATGTTCTCAAAATAAATGAGATTATGCTTTATGCAAAATGTATGTGCATGCCATGATGTATGAATATGGAATGCTGTTGTGATATTTCCCAGTCTGGGAAAATAGATCCCTGCCTGCTGCTGAGAGTACTGGGAAGCTGAATCCTGGACTGCTGTTGGTAGATGAGGAAAGTGATTCTTTCATTTCCGCTGGGGATGATGAATGGAGATGATTTTCCAGGATTTATTCTTTCCGTTTGAGGATATTCTTCCGGGGATCTTTGACTCCTGCTTGAGAACGACTCTGTGGGGAGAAAGATGCTATGTTGGAAGATTTTACCAATGTAGAGAAATAAACTCTGTTGGGGGATAAACTTCCACAGTTAGAGAAATAAACTCTACCAGGGATAAGACTTTATAAACTGTTCGAGATTATAAAAACTTAGCTGGAAACATGGATTTCAGATCTCTGAGGAATTTTGCTGGAGGAGGTAATTCCTTCTTAGGGAAGAAGAGATTAAAACTTTGGTTGTTTCCACTCTATGGGGAACATAGACATCATTGGGTCGTATGCTACGGATGTGACAGGAGGATGCCCATGTGCCTTCTTGAAAGAGTAATTGTCGGGACTACAAATGGATTTTTAGACTTTGTCTCATTTCTTAAAGTCATTAGCAACTGTCTTTCTGTTTCATATGCAAGTATTTGTAAACAGTAATCATATTCAAATGCATATGTCAAAAATAATCACTGTACTTTTTTGCAAAACAAAGCAGAAAAATAGAAAACAAAATAGCTTTATACTTTCAATGAAATGATTTGCATTGATTTTGAAGTTTGCCTATAACAGGCATTTTTGTACAAAGAGACTGACGTTCTAGTAGGAGAACGCCGTCATGAAAATGAAAACTATACAAAATAGTGTACAAAGAGAAAACAACTATGTGTAATAATCCCATTGAGTTTCAATTCTGATATTGTCCTTATGTCCTTTGAGCGTCTCATTACTTTGCTACTTGTCCGAAGTTGACTGGATTGATCGGTACCGTTTGAGCTTGATAGTTGATACTGAAGTCTGGTTACAAGGTGATCTAACGGGACATAGTTATACGCTTTAAATCCCTAACTTTTTCCTGGACCGCCCTTTCGGGTTTTCAGTCCACCGGGATACCCTTTTTTGCCCAAGCCGCCTTTTCAGGTTTTCGACTTGCCGGGTGTACAGATTTTTTTTGTATTTATCCCTAATTTTTGCCCGAACCCTTTTGGTTCGTCGGGATACCCTTATTTTTTCCTAGGACAGTCAACCTAGCGGGTCCTTATTCATGCGTAGTATCTTTTCACTATGTCCGCGCTCACTGGGTGAGGAGGGTCGTCACCATCCATGGTGGTTAGAATCATGGCTCCACCAAAAAATATGCTTTTGATTACAAATGCCCCTTCGCACGTGGGAGTCCACTTGCCCCTGGGATCACCTTGTGGCAGGATGATGCGCTTGATTACTAGATCACCCACTTTATATACCTGACGTCTGACCTTTTTGTTGAAAGCCTTGATCATTCGCTTTTGGTACATCTGACCATGACAGATAGCAGTAAGCCTTTTCTCATCAATCAAATTCAGTTGGTCAAGTCGAGTCTGGATCCAATTATCTTTGTTCAAACCTGCATCCTTCATGATCCTCAAAGAAGGGATCTGGACCTCAATAGGTAGGAAAACCCTCATACGATACACCAGGGAGTAAGGTGTTGCCGCTGTTGACGTACATGCTGAGGTGCAGTAACTATGAAGAACAAATGGTAACATATCATGTCAGTCTTTGTATGTCACCATCATCTTTTGTATGATTTTCTTAATGTTCTTGTTAGCAGCCTCCATAGTGCCATTCATCTTCGGCCGGTAAGGGGAAGAATCATGATGATGGATCTTGAATTGCTTATAGAGTTTGATGATCATCGTATTGTTGAGATTTGTACCATTATCTATGATTATTATTTCTGGAATACCATACCGACAAATAAGGTTATGCTTGATAAACCGTGCCACAACATTCTAGGTAACAGTAGCCAAAGAGGCAGCCTCAACCCACTTCATGAAGTAATCAATGGCCACTAGGATGAAGCGATGCCCATTGGAAGTGGTAGGTCTAATCTCTCCTATCATATCAATGCCCCACATTGCGAAGGGCTAGGGAGCCGTCAAGACATTCAAAGGAACCAGAGGTACATGTACTTTATCAGCATAGATCTGGAATTTATGACAAGTTCGGGAATGTTGATAACAGCCTGCTTCCATAGTGGACCAGTAGTATCCTGCCCGTGGGATCTTTTTAGCCATGGTGTGTACACTAGAATGGGTGCCAAAGGTACCTTCGTGTAAATCTGCCATAATCCTCTCTGCTTCGCTCTTGTCTACACACCGAAGTAAAGTAGAGTCGTGGTTGCATTTGTAGAGGATTCCATTACTGGGGAAGAACTTTGCGGAGAACCTTCTCAGAAATTTCTTATCATTGACAGATTCCCCCTCAGGATATTCTTGAGCCTCTAGATACCTTTTCA
This sequence comes from Vicia faba, assembly GCA_948472305.1. Classification (NCBI taxonomy): domain Eukaryota; kingdom Viridiplantae; phylum Streptophyta; class Magnoliopsida; order Fabales; family Fabaceae; genus Vicia; species Vicia faba. Next base: position 794,630,258 of record OX451740.1, on the reverse strand, counting down.
CTTCATAGAACCAAGGTCTGTCTGCTACTTCTTCAGTATCAATCTCATAGCAGTATGCTGGTTCATCCAATCTCTCAATAGTGATCTGAGGAGCCTCGTTGTCCCATCTGACCTTGAATATGGATGTCATAGTAGCTAGCGCGTCCACTAACTGATTCTCTTCTCGTGGAAAATGTTCAAAGGTAACTTCTTCAAAGTGTGGAAGCAACGTCAGCACATATTCTTTGTAAGGGATGAGATTAGGGTGCTTTATGTCCCACTCTCCTTTTATTTGACTTATTACCAAAGCCGAATCTCCGAAAATACTCAAGAACTTGATTCTTAGGTCAATAGCAGCTTTGAGACCCATGATGCATGCTTCATACTCATCCATATTGTTGGTAAAATTGAAACATAATTTGGCGGTGAAAGGAGTATGACAGCCCTCGAGAAATATGATTACAGCATATATGCCATTGCCGAGTGCGTTAGAATCTCCATCAAAAACCATATTCCACCGGGATCCTTTCTCAGGTCCTTCATCCGGTCCAGGTTCTTCATAGTCAGTCACTAACATGATATTCTCATCGGAGAATTCAAAGTTCATGGATTGGTAGTCATCCACAGCCTGATGAGCCAAATGATCAGCTAATACACTTCCCTTGATTGCTTTCTGGGTCATGTATTGGATGTCGTATTCGGTCAGGATCATTTGCCATCTCGTTATTCTTCTGGAGAGAGCGAGCTTCTCGAATATATACTTGATCGGATCCATCTTAGATATCAACAAAGTAGTGTGGGTCAGCATATACTGTCTTAGTCGAAGAGCAGCCCATGCCAAAGCGCAACAAGTTTTCTCGAGCAGTGAGTATCTTGTTTCACAGTTGGTAAATGTTTTGCTAAGGTAGTATATTGCATGCTCTTTTCGACCAGACTCGTCATGCTGCCCCAGCACACACACCATTGAATTATATAACATTGTTAAGTACATTATCAAAGGTCTTCCTTCAATCGGCAGCATCAGCATTGGAGGCTCTTGAAGGTATTTCTTGATTCTATCGAAGGCAGTCTGGCATTTGTCATTCCACTTTACCACTGGATCTTTCTTCAGGAGTTTGAAGATTATCTCACAAGTAGCAGTTAGATGGGAAATGAACCTGGCAATGTAATTTAGGCGTCCCAAGAAGCCTCTAACTTACTTCTCAATGCGAGGAGCCGGAATCTCTTGTATGGATTTAACCTTTGCAGGGTCTACCTGAATACCCTTGTCACTGACGAAGAAGCCTAAGAGTTTACTAGACCTTACCCCGAAGGTGCACTTGTTGTGATTTAACATCAGCTTGTACGTCTTCAACCTATCAAACAACTTTTGTAGGTGATCAAGATGCTCTTCTTCAGTTTGAGACCTGGCTATCATGTCATCAACATAGACCTCTATCTCATGGTGAATCACGTCATGGAACAAAGCTACCATGGCTCGCTGATAGGTTGCCCCAACATTCTTAAATCCAAATGGAATCACTTTGTAAAAGAAAGTGCCCCATTGTGTGACGAAGGTTGTCTTCTCCATGTCCTCGGGTGATATCTTGATCTGATTGTAACTAGAGAAACCGTCCATGAAGGAAAAGATCTTATGTTGCGCGGTGTTGTCAACCAGAATGTCAATGTGGGGAAACGGGAAGTCATCCTTGGGGCTTGCCCTGTTCAAATATTTTTAGTCCACACATATCCATACCTTTCCGTCCTTTTTAGGAACTGAGACTACATTAGCAACCCATTATGGATAAGAGGTGACAACTAAGAACCCAACATTGAACTGTTTCATAACTTCTACTTTGATCTTTTCTGACATTTTAGGGCGCATACGATGGACCTTCTGCTTTACTGGAGGGCAATCTTCTTTAGATGGGAGACAATGAACCACAATATCCGTGTCTAGTCCTGGCATGTCTTCATATGACCAGGCAAAGATCTCGACATAATCATGCAACATCTGTATCAACTGTTGTTTGATACTAAGCTCCAAATTTTCACCTATCTTGACTTCTTTTCTATCTTCTTTTGTGCCCAAGTTCACTGTCTCAACTGGCTCTTCATGAGGCTGTATAGCCCTTTCTTCCCGTTGTAACTGTCTGACAAGTTCTCCGGGTACCTCACAATCTTCCTCACCTTTGTCCTCGGCTTGGTTGATCAGATTTTCAAAGTCATAACTGGCAATAGCAGAACCATTATCAATGGGATCCATAGTGGATATGGATCTGCAGTTTGATACGTAAGTGTGTGTAAGAGCATAGCTGTATTAACATAGTAGAAAGCAGAAAAGAAAGACAGAGAGTGCAAAATTTGTATGCAAAACATCCAATGCTTTATTAATGACATATGAGATTGGAACATGATAACCCTCACAAACAAACCATTGTGCCCCGGGTAAAACACATGGCCATAGAGTTTATATTTTTTAATTATTACATATCCGAAAACAAGAAAGACAAATACTTCTGAATAAAATTAATCGGTACAAAGTCTTTAGCCGTCCAGTTACTGGGTCCACCGTTGGTAGTAGGGAAGATCCAGCTATCCATGTCATAGTCACCATCACTGCCTTCTAAAGCGTTGACCCTATGATTGTTGATGCATAGGGGAGGTCCTCCAGCACGAGCACGACGAACAACCCTTTGAGCCCATAAAGAGAAACCCAAACCAAACTTATCAGATTTGTATGGAATTCCAGGGAGTTGGCCCCAAATGGTACACCCACCTTCTTCAATAACTGCTTCAGCGTCCTTTGAGAGAAGCCATTTTCAAGGGAGGTCTGGTGATCTTCAGCATATTGGTAACAGTCTCAGTTACAACCATGGTCTGGGGCATCTCTTCGAAGTTCTGACAAGGAGTCTCGATGAACTCGCCATCTATTTCCACATACCTGAAAGAGTTCAGGTGACTTACCATGTACTCTTCTTCACCCTGTACTGTGAGAATCTTTCCTTTTACCGGGTACTTCATCATCTAATGCAGAATGGATGTGACAGCTCCCGCCCCATGGATCCAAGGGTGACCCAACAAACAAGAATAAGATGGTCTGATATCCATCACGTAGAAGGTGGACTCAAAGGTCTGAGAACCAACTTTGATGGGGATGTCCACCTCCCCGTGAACCGTTCTTTTTTAACCATTGAAAGCCCTCACTACAATGTTGTTGGGCTTCAGGATCAAAACTTCGCAGTCTAATTTGTCCAGAGCCTTCTTGGGCAGCATGTTCAATGATGAACCAATATCTACTAGAACATGGGCCAAAGTAGTGCCCCTGCATTCGATGGAAACATGCAGCGCATCATTGTGTTTTCTTCCTCTGGGTGTTAGATCAGCATTAGAAAAACCCAAACCGTTATCAACCGTCAAACTGTCCACACAATCTTCAAATTGGTCAGCGGAGGTTTCTTGTGGCACATAGGCAGTTTTGAGGAATTTCACCAAAGCTTTTGCATGAGCTTCGGAGCATAATAGTAGGTCTAACATTGAAATCTTAGAAGGGGTTTGTCCCAGCTGTTCGACAACATTGTAGTCACTCTTATTTATTATCTTTAGGATTTCTTCCATTTCCTTCTTGGAAGCCTCTGGAATGGATTCTGAATGTGCCTTCGTATGGACATGCTCAATCAATATGTCTTTGCCCCGAGTCTCAGCCGACTCGGTGATGGGGGTGGCAACAGGGGTAATCACAGGAATTATGGTGGTAGTATCAGTAGGAATAACAGTAGGAATGATCACAGTAATAGTAACGGATTTTGGAGGAGAAATCTCAGGTGAGAACACTCTTCCACTTGTTATTTTACTGTTCCTAACGATATTGCCAATGTCGGAATCAATATTTCCAAAAACTTTGTCTTCAGCAGCCAACAGGTCTTGCTTGATGCCATGGTAATAGACGTCAGCCCCATAGTTCCAGGGAACAACCTTGTCCGAGGAGTATGGTATTGGCCCTGGCATAGTGATGATCAGGGGAGCCAACTTTGGGGCAGATGTAATCTTGACGGGTCTTTTGGTGGAGACCCTGGGAGGATTGGCGGAAATGGTTATAGTCGAAACATCCTTACAAGAAACAGTTGTGACGGGAGTCTTCTCAAATAGAATCTCTTTATCATCCATCAGGCGCTGCACACCTGCTTTCAACAAATAGCAACCAGTCAGTAGAGATAAACATAAGTGGCTATCTTCACCACAGCCCGGAAATAAACCTGCTTGCAACAAATTTCACTTAGCAGTCATGAGAGGTGTAACAAGTTCCTCAACAGAAGTAACAAACGTATCATCGTCAATAGCATTAACGACATGGTCGTGCTTGGGCATGGGAGAAGTTATAACATTGGGAATCTCAGGAGCGTCAAATTCAATTTCCTTATCCTCAATAAGGTCTTGCACCTTGTTTTTCAAAGCCCAACATCGTTTGTATCATGACCTCGACTTTCTGAATGGTAAGAACAACGAGCATTTAGGTTGTAGCGAGGAGATGCAGTGTTGGGATTCTTGGGATCTTCCCTCAGGGTAACCAGATTGGATTTCAGTAGGTGAGGCAAAACTTAAGACAAAGTCATATTTATCCAGGTGAATTGTCTTACAGGTCTTTCTGCTCTAGGTTGATTATTTCGTTGTTGAGTAGCTGCAGGCTTGGATATCATAACTGCCTCTACCGTTGGACGACACTCGGTCCTGCCCTGATTTCTTGGATTGTAAACAACACTGACCTTTTTTTCCCCTACGAAAGGTCTCTTTCCCGCACTTGAAGAGGCATCCTTCTGGATATTGCTACTTCTAATCCCAACTTCCACTCTTTCTCCCGTCAAAATCAACTCAGTAAAGCCAACTGAGGAGCTTCCAATCAGATGATTGAAAAACGGACCAGATAGGGCACCCAAAAACATATCTGTTGTACCCCAAAATTTGCACTCCCATATTTCTCAATACATTTCAAGTAAGGTCTTCAAATTGCCCAAGGAAGTCCAAGAGTTGACCAGACAAACTCTCTCCTAAAGGCAGTCTACCTCAAATTAGGGTTTCATTTTGCATAAAGATGTTTGAGTCCAAAGGGTCCCAAATTCTCACTATTGTCCTAATATGTTCTCAAGATCATCCATGTCAAGTTTCAAGCCTTGCAGATGAAGTTTGCTCAGTCAATTGCTCAAAGGCTTAAAAGTCGACTATGTTAGGGCAAAATTCAACTGTAGCCCATATACAGTCAAACTTCAAGATTTTTTGTCAAATACTCATTTTGAAGTATTATTCATCATTTGATCAAGGTTTGATCATGATTCCTCAAGGATTGCTCACAATTCATCAAAACCCAAAAGTTGCTAAATTAGGGTTTTGTAAGAAAAGTCAACTCAACTTTGACCAAGCATAACTTTCTCATACGTTATCAGAAATGACCCATCCAAAGCTCATTTTGAAGAGGATGTAATTCCCTACAATTAATCTTCATCTCCCAAGTTCAAAATATGAACTCACAAGAAAATATAAATTTGGACATTATAGGTCATTTTGAAAAGTCAACAAAAACACCTTTTGGGTCAAAACTTCATACATGAAAATGGAAGACTCAATTGAGATGAGACCAAAGGGGTTGCTTAGAGGACATCTTAAGATTTCTAAAAAAGTCCAAGAACACCTCTCTAGGGTTAAAATTGAGGGAGATATGCATTGTCAAAGTTGGACAATTTTTGAAAAAATGCATGAAGCAAATATTGACCAAACTTGGATTTTTTTCCAAATGGGCCTATCTTTTCAAGTTTGAAACTCATTCCTAACATGGTCCATGACATCTAAGCCCACCCATACATTTTTCTACTATTTATGCTATTTATTTTGATATTTTATTCATTAAAATTCATAATTAAATAAATAAATAATAGAAATAATGTAAATTTTAATGTGAATCCATTTTGGGCAAGTTTTATGTTGGTTTATGTCAATTGATTTCGTGCAATAACCCTTCAAATATGTTCAGGTTCATCCACATGTGAAAATGGTATAAAATCATCAAATATGGCATTTTTTTCAAATTTTGATCATGGTCTTAAAACACAACATTATGAGGGAGATTCTTTCCATTCTTTCTTGTCTCCTCATTCCCCTCTATAAATATAGAGCCATACAAGCTTGAAAGACGAAAATTCCTCTCTAAAAAGCTCTCAAAAAGCTCTTCAAAAAGCTCTCTAAAAGCTATTAAAAAAGCTCTCCAAAAATCAAAGAATTGGTGCAAGTCATATCTCGAGGTTCCGGTCTCTCTCAATTGACATCAAGCCTCAAACCATCCTATTGAAGTCCTTAGGAGTCTTACAAGGCCCAAGAGCAATCCATCACACACCTAGCACGCCCCCATTTGACAACACCGGTTTAGTAAAATTTTAAACTTCGAATCTCTAATTTTAATCACATTTTATGGTATGCTAACGTTTGTTTGAGTTTATATAGAACAGTTATGGATGGTTGAATCATAGGTTCCACGCAAGAATAAAAAAAACACCATAGTTAGAGCATGAAGCTTTCGAAGATTCGGGCCTAAGGATTTCTGATGATTACACCCCCTGTTTACTTTTGCTATTAGGCCCATCTTTATTTTCTTGTTTTATTCATTTCATTTATTTCTTTTAATCCCTTTTTTTATTATCAATAAACAAATATAAAAATCACATAAAAATAGATTTAGGATTTTTTTCTTAATTAAATTTTAATTTTGGTAAATTAATTAACTAAACACTTTAACTTTTTTTTGAAATTAAAATTAATAGAACTTAGGTTTAATTTCATTTTAATTCATTTTCCTTTTCGTAACAAAAATACCAAAAAAACATAGAATTAATTTCTTTTATTTAAATTTCATATTTCTTTAATAATTATCTTTTTTTTTTAAATATAGATCTAGATCAATTATTTTTTAACTTAAACCATTTTTATAAATTAAAACAAAAAACAACAAAAAGATTTTTTTATATCTTAGGATTTTTAGACGTCTCTTCAAATTTGCGCGTTATTATTCTTTCGCACTTCATTTTATTATTGGGATGTAATAGATGATTAGTAGGACCTTTACCGATTTTATTTATTTTCCCCCCAGTTTTGGATATGTACATAATCCCCTTCCCCGAAGCCTTGTATAGCTAGGTTTTATATTTCTTCACTTTTAAATTACTGCAATTATTAACTGCTAGATGTATGACTAATAGGATTGTATGGCAAGAATAATCAAACATTAGCAAACTTAACACAAGACTAAAATAACTGAACATAACACACCTTGCATAAATGAACCCTTAGGGTATACCTCACTTGGTTGCCTCGGAAAATAATGGTCATATCCCTCGAACATAGGGATACCCTTAGCAAAGACCCTCGGTTAAAATCATCATAAAGATCATGGTCCCTCGATGTCCCTCGAAGTTTCCTACAGTATATGATCTTGTCCCTCGATGTTGCCTACGAATATATGATGATAGTCCCTTCGAAATGTTAAGGTATCCTTACATGTTGCCTTCAATGACCATTACGTCCCTTTCGAATTGACCCTTACAAATTCCAACGATAATGCTAGCTATTTCTCAATAGTAGGATAGCGTTGTCTAAAGGAAACAAGAATAGAAACGATCTTTTTTCGAGTAGGTAGATGCTAGTAGATACTTGCTCAAATCAAACTTTTTCACACCAAACACTTTTGAAACAAAGTTTTCAAAAACACTTCGTAACACTCTTGAAGACAGAAGCAAGGGTTAAAACGAAGTAAAACAAACTTTTCAAAACAAAGCACACACACAAGCAATTTAAAAATATGAGCAAGTACCTAAGAGCTCATGGAAAACCATGGATAGAAAGGATGTTAACACCTTCCCTTTCTATAATCTACCCCCCGTACTCAGAATATCTCGAAAAAAGGATTTTTTATGTACTTTTTTCCTTTCCGGTTGGATGAAATAAAAGTCGGTGGTGGCTCTTGCTTACCGCGACATTTGCAAACAAAAAACACAAACCAGTATTAACAGTCAGTTCTGCCACCGTATCACAGAACTGGCGACTCTGCTGGGGAATTAATAGGTGGGGTATACCTTAGGATTTAGTTCATCATATTTGCTTCTTTTGTTTGTTTTGGTTGCTTTACTTTTGAGGGTTTTGTATTAGGAGTTACTATAGATCCTAACCCGGATCTGCGGAACACCTTTTAGGTAAGTAGCAATAAACTGTGAGGGAACTGTACGGCATAGACCGATACGGTTGAAGCAATAGCTACGTTGATGTGGCACATTGGTTGGTACCGGTATCCCTTGTTGAGAAACGAGGAGAATACGGGGCTGCTATGTGTGTCGTTAAACATCAACTGACCTTAGAACCCTTTATAGACCAACTTGGCCATTAGGAAGTAGTGAGATATCCGGTCTCGGTGTAAAGCTGGGAACTGGTTGATACTCGATGCTACACTCATTGAGACCATACTCTCGAGATAGTTCCGTCCGCAAGAAAAGATTGCGTGAGCTGAAACCATGACCGATGGAGGATGGTCAGTGATATTGAGAACCTCTAGAACCCGGTTACTATTGCTAGGACTGGTTGAAACCAACTGAACTTCAAGAGGGTAATACCTTTGACCCCATTCAAGCCTTAAACTTAAGGGCTTTTGTGTGACTTGTTTGCCTTTGCTATGTCTGTTATCTGTTATACCTGTGTTGTTTTTACCATGACATCATGCATCATAACATAGCATGCATACTTCATTATACTAACCATTTCAAAGACCGAGGGGATTTATCTTTGTTCTATTTTGCAGATTATGGCTTCCATGCGCAGAAACACCATTTGATTTAACTTTGTGCAAATACCTTCTCAACTCAAAGAGTTTGTCTCAAGAGTTTCTGAGACTTCTTCCTTCATTAAGAGACATGGTCAGCTTCTTAGTTTGGTTACCTCAAAGTTTGATGAGAAGATGATGAGTGTGCTTTTTCAGTTCTTCAGTCATGTGCATCATTGTTTCACCTTCCCGGATTATCAGCTAGTTCCCACTTTGGAAGAGTTTTCTCACTTATTGGGCATAACCATCCTTGAGCAGACGCCCTTCACAGGTTTGGAAGAGACTCCTAGACCAGAAGACATTGCATCAGCTTTGCATCTGACACGAGATGATGTAATATCCAATTGGGAGACGCGAAGCGAGGTTGAAGGTTTCTTAGCTAAGTTTTTGATAGATCAAGCTCAACTACTCTGGGACAGTTTGGACTTTCAGGCTTTTGAAGATATCTTGGCTCTCCTTATCTACGGTTTGGTTCTTTTCCCGAATCCAAATTCCTTCATAGATGTGAATGCAGTTAAGATCTTCCTATCTTGCAATCTTGTGCCTACTCTTCTGGGTGATATTTTGCATGCCCTCTATACTCGTACTGTACGAAGAAGAGGGACTCTCATGTGTTGCATGCCGCTGCTGGCGAGGTGGTTTATTTCACACCTACCCAAGTCTGTGTTGAAGAATGAGGAAGGTTTAGGATGGTCTTACAGGATAATGTCTGTTGTACCCCAAAATTTACCCTCGCATTTTTCCACAAGAAATCACAGCTTCAGGCTTTTCCTGATCTTTCAAACTGGCTCAAGAATCGGTCAAACGGACTTTTCTCGTCAGTCAGACGCAATTAGGGTTTTATTGATTTTCAGGGCTCTGGAATGTTTCACACAGTTGGCTTAGGGTTTTGGTTGATTTTGGCTCAACTTTGATCAGGCGAATGCTCTTTGGAATTTAATCAGGAATTAGGGTTTTTGTGGACACGTTCTCAGAAAGATTTAATTCTACGATGCTTTGCAAGTTATTCCGAGATTTGGTTTGAATTCGCATTGTTTGATTTAATCAGTAAAAGAAGGCATTTGGTTTGAATTCACGTTTGTTTGATTGAACCAGTCAAAGGATACATTCAGTTTGGATTTACAGTGTTTGGTAAGAAATCAGTGAAAAGGGAATGCGCCTAATCAGTTGTCTTGATTAACTTTTGTTTTGCAGTGGACGTTGGAAATGCCAGGTTTAACTGATCAAATTGCTAAAGCATTGTTTATTTAAATTATTTATTATTCTGAGATTAAGTGATTGGAATTTATTTTTCAATTATGTTAATTCAAATAATTTTAAATAATAAATAAATAATAAAAGAAAAAGAATTAATTGGATAAAAACCTTTTATTTACTTTTAAATTATTCGTACAATTATTGTTTACAATTTGTTTACAACAATAATTTTACAGTAATTTAAACTTAAATAAAAAAGACTATCCTAAACAATCTTTTCTAATCTTCATCTACTATCCTTTGCTCCAGTGCTCCATTTTATTTTATTCATCTGCAAAAGAAAAGAAGAAAAGTCAAATAGCAGATAAATAAATAAAAAGACAAATAAAAGACAGTTCATCATTAAGGGCCACTGATTGGGATCAGTTAACCCTCTCTGCAAATCACGAGATTTCTCCCGGTTCACAAAGAGGGACGAGTTTTTTATTTGCTAAAATATGAATGCACAAAAGTCAAATTGCACAATTCAAAAATTGTCAAACTGCATAGTTCAATACAAACAGAAAGTCCAAACTGAAAAATTCAAACTTGCTGTCAAACTGCACAAAGGTACCCAAGCTGTCAATAAAGAAGATTTGGAAAGATGTCAAAAGCACAAAATCTGGAAGAAGGGACAATTATGCAGAGGAAAATTGATATGCAAGCAAACACTCATTTTCATCATTTCCCAAAGAAGTGGCCCTTTCAGAAAAGTACAACATAAACATTATTTTAATGAAAACTGTACTAAAGAGAAAGAGAAGAGAGAAAGAAGGGCAGGTTTTGCAGGCTTAGGCTTTAGGCTTGAGAGATAGAAAGATATATAAAACAAAACAAAAGACAGTACAGTAAAAGAGGAGAGGGAGCCAAACCAATACAAAAAAAAGAGACAAGACTGCAAAAGCCTCACAACCTGTAAAAAAGATAGAAAAGATACAAAACCAAGTCTAAAAACAAAAGCCTTGTTTCAAAGAACCTGCTGAAGCCTCTCATTCCCTGCATAAACATACAAACCTGAACCCTGTCAAAACCAACAATCTGAAAGCCTAAAAATCCTGCATATGCCTCGAAGCCTAACCATTCAAGGCCAAAAACCAGTACAACCTGCTGAGCCTCAAAGCCTAACCATTCAAGGCCATAAACCAGTTAACCTGCAGAAGACCTGCATAAGCCTGGCCATTCAACAAAACCTTGTCAACTTTCAAAACCAGAAAACTCACCCAAAGCTTTAAACCTGCCTGAAAGCCTAAAGAACCAAAGAAGATCAAGCCTGTACCAAATAATCCAGGCCAAACACCAAGAAACCTGATGTCCTGCCTGTAAACCTTTGTCAAAGACAATGCCAAGCATACAAACCTGCCTAAACAAAACTGGCCAAGCCAAAAATGCCTACCCTATCAAACCTTCTAAAGCTTTGAATATGTGATACCAGTCTAAGCCAACATAAACAAGCATACCAATTTCCAAACCCACGAACCCTCAGATTTGCATCATCATAGGGTATTTCAAGAACCAAACACAAGCCAGCACAAAGAAAGGCAACAGAAGTCAGGGGCGAGAAGAGAAAGAAGGCAAATCAAAGGGCATCATACAAAAGGAAAGCGTTAAAGGCAACATAGGCAACATAAGCATGCATTCTGGGCCCTCAGAATCCTAGGTTCATCCTTGGGCAAAGAAGATACAGAAGCAACGTTCAAAGACATCTCAAGGCAACATAAGCAAGCATACGACAAACACGTTCAAGGCAACAAGCATTAAAGGCAAAGGAGAAGAAGAAAGAGGTGAATTTACGAAGGGGTTTTCAGTCAATATCATCACAAAACCCTCAAATGGAAAAAAGATAAAGAGTACCAGGAAGTCCATAAGTCCATCACCATTGCACAACCCCTTCACCACTAAGCCTCCGAGCGCCTCCACCGTTCCTCCCTCAAACAAAAAAGGTAGTAAGTCCTCTTCTTTTCCCTTTTTAACCTCGTTAAAACAAACAAAATCAAAATGCTCAATCAAAGAAGGCAGTAATTCATAACATGTAAAAGGAACCAAACCCTAAACGCGTTTAAACAAGACAAGACGATTACCTCTCATTCGTTTTCACCGAACCAAGGAAGGGCGAAGGAGGCGGAGGCGCTGATGGCTGGGCAAAGGGGAGAATAAATATCCATGGCGAAAGTTGAACGAGGACGAAGAGGATAGAAGACGGATGTCGCCGCTGCTCACAAACCCTAAGCCAAATGTCCCAACTGAACGCTAAGCCTTCAAACCCTAAAAACGCTTGTTACACATGGGCCTTGCAGCTTTGAGCCCAAACGCGTTTACCCCCCCCCCCCCCCCCCCCCTTTTTTGGTTTCTGATCAAATTGCATATGGGCCTTACACATCTTCAGACCCATTTAACTCTTAAACTTTTTTTATCTCTTTTTTACAATTTTAAACTAACTTAAATTTTTGTAAATAAAAATTACTTTAATTCCTTTTATACAAAATTTTCTTTACATAAACTTTAAGGTCAATTAGATTAATAGATCCTTATTTTAATTTTCTTCGTATATAAAAAATACTAACATAATTAAACAAAATACAAAATATGACAATAATACTTTAATACAAAAAATACTTAAAAACACATTTTTTATATACATAATTTAAATTCTTAACATTTAATTAAAATAATTTGTACATTAATACAAAATACGCAATATAATAAAAATGTAAAACATTTTTCTTTCTTTTAAACCAAATACTTTCTTTTGTACATAATCAAGACAAAATACTTTTTTTAATACACATAATTAAGGATTTTTAACTTTCAATTAAAACATTCTTTTGTACATATTAAAGAAATATATAAGATTACAAATTAAATAAATAAACATTTAATTCTTTTCATTTAAGTCAAAACAATACTTAATAATACTCATTAATTCACATTGTCGCACCTGTAAATAATTACATATACAAATATACATACACATATACACGTGCACTTACACAATACATTTACATTGCTCCTATATACATTTGCTTATCTTATACATTGATATTAGTTACATTTACATTTGATCGCAAATTCGATTTGGTTGTAATCTATTGGACACTACGTTCCTAAGTCTCATCCCCATTCGTAAATTTGTACCCCCACACCCAGATACTTATTTTGTAATAGCGTAGATTTTACATTTTTCGCAATTTACCGCTTTCAATTATACCATGGTTAGACCTAGGGTTTGCATGTACATAAAACCAAACGCTAGATAACCTAATACAAGACAAATACATGAAATCAATACACAATCACACTTACACCCTCTAGGGTAAACCCACATGTTGCCTTCCAAAATGGGCCATGTTTGCACGTCGAGTATCTTTGGCAAAACAAATTCAAATGATCATAAGTCCCTCGATGACGCTTTCGAATGTTGCCTAAATAGAATGATCTTAGTCCCTTCAAAGCAAATTGCCAAAGACACTTGGCACCATTGCATTCATGGTCCATACGATGACCCGCGCCCGTCCCGAACAAACGTCCTAAACACAAGATTGTCCATCAAATTCAATGGTGGAACAAAATTGTTAAAAAGGGTTGAAAACATATAGAAAACCTTTGAGTACAATAGGGTAGACAAAACTCTTAGTTACTTGAGATCAACTTGCAAAAACGCTTGCCTTCTTTTCAAAAAACCACATTCCACAAACACTTTCAAAACGAACTCTCAAAAACATTTGAAACATCTTTTCGAAAAGATACACACCTTTGTAAAACATTCGAGTAAAGAAGTGTTACAAGGGTAGCCTAAGATAAGGCATCTTCTTCCAAAACATTTTCAAAACACACACACACACCACAATTTCAAGCAATCGAAAATCAAGGCAAGTGATCTAAAAAACAAGTAACTAAGAGCCCATGGATAACCATGGATGAAAAGGGTGCTAATACCTTCCCTTTTCATAATCTACCCCCCGGACCCACGAAATATCTCAAAAGGTTTTTGTTGTGCTTTTTTAACCTTTCCTTTAGGATAAAATAAAAAGTCGGTGGCAACTCTTGCTCAACCGAACAAGTGCGAAAACAAACGCAAAACACATAGTCAGTTCTCCCACCGTATCACAGAACTGGCGACTCTGCTGGGGAGAAACTTAAAAGTGGGGTTACCTTAGGGTTTAGATTAACTTTACTCTCTTGCTTTGATTGACTTGATTGCTTTATCTTTTGGGGTTCTTGTTTGGGTTTGTTGTAAATCCTCCACCCGGATTTGGGGCACCTTTGTAGGTAAATAGCAAAAAACTGCGAGGGAACTGTGCGGGGTATACCGACATGGTTGAAGCAGTAAGCTATGTTAGTGTGACATATTTGTGAGTACCGGTAAACCTTGAGTTCAATCAAGGAGTGTACGTGGCCGATGAGTGATATCGTGAAGCACTAACGAACTCTTAGAACCTTAATTGACCATCTTAGCCTTTTTAGGGGTAGTGAGATGACCGACTTTGGTGCAGTCCGAAGTTGGTAGATACTCGATACTACACTCATTTGAGGGTTGTTTTCTTGGAATATTTTGGTCGCCAGTAAGTGGCTAAACCGAAATGTTGAACACAGAAAACAATCCAATGATATTGAGCCCCTTAGAACCCGGTTTCTATTTTAGGACAGGATTAACCAACGAACTGAAAGAGGGTAGTACCTGAACCCCATGCAAGCCTAAACCTAAGGACTTGTTTGCTTTGTGTGAATATGTTTGCCTGTATATACACTCACTTGCTTTTTGTGCATACATGTACATAACATCATGACATCATACCATAGCATTTTCAATAATCATTTCAAGGATCTCGAAGGTTCTTTTGATGCAGGGTTACGTTGAACCGGACGTCTACCAAGGGGCAAGAGGTTTCTCCTCTAACCAATGCCAAACAAAGATCAAGTACAACAACTTGAATCAGTGGCGATGACCCACTCGACATGGTGAGCTTGATTCTCGTGGAAGGACGTCCACCGGTGCAAAGTTCTCCAATCCAAGAGCAAAGTTCAACCTCTAACATTTTCTTGTGTTTACCCCAAGAGATCTTTGAAAACATGCATCCACATATCATGCATTGCATTTTGACAGTCTTTCCTTTTTCAGGTTTCCTCACTCTCCTGCTGTTTATTTCAGTAAGAGATGGCTCTAGAAAGGTCTGTCAAAGACATCCAAGACCAGACTGCTCAACTGCAGGAGATGTTCCTGAACTTGTCTCTGGGGCAAGAAGAAATGAAAGCTCTCCTCACCAAGGGCTTGGAGAATTCCAACAATGCCAGGAGTGATCAGCTTGCGGAGCTGCAGTTTGATATGACAACCTTGAGGACCCAAGTGATGGGACAGTTGGTGGGCCAGATGGCTCTCATCCAAGACCTATCTCAAAGACAAGAGGAACTCAGAGTTCTTGTCCGCCAATTGCTTCCAAACAACCAACTGGGGCAAACATCTGAGGTTGAAAAGCAAGTCACCGCTCAGCCTCCATCCACTCAAGAAGACAAGGGGAAAGCTCCTTCGCTTGCTTCAGGGTCACAAGCCCATCAACAACCTTGCCAACGTCAACGGGGCAATCGGCGTAAGCAAGAAACATCGGGAAGGCAGTTCACGGAGACTGAAATACCATCATTCTTAATACTGAAGCGCCTGTTGGAGGTCAACTTGCTCACCCTAAGGGATCCTCTTCAGAAGCTCAATACCTCCTCTCCTAACTATCGTCCCGATGCATTTTGTGTTTACCATTCCTACAGCCCGGGACACGACACCAACGACTGTTGGGCCTTGAAGAACAAGATTCAAGATCTGATCGACATTGGGGTGCTGGAATTCATGCCAGACGGCGAGATGAAAATCTTCCGTTAAAGGGTTCTCCACTTGAAGTGACGAAGCTCAAGCTGAAAGACTTTTGCTTCTTTTTGAATTTTCAAAGTTGTAATTTCTTTTGCTGTCAAACAATTATCTATTGATGTTAAACTCTGTTTTCATTAATGCATTGCATATGTTTGTCTTGAATTCATCCATTCGTTTCACTACTCTTATGCTTTTCTTTATGATATTTGACTCTTGATAAAAAGCTGTAAGCCTTTAGAGGGAGGATGACGAAACAATACCATGATCTTATACAATATGCTTTTGAACAGACCTTGCTGATGATGTACAGGCATTTCTTTCAATTCCCAAACACTGGAGTTATAAGGAAGTTAATCCCTAGTCGACCCCTTCGAGCCAAAGAAGTAGGAGTTTTCTGTTCTAAACGATCAAAACCTTTGATATAAACCTGGGGCAGGGTAGTATCTCAGTTAATTCAAGAGAAACGCGCATTGAAGTCGCAAACCCTCAGTTCGTAATACAACGAACGACGTCAAAAAAGAAAAGCATTCCTTTGGAATCAAAAGACAGGGGTGGTTCCCTATCACATAGACAGTCAATCTCTCAAAAGAGAAAAGCCCACCAAGCCAAAACCTATAAAGGAGGCTTAAGAAAGCTGGGGCATCCCGCTGACTGTAATCTCGAAAATGGGAACAGTCAGGCAAAAGTTAGGGATAACAAATCAAAATCAAAATAGTGAGGTCATTACAAAATCCTCAACAACATGAAAAATGTTGAAAAAGAAAAAGGAGATGATGACTGTCTCCCAGAATTCAACTTGTGAACCATCGCCCAAAAGTCGTTCCAAACTCAAAACACAGTATGACGCACAATTAACTGAGCTTAGGTATGAAGAACATCGCGAAGAGCGGGTGGGTACAAATATACTTTGAGCCTTTATCCTTTGTTTCTTAAACCGTGAACCAAGCCACGTTACAACCTTTCAAAAGTCCTAATTGAAGCATGGGTTAGTTCGAAAGCATACTGTTACAAAAGGTATCCTGACTCCTGTAGGGCTTTGCTCTAAATCTTGTGTTGATCTGTCTTATAAAAAGTTTTCTGCTAAAAAACGCATTTTTCAAAACTTCGAGACAAACATAAACTTTGCATTGCTTGAATATCACTGTCTGCATTTGGCTTTTGTTTGACAGCGAATGTTCGGAGGAACGAAAACTCTCTCAGCAAGAAAAAATCACTTCAAAGGGACGACACTTCCTTTACAAATCTCCTATCAGCAAGGGGGGCATGACATGTCAAAATCCAATTAACCTGGGGCAGTCCAGTCGAGGTCCAACAGATCTTTCAAAGTTCAGTTAACCTGGGGTAGTCCATTCAAGTTTCAACAGATCGTTCAAAGTTCAATTAACCTGGGGCAGTCCAGTCGAGGTCCAACAGATCTTTCAAAGTTCAGTTAACCTGGGGCAGTCCAGTTAAGTTTCAACAGATCGTTCAAAGTTCAATTAACCTGGGGCATTCCAGTCAAGGTCCAACAGATCTTTCAAAGTTCAGTTAACCTGGGGCAGTCCAGTCAAGTTTCAACAGATCGTTCAAAGTTCAGTTAACCTGGGGCAGTCCAGTCAAGATTTCAAGAAATCTCTCAATCCGCGGGGTAATCTGATTCAAGACTCCTTCATCATCACCTGGGGCATTCGAATGTCAAAAGTGTTCAAACAATTCCTTCATCACCGCAGAGGACGTGATATAGTTCAAGATGTGACCCCAGAGATGGCGACATTCTATAACTCATTCAGACTTTCGGAAATAGTTCAGATGTGATCCGGACACGGCGACATTCTGACACTTATTCCAGATTCATCCAGACGCAGCTTTACGCTAACTCATCATCAGGAAACCCTACACCGGTTCCTCCTCAACTTCAAGACTTCTGAAAACAGTTTATGGATTCTTCCCAACAACGGATGTTAATCTATCAGCTTGTTCAGATGCAATTTCTGAAAACAGTTTACGGATTCTCCAGTAACGGATGTCAATCTATCGCTTGTTCAGACTCAAGACTTCTGAAAACAGTTTATGGATTCTTCCCAACAACGGATGTTAATCTATCAGCTTGTTCAGATGCAATTTCTGAAAACAGTTTACGGATTCTCCAGTAACGGATGTCAATCTATCGCTTGTTCAGACTCAAGACTTCTGAAAACAGTTTATGGATTCTTCCCAACAACGGATGTTAATCTATCAGCTTGTTCAGATGCAATTTCTGAAAACAATTCATGGATTCTTCCCAACAACGGATGTTAATCTATCAGCTTGTTCAGATGCAATTTTTGAAAACAGTTTAGGGACGCTTCCCAACAACGGATGCTGCTCTATTGCTTATTCAATCTCAAGATTTCTGAAAACAGTTCACGGGTTCTCCAAGTAACGGATGTTAACCTATCACTTGTTCAGATACTTCAAGACGTTCTGAAAACAGTTCACGGGTTCTCCAGTAACGGATGTTAACCTAACACTTGTTCAGATTCTTCTCAAGACTTCTGAAAACAGTTTATGGATTCTTCCCAACAACGGATGTTAATCTATTAGCTTGTTCAGATGCAATTTTTGAAAACAGTTTACGGACGCTTCCCAACAACGGATGCTGCTCTATTGCTTGTTCAATCTCAAGATTTCTGAAAACAGTTCATGGATTCTCCAGTAACGGATGTCAATCTATCGCTTGTTCAGATTCCAAGCCTTCACCTGCAGCAATCAGAGGACTCTCGCAATCCCCAGCCAGAGAATCTTCCAGAAGCTAACTCCACTCAGAGTCAAGTTTCATTATCCCCAGCGAAGCTAAAACTTCTAATTATCAATCCCCAGCGGAGCCAGACTAGTGAACCTTCTCCCCACAGAGATACTTCCCATCAAACTGAAGATTCTCGGTCTCACCTCCCCAGCATGAGTCTACTAGATTGGAACTCCCCAGTAGAAGTCATCAGGAATTCTCTTCCCCAGCGACAGCCAGGGAATTATTTTCCTGGCAGCAGTCAAGATTCATTTATCCTCAGCAAGATAGCTCATCAGCTTACATGCGCATTCATCACATTCATGTCATAAACATTGATGTCACCTACATTGCATCATACATCATGACACTGCATACAACTAACCCTTTGCCTTTTCAGGTAAGATCAGTCGACAGACAAAGATCATCTCCCAAGATTCATCCAGAAATAGTTCAGATGTGACCCGGACACGGCGACATTCTGATACTTATTCCAGATCCATCCAGATGCAGTTTTATACGAACACATCATCAGGAAGCCCTACACCGGTTCCTCTTCCACTTCAAGATTTCTGAAAACAGTTCACGGGTTCTCCAAGTAACGGATGTTAACCTATCGCTTGTTCAGTTTCTTCTCAAGACTTCTGAAAACAGTTTATGGATTCTTCCCAACAACGGATGTTAATCTATCACTTGTTCAGATGCCAACTTTTGAAAACAGTTTACGGACGCTTCCCAACAACGGATGTGGCTCTATTGCTTATTCAATCTCAACTCCTGGAAAATAGTTTACGGATTCTCCAAACACGGATGTCTATCTATTGCTTACTCGGACCCCCAATTCATAGATGTTCCAAAGCATGGGTGCCTTTCTGATACTCGTCCACTCACCATTGACATACAGTTCAACTTTACCAGATGGCATCTATAAGCCCATCCTCCTACCAGCAATCACCAAATGGCATCTTTAAGCCCATTCCAGATGGCATCTTTAAGCCCATCACCAAATGGCATCTTTAAGCTCATTCACCTCTACCATCGCATCGCCGAGTGCAAATTTTCTGGGTACTTTAGTGTCCAATCTTCTTTTACCTTCAAGTCGCGAAAGGCAAACTTGCCAATCTAACTCTTCAGGTTCAAGAAGATTGAACAGGGGCAACTGTTGTACCCCAAAATTTGCCCTCGCATTTTTCCACAAGAAATCACAGCTTCAGGCTTTTCCTGATCTTTCAAACTGGCTCAAGAATCGGTCAAACAGACTTTTCTCGTCAGTCAGACGCAATTAGGGTTTTATTGATTTTCAGGGCTCTGGAATGTTTCACACAGTTGGCTTAGGGTTTTGGTTGATTTTGGCTCAACTTTGATCAGGCGAACGCTCTTTGGAATTTAATCAGGAATTAGGGTTTTTGTGGACACGTTCTCAGAAAGATTTAATTCTACGATGCTTTGCAAGTTATTCCGAGATTTGGTTTGAATTCGCATTGTTTGATTTAATCAGTAAAAGAAGGCATTTGGTTTGAATTCACGTTTGTTTGATTGAACCAGTCAAAGGATACATTCAGTTTGGATTTACAGTGTTTGGTAAGAAATCAGTGAAAAGGGAATGCGCCTAATCAGTTGTCTTGATTAACTTTTGTTTTGCTGTGGACATTGGAAATGCCAGGTTTAACTGATCAAATTGCTAAAGCATTGTTTATTTAAATTATTTATTATTCTGAGATTAAGTGATTGGAATTTATTTTTCAATTATGTTAATTCAAAGAATTTTAAATAATAAATAAACAATAAAAGAAAAAGAATTAATTGGATAAAAACCTTTTATTTACTTTTAAATTATTCGTACAATTATTATTTACAATTTGTTTACAACAATAATTTTACAGTAATTTAAACTTAAATAAAAAAGACTATCCTAAACAATCTTTTCTAATCTTCATCTGCTATCCTTTACTCCAGTGCTCCATTTTATTTTATTCATCTGCAAAAGAAAAGAAGAAAAGTCAAATAGCAGATAAATAAATAAAAAGACAAATAAAAGACAGTTCATCATTAAGGGCCACTGATTGGGATCAGTTAACCCTCTCTGCAAATCACGGGATTTCTCCCGGTTCACAAAGAGGGACGAGTTTTTTATTTGCTAAAATATGAATGCACAAAAGTCAAATTGCACAATTCAAAAATTTTCAAACTGCATAGTTCAATACAAACAGAAAGTCCAAACTGAAAAATTCAAACTTGTTGTCAAACTGCACAAAGGTACCCAAGCTGTCAATAAAGAAGATTTGGAAAGATGTCAAAAGCACAAAATCTGGAAGAAGGGACAAATATGCAGAGGAAAATTGATATGCAAGCAAACACTCATTTTCATCATTTCCCAAAGAAGTGGCCCTTTCAGAAAAGTACAGCATAAACATTATTTTAATGAAAACTGTACTAAAGAGAAAGAGAAGAGAGAAAGAAGGGCAGGTTTTGCAGGCTTAGGCTTTAGGCTTGAGAGATAGAAAGATATATAAAACAAAACAAAAGACAGTACAGTAAAAGAGGAGAGGGAGCCAAACCAATACAAAAAAAAGAGACAAGACTGCAAAAGCCTCACAACCTGTAAAAAAGATAGAAAAGATACAAAACCAAGTCTAAAAACAAAAGCCTTGTTTCAAAGAACCTGCTGAAGCCTCTCATTCCCTGCATAAACATACAAACCTGAACCCTGTCAAAACCAACAATCTGAAAGCCTAAAAATCCTGCATATGCCTCGAAGCCTAACCATTCAAGGCCAAAAACCAGTACAACCTGCTGAGCCTCAAAGCCTAACCATTCAAGGCCATAAACCAGTTAACCTGCAGAAGACCTGCATAAGCCTGGCCATTCAACAAAACCTTGTCAACTTTCAAAACCAGAAAACTCACCCAAAGCTTTAAACCTGCCTGAAAGCCTAAAGAACCAAAGAAGATCAAGCCTGTACCAAATAATCCAGGCCAAACACCAAGAAACCTGATGTCCTGCCTGTAAACCTTTGTCAAAGACAATGCCAAGCATACAAACCTGCCTAAACAAAACTGGCCAAGCCAAAAATGCCTACCCTATCAAACCTTCTAAAGCTTTGAATATGTGATACCAATCTAAGCCAACATAAACAAGCATACCAATTTCCAAACCCACGAACCCTCGGATTTGCATCATCATAGGGTATTTCAAGAACCAAACACAAGCCAGCACAAAGAAAGGCAACAGAAGTCAGGGGCGAGAAGAGAAATAAGGCAAATCAAAGGGCATCATACAAAAGGCAAGCGTTAAAGGCAACATAGGCAACATAAGCATGCATTCTGGGCCCTCACAACCCTAGGTTCTTCCTTGGGCAAAGAAGATACAGAAGCAACGTTCAAAGACATCTCAAGGCAACATAAGCAAGCATACGACAAACACATTCAAGGCAACAAGCATTAAAGGCAAAGGAGAAGAAGAAAGAGGTGAATTTACGAAGGGGTTTTCAGTCAATATCATCACAAAACCCTCAAATGGCAAAAAGATAAAGAGTACCAGGAAGTCCATAAGTCCATCACCATTGCGCAACCCCTTCACCACTAAGCCTCCGAGCGCCTCCATCGTTCCTCCCTCAAACAAAAAAGGTAGTAAGTCCTCTTCTTTTCCCTTTTTAACCTCGTTAAAACAAACAAAATCAAAATGCTCAATCAAAGAAGGCAGTAATTCATAACATGTAAAAGGAACCAAACCCTAAACGCGTTTAAACAAGACAAGACGATTACCTCTCATTCGTTTTCACCGAACCAAGGAAGGGCGAAGGAGGCGGAGGCGCTGATGGCTGGGCAAAGGGGAGAATAAATATCCATGGCGAAAGTTGAACGAGGACAGAAGACGAACGCCGCCGCTGCTCACAAACCCTAAGCCAAATGTCCCAACTGAACGCTAAGCCTTCAAACCCTAAAAACGCTTGTTACACATGGGCCTTGCAGCTTTGAGCCCAAACGCGTTTACACCCCCCCCCCCCCCCCCCCCCCCCCTTTTTTGGTTTCTGATCAAATTGCATATGGGCCTTACACATCTTCAGACCCATTTAACTCTTAAACTTTTTTTATCTCTTTTTTACAATTTTAAACTAACTTAAATTTTTGTAAATAAAAATTACTTTAATTCCTTTTATACAAAATTTTCTTTACATAAACTTTTAAGGTCAATTAGATTAATAGATCCTTATTTTAATTTTCTTCGTATATAAAAATACTAACATAATTAAACAAAATACAAAATATGACAATAATACTTTAATACAAAAAATACTTAAAAACACATTTTTTATATACATAATTTAAATTCTTAACATTTAATTAAAATAATTTGTACATTAATACAAAATACGCAATATAATAAAAATGTAAAACATTTTTCTTTCTTTTAAACCAAATACTTTCTTTTGTACATAATCAAGACAAAATACTTTTTTTAATACACATAATTAAGGATTTTTAACTTTCAATTAAAACATTCTTTTGTACATATTAAAGAAATATATAAGATTACAAATTAAATAAATAAACATTTAATTCTTTTCATTTAAGTCAAAACAATACTTAATAATACTCATTAATTCACATTGTCGCACCTGTAAATAATTACATATACAAATATACATACACATATACACGTGCACTTACACAATACATTTACATTGCTCCTATATACATTTGCTTATCTTATACATTGATATTCGTTACATTTATATTTGATCGCAAATTCGATTTGGTTGTAATCTATTGGACACTACGTTCCTAAGTCTCATCCCCATTCGTAAATTTGTACCCCCACACCTGGATACTTATTTTGTAATAGCGTAGATTTTACATTTTTTGCAATTTACCGCTTTCAATTATACCATGGTTAGACCTAGGGTTTGCATGTACATAAAACCAAACGCTAGATAACCTAATACAAGACAAATACATGAAATCAATACACAATCACACTTACACCCTCTAGGGTAAACCCACATGTTGCCTTCCAAAATGGGCCATGTTTGCACGTCGAGTATCTTTGGCAAAACAAATTCAAATGATCATAAGTCCCTCAATGACGCTTTCGAATGTTGCCTAAATAGAATGATCATAGTCCCTTCAAATAAAATTGCCAAAGACACTTGGCACCATTGCATTCATGGTCCATACGATGACCCGCGCCCATCCCGAACAAACGTCCTAAACACAAGATTGTCCATCAAATTCAATGGTGGAACAAAATTGTTAAAAAGGGTTGAAAACATATAGAAAACCTTTGAGTACAATAGGGTAGACAAAACTCTTAGTTACTTGAGATCAACTTGCAAAAATGCTTGCCTTCTTTTCAAAAAACCACATTCCACAAACACTTTCAAAACGAACTCTCAAAAACATTTGAAACATCTTTTCGAAAAGATACACACCTTTGTAAAACATTCGAGTAAAGAATTGTTACAAGGGTAGCCTAAGATAAGGCATCTTCTTCCAAAACATTTTCAAAACACACACACACACCACAATTTCAAGCAATCGAAAATCAAGGCAAGTGATCTAAAAAACAAGTAACTAAGAGCCCATGGATAACCATGGATGAAAAGGGTGCTAATACCTTCCCTTTTCATAATCTACCCCCCGGACCCACGAAATATCTCAAAAGGTTTTTGCTGTGCTTTTTTAACCTTTCCTTTAGGATAAAATAAAAAGTCGGTGGCGACTCTTGCTCAACCGAACAAGTACGAAAACAAACGCAAAACACATAGTCAGTTCTCCCACCGTATCACAATGTCCCTTGCCCATACAGACATTCTTTGGAGTTCTAAGGCTATGGAAAGCATTATTGTCATTGATCGATATGGGGGATAACCTAATGTCCCATTGCTCGGAATCAGAGGAGGGATAACCTACAGTTCTTGTTTAGCTTTGCGACAATTCGGCCGGGCTCGAAGAGACGGTCCTCATGAGCTACTTCTTACAGATATTACATTTAACTATAAGGAGGACGTTGACGAGCATCGCCGGAGGTTTATACGAGCTTGGGGCATGGTGAACAGATCTGACCCTCAAGAGCTAGGACCAAAGACTTCTCTCCCTATGCAACCTTATCTCCAGTGGGTCCGAGCTCGTGCTCAGAATCTTGGGATGCCTTATGAAGCTATATTTCCAGTGATTGTGGAGCCTACCAATGAAGAGGCTGTTTCTTATACAGTCCTTTACCCCTACATGCCCACTGATCTTGGGGCATTAAAGAGATCCTGGATTCATCTAAGGGAGGAGAGGGATACCTACCGAGAGAAGTATCATGAGCAAGAAAGGAAGATCTTGAAGCTCACGAGGCAACTTGAGAATGAAATGACGATCAATGATTACGTCAGCACCAAGGGGAAGCGTGCATGGGGTTTCTGATTTTTGCTTTTTTTCTAGTTTAGATTTGTTTTCAGTTTATTTCTTTTGTAATGCCTTAAAGGCATTGTTGAACCTTTTTACAAGTTTAATCTAATAAAGTTTGTTTATTTCTTGGTTTGCAAATTTAAATCTCCCAGAGTCTTTGAAATCATTACATACGCATCCCATTATCATGCACACCATTACAGGTACCATAACAGGTTTCTCATCTTCTTTGCTGTTTATTTCAGCAGAAAATGTCTTCCGATCAAGCTATCAAAGATCTTCAGGCACAAAATTCCCAATTCCAAGAGATGTTCTTGAGCTTGGCTAAAGGGCAAGAGGACTTGAAAGCTCTCATTCTGAAAGAGAAAGAGAAGAAGAATAAGAAGAAGAAGGTTGTTCTGCTGAGTATGGGCAAAAGGTTTGGGGATAGGTTGAAACAGCAAGCTGATCTGTCCTTTTCATCCAAGGGAGGGGAGGACCAAGAAGAAGAAAAGGCCCCCAGTCCTGCAGTTTCTGATAATGATACAGATTATGATGAGGAACGGTATCCTCCTGCTGAGGATAGGTACAAATAACTTGAAGACCGTCTGGGTGCTATGGAGATTCAGAAGATCCCTGGTTTGGATTTCGGAGATTTGAGACTGGTATCTGGAGTGGTGATCCCTCAGAAGTTCAAAGCTCCAGTTTTTGCTAAGTATGATGGGGTGTCCTGCCCAAAACTCCACCTCTGTTCTTATGTCAGGAAGATCCAGCCCCACACAGCTGATAGAAATCTATGGGTTCACTTCTTTCAAGATAGTCTGGAAGGGACTCAACTTGAATGGTTCTACCAGCTAGAGGGAGAAAATATCCGAAACTGGGAAGATCTGGTTGCTGCTTTCTACAAGCAGTATCAGTATAATTCCGACCTTGCTCCTACTCATACTCAACTTTAGAGTATGTCCATGGGTGCAAGTGAAGGATTTAAAGACTATGCCCAAAAGTGGAGAGACTTGGCTGGAAGAGTCCAACCCCCATTGTCTGATAGGGAGTTGGTTGATATGTTTCTGGGGACGCTATCTGGTCCATTCTTTAATCATTTGATCGGTAGCTCGTCAGCGGGTTTCACCGAGCTGATTCTGACTGGAGAAAGAGTAGAAGCTGGGATCCTGAGTGTTAAGATCCAGAAAAATACCTCTTCGAGTATAGAGAAGAAGTCATTTGGTGGAAAGAGGGAAGCCAATGTTGTGCACGGCCAGAAGAGGCGTAGCAAGGCAGACTACCACCAATCTGTGGGGGCAGTGTTGATCTCTAATTCGACACGCACACAATGACCACAACAACGAAACAATCAGCCAAGGGTGGAAAGACCTCAAAGGCAGTTCACCCAAATCAACATGCCATTGTCACAAGCATTGCAACACATGTTAAAGATGAATCTGATTACGGTGATAAACCCTCCTCCGAACCCTAAGACTTCTTCTCCTAACTTCAACTTGGATGCAAGGTGTGCTTATCATTATGGTAGCCCAGGGCACGATACTAACGATTGTTGGGCACTGAAATACAAGATTCAAAATATGATTGACGCTAAGGAGATTGAATTCAACCCTCCTGAGACTCCCAATGTGATCACTGCTCCCTTGCCAAAACATGGCTAGGATTTAAAGCATTTTTGTTCATTTGAATTCTGAAGTTGTATATTCTTTGCTTATTCAAACGATTATTGTCATGTGAAACTTTTTTATTTCATTAATGCATTACACGTGTCTGTCTTGAATTTATTTTTTTCATTATGTTTAAATTGCTTTATATTTCCTTTTCGTGATATTCAACTCTCGACTAAAAACTGTAAGCCTTTAGAGGGAGGATGACGAAAACGATACCATAATCTCTACAGTATGCTTTTGAACAGACCTTGTTGATGATGTACATGCGTTGTTTCAAATCCTAAACAGTAGAGTTATAAGGAAGATAATCCCTAGTCAACCCCTTCGAGCCAAAAAAAGTAGGAGTTTTTCTTTTCACACATATTAAAACCCTTAATCATAACCTGGAAGAGGGTAGTTTTCTCAGTTAATTCAGAGGCGCATTCAGTCACAATCTGTCACTTCGTACACAATGAATGGCATCAAAGACGTCCTTCCGAAACAAAAGATTGTGATGGTTCCCTATAATCATCAAGACAGGCAGTCATTATCTCTCGAAATAAAAGCCCATTAAGTCAAAACCTATGAAGGAGACTTAAGAAAAAACACCGGGGCATCCCGCTGACTGTAATCACAAAAAGAAACAGTTCATGCAAAAGACAGGGATAATAAAATCAAAAAGAAAGAGGTCCTACAAACCCCAACAAAAAATAAATGACTTCCTATTCAAAATAAACTATCAGTATCCGAACCATCATTGGAATATCAGAGCAAAGACTCAAACGGGATCTAAATGCACAATTAGCTGAGTTTAGGATCGAAGAACATCACAAAGAACAGGTGGGTACAAATAAAATTTGAGCCTTTATCCTTTGTTTCTTAAACCGTGAACCAGGCTATGTTATAACCCTTAAAAGTCCTAGCTGAAGCATGGGTTAGTTCGAAAACATATTGTTACAAAAGGTATCCTGACTCTTGAAGGTCCGTTACAAATCCTGAGTTGATATCACATCTTTGCAAAATTCTATTTTTTCTATAAAAAAAACTGCATTTTTAAAATTTCAAGACAGACATAAGCTTTGCATTCTTAAAATAACATTGTTTGCATATGACTATTTGTTCAACAGTAGAGAAATTCGCATGACGAATATCTAGTGAACAAAAACCTTCTCAATAAAAAGGATCACCTCAAGTGGAAAAACACTTCCAACCAAGGGGCACGACATGATCATTGTCCATCATCTGGGGCAGTCAAGTCAAGCTTCAAGGAATCTCTCAAAGATGCCAAATAGCCAGGGGAAGATCTCCATTTGAATCACTTGGGGGCATTGGGCATGAATTCCAGCAACGAATCATGTACGATCAAACAAACATCTTCTGGTAGTGTGACAACACAACACTACCGACAGTGACAACTCCCTACACCTTGAGAGCGAGGACATAGTCAGAAAATACTGCACATGAACAAAGACCCGCTAGGTTGACTGGCCTAGGAAAAAATAAGGGCATCCCAGCGAACCAAAAGGGTTCGGGCAAAAATTAGGGATAAAAACAAAAAAGATATGTACACCCGTCAAGCCAAAAACCTGAAAAGGCGGCTTGGGCAAAAAGGGTATCCCGGTGGACTGAAAATCAGAAAAGACAATCCAGGCAAAAGTTAGGGATTAAAGCGTACGACTATGTCTGGTCATCTCGTCACTTGCCTATCAGTAGAAGACTTATCATTTCGGTCGGCAGTTACCAAGCACCTCATAAGTTGGGATAACACTCAAGCCACAAGGCCTCCGCAGGCACTTTCTCCAGCAGGTACAGGGGCAGAAAAGTCTTGATACAAAGTCATTGTCGTATCCTCAGCATGCGTCCTAGTAACATCTACACTCCCCACATAGTAGAGGAAACCAAAGTTTTGATCTCTGCCTCCCCAAATAGGAGTTACTTTCCCCAGCCAAGCTCTTTCGGAGAGCCGGCGTCTATATTCCCCAGCCGAATTTTGTAATCGCAAGCGGTTCATAAAGTTTTCTCCCGAACATAGTTTATTTCTCTGAATACAGAAGCTCAATCCCCGACAGAGTTTATCCCTTCAGCTATGGAAGCTTCTCTCTCCAACGGAATTATTCCCCCGCAGAGTTGTTCTCAAGCAGAGTCTCTCCTCGGCAGAATATCCATAAACAAGGGGAAAATCCCCAGCATAGTCATCTCTGGTTCACCATCTCCAGCGGAAGTAGAAGAACCACTTTTTCTACGACAGTCAGGAACTTAATCTCCACTACTCTCCAACAACAGTCAGGGATTTATTTTCCCAAACTCGAACGTTCCACAATAGCATTTCATGTTCATATATCATGACGTGCACATACATATTGCATACGGCATAATCTCATTTATTTTGAGAACATCATCATACAATGCATGTCATGCATCATATACGATTAATCATGTATATTTTTAGGAAAGATGGTTATCATCAACAACTTCCAGCAAGTTCAAGATTAGCTCAGGAAACTAAATAGAGTAATTATCTGCACGATAAAATGCAGCTTTACACGGGTTC
The DNA here is from genome assembly GCA_948472305.1 of Vicia faba. Taxonomy (NCBI): domain Eukaryota; kingdom Viridiplantae; phylum Streptophyta; class Magnoliopsida; order Fabales; family Fabaceae; genus Vicia; species Vicia faba. The sequence goes on along the minus strand of OX451740.1, from coordinate 794,601,042 downwards.
GTCACGAAGCAATCTTACACGAGTTTCTCCTAAATGCAGCTTCACACGGGTTTATCCTGAAAAATCTTACACGGGTCTTTCCTCATACATTTCCAAATAAAGTTTTACACGAACTTATCACAAAGTAACCTTACCTAGGTTCCTCCTGAAGTTTTACATGAACTTATCACAAAGTAACCTTACCCAGGTTCCTCTTGAAGTTTTACACAAACTTATCTCAAAGTAACCTTACCCCGGTTCATTTTGAAGTTTTAAACGAAATTATCACAAAGTAACCTTACCCAGGTTCCTCTTGATGTTTTACGTAAACTTAGCCCAAAGTAACCTTACCCAGGTTCCTGCCGAAGTTTTACACGGACTTATCCCAAAGTAACCCTACCCAGGTTATTTCTTTTGTAACACCTTAAAGGCATTGTTGAACCTTTTTACAAGTTTAATCTAATAAAGTTTGTTTATTTCTTGTTTTGCAAATTTAAATCTCCCAAAGTCTTTGAAATCATTACATACGCATCCCATTATCATGCACACCATTACATGTACCATAATAGGTTTCTCATCTTTTCGCTGTTTATTTCAGCAGAAAATGTCTTCCGATCAAGCTATCAAAGATCTTCAGGCACAAAATGCCCAATTCCAATAGATGTTCTTGAGCTTGGCTAAAGGGCAAGAGGACTTGAAAGCTCTCATTCTGAAAGAGAAGGAGAAGAAGAAGAAGAAGAAGAAGAAGAAGAAGAAGGTTGTTCTGCAAAGTATGGGCAAAAGGTTTGGGGATAGGTTGAAACAGCAAGCTGATCTGTCCTTTTCATCAAAGGGAGGGGAGGACCAAGAAGAAGAAAAGGCCCCCAGTCCTGCAGTTTCTGATAATGATACAGATTATGATGAGGAACAGTATCCTCCTATTGAGGATAGGTACAAACAACTTGAAGACCGTCTAGGTGCTATGGAGATTCAGAAGATCCCTGGTTTGGATTTTGGAGATTTGGGACTGGTATCTGGAGTGGTGATCCCTCAGAAGTTCAAAGCTCCAGTTTTTGCTAAGTATGATGGGGTGTCCTACCCAAAACTCCATCTCCGTTCTTATGTCAGGAAGATCCATCCCCACACAACTGGTAGAAATCTATGGGTTCACTTCTTTCAAGATAGTCTGGAAGGGACTCAACTTGAATGGTTCTACCAGCTAGAGGGAGAAAATATCTGAAACTGGGAAGATCTGGCTGCTACTTTCTACAAGCAGTATCAGTACAATGCCGACCTTGCTCCTACTCGTACTTAACTTCAGAGTATTTCCATGGGTGCAAGTGAAGGATTTAAAGACTATGCCCAAAAGTGGAAAGACTTGGTTGGAAGAGTCCAACCCCCGTTGTTTGATAGGGAGTTGGTTGATATATTTCTGGGGACGTTATCTGGTCCATTCTTTAATCATTTGATCGGCAGCTCGTCAGCGGATTTCACCGAGCTGATTCTGACTGGAGAAAGAGTAGAAGTTGGGATCCTGAGTGGTAAGATCCAGAAAAATACCTCTTCGAGTATAGAGAAGAAGTCATTTGGTGGCAAGAGGGAAGCCAATGCTGTGCACGGCCAGAAGAGGCGTAGCAAGGCAGACTACCACCAATCTGTGGGGGCAATGTTGATCTCTAATTCGGCACACACATAACGACCACAACAACGAAACAATCAGCCAAGGGTGGAAAGACCTCAAAGGCAGTTCACCCAAATCAACACGCCATTATCACAAGCATTGCAACACATGTTGAAGATGAATCTGATTACGATGATAAACCCTCATCCGAACCCTAAGACTTCTTCTCCCCAACTTCAGCCTGGATGCAAGGTGTGCTTATCATTCTGGTAGCCCGGGGCACGATACTAGCGATTGTTGGGCGCTGAAATACAAGATTCAGAATATGATTGACGCCAAGGAGATTGAATTCGACCCTCTTGAGACTCCCAATGTGATCACTACTCCCTTGCCAAAACATGGCTAGGATTGAAAGCATTTTTGTACATTTGGGGTACAACAGCTGCCCTTGTTCAATCTTCTTAAACCTGAGGATGTAGATTGGCTTGCTTGCCTTTCGTGATCCGAAGGTGGAAGATGATTGAACACTAGAGTGCCCAGAAATTTGCACTCGCATGAAGTGGTACTGGCCTTGCGATTTCAAGAATGGGATTATAGATGCCATTTGGAAGTTAATGACGGAAAATGGGCTTAAAGATGCCATCAGAAGAAGTGTTGATCGCATAAGAGATTCCTTTGCGAGAGCCCGTATACCTGTTGTTAAGGAGGATTTCGCTGGGGAATGTCGGTCTCTGTCTTGAGAGAAATAGAATTTTAGGAGCTTCAGTCATCCGTTATTCTACTGGGGAATCATCTCTTAGTCGGGGAGGTGAAAATGAACTGCTATCTGGTCGTGTATAGGATGCATCGCGACCTACTGGGGAAAGGTGAAACCTATCGTGTTTGATCAGGTCCAGGTCTTACAGTGTTGTGGACTGCTTTCTGTAGATAAGAGAAAAGAAACCTGGATGGTAAGGTTATGAGAAGGAACCTGGATAGTAGGGCTTATGGGAAGGAACCTGGGTAAGGTTGCTTCGTGAGGAGTTTGGATGAAACTGCATCTGAACCGAGAAGGAACCTGGGTAAGGTTGCTTTGTGAGGAGTTTGGGTAAAACTACATCTGAACCGAGAAGGAACCTGGGTAAAGTTGCTTTGTGAGGAGTTTAGGTAAAACTGCATCTGAACTGAGAAGGAACCTAGGTAAGGTTGCTTTGTGAGGAGTCTGTGTAGGGCTTTAGGAGGAACCTGGGTAGGGTTACTTCGGGATAAGTCCGTGTAAAACTTCGGCATGAACCTGGGTAAGGTTACTTTGGGCTAAGTCTATGTAAAACTTCAAGAGGAACCTGGGTAAGGTTACTTTGTGATAAGTTCGTGTAAAACTTCAAAATGAACCGGGGTAAGGTTACTTTGAGATAAGTTTATGTAAAACTTCAGGAGGAACCTGGGTAAGGTTACTTTGTGATAAGTTCGTGTAAAACTTCAGGAGGAACCTGGGTAAGGTTACTTTGTGATAAGTTCGTGTAAAACTTTATTTGGAAATGTATGAGAAAAGACCCGTGTAAGATTTTTCAGGATAAACCCGTGTGAAGCTGCATTTAGGAGAAACCCGTGTAAGATTGCTTTGTGACGAACCCGTGCAAAGTTGCATTTAGGAGAAACCCGTGTAATATTTCTTCGTGACGAACCCGTGTAAAGCTGCATTTGATCGTGCAGATAATTACTCTGTTTAGTTTCCGGAGCTAATCTTGAACTTGCTGGAAGTTGTTGATGATAACCATCTTTCCTGAAAAGGTACATGATTAGTCGTATATGATGCATGACATGCATTGTATGATGATGTTCTCAAAATAAATGAGATTATGCCGTATGCAATATGTATGCGCACGTCATGTTATATGAACATGAAATGCTATTGTGGCACGTCCGAGTTTGGGAAAATAAATCCCTGACTGTTGTTGGAGAGTAATGGAAATTGAGTTCCTGACTGTCGTAGAAAAAGTGGTTGTTCTACTTCCGCTGGAGATGGTGAACCAGAGATGATTATGCTGGGAATTTTCCCCTTGTTTATGGATATTTTGCCTATGAGAGACTCTGCTTGAGAACAACTCTGCGGGGGAATAATTTCGTTGGAGAGAGAAGCTTCCGTAGCTGAAGGGATAAACTTTGTCGGGGATTGAGCTTCTGTATTCATAGAAATAAACTCTGTTCGGGAGAAAACTTTATGAACCGCTTGCGATTACAAAATTCGGCTGGGGAATATAGACGTCGGCTCTCCGAAAGAGCTTGGCTGGGGAAAGTAACTCCTATTTGTGGAGGCAGAGATCAAAACTTTGGTTGCCTCTACTATGTGGGGAGTGTAGATGTTACTAGGACGCATGCTGAGGATACGACAATGACTTCATATCAAGACTTTTCTGCCCCTGTACCTGCTGGAGAAAGTGCCTACGGAGGCCTTGTGGCTTGAGTGTTATCCCAACTTATGAGGTGCTTGGTAATTGCCGATCGAAATGATAAGTCTTTTACTGATAGGCAAGTGACGAGATGACCGGCCATAGTCGTACGCTTTAATCCCTAACTTTTGCCTGGACTATCTTTTCAGATTTTCAGTCCACCGGGATACCCTTTTTTGCCCAAGCCGCCTTTTCAGGTTTTTGGCTTGCCAGGTGTACATATATTTTTTGTTTTTATCCCTAATTTTTGCCCGAACCCTTTTGGTTTGCCGGGATGCCCTTATTTTTTCCTAGGCCAGTCAACCTAGCGGGTCTTTGTTCATGTGCAGTATTTTCTGACTATGTCCATGCTCTCAGGGTGTAGGGAGTTGTCATTGTCGGTAGTGTTGTGTTGCCACACTACCCGAAGATGTTTGTTTGGCATCTTTGAGAGATTCCTTGAATCTTGACTTGACTTCCCCAGATGATGGACAATGATCATGCCATGCCCCTTGGTTGAAAGTGTTTTTCCACTTGAGGTGATCCTTTTTATTGAGAAGATTTTTGTTCACTAGATATTCGTCATGCGAATTTCTCTACTGTTGAATAAATAGTCATATGCAAACAATTTTATTTTAAGAATGCAAAGCTTATGTCTGTCTTAAAGTTTTGAAAATGCAGTTATTTTTATAGAATAAATAGAATTTTGCAAAGATGTGATATCAACTCAGGATTTGTAACGGACCTTCAGGAGTCAGGATACCTTTTGTAACAGTATGTCTCCGAACTAACCCATGCTTTAACTAGGACTTTTAAGGTTTATAACGTGGCCTGGTTCACGGTTTAAGAAACAAAGGATAAAGGCTCAAATTTTATTTGTACCCACCCGTTCTTCGTGATGTTCTTCGATCCTAAACTCAACTAATTGTGCATTTAGATCTCGTTTGAGTCTTTGCTCTAATATTCCAGTTATGGTTCGGATACTGACAGTTTATTTTGAATAGGAAGTCATTTATTTTTTGTTGAGGGTTTGTAGGACCTATTTCTTTTTGATTTTATTATCCATGTTGTGATCGGTGGATCTGGAACTGACTGTTTAACGCTGGTTCGCGAAAATGTCGCGGTAAGCAAGAGTCGCCACCGTCTTTTATTTTCTCCAACATGGAAAGGACAAAAGCACAGAAAAATTCCTTATAGAGATTGCTCTCGGTTCGGGAGGTAGGTTATAGAAAGGGAAGGTGTTAGCACCCTTTCTATCCATGGTTATCCATGGGCTCTTAGATACTTGCTCAATGTGTTTTCAAAATTGTTTGTTTGCTTTTCAATATGGGTTTAAAAGTTTCTTTTGAAAAAAATTTCAGATCGACTCATACGCCAGAGTGTTTGAAAAGTTTGTTTTGAAAGCTTTTGAAAAGTGTCAGTGTGAAAAGTCTTTTTGAGTTTGTTTTGAGATTAGAGCAAGTATCCTTGAGAACCTACCTACCCTAAGGAATTCGTCTGTGTAAATGTCCTTTAAAGTAGTGCCATCCCACCATTGAGAGGTAGGTAGCACCACCGTTGGAGGTGTTCGGGTCAATTCGAGTTTTAGGGACATGGTGATCACCAGAGCAATGGGAAGACACCTTAGAAGCTACCCTCATGCCAGGTTCCCGGATCATGAGGACTTACTAAGACGTTTTCTACTCGACGACCACCTTTCGAAAGGCAACAGTGAGGCGTACCCTAGGGGTGGTGTGTGCGAATCGTGTGTCATGTTCATTTGATATTTGTCTTGTCATGTTTGTTGTGATCTACGCTTGATTTTAATTAGGCCATTCATTCTTGCATGCATTTATTTAATAGTTAAAAAAGATGCGGAAATTAAAAGTTCTAAACTATTACAAAGGCGCGGGTCCACATCGCCAAATTAAACCAGGACCCGATTTGACATAAAATAAAGAAATAAAATGCGGGAAATATAAAATGTCCGAGTTACATGGCTTGAGCAATTACATAAATATTATAAGAAATAAAATAAAATGCGCGAATTGGAATTAAAATAGAACGTTCGAGGGCGTTGGACCCTTTAAAGAAATTAAATGAAATTAAAAAGCTAATTAATTATTTAATAAAAGGAAAGAAATGTTTTTTAGTTTTTTTTGTATTTATGAAATAAGAAAATTAAAATTAAAATTAAAAGAAACCCTAATTCTAAGTTATTTTTAATTATTTGAGAAAAATGTTAAAGTTTAACTTAATTTACTAAAGAATTTATGTACATGTTTATTTACAAAATAAATTAGTAATTAATAATAATAATAATGATGAGAAAATTATTTATTAAAAAAAATGATGAAAAAGTTAAAAAACCTAATTTCTACATATTTAATTTATTAAGAAAAATATTAAAGTTTTGAAACCTAAATTAATCTAATTAATTGTTTAAAGTTTATTTACAAAAATAATAATAGTAAAATTAATATTAATAAAATAAACATTTTTTTGATTTTTCTGTATTTTATATTTATTATGAAAATTATTTTATGGAATTAAAAGAAAACAATTAAAAAAACAATTAAAAGAATAAAAAGGAAAAACAAATAAAAATTAAAAATTGAGCAAACCATAGGGGGTGTCTGGCCCAAGGGGAGGTTTTTTGAAGTATTGATTCCTGAGTACCGTGGTCTGCATTCTTTAGCCATTGGATTGAGTTTCATGCATAAGTTGTTCTACTTTGGCCATTTGGCTTTTGGCTTTTGGCCATTTGGCTTTTGGCCTCAACGTTCCTTAATCTTCTCAGGATGTCTGTCTCGCCACGTATTGGGGTCATGTGTAAAATGTTCTGTTTTGGCCATTTGGCTTTTGGCCTCAACGTTCCTTAATGAACCTGCATGAGATCCTGTCTAAATCAGCAGTGTTGAATCTCACGAACACATTAGATAAAATCAAAAAATGCAAATAAAACCAATATATGAAGAAATTTAATGTTTAGGTACAATATGGCATGTATGAATGATTATACCCTTTTTGATCATGGAGATCAAATCAACCTTACCCTTACTGGAAAAGTAGTGACATGAATGCTTTTATGCCCTTGGGATCATGGAGATCAAGCCAGCCTTACCCTTACTGAAGAAGTAATAAGATGTTGGTTTGTAGCTGAGATGGCTTGTTTGTAGTGAGAGAGGGATTTGTAGTAAGGATTTCAAGGTTTTAGGATTCTTGAAAGAATTTGATATTCTAACAGTATTGTGACAAGGTTTTTTCTCTCTTTTCCTCCTCTCTTTTTCTTTTCTCCTCTCTTTTTCTTTTCTCCTCCTGGTTTGTGTGACAAGAAGGTGATTATATAGTGGAAATTAGGGTAAAGAAAATGGGCTTTGAATGTGCAATTGGGCCTCCAATATTCACTTGAATTCGTCACTTTCCAGGCTAAATCGCAGGGACTTAAGTGCATTTTTTGAAGTTGAAATGTGAAAACAAAATGTAGCCTACATCGAGGACTAACTCCTGTCCGAAAATCGACTCAATCGGATAAACGGTGAATTAGTTATGAATTTTTGAAGTTTCAGCTCAGACAAACTTATTTTGGGCTCCAGTGTCGGCTCTGACACGTTCTTCAATAAAAAACTGGTATTGATCGGTGCATAATTTGGTCTCGACTTTTGAAGCAAAGTTGTAGATCTATGAGTCAGTGACCTTGTGTAAAAATATGAGTCCAATCCGATAAAAATTGACCGAGTTATGAATTTTTGAAGTTTCGGCTCAGATGAAATAATATTCAGCATTCAGGATTTTCAGCGTGTCACGCACTCTGAGCAAAAAACGAAGGCCTTTTGAATACCGTTTGAACTCAATTCCTTCTTTGAAAATGTAGTCAACTCAATTTGTGAAATTTTGGCGCCGGAACCAGCTCGATACGATGAAAATCGACCAAGTTATGATTTTTTGAACATGACGCAAATAAACTTCTGTCACAAATTTTCTGTGCAAAAATACTTGATAAATCCACATTTTTGAAGACCTTCTGATCGAAATTGGCTTCCAGCCGTGAGAGATGAAAACGTAGATAATGTCAAGACAGAATTTTGGCCACCGGAACGGGTTCAAAACGAGCCACGATCTTCAAGTTATGAATTTTTTAGCACGTAAAAACTGCACTTTCAGCACATTTTTTCACCATATTTCTTTAAGAAAACTCGCACATTCGGATACCTTCTTTAAAGAATTGACGCTTGAGCCGAACCTGAATTTGAGAATACGTTATCAGAGATATCTTGGCGAAAGAATACCTGAATATGACGCGCCGGGTTGGACTTGTGAATTTTTCTTGAAATATTTTGAGAAATATGGGAGGGCAAATTTTGGGGTACAACAGTTGCCCCTGTTCAATCTTCTTAGACCTGAGGATGCAGATTGGCTGACGTGCCTTTCGTAATCCGAGGGTAGAAGATGATTGAACACTAGAGTGCCCAGAAATTTGCGCTCACATAGTAGCAGTGTGATGGAAATGGGCTTATAGATGCCATTTGGAGATTGCTGGATAGGATGATGGGCTTATAGATGCCATCCGGAGGTTGTTGGATAGGATGATGGGCTTATAGATGCCATTGGGAGGTTGTTCGCGTAGGAGATTCCTTAGCGAGAACCTGCATACCTGCAAAAGAACAAATGAGTACCTGACACGTTGCAGGAGCTAATTTTCAGATGCTTGGTAAAGATGCGTCCTGACTGGTTACAGGAGCTGAGTCTGGAGCTTCAAACGGAGATGAATGAACCAGAAATGGTTACTACCTTAGCATGAATGGTAAGAGAACCTTGGGTGATTTTAACTTCAACAACGCTTGTTGAGAAAAATCTTAGTGGGAAATACCATCTTTGCAGGATCGGAACGGGAACCATAGACCATTATAATCTGAAAGGGAATTACCTCACTCGCCGTCGGAGAGGGGAATCATAGGAAAAGGAATTGTCACCTCACACACCGTCGGAGAGGGAACCATAAGAGACTATCACCTCACACTCATCGTCGGAGAGGGAAACATCTGAAAAAGGACTTACCACCTCACACACCGTCGGAGAGGGAACCATAAGAGACTATCACCTCACACTCATCGTCGGAGAGGGAAACATCTGAAAAAGGAATTACCACCTCACGCACTTGTCGGAGAGGGGACCATAGGTTCTGCTGAGTCTTTATCAGAAAAATCTGTTGGGAGTCGATTTAGCTGGACTGGACAAGGTCTTGAAATGTCTTTAACTGGAATAAGAATCAGGGAGATCTTAGGGCCGATCTGACTGAACCAGAGGAGGTTTTTTTTGATAAGGATGTGATGAAGGAATCTGAGACGATTGCTACTCCAAATATATGATGAAGGAATCTGGGACGATTACTACCTCAGCAGGACGGTGAAGGAATCTGGGACGATTACTACCTCAGCGGAATGATGAAGGAATCTGGGACGATTACTACCTCAGCAGAATGATGAAGGAATCTGGGACGATTACTACCTCAGCAGGATGATGAAGGAATCTGGGACGATTACTACCTCAGCAGGATGATGAAGGAATCTGGGACGATTACTACCTCAGCAGGACGATGAAGGAATCTGGGACGATTGCTACTCCAAATATATGATGAAGGAATCTGGGACGATTACTACCTCAACGGGTGATGAAGGAATCTGGGACGATTACTACCTCAACGGGAAAAGACTTTTGTCTGTTGATCGTTCTTTCCTGAAAAAGTAACGAATTAGTTGTATGCAATGTCATAATGCATGAATTGCCTGATTTTAAGATGTTCTCAAAAATAAATGAGATTGGGGTGATATGATGCGTCTATGCATGCTATAATGATGTATGTGACATTTTATGAATGTGTTTTTCGTCTAGGAAAGTAAATCCTTGACGGGTGCCGGGAAGTCGTATCCTGGGCTAATGTTGAAGAATAGATTTTGCTTCCGCTGGGGATGATAACTGCAAGAATACCGGTAGGAGAAGATGACTCCGTTGCGGAATAAACTTGGCAAATGGAGGATTCTGCGGGGAGAAAAGTACTCTGACGATCTTGCTGGGGAGCAACACTCTGTGGGGAGAGGTTTACTTTGTTAAGCTGTTGATAATAACTTTCCGGGGATACCCTTGTTTTGTTGGAAGTGCGAATAGACTTTGCTGGGGATAGGAAAGAACTACGTCGAGGATGCTCTTTCCGTGGCTTTTGGCTGAGGATAACCCAGTTATATCCTGTTGAGGAAATAACTCTTTGAATAAAGCCGGGAGACGCGTTCGTGCTCTGCGGGGATAAGCTTCCAGAATCTACTAGGGATAAGCTTACTGCTTGGAGAGATGGATTCCAACTTTCTTGGGGAAACTGGATGGGACTCTCTTGGGGGAGTATTGAACTGTATTGGTTATGTTCTTCAACGGAACTTACCTTGATACCTTGGAGGACAGAACAATCAGATTGCTTAGACAACTCTTTATTGCCCCTGTTTCTGATGTGGGAGAGGAAAATACCTGTGGAGGTGCTTGGTAGTTGTTGATGGACAAACCTTCCTCTGGTAGGCAAGTGACGAGATGACAGGTCATAGTCGTACGCTTTAATCCCTAACTTTTGCCTGGACCGCCCTTTCGGGTTTTCAGTCCACCGGGATACCCATTTTTGCCCAAGCCGCCTTTTCAGGTTTTCGACTTGCCGGGTGTACAGATTTTTTTCATTTCATCCCTTCATTTTGCCCGAACCCTTTTGGTTCGTCGGGAAGCCCTTATTTTTGCCTAGGTGTGTCAACCTAGCGGGTCTTTGATTATGCGTAGTACTTTTTTCGACTATGTCCGTGTTCTCAGAATGTTAGGGAGTTGCCCCTGTTTGGAAGTGTTTTGTCACCAGAAGATGTTTGATCAGGCAAGATTCGTTATTGAAATGCCCCAAGTGACTCAGGCGGAGATTTGCCCCAGGCCATTTTTACCTTTGAGAGATTCTCCGAATCTTGACTGGGTTGCCCCAGATGATGGACCATGGTCATGTCTGCCCCTTGATTGGAAGTACTTTTGTTCACTAGGTATTCATCGTGCGGATTTCCCTGCTGTTCAAACAAAAAGTCATATGCCAACAAAGTTATGTTAAAAATGCAAAGCTTATGTCTGTCTTGAAGATTTTGAAAATGCATTTTTTTATAAAACAAATGAATGTTTGTAAAATGTGATGTCAACTCCGTATTTACCGTAAGCCTTAAGGAGTCAGGATACCTTTCGTAACAGTATGCTTTCGAACTAACCCATGCTTCAGCTAGGACTTTTAAGGGTTATAACGTGGCCTGGTTCACGGTTTAAGAAACAAAGGATAAAGGCTCAAATTTTATTTGTACCCACCCGCTCTTCGTGATGTTCTCCAAACCTAAACTCAGTTGATCATACGTTAGACCTTGTTTGAGTCTTTGCTCTGATTTTCCGGTGATGATTCGGATGTTGATAACTTATTTTGAATAGGCAGTCATTCCTTTCTTGTTGAGGTTTGTAAGACCTCTTTCTTTTTGATTTTGTTATCCCTGTTTTTTTTTGCCTGAACTGTTTCCTTTTTTGGAATTACAGTCAGCGGGATGCCCCAGTTTCATAAGTCCCCTTTGTAGGTTTAGACTTTTTGGGCTTTTCATTTATGAATTTTGATGATGACTGCCTGTCCTTTTGATTGTTCTGAACCATCACTGTCTTTCTTCGTTTTGTAAAGACTTTTTGGTGCCATTCGTTATACACTTGGATCAACTGAGAGACTACCCTGCCCCAGGTTATGATTAAGGGTTTTAAATTTCGAAAAGAAAAACTCCTACTTCTTTGGCTCAGAGGGGTTGACGAGGGATTATCATCCTTATAACTCCAGTGTTTGGGAATTGAAACAATGCCTGTACCTCATCAGCGGGGTCTGTTCAAAAGCATACTGTAATGATTGCGGTATCGTTTTCGTCATCCTCCCTCAAGAGGCTTAGAATTAACGAGAGTTGACATCAGAAAAAATATGAAAACAATTTGCATATAGTGAATGCGAATATATTGATTCAAAATAGACATAAGCGATGCATTAATGGAATAACAATGTTTTAACATGAATAAATGCTTGAACGGTCAAAAGAAAAACACAACTTGAACATTCGAATGAACAAAAGTTTCCTAGTCTCGGAGCTTGTCACTTCAACTGGTGAGCCTTGGAGGAACGGTAGAAAAATTCAGCCTGTCCATCTTGTGTGAACTCCAATGCCCCTTCATCGATCAGGTCCTGGATTTTGTTCCTCAGATCCCAACATTCATTGGTATCATGTCCTGGGCTAGCAGAGTGGTAGGCACACCTCTTATTGGGATCATAGGCAGGAGATGCTGTGTTGGGATTCCGGGGATGAGCCCTTAATGTGATCAGATTCAACCTCAATAGGCGTTGCAAAGCTTGATACAGCGATATGTTGAGCGGGGTGAATTGCCTTCTGGGCTTGTCTGGCTGAAGCTGGTGAGGTTGATGCTGAATTTGTGGCACTGGAGCCATTTGAGGAGCTTTCCCCTTATCCTCTTGTCTCGAGGATGATTGGATGATGAATGGCTTTTTACCCTTAGACTTTTGCCCCAGTTGGTTACCCTGAAGCAGTTGGTTGACAAGAAACCGGAGCTCATCTTGTCTTTGCGCTAGACCTTGAATGGCATTCCTCTGCCCCAGCATTTGAGCTTTCATAGCATCCATCTCAGATTGTAGGTGTTTCAGCCTTTCATCCTCAGCACTGTCCCTGACAAAGGTCCCCATGAGGAGTGTCCTTAGTTCCTCCTGCCCCTTGGATAGATTCAGGAGGATTTCCCCGAACCGAGTCTCTTGAGCAAGAAGGTCCTGGTTATCTGGTTGGAAGGCCATTGCCTTAAATAAACAGCGAGAACGGTAAGTGACCTGCAACAAGGATACCTGTTATGCAATGATGAGTATGACATGCATGTAATGTTTTCAAGGACCTCGCGGGGTAAACAAGAAAATTTGTTAGCATTTGGGTCCGGTAGCTTGATTGAAGGGAACCCATGTTATTGAGGATTCTTCTTTAAGGGTCAAAGGCTCACCATATCCAGTGGGTCATAGCCCCTGACTTTGGTCATCATGTCTGGTTTTGATTTCCAAACAACCTTGGTTAGGGGAACCTTCTTCAAGAGTCAGAGCTCACCATATCAAGTGGGTCATAGCCCCTGACAACTTTGGCTAGAGGAAATAAATCCTCTTTGCCCCTTGCTAGATGTTTGATTTATCATGACCTGCATCACAAGCCCTTGAGATCCTTGAAATGGGTTAGGATGTATGCAATGATATGATGTTATGGTATGCATGGGGTAATGTGAGTAGCCCTGTTATGAGTCCCAATTAAGGACTATAAACCAAAAACCTGCAAGAAACTCAAGTAAAACCTGTCATGAGTCCCAGTTAAGGACTAAAAACAAAACCTGCAAGAAACTCGGTAAACCCTGTTATGAGTCCTAATTAAGGACTGCAAACCAAAACCTGTAAGAAACTTAGTATACCCTGTTATGAGTCCCTATTAAGGACTATAAACAAAACCTGCAAGAAACTCAAGTGTCAGACAACAAGCATGCAAATAGTCAAGTACGAAGGCACACAAGTCACACAAGAGAAACCCTTAGAGTTTAGGCCAGCATGGGGTCTGGGTAGTACCCTCTTGAAGTTGGTGGGTTCAACTTGTCCTATCAAAGTAACCGGGTTCTAAGGGTCCCAATATCACGGGATTGCTTTCATTGTTCATCGTTTCGATTTAGCCACTGAACTGGCGACCGAAATATTCCAGGAAAGCAACCCTCAATTGAGTGTAGTATCGAGTATCAACCAACCTCGGACTGCACCAAAGTCAGTTATCTCACTACCCTAAAGAGGCCAAGATAGTTCAATTAAGGTTCCTAAGGTCTGTTGATGCTTCACGACACCACGCGGAGGCCCCGTACTCTCCTTGACTGAACTCAAGGGTTACCGGTACACACCAAAGTGCCACATCAACGTAGCAGACTGTTTCAACCATGTCGGTATACCCCGTACAGTTCCCTCACAGCCTTGTTGCTACTTTCTAAGAAGGTTTCCCCAGATCCGGGTTAGGATCTATAGAACTCCCAAGACAGTCCCACAATAATAAAGCAAGCAAAGAAAACAATTGAAAACACAATTACGAACTAACCCTAAGGTACACCCCACTTTAAGTTAATAATCCCCAGCAGAGTCGCCAGTTCTGTGATCGGTGGATCTGGAACTGACTGTTTAACGCTGGTTCGCGAAAATGTCGCGGTAAGCAAGAGTCGCCACCGTCTTTTATTTTCTCCAACATGGAAAGGACAAAAGCACAGAAAAATTCCTTATAGAGATTGCTCTCGGTTCGGGAGGTAGGTTATAGAAAGGGAAGGTGTTAGCACCCTTTCTATCCATGGTTATCCATGGGCTCTTAGATACTTGCTCAATGTGTTTTCAAAATTGTTTGTTTGCTTTTCAATATGGGTTTAAAAGTTTCTTTTGAAAAAAATTTCAGATCGACTCATACGCCAGAGTGTTTGAAAAGTTTGTTTTGAAAGCTTTTGAAAAGTGTCAGTGTGAAAAGTCTTTTTGAGTTTGTTTTGAGATTAGAGCAAGTATCCTTGAGAACCTACCTACCCTAAGGAATTCGTCTGTGTAAATGTCCTTTAAAGTAGTGTCATCCCACCATTGAGAGGTAGGTAGCACCACCGTTGGAGGTGTTCGGGTCAATTCGAGTTTTAGGGACATGGTGATCACCAGAGCAATGGGAAGACACCTTAGAAGCTACCCTCATGCCAGGTTCCCGGATCATGAGGACTTACTAAGACGTTTTCTACTCGACGACCACCTTTCGAAAGGCAACAGTGAGGCGTACCCTAGGGGTGGTGTGTGCGAATCGTGTGTCATGTTCATTTGATATTTGTCTTGTCATGTTTGTTGTGATCTACGCTTGATTTTAATTAGGCCATTCATTCTTGCATGCATTTATTTAATAGTTAAAAAAGATGCGGAAATTAAAAGTTCTAAACTATTACAAAGGCGCGGGTCCACATCGCCAAATTAAACCAGGACCCGATTTGACATAAAATAAAGAAATAAAATGCGGGAAATATAAAATGTCCGAGTTACATGGCTTGAGCAATTACATAAATATTATAAGAAATAAAATAAAATGCGCGAATTGGAATTAAAATAGAACGTTCGAGGGCGTTGGACCCTTTAAAGAAATTAAATGAAATTAAAAAGCTAATTAATTATTTAATAAAAGGAAAGAAATGTTTTTTAGTTTTTTTTGTATTTATGAAATAAGAAAATTAAAATTAAAATTAAAAGAAACCCTAATTCTAAGTTATTTTTAATTATTTGAGAAAAATGTTAAAGTTTAACTTAATTTACTAAAGAATTTATGTACATGTTTATTTACAAAATAAATTAGTAATTAATAATAATAATAATGATGAGAAAATTATTTATTAAAAAAAATGATGAAAAAGTTAAAAAACCTAATTTCTACATATTTAATTTATTAAGAAAAATATTAAAGTTTTGAAACCTAAATTAATCTAATTAATTGTTTAAAGTTTATTTACAAAAATAATAATAGTAAAATTAATATTAATAAAATAAACATTTTTTTGATTTTTCTGTATTTTATATTTATTATGAAAATTATTTTATGGAATTAAAAGAAAACAATTAAAAAAACAATTAAAAGAATAAAAAGGAAAAACAAATAAAAATTAAAAATTGAGCAAACCATAGGGGGTGTCTGGCCCAAGGGGAGGTTTTTTGAAGTATTGATTCCTGAGTACCGTGGTCTGCATTCTTTAGCCATTGGATTGAGTTTCATGCATAAGTTGTTCTACTTTGGCCATTTGGCTTTTGGCTTTTGGCCATTTGGCTTTTGGCCTCAACGTTCCTTAATCTTCTCAGGATGTCTGTCTCGCCACGTATTGGGGTCATGTGTAAAATGTTCTGTTTTGGCCATTTGGCTTTTGGCCTCAACGTTCCTTAATGAACCTGCATGAGATCCTGTCTAAATCTGCAGTGTTGAATCTCACGAACACATTAGATAAAATCAAAAAATGCAAATAAAACCAATATATGAAGAAATTTAATGTTTAGGTACAATATGGCATGTATGAATGATTATACCCTTTTTGATCATGGAGATCAAATCAACCTTACCCTTACTGGAAAAGTAGTGACATGAATGCTTTTATGCCCTTGGGATCATGGAGATCAAGCCAGCCTTACCCTTACTGAAGAAGTAATAAGATGTTGGTTTGTAGCTGAGATGGCTTGTTTGTAGTGAGAGAGGGATTTGTAGTAAGGATTTCAAGGTTTTAGGATTCTTGAAAGAATTTGATATTCTAACAGTATTGTGACAAGGTTTTTTCTCTCTTTTCCTCCTCTCTTTTTCTTTTCTCCTCTCTTTTTCTTTTCTCCTCCTGGTTTGTGTGACAAGAAGGTGATTATATAGTGGAAATTAGGGTAAAGAAAATGGGCTTTGAATGTGCAATTGGGCCTCCAATATTCACTTGAATTCGTCACTTTCCAGGCTAAATCGCAGGGACTTAAGTGCATTTTTTGAAGTTGAAATGTGAAAACAAAATGTAGCCTACATCGAGGACTAACTCCTGTCCGAAAATCGACTCAATCGGATAAACGGTGAATTAGTTATGAATTTTTGAAGTTTCAGCTCAGACAAACTTATTTTGGGCTCCAGTGTCGGCTCTGACACGTTCTTCAATAAAAAACTGGTATTGATCGGTGCATAATTTGGTCTCGACTTTTGAAGCAAAGTTGTAGATCTATGAGTCAGTGACCTTGTGTAAAAATATGAGTCCAATCCGATAAAAATTGACCGAGTTATGAATTTTTGAAGTTTCGGCTCAGATGAAATAATATTCAGCATTCAGGATTTTCAGCGTGTCACGCACTCTGAGCAAAAAACGAAGGCCTTTTGAATACCGTTTGAACTCAATTCCTTCTTTGAAAATGTAGTCAACTCAATTTGTGAAATTTTGGCGCCGGAACCAGCTCGATACGATGAAAATCGACCAAGTTATGATTTTTTGAACATGACGCAAATAAACTTCTGTCACAAATTTTCTGTGCAAAAATACTTGATAAATCCACATTTTTGAAGACCTTCTGATCGAAATTGGCTTCCAGCCGTGAGAGATGAAAACGTAGATAATGTCAAGACAGAATTTTGGCCACCGGAACGGGTTCAAAACGAGCCACGATCTTCAAGTTATGAATTTTTTAGCACGTAAAAACTGCACTTTCAGCACATTTTTTCACCATATTTCTTTAAGAAAACTCGCACATTCGGATACCTTCTTTAAAGAATTGACGCTTGAGCCGAACCTGAATTTGAGAATACGTTATCAGAGATATCTTGGCGAAAGAATACCTGAATATGACGCGCCGGGTTGGACTTGTGAATTTTTCTTGAAATATTTTGAGAAATATGGGAGGGCAAATTTTGGGGTACAACACATGTCTTTTGCTTGAACTGTTTCTTTTTGTGATTACAGTCAGCGGGATGCCCCTGTGTTTTTTCTTAAGTCTCCTTCATAGGTTTTGACTTAATGGGCTTTTATTTAGAGAGATAATGACTGCCTATCTTGATGATTATAGGGAACCATCACCATCTTTTGTTTCGGAAGGACGTCTTTGATGCCATTCATTGTGTACGAAGCGACAAACTGTGACTGAATACGCCTCTGAATTAACTGAGAAAACTACCCTGCCACAGGTTATGATTAAGGGTTTTAATATGTGTGAAAAGAAAAACTCCTACTTTTTTGGCTCGAAGGGGTTGACTAGGGATTATCTTCCTTATAACTCCACTGTTTAGGATTTGAAACAACGCATGTACATCGTCAGCGGGGTCTATTCAAAAGCATACTGTAGAGATTTTGATATAATTTTCGTCATCCTCCCTCTAAAGGCTCAGAGCTTTTGTTTGAGAGTTGAATATCACAAAAAGGAAAGAAATTTAAATATAGTGAATACGAATGAATTGATTCAAAACAGACATATGTAATGCATTGATAAAGTAACAGAGTTTGACATGAATAGATGTTCGAACAATCAAAAGAAAATTGCAAATTGAAAATTCTAATGAACAAAATCCTCTCTTGTCAGAACTTGTCACTTCAAATGGTGAGCCTTGGAGGATTGACAGAAACGTTCCAGTTGACCATCTTGTGTGAATTCCAATGCTCCTTCACCAATCAGGTCTTGAATTTAGTATTTCAACCTCCAACAGTCGTCAATATCATGCCTCGGACTGTTGGAGTGATATGCACACCTTGCATCAGGATTGTAGTTAGGCAAAGAAATCTTGGGATTCAGATGAAGTCCTGTCAACGTAACCAGATTCATCCTCAACATGTGTTATAAAGCTTGAGACAGTGGCATATTGAGTTTGGTAAACTGCCTTTTAGGTGTATCTGACTTACTCTGATTAACCCGTTGTTTTTGGCGAGGTTGTTGTTGGACCCGTGATGTAGTATCAACTTGGAAATGTCCACTCTTCACCAAACCAACCTTTTGTCTTCTTGGAGGTTGATCAATGACTTGGTCCCCGACCTCTATTGTTTACTTCATACTGTTGTATTTGTCTTGATGAAGTTGGTTAATGATGGCTTGCAGCTCTTCCTGCCTTCAGGCTAGGCCTTGGATAAGAGCCATCTGCCCCAGTATCTGGGTTCTCATTGCACCTACCTCAGCTTGCAGTTGTTCCAGTCGTTCGTCCTTATTGTCTTCAGGACTTTTCTTGACCAAGTTCCCAACGAGGAGTGTTTTCAACTCTTCCTGCCCCTTGGATAGGTTTAGGAATATGTCCCTGAACTGAGCTTCTTGAGTTTGAAGATCTCTTTTGTCTTGTTTGAGAGCCATTGCTGAAATAAAAAGCGAGAACACGAGAGACCTATATTGGAAGACCTGTTATGCAATGATATGTATGATATATGTATGCAATGTTTTCAAGGATCTCGCGGGTAAACAAGAAAATGTTAGAATTTGATTGCAGCTTGATTGAAGAAACTTCATGTTGTTAAGAGTCCTTATTCAAGAGTCAAGCTCACCATATCGATTGGGTCATAGCCACTGACTCAAGTTATCGTGTTTTGATCTCTAGACGACATTGGCTAGAGGAAAATAAATCCCCTTGCCCATTGCTAGACGTCTAATTTACCTTAACCTGCATCATAAACCCTTGAGATCCTTGAAATGGTTAAGGAAATGCTAAGGCATGATGTTATGATGTGTATGCTATGCGTTTAAGCAAAAGTGTGAGGTGATGTAAGCAATTAAACCCGACAAGAAATCCAAACTATTGGATAAGGACTATAAACAAAACTTGCAAGGAACTCATGTTGTCAGATAATAAAACTATGCAAGTAGTTCAAGTTGAAAGCACACAAGTCACACAAACAGCCTTAGGTTTAGGCTTGCATGGGTTTTAAGGTAGTAACCTCTTGAAGTTAAGTTGGTTCAACCTGTCCTAGAAAAGTAACCGGGTTCTAGAGGATCTCAATATCACCGACCATCCTCCATCGGTCATGGTTTCATCTCACGCGATCTTTTCTTGCAGACGGAACTATCTCGAGAGTATGGTCTCAATGAGTGTAGCATCGAGTATCAACCAGTTCTCAGCTTTACACCGAGGCCGGCTATCTCACTACTTTCTAATGGCCAAGTTGGTCGATTAAGGGTTCTAAGGTCAGTGATGCTTAATGACACACGTAACGGCCCCGTATTCTCCTCGTTTCTCCACAAGGGATACCGGTACCAACCAATGTGCCACATCAATGTAGCTACTACTTCAACCGTATCGGTCTACACCGTACAGTTCCCTCACAGTTTATTGCTACTTACCTAAAAGGTGTCCCCAGATCCGAGTTAGGATCTATAGTAACTCCCAAACAAAACCCTTAAAAGTAAAGCAAACAAAGCAATCAAGAGAAGAAATTATGATAAACTAGATCCTAAGGTATACCCCACTTATAATCTCCCCAGCAGAGTCGCCAGTTCTGTGATACGGTGGCAGAATCGACTGTTATTACTGGTTTGCATTTTTTGTTTGCAAATGTCGCGGTAAGCAAGAGTCGCCACCGACTTTTATTTCATCCAACCAGAAAGGAAAAAAGTACAAAAAAAATCCTTTTTTCGAGATATTCTGAGTACGGGGGGTAGATTATAGAAAGGGAAGGTGTTAGCACCCTTTCTATCCATGGTTTTCCATGGGCTCTTAGGTACTTGCTCATCTTTTTAAATTGCTTATGTGTGTGCTTTATTTTGAAAAGTTTGTTTTACTTCGTTTTAACCCTTGCTTCTGTCTTCAAGAGTGTTACGAAGTGTTTTTGAAAATTTTGTTTGAAAAGTGTTTGGTGTGAAAAAGTTTGATTTGAGCAAGTATCTACTAGCATCTACCTACTCGAAAAAAGATCGTTTCTATTCTTGTTTCCTTTAGACAGCGCTATCCTACTATTGAGAAATAGGTAGCACCGTCGTTGGAATTTGTAAGGGTCAATTCGAAAGGTACGTAATGGTCATTGAAGGCAACATGTAAGGATACCTTAGCATTTCAAAGGTACTGTTATCATATATCCGTAGGCAACATCGAGGGACAAGATCATATACAGTAGGAAACTTCGAGGGACATCGAGGGACCATGATCTTTATGATGATTTTAACCGAGGGTCTTTGCTAAGGGTATCCCTACGTTCGAGGGATATGACCATTATTTTCCGAGGCAACCAAGTGAGGTATACCCTAAGGGTGCATTTGTGCAAGGTGTGTTATGTTCAGTTATTTTAGTCTTGTGTTAAGTTTGAATTTTTTTTATTAATAACCAAGTATTAAAAAAATATTTCGCGAATAACCGGGTTTCGGAAAAAATTACGCAAATAACCATGTTTGAGATGGCTCCACAAAGGAGGAGCCATCTCATTTGGCGCATCCTCCTCTTTTTATAAGGGAGGCGCCATCTCATTTGGCGCCTAAGGGCAAATGGCAAGCCCTAAGCCAAATGAGATGGCGCCTAAGTGCAAAATTAGGTCCAAAAAAAAAAATTTCCTTTCCTGCGCGTTGCGTATTAGACAGAGATAAACAAAATTGATTTTTTATTTGAAAAAAAATAATTACATTCAACTGTTTTACATTTAAATAACAGTAAAAAAATAGATACAAAAAATACTGGAAAAAAAAAAGATACATCAATGATCCCCAGGAACCCGGTAATGACCCCCAGTTCCGCATCCCCGTCCTCGCCTTTCTCTTGCTGGGTGCCGTCTCGTTTCCTGTTGCGGCAAGGTCGATGGCCCAGCGAAGTCAATGCGATCCGAATCCATAAAATCAGTAAGATCTCCATATCTCGAAGATCCGCTCTGGTACAGTCGGTTACCCATACCCTCGAAGTTTGGTCGTGTTGGCGGTGGGTGGGGTTCCATGGTTGGTCGGTAGCATTGGTCGTCTGAGTATGGGGGCTAGAAAGGAAATGGATCTTGGGGTGTTTGGTACTGTGGATGTTGGGTTGTTTGGTGATATGGTGGTTGATGGTAGGTTTGGTCGGGTTGGTCATAATCTTCAGACATTCCCATATCAGGGCTAAGGCTGGATGTTGAGGGCCCCATATTGGGATATGTGGAAGACTGAAATTGTGTATGGGGTATGTGGGTTTGCTGGTATTGGGGTTGGTATTGTGGTTGGGTTTGAGGCATATCTGGGTATTGGTAGTTTGGCGGTGATTGTGGTTGGTAGTACGGCATTTGGTTGTAGTTGTGTTGTGGTGGGGAATGTGGTTGTGTGTTTGTTGGTCTGTTTCTTCTTGGGGGTTGGTTTGAGGTTGATGGATTTTGGGTTTGTTGGTGGGGAATCGAGGGTTGTGCCCATTGTGTGCGTGGGTCAACCAAGTATCTCGGATGAGACACGTGCATATCTGGGTTACTAACCGACCTGTACCACGACATATATTGATCGGTGTGTCGCATGTTACCTTGAGTAAGGAAAATAGGGGATTGCAAGATGTAGCGGTGACGCCTTTGCCACATTTTACACCATTCTGGAGCAAAGTCTTTCCAGTTGGTTAGATTCCACTGGGCGTCGACCCTTTTTAGATGCCAGGGGGACAAATCTGTTGGGTCACTTGGTATCTCTTGGATCATTCCGAACTGCATCTTCACACGGTCGCTGTGGTGCATCTCCACAATGTTGAACCGAATGAGTGCAGTCTTTGCAGTCCAAGTTGCTGCATCCTCTAGATTTGGAGAATGGTCCAAACCCAAATATGGTCTCCAGACGAACTGCGATAAAATTTAAATCAGGTAAGCGCAAAAGTAATGTATAAATAATTAAAATGAACAAAAGTTAAAAGCTACGACTTACGTCATCTGGGCCTAAGTGATCCAACAGATTCCGGTAGAGTGCGACATTGAATCTGGGATTCTTGCCGTAATCCATACCCCTCACGCAGTACCTATAGGAAATGAGAAACATGTTATTTTTAGCATATATTTTGGAAAGAGAAGAATAGTTATAAATGCTATAACTTAATGACTTACTTTGTTGCGTAAGGGAAACCAAAAGTGTTGTTGTTGATGGGGTTTAAGGACTCCATCCTCCACCAACCCCAGGCTTGTAGTAAAAATGCGCACCCGTAAAATGTACATTTTTCCTTGGCCGCATTTTTGCACAAGGAACTGTACAGGTGGGCTAATACTGCAGAACCCCAACTAAATTTTCTAGTTTTATCAAAATTTGTTAGTAAATGTAAGTACATGAAATTTACACTATTTCCCGTACTTTCGGGAAATAAAAAAGTACCAAAAAGTATCATAATATACGTTCGGGCTTTTACTACTCGGTCATTTTCTGAGGAATTTTCATTTAATTCCATACTTGCATAATGTCGTTTCAGGTCAGTGAGTAGTATTCCCTGCCCTCTTGCTCCACCACCTTCTACCATGTCCCTACCCAACAGTTCTTCACATTGTGAGTTGGGTTGTTGAACCGACCCGTTCACCGCTTTACCGTCAATAGGGAGGCCCAGTAGCATGTACACATCTTCGAGAGTGATGGTACATTCACCTATTGGTAGGTGAAATGTATGGGTCTCCGGTCTCCACCTCTCCAACATTGCAAGGATGAATTTGGAGTCAATGGTGCAGTTGGAGATCTTTATCACGTGTCCAAAACCTGCATATTCCAGATAAGGGACGATGAAAGGGTCGGGAGCCAGGTATTTGTGCGAACGGATTCTGAATCGTTGTGTATCCTGAGATCATAATTAAACAAGAGTAAGATTAATTAAGATGAACAACACGTTTTTTAAAGTATGAAAAATGTATAACCAAAGAAGAGACTTACAAATGCAGCAATGTTTTCCCTTGTGCCTCTGTGAGTATCTCCCATTGTTAGAAGGGCCATTCTTCAGAACGCTTGAGAGAATGAAAGACTTAGGAAGAAATAAAGAGTATGATAGACTTAAGAAATATTTCGTAGCAGAGAGTGAGAGAGTGAGAGTTGTGTGGGTGTGAGAGATGTTTCATAAGGTATGTATTTATAGGCAAATAATTTTGATGTAGTGGTTGCATGCCTGCGAGGTGTCACATTTGCATGCTTAGGGAGTTACACATATGCATGCATGCATTTACAAATAATGTAAGGTGTCACTCTTGCAGGCTAGGTGGCAGCATAAGCCCATGCATGTATCACGATTGGACAGTAAGGGAGGCGCCATCTCACTTGGCGAAATAGTACAAAAATGAATGTTGTCGCCACCCCATTTGGCGAATAAGAGGTGTCACGTTTTACAGCATTGGCTCAGGCTACGTGACAGCCTTTGGGATTCCTTTCTCTGTTGCATGCAAGGCCATTGGAGTTGATGGGTGGCAGGCTTACACAAAACATTTATGTGTGTAGAATAGGGCCAGGCTAGGTGGCAGCATAAGCCCATGCATGTATCACGATTGGACAGTAAGGGAGGCGCCATCTCACTTGGCGAAATAGTACAAAAATGAATGTTGTCGCCACCCCATTTGGCGAATAAGAGGTGTCACGTTTTACAGCATTGGCTCAGGCTACGTGACAACCTTTGGGATTCCTTTCTCTGTTGCATGCAAGGCCATTGGAGTTGATGGGTGGCAGGCTTACACAAAACATTTATGTGTGTAGAATAGGGCCAGGCTAGGTGGCAGCATAAGCCCATGCATGTATCACGATTGGACAGTAAGGGAGGCGCCATCTCACTTGGCGAAATAGTACAAAAATGAATGTTGTCGCCACCCCATTTGGCGAATAAGAGGTGTCACGTTTTACAGCATTGGCTCAGGCTACGTGACAGCCTTTGGGATTCCTTTCTCTGTTGCATGCAAGGCCATTGGAGTTGATGGGTGGCAGGCTTACACAAAACATTTATGTGTGTAGAATAGGGCCAGGCGAGGTGGCAGCATAAGCCCATGCATGTATCACGATTGGACAGTAAGGGAGGCGCCATCTCACTTGGAGAAATAGTACAAAAATGAATGTTGTCGCCACCCCATTTGGCGAATAAGAGGTGTCACGTTTTACAGCATTGGCTCAGGCTACGTGACAACCTTTGGGATTCCTTTCTCTGTTGCATGCAAGGCCATTGGAGTTGATGGGTGGCAGGCTTACACAAAACATTTATGTGTGTAGAATAGGGCCAGGCGAGGTGGCAGCATAAGCCGATGCATGTATCACGATTGGACAGTAAGGGAGGCGCCATCTCACTTGGCGAAATAGTACAAAAATGAATGTTGTCGCCACCCCATTTGGCGAATAAGAGGTGTCACGTTTTACAGCATTGGCTCAGGCTACGTGACAGCCTTTGGGATTCCTTTCTCTGTTGCATGCAAGGCCATTGGAGCTGATGGGTGGCAGGCTTACACAAAACATTTATGTGTGTAGAATAGGGCCAGGCGAGGTGGCAGCATAAGCCCATGCATGTAATATTATTGGCAGCCTTGGGGGGTTGCATCACTTACTTAATTGAAATATTTTGCCTTAGGTTGAACATAACATTCATTCACATAAACTGTAAAATTTTCCAACCTTCGAATCAGTCATCTAACCTTCAAACATTCCAGCATTCATACCTTCATATAATCAATAAACCCAAAACATTCCCACCTTCATACCTAAAACAATTCTACACAATGGCCTCTTCACCATAATTTGTTGTCAAAGCACATTTCAACGGTGAGACATACATGTGTCCCACAGTTGGGTTTTTGTTTAGAAACACCGACAATGTCCGATTTCTCTTAAACGGGAAAGCAAATTTCTCCTACTTTAAGAAAAGATTGGAGGCCAAACTTGAACGAGGCCCGGTATCCCAGATATTTTATCAGAGTCCAGTCTTTTTTGGAAACAATCAAGTCATATTTTATAAGGTTGCAATTCAAGATGACGAGGATTTCCAGAACATGATTTCCAGCCATGTCTATTCTGGAAACGACTCTATTGAGTTGTACGTTCTGTTTCAAGAGCCTCCGGTGACACAGGAGGTAGAGCCTCCGGTGACACAGGAGGTTGATCCTTTGGAGAATGAGCAAGATGAGGTGGATGCAGTTGATGATGAAGAAGAAGATAACGAGTTAGAGTTCGATGAAATGGTGAACGACGATTCTGACGATGATGGCATCCCAAGTATTCCTACCGACAAAATCTACACACCACCTACGCACATGACAAACTTCAACATGGGCGGAGATGAACCTTCTACGGACTTGTTTTTCCAACCGTATATGCAATCAGATGAAAATTTAAAAGAGAAGGACAAGTTTCGTAATAGAGAGGAATGCATAAGGGCCATCAAAAAATTTCACATGCTCAACTCGGTTGATTATAAGGTGGATCGTGTAAACCCGGAAAGGTACAAGATCAAGTGTGTCCACCCTGACTGCATGTTCAAGCTGACCGCTTCATACAGACTAAGGGGTGACTGCTGGGTCATAGGTTCCATGACTACCCATACTTGTGTAAGTTCCACTCAATCACAAGACCACCGAAAACTCAACCATGATCTAATCTGTCAAGAAATCCTACCCCTGGTCAGCAACGACCCTTCTTTGAAGGTGAAAACAATCATCTCCCACATCACCACGGTTTTTAACTACACTCCGTCTTACCGTAAGGCGTGGTTAGCAAAGACTAAGGCGATTGAAAGGGTGTACGGAAACTGGGAGGAGTCATACCGAGAACTTCCCCGCTACCTAAATGCACTCAAGACATATTCTCCAGGTAGTGTTTATGTTCTGGAAACATTGCCAGCGTACGCTCAAGATGGTAGTCTACTACATGGCAACGGAATATTCAGTCGCGTCTTTTGGGCATTTCAACCATGCATCTCAGGGTTTGCATCATGCAAACCAATTCTACAAATAGACGGGACTTGGTTGTATGGGAAGTACAAAGGCACGCTTTTGATGGCAGTTGCATAAGATGGCAACAATAACATTTTCCCCGTTGCGTTTGCCCTTGTCGAGGGGGAGACCGGTGGTGCTTGGAGCTTTTTCCTGAAAAATCTTCGTACACACGTGGCTCCTCAACCAGATCTCTGTTTGATCTCGGACAGACATGCCTCCATTGAAAGTGCCTATAATAATCCGGCAAATGGTTGGCATGACCCTCCTTCTACGCATGTCTATTGCGTCAGGCATATCGTCCAGAATTTCTCGAGGGAGGTCAAGGATAAAACATTGAGGAAAGCGGTGATGAATGCGGGATACGCACTGACACAGCCCACATTCAAATATTACCGCAACGAGATCCGTTTGTCTAACCCAGAAGCCGGTACGTGGATCGACAATATACCGGTCGAAAAATGGACTAGGTCATACGACAATGGCCAAAGATGGGGGCATATGACTACAAATCTTATTGAATCAATGAATGGGGTATTCAAGGGCATACGAAACCTCCCCATCACTGCCTTGGTGAAATCCACGTATTTTAGGATGGCTGCGTTATTTGCCAAAAGAGGTGAAATGTGGTATGCGGTCTTGCAATCAGGACAACTATGGAGTGAAAGCTGTATGAAATACATTAAGGCTGAAAGTGCTAAAGCCAACACTCACATGGTTACACGGTTTGACCGCCATAGCCACAACTTCATTGTGAAAGAGACAATTGACCACAATGAAGGCCTGGCAAGACAAGAATACAGGGTCATTTTACCTTCTCAATGGTGCGATTGTGGCAGGTTTCAAGCTTTTCGTATGCCTTGCTCTCATGTCATTGCGGCTTGTGCGCATACCCATCAAGACGCGCTTCAACTGCTCTCAAACGTTTATAAATCTGAAACGTTGCTCACTGTTTACAACAACAACTTTCCTTTGGTGGCAAAACCGGACTATTGGCCTGAATACAACGATGATATAGTTTGGCACAATGACCAAATGCGAAGGAACAAGAAGGGTCGTCCCAAAAGCAGGCGCATAACAACATAAATGGACGATCTTGACAGGTTGGAAAGAAAGTGTGGTTCATGCCGTCAGGTCGGACACAATCGCAAAAACTGTCCGAATCGGGCGTCTGGCTCGACCACATAAATTTTGTAATACAATAAATCTTTTCAATATTTGTGTTGTAAACATTATGGGTTTTCCGTTAATAAAACTGTTCACACAATTTAAGAAATTCAATATAGGAAATTACATTAGGGTTTTCGCGTACAACAATGATTAACGATAATCAATCTAGGAAATTACAACTGTTAACACAATTTCATCTGACCCATGCATCATCAGCATTACATCACTGTCTGTTTTGACTTCCTCCAACCACACATTAGGTCTTCCTGTCGCATGCGAGGTTGTTGTTCGTTTTCGCTGGATCCTTCGAATTTTTTCCCCCTCGGCGATGTCTCCATCTAGCCACCGCATTAACTCCCGCTTCAGACGCTCCATGGAGTGAATGTGCCAGAATTTCATTTTCATCGCGGGTTTCGTGGCAGAGAATATAACGTAACCATCTCTGCTAAAAATCATAGGCGACGTCATTACGTAAATAAGGGAGTACAAAATAAAAATACAGTGCGAGAAAGTGTGAGAAATTTCAAAGAAACGGACGAATTATTTATAAAACAGCAAAAAACCCTAGTTTTGCCCTAGGCGCCAAGTGAGATGGCGCCTCCTCTCCTTTTTAAGGAGCATGCGCCATCTCACTTGGCTAAAAGCCAATGGAGGCGCCAAGTGAGATGGCGCCTAGGGCAAAACCCTAGGTGCATGCGCCAAATGACTTGGCTCCTCCTTTGTGGAGCCATCTCAAACATGGTTATTTGCGTAATTTTTTCCGAAACCCGGTTATTTGCGAAATATTTTTTTAATACTTGGTTATTAATAAAAAAAATTCTGTTAAGTTTGCTAATTTTTGATTATTCTTGCCATACAATCCTATTAGTCATACATCTAGCAGTTAATAATTGCAGTAATTTAAAAGTGCAGAAATATAAAACCTAGCTATTACAAGGCTTCGGGGAGGGGGATTATGTACATATCCAAAACTGGGGGAAAAATAAATAAAAGCGGTAAAGGTCCTACTAATCATCTATTACATCCCAATATACAGTTACAATAATAAAATGAAGTGCGAAAGAATAATAACGCGCAAATTTGAAAAGACGTCTAAAAATCTTAAGATATAAAAAAAAATCTTTTTGTTGTTTTTTGTTTTAATTTATAAAAATGGTTTAAGTTAAAAAATAATTGATCTAGATCTATATTTATAAAAAAAAAAGATAATTATTAAAGAAACATGAAATTTAAATAAAAGAAATTAATTCTATATTTTTTTGGTATTTTTGTTACGAAAAGGGAAATGAATTAAAATGAAATTAAACCTAAGTTCTATTAATTTTAATTTTAAAAAAAAAAGTTAAAGTGTTTAGTTAATTAATTTACCAAAATTAAAATTTAATTAAGAAAAAAATCCTAAATCTATTTTTATGTGATTTTTATATTTTATTATTGATAAAAAAAAGGAATTAAAAGAAATAAATGAAATGAATAAAACAAGAAAATAAAGATGGGCCTAGTAGCAAAAGTAAACAGGGGGTGCAATCATCAAAAATCCTCAGGCCCGAATCTTCGAAAGCTTCATGCTCTAACTATGGTGTGTTTTTTTTATTCTTGCATGGAACCTATGATTCAACCATCCATAACTGTTCTATATAAACTCAAACAAACGTTAGCATACCATAAAATGTGATTAAAATTAGAGATTCGAAGTTTAAAATTTTACCAAACTGGTGTTGTCAAATGGAGGTGTGCTAGGCGTGTGATGGATTTCTCTTGGGCCTTGTAAGACTCCTGAGGACTTCAAGAGGATGGTTTGAGGCTTGATGTCAATTGAGAGAGACCGAAACCTCGAGATATGACTTGCACCAATTCTTTGATTTCTGGAGAGCTTTTTGAATAACTTTTAGAGAGCTTTTTGAAGAGCTTTTTGAGAGCTTTTTAGAGAGGAATTTTTGTCTTTCAAGCTTGTATGGATCTATATTTATAGAGGGGAATGAGGATACAAGAAAGCATGGAAAGAATCTCCATCATAATGTTGTGTTTTAAGACCATGATCAAAATTTGAAAAAAATGCCATATTTGATGATTTTATGCCATTTTCAAATGTGGATGAACCTGGACATATTTGAAGGGTTATTGCACGAAATCAATTGACATAAACCAACATAAAACTTTCCTAAAATGGATTCACATCAAAATTTACATTATTTCTATTATTTATTTATTTAATTATGAATTTTAATGAATAAAATATCAAAATAAATAGCATAAATAGTAGAAAAATGTATGGGTGGGCTTAGAGGTCGTGGACCATGTTAGGAATGAGTTTCAAACTTGAAAAGATTGGCCCATTTGGAAAAAATTCAAGTTTGGTTAATATTTGCTTCATGCATTTTTTCAAAAATTGTCCAACTTTGATAATGCATATCTCCCTCAATTTTAACCCTTGAGAGGTGTTCTTGGACTTTTTAGAAATATTAAGATGTCCTATAAGCAACCCCTTTGGTATCATCTCAATTGAGTCTTTCATGTTCATGTATGAAATTTTGACCCAAAAGGTGTTTTTGTTGACTTTTAAAAATGACCTATAATGTCCAAATTTATATCTTCTTGTTAGTGCATATTTTGAACTTGGGAGCTGAAGATGAATTGTAGGGAATTACATCCTCTTCAAAATGAGCTTTGGATGGGTCATTTCTGATAAAGTATTAGAAAGTTATGCTTGGTCAAAGTTGAGTTTACTTTTCCTACAAAACCCTAATTTAGCAACTTTTGGGTTTTGATGAATTGTGAGCAATCTTTGAGGAATCATAATCAACCCTTTATCAAATGATGAATAATACTTCAAAATTAGGATGTTGACCAAAAATATTGAAGTTTGACTGTATGTGGGCCACAGTTGACTTTTGCCCTAGCATAGTCGACTTTCAGGCCTTTGAGCAATTAATTGAGCAAACTTCCTCTGCAAGGCTTGAAACTTGACATGGATGATCTTGAGAACATATTAGGACAATAGTGAGCACTTGGGACCCTTTGGAATCAAACATCTTGATGCAAAATGAAACCCTAATTTGAGATAGACTGCCTTTAGGAGAGAGTTTGTCTGGTCAACTCTTGGACTTCCTTGGGCAATTTGAAGACCTTACTTGAAATGTATTGAGAAATATGGGAGGGAAATTTTTTGGGTACAACAATATCCACTAACTCCCTATCAGAAAGGGGGAATGGACTCTTCCTGCTAAGTCCCTCCACTTCTGAGCATAGTCTTTAAAACCCTCGCTCGAACCCATAGACATACTTTGGAGTTGTGTACGGGTGGGAGCAAGGTCTGTATTATACTGATACTGCTTGTAGAAAGAAGTAGCCAGGTCTTCCCAGTTATGAATATCTGTTCCCTCCAGCTGATAGAACCACTCTAGTTGAGTCCTAGATAGACTGTCTTGAAAGAAGTGGACCCATAAGTCCTTGTCAGCAGCGTGAGGTTGAATCTTCCTCATATAAGATCGGAGATGCATCTTGGGACATAAGACCCCATCATATTTAGCGAACACCAGAACCTTGAACTTCTGAGGGATGACAACCCCAGAAACCAAACCCAGCTCTTTAAAATCTAGCCCAGGTACCTTCTGGATTTCCATTGCATTCAGACGATCCTCCAGCTATTTGTATTTTTCATCAGCCGGAGGATACTGCTCCTCATTATAGTCAGTCTCATTATCAGATTCCCTTGGACCGGGGTCTTCCTCTCTTGTTTCCCCTTCTTGATTGTCTCCTTCTTTTGATGAAGACGCTAGTTCTACACCTTGCCTTAACGGTCCTTTGAACCTCCTTCCCTAATTCACCACACCAGCTAGCTTCTTTGGCTTCTTGGTCTTTTCTTTGACAATCAGGGATTTCAGTTCCTCTTGCCCCTTGGCCAGAGCCATGATCATTTGTTGAAACTGAGCATTTTGAGTTTGTAAATCCTTCATTGTTTGTTCGAGAGCCATTTCTTTACTGCTGAAATAAACAATGAAGAAGATGAGAAACCTGTTTATGCAATGATATGTATGATATATGTATGCAATGTTTTCAAGGATTTCGGGAAATTTAAATTTGTGAACCAAAATGAAACAAAGATTTTATTAGTAGAATTTAAAATACAATTGCCTTTTGGGCGTACAATTGAAAATTCTAAAAACTAAGTGTTGTACCCCAAAATTTTCCCTCTCATTTTATCAAGATTTCCCCTCACAAGACTCTTTGAACTCAAGACCAAGCTAGGGTTTGCTCTGCTCAAGACATTTCCTTGCACTGTTGACCTAAAATTAGGGTTTGAGTTTGCACAAGGAATTTTGGACTTCTAATGCCCCATGTGACTTTCATACTTCATGTTGGACTTATAAGTTTTCTCATACCAAGTTTCAAGCCTTGAATCAAGTTTTTGCCTAGTCAATTGGACAGTTAACTTAAAAATCAGCTGTATTGGGGAAAAAGTCAACTATGGCCAATTTACAGTCAAACCTCATAATTTTTTATCTACATAAACATTATAGACTCATATGAACCATTTTATCAAGTTTGGACCACAACTCTTCAAGAAATTTGATCAGATCTTCAAAAGGGCAAAATGGTCATTTTTAGGGTTTTGACTACATAAGGGCAATTTCTAATTTTTTTCACCTAGTCAATGGCAAATTGGGTTCAAACATGGATTCAAGGACTCAATGGCATCATCTTGACCTAATCACAAGGTTCAAAAGATCTCAAATGCATTGGATTGACAGATGAATTTTCCAGTCAACTGATCAAAAATCAATTGTACACTAAAAAGTCAAACTTTGACTTTTTGGTCAAAATCAAGTGCCAAGGGTCATTTTTCATCAAGATGTGTCAAAACTTGAAACTTTTTCACCAAGAAACCTAATTTTGAAAATTAGGGTTTAAAATGGAAAATTTTCATAACTTAGAAAATTTCTAAGTTATGAAAATTTCTTTTTTTTCCCAACTTTTCCTAACTTTTTCACCATGATGAAATTGGATTCAAATAAAACTTCCAACATGAAAGTTGTATTCCTCCATAAACTCTACAACTTTCATTCACAATGTTTTCCCAAGATATGATTGGATCTCAAGTTATGATTTTTGGAATAAGGGTCCATGAAACTTTTAACTTAGTGAAATTTTGTCCTAGTTTAGGCAGGATTTTGACCTATCTTCATGGCAATTTTTCACATAGTTCAAAGTGGAATATCAAAATACATTTCAAAGATGGATTGTAGAGCATGTTACAAGCTTTCTAAAATGTCCAAGAACTCTTCAAAATCATTTATGGTTAGGTAGAATCGAAGAAAAGAAAATGGCTATTTCTCACTTTTGTCCATGGCATTTTTCATGTTGCTACAAGTTGCAAATTATGTCCAACCATGCTTGTACTTGGTTTACAGGTCCTTAAACCCTTCCACACTCAAAAATTAAATGCAAACACATTGTTTAGAGGCATTGTTTTGAGCTTTAGGAGATTACACAAAGGATTAATCCATTTTTGGCAAAAAGGCAACAATGTCATTTACATAAAGCACAACTTTTGCAATTTTGTTTCTCTTGAGCATTGCACCAAGTCTTTTGCAGCAAACAACATCCACAAATATCAGGGAAAGTACACCAACTATGTGCATGCTTGGAGCTAGCCTGTACAGGCCTGGCCTTGGTCACTTCTCACCTTTTCTTCAAAAGCAAGTCAACTTGCAAAATCACCACAACTCTAGTATCTGATATAACCAAGTGTTGTAAACATTTCAAACAAGTTTTGCATCTCACACTAAGCCAGAAACACGAGCTAGCAAGCTCTCAAACACCCTTGTACACAAAAATCATATTTTCTTGCAAAATAGGGCAGGTTCTGCATTTTGATATCCAAATCACAAACCACTCGTGCGTTTTGCTTGTAACCAGTTTCAACACACTCCATATAACCTACCTATACTATCCCAACCATTCCCAAGTCACTGTAACTCCATTTACACACTTCACCATTTTTGAATTCTGACTTTGCAGGTTGACTTCTACAAGCATATTCAGGCAAGTTCAAAGCAAGCTAGGCATTGGGAAAGCTCAAAGGAACTTCAAGCAAGCTCACAAGCATCTCAGGCCTAACTCACAACCCCTACATTGCCATACTCGAGATTGACTGAAACAGGTAAAGTTCAAACTTCTATCTCTCTATTTAGGAATCATTAGGCTTAGGTTTGTGAATAAAAAATGTAGTCCTCATTGCCCTTGAGTTGTACATATGCATATAATTCATTTAAGTTAACTGAGCTGGGAGAATTTGAATGATGAACTTTTTGAAAAAACTAGGTCATAAATTAGGGACAGAGAAATTCTCTCTGGTCTTTGAGAGTTAGATTAAGTTTTTTACATGGTTAGAATCGTGTGATTATGCTCTATAACTTTCATGTTGCAAGTTTTTGTTTTTAAGCACAAATGCAGGAGATACGAGTTTGAACATTGGCGTGCGTATTTGCTTCTGTCTCAAGGACATGGACGAAGGCAATGTGGGCTGGGCTTGGATTCTCCTTGCTTTTGACACCCCCTGGCTTGCTGTTGACACCCCCTTGGCCCATTTGTTTATTTTTCCATATTTTTCTTTTCTTTTTAAGTTTCTGACTTTTATTTATTTATTTTTAAACATTAAAAAATACCAAAAATATTTTTCTTAAATTTTCACATTTTATTTTATTATTTTTTGGACATAGAAATAATTACTATAATAATATACTTTTATTTTCTTAAATAAAAACTTGTAAATATTATAAAAATATTTTTTTTTATTATTTATACACTTAAATAATATTGTCATACATATTTTTATTTTTCAACATTTTGTATATATTTTATTTTATTTTTTGTACATAAATGAATAAATAATATAATTAATATATATATATTTTCTTAAACCAAAATTAGGGTTTTTCCCCTTTCCAAAAATAATCTTTTATTTTCTTATTTTTGATATATTAGATAATTTATTTTATATACATAAAAATAAATACAAAAAAAAACTTTTTTGCATATTTATAACATATTGCATATTTAAATATTTGTCAATTTATTATTTGTACAATGAGTTCAATTTGGTTGTAATAGTTGACTTAGGGTTTTATTTTCTTGCAAATACCCCCTATTCAAACTTGTATCCCCCTCCCCATAATCAATATTGTAATAGTCGTAGATTTACCATTACGCACTCCATTGCTTTCAAATATGCCATGATAGCAAGATTAGGGTTTGTATGATAACCAAAAATCAAAATAAATAGCTTGACCAATACAAGACAAAAATGCATGAAAATGACAACACAATGCACACAAGCACCCCTAGGGTTTCATCCACTTGTTGCCTTAAAAATGGTCATGGTATGCATGCTAGGTATCTTGGCAAAACAAAATCAAAACAAAAAGATCATAGTCCCTCGATGACGCTATCTTGGTTGCCTATACAAAAATGATCTAGTCCCTCAAAAAACTTGCTAAGATACTTGGCAACATTGTTATCATGGCCATACGATGACCCGCGCCCGTCCCGTTTAACATCCAAACACAAGTTTGTTTACCAAATACAATGGTAAAACAACAATGTCAAAGGGTTAAAAATGTGTAGGAAAGATTTTTGAGTTAGGGTAGACAACTCCTAGTTACTTAATCAAATTTGCAAACATCCTTGCTATTTTCAAAAACACACAACACAATTTCAAAACATTTTCCCAAATCAAACTTTCAAACATCGAAACATCTTTTCAAAAGACAAACACCTTTGTATATATTCAAACAAGAATCATTACAAAGGTTTCCTAGACAAAAGGCCTCTTTTCAAAATATTTTCAAAACCACACACAAAGCACCATTTCAAACAATTGAAAAGCAAAAGCAAGTGATCTAAACAAGTAACTAAGAGCCCATGGAAAACCATGGATGAAAAGGGTGCTAGCACCTTCCCTTTTCATAATCTACCCCCCGAACCCAAGAAAACATCTCAAAGGTCTTTCCTGTGCTTTTTGACCTTTCCTTTGGATAAAATAAAAAGTCGGTGGCGACTCTTGCTAAACCGAAACATTTGCGAACACAAACGCAAAACCTTAAGTCAGTTCTCCCACCGTATCACACTAAGAAATCAGGTTTCCCATGGGCGTTTCCTCTTCGCGCCGAGATAGACATTAAGACCTCTTTCCTCGTGAAGTTGCTTCGTGAGCTCCAAAACTTTCCTCTCATGGGCATAGAAATGATCTCTATAGGTATCCCGCTCTTTCTTCAGCTGAATCCAGGATCTCTGCAGTTCTCCAAGATCAGTGGGCATATCAGGATGAAGAACTGTATAGGGAACATCCCCTTCAGTAATGGGCTCCACAATCACTGCTAAGATGGCTATATATGGCATCATAAGGTTCTGAGTACGAGCTCGTACCCATTGGAGATAAGGTTCCATAGGGATGGAAGTCTTCGGCCCCAAAGTCTTGGTGTCAAATCTGTTTACCATGTCCCAAGGTCGTACGAACCTCTGACGATACCCTTGAACATCATCCTCATAGTTAAACATAATGCCCTAGATATGCATCTCATGAGGACCGCCCCTTCGAGCATAACCAAATTTCTGCAGAGCCAAAGAAGGATTATAAGTTATGCCTCCCCTAATGCCTAGTAGTGGGACATTAGGGAACTCCCCGCAGCGGTCAATAATAGAAATATCTCCCATAGATCGGGAATACCAGAGAATATCCACGTGAGAAAGTGACATTATCCTTTGAGACCAGCCTAAACCTTCTTTATTCTTCAGTACTGATTTAGGGAGGTGAGAAATAAACCACCTCAAAAGCAAAGGCACATAGCACATAAGAATCCCTCTTTTCTTCGTGGTACGAGTGTGGAAGGTATGTAAGATGTCTCCGAGCAAAGTGGGCACAGGGTTGCGAGAGAGGAAGACCTTGATAGAATTCACATCTATGAGTAAGTATGGATTATGGAACAATACTAACCCATAGATGAGAAGGGCCAAGACCTCCTCAAAATCCTGGAATTCCAAATCATCCCAAAACAGTTGAGCCTTCTCCATTAGGAACTTGGATAGAAAACCCTTAACTCTGCTTCTTATTTCCCAGTTGGATACAACGTCAGACTGTTTCAGGTGTAAAGTTGTTGCAATGATCTCTGGCTTTGGATCTTCTTCCAAATCGGTGAAAGGCAACTGATCCACAATAGGTATACCCAATATCTTAGAGAACTCTTCCATGGTGGGCACCAACTGATAGTATGGAAAGGTGAAGCAATGGTGCTTAGGGTCAAAGAATTGAAAGAGCACACTCATCATATTCTCATCAAAACCTGAGGTAACCAGATTGAGAAGTCAACACTCTGTCAACACTCTTGAGGACTGATACAAGAGTTAACACAAAGCAAATCGCCGCACTAAGGCATTTCAAGACATTTTTTAAAACACACAAAGCACAAGGTACTTTTAAAATGAGCTAAGCATCTAGGAGCCTGTAGAAAACTATGGATGGAAAGGGTGCTAACACCTTCCCTTTCCATAATCTACCCCCCTTACTCAGAAAACTCTCAAAATGTCTTTTTCTGTTCTTTTCATCCTTTCCTTTGTTGGATAAAAGAAAAGTCAGTGGCGACTCTTGTTTATCGCAACATTTGCAAACACAAACGCATAACAAGTATAACAGTCGGTTCTACCATTGTATCACAGAACTGGCGACTCTGTTGGGGACTTCTTAGAAGTGGGGTTACCTTAGAGTTAGTACATTTTAAAACTGTTTTAATTGCTTTCTTTGTATGCTTTATCCTTGGAGGGATTGTTTGGGTTGTTACTATAGATCCTATACCCGGATCTGGGGCACCTTTTAGGTAAGTAGCAATAGATCGTGGAAACTGTGCAGGGTATACCGACACAATTGAAGCGATGGCTATGTTGATGCGACACTTTGGTTGGTACCGGTAGCCCTCGAGTTAATCAAGGAGAATACGGGGGCGCTACATGGTGTCATGAAGCGTCAACTGACCTTAGAACCTTAATTGAAAAAATTGGCCATTATGAAGTAGTGAGATAGCCGTCTTTGGTGTAGTACTAAGTCGGTTGATACTCGATACTACACTCATTGAGATTTGACTCCCGAGTTTTGTTTGGTGGCAAGTCAATTGTCAATCGAAACGAAACTTATGGGAAAGATCAGTGATATTGAGATTCCTTAGAACCCGGTTACTATTACTAGGACAGGTTGAGCCAACTAAATTTCAAGAGGGTACTTACCTACAAACCCCATGCAAGCCTAAACCTAAGGCTGCTTGTGTTATTTGTTTGCTTTCAACTTGAGCTACTTGTAGGGTTTTTATCTAACAACATGATCTGCTTACAGGATTTATTTACAGTCATTATCCAGTAACCTAGACTTCTTAAAATCACTTGTCTTCATCACCTTACACTTTTGCTTAACGCATAGCATACACATCATAACATCATGCCACAACATTTCCTTAACCATTTCAAGGATCTCAAGGGTTTGTGATGCAGGTTATGATAAATCAGACGTCTAGCAAGGGGCAAGGGGATTTATTTTCCTCTAGCCAATGCCGTCAAAAGATCAAAACTCAACAACTTGAGTTAGGGGCTATGATCCAATTGATATGGTAAGCTTGACTCTCATAGAAGGACACTCAACGATACAAAGTTCTTCAATCAAAGTTGTAAATTTCAACTTCTGACATGTTCTTGTTTACACCGCGAGATCCTTGAAAACATTACATACATGCCATTTCATAACAGGTCTTCCAGTACAGGTTTATCATCTTTTCGTTGTTTATTTCAGCAAAAGAAATGGCCCTTGAACAAACAGTAAAAGACCTTCAAGATCAAAATGCTCAGTTCCAACAAATGTTCATGGCTTTGGCCCAGGGGCAGGAAGAACTAAAAGCTCTCGTTATCAAAGAGAAAAAGAAGAAGGCAAAGAAACCGGCTGGCATCTTGAATATGATAAGAAGACTCAGAGGACCGGTTAAACGAGCTATAGATCTCACAAGTCCATCAAATGAAGGGGATAATCATAAAGAAGTCAACAACCCCGAGGCTGGTGAAGAAGAAGTTGATTACTCTGAGGAACAATATCCTCCTGCTGACGATAAATACAAACAACTAGAGGATTGTCTCAATGCTATGGAGATTCAGCAGGTACCTGGCTTGGACTTTGAAGAGTTAGGGCTGGTTCTTGGAGTGGTCATCCCACCAAAGTTCAAGGTTCCCACATTTTCTAAGTATGACGGTGTCTCCTGCCCTAAGTTGCACTTAAGGTCCTATGTCAGGAAGATTCAGCCTCACACTACTGACCGGAAGCTATGGGTCCATTTCTTCTAAGAAAGTTTAGCTGGAACGCAACTGGAGTGGTTCTATCAGCTAGAAAGAACATACATTCATACCTGGGAAGACTTGGCTGCTGCTTTCTACAAGCAGTACCAATACAATGCTGACCTCGCTCCAACTCGTACACAACTTCAAAGCATGTCTATGGGTTTTAACGAAGGCTTCAAGGAGTATACCCAAAAATGGAGGGATCTAGCTGGCAGGGTACAACCTCCTCTTAATGATTGGGAAATGACAGACATGTTCATGGGCACTCTAACAGGCCCGTTCTTTAATCTACTGATTGGGAGTTCCTCATCCGGGTTCACAGAGATGGTTCTGACTGAAGAACGGATCAAAAGTGGTATCAAGAGTGGGAAGATCCCGATGGCTGCATATTCTAATGTTGAGAAGAAGCCATTTGCTGGTAAGAGGGAAGCCATTGTTGTGTATGGCCAGAAGGGTCATAATAAGGTACACTACCACCAATCTGTAGGGGCAGTGCTGGTCTCTAATTTGGCACGCGTGCAACGACCATAACAACGGGGTAATCAGCAAAAGAAAGACGAGCCTAAGAGACAGTTTACCAAGATCAACATGACATTGTCTCAAGCATTACAACATATGTTGAGGATGAATTTGATTGCGTTGATAGGACCTCGTCTAAACCTTAAGACTTTTTCTCCTAACTACAATCCTGATGCAAGGTGTGCCTATCATTCTGGCAGTCTTGGGCACGATACTAATGATTGTTGGGCACTGAAATACAAGATTCAAAATATGATTGACGCCAAGGAGATTGAGTTTGACCCTCCTAAGACTCCCAACATGATCACTGCTCCCATGCCAAATCATGGCCAGGATTGAGAGCATTTTTGTTCATTTGAATTATCAAGTTATATTTTCTTTGTTTGTTCAAACAATTATTGTCATGTCAAACTTTGTTATTTCATTAATGCATTGCACATGTTTGTCTTGAATTAAATTGTTTTCATTATGCTTAAACTGCTTTCTTACTTCCCTTTTGTGATATTCAACTCTTGATTAAAAGCTCTAATCCTTTAGAGGGAGGATGACGAGAACGATACCATAATCTCTACAATATGCTTTTGAAAAGACCATGTTGACGATGTACATGCGTTGTTTCAAATCCTAAACAGTGGAGTTATAAGGAAGATAATCCCTAGTCAACCCCTTTGAGCCTAAGAAGTAGGAGTTTTCTTTTCACACAAATTAAAACCCTTAATCATAACCTGGGGCGGGGTAGTTTTCTCAGTTAATTCAGATGTGCATTCAGTCGCAAGCTTTCCCTTCATACACGACAAATAATGTAGAAGATGCTCTCTAAAAGATGGTGATGGTTCCACATAATCATTAAGAACAGGCAGTCATTATCTCTCAAAATAAAAGCCCATTAAGTCAAAACCTATGAAGGAGACTTAAGAAAAAAACGGGGGCATCCCGCTGGCTGTAATCACAAAAGAAACAGTCCAGGCAAAAGACAGGGATAGCAAAATAAAAAAAGAAAGAGGTCCTACAAATCTTCAATAAAAAGAAAAGGTCACAAAAAGGACTGCCTTCTCAAACAAACGTTCAATTTCTGAACCATCACTGGAATATCGGGGCCAACATTCCAGAACTCAACTGGGATTCTAAATGCATAATTAACTGAGCATAGGACTGAAGAATATCACGAAGAGCGGGTTGGGTACAAATAAAATTTGAGCCTTTATCCTTTTTTTCTTGAACCATAAACCAGGCCACGTTATAACCCTTAAAGGTCCTAGCTGAATCATGGGTTAGTTCGAGAGCATATTGTTACAAAGGTATCCTGATTCCTGTAAGGTTTGCTATAAATCATGAGTTGATATCACATTCTTGCAAATTTTGTTTTACTACAAAAAACTCATTTTCAAAAAATTTCAAGACAGACATAAGCTTTGCATTCTTTAAATGACATTATTTGCATATGGTTAATTGTTCAAATGGCAGAGAAATTCATACAACGAATATTTAGTGAACGAAGACCCCCTTAATGGACAGAATCATCTCAGACGGAAAAAACATTCCCAATAACAAGCCTTTCATAATCAAGGGGCATGACATGGTGTCTAATTAATCTGGGGCAGTCAAGCCAATATGCAAAGAATCTCTCTAAAAATGCTGAATAGTCAGGGGCAGATCTCCATCTGAATCACTCGGGGGATGTTACATTGATTGGGGATTCCAGCAAAAAATCATTGTGAAATTTGAATCTTTGGTACCACCAAATTTCTTGTCTGTGCCAGTAGTATTAGATGGTGTTAGTATCATGTCTTTGAATCCTTCCATGGCAGTTCTTAGAAAAGATACCTAGAAAATTCAAGACTATCAGAAACTTGATCAAACATCAGGTGCACCAGATTCATCCTGAAGTAGTCAAACACAGGCTCCCACGTATGAAAGGGCACATGCGATCACATAAACATTTTCTGGCATTTATGTAACACTTGTTGTCATAGACGGTGACAACTCTCCACATCCTATGAGCGTGGACATAGTCAGAAAATACTATGCATGAAAAAGACCCGCTAGGTTGACAGGCCTAGGCAAAATAAAGGGCGTCCCGACGAACCAAAAAAGTTTGGGCAAAAATTAGGGATATATATAAAAAAATCATACACCCGGCAAGTCGAAAACCTGAAAAGGTGGCTTGAGCAAAAAGGGTATCCTGGTGGACTGAAAACCCGAAAGGGAGGTCAAAGCAAAATTCAGGGATTAAAAATGTACGACTATGTCCCGTCATCTTGTCATTTGTTTATCAGTAGAAGACTTATCATCTTGATCAGTATTTACCAAGCACCCCAAGAGTTGGGATGACACTCAAACCATCCACAAAGTCTTTGTAGGTACTTTTTCCAGCAGGTACAGAGGCAGGGGAATCTTACTAAAAAGTCACCGCCATATCCTCAACTTATAACCTAGTGATGTCAGGTGTTCTTGTATCCCCGGAAGAATAGGAATTTCCAACCACTGCTCCGACATCAGGTTTTCGCCAGTAAAGTCGTCAAACTTCTCAGGATTCCCCAAAATCCTCAGGCAATGCACAGATCTTTCCTTCCCTAACAAAGTTTATTTCTCTAACAACGGAAGATCATCTCCCAGCAGTCCAGCTTCAACAAAATCTGAAGACCTACATTCTTCATCGCCAGCTGCAACCAAGGATTTATTTTTCCTAATTCAACAGTGCTGCAATAGAACAACTGATACATTCACATATTGCATTCATACATAATTCTACAAATTTCATAGCATCTGCAGTACAAATGCATACATCCCAATATCATTTATTTTGAGAACACCATTACACAATGCATTTCACACATCATGACATTACATACAGCTAACCCTTTACCTTTTCAGGAAAGATCAATCAACATATATTTATCATCAACAATTTTCAACAGGTCCAGGATTAGCTCCTAAAACAAAATAGAGTAATTATCTGTGCGACCAAATACATCTTTACACTGGCTCATCATGAAGCAAT
Source organism: Vicia faba (assembly GCA_948472305.1). Taxonomy (NCBI): domain Eukaryota; kingdom Viridiplantae; phylum Streptophyta; class Magnoliopsida; order Fabales; family Fabaceae; genus Vicia; species Vicia faba. The sequence continues at coordinate 794,558,588 of OX451740.1, read as the reverse complement.
CTTACACGGGTTTCTTCTGACTTCCAAATACAACTTTACACGGGCTCAACATGAAACAATCTTACACGAGTTTCTTCTGACTTCTAAATACAGCTTTGCACGGGCTCATCATGAAGCAATCTTACATGGGTTTCTTTTGAATTCCAAATAAAACTTTACACGGGCTCATCATGAAGCAATCTTACACGGGTTTCTTCTGACTTCCAAATACAGCTTTACACGGGCTCATCATGAAGCAATCTTACACGGGTTTCTTCTGACTTCCAAATACAGCTTTATACGGGCTCTTCATGAAGTAATCTTACACGGGTTTCTTTTGACTTCCAAATATAACTTTATACGGGCTCTTCATGAAGAAATCTTACACGGGTTCCTTATCCCTCCTTCTGAAGTTTTACACAGACTCATCCTGAAGCAACCCTACCCAAGTTCTTTCTCACAATCTCCGGATGCAGTTTTACACGGACTCATCCTGAGGCAACCCTACCCAGGTTCCTTCTCTTGAATTTCTAGATGCAGTTTTACATGGACTCATCCTGAGGCAACCCTACCCAGGTTCCTTCTCTTGAATTTCCAAATGCGGTTTTACACGGACTCATCCTGAGGCAACCCTACCCAGATTCCTTCTCTTGAATTTCCAGATGCAATTTTACATGGACTCATCCTGAAGCAACCCTACCCAGGTTCCTTCTCACAATTTCCAGATGTAGTTTTACACTGACTCATCCTGAGGCAACCCTACCCAGGTTCCTTCTCACAATTTCCAGATGTAGTTTTACACTGACTCATCCTAAGACAACCCTACCCAGGTTCCTTCTTACAATTTCCAGATGTTGTTTTACCCAAAATCATCCTGAAGCTTCCCTACCCAGGCTCCCTCTCATATATCTCCTAAAACAGCCCTACCCAGGTTCCTTCTCATACACTTCCAAGTGAAGTCTTACCCGGACTCATCCTGAAATAGCCCTACACGGGTTTCTTCTGATACATTTCCAGATAGCAGTTAATTTCATTCTCCCCGGCAAATTACTGCGAAGCCTGGATTTCAACCAGAAAATAGCAAACTTTCATCTCTCTGATCCATATATAAACCCTCAGTAGAGTCATGGATAACTGAAGTTCCTAGACTTTATTCCCCCATAGAGTTTTCCTCAAACAGAAAAACAACAAAAATTAACATCCCCCAATGGACTCCTCCTCAGACAACAGGAACAGGAATCCCCACAAAGGGACCATTTATGACTCTTAGTCATCTAATTATGATGGCATATTTAAGCCCATCTTCGACGACTCTCAGTCATCAACTCCAAATGGCATCTGTAAGCCTATTCCCGATTAGCATCAATTAATAATGTTACTTCATGCGAGTGTAAATTTATGGGCACTCTAGTGTTCAATCCTCTTCCACCTTCAGATCACGAAAGGTAGACAAGTCAATCTAAATCCTCAGGTTTAAGAAAATTATACAGGGGAATCTATTGTACACCAAAATTTTCCCTCCCATTTTCACTCCAGACATGCTTCTAGAGGTCCTCAATTGCTCAAGGTTGACCAAGAATTGATCAGACAAACTCTCCTCTTAAGCAGTAAACCTCTAATTAGGGTTTCACTTTTCATCAAGATGTGTAATATCCAAAGGTCACAAATGTTTTCCATGGTACTAATATGCCTTCAAGATTGTCCATGACAAATTTCATGCATTCCACTACAAGTTTTCTCAGGCAATTGCTCAAATGCCCGAAAATCAATTGTACCAGGTCAAAAGTCAATTGTGGCCTATATACAGTCAAACATCAAGATTTTTGGTCAACATCAACATTTTTAAGGGATATTCATCATTTAATCAAGGGTTGATCACGATTCCTCAAGGAAAGTCCTCAGATCATTAAAAGTCAAGATTTGCTAAATTAGGGTTTCCTAGGAAAAGTCAATTGAACTTTGACCAGGCATAACTTTCACATAATTCATACATTTTTCCCCAACCAAAGCTCATTTTGAATTGAATCCAATTCCCTACAACTTATCTTTTATCCTCAAGTTCAATAAATGCACCATTTGAAAGATACAAGTTCATACATTACATGTCATTTTCAAAAAGTCTACAAAAGACACTTTTTGTCAAGACAAATTACATCAAGATAATGTATTCAAAAGCAAAAATTATAAACATAGAGATTATAGAGTACATCTTAGGATTTCCAAAAAATCCAAGATCATCTTTAAAAGATTAAAATTGAGCAAGTTATGGTTTTTACAAGTTGGGAACATTTGTAAAAAATGCATGAAGTCAACTTTGAGCAAAATTGCATTTTTAGGTTAATGGACCTAACTTTTAGGGTACAAAAATGTTTATGACATACCCAAGGACCTCTAAACCTAACCATACACTATTTTGATTTTTATTTCTATTTATTTGAATTTTTATTCATTTAAATATGAATTAAATCAAATAAATTAAATAAAAATACAAAGAATAATGGGCCATGATATTTAGGTTTGATTTGATCTATTAGAAGGCCCATATTTTCGTGCAAGATACGTCCAAATGGTCCAGGTTCATTGAACACTCAAAAAGAGACAAGGATCTTCAAAAATGGCAAGAACAAACTCAAAAATGGAAAGTTTTCAATATGTTTGATTTTTATTTTATCATGGTTTGATTAATTGATTCCTTGCCATGTATGTTGCCTCATTCATACCTATATATAATCATAAGAAAACCATATGCAAAGGGGCACGAAATTACTCTTCAAAAATCTCTTCAAAAGCTCTTCACAAAGCTCTCTAAAAATTCTCAAAATCGTTCAAAAGTTGTGAAAATTCAAAACCTGATCATCAGCTTTCCTCCATCCAATCTCGTGCCATATTTGCACTCCTGAGGTCCCTAGAAGTCATTTCCATTCCTCACCTTGGCTTGGAGCGCGCCCGAGTCGTCCATACAAGTTGCATCGTTTGGTATAGTTTATTTAAATCTAATCTTGTTAATCTGCATTTATTAATCTATTTGACGTTTGCATATATGTTTGTAGTCGTACATAGAGCAGGTTGGATATGAAGCATGTTAGTTTTTAGTCTTGGTTCATGAGATGCCATTCTCAACACCGATCGGAAGCTTGGCTTCGAAGCGCAAAATTTAGAGACCTTTAGCCAAAACTAACGCCAGATTTCTTTATTTACTTATTTTTATATTTACTTTTTCAAAATCATTTTTATTTAATCATAAAAATCAAAACAAAAAAAAAATAGGTTTGGTTTTTTTTATATATAATTAAATTTAGTTTGTGCAAGTTAATTAATTATATTTTGATTTATTTCAAGTAATTTAAAAATCAATTAGAAGTTAGACTTAATCATTTCAAATCTTTTGCTCAATAATAAAAATCCAAAAAATGTTAGAATTAGTTTCCTTTTGATTAGTTTCAATTGCATCTTATTTATCACTCTTTTCTTTATTTAGTTAAAATTAATTTTTTTAAAATTTAAGTATTTTTCTTAATAAAAATGACAAAAAAAAGTGCTAAGTATGTAGAAGTATTTTAGGACTTACCTGACTTTTCCATATTTGCGCGCCCATTTTAAATTTCGTTCATTTTATATTTATGTAACTGCAAAAGGTTGTAATAGTTTAATTTAGGAATTTTTACTTTTTGTTTCCCCATTTGGACATGTAAATACCCCCTCCCTGAAGCATTATAATAGCGTAGAATTTACAATTCCCGCACTTTAAATTTCTGCAAGATATTAACTGTTAGTAATTAGGCTTGTATGGAAAGACTGTATTCAAAATGTTAGAAATCTTAACACAAAACTAAAATAACTGAAAACCAACACAATTGCACATATACACCTCTAGGGTACGCCCACTTTGGTTGCCTTTCGGAAAATAACAGTCATGCCCCTCGAGAATAGGGACGCTTTAGCAAAGACTAGTAAATCAAAAGATCATAGTCCCTCGATGACCCTACAATGTTGCCTTTCGGTAAATGATCTAGTCCCTAGACAAAATTTCTAAAGCGTCTCCACATGTTGTCTTTATGACTGTACGTCCCTTCGATTGTCCCTTAACATCCAACGATAGGGCTACCTACTCACTAATAGTAGGATAGTACTGTCTAAAGGATAAGGAGGAAAAGAACAAAAAAGTTTCGAGTACAAGTAGATAGTTGTTAGATACTTGCTCAAGTAAAACTGACTTCTACACTTACACATTTCAAAAACAAACTTTCAAAAAACATTTGTTTTGTCAACACTCTTTAGGACTAATACAAGAGTTAACACAAAGAAAATCGCCGCACTAAGGCATTTCAAAACATTTTTAAAAACACACAAAGCACAATGTACTTTTAAAATGAGCTAAGCATCTAAGAGCCCATAGAAAACTACGGATGGAAAGGGTGTTAACACCTTCCCTTTCTATAATCTACCCCCCTTACTCACACTGGGTACGAAGCTCGTCTAAAATTTTTCCCTAACAATGGCAAAGCTTCATCCCTGCGTCAAACTACTCATGCAATGGCCCTGAACATTCATAATCATCAGTGCAAACATTGACATGAACATAGAAACGATTTATATCATAGTATGCAATATTTTTGAATTCAAGAAATATACCAATCCGGTGATGTGCAATCTGGGCGTTTGAGATTGCTACGAGCTTGGAGATTGATAGTGTGATATAGTGGCCGAACCGGAACTGTTTTAGGAAAATGCTGGTTTGCGTTTTGCATTTGTGTTCGCAAAATGTCGCGGTAAGCAAGAGACGCCACCGACTTTTATTTTATCCAACTGGAAAGGAAAAAAGCACAGAAAAATTTCTTTTTCGAGATATTCTGAGTACGGGGGTAGATTATAGAAAGGGAAGGTATTAACACCCTTTCTATCCGTAGTTTTCTACGGGCTCTTAGGTACTTGCTCATCATTTTTAAAATTGCTTATGTGTTTGTGTGATTTGAAAAGTTTTTGTTTGACTTCGATTTAACCCTTGCTTCTGTCTTCAAGAGTGTTACGAAGTATTTTTGAAACTTTGTTTGAAAAGAGTGTAAGTGTGAAAAAGTTTGTTTCGTTTTGAGCAAGTACCTACTCGAAAAAATAATTGTTCTGGGCTCGTTTCCTTTAGACAGCGCTATCCTACTATTAGTGAGTAGGTAGCACCGTCGTTGGAGTTTTAAGGGTCAATTCGAAAGGGACGTACGATCACTAAAGCAATGTTAGGACGTCTTAGTAATAACCCTAATGTCTTAAGATCAATATTCGAGGCAACAATTCCGAGGCAACCTTTCCGAGGCAACTTTGATCTTTGAGACAAAAGGGCGGCCACTAAAATATCCTATACTTAATTACTGTTTTACCGAAGGCAACCGAAGTGAGAGTATACCCTAGGAGTGCACATGTGCGAGTGATTCAATTTCAAGTTTATTATCTTTGCACATTTAGGGTTTGCTAACTGTTTTAAAGTTTACATACATTCTTGTCATGCATCCCTATTATTCATACATCTAACAGTTAATAGTTTGCGAAATTTTAAAGTGCGGAAAGTAAAGCTAAGCTATTACAAGGCTTCGGGTATTAATTACATAGCCAAAAACAACCCGTAAAAACAAAATGATAATAATGAAAAGGAGAAAAGTCCTAATTAATCTATTATAACTTGTGAGCAATTATATTAATATGGTAAAAATAATAAAGCGTGGTGAATCGAGACGAGAGAGGAATAGGGTTTTGACCCCGTCAAACCTAATCGAAAGAAACAATTATTTTTTGTTGTTTTTAATTATTTAAGAAAAAGAATAAGGTTTTTAAATTAAATATAAAATTAATTAGTAATTTAATTAAAGAAAATAATTTACATGACCTATTTTTGTATTTTGGGTTGTTTTTTTTTTAAGAAAAAAAAGAAAATAGAATTAAGTTAGAAACAAAAACCCTAAGTGTTCTAATTAATTTTAATTTATTTATAAAATAATTAAAATTGCCCTAAAATTAAGTAAACTAATTAAATTAATTTTTTTATATAAAACCTAAATCTAATTTGGGTGAAAATTATTTTTTATGATTTTTGATAAAAGAATTAATAATTTGTGTTAGTAAAAAAAATTAATAAGAAAATATAAAAAGAAAAAAGAAAGAGATATGGGCCTGAGAAAGCAATTTTGGAGGGTGTGAGTATCAAATTCTAGGCCCATAACAGGTTGGTCCACATTGACTTCCATGCTCCCATGCTTTGCATTGACCCAGGCCTATGATGCTCCTTCATCTGATGGCCTTTAGATTTGGCCATCTAGAGATCCAATGGCTGGATCCTAAGGGCACATGGTGATCCCTTGGCCTTGTGTGCGCGCCTGAATAATGAAAGAAAAATAACATGAAATATGTGGGGGGACCTGGGATTCGAACCCAGGCCCCAAAGCCTTTTCCAACTGCTCCACTACCAACTGCGCTGCATGCTTTTGTTATACATAGAATAAACAATAATCATAATATGAGAAAACAACAAAACACTAAGTCCAAACGCGCGAATTTTTAAACAGGCGAATGGTTGCTTGCCACACCTTCATCCCTGTCCTCTCTCAGTGGCTAAAAGATGCAGCGACTTTTACCTACGGACAACGTCCGTCACTACAAACCCTGCAATTCTCAAAATCAAACACAAGCAAGATAAATAAAATCTAAGGCCATGAACCAACTCGTCTTGGCCTACTGAGCACGATGGTGCCCTTCTTGGGGGCCAATTTTACCTGTACCAAAAGATCCTAAAACAAAGCATAAAACCCTAATAATGGCAAATCCTCATATAGTCCACAAAAATGCAATTGAATGTTATAGATAGCTTGCAAATGTTTCAAGGAGCAAGAATATATAATTATTTCATGCTATAGATGCCAAAATTATGCAATTCGATTTCAAGAAGAAGCCATTACCGTGGCTGACTTACTGTGGGGTTTTAGCGCTGGAAACTCCTTGTTCTTGATTGGTATAACTTACTTGTGATCCCTGGAAGTGAATGAGATGGTCAGGGAGCCTTGTAAATGCCTGGAAGTGCAAAATCAGTTTATCACTTTTCTTTGTTTTTTTCAAGTTTTGTTCTCTCTTTTTCACCTCAAAAACCTTCCAATTTTTGTCTGCAAATGTTCCCTATATACTGAGGAATGAATTAGGTTTACAAAAGTCCATTAAATCTTTGTCAATTATTGATTTTGATCTTGATTTGATTCACTTGAAATTCTTTCCAAAATAGGCTAAAATCAATCTTTTTGTGCCCACTTTTGCCTTGCACGAATTCAATCTTTTTCTAGCTGGATAAAGGACCTGAAACATGCACAATATCTCGAGGTTTCAATGATTTGGATTTTTTCATGATTTGTTTTGATTTAAATTGATTTAATTGCAATAACAATCAAAATAAATAATAAAAATAAGATAAAGACAAGTGGAAAGAGCTAGGGCTCGTGGACCATGCTACCAACTCAAAACAAGTGCAAAAGATTAGGCCCATTTAGCAAAAATTGCAATTTGAGGCATAGTTGACTTTTGGCAATTTTGCAAAAAAAGTCAACTTCACCAATGCATAACTTCCTCAATTTTGACTCTTTGAAGGTGTTCTTGGACTTTTTAGAAATCTTGAGATATCCTCTAGGAAACCCTTTTGGTCTCATCTCAATTTGGTATTCCATGTTCATGTATGAAGCTTTGAAAAAAAGGTGTTTTTGTTGACTTTTCAAAATGACTTATAATTTCCAAATTCATAACTTCTTGTGAGTGCATATTTTGAACTTGGGAGCTGAAGATGTATTGTAGGTAATTTCATCCTATTAAAAATGAGCTTTGGATGGGTTATCTATCATAAAGTATGAGAAAGTTATGCTTGGTCAAAGTTGAGTTGACTTTTCCTGCAAAATCCTAATTTAGCAACTTTTGGGTTTTGATGAATTGTGAGCAATCCTTGATGAATCATGATCAACCCTTGATCAAATGATGAATAATACTTCAAAATTATGATGTTGACCAAAAATCTTGAAGTTTGACTGTAGGTGGGACCCAGTTGACTTTTGCCCTAGCACGGTCGATTTTCAGGCTTTTAAGCAATTAACTGAGCAACCTTCCTCTGCAAGGCTTGAAACTTGACATGGATGATCTTGAGAACATATTAGGACCATGGTGAGCATTTGGGATCCCTTGGACTCAAGTATCTTGATGCAACATGAAACCCTAATTTGAGGTAGACTGCCTTAGGAGAGAGTTTGTCTGGTCAACCCTTGGACTTCCTTGAGCAATTTGAGGACCTCACTTGAAATGTATTGAGAAATGTGGGAGGGAAAATTTTGGGGTACAACAGCTGCCCCTGTTCAATCTTCTTAAACCTGAAGATTTAGATGGGCTTGTCTGCCTTTCGTGAGCTGAGGGTTGAAGATGATTGAGCACTAGAGTGCCCCAAAATTTGCACTCGCATGAAGTGGTACTTGTCTTGTGATGTCGAGAATGGGTTTAAAGATGCCATTTGGAGATTGATGATGGGATATGGGCTTAAAGATGCCATCCGAAGGAGTGTCGATCGCATAAGAGATTCCTTAGCGAGAGCTTGTATACCTGTTGTTGAGGAAGATTCTGCTGGGGAATGTTGGTCTCTGTCTTGAGAAAAGTTGAATTTTAGGAGCTTCAGTCGTCCGTTATTCTACTGGGGAATCATCTCTTGGTCGAAGAGGAGAAAATGAAATACTATCTGGTCGTGATCCAGGCTTCATAGTGATAAGATCGGCTGCTATCTGGTCGTAATCCAGGCTTTACAACGACTTATTGGGGGGATGAGATCAATCTTGCTATTCAGTTGTAATCCAAGCTTCGTAATTTCTCAATTCTTATCCAGTCGTAATCCAGGCTTCAGAATGAATTCAGTTGTTATCCGGTCGCATCCGGGCTTCAACTTGACTTTAGGGCACACTAATATTCGGTCGACTCCGGGCTTCTTAGTAACTGTCCAGGTAAACTTGTTATTTGGTCGAAATCCAAGCTTCGCAATGTCTTGTACCGCTATCTGGTCGTAGTCCAGGCTTCATGATGTGTTATACCATTATCTGGTCGAATCCAGGCTTCATGGTGTCTTGTACTGTTATCTGGTCGAATCCAGGCTTCACAATACCTCACTTCTTATCTGGTCAAAATCCAGGCTTCGGAAGAAATCAAGTGGTTATCCAGTCGCATCCGGGCTTCCATTTGATTTTAAGGCCTACTAATATCCGGTCGACTCCGGGCTTCATAGTAATTGGCCGGGTAGACTGCTATTTGGTCGAAATCCAAGCTTCGCAGTGTCCCTTACTATTATCTGGTCGTAATCCCAGGCTTCAGTGTCTTTTTACCGCTATCTGGTCGTAATCCAGGCTTCACGATGCCTCAAACCGCTATCTGGTCATAATCCAGGATTCACGTTGTCTTATACCATTATCCGGTCGAATCCATGCTTCATGGTGTTCGGGGAAATCAAGATATTATTCGGTCGAATCCGGGCTTCATAACTTGTGTTAAAGATATACCACTATCTGTTCGTAATCCAGGCTTCATAGTATTCTTGGCTGCTATATGGTCGTAATCCAGGCTTCACAGAAACTTGCATTGCTATCTGGTCGTAATCCAGGTTTCACAATAACTTGTTGAGCTGTTATCCGGTTGAATTCGGGCTTCACGGCTTGTGTTTATGATATACCACTATCTGGTCGTAATCCAGGCTTCATGGCGTCTCGTACTGCTATCTGGTCGTAATCCAGGCTTTATAGTAACTTGCTGGGGAATAAACTACTATCCGGTCGAATCCGGGCTTCATAGCTTGTTTTTAAGAGATACCACTATCTGGTCGTAATCCAGGCTTTACGGCATTCTGATACTGTTATCCGATCGTTCTCCGGGCTTCACAATATGATGGAGGGATCAAGATATTATCCGGTCGTACCCGGGCTTCATAGCTTGAACTTTGTGAGAATTTGATTGTATCTTTTCCAGAAATATAAATAATTAATCGTATGTAATGCCATGATGCATGACATGTATTGAGCAATGATGTTCTCAAAATAAATGAGATTGTGTTGTATGATGCGTATGCATGTGCCATGATGTATGGAAATGTGATGTTTTTGTGATGTTCTCTAGTTGGGGAAAATAAATCCCGGACTGCTGCTGGAGAATATAAAGGGTCTGAATTCTTTGTTCTCGCTGGGGATAACGATCGAAGATGATCTGAGAATAAATTGGCGGGAGAATAATTCTGTTGGAGAATAAACTGGCGAAAGAATGACTCTGTGGGGAAGAGATACTATGTCAGGAGATCTGCTGACTTGGAGAAATAACCTCGGTTTGGGATGAATTACCATTGCTGGCAATGAGAAACTCTATCGGGGATAAAGTTTCTGCTTGTGGAAGAAATAAACTCCACTGGGGATGGTCTTCCATTGTAGGTGAAAGATGAATTCTGCTTGGGGAGAATAAACACCACTACTTTTGGCATTTCCTACTCTGCGGGGAGTGTATGCACTTCTAGTCATTTTCTCTAGCTGGGTCTATCCCTGTACCCGGTGGGTAGAGCAACTGTAAGGTTTGGACATTTCTTGTTTGCCCCTGTTCCTGGAATTACGAGTAATTATATTTTGTTCCGTACGTAAATATTTATGAGCAACAATTATGTTCAAATGCATATATCAAAAATGAACCATTGGACGTTCTTGCAAAACAAAACAGAAAAAGAAAAACAATTTTGAAATTTATTGTAAAATGAATTGTATTGATTTTTGAAGTTGGTCTGTAATAGGCGTTTTGTACAAGAGGCTTACGTCCTAGTAAGAGAATGCCTCCGAATGATAGAATTTATACAATTTGTGAAAAACAAAGAAAAAACAGCTATGTGAACAATCCCGCTGGGTTCCAACTCTGCTATTGCCTTTATATCTTTGAGCGTCTTATCACTTTGCTACTTGGTTGAAGGTAGATCAGATTGATTGGCGTCGTCTGAGCCTGATAGTCGATACCGAAGTCTGGTTGCAAGATGATCCAATGAGACATAGTGTTACACTTTGATCCCTAATTTTTTCCTGGACCGCCCTTTCGGGTTTTCAGTCCACCGGGATACCCTTTTTCTCCCAAGCCGCCTTTTCAGGTTTTCGACTTGTCGGGTGTACAATTTTTATTTTCATCCCTTATTTTTGCCCGAACCCTTTTGGTTCGTCGGGAAGCCCTTATTTTTGCCTAGGCCAGTCAACCTAACGGGTCCTTGATTATGTGTAGTATTTTTTCACTATGTCTGCATTGACGGGGTGAGGAAGGTCGTCACCATCCATGGTGGTTATAATCATAGCTCCTCCTGAGAAAATGTTCTTAACCACAAATGGCCCTTCGTAAGTGGGGGTCCATTTGCCCCTGGGATCACCTTGCGGCAGTATGATGTGCTTGATCACCAGATCACCGACTTGATACCCTTGTCGTCTAATTTTCTTGTTAAATGCCTTGATCATTCGCTTTTGATACGTCTGACCATGACAAATAGCAGTAAGTCTCTTCTCGTCGATTAGATTTAGTTGATCAAGTCGGGTCTAGATCCAATCATCTTTGCTCAAACCTGCATCCTTCATAATCCGAAGAGAGGGTATCTGAACTTCAACGGGAAAGACTGCCTCCATGCCATACACCAAGGAATAGGGGGTTTCCCTTGTTGACGTCCGTGCTGAGGTACAGTACCCATGAAGAGCGAATGGTAACATCTCGTGCCAGTCTTTGTATGTCACCGTCATCTTTTGCACAATCTTCTTGATATTCTTATTAGCCGCTTCAACAGCCCCATTCATCTTCGGTCGGTAGGGAGAAGAGTTATGATGTTGTATCTTGAACTGCTTGCAGAGCTCGGTGATCATTGTATTGTTGAGATTTATACCATTGTCCGTAATGATCCTCTTTGGTACACCATATCGACAGATTAAATTGTGCTGAATAAACCGAGCCACAAAGTTCTTGGTTACTGTAGCAAAGGAAGTTGCTTCAACCCACTTTGTAAAGTAATCAATAGCCACCAGAATGAAATGATGCCCGTTGGACGCAGTAGGTCTGATCTCGCCAATCATATCGATGCCCCACATTGCAAAAGGCCAAGGAGTTGTCAAGATGTTCAGAGGAACGGGAGGTATGTGCACCTTATCAGCATAGACTTGGCACTTATGATAGGTCCGAGAATGTTGATAACAGTCGGCTTCCATAGTAGACCAGTAATATCCTGCCCGTAGGATTTTCTTCGCCATGGTATGTCCACTGGAATGAGTCCCGAAAGTACCTTCATGCAATTCTACCATGATCCTTTCTGCCTCGTTCTTGTCCACACATCGCAGTAAGGTTGAGTCATGGTTACGCTTGTAAAGGATACCATTACTGATGAATAATTTCGCAGCGAATCTCCTCAGAAACTTCTTATCATTAATAGATGCACCCTCGGGGTATTCTTGAGCCTCAAGATACCTCTTTACCTCGTGAAACCAGGGTTTATCTGCTACCTCTTCAGTCTCGATGTCATAGCAATGTGCGGGTTCATCCAACCTCTCAATGGTAATCTGGGGAGCTTCATTATCCCACCTGACTTTGAACATAGAAGAAATGGTAGCTAGAGTGTCCGCTAACTGGTTCTCTTCTCTGGGGAAGTGTTCAAAGGTTATCTCCTCGAAGTGCGGAAGTAACTTCAATACATACTCCTTGTAAGGAATAAGATTTGGGTGTTTTGTATCCCACTCGCCTTTAATCTGACTGATCACTAGAGCGGAATCTCCAAATACACTCAAAAACTTAATCCTTAGGTCAATAGCTGCTCGAAGGCCCATGATGCACGCTTCATACTCCGCCATATTGTTGGTGCAGTTAAAACATAATCGGGCGGTGAATGGAGTATGACAGCCTTCAGGAGATATGATCACGACGCCAATGCCATTACCCAAAGCGTTTAAAGCTCCATCAAAGTACATAGACCATCGGGATCCTTCCTCAGGTCCTTCATCCGGTCCAGGTATTTCATAGTCGGTCACCAACATGATGTTCTCATCCGGGAACTCGAAATTTATAGACTGGTAATCATCCACGGCCTGATGCGCCAAATGATCTGCTAATACACTCCCCTTGATTTCCTTTTGGGTTGTATACTGGATGTCATACTCAGTTAAGATCATCTGCCATCTTGCTATTCTCCCGGACAAGGCGGGCTTTTTAAAGATATACTTGATTGGATCCATCTTTGATATCAATAAGGTGGTGTGAGTCAGCATATACTGTCTTAGCCGGCGAGCATCCCATGCCAAAGCGCAGCAAGTTTTCTCGAGCAACGAGTATCGAGTCTCGCAGTCGGTAAACTTTTTTCTAAGGTAGTAAATAGCGTGCTCTTTTCAGCTAGACTCGTCATGCTGCCCCAACACGCACCCCATTGAATTATCCAGTACTGTCAAGTATAAGATCAAAGGTCTTCCTTCAACTGGAGGCATCAGAATAGGTGGCTCTTGAAGATATTCTTTGATCCTTTCGAAGGCGGTCTGACATTCATCATTCCATTTTACCACTTGATCTTTCTTCAACAGCTTGAAGATTGGCTCACAAGTAGCAGTCAGGTGTGAGATGAATCGGGCAATGTAATTCAACCATCCCAAAAAGCCTCTGACTTCTTTTTCTGTTCGGGGAGCTAGCATCTCCTGTATAGCCTTCACCTTGGTAGGATCTACTTGAATAACTTTATCACTAATGACGAAACCCAGCAGCTTACCAGACCTCACCCCGAAGGTGCACTTGTTCGGGTTTAACCTCAGCTTATACATCTTCAACTTGTCAAATAGCTTATGAAGATGGTCAAGGTGTTCTTCTTCAGTCTAGGACCTTGCAATCATATCATCAACATAAACCTCAATCTCATGATGAATCATGTCGTGGAACAAAGCGACCACGGCGCGCTGATAAGTTGCCCCAACATTCTTCAACCCGAAAGGCATTACTTTGTAACAAAAGGTGCCCCACTGTGTAACGAAGGTTGTCTTCTCCATGTCCTTGGGAGACATCTTAATCTGATTGTAACCAGAAAAACCATCCATAAAGGAGAAGGCCTTATACTGCGCGGTGTTGTCGACTAAAACATCGATGTGAGGGAATGGGAAATCATCCTTGGGACTCGCCCTATTAAGATCTCTATAGTCCACACACATTTGTACCTTACCATCTTTCTTCGGCACTGGAACCACGTTGGCAACCCACTGTGGGTAGGAAGTAACAGCTAGAAAACCCGCGTCAAACTGTTTCATGACCTCAACTTTGATTTTCTCAGACATCTCAGGGCGCATGCGGAGAAACTTCTGTTTTACCAGAGGACAGTCTTCTTTAGTTGGCAGGCGGTGTACCACAATGTCGGTGTCTAAACCAGGCATATCTTCATAAGACCAGGCAAAGATCTCAACATAGTCGCGTAGCATCTGTATCAACCGCTGCTTGACACTAGGCTCCAGATTTGCACCTATCTTGACCTCTTTCTTGTCTTCCTCTGTACCCAAATTCACTAATTCCACCGGCTCTTCATGCGGCTGTATGGCCCTCTCTTCCTGAAGTAACAGTCTATCAAGTTCTCCAGGCACCTCACAATCATCCTCACCTTCGTCCTCGGCTTGGTTGATCGGATTTTCGAAGTCATAACTGGCAGTAGCAGAGTCGTTATCAGTGGGATCCAGAGTGGATGTGGACCTGTATTATGATATGTGAGTGTGTGTAAGACAATAGTTGTTTTGATAAAGTGCAAGATAGAAAAGAAAAACAGGGAGCGTAAAATTTGTAATGCAAGAAAACGTCCAATGCTTTATTGATGATATATGAAAATGACAAATAAGAAGCCCTCACAAACAAAGCCACAGTGCCTCGGGCAAGGCACCAGGCCGTAAAGTTTCAAATTGTCTGTTACAAATCTCAAAACAAAAGTCTATTACTGTGTAATAAAAGAAACGAGCACGAAGTCCTTCGCTGTCCAGTTGTTCAAGCCACCGTTGGTAGTCGGGTAAATCCAACTGTCGATATCTGACTCTACTTCATCATCCTCAATTGCATTCACTCCCTGATCATGTTTGGGCATAGGAGCAGTTATGACGTTGGGCTTCTCCGGAGCGTCAAATTCAATCTCTTTAGCTTCAATCAAATCTTGCACCTTATTCTTCAAAGCCCAGCAGTTGTTCGTATCATGACCCGGGCTATCAGAGTGATAGGCACAACGGGCGTTTGGATTATACAGCGGAGATGTGGTGCTGGGATTCTTCGGGGCTCCCCTCAGAGTTACCAGGTTGGTTTTCAACAATTGCGGTAGAATTTATGACAACGTCATATTAAGCCGAGTGTACTGTCTCTGCGGCCTCTCCATTCTTTGCTAATTGTTGCATTGTGGGGAAACTATAGGTCTTGATATTACTACCGCATTCACTGCTTGACAGCGTTCAGGTCGATTTAGGCTCCTCGAACTATAAATTGCACTAGCTTCTTTCTTGCCAGTGAAAGGCCTCTTTTCTGTACTTGATGAAGTACCTTTCTGTATCTTGCCACTTCGGATACCAGCTTCTACTCTCTCCCCAGTCATAATCAATTCAGTAAACCCGGATGATGAACTGCCGATTAGATGATTAAAGAATGGACCAGACAAGGTCCCCAGAAACATATCAACCAACTCCCTATTAGACAGAGGGGGTTGGACTCTTCCATCCAGATCTCTCCACTTCTGAGCATAGTCCTTAAAACCTTCGCTTGCACCCATGGACATACTCTGAAGCTGAGTACGAGTGGGAGTAAGGTCTGTGTTATACTGGTACTGCTAGTAGAAGGCAGCAGCAAGATCCTCCTAGTTGCAGACATTAGCTCCTTCCAATTGATAAAACCATTCAAGCTGAGTCCCTAACAGACTATCTTGAAAGAAATGCACCCATAGATTCCTATCAGCAGTGTAAGGTTGAATTTTTCTGACGTACGAGCGGAGGTGGAGTTTTGGACAGGACACTCCATCATACTTAGCAAAAACCGGAGCTTTAAACTTGTGAGGGATCACCACCCCCGATGCCAGTCCCAAATCTCCGAAGTCCAAACCGGGAACCTTCTGAATCTCCATAGCACTCAGACGGTCTTCAAGTTGTTTGTACCTATCCTCAGCAGGAGGGTACTGTTCGTCATCAAAATTAGTGTCATTATCAGAGACCACAGGGCTAGGACCCTTTCTTTCCTCTTGATTCTCTCCTCCTCTAGATGAATGAGACAGATCAACTTCCTGTCGCAACCTATTCCCAAACCTGTGACCCATGTTCAGAAGAACCACCTTCTTCTTCTTCTTCTTGTCCTTCAAGATGAGAGTCTTCAAATTCTGTTGTCCTTTATCCAAGTTCAAGAACATCTCCTGGAATTGAGCATTATGTGCTTGAAGTGCTTTGATGGCTTGATCAGTAGGTGTTTCAGAAGACATTCTGTGCTGAAATAAACAGCGAAGAAGATAAGAAACCTATAATGGTACCTGTAATAAGGTGCATGGTAATGTAATGTGTATGAAATAAGTTCAAAGACTTTGGGAAATTCAAATTTGTAAAAACAAAATAAAACACACTTTATTAGATTAACTTGTAGAAATGTTTAACAATGCCTTTAAGGCGTTACAAAAGAAATAAACTGAAAAGAAAATATAAACTAGAAACAATAAAAGACATCAGAAATCCCATGGCCGTTTCCCCTTCGTGATGACATAATCATTGATTGTCCTTTCATTCTCAAGCTGCCTCGTGAGCTTCAAGATCTTCCTTTCCTGCTCATGATACTTCTCCCGATAGGTATCCCTTTCTTCCTTCAACTGGATCCAAGATCTATTCAATTCCCCAAGATCAGTAGGCATATAGGGATAGAGGACTATATACGGAACACCTTCTTCATTAGTACGCTCCACAACCACTGGCAAAACAGCTTCATAAGGCATCCCCAGCTATTGAGCGCGGGCTCGAACCCACTAGAGATAAGGTTGCATTGGGAGAGAAGTCTTCGGTCCTAGCTCGTGAGGGTCAGACCTGTTCACCCTGCCCCAGGCTCTTATAAACCTTCGGCGATGCTCATCCACGTCCCCCTTGTAGTCAAAGACAATGTCTGTAAGAAGCAGTTCATGAGGACCGTCTCTCCGAGCGCGACCAAACTGTCGTAGAGCCAAGAAAAGACTGTAGGTTATTCCCCCTATAATTCCAAGCAATGGGACATTA
Organism: Vicia faba; assembly: GCA_948472305.1. Taxonomy (NCBI): domain Eukaryota; kingdom Viridiplantae; phylum Streptophyta; class Magnoliopsida; order Fabales; family Fabaceae; genus Vicia; species Vicia faba. The sequence continues at coordinate 794,541,342 of OX451740.1, read as the reverse complement.
GGGTATTCCCCACATCGATCAATGACAACTACTCTTTCCATATCCTTAGAACCCCAAAGAATGTCCGTATGGGAAAGGGACATGATTCTGTAAGCCCAACCTAACCCTTCCTCATTCTTCAATACAGACTTAGGGAGGTGCAAAATAAAACACCTCGCCAGCAGAGGCGTGAAACACATGAGGGTCCCCCTTCTTCGCACAGTACGAGTATAGAGAGCATGTAGGATATCACCCAGAAGAGTAGGCATTGGATTACGAGACAAGAAGATCTTGACCGCATTCACATCTATGAAGGAATCTGGATTTGGGAAAAGAACCAAGCCGTAGATGAGGAGAGCCAAGATGTCTTCGAAAGCTTGAAAGTCCAAATTATCCCAGAACTATTGAGCTTGATCAATCAGAAACTTAGCCAAGAAACCTTTAACCCCGCTCCGCGTCTCCTAGTTGGATACTACATCAGCCCTTTTTAGATGTAAGGCTGAAGCAATGTCCTCAGGTCTAGGAACCTCCTCCAAACCTTTGAAGGGTGTTTTCTCGAGAATGGATATACCCAGTAAGTCACAAAACTCCTCCAAAGTAGGGACTAGCTGATAATTCGGGAAGGTGAAACAATGATGCAATGGATCAAAGAACTGGAACAGCACGCTCATCATTTTCTCATCCAACTTTGAGGTGACCAGGCTAAGGAGATGACCATGTCTTATAACAAATGAATAAGTATCAGGAACTTTTGAGACCAACTCTCTGAGCTGAGCAGGGATTTGCACGAAGTTGACTCAAATGGTATTTCTGCGTAGGGAAGCCATAATCTGCAAAACAGAACAAAGATAAATCCCCTAGGTCTTTGAAATGGTTAGAACAATGAAATATGCATGCTATGTTATGATGCATGATGTCATGATAAAACACACAACAGGTATAGCAGGTAACAACCATGGTAAAGGCAAACAAGTCACACAAGAGCCCTTAAGTTTCAGGCTTGCATGGGGTCTAGGTACTACCCTCTTGAAGTTCAGTTGGTTTTAACCTGTCCTAATAATAGTAACCGGGTTCTAGAGATTCTCAATGTCACTGACCATCCTCCATCGGTCATGGTTTTAGCTCACGCAATCTTTTCTTGCAGCCAGAACTATCTCGAGAGTATGGTCTCAATGAGTGTAGTATCGAGTATCAACCAATTCTCAGCTCTATACCGAGGCCGGCTATCTCACTACTTCCTATGTCCAAGTTGGTCAATTATAGGTTCTAAGGTCAGTTGATGCTTAACGACCCATATAGCAGCCTCGTATTCTCCTTGTTCCTCCACAAGGGATACCGGTACCAACTAATGTGCCACATCAACGTAGCTACTGCTTCAACCGTATCGGTCTATGCCGTACAGTTCCCTCACAGTTTATTGCTACTTACGTAACAGGTGTTCCCCAGATCCGGGTTAGGATCTATAGTAACTCTAATACAAAGCCCACAAAGATAAAGCAATCAAATCAAACAATAGAAGCAATATGATGAACTAATCCTAAGGTATACCATACTTTTATATTCCCCATCAGAGTCGCTAATTCTGTGATACGGTGGCAGAACCGGAACTGTTTTAGGAAAATGCTGGTTTGCGTTTTGCGTTTGTGTTCGCAAAATGTCGCGGTAAGCAAGAGTCGCCACTGGGTTTTATTTTATCCAACTGGAAAGGAAAAAAGCACAGAAAAATTTCTTTTTCGAGATATTCTGAGTACGGGGGGTAGATTATAGAAAGGGAAGGTATTAGCACCCTTTCTATCCGTAGTTTTCTACGGGCTCTTAGGTACTTGTTAATCATTTTTAAAATTGCTTCTGTGTTTGTGTGATTTGAATTTTTTTTGTTTGACTTCGATTTAACCCTTGCTTCTGTCTTCAAGAGTGTTACGAAGTGTTTTTGAAACTTTGTTTGAAAAGAGTGTAAGTGTGAAAAAGTTTGTTTCGTTTTGAGCAAGTACCTACTCGAAAAAAGAATTGTTCTATGCTCGTTTCCTTTAGACAGTGTTATCCTACTATTAGTGAGTAGGTAGCACCGTCGTTGGAGTTTTAAGGGTCAATTTGAAAGGGACGTACGATCGCTAAAGCAATGTTAGGACATCTTAGTAATAACCCTAATGTCTTAAGATCAATATTCGAGGCAACAATTCTGAGGCAACTTTGATCTTTGAGACAAAAGGGCGACCACTAAAATATCCTATACTTAATGACCATTTTACCGAAGGCAACCGAAGTGAGAGTATACCCTAGGAGTGCGCATATGCGAGTGATTCAATTTCAAGTTTATTATCTTTGCACATTTAGGGTTTGCTAACTGTTTTAAAGTTTACATACATTCTTGTCATGCATCCCTATTATTCATACATCTAACAGTTAATAGTTTGCGGAATTTTAAAGTGCGGAAAGTAAAGCTAAGCTATTACAAGGCTTCAGGTATTAATTACATAGCCAAAAACAACCCGTAAAAACAAAACGATAATAATGAAAAGGAGAAAAGTCCTAATTAATCTATTACAACTTGTGAGCAATTACATTAATATGGTAAAAATAATAAAGCGCAGTGAATCGAAAACGAGAGAGGAATAGGGTTTTGACCCCGTCTAACCTAATCGAAAGAAACAATTATTTTTTGTTGTTTTTAATTATTTAAGAAAAATAATAAGTTTTTTAAATTAAATATAAAATTAATTAGTAATTTAATTAAAGAAAAATAATTTACATGACCTATTTTGTATTTTGGGTTGTTTTTTTTTTAAGAAAAAAAAAGAAAATAGAATTAAGTTAGAAACAAAAACCCTAATTGTTCTAATTAATTTTAATTTATTTATAAAATAATTAAAATTGCCCTAAAATTAAGTAAACTAATTAAATTAATTTTTTTTATATAAAACCTAAATCTAATTTGGGTAAAATTATTTTTTATGATTTTTGATAAAAGAATTAATAATTTGTGTTAGTAAAAAAAAAATTAATAAGAAAATATAAAAAGAAAAGAGAAAGAGATATGGGCCTGAGAAAGCAATTTTGGAGGGTGTGAGTATCAAATTCTGGGTCCAAAACAGGTTGGTCCACGTTGACTTCCATGCTCACATGCTTTGCATTGACCCAGGCCTATGATACTCCTTCATCTGATGGCCTTTAGATCTGGCCATCTGGAGATCCAATGGCTGGATCCTGAGGGCACATGGTGATCCCTTGGCCTTGTGTGTGCGCCTGAATAATGAAAGAAAAATAACGTGAAATATGGGGGGGGGGACCTGGGATTCGAACTCAGGCCCCAAAGCCTTTTCCAACTGCTCCACTACCAACTGCGCTGCATGCTTTTGTTGTACATAGAATAAACAATAATCATAATATGAGAAAACAATAAAACACTAATTCCAAACGCGCAGATTTTTAAACGGGTGAATGGTTGCTTGCCACGCCTTCATCCCTGTCCTCTCTCCGTGGCTAAAAGATGCAACGACTTTTACCCACGAACAATGTCCGTCACTACAAACCCTGCAATTCTCAAAATCAAACACAAGCAAGATAAATAAAATCTAAGGCCACGAACCAACTCGTCTTGGCCTACTGAGCACGATGGTGCCCTTCTTGGGGGCCAATTTTACCTGTACCAAAAGATCCTAAAACAAAGCATAAAACCCTAATAATGGAAAATCGTGATATAGTCCATAAAAATGCAATTGAATGTTATAGATAGCTTGCAAATGTTTCAAGGAGCAAGAATATATAATTATTTCATGCTATAGATGCCAAAATTATACAATTCGATTTCAAGAAGAATCCATTATCGTGGCTGACTTACATTGGGGTTTTAGTGCTGGAAACTCCTTGTTCTTGATTGGTATAACTTGCTTGTGATCCCTGGAAGTGAATGAGATGTTCAGGGAGCCTTGTAAATGCCTGGAAGTGCAAAATTAGTTTATCACTTTTCTTTGTTTTTTTCAATTTTTGTTCTCTCTTTTGCGCCTCCAAAACCTTCCAATTTTTGTCTGCAAATGTTCCCTATATACTGAGGAATGAATTAGGTTTACAAAAGTCCATTCAATCTTTGTCAATTATTGATTTTGATCTTGATTTGATTCACTTGAAATTCTTTCCAAAATAGGCCAAAATCAATCTTTTTGTGCACACTTTTTCCTTGCACGAATTCAATCTTTTGCTAGCTGGATACAGGGCCTGAAACATGCACAATATCTTGAGGTTTCAATGATTTGGATTTTTTCATGATTTGTTTTGATTTAAATTGATTTAATTGCAATAAAAATCAAAATAAATAATAAAAATAAGATAAAGACAAGTGGAAAGAGCTAGGGCTCGTGGACCATGCTACCAACTCAAAACAAGTGCAAAAGATTAGACCCATTTAGCAAAATTTGCAATTTGAGGCATAGTTGACTTTTGGCAATTTTGCAAAAAAGGTCAACTTCACCAATGCATAACTTCCTCAATTTTGACTCTTTGAAGGTGTTCTTGGACTTTTTAGAAATCTTGAGATATCCTCTAGGAAACCCTTTTGGTCTCATCTCAATTTGGTATTCCATGTTCATGTATGAAGCTTTGAAAAAAAGGTGTTTTTGTTGACTTTTCAAAATGACCTATAATTTCCAAATTCATAACTTCTTGTGAGTGCATATTTTGAACTTGGGAGCTGAAGATGTATTGTAGGTAATTGCATCCTATTAAAATGAGCTTTGGATGGGTTATCTATCATAAAGTATGAGAAAGTTATGCTTGGTCAAAGTTGAGTTGACTTTTCTTGCAAAACCCTAATTTAGCAACTTTTGGGTTTTGATGAATTGTGAGCAATCCTTGATGAATCATGATCAACCCTTGATCAAATGATGAATAATACTTCAAAATGAGGATGTTGACCAAAAATCTTGAAGTTTGACTGTAGGTGGGACCCAGTTGACTTTTGCCCTAGCACGGTCGATTTTTAGGCTTTTAAGCAATTAACTGAGCAACCTTCCTCTGCAAGGCTTGAAACTTGACATGGATGATCTTGAGAACATATTAGGACCATGGTGAGCATTTGGGATCCCTTGGACTCAAGTATCTTGATGCAACATGAAACCCTAATTTGAGGTAGACTGCCTTAGGAGAGAGTTTGTTTGGTCAACCCTTGGACTTCCTTGAGCAATTTGAGGACCTCACTTGAAATTTATTGAGAAATGTGAGAGGGAAAATTTTGGGGTACAATAGATATGGATGGACTCCTGAAGTCTTCAGGAATAGATTAGAGTCCTTAGTTTGCCTTGAAAAGGGTTGGGATTGGGTGTTTGGATTTTGACAACTTTGAACTTTTTTTTTGAAAATTCGTGAGGGCTTTAGGAGGCAGCTGTGTTGTTGTGCATATATAGTGAATCATATTAGGTCAACAAATGTGGCTTAAATCAAATAGAATCAATGTTCTTTATTTTGCTTCCAAACTTTCCTATTTTTGAATATTTTTTCCTTTCATGGCTTGTGATTTCCCTTGATATAATCATCATATATTATCCATTATTTAATAGAAAAGTTATTTCAAATCAAATCTTACATTATTTCTATTATTTATTTATTTAATTTTGCATTTTAATGAATAAAATATCAAAATAAATAGCATAAATAATATAATAATGCATGGGTGGGCTTAGAGGTCGCGGACCATGCTAGAAACAAGTTTCAAACATGAAAAGATGGGCCCATTTGGAAAAAATTCAAGTTTGGTCAATATTGGCTTCATGCACTTTTCCAAAAATTGGTCAACTTTAGAAATGCATATCTCTCTCATTTTTAACCCTAAGAGAGTGTTATTAGACTTTTTAGAGAGCTTAGAATGTCCTATAAACAACCCTTTTGGTTTCATTTAAATTGGATCTTCCATGTTCATGTAAGGAGCTTTGACCCAAAAGGTGTTTTTGTTGACTTTTTGAAAGGACCTATAATGTCCGAGCTTGTATCTTTTGACTGGAGAATTTCTTGAACTTGAGGGATGAATAGAAGTTGTAGGGAATTGGATTCTCTTCAAAATGAGCTTTGGTGGAAAAATTTCTGATAAAGTATGAGAAAGTTATGCCTAGTCAAAGTTTGGTTGACTTTTCCTATAGAAACCCTAATTTACAATTTTTGACTTTTGATGAGTTATGAGCATTTCTTGAGGAATCATGATAAACCCTTTATCAAATGATGGATATCACTTAAAAATGTTGATGTTGACCAAAAATCTTGAAGTTTGACTGTGTATAGGCCACAATTGACTTTTGACCTAGTACAATTGATTTTCAGACATTTGAGTAGTTGACTGAGCAAACTTGTTATGCAAGGCATGCAATTTGTCATGGATAACCTTGAGGATATATTAGGGCCATATACAACATTTGAGACCATTTGGGTTCACACATATTGATGAAAATTGAAACCCTAGTTAGAGGTTCATTGCCTTAGGAGGAGAGTTTGTTTGATCAATCCTTGGTCATCCTTGGGAAAGTTAGGGACCTCAATGGGCATGTGTTGAGTAAGATGAGAGGGGAAATTTTAGGGTACAACACATTCTGATACTTATTCAGATACAACTTTCAGATACAGTTTAGATACGCTTCAGATACGGATGTCATTCTGATTCTCATTCAGATACAGCTTTCAGATATAGTTAAGATACGCTCCAGATACGGACGCCATTCTGATACTCATTCATATTTAGATTTCAAATACAGTCCAAACAAAATCCATTTATAGATATTATTTTGATACTCATCCCACTAAATCTACTTATTTCAGTATAAATCAACCACAAATTTATTCTGATACTTCTTCAAATTTTTGTCACCAATCACCTTTGGATGGCATCTATAAGCCCATCTCTGACAACTCTCCATCATCTCTCCAAATGGAATCTTTAATCCCATTCCCTACATAATCGATAACCACATCATCGAGTGCAAAGTTCTGGGCACTCTAGTGTTCAATCATCTTCCACCTTTAAGTCACGAATGACAGACTCGCCAATCTAACTCTTCAGGTTTAAGAAGATTGAACAGGGGAAACTGTTGTACCCCATAATTTGCCCTCTCATTTCTCAAGACATTTTCTCACAAGGATTCTCAAGATTCAATCTTGCACAAGTAAAATTGGATTTTTCAGTATCATGTTAAATAGGAAACTATTAGAAAAAGGGGAAAACAGATAAAAATAATCTTTTTGACAAAATTGAAGAAATGACAAGTTTCCTTCGATTCACATCTTTCGATTGGACTTTTGGCATATTTAGATGCAAGCTTGGCTTGCATCCTTCGATTGGGCGTAGGCCTCTGGCACGTTGGATTTGATTCACAAGGCAGGAGCTTCCTGCATGCCACCTTCGATTGCATCTTTGGCCTCACATGGTTCACAATGCAATGGCTGCCTATGTGCCTGCTTCGATTGGATGTTTGATGCTTGCATGCCTGTGTTGATTGGACAAATATTTCCCACCATGCTAGAATGTACAAGTAAAAAATCCTCTTGTAGCCTCCTTCGATTCCAAGGCAAAAATCCTCCTTTTGGCATCCTTCGATTGCACAATTTGCTTCCAGCATGCCTCTTTTGTTTGGGCATGTGGCCCTCCTTTGATGCAAGCCTAACATGCCTCTTTAGTTTGGGCATGTGGCCCCCTTTGTTGCAAGCTTCGTTTATACCCTTTACCTCCTGCATGCTTTTTTCGTTTGGGCGTATGAATTTCTTCAATACAAGCTTGGGTTTACATTCTTCGTATGGGCTTATGGTTTCCTTCAAATGCAAGTTCGTTTGGCCATATGGACCTTTGGCAGGAAAGCTTTCGTTTGAGCGAAAGCCTCTTGCATGTTTTGTTTGAAGTCACAAAGCAAGGGCCTCCTGCAATTCTCCTTCGACTCAGAAGCCTTTGGTTTTGCATGCTTGCCAAACTCTGAAGGCAGAATTTCCCCTTTGGGCTAGCACCTCAAAGCAGGGACCTCCTGCATGCACCCTTTCGTTTGGCCATGTGACCTCTGAAAGGCAAGCCTTTGACTAGACAAAAAACCACCTTCACATAAGGCTCTGATTGGAACTTTGATTACCTTCGAATCAACATCTTTCGAACCCAACTCTGGACCCTTCAAAGCAAGTTTGTTTAAAGAGCTTTGAGAAAATCACATAGCCTTACCCTACTTGTCAGGCTATGTTGCTTCCAAATCTTTACATGATTAGAGGATTACACAAAGGTTTGAAGCTTTGTCTACTGGATAATACCATTCTTGGTTAAAATAGAAAAAGGCTACGTACCCTTTTTTCATAAAGAGTACTTTTATCACAAAATCAGCTCCCAACCTGATTTGTGTCTGAATAAAAAGCAGTGCCAAAGGCATATGTCAAATCTCCTGCCAGCAGGCCCCCACTTGTACTGGAAACTTGGGATCAACGAAAAGGGACTAAAATTGTTTCATTTTCAACCAAACCATGGTTTGTTATCCTACAAACCTGGTTACTTCAAAACACCTTCAACTTTTTCTCTATAAATAGAGAAACATTTTGCAAGCTAAGGAGGAATTGAGGGGCTGGAGGAACGAATCTTCAAAAATAATCAAACACTCATAAACACTCTCAAACACACTCAAATACTCTCAAACACTCTCAACCACTTAAACACATATTTAAACCCATAACCCAGAAGAAACACAACACTTGTTTTTTCTTGACCCTTCGAATCCAGAAGAAACACCACACCTGTTTCCTTGGTCCTTCAAATATAAAGAAACACAACCCTTGTTTTCTTTTTCTCTTTCAAATTTGAAACCATCCTTCACATCTCCTAACCTTCGAATCCAGCACTAAGGCACAACCCATGTTTCCTCCCTTCGAATCCAGAAATACTCAGGGCAGCCACTCAAGGTCCAACACACGTTCCAGCTTCAAGCAAGGTAAGTAAATTTTAAACTTGAACCTTTAGTTTCTAACATAACACGTGAATAGTCATTTCCTTCGTTTGAAGCATGTACATAACATTTGTTTTCCTTTTCATTTCCACCCTTTAAATTTATTTTCATGGCTAATCTTTTGGGTTTTGTTTCTTGATTTATTAAATATGCTTTAAGAACTAACCTGGCCATAAGACAATGCTAGCATGGCCTCAGGCCATGTTGCTATTTAAAATCTCAAATGAAATAAACAGGAGGAAGGAAGCATGAAACGAGGCCTTAGGCTTCCATACTAACTTCCAGGTCCAAACAAAAGATGCATCCAGAAAGTCAGGCTACACCACATTGACTTTCAGGCCCCATTCGAAAGGCACGCCCATGCTAACTTCTAGGCCCCATTCGAAGGAGGAAGAAAGGCAGAATCGAAGGCTGCATCTCCCGCCTTAGTCTAAGCCCAAATCAAAAGGCACGCCTTCATTACTTCCAGGCCAAATCGAAGGGAGCCAGAGGAGCAGAATCGAAGAATGTTTCTGCCTGAATCGAAAGAGCCCATTTTCATTTATTTATTTTTATGTTGTCTTTATATTTTCTTACTATTTAATATGGTTGTAATAGTGTAGGATTTATTTTTCTTCATTTTTGATTACTTATGTATAAATGTTAGTAATTAGGATGTATGGCAAGATAAAACCAACAAGTAGACAACCTAAAAATTCAAAGACAAAATGCATGCAATCAAACACACTATTCACACACATGCACCTCTAGGGTAATCTCACTTTTTGCCTCAGAAAAATAGTCATGTCCCTCGAATATGGGCGTTTTAGCAAAGACCCTTGATAAAAAATCGTAGTCCCTCGATTACCCTCAATGTTGCCTTCGGTAAACGATTAGTCCCTAAACGACATTGCTAAAACGTCCCATAGGTTGCCTTCTATGACTATACAAAATGTTCCACGCCTGTCCCTTCACATTCAATGACGGGGCTTCTTACCAAATCAATGGTAAGATAGCAACATCTAAAGGAGGAGGAAAAGAACATTAATACCTTTTGAGTAGGTAAGATGCTCCTAGTTGCTCGCTTGCTCACAACAAAAACATTTTATACACCCACACTTTCATTTTGAAACATTTTCAAAAGACAAAGCTATTTGTACGCGTTCTTATAGAGACGAGAACCATTACAAAGACACTTTTCAAAATCACTTTCAAAAACTCATTCACAAACACATGTTTGAACTATTTTCAAAAACCAACACTTTGTATGCGTTCTTATAGAAACGAGAACCATTACAAAGATGTTTTCAAAATACTTTCAAATCCCACACCACAAGGACATTTTCAAATAAAAGCAGGTGATCTAGCAAGCAACTAAGAGCCCGTAGATAACTACGAATGAAAAGGGTGCTAATACCTTCCCCTTTCATAACCTACCCCCCGAACTCAAGAAATAATCTTGAAAGGTCTTTCCTGTTCTTTTCAACCTTTCCTTATTGGATAAAAGAAAAGTTGGTGGCGACTCTTGCTATCCGTAACAATTGCAATCAAACTCAAAACACCCAAGTCAGTTCTCCCACCGTATTACAGACGGACTTACCATTATCATCTCGGTCCAAGTTTACACCGTAGGCATATGAGTATTGATTGGTTTAGAGTTTGCCATGTCAAATCGCTTGAACAGGTCAAGACAATATTTGGTTTGACTCACGAATGTTCCTTCATTTAATTTCTTGATTTGAAGTCCAAGGAAGTAGTTTAACTCTTCCATCATGCTCATCTCAAATTCTCCCTGCATCATCTTAGAGAATTTCTTGACCAAAGATGTGTTAGAAGAACCAAAAATAATTTCATCTACATAAACTTGAACTAAAATAAAATTCTTTCCTTCATGCTTAATAAAAAGGGTTGTGTCAACCTTTCCTCTTAAGACTGTATAGCGCACGCTTAAGTTTGTAAACATAGTTAGGATTATCAAAATTCTCAAAACCGGGAGGTTGAGACATATAAACCTCTTCATTAATGTATCCATCTAATAAGGAACTTTTTACATCCATTTGGAATAATTTGAAGTTTTACGAGCATGCATATGCAAGCAAAAGGCGTATAGCCCCGAGTCGGGCAACTGGAGCATAAGTTTCCTGATAATCTATGCCTTCCTCTTGGTTATACCCTTGGGCAACAAGTCGATCCTTGTTGCGAGTTATAATTCTGTTTTCGTCTAGTTTGTTCCTAAAAACCCATTTAGTTCCAATAACTCGATGATCTCGTGGAGGGGGGAAAAGGTCCCAAACCTCATTTATTTTAAACTGGTTTAGTTCCTCTTGCATGGCTAAAAGCCAATGTTCATAGAGTAAGGCATCTTTAGAGTTTTTGGGTTCAATTTGAGAGACAAAAGCAAAATGATATCAAAAGTTACTTAACTTAGAGTGAGTTGTGACTCCCTTTGATATATCTCCTAGGATGTTGTCAATGGGATGATCCATAGAGGTTTTCCATTCCAAAGGAAGATCATTTTTATTGCTTGGATGATCTTCCTCTCTTTCTTAGGATTCTTGATCTAACTCTTCTTCAATTTTAGTAGATTCCGAGTCCTTTTCTTTGGGATCTTGTAGTATGCTTTCTGAAGATACATCTGCACCATCATAAACACTACCCTTTCCAACTAATTTCGGATCAGATTCATCAAAGGAAACATGTACAGACTCTTCAACTATATGTAATCTTGTATTAAATACTCTATATGATTTTCTTGATTGAGGGTATCCGAGAAAGATACCTTCGTCAGCTTTTGAATCAAATTTACCTAAATTTTCTTTACCATTACCTAACACAAAAAATTTACATCCGAAGACGTGAAGATGAGAAATTATTTTATTTTCTTCCTTTCAAAAGTTCATAGGGAGTTTTGTTTAGAATAGGTCGTATTAGAACCCTATTCAAAACATAACATGTCGTGTTAATGGCATCAGCCCAAAAGTATTTTGGAAGACGGTGTTTATTGATCATAGTTCTTCTGAGTTCTTCTAAAACTCGGTTTTTATGTTCCACCACTCTATTTTGTTGAGGAGTACGTGGAGCGGAAAATTATGATCAATACCATATTTTTCACAAAATTTATCAAAGAGATCATTCTCAAATTCACCACCGTGATTGCTTCGAATAGTAACTATGCTAGTGTTCAATTTGTTTTGAGAAAACTTGGCAAATTTTTCAAATGCCGGAAAGGTGTCACTTTTATTTGCCAAGAAAATTTTCCAACAAAATCTTGAGTAGTCATCTACAATAACGAATCCATAGTAGTTACCACCTAGACTTTTAATTCTAGATGGTCCAAAAAGATCCATATGAAGAAGTTCAAGAGGTCTCGTTGTAGAAACAATGTTTTTAGATTTAAACGAGATTCTAGTTTGCTTCCCCATTTGGCAAGCATCACATAAGTGGTCTTTGGAAAATTTTAGTTTTGGTAAACCGACTACTAAATCTTTAGAGACAACTTTATTTAACAAATAAAAATTCAAGTGAGCTAGACATCTATGCCACAACCATGAATCCTCATTTAAAGTGACTAGACATTTAGCTCCGATTAGAGATACATTATTCAAGTCAAGCATGTATACATTATTTACCCTCAAGCCTTTGAACACATCATCTTTCTTATCATTGTGTTCAATTATGCAATAATCTTTTGAAAACGATACATTGTATCCTTTGTCGCATAATTGACTAATGCTAATAAGATTGTGTTTAAGACCATCAACTAATAGGACATTTGAGATGGTAGTAGAAGAGGGATTACCTGCACTACCTTTACCGAGTATTGCTCCCTTGTTATTATCGCCATAGGTGACAAATCCTTTCTTTTTCGCCACAAAGTCAAAAAAATAGGGAGATGTTGCCCGTCATATGTCTTGAGCATCCACTATCGAGAAATCATCTTTTTTCTGTAGTCTCAAGACATTCCACCTACAAGTTTAAACAAGGGAAGTAGGTACCCAATTTTTATTGGGTCCTTGTGTGTGAATGATACTTGAGTTGCATTTTGGAAACTATTTGAAAATGCCTTGAGGAACCAAAAATCTCCTAAATTGACATTTGCTAATGGTGTGCCCCCTTTTGAAACAATATAAACATGTTAGAGTTTTGGGCAAGTTACTTTTTCTTGGAGGATCTCTTATTTCATAAGTGTATTTTTGATATGGATTTATCATACTACTTCTGAAATTTGATCTATCAATACTAAAAGTAATTTTGGATTGTAAAGCCTTGTCAAGTTTGGCTTTAAGAGTTTTTACTTCTTTTTGCCAAATGTAGCAAGTTTCACATCCAGCCCAATCATGCCAAGAAAGCTTATCATCTTTGCTATTAGTTTTGATTTTCTCTACCATGGATGCCTTGAGAGCTTCCAATTCTTTTTGGGATTTGGAAAGGTATGGAATTTTTTTCTTATTTGAGGCTAATCGTTTAAAAGCTTCCTTAGCCTCATTTTGTAGAGTATCAAAAGCTCTTTGAAATTATATGTGATACATTTTATCAATGTGATTATATTTATAGTGACTTACATTACTTTTCTTCTTTTGATGAGCCATGAGGCAAAGGTTGATCGTTTCTTATTCGTCACTAGAGTCACTTTTGCTTGAGGCTTCACTATCACTATCCCAAGCAATGTATGCTCTTCTAGCTTTGTTAGGTCTCTTTTGAAATTTGTCTTTTCCTTTGTCTTTCTTGAACAACGGGTATTCCGGTTTGTAGTGGCCAGGTTTTTTGCAGTTGAAACATGATCCTCTTGATTTAGATTTCTTACCTTCATCTTGTCTTGAAGGTTTTGATTTGTTTCTATAATTGATGAGATTTTTGTCCGAGTGTTGAACTTCATTCTTTCAGAGATATTTGTGATATTTTCTCACAAACAGCCCCATGTCTTCACTTGAGCTTTCATCGTCATCAATAGAATTACTCACACAAGAGTTATTAGTGGAGGACTTTGAGCTTTAAGCCTTTAATGCGACAAACTTCTTTTCCATGTCTTTTGGTTTTTCCTTCTTTTCCTTTTTCTCATGCTTATTGAGATTGATGAGCTCTTGCTCATGCTCTTGAAGTTTCCTAAATAGTGTTGTTATGTCGAGTGTAGCTAGATTATTTGTTTCCTTGATTGCTGTAACTTTAGGCTGCCGTTCCCTATTAAGACATCTTAAAATTTTGTTAGTAGCAACAACATTGGGAGTAACATGACCAAGAGTGTGTAAGCGATTGATTATATGAGAAAATCTCTTTTGCATATCAGCAATGGTTTTACCATGCTTCATGTGAAAGAGATCAAACTCTTGAGTTAATGTATTGATTCTAGCAAGTTTAACATCATTTGTCCCTTCATGGGCAATTTGTAGAGCATCCCACATTGCTTTAGCAGTCGCACAATGTGATACTCTAAAATATTCATCAACACCTAAAGAAGCAATAAGCATATTTCTACCTTTCCAATCATAGCTATGCTTTTTCTCGTCTTCCTTATCCCATAGTGCTTTCAGTTTCGGTATCATAATGTTATCCTTATTGGTCATGGTTATTTTCATAGGACCATCCTCGATAACTTTCCATATCTTTCTATTAACATAGTTAATATGCACACACATACAATCTTTCCAATAGTTATAGTTTTCACCGGTGAAAACAAAAGCTCTTGTATAAGCCCCTTTTGGATCGTTCTCCATATTCTACAAAGTAATATGTGAAGCACCAGATGAACCAGTGCTCTTATACCACTTGTTAGACAATGTGATTGATCTAGAAGGGGGTTGAATAGATCGTTTAAAAAAATTTGCGCTTTTTAAAATAGTTTTTCAGAAAAATATGTGAAAGCTTCTTGGAATCTCCAATCGTCTAAACGATCCTCTATTGAAAAGATAGGATATGTGTAACACCCCAATTCTACCCCTCGTAATTAATAATAAAATCAGAGTTTCAAAATTTCATCCAAACATAAATTGAGGTATCACATATTCGTGTTTTTCATCACTTTGCATTATAATGCACATCACAAAATCAAAAGTCGGATATACCGATTCATAACACAAATCATCATATAAACATATGACTAATCACAACACAACGGATGTGTTCACAAAATGTACGTATCACCATGTTATCATCAATACATAAGGTCATAAGATAGTATACATAAACTATCTTATCAAAATAATAACGTTGCCCAAATCCCGAGTGTTACTACTATCAGAGCAGAGCGACTCAAAATAAAGAGACTCGAGCTAATCCTCATCAGACTCGCGGATCACCTACACGTTACCAATATAAAGGCAACGACGAAACAAGTAAAGGGTGAGATACTCCAAAACATATAATTAAAGGCATGATAAAATATATAAATAGTTTTGGAATCATAAATGATATAGGTTAATAAGAATATGTCAACAAATATCAAACCTCACATACTTTAAAATCATCATTTAGTGTATAAGATCAACACTTTAATATCATCACATAATCACCATAATCATGTCAAAACAAGACATAAACTCCGTTGTCATAAGCTCATATCGTCGCTTTACCGTCATGTTATATCCATCGCTTACTCATCATGAAATTATCGCATCATATTCACTTTATATTCAACACAAAAATCATCACAAAACAAAGTATCATATATCATCACAATTCATTATAAGCCATCAAATAAAACTCAACGCCGAAAGACTCAAAAATTAACATAACCGACTCCATGAGACACGACTATGTTATGCATGTGGTACTCGTCTCTTTGTCCATAATTAGGGACATTCGGCATAAAAGCCCATCGTCGCATTAGCATAAAAGCCCTCGTCGCTTGGCATAAAAGCTCTCGTCGCCAATGCAATGTATGTGACTCGACAACACGACATCACAAACACGACACAATAAAACATCATCATCGCACATCAAAATTGGTATAAAACCCACATCACCATATTCATCCACATCAAGATAAACATATCATCGCATCGCATATCATCAAGTATTCATTATAAATAAACCGTCGCAATCATCATATTTAATCACACCACGTCGTTATCAAATAATTCACTAAATTTCAAACACGGAAAAATAGTCAAACATCAATAATCGTTGTGAAAGTCATTCATAATAATCAGCATCAATCATAATCATTAACGTCGCAATCGGATTGTCCATACGCGACTTAAACCGACTAAAACGCAACCCGGTTCAACTTAACCGTAAATTGACTTATTTCGGGTTGCTCCGTTAAAAACTCGTAATCTCGAAAAAATAACCTCACCACAACGTTCTACACGTCAAAATCAGCTAGTACGTCAATTTTCGTTAAATTCAGAGCAACTATCTCCGTCGCCGAAATTTCCGAAATCGGGAAATCGGACATAATCGAATTCTAAATTAAATCGGCTAACGTATGTCATATTCGTATTTAATTAATATAAATATTAAATATATGAAATTAAGAAAATAAAAAAACAAAACATAAATTAAATAATTAATTAATTTTTCTAAACTTATTTCCATTCTACTTCAAGTTTACGTTTTTTTTTGTTTTGCCTTATATACTGCTAGTTTTCTTTTTGTTTTAACTATACTGCTAGTTTTATTTTTGTTTCAAAACTTCATTTCAATTACACATATTTTAGTTTATAAGCTTAAAATCAATTTCTATAATGCTAGCACATACTGCTAGTTAGTAAACGTAAATATCCTGCTAGTTTAAGTTACTAAGCTTTTTCTTTCAATTTGGATTTCAATTACCTTATGAATAATGCTAGTTTTCGTTTTTTTTCTAAGCTACTGCATAGTTCTTGTTTTTTCTAAACTACTGCATAGTTCTTGTTTTTTTCTAAACTACTGCATATTTAGTTTTTTCTAAACTACTGCATATTTAGTTTTTAACAATTAACTGCTAGTTCTTTTAGTTTCTAAACTTCATTTAAATTATGCATATTACTAATACTTAATATAATGCTAATTCAACAACAACAACAACACCTAATTAACTCTTCTAATTTCTATCTCAACAAAATTCAAGAACCCTAACATCAATTATTCCCCAAATCCAAAATATATCAAATTAAACCCTAACTATAAGCATTGGAAAAACAAACCCCTTACCTTAGATACTTGAAATGATTCTTGATGTTCCAACCAACCCAAAACCCAAGCTTTGTTCTTGCTCCTCTTCTTCTCTTCTCCAAGACTCTCTAGCTCTCTCTATGTCTCTAAGTGTGTTTTAATGTTAGGATATAAAACAAGGTGTTTGGTTGGTTTTGATTCAAGAAAAAGCTAGGCAAAGTTACTAAAAAGCCCCTCATCAAATATACTACTTCATAACACCAAATTATTAAAATAACTCCAAATAATTAAATATCGGTCCGAATAATATTTTACCGTACCGAATGGAATAAAAACTGGACCGAACAAAATAATCACCGGTCCCTCAAAATAAATACCGGACCGAATAAAATAATTACCGGTCCAAATAAAACGTCGATGAATATATTAACAGATATAACAGTTAACTTAAATATTCTCGTCGCAAAAATAAACGTCAAACGGTAACTCGAAAATATTAATATAATATAATATTAAATGAAACGGGGCGTTACAACTCTCCCCCACTTATAAAAGTTTCGTCCTCGAAAAGCTCGGGATAGGAATCCCGCATCTTGCTTTCTAACTCCCACGTCGCACTTTCACCAGCTGCTCCTATCCAAACAACTTTAACCAAGGAGATCTCTTTGCCACGAAGAGACTTCATCTCACGATCTTCGGTCCTTAATGGCATCGTCTCCACCGTAAGATTGTCTCGCACTTGAATATCATCCATCTCAATCACATGTGAAGGATCCGGAACATACTTCCGAAGTTGCGACACATGGAACACATCATACAAGTTCGAAATATTTGGAGGTAACGCCACTCTATAAGCCATTTTTCCCACTTTACTAGTAATTTGGTAAGGACCAATAAAGCGAGGAGTTAGCTTCTTCGACTTCAATGCTCGCCCAACGCCGGTTGTAGGAGTAACTCGCAAAAATACATGATCACCATCTTGAAATTCCAAGTCTTTTCTCCTTTTATCATGATAACTCTTTTGTCGACTTTGAGAAATTCTCATATTTTCTCTAATCATCTTCACCGTCTCAATAGTCTCTCTAACTAATTCTGGTCCAAGCACCACACTTTCGCCCGACTCATGCCAACACAAAGGAGTTCTACACCTCCGACCATACAAAGCCTCGAACGGTGCCATTCCAATACTAGCATGAAAACTATTTTTATAAGTAAACTCAATCAAAGGAAGATATGTATCCCATGAACCACCATGTTCAAGAATACAAGCACGTAATAAGTCTTCCAACGATTGAATCGTCCTTTCCGTCTGACCAACAGTTTGAGGATGATAAGCCGAACTCAACCTCAACTTTGAACCCAAAGCCTCTTGCAAGCTCTTCCAAAATTCAGAAGTAAAACTCAGATCTCTATCTGAAATAATACACAAAGGAATACCATGTAATCTCACAATCACATGCGTATAAATTTCCGCCAACTTCGATACAGGATAAGTGATGTTAATAGGAATAAAGTGAGTCGACTTCGTAAGCCTATCAACAATCACCCAAATCGCATCGTGTCCTCTTGGTGTAATCGGTAACCCCGTTACGAAATCCATAGAAATGCTATCCCATTTCCATTCTGGAATCTCTAACGGTTGCATCAACCCTGCAGGTTTCTGATGCTCCACTTTAGACTTCTGACAAGTCAAACAAGCATAAACAAACTGAGCTACCTCTCTCTTCATGCCCGACCACCAAAATAGTTTCTTTAAATCTTGATACATTTTGGTCGCTCCGGGATGAATACTCAAATTGCTTCTATGACTTTCTTCCAAGATCATTCTCTTCAAATCCACATCATCGGGAATACAAATCCTATCTCGGAACCTCAATACACACTGAGCATCCAACTTGAAATCTTCATTTTCAATTTGTCCAATACCAACCAACAAATCAACAAGTTTCACATCAAGCTTCTGAGCTTCTCTAACACTATCAAGGAAATCATTATTGATCTTTAACATTCACAAGATAACACTCTTCGACGTCACTTCTACTACAAGACTCATATCTCTAAATTGCTCAATCAATTCCAACTCTTTCACCATCAAAAGTGACATATGCAAAGTCTTTCGACTTAAAGCATCGGCCACCACATTAGCTTTACCAGGATGGTAATTCAATCCAAAATCATAATATTTCAACAATTCAAGCCACCGTCTTTGTATCATATTAAGCTCTTTCTGATCGAACAAGTACTTCAAACTTTTATGGTCACTAAATACTTCAAATCTAGAACCATAAAGATAATGCCTCCAAATCTTAAGCACAAAAACAACCGTTGCAAGCTCCAAATCGTGCGTAGGATAATTCTTCTCATGAATCTTCAATTGCCTAGAAGCATAAGCAACCACTTTTCCATTTTTCATAAGTACACCACCTAAACCCATCTTAGAAGCATCACAATAAACAACAAACGGTTCTTCAGGATTACGTAGAATCAAGATCGGGGTCGTTGTCAACCTTTTCTTCAATTCCGCAAAACTTTCTTCACACTTGAAATCCCACACAAATGCAGCTCCTTTACAAGTCAACTTTGTCAAAGGGAGCGCCAACTTAGAAAAACCTTCAATGAACCTTCTATAGTAACCAGCCAATCCTAAGAAACTTCTAATCTCAGTAACAGACTTAGGAGTTTCCCATCTTAACACAACATCAACTTTAGAAGGGTCTACAACAATGCCATCACCAGAAATGACATGCCCCAGAAAGCTTACTTCACTTAACTAGAACTCGCACTTTGACAACTTAGCATAAAGCTTCTTCTCTTTTAGAACTTCCAACACGATGCGCAAATGTTCTGCGTGCTCTTCTTCCGATTTAGAATAAACCAGAATATCATCAATGAAAACAACCACGAAACAATCCAAGTAAGGATGGAAAATACGATTCATGTACTCCATGAATACTCCCGGTGTATTAGTGACACCGAAAGGCATCACCGAATATTCGTAATGTCCATACCTCGTCCTAAAAGCAGTTTTCTGAACATCTTCTTCTTTCACCCTTATTTGATGGTAACCCGATCTCAAATCAATCTTACTAAACATGCGAGCGCCAACTAATCGGTCCATCAAATCATCAATTCTAGAAAGTGGATACCTATTCTTGATAGTCACTTTATTCAACTGACGATAATCAATACAAAGCCTCATGCTACCGTCTTTCTTCTTCACCAATAACACAGGAGCTCCCCACGGTGACACACTAGGTCTAACAAACTTCTTCTCGAGCAAATCTTCTAATTGGCTCTTCAATTCTGCTAACTCAGATGCGGACATCCTGTATGGTGCCATAGAGATAGGTCTGGTACCAGGGACAAGATCCACAGAAAATTCAACTTCTCTTTCTGGAGGTGCACTAGGAATCTCATCAGGGAATACTTCGGGAAAATCGCACACCACCGGAAAGTTTGCTATCACAACTTGACTCTCCACAGAAAGAGTCACCATCAATAAGAAAACCAACGCCTCATCCTTCATGAACTCATTCAACTGCTTCTTCGACACCAACATAGATTGTTCTTCTTCTACTAAGGAAGAAAACCTCACAGTGTTGTCATAGCAATTGATATGGACATAATTAGCTTTCAACCAGTCAATACCTAAAACCACGTCCAACCCGACAAGCAGTAAACAAACAAGACCCACCACAAAGTCTCTATCAAAGATTGATAAAGGGCAACTTGCACACACAAAAGAAGTAGTAATCGTTCCCTTAGCCGGAACTTCTACCACCATATCTCTATCCAGAGACGACAAAGTGAGACCCAATCTCTTTACACAATCAACAATAATAAAATAGTGAGTAGCACCAGTATCAATAATAGTAATAAGAGGAAAGTTATTAATGAAACTAGTACCTCGAACAAGACCATCCTCGTTTTCCGTCGGAGCACAAGACAAAGCAAACACCTTTCCTGCTCCTTGAGTCCTCTTAGGCTTCTTACATTGAGCACTAATGTGACCTCCATCGCCACAATTAAAACAAACCACGTCCTTATGTCTACAATCGCGAGTCATATGGCCCACTTCTCCACATCGGAAACATCTCACCTCATTCTCCTTAGCTCTAACATCGCTTCGACAAACATTACTTTTGTGGCCAAGTTTCCCACACTTGTAACAAACAATACTAGCAGGAGCATCTCCCCCACTAGTTCTTCGCCCTTGAAACGCTTTTTGCTTCCCTTTACCAGATGGAGCATCATACGGTTTTCCATGGATTTGCTGACCTCTGTTTCTCTTATCAGACATAATCTTATAATGAGCATTACTGTCCTCCTCAAAGATCCTACAACTATCAATCAAATCCGAAAAGACACGGATTTTCTGATAACCAACAACTTTCTTAATCTTAGGACGCAAACCATTTTCATACTTGATGCATTTAGAGAACTCGCCATTCGGCCCATCATAATGCGGATAGAACTTGGCCAACATAGTGAACCTTGCAGCATAATCAGTGATAGACATGCTTCCTTGCTTTAATTCAAGGAACTCTATCTCCTTCTTTCCCCGAACATCTTCCGGGTAATACTTCCTCATGAATTCCCTTCGGAAAACTTCCCATGACACTTCCTCACCAGCAACCTCAAGCCTCTGACGGGTTTCAACCCACCAGTCATCCGCTTCAGCACTTAGTTTATGAGTACCATAACAGATCCTTTGCACATGAGTGCAATCCATCACACAGAAGATTCTTTCAATCTCCTTCAGCCACGCCAAAGCACCTTCGGGATCATACTTTCCTTGGAAAGTAGGAGAGTTCTCTCTTTGGAAGATTGCCAAACTACGATACCCAGCATTCTCTTCAGCATTCGGCGGGTTTTGGAAAGCCTGAGCCATTGCCTGCATAGCATCAACAAGAGCCTCATCATTCCTACCAGTGTTCCTTCCAGCCATAACAACTTCTGCTCAAAACAAAACAAGGATTATAATCAACAAATAACAATACTTGATTGTTAGACAACCACAAACTCAACAACTTGGCCAGACAGACCGACCTGCTCTGATACCACTAATGTAACACCCCAATTCTACCCCTCATAATTAATAATAAAATCAGAGTTTTAAAATTTCATCCAAACATAAATTGAGGTATCACATATTCGTGTTTTTCATCACTTTGCATTATAATGCGCATCACAAAATCAAAAGTCGGATATACCGATTCATAACACAAATCATCATATAAACATATGACTAATCACAGCACAACGGATGTGTTCACAAAATGTATGTATCATCATGTTATCATCAATACATAAGGTCATAAGATAGTATACATAAACTATCCTATCAAAATAATAACGTCGCCCAAATCCCGAGTGTTACTACTATCAGAGCAGAGTGACTCAAAATAAAGAGACTCGAGCTAATCCTCATCATCCTCGCGGATCACCTGCACGTTACCAATATAAAGGCAACGGAGAAACAAGTAAAGGGTGAGATACTCCAAAACATATAATTAAAGGCATGATAAAATATATAAATAGTTTTGGAATCATAAATGATATAGGTTAATAAGAATATGTCAACAAATATCAAACCTCACATACTTTAAAATCATCATTTAGTGTATAAGATCAACACTTTAATATCATCACATAATCACCATAATCATGTCAAAACAAGACATAAACTCCGTTGCCATAAGCTTATATCGTCGCTTTACCGTCATGTTATATCCCTCGCTTACGCATCATGAAATTATCGCATCATATTCACTTTATGTTCAACACAAAAATTATCACAAAACAACGTATCATATATCATCACAATTCATTATAAGCCATCAAATAAAACTCAACGCCGAAAGACTCAAAAATAAACATAACCGACTCCATGAGACACGACTATGTTATGCATATGGTACCCGTCGCTTTGTCCATAATTAGGGACATTCGGCATAAAAGCCCAGCGTCGCTTTGGCATAAAAGCCCTCGTCGCCAATGCAATGTATGTGACTCGACAACACGACATCACAAACACGACACAACAAAACATCATCATCGCACATCAAAATTGGTATAAAACCCACGTCGCCATATTCATCCACATCAAGATAAACATATCATCGCATCGCATATCATCAAGTATTCATTATAAATAAACCGTCGCAATCATCATATTTAATCACACCACATCGTTATCAAATAATTCACTAAATTTCAAACACGGAAAAATAGTCAAACATCAATAATCGTCGCGAAAGTCATTCATAATAATCGGCATCAATCATAATCATTAACGTCGCAATCGGATTGTCCATACGCGACTTAAACTGACTAAAACGCAATCCGGTTCAACTTAACCGTAAATTGACTTATTTTGGGTTGCTCCATTAAAAACTCGTAATCTCGAAAAACTAACCTCACCACGACGTTCTACACGTCAAAATCAGCTAGTACGTCAATTTTCGTTAAATTCGGAGCAACTATCTTCGTCGCCGAAATTTCCGAAATCGGGAAATCGAACATAATCGGATTCTAAATTAAATCGGCTAATGTATGTCATATTCGTATTTAATTAATATAAATATTAAATATATTAAATTAAGAAAATAAAAAAACAAAACATAAATGAAATAATTAATTAATTTTTCTAAACTTATTTCCATTCTACTGCAAGTTTACGTTTTTTTTTTGTTTTGCCTTATATACTGCTAGTTTTCTTTTTGTTTTAACTATACTGCTAGTTTTATTTTTGTTTCAAAACTTCATTTCAATTACACATGTTTTAGTTTATAAGCTTAAAATCAATTTCTATAATACTAGCACATACTGCTAGTTAGTAAACGTAAATATCCTGCTAGTTTAAGTTACTAAGCTTTTTCTTTCAATTTGGATTTCAATTACCTTATGAATAATGCTAGTTTTTCGTTTTTTAGTTCTTATTTTTTCTAAACTACTGCATAGTTCTTGTTTTTTTTCTAAACTACTGCATATTTAGTTTTTTCTAAACTACTGCATATTTAGTTTTTAACAATTAACTGCTAGTTCTTTTAGTTTCTAAACTTCATTTAAATTATGCATATTACTAATACTTAATATAATGCTAATTCAACAACAACAACACCTAATTAACTCTTCTAATTTCTATCTCAACAAAACTCAAGAACCCTAACATCAATTTTTCCCCAAATCCAAAATATACCAAATCAAACCCTAACTATAAGCATTGAAAAATCAAACCCCTTACCTTAGATACTTGAAATGATTCTTGATGTTCCAACCAACCCAAAACCCAAGCTTTGTTCTTGCTCCTCTTCTTCTCTTCTCCAAGACTTTCTAGCTCTCTCTATGCCTCTAAGTGTGTTTTAATATTATGACATAAAACAAGGTGTTTGGTTGGTTTTGATTCAAGATAAAAACTAGGCAAAGTTACTAAAAAGCCCCTCATCAAATATACTAGTTCATAACACCAAATTATTAAAATAACTCCAAATAATTAAATATCGGTCCGAATAATATTTTACCGAACCGAACGGAATAAAAATCGGACCGAACAAAATAATTACCGGTCCCTCAAAATAAATACCAGACCGAATAAAATAATTACCGGTCCGAATAAAACGTCACCGAATATATTAACAGATATAACAGTTAATTTAAATATTCTCGTCGCAAAAATAAACATCAAACGATAACTCGAAAATATTAATATAATATAATATTAAATAAAAAGGGGTGTTACAATATGCGTAACCGTATGGGATATAATGACAAATTAAGAATCAATGCATTTTACTCAATTGATCAATCACTTATACACCCTCAATGAATATTAATTACTTCCAATGAGTTGAATGAGATAATGATAAGCACAATGAATAATTTGTGGATTAGTCAATTTGTCAAACACCTTGTGAGCAAAGCACTTTAGGTTTGATTTTACTAAATTGTAGTGGTAAGTTTTCTTAGGTATCAATCAAAAGGATTGTTACCCATGTCTTGAAATGAACTCAACACACTACAATTTCAATAAATACATATTTGACAAATTAATTTTCGCACAGTATAGTAATCAAGTATAGAGATAAAGAAAAAGCATAAGAACACACGATTTGTTAAGGCAGTTCCCCTTGTCGTCCTCGCGTAGGATATGTATGCCCCCAATTCTAGAATCTATAATTGAAATATTTGATATTAAGTTGCAAATGACACAAGAGAAGAGATAGTTCACAATACAAATAAACCAATGTTGCTGATGTAACAATCTTCTTCCCTTTTCTTGGTTTGAGCAAAACCAAGTGCCAAATTCTTCGAACAAACCTCTGGTTACCGCTACTTGATTAAGCAAACCCACGGTTTCTTAATTCTTTCACTCGGCTGATTTCGATCACAAGCAATTTGACCCCAAATCAATCTTCACAATCCTCCAATTACCGCTACTTGATTAAGCAAACCCATCGTTTCTTAATCCTTTCACTCGGCTGAATACAATGAAGCAAAGACTTGTGCAAAAATCCCCGCACCAATAAGAATCTTGGAGGAGAACATCCAAAAGATTTTATTCAAGAACAACCCACAATTGCCCAACTCAAATCTGAATTTAATCCTTGATTTGAATGTTATCACCACAACAATTTTCTTGAATCAACAACCATGATTATGTGTAGATGTTGATTTTTGAGAAGAGAGGATGAAGATGATGAGCATTATGTGTATCTTTCATTAGTTCTTGTTGACTTAAAATAATGACGCATAATGAATATATATATATATATATATATATATATATATATATATATATATATATATATGTTACATAATAGCCAAGACCCACAATCATAGCAGAAAATCAGATGAGGCTAGCGAGCGGTCGATTCAACCAGAAGTAGGGGTCAGCGCGACATAACCCGCAGCCAGAGAAAAAACGGTTTTGAAGTGCAATGCGTCGACCGCTTCAGGACTTGCGTCGATGCAAAATTTGAATATTTTGATTCCCAGGTTGAGTCGACCGAAGGGTCGACGTGATACATCCAGCAGTCAGAGAGAAATTCATTATGAAGTGCAGTTCGTCAACCGCTTCAGGACTTGCGTCGATGCAAACTTTGAATATTTTGATTTCCACTTTGAGCTGACCGGAAGGGTCGACCTGACACATCCAGGGATTGATTGAAGATGATGAGTCGACCGCACACATATTTGAGTCGACACACAGATTGAATTTTCTCAAAAATAAGTGTTTTTGGAGATCTTCATTCCAATCATTCCATTGCAAGATTGTTCATAGGACCAACCCAAATAGAGAGAAATTAATAATCGTTTTGACATTATTAAAATACTTATAGAGGGACTTTTCCCTCACATATGGTGTTACAATAATGGCTTTGTTATCTTTTCGATATGGAATTGGAGGACCGTTGGATGTGCCTGAGACATAAATCTTATGTAGTGAGGTACAAGATAGTCATGTGGTTAGGGGAAGATTCTAAAAACGTGATTGGGTAGTCGGTTGATTGATTTCATCCCAGAGTGGCTTATCTCAGGGTGGTTGGTCCGAGAGAGAAATGGCTGGCCCATAAGCGTTCCCCCCTAAGCCCTCATGTTTGAATGTAAAGGCGTTATTTTCATGTTATATGTGATGAGGGAGTACAATTACTGCTTATTTATCTTAGGGGTGTCCTTGTCAGTTTGGCTATGTATATGACATTACCTTGACTTGTCTTTGTTGTACCATCTAGCGTTAATGGATGGTTTTGTGCTAACATGGTGAACAGTGCCAATACAATGGGACAAATGCAGTGGTTGTGTCTTTTCCTGGACAATGATGCATGGTTAGTAAGAGTAGTACTATAGAGTATCACACTCTATCTTCATCCCTTTTGGCTCAAATGAGCCTCCAAATGTTGTTGGACCTTCGTTTGTTGAAGGAGATTCATATAACATTCCACCGCCTCCTCCTTCATCTATTATGAATGATCGACAAATGACGTAGATGATAACTCTTCTTTCTGATAATCTCATGGATTAGATAAATCCAAATCGTGAGATTTATTTTTTAGCACCACATATAACACACATTGTTCATAATGGACCAATTTAGATTTGTTATGATTGTGTTGTTGTCTCTAGACATTGTTTGTTGGCTCTATGATATTATTTAGTGTTGTCTGACTTTGTTTGACTTTGTTGTAATTAAAATATCATTACGTAACATAACATAAACTTTACATAGATTTAACCTATTAATAACTTAAATCTAATAAAAGAAATAAAAATCATCAAATTTATGGAGAAGGACAAAAACTCTGACAGAGACGAATTTCACTCCGGATTTACATATATCTCTAGTATAAATGCATATCGAATTTATGTACTCCATTAAAAATATAGTACAAAACGAAACTTCTTTTTCAATTTTAGTGTTTCTATTGGATAGTTACTACTTATAACTACCAAGTTTTTGGCTTTTAACCAACTTTTTAGAAGTAATTTTTTTTAAAAAAAGGTAAAAATTCGGATATTACATTATGAGAGGTTCATTATTGACATTTTGAAATTATATAAGGGTGTCATGTTCAATTTGAGTGGTGACAGGTATAATTCTCTCTTTTGTCTTTCCAATTTTGCCTCATATGAAGTTGGGACAGAGTCTATCTGCCTCCATGCAAATAGTGCTAGGAAGTTCCACAATCTGCTAGCCAAAGACGATTTGCCCCATATGAAGTTTTTAGCATTTTTTTTGTCTTTTCTTTTTCTGTTGGGGGCTATGCAAAACAAAAACCATGACCAACAACAACAAAACTGCATAACACCAATTGTCTCTTGTGGGATAATATAATGAGAAACAAGTGTATTGAATAAAGGACTAGCAATACAACTAAATTTTTTTTATCGTGTAATGCATCTATCAACGATTAATGTACAATAGTCTAATACCAAAATCTAAGAAAATCAAAAGGACTTGAAGGATAGTTTCAACTAAGGCAATGTCTTTGAATATACATGTTTTCCCATGATCTTGATCATGCATTATACATACATATACATATACATATACATTTCCTATTTGATCAGTAGGTGAATACCAATCAAGTTCAACTTTAAGCTCAATTCTTATGACTTCCGATAATTCGACGACATCACACTGTCAAGCATTAGATTCAGGACCAGGTGGTTTTGCATTGAGAAGTGGCTGAAGAGCTTTGACAACAATTGTCATGTTTGGCCGAAAATCAGCTTCATACTGAACACACAGTGCTGCTACAGCTGCCAACTACATGTATCCACATCAAATGATTAGTCACACTATCAGTGTATCTTGGATACACTGCCTTAGTTCAATTTCAACGATTTGTACATGATCGAAGACAAATTTGTCAGTAATTACAATCGTGCATAGGCTAAATTACTGACAAATTAAATCCTTAAGATAGCCAAATTTTATTGACAAATTAGTCTTTGGTCGCTTACGTTAACGTGGATCAACTTACTAGGGCATCATATTCCACATTAACATCAGCGATCAAAGACTAACTTGTCTATAAACCAAAACAGACCATTCAAAAATAATAAAGGAGCAAACCTTAGCAATTGCCTTTGGAGGGTAGTCATTGTTTAGCTTAGGATCCACACATTGTTTCACTTTGTCCTCACTCAACCTTGGAGTTGCCTAAAACAGTTACAATAAGACACATTGGCAAAAGAGTAGATACTATACAATAGCAAATAACCAAATTAAGGATAAACGTACCCAAGTCACAAGACTTTGTTGCCCTTTAGGCATCGTATGGTCTACCGGCTTTCTTCCGGTCAAGAGTTCTAAAAGCACAACTCCGAAACTATACACGTCACTTTTTTGTGTTATCTGCCCTGTCATGGCATACCTGAATATGAAGTAACCAAGGAAAATTCAGTATTCACCAAAGCTTGATCTCAAAATAAACAAAGAGGAACGAAAAATGAAGAGGTATATATACTCTGGAGCATGATAGCCAAATGTTCCCAAGACTCTTGTAGAATGTAGCCGAGCTGCAGTGTCAGACGACTGATTCGTCAAGCTGAAATCAGCAATCTTGGCTTCATACTCATTGAACAGCAACACATTACTGGATCGAACATCGCGATGAACTATAGAAGGCTGAACTTTTTCGTGAAGAAACTCTAGGCCTTTTGCTGCACCAAATGCAATTTTTGCTCTTTGGTTCCAGCTTAAAACTGGGCCGGGTTCTGCACCTTGTACACCCTTCCTTCCTGCATAACCAAAAGCCTTGGTTTCAGTCAATTGAAACATAAACTTGTCTTACTCAAATCACATAAATCTCATATAAATTTGGTAAAATTTACATGAATTTTAAGCAGAGAGTGTATTGAAAAGAGCGTTAAAAGCCGCGTTGTTAGCATTTCTCAATAAAAATTATACGGTTATAGGCCTATACCGTGTAATACATCATGCAAAGAACCCAAACTTGCAAATTGATAAACCAAAATTCTGTTGTCTGCTTCTAAACAATAACCAGTCAACTCCACAAAATTGTCATGCTTGAGTCTCGAAACAACTGATAACTGCAAAATCCATACTAACATTATGAAATTCGACGACACAAGAGCCAAAACAATAACAATATCAAATTGTTGTATTTTTACCTGAGCAGCAAAATCCGTGTCAGGATCAGGCGAAGAACTGGTATCTAACTTTTTAATAGCAGCTTCATTACCATTACTCAATTTCGCGTAGTAAACCCTTCCATAGGAACCTTCACCAATGAAAGCCTTTGTACCAAAGTTTCCTGTTAACCTATTTAACTCATCCAACGTTATCGACGGTATCTCAATAGGTAATACTTTCTGCGGTCCACCACTCTTGGTAATGTTGCTCCTAGGCTCTCCTCTATCATTGCCTATATTCATACAAAATTATTCTACATTGTCACTTATAATCTTCCACGCGGAAAAGGTACTAGTTAACTAAGAAGTAATGAAGCATGTTCTAGATTACCTCCACCTCCACCATACGCGTTGTTACCCCCTCTTGACGGTGCAGTGTATTGGTTTGCAGGCGGGCCGCTGGTCTCTTCTTCTGATCCTCCGCAACACAACATACTTCACCTACTCCTAGACGATGCACTCTCAATACCCCATTCGCAGTAATTATTCACCTGTAACAAAGTACCTCAAACCTCAAAAACTTTCTATAACATAGCCTATTGACATCAAAGCACATTTTGCAATTGGCCAAAAACAACCTTCATAGCTTTGCATATCAACTATCAAATCTCAAAAACTTTTCTCCAATTCTATATATTTTATGATCAATGCACAATCACAAACATAACATCATGCAGACACATACACACATTTTTCAGAGGTGTCGGTGCTACATAGATAATAACAACAATTTTATCATATTCTTTGATATTTAGCATCACAGAAAACAAAATTGAAACCCTTGTTTATGAGAAAACGAAAG
The DNA here is from genome assembly GCA_948472305.1 of Vicia faba. Lineage (NCBI taxonomy): Eukaryota > Viridiplantae > Streptophyta > Magnoliopsida > Fabales > Fabaceae > Vicia > Vicia faba. The sequence goes on along the minus strand of OX451740.1, from coordinate 794,510,886 downwards.
ACATTACCTATAATTCGTTAGGGAAAATCAATGAGACAATATTTGGCAGAAAAGATTGAGAAAATTGAATTACAAACAATGATGATAATGAAAATAATGATTTAGGAATAGAAATGCATGCATGCAGGGAGAGTTTAGGTGGGTTAAGGAAGAAAGGGACATTGGTTGGTGATGAAAAAATAGAACCATATATAGATGCAGGTTCTTCGCTTGTTATATTTCTATTTTAAAACTCTATTCAGACAGCAAAAACATAACGTGCAATTTCAAATGCTATAACTTCATTGAATGTATGATTATGTAAAGTTGTTTATGTTTCATTCTACATCATCATCTTTAATGAACTAAATCACTAATTATGGACTAACTAATTTTAGTGTGAAATAAAACTCATAATGGTTTATGTATATGGTAAGTCACTAAAATGTTATTGTATTATATAGTTAGAAAACTTTCAAATAAGTTTATGAATGTATAATAAAAAATGTCTGACCCCTATCAAATTTTATTCTCATTAAATATTGGCAAAAATATATCAAGAGTGCTTTAAATTATTTTATTGTAATAAGGAAGTCATTTATATATTTTTGCTATAAATTAGTCATTTATGTTAACTAATGTGTGCACTGTTGATTTTTTTCACAAACTCCATTCCAAAAAAGTTTATGTGGCACTAATGGCGCTGATGTGTCATTTAACATTGTTGAATAGGTATTGTCTTATTGTAGAATACTCAAGACATTTCAATCCCAAAATTAGATTATCCAATCCTAATTTAGCTCAGTGAATGCAGTCGTCAAGGTAGAAGGAAGACGAAGTTGGAGACGCAGTGAACACAATGGACTGAGGTAAAAGGAAAACGCAATTGGAGACAAATCCATTGAAGGTGACGAAAACGTGAAGCTGAGGTACGTTTCTTTATATCTAAAATAAGTGTGATTCTCATTTTAGGTTTTGTTTTTGAAAACGAAACTCTCTATCTTATTTGCGTGTTTGATTTTTGTTTTATGTAAGTGTGTGTCTGTTGTTGATAGTAGTAATGGTAGTGTTCATTTTAGGGTATGTTGCTTATTTGCTTGTTGAAAATGTTTGTTGTTGATGTAAACATGTCAAAATGGTTATGGATGTATTTTATGTTGACTTTCATCACAGGGGATATTTCGTTGATGACAAATATGTAGGAGGAGAAGTGTCAAACTGGAAGTGTGATGGTGATAGATTGAGTTACTTTGAAATTTTGGGGGTTGTTAAAGACAAGTATACAAGGGTTCTTGAAATATGGTATGACTTTGATGGAACACTGAAGGCGCTAGAAAATGACTTTGGTGCAATAGAAGCATAGAACTGGTCCAAGACTAATGGAAAGGTTAACATATATATAGTCCACCCTATTTCTCAATCTGATATAATAATCTCCCTACTCGAGGATAACTCTAATGCCCAACCTGAGGATGACTGTAATGCCAACCTGAGGATGTTTCTAAGGCCCAACCTGAGGATGATTCTAAAGGCCAACCTGATGAGGTTTCTTGTTTATAAATCAGTAATTGAAGTTGATGGATGTTTTCTCAAAGGCAATTATGGAGGTCAAATTCTTACAGCGGTAGGTAGAGACCCTAATGATCAAATGTTGCCCATTGAATTGGTGTAGTTGAAGCAGAGACTAAAGACTCTTGGGCATGGTTCTTTGATCTGCTAGTTCAGAACTTGGGAGGACCAAAAGTTTGCAAACATATTACTTTCATTTCAGATCAACTGAAAGTAACATATAGGTTCTTCATGATTTTAAATTGCAACATATATGTCCTTCATGATTTTAAATTGTAATAAATATGTAACATTGTGTTTGTTATATGATTAGGGGTTGTTACCCGCAATAGAGAAGTTGTTACCTGGAGTTTACCAGAGATTTTGTGTTAGACACTTGTATAGCAACTTCAGGAAAAAGGTTTACAAGCAAACAATTGAAGGAATTAATCTGGAGGGCAGCCAAGCAACATATCCTCAAGCATGGGAAAGGGAAATGAAGGAAATGAGAAAGGTTAATAAGAAGGCCTACAAACACTTGTTGAAGATTCTCCCTAGATTTTAGAGTAAGTCTATCTTAAAGTATAATACAAAAAGTGATGTGTTGGTGAACAATATGTCTGAAATTTTTAATAGTGTTATAGTTGGACCAAGACAAAAGCCAATTGTAACAATGTTAGATGAGATCAGTGAGTATCTCATGAATAGATGGACAACTAATAGAGCCAAGATTGAAGATTATAGTGACTTTGTACTTCCAAGAATTAAAAAAGTGCTTAAAAAAAGACAACAAATCTTAAGGTTCTTTATAGCAAGGAAATTCAATAATTAATTTACAATATACAAATATGTTATGATTATTAACACTAACTCAATAGGTTTCACTTTTTTTAAAGGTTATCATGTGACATGATTTATGAAGTAAGGCATACAAGTGTGACTGGAGAGAAATTCACAGTTGAACTCAAGAGGTTGGAGTGCTCTTCTAGAAGTTGCATGCTCATTGGCATTCCATGCTACCATGCAATTACTTGCATCCAAAGTAGATATGAAGACCCGATTGAGTACATTCCTCCCTTTTATACGAAGGAAACTTGCCAAACTTGCTACCAACCATTGATATATCCAATAAATTGGGAAAACTTATGAGAACTGACACCATATCCTGACATACTTCCATCACCTTCCAGAAGAGCATCGTGGTGGCCAAAAGAAGAAGAAACAAAGATGCTGATGAAAAGAGAAAGGATACAACAAATGTTTCTAGAAAGGGGCTTCCAAATAAATGCTCTGTATGTGGTATTTCTGGCCACAACAAACCATCATGTCCAACTACACCAAGACAATCCCAAACTGCCACCACTGTCCAATCTCAAACTGCCACCATTGTCTAATCCCAAACAGTCCAAACTATCCAATCCCAACAAATCCAAAGAGTTCAAACTAGACAATCCTAAACAACCCCTCCAGTTCCAATAGTCTAATCCCAACCAACACAAATAATCCAAACTAGACAGTCAACATCAACCCAAAACCAAGTTGGATAAGCCCCAACTACAAGAATCTACACAAAACAGTCCATCACATTAGCCTAATTACTTGCCATGAGAAGGGCAAGATAAGGACCTACATCAGCATTTCAGCCACCAACAAGCCAGAAACCAAAGATGGCCATAAAGAGAACAGGAAAATAGATTGTTATCAATGTATTTTGTATTTTGGATCTTAACAATGTATTTTGGGAATACTTTGGATCTTAATAATGTATTTTGGGAATTCTGTTTTGCTTTTTTATGATTATGTTTTGAATACTATAACAATTTTTTTGTTTATGTTATGATTATGTAATGTTTTGGTTTATGTTATGATATCAATCAGATTCTGGAAATAAACGGTAACAAACAAGTCATTTTAAGGTCCAAAATATTGTAACAAAACATATCAGTTATGTTTTTCATTGTAACAAACGTGTCCTATTTGTTTTTTAATTGTAACAACTAGGTCCTTCAAGTTTTAGTTGTTGTGAAAATTACGACCTTACTGTAACAAAATTGGCATATAAGTGCAACATAAAATGGTATAGAAATGCAACAAAAAATAGGCAGAAGTGAAGAATTAACCATTGTCAACAAGCTTTACATCAAAGTACCAAAGGTCATGTCTTACAACTCTAACATCAAAATTAACCATGATCACCACTTCTGTGACCAAAATACACATCAACACTACAAAAATAAAAACTAAAAACATTATGACATAAAGCATCTTCAACATCTTCAACATGTTCTTCATCATCTCTTTAGTGTAGTTGTCATCATTTTCGATGCCCCTTCTAAGCATGTTGATTTTTACATCCTTTTCATCACATTTGGAACATTTTGAAATTACTGAGGACAATATCTCTGGTTTGACTTCATCACTGTATTGATTTTTATACCATTAAAAAAATTGCAACTAACATTGTCACCTTCACTCTATTAACAATAACATTCACAACACATCAGTCAAACTTGCAAAACCATCTCAGACACAGAAAAATAAATCAAATATGTCAAACTATGCACAACACACGTACCACAAAGTATATGCATCCCTAAAATAGCTTCCCCAAGATTCTTCCTTTATTATTAATTATTCTTATCAATGCTTTGGCTCCACAGGGACATGTCGGTCTGATTCTAAGCTGGGATGCACTCGAAATGAAGGTATTAGAGTTCTTACTTCTTCGATTTAGTCCACTTCTACCGTATGAGGTCATGATTGGAGTGATGAGATTTAGGGTTCGTATGTTTGTGAATTGGGGATTTCTATTTATCCTCTTATTTTTCTCCAGAAATATAAGAAATAATAAGACAAATACCTATTCAACACTGTTAAATGACACATCAGCATTATTAGTACCACATAAGCTTTTTTGAAACAGAGTTTGTGAAAAAGGTCAATAGTGCACACGTTAGTTAACATAAAGAACCAATATGTAGCAAAAAAAACATAAAGGATTACCTTGTTACAATAAAATAACTTAAAGGATCCTAAATATAATTTTTCTTTAAATATTAATGTTAGACTAAATTGCTATTAACTGGCTAGATATATAAGAATAAAATTGATAATAAGTATAAAATAAGAAATTAGTCGATAATAAATGGCTAAATACATATATCTACTCGATACTTTAATATAGTCAAGTTATTTTTGAAATATTCACACACTCAAATATAATTTGAAAGTGTCATAACAGCTAACTATTAATTTGACATTTTACTTGTCATTATTGTTGAAAGTAATTCATTTGTGTCTTGCTTAAAATACAAGTATTCTTTGGTTTGTGATAAAATTTTGTTTTAACAAAATTAGTTATGACACTTAGAGTGTGAAATTAGTTAGGTTTGTTGGTTACTTATAGTGCAACTAACAACTATATATAAGTTAGTGAAAGAGTATTCCATTATTTACTTCTCAATCTTCATCTTTTTTTCTCAATTCATTCATTTTAATCAAATGTGCAAAGTATGTGTGTGAGAGAGAGAACAAAGTTTAAGCCAATTCATGTGGATCACTCATGTGGTTTTGATTGAGTGCTTTTGCTTGAGTTTTGTTCTAACATCTGATACCTAGAGCATCTGGTTCAGTTATTGGATGATCTTGAATAATAACTTCTTGTAACACCCCGATTTAATTAAAATTTATTTTTAATTAAATAATAAGACGATGCAGTGAAATTGTATTAGTTGGTGGAATTTATGATATGGTGCGATACCTTGTTGGAGACTAGATGTCTTAGAATTATAGAAATTGAGGTTATAATGATGTTTGGCTAATTGTGTAGAAACATAGGGGTGTGTAGAATAATATGGATTATTACTATTATTATATTATTAGGATAATTATTATTATTTTATAATAATAATTAAATAATTATTTAATTGGGAAGACTAAGGTTATATTATTATTAGATTATAAGAGTAAGAATAAAGAAAAAGAGTCAGTACGTAGAAACAGAGAAAGAGAAGCGTAGAAGAGAGAAGAGGAGAAAGAGCACTAGGAGGTTAGGGTAAGAAGTTCTATCCATAGGAATCAAGAACCGAGATAATCTAAGGTAAAGGGAATTCTAAATCTATAAGGATTTTCCTAATGATGGGGCATGGTAGAATTTAGGTTGTATAATCGTATGTTTGATTTCTCTATATTTGGTTGTTTTTCCCGTTGATGGATTTTTGGTGAATTTGGTGTGCTTTGATGTGATTGAATGATGAATTGGTTAGAATTGGTAGATGAATGTTGATGAATAATTAACCTATTAAAAATATGTATTTTGATGTGAAAATTATGAATTTTGGGTGTTGAAACATGGAAGTTCGTAACCTGAAAGTTGCAGAATTTGCCATTGTTATCGCAGAATAACTAGTTACCCGAATATGGTAAACGGTTACCATATCAATGGTTGGAATGATGTTTAGCTATTGTCCTGTGGTAACCAGTTACCATAAGTGGGTAACCGGTTACCGTGATGAATTTTGAAAAGCAACGGGGCAACTGTCATGCGGTAATCGGTTCCCATAATTGGGTAACCGGTTACCACTGCTACTGGCATCAATTTTTAGAAAACTTCTAAAACCCATAACTTTTGCCTTAGATGTCTGTTTGACGCGCCGTTTGGACTGTTGGAAAGATAAAAAAAAATTCTATCTTATAAAAGTGACTTATAATACATTAGTTAATTATTTCATCAACATTGCTACCGATCGTAAGTGTGTTTTGATTTGTATGCCATGAATTATGTTGCGGTTAATGGAGATGATTATTTTGATTGTGTGATACGAGATACATGACGAGGGCGATGATGAAGGCCTGTATTGGAGATATTGTGATGATTATTAACAATAAATATGAATCATATTATTGCATGATAGTGTCTCATGCATTCATAAAGCGAAGGCATATATTGGCGAGCGAAGGCCTGTATTGGCGAGTGAAATTGATTTCCCTAATTGGCATTATTGTGAAGATGGTTATACCTTGATTGGTACCACATGCATTGCATTACCGTCAGTCCCTTGCATCATATTGTGATTGATAAACCGATGGGCGAAGATTGATGAGAGTGTGTATTATACTACGATGTATGCTATGTGTTGATTATGTGTTGAAATCTTACATGCTTATTATCATTATGCTTTCTCATATATTGTTATGATATCTTAACCTTTATGTTTGAATGTTACCTCCAAGTGGGTAACATGCATATAGTCTGAAGTAGCGAGAGATTAAAGGTTAGCTGAAGAGTCCCTTCAGTTGTGTAGATTGAGTCAGTGTCTGCTCTGATACGTAACACTTAGGGGTTTCGCATGATTTCTTTTGTTATGATTAGGAGTGAACATGTACTACTCAATCATTTGAATTGTTTTATGATTATGCTGATGTGTGAAGGATAATAATTATAACCCCAGTTGGAGGATCGAGATGACTATTTATTGATGTTTTTCTGCTGCGAATAAACGCATTGAAGTTTAAGACTTATGAGTATGTGATTTGTATTGCGTATCCTAAATTGAGCATGTATGATTGGCGAAGTATGTGACATCCTATTTGATTGATGTTTATTTAGAAATTAATTTACTCTGATTATTATATAAATTACCGAGTGGGAAATAGGGTGTTATAATTGGTATTAGAGTAGGTCGGTCGGTCCGGCCAGGTTGTTGAGTCGTTAGTGTAGTGTAATAATAGAATCATGTCGATGTTTTTCTGTCTAACCGTTGTTTGATGTTGTGATGTGAGAAGAGAAATGGCTAGAAGAGGAAAAGGTGTGCTCACTAATGCATTATATGCGTTGGCTCAGGCAATAGAGTATCAGCCTAACGCTGGTGGGAACATTGAAGCTCGTGCTTTGGAAACTTTCTAGAGAAATCATCCACCTACGTTTAAAGGGAAGCATGATCCTGAATGAGAGCAAGAGTGGCTCAAGGATATTGATAGGATCTTTCAAGTTATGGATTATTCTGATGCGCAGAAAGTGCATTTTGGTACGCACATGCTGGCACGAGAGGCTGATGACTGGTGGATTGCTACTCGCCAGTGATTGGAAGGCATAGGAGAGGTTATTACTTGGGTTGTGTTTCGCAGGGAATTCTAGGTGAAGTATTACCTAGAGGATGTTCGTGGGAAGAAGGAGATCGAATATATAGAACTGAAATAAGGGAATTTATCGGTAACTGATTATGCTGCCAAATTTGTGGAATTGGAGAACTATTATCCTCATTACAGCAAAGAGACTGTTGAACTCTCAAAGTGTGTGAAGTTTGAAAACGGACCGTGTTTGGAAATTAAGAAGGCAATTGGGTATCAATGGATCTGTAAGTTTCCAGATTTAGTGAACAGTTGCAGGATTTATGAAGAAGATAATAAGGCTCACTACAAGATTGTCACTGAGAAGATAGGCAAGCAATAACCACATCACGGGAAGCCTTACAATGCTCCTACTAACAAAGGAAAACAGAAGGATACTGATGGTAGGAGGCCAAGTGGGAGAGGTGCTCCTACTGGTATCGTGTGTTAAAAATGTGGAAGGCATGGTCATCGGAGTAGCAAATGCAATACTGAAGTGAAGAGGTTTTTCTGTTGTGGCAAAACCGGGCATGAGATAACGGAATGTAAACACAAGGAAGTAATATGTTTCAATTGCGGTGAAGAAGGACATATCAGTGTCTAATGCCAAAAACCTAAGAAAGACTGATCTGTTGGGAAAATGTTTGCTTTAGTCGGTACTCAGACATACAGTATAGACCGCTTGATCATAGGTATATGTTTCATTAATGGTACTATTTTAATTACTATTATTGATACTGGTGCTACACATTGCTTTATTGCTACTAATTATGCTAAAAAGTTGAGTCTTGTGTTATCTTCGATGAATGGGGAGATGGTTGTCGATACTCCGGCTAAGGGATCAGTGACTACTTCTCTAGTATGCTTGAAGTTTCCTTTGTCCATCTATGACAAAGATTTTGTTGTTGATCTAGTTTGTTTACCGTTGAGTGGTCTGGACATGATTTTAGGTATGAACTGGTTGGAATATAACTATGTTCATATTAACTGTTATAACAAGTCGGTGCAGTTTTGCACTCCTGAAGAGGAACAAGGAGATGGTTTCTTATCTGTTAGGCAGTTGAAGGAGTTATTGTGGGATGAAGCTCAGTTGTTTTCTTTAATGGCTTCTTTATCCATTGAGAATCGGGCTGCAATTGATGAGTTGTAGGTTGTGTGCAACTTTCCCGATGTTTTTCTTGATGGTATTCCAGATGTGCCGCCAGAAATAGAAGTAGAATTTTCAATTGATCTTGTACCTGGTACCAAACCTATTTCTATGGCACTATACAGGATGTCAGCATCTGACTTGTCAGAATTGAATAAGTAATTAGAAGAGTTACTTGAAAAGAAGTTTGTGAGACCAAGTGTGACGCGTTTGGGAGCTCTGGTATTACTTGTGAAGAAGAAAGATGGTAGTATGAAGTTGTGCGTGGATTATCGACAATTGAATAAAGTGACAGTCAAGAACATGTATCCACTTTTGAGAATAGACGACTTGATGGATCAATTGGTGGGTGCGCGTGTATTTAACAAGATTGATCTGAGATCGGGTTATCACCAAATTCGAGTGAAAGATGAGGACATTCAGAAGACAGCTTTCAGAACTCGCTATGGACATTACGAGTATTACGTGATGCCTTTCGGTGTTACCAATGCGCCAAGAGTGTTTATGGAATATATGAACCGCATCTTTAACACTTATTTGGACCGACTTGTTGTAGTATTCATCAATCATATTTTGATTTATTCTAAGTCCGAAGGAGAACATATGGAACATTTACGGATTGTATTGCAAATATTGAAAGAGAAGAAGTTATATGCAAAGTTTTCGAAATGTGAGTTCTGGTTGACAGAAGTCAGTTTTCTTGGTCATGTTATTTCAGGTGATGGTGTTGTTGTAGATCTTCTAAAGTAGATGCAGTGCTACAGTGGGAAGCTCCAAAATCAGTCACGGAGTTTAGAAGCTTTTTGGGTTTGGCTGGCTATTATAGAAGACTTATTGAAGGCTTTTCTAATTTTGCACTTCCGTTAACTCAGATAACTTGTAAAGGTAGAGCATTTGTGTGGGACATCCAATGTGAAGAGAGTTTTGTTGAGTTAAAGAATAGATTGGCGATGGCTCCAATTTTGATATTACCTAATCCTGAAGAACTGTTTGTTGTATATTGTGATGCTTCTAAATTGGGTTTAGGTGGTGTACTCATGCATAACGATAAAGTAGTCTCTTATGCATTGAGGCAATTGAGGATTCATGAAAGAAACTGACCTACCCATGATATAGAATTAGTTTCAGTAGTGTTTGTGCTGAAGATTTGGAGACATTATCTCTATGGTTCTAGGTTTGAAGTGTTTAGAAATCATAAGAGCTTGCGGTATTTATTTGATCAAAAGGAATTGAACATGAGGCGGAGAAGATGGTTGGAACTATTGAAGGATTACGACTTTGGCTTGAATTACCATCCAGGTAAAGCTAATGTTGTAACTAACGCGTTGAGTCGAAAGACTTTGCATATATATGCTATGATGGTTAGAGAACTAGATTTGATCGAACAATTCAGAGACATGAGTTTGGTCTGTTAAATGACACCGCAAAGTGTGATGTTGGGGGTGTTGAAGATTAATAATGACTTCTTAAAAAATATTAAAGAAGATCAAAATTTAGATGTGAAGTTGGTAGATTTGATGGCCGAGAGTAAAAAATATAAAGACAGTGACTTTAAACTAGATGCCCAAGGTGTGTTGCAATTTCGAAATAGGATTTGTATCCCTGATGATACCGATATGAAGAAGATGATTTTGGAAGAGGGCCATAGAAGTAATTTGATTATTCATCTGGGAGCTTCCAAGATGTATCACGACTTAAAGAAGTTATTTTAGTGGTCCGGGTTGAAGCAAGATATGGCACAGTTTGTGTATGTGTGTTTGACTTGTCAGAAATTGAAAGTCGAACATCAGAAATATGCAGGGCTGTTGGAACCTTTAGACATTCTGGAATGGAAATGGGATAGTATATCTATGGAATTTGTGACGGGGCTGCCAAGTACTCCAAGAGGGCATGATGTGATTTGGGTGATTGTTGATAGATTAACGAAATCACCTCATTTCATTCTGACTAGTATCGGTTTTCCTGTATCGAAGTTGGAGGAGATTTATATTCGCGTAATTGTGAAGCTACACGGTGTTCCTTCTAGCATTATGTCGGATAGAGATCTGATGTTTACCTTTGCTTTTTGGAAGAGTTTTTAAGACGCTTTGGGGACGAAGCTGAAATTGAGTTCGGTATATCATCCACAGACAAATGGTCAGACGGAAAGGACTATTAAATCGCTAGAAGATTTGCTGAGGGCTTATGTTCTTGAGCAGGGAGGTACCTGGGATAGTTATCTTCCTTTGATTGAGTTCACTTACAACAATAGTTTCCATTCTAGTATTGGTATGACACCTTTCAAAGCACTGTATGGTCGGAGGTGTAGAACACCTTTGTGTTGGTATGAATCGGGCGAGCATGTGGTGCTCGGACCCAAGATAGTGAGAGAGACTACGGAGAAGGTGAAGGTAATCCAAGAAAGGATGAAAGCTTCGCAGAGTAGTCAAAAAAGTTACCATGATAAGAGGAGGAAGGATCTCTAGTTTCAAGAGGGAGACCATGTATTCTTGAGAGTATCACCGATAACCGGTGTAGGCCGTGCTCTAAAGTCAAAGAAGTTGACTTTTATTGGTCCGTATCAGATTTCAGAAAAAGTGGGGATTATTGCATATAGAGTGGCCTTACCATATAATCTGTCGAATTTGCATGATGTATTCCATGTGTCACAACTCCAGAAATATATTTCAGATCTGTCGCATGTAATTCCGATAGATGATATACAAGTATCGGACAATCTTACTGTTGAGATTGTACCTGCGAGGGCCGAGGATCGCGAAATAAAGAAGTTAAGAGGCAAAGAGATCACCCTTGTGAAAGTAATCTGGGGAGGAACTACCAGAGATAATTTGACATGGGAGCTAGAGAGAAATATGCGAGAGGCTTATCCAGAGTTATTTTCTTCAGGTAATTTTCAAGGACGAAAATATTCTAAGCGGGGGAGAGTTGTAACACCCCGATTTAATTAAAATTTATTTTTAATTAAATAATAAGATGATGCGGTAAAAATGTATGAGTTGGTGGAATTTATGATGTGGTGTGATACCTTGTTGGGGACTAGATGCCTTAGAATTATAGAACTTAAGGTTATGGTGTTTGACTAATTGTGTAGAAACATAGAGGTGTGTAGAATAATATGGATTATTACTATTATTATATTATTAGGATAATTATTATTATTTTATAATAATAATTTAATAATTATTTAATTGGGAAGACTAAGGTTATATTATTATTAGATTATAAGAGTAAGAATGAGGAAAAAGAGTCAGTACGTAGAAACAGAGAAAGAGAAGCGTATAAGAGAGAAGAGGAGAAAGAGCACTAGGATGCTATAGCAAGAAGTTTCATTCATAGTGTTGTGAATTCAATGCCAATAACAAAGTATAGAATTAGGGAGAAGAATAAAGAACAAGGAAGAAGAACACAAGAATTGGTTATAACTGCTATTCTTTTACTTTCTCTTAGGAAACAAGATTACAAGTTTACAAGAATAACAAATAACCCTCTCACCCTATATTAGGATTTGCTGTTATGCAATGATGAGAGACTAGTATGCTATTTATAATAAAACCTAACATACTAACTAATGGGCTTTTTCCACAAGGCCCATTATACAAGCTAACTTAATAATCAAGCTAACTTAACAAATTAGGGTTTAAACACTAAAACCTAATTTAACAAGCATTCTTCGACAAATACATGCTAGACCCTTCTTCGACTACAGCATGTACTTCGATCATACTAGAGTTCGATCCAAAATCCCACAAATCTCCACCTTGGACCTAACTCTACAGCATCAAGAGACACTAACTAGCTTTCTTCATGCAGCTTTATCAACTGCATACAGTGGAAAAACTTGCAACTTGGCAATGTTTTGGTGATCATATCAGCGGCATTGTGTTCTGTCGAGACCTTCAGCACTTGGACTTCTCCACGCTCGATTACCCCTCTGACGAAATGCAGCCTCACATCTATGTGCTTGGTTCGCTCATGATAGGCTGAGTTCTTCGACAGGTGTATTGCACTTTGACTATCACATTTAACAGTGATACCTTGACCTTGAAGTTTCAGCTCCTTTGCAAAACCTTCAAGCCACAATGCTTCTTTCACAGCTTCAGTTAGGGCAATATATTCTGCTTCAGTAGTTGATAAGGCAACAACCTTCTGAAGAGTTGCTTTCCAACTAATTGCTGTACCAAACATAGTGAAAACATATCCAGAAATAGATTTTCTGGAATCCATACAGCCTGCATAATCAGAGTCAACATAGCCTTCGACAGCTGCTTTACTATCTTCACCCAAGGCTCCACCATAAATTAAGACTCTGTTCAGAGACCCATTTATGTACCTTAGAATCCACTTTAACGCTTGCCAGTGAGCCTTTCCAGGATTCGCCATGTACCTGCTTACAAGACTTACTGCATATGCTATGTCGGGTCTTGTACAGACCATAGCATACATCAAAGAACCAACTATATTAGCATATGGGATGCTGTTCATATAGGTTCTTTCGACATCAGTACTGGGACATTGATCAATGCTCAGCTTGAATTGAGGGTTTGTTGGAGTCACAACAGGCTTTGAATTCGACATACCAAACTTGTCAAGAATCTTTCGTAGGTATGCCTCTTGAGATAAGCATAATTTCGACTGCTTTCTATCTCTTTGAATGTCAATTCCAAGAATCCTAGATGCAGCTCCCAGATCCTTCATGTCGAACTCCTTATTGAGTTCAGCCTTCACCCTCATTACATCTTCGACATTGTTGCTTGCTATCAGAATATCATCAACATAAAGCAACAAAATAACAAATGAATTTTCAGGTCGAAATCTGGAGTAAACACAATGGTCGAACTGACTTCTAATGAAACCTATGTGTTCCATGAACTTGTCGAATCTCTTATTCCACTGTCGAGGAGATTGTTTAAGTCCATATAAAGATCTCTTCAGTTTGCACACATAATCTTCTTTCCCCTTTTCGACATACCCTTCAGGTTGCCTCATCAGGATTGTTTCATCTAAGTCACCATACAAGAACGCAGTCTTCACATCCATTTGTTCCAGTTCAAGGTCGAACTGAGCCACCATGGCAAGCAACATTCGGATGGATCTGTGCTTCACAACAGGGGAAAATACATCATTGAAGTCGACACCTTCTTTCTGAGTGAAACCCCTTGCGACTAATCTTGCCTTGTACCTCTTCGACATTACTCCTTCAATTCCTTCCTTAACTTTGAAAATCCACTTACAGCTGACTAACCTTGCTCCAACAGGTTTCTTGATTAGTTCCCAAGTGTGATTATCATGGAGAGATTTCATCTCATCATGCATGGCCTTTAGCCATTCAGTCTTCATTCGACTCCTTATAGCTTCCTTATAATCTCTAGGTTCTTCGTCTAGAACTTCACTTGCAGAGATTAAGGCATAAGCTACAAGATCTGCATATCCAAGTCTCTGAGGTGGTTTTATGACTCTTCTTTGCCTATCTCTCGACAATAGGTAGTCATCAACAGTTTCCTCAACATCATCAGAATCTTCTGTTTCTTCTTCGACTTCATCTGGGATACGCATTTCAGCATCAACATGCTCCACCTCAACAGGAATCTCTACCTGTTCCAGCTCTTCGTCAACATCATCAGTTTTCTTGAAAACCATTTCAGTTTCATTGAAAACTACATCTCGACTGGTGATACACCTCCTGTGACCTGGCTCTAGGCACCATAGCCTATAAGCTTTTACTCCTTCAGGGTATCCCATAAACATGCATTTCAGAGCTCTAGGTTCGACCTTGTCTTGCCTAATGTGAGCATAGGCTACACAGCCAAATACTCTTAGTTTGTCGAGATCTGGTGGATGTCCCGACCAAACTTCTTCAGGTGTCTTCATATCTAACGCTGTCGAAGGACATCTGTTTATCAGATATGCTGCTGTCGAAACAGCCTCAGCCCAAAACACCTTCTTTAATCCCGCACTAGTCAACATGCATCTAACTCTCTCCAAAATAGTTCGATTAAACCTTTCAGCCAAACCATTTTGTTGTGGAGTACCTGCGGTAGTTCTGTGCCTTGCAATACCAGAGGCAACACAAAAACTGTCGAACGCCTCATTGCAAAACTCAAGGCCATTGTCGGTTCTCAACCTCTTTACCTTTCTGCCAGTTTGATTTTCGACAAGAGTCTTCCAACTTTTGAAATTCTCAAAAGTTTCATCCTTAGTCTTCTGGATGAATACCCATAACTTTCTGGAATAGTCATCTACTATGGATAGAAAATACTTTGCTCCTGAATGTGATGGACACCTTGCAGGCCCCCAAAGATCAGCATGGATGTAATCAAGGGATCCATGTGTTCTTTGTTTGCCTTTGTTGAACTTCATTCTACAGGACTTTCCAAGTACACAGGGTTCACAAAACTTCAGCTTTTCGACTTTGTCTCCACCAAGCAGATTTTGTTTCCCTAATTCGACCAGACCCCTTTCACTGACATGGCCCAATCTCATGTGCCAAATTTCTGTTTTCGACAAAGGTTTCGTGGATGCAACATTTGTCGAACCACTTACAACTTCAGCCTCAAGGGTATACAAGCCTTGTTTCTTCACGCCTCTCAAGACTTCCTTCGACCCTTTCATGACTCTTAGGATACTTTTCTCTCCTTGAAAAACATATCCTTTCTTGTCGAATTCACCAAGAGAAATCAAATTTCTCTTCAAATCAGGTACATACCTGACTTCAGTCAACAATCTTATTGACTCATCATGGAGCTTGAATCTTACAGATCCAACGCCTGCAATCTTGCAAGCTTTGTTGTTTCCCAGCAATACAGATCCACCATCTTGATCACATAATTCCTCGAACAAGTCTTTGTTTGGAGTCATGTGCCAAGTGCATCCAGAATCCATAATCCATTCCTTCGACGAGTTTTTGCTTGAAACCACAAGAACATCAGATGATTCGAAATCATCTTGGACAATAGCTGCGTTGCCATTATCCTTACCTCCATGATCTTTCAGGCGTTCAGGGCACACCTTTCTTGTGTGACCTACTTTCTTACAGTGATAGCATCTAATACCAGATGCATCACCACTATAAGACTTCGACTGATTTTTACCTTTCCTCTTGTCGAATTTTCCTTTAACAGCCAAACCTTCACCAACCGTCGAAGGTTTATGCTCCTTACGTTCGTTCAAGTCCTTAGAGTACAAAGCTGATTGAACTTCTTCAAAGGTCAGGGACTCTCTTCCATACAAGAGGGTTTCTTTGAAGTGAGCATGTGATCTGGGCAAAGCGCACAATAATAACAGCGCTTGATCTTCATCATCAATCTTTACATCAATATTTTCAAGATCAAGAATCAGCTTGTTGAACATATCCAACTGCTCAGCCAACACTTTGTCTTCAATCATCTTGAATGAATACAAAGCTTGCTTCAGGTAGAGTCGATTTACCAGAGATTTGGTCATATACAAACTTTCAAGTTTCACCCATAACCCTGATGCCGTCGTCTCCTTTGATACCTGTCGAAGAACCTTATCACCAAGGCTCAACAAAATTGCGCTGTGTGCTTTCTCGATCATGGCCGTCTTCTCTCTTTCTGTTAGCGCAGCGTCCATCGCCGTCGCTCCCTTCAACGCTTCCAAGCAACCCTGCTGAACCAGTAGGGCTTTCATCTTTAAGCGCCATAGACCGAAATCATTCACTCCGGTGAACTTTTCAATCTCATACTTTGTTGAAGGCATCTTCTCCACGCTCACCGCACCAATTTGTTGTGAATTCAATGCCAATAACAAAGTATAGAATTAGGGAGAAGAATAAAGAACAAGGAAGAAGAACACAAGAATTGGTTATAACTGCTATTCTTTTACTTTCTCTTAGGAAACAAGATTACAAGTTTACAAGAATAACAAATAACCCTCTCACCCTATATTAGGATTTGCTGTTATGCAATGATGAGAGACTAGTATGCTATTTATAATAAAACCTAACATACTAACTAATGGGCTTTTTCCACAAGGCCCATTATACAAGCTAACTTAATAATCAAGCTAACTTAACAAATTAGGGTTTAAACACTAAAACCTAATTTAACAAGCATTCTTCGACAAATACATGCTAGACCCTTCTTCGACTACAGCATGTACTTCGATCATACTAGAGTTCGATCATACTAGAGTTTAGATGCCTTAGAATTATAGAACTTAAGGTTATGGTGTTTGACTAATTGTGTAGAAACATAGAGGTGTGTAGAATAATATGGATTATTACTATTATTATATTATTAGGATAATTATTATTATTTTATAATAATAATTTAATAATTATTTAATTGGGAAGACTAAGGTTATATTATTATTAGATTATAAGAGTAAGAATGAGGAAAAAGAGTCAGTACGTAGAAACAGAGAAAGAGAAGCGTATAAGAGAGAAGAGGAGAAAGAGCACTAGGATGCTATAGCAAGAAGTTTCATTCATAGGAATCAAGAACCGCGATAATCTAAGGTAAGTGGTGGATTCTAACTCTATAAGGGTTTGCCTAATGATGGGGTATGATAGAATTTAGGTTGTATAATCGTATGTTTGATTTCTCCATAATTGGTTGTTTTTGGGGGTTTTTCCTATTGATGAATTTTTGGTGAATTTGGTGTATTTTGATGTGATTGAATAATATGAATTGGTTAGAATTGGTAGATGAATATTGATGAATAATTAAACTGTTAAAAAGATGAATTTTGATGTGAAAATTATGAATTTTGGGTGTTGAAACATGGAAGATCGTAACCTGAAAGTTGCAGAATTTGCCACGGTTACCATATCAATGGTTGGAACGAGGTTTAGCTACTGTCCTGCAGTAACCGATTACCATAAGTGGGTAACTGGTTACTGTGATGAATTTTGAAAAGCAACGGGGCTACTGTCATGCGGTAACCGGTTCCCATAAATGGGTAACCAGTTACCACTGCTACTGACATTAATTTTTTGAAAACTTCTAAAATCCATAACTTTTGCCTTATGTGTCTGTTTGACGCACCGTTTGGACCGTTGAAAAGATAAAACAATTTCCTATCTTATAAAAATGACTTATAATACAGTATTTAATTATTTCATCAACATTGCTACCAATCTGTAAGTGTGTTTTGATTTGTATGCCATGAATTGTGTTTTGGTTAATTGCGATGATTGTTTTGATTGTGTGATACGAGATACATGACGAGGGCGATGACGAAGGCTTGTATTGGTGATATTGTGATGAGTATTAATGATAAATGTGAAGTATATTGTTGCAAGATAGTTTCTCATGCATTCATAAAGTGAAGGATTATATTGGCGAGCAAAGGCCTGTATTGGTGTTGTACCCCAAAATTTGACTTCCCATTTTCTTCAAGGCATTATTTCAAGGCTTCTCAAACACTCAAGATATTCAAGAGTTGACCAGTCAATGCTCCTCCTGAGCCAAAGGTCTATAACTAAGGTTTTTAGTTTCTCAAGGAAATTTGGGTTGCAAATGTCTCAAGTGGTTTCCATGATTCTCCATAGATCTTAAACAAGGTTCATGCCAAGTTTCAAGCCATACATCACAAGTTTGCTCAATCAATGGCTCAGATGATTGAAAATCAAGTGTATTGAGCAAAAAGTCAACTATGGTCAACATACAGTCAAACTTCAAGATTTTTTGTCAACATCAACATTTCTAGGTGATATTCATCATTTAATCAAGGGTTGATCATGATTCCCCAAGGAAATCTCTCAAATCATCAAAAGTCAAGAATTATCAAATTAGGATTTCCTTAGGAGAAGTCAACTGAACTTTCACCAAGCATAACTTTCACATTCTTCATAAACTTTTCTCCAACCAAAGACAATATTGAAGAAAATTCAATTCTCTACATCTTTGTTTTAATTCCCAAGTCCAAAAAATGCTTCATTTGAAAGATATGAGATAATACATTATAGGTCATTTTCAAAAGTCAACAAAAGACACTTTTTGTCAAGACAACTTACATCAAGATAATATCTCTAAATGCAAAAATGATCAAAATAGAAAGTGTAGAGGACATCTTTAGCTTTCCAAAAAGTCTAGAATCACCTTCAAAATATGAAAATTGATCAAGTTATGAGTTGCACAAGCTTGGGAATTTTGAGGAAATTCATGAAATGCAAGATGAGCAAAATTGAATTTTTGAACTAATGAGCCTAATTTTTGATGTCCAAACATATTCACAACACCTTAGAGGACCTCTAAAAATAATTCACACATTTTTAGAATTTTTATTTGTTTTATTTGAATTTTTATTCATTTAAAATAAATAAAATCAAATAAAAATGTAAACCATGTTTGAAGGCTTGAGCCTTTTGTTTTCAGTCCAGTACAGGCCCATACAAACTCATGACAGCATGTCCAGATTCGTGCAAGCCAAAATGGAAAGAAATATATCAAGTTTGACAAGTTTTAAAGTTGTTTTATCTTGTTTTATTAAGGCCATCATGGCTTGGTTTTATACCATATTTGTCAGCCACATTCATCCCTCAATATAATGCAAACAAATCAGAAGCAAATGGACACGAAAGCCACACCATACAAGCTCTCCAAAAATTCTCAAAAATTTCAAAAGAAGTGTGAAATCTGAAACCTAAGTTTCATCCCTTCTCAATCGCAACTAAGCCTTGAAACCATCTCCTGGACGCTCATAAGGTAGGTAAGGGTAAGTTTCAATGGTTCCCCGGGCCTGAATCGTGATATCTCTCTTTTCCATTTTACATTTTGTTCATCATTCATATTTTCAAAATCACGTGTTATTTTTTATTTCTAACCACATATTTCATCATAATTTGTTGTTTAGAATAGGTTTGGATCAAAAGCATGAGGTTTTAACGCCAAAACTGCATTTTTCCATGGCTAGGGAAAAACACTTATGTGTCCTTGTATCCCTATTTCTAGGCCACCTCATACAAAATGGACATCACCATTGGATTCAGAGAATGCCTTTTAGGGGGGTTAGGGTTAATTTGGGGCTTTGATTCTCTTTGTTTTGTAGGTTTTAAATTTTTGGCCATCGGAGAAGAAAGAGTTGACCACCGTGAGAGGTGGTCTGACTCGCCTGAGAATCGCGTGGCACATTGAAGCACTTCGATTGTTTGATTCAAATGATAACAGCCCACTTGAGTGTCTGTGTTTCGCTTATCTGGCATTAACACACGTTTTACATTATATTTGTGTTTGCATGTTTCCTATACCGGATGTATAGCTACCCCAGTAGAAGCGTGTGTCTTCTTAAGGCATTCCTATGCTTGGTCGTGGGTTCGAGCCAGACATGGGACATTTTTTTCATTTGTTTCATTTTAATTACAATTCCGGTGCAAGCGAGTTTACAACGCGCATGGTAGACGTGAGGTTTTGACCTTCAGATCTTAAAAGTTTCAGATCCAACGCCTCTGGTGAAATCGCCATGGTGAACCCCAATGAACCAGCCACACTGGATCAAACACAATCTCTTGAACTCATTTGTTTTGGGCTTGGCTTTTCTTTTCTTTCCACACCCCAATACGCTTTGTAGCGCTGGCCCATAATTTTTTTATTGTTTGTTTTAATTTAATTATTCTTTTAATAACTTTTTTTTAATAATAAACCCATAAAATAAAAAAAAGAGGTTAAATTTAGGTTTTCTTGATTAAATTAATTTTCACAAATAAAATTAATTAATTTCATCACTTTGTTTTTTAATTTAAATTAGGTTTCATAATTAAATCATTTTTATAAATAAAAATAACAAAAAACCATTTTTTTCTAATCTTATAATTTTGTAGGGTTTTCTAGATACCTTTTCTCTCTTCAATCTCCGCGCATTTATTTACATTTTCGCATTATTTTTTTTCATAATTTTTGTAATTGCCCATAGTTTGTAATAGATAATTAGGACCCTTTATCCTTTCCTTCCCCAATTTTTGGTTTTTATTCCCCCCATCCCCGAAGTGATGTAATAGCATAGTTTACTTCCCGCACTTTTACTTTTTGCCCTTATGTATATATCTAATTGCTAGATTAAATAGGCGTGCATGGGAAGATTTAAAAGCAAATGGTAGAAAACCTAACATCTAAGATAAACATAACTAAAACAAAAAACACTTTGCACACGCACACCTCTAAGGTACACACATTTGTTGCCTTCGGAAAAAAACAGTCACGTCCCTCAAACATAGGGATACCATTATCAAAGACCCTCGGTTAAAAATTATCATAAAGATCATAGTCCCTCGAAGACCCTTCGATGCTACCTTCGGTAAATGATCTTGTCCCTTGATGTTGCCTAAGAATACATGATGATAGTCCCTTTTAATTGCTAAAGATATCTGTTGTACCCCAAAATTTTCCCTCTCACTTTATTCAAAACATGCTCCTAGAGGTCCTCAACTAGCCCAAGGATACCTAAGGATTGACCAGACAAATCCTCATCCTAAGACAATGAGCCTCAAACTAGGGTTTCCATTTTCATTAAGATGCTTGAGTTCCAAGGGTACCAATTGGTCTCTATTGCCCTAATATGTCCTCAATATCATTCATGTCAAGTGTCACTCCTTGCACAAGAAGTTGGCTCAGTCAACTGCTCAAATGCCTAAAAATCAACTATACTGGGTCAAAAGTCAACTATGACCCTCATGCAGTCAAACTTCAAGATTTATGGTCAACATCATCATTTTTAAGTAAAATTCATCATTTGATCAAGGGCTGATCATGATTCCTCAAGGAATGCCCCAAATTCATCAAAACTCAAAAGTTGCTAAATTAGGATTTCGATAGGAAAAGTCAACCAAACTTTAACCAGACATAACTTTCTCGTACTTTATTATAAATTTCCCATACAAGGCTCATTTTGAAGAGGATTAAATTCCCTACAACTCATCTTCATCCCTCAAGTTCAAGAAATGCACTCATGAAAAGATATAAATTCAGACATTATAGCTCCTTTTCAAAAGTCAACAAAAACACCTTTTGGGTCAAAGCTTCGTACATGAGCATGGAAGATCCAATTGAGATGAAACCAAAAGGGTTGTTTATAGGAAATCCTAATGTTTCTAAAAAGTCTATGAACACCCTCTTAGGGTTAAAATTGAGGGAGATATGTATTGTCAAAGTTGACCAATTTTTGGAAATGTGCATGAAGTTAATATTGATCAAAATGATTTTTTTTCCAAATGGGCCCATGTTTTCTTGTTTGAAACTTGTTCCTAAGATGGCCCACGACCCCTGAGATTATCCACCTATTGTTTTATTATTTTTATTATTTATTTTGATTTTTATCCATTTAAATCAAAATAAATTAATTTAAATAGTAGAATAATGAAATAAAATCCAAGATTTGATTTTATGAGCATATTATGAGTCAATGAACAGCTAGAAAATAAAAAAAATTCGTGCAAAAGCTAATTGATTGGAAAAGTTCTTAATTTGGCTTGTTTTAGAAACAAATCATACAATGCAAAGAATGAAATCAAATCTCCATAATTTGCAAAGATATGATCAGTTTTTGTTGACCTAAATCATTCTATCATATATATATAGTTTTTTGATTAGGGTTTATTTTACCGCTTTTTATTTACTGTTTATCCCCAAGTTTTGGTTATATAACCCCCTCCCTGAGGCGTTATAATAGTTAGGACTTTAATTTCTCGCACTTTTAAATTTCTGCAACTATGAACTGTCTAGATGTATGGATAATAGGCTTGCATGGAAAAGACAAATGAAATTAAAACGGTAGATAACCCTAATTGTGCAAAGATAAATAAATTGAAATCAAACACATGCACATGCTATCTCCTAGGGTTTGCCTCACTTCGGTTTCCTTCGGTAAACGGTCATGAAGTATAGGGAATTTTAGTGGTCGTCCTCCAGTCCTGAAAGATCAAAATGACCCATTCGAATGTTGCCTCGGAAAGATCTTTAGGACTTTAGGATAACTACTAAGGTTTCCTAACTGTTGCTTTTGTGACCATACTTGTCCCTTTGATTGTCCCTTAAAACTCCAACTATGGGGCTACCTACTCCTTAATAGTAGGATAGCGCTATCTAAAGGAAATGAGAACGAATAGTCTTTTTCGAGTAGGTAGAAAATCTTAAGTACTTGATCAAAACAATAAAAAGCTCTTTTACACAAACACTTTCAAAAGAGTTTTCGAAAATAACTTCGTCACACTCTTGAGGACAGATACAAGGGTTATCACGAAGTTAAACAAAAACTTTTTGAAACATACACAAGCAATTTCAAAATGAGCAAGTACCTAAGAGCCCGTGGAAAACCACGGATAGAAAGGGTGCTAACACCTTCCCTTTCTATAATCTACCCTTCATACTCAGAAACAACTCGAAAAATGTTTTTTATGTTCTTTTTCCTTTTCCTTTGTTGGATGAAATAAAAGTCGGTGGCAACTCTTGCTTACCGCAACATTTGCAAACAAAAAATGAAAACTAGTATAACAGTCGGTTCTGCCCCCATATCACAGAACTGACGACTCTGCTAGGGATTTTGATTTATAAAATGGGGTATACCTTAGGATCTAGGTCATTTTAATTGCTCCTCTTGCTTGTCTTGATTGATTTACTTTTATGGGTATCCGCTTGGGTTGTTTGGATCCTAAACCCAGATCGGGGAATTCCTTTTAGGTAAATAGCAATAAACTGTGAGGGAACTGTGCAGGGTATACCGACACGGTTGAAGTAGTAGCTACATTGATGCGAAACTTTGGTTGGTACCGGTAGCCCTTGAGTCAATCAAGGAGAATACGGGGCCGCTGCGTGGTGTCATAAAGCATCGACTGACCTTAGAACCTTTAAGTACATAACTTGGCCAGTAGGACATAGCGAGATGGCCGACTTTGGTGTATTCCCAAGGTTGACAGATACTCGATGCTACACTCATTGAGTTTTAACTCATGATTTTGTTTGGTTGCGAGTCAATCACCTATTGAACGAAGCTTGGAGGAAAGATCAGTGATATTGAGATCCCTTAGAACCCAGTTACTATTTATATGACTGGTTGAAACCAACTAAACTTCAAGATGGTATTTACCTACAAACCCCATGCAAGCCTAAACCTAAGGCTGCTTGTGTGACTTGTTTGCCTTCATTGTCTAACAAATTGAATTCTTTGCAGGGTTGTGTTTGTCACCTTACATCTTTGCTTAATGCATAGCTTACACATCATAACATCATGCCACAATATTTCCTTAACCATTTCAAGGATCTCAAGGGTTTGTGATGCAGATTATGGTCAATCAGACGTCTAGCAAGGGGCAAGGGGATTTATTTTCCTCTAGCCAATACCGTCAAAAAACCAAAACACGACAATTTGAGTCAGGGGCTATGACCCACTTGATATGGTGAGCTTGACTCTCGTAGAAGGACTCTCAACGATACAAAGTTCTTCAATTAAAGCTGCAAAATTCAACTTCTGACATTTCTTGTTTACCCCGCGAAGTCCTTGAAATCATTGCATACGCATATCATCCATGACATTACATAAACAGGTACCATAACAGGTTTCTCATCTTCTTCGCTGTTTATTTCAGCAGTAATGTCTTTTGAACAAAGCATCAAGGACCTCCAGACACAAAATGCCCAATTTCAGCAAATGTTCGTAGCCTTAGCTAAGGGGCAGGGAGATCTGAAGGCCCTTATTCCGAAAGAGAAAAAGAAGAAGAAGAAGAAGATGAAGAAGACCGTTGGTGTCCTGGATCTGGGCAGAAGATTTAGGGGATCGTTGAAACAAACACTTGATTTGACCTCTTCATCCAAAGAAAGGGAGAACCAAGAGGGCGAAACAAGGGAGAAAGACCCTGGTCCAGAAGTTTCTGATAATGACACAAACTACAACAATGAACAGTATCCTCCCACTGAGGATAGATACAAACAATTAGAGGATCGTCTGAGCACAATGGAGATCCAGAGAATACCAAGGATGGATTTTGAGGAGCTGGGTTTGGTGTCTGAGGTGGTCATCCCACAAAAGTTTAAGGCTCCAGTTTTTGCAAAGTATGACGGCGTGTCTTGTCCCAAGCTTCATCTCCGTTCTTATGTGAGGAAGATTCAGCCTCACACTGCTGATAGGAACTTGTAGGTCCATTTCTTTCAAGACAGTCTGTCCGAGACTCAACTTAAATGGTTCTATCAACTGGAGGGGACCAATGTTCTCAATTGGGAAGATTTGGCTGCTACTTTTTATAAGCAGTATCAGTATAACGTTGACCTTGCCCCTACTCGTACTCAACTCCAGAGTATGTCCATGGGTGCAAGTGAAGGTTTCAAGGACTATGCGCATAAATGGAGAGATCTGGTAGGGAAAGTCCAACCCCCTTTGTCTGATAGGGAGTTAGTTGACATGTTTCTCGGGACGCTGTCTGGTCCATTCTTCAATCACTTGATTGGTAGCTCCTCAGCTAGTTTCACCGAGCTGATATTGACTGAAGAAAGGGTAGAAACGGGGATCCGGAGTGGCAAGATCCAGAAAAATACCTCTTTGAGTACAGAGAAGAAGTCATTTGGTGGAAAGAGGGAAGCCAATGTTGTGCACGGCCAGAAGGGGCGTAGCAAGGCAGACTACCAACAAATTGTGGGGGCAGTGCTGATCTCTAATTCGGCACGTGCACAATGACCACAACAACGAAATAACCAGCCAAGGGTAGAAAGACCTTAAAGGCAGTTCACCCAAATCAACATGCCATTGTCACAAGCATTGCAACACATGTTGAAGATGAATTTGATTACGGTGATAAACCCTCATTTGAACCCTAAGACTTCCTCTCCAAACTACAATCCGGATGCAAGGTGTGCTTATCATTATGGCAGCCCAGGGCACGATACTAACGATTGTTGGGCGCTGAAATACAAGATTCAGAATATGATTGACGCCAAGGAGATCGAATTCGACCCTCCGGAGGCTCCCAACATGATCACTGCTCCCTTGCCAAAACATAGCTGAGATTGAAAGCATTTTTGTTCATTTGAATTATCAAGTTGTATTTTCTTTGCTTATTCAAACAATTATTGTCATGTCAAAACTTTGTTATTTCATTAATGCATTACACATGTTTGTCTTGAATTAATCTGTTTTCACTATGCTTAAACTACTTTATACTTCCTTTTCGTGATATTTAACTCTCGATTAAAAGCTCTAGGCCTTAGAGGGAGTATGACGAAAACGATACCACAATCTCTATAATATGCTTTTGAACAGACCCCGCTGATGATGTACGGGCATTGTTTCAAATCCCAAATAATGGAGTTATAAGGAAGATAATCCCTAGTCAACCCCTTTGAGCCAAATAAGTAGGAGTTTTTCTTTCACACAAATTAAAACCCTTAATCATAACCTGGGGTAGGGTAGTTTTCTCAGTTAATTCAGGTGCGCATTCAGTCGCAATCTGCCGCTTCGTACATAATGAATGGCATCAAAGACGTCCTTCTAAAATAAAAGACGGTGATGGTTCCGTATAATCATCAGGACAAGCAGTCATTATCTCTCGAAATAAAAGCCCATTAAGTCAAAACCTATGAAGGAGACTTAAGAAAAAACTGGGGCATCCCGCTGACTATAATCATAAAAGAAACAGTTCAGGAAAAAAATAGGGATAGTAAAATAAAAAAAGAAAGAGGTATTATAAATCCTCGACAAAAAGATGACTGCCTATTCAAAATAAACTTTCAGTATCCAAACCATCACCGGAACATTAAGGACAGTACTCCAGGACTCAACTGGGATTGTAAACACGCAATTAACTGAGCATAGGACTGAAGGACATCATGAAGAACGGGTGGGTACAAATAAATTTTGAGCCTTTATCCTTTGTTTCTTAAATCGTGAACCAGGCCACGCTATAACCCTTAAAAGTCCTAGCTGAAGCATGGGTTAGTTCGAAAGCATACTGTTACAAAGGTATCCTGACTCCCGTAGGACTTGTTACGAATCCTGAGTTGATATCACATTCTTGCAAATTTTGTTTTACTACAAAAAACACATTTTAAAAAAAAAATCTTTTTCAAGACAGACATGAGTTTTGCATTCTTTAAATGACATTGTTTGCATATGACTAATTGTTTGACAGCTGAGAAATCCGCATGATGGATATTCAATGAACATACATCCTCTCAATGGACAGAATCACCTCAGCGGGAAAGACACTTCCAATAACAGGTCTTCCATAAGCAAGGGGCATGACATGATGTCTAATACACCTAGGGCAGTCTCTCCAAAAGTGCCAAATAACTAGGGGCAGATCTCCATCTGAATCACTTGGGGGATGACGTACGCATTCCAACAACGAATTAGGTGCCATCAAGAAAACATTTTGACAGCACTATAACACAACACTATAGACAGTGACAACTCCCTACATCCTGAGAGCATGGACATAGTCGGAAAAGACCACGCATGAAAAAGACCCGCTAGGTCGACAGGCCTAGGAAAAAACAAGGGCATCCCGGCGAACCAAAGAGGTTCGGAAAAAAGTTAGGGATATACATGTGAAAAACTTTACACCCGGCAAGTCGAAAACCTGAAAAGGCGGCTTGATCAAAAAAGGGTATCCCAGTGGACTGAAAACCCGAAAGGGCGGTCCAGGCAAAAGTTAGGGATCAAAGCATACAACTATGTCCCGTCATCTTGTCACTTACCTATCAGTAGAAGATTTATTATTCTGATCGGCAGTTACCAGGCACCTCATGAGTTGGGATAACACTCAAGCTATCCACAAAGCCTCTGCAGATACTTTCTCCAGCAAGTACAGGGGTAGAAAACTCTTGATGCAAAGTCATCGTTGTATCCTCAACATGCGCCCCTGTGACATGTGTACTCCCCACAGAGTAAAGGTAATCAAAACATTGATATCAGCTTCCCCAAAACAGGAAGTACTCTCCCCAGCCAGGTTCCTTCAGAACTCTAACATCTATATTCCCCAGCCGAATTTCATAATCGCAAGCAGTTCATAAAGTTGTCTCCCAAACAGAGCTTTATTTCCCTGAATACAAAAGCTCAATCCCCAACAGAGCCTATTACTTCGACTACGGAAGTTCACCTTCCAACAGAGTTATTTCCCTGCAGATTTATTCTCAAACAGAGTCTCTCCCCGGCAAAATATCCATAAACAAGGAGCGAATCTCCAGCATAGTCATCTTCGTTCACCATCCCCAGCGGAAGTAGAAGAACCATTGTTTTCTACAACAGTCATGAATGCTATTTCCAATACTCTCCAGCAGCAATCAAGGATTTATTTTCCCAGACTCGGATATGTCACAATAACATCTTGTGTTCATACATCATGACATGCGCACACCTATTGCATAACATCATAATATCATTTATTTTGAGAATATCATCAAACAATACATTTCATGCATCACATATAATTAATCTTGTACCTTTTTAGGAAAGATGGTTATCATCAACAATTTCTAGCAGGTCCAAGATTAGCTCCTGAAAGTAAACAGAGTAATCATTTGCGCAACCAAATGCAGCTTTACACGGGTTTGTCACGAAGCAATCTTACACAGATTTCTCTTATATACAGCTTCACACAGGTTTATACTGAAAAATCTTACACGGGTCCCTTCTCATACATTTCCAAATAAAGTTTCACACGAACTCATCATGAAGTAGCCCTACAATCCAGGTTCCTTCCCATATCCCTACACGGACTTATCCCAAAGTAACCTTACCCAGGTTCCTCCTGAAGTTTTACACAGACTTAACCCGAAGTAACCTTACCCAGGTTCCTTCTGAAGCCCTACACGGACTTATCCTGAAGTAACCTTACCCAGGTTCCTCCTGAAGTTTTACACAGACTTAGCCCGAAGTAACCTTACCCAGGTTCCTTATGAAGCCCTACACAAACTTATCCCGAAGTAACCTTACCCAGGTTCCTCCTGAAGTTTTACGCGAACTCATCACAAAGTAACCTTACCCAAGTTCCTTCTCGGTCCCGATGTAGTTTTACCCAGACTCATCCTGAAGCAACGTTACTGTGATACGGTGGTAGAACCGACTATTTTTATTGGTTTGCATTTTTGCGTTTTTGTTTGCAAAATGTCGCGGTAAGCAAGAGTCGTCACTGACTTTTATTTCATCCAGTCATGGAAAAATAAAAAGAACAGAAAAAACCTTTTTTTGAGATATTCTGAGTGCGAGGGGTAGATTATAGAAAGGGATGGTGTTAGCACCCTTTCTATCCATGGTTTTCCATGGGCTCTTAGGTACTTGCTCATTTTTCAAATTGCTTGTGTGTGCTTGTTTTTGAAAATGT
The DNA here is from genome assembly GCA_948472305.1 of Vicia faba. Classification (NCBI taxonomy): domain Eukaryota; kingdom Viridiplantae; phylum Streptophyta; class Magnoliopsida; order Fabales; family Fabaceae; genus Vicia; species Vicia faba. The sequence continues at coordinate 794,481,844 of OX451740.1, read as the reverse complement.
TTTACTTCGTGATAACCCTTGTATCAGTCCTCAAGGGTGTGACGAAGTTTGTTTTGAAAATTGGTTTTGAAAGGTGTTTGTGTGAAAAGTTTTGTTGAGCAAGTACTTAAGATTCTACCTACTCGAAAAAATATTGTTCGTTCTCGTTTCCTTTAGACATCGCTATCCTACTATTTAAGGAGTAGGTAGCCCCGTCGTTGGAGTTTGTAAGGGACGTTCGAAAGGGACAAGTACAGTCACCAAAGCAACAGTTAGAAAACTTTAGTAGTAACCCTAGAGTCTTAAGATCTTTCCGAGGCAACATTCGAATGGGACATTTTGATCTTTTAGACTAGAGGGCAACCACTAAAATCTCCTATGCTTAATGATTGTTTACCGAAGGCAACCAAAGTGAGGCAAACCCTAGGAGTGAACATGTGCATGTGAATTTTTCAGTTATTTAGTCTTTGCACATTAGGTGATCACCATTTTAATTTCAAGTAATCTTCTCATACAATCCTATTAACCATGCATCTAACAGTTAAATATTTGCAGGAATTTAAAGTGCGAAAAATAAACCTAGCTATTACAAGGCTTTGGCAGTTACATAATCATCTTGACTGAAAATAAAAATACGGATGTTTAAAACCCTAATTACTATTACAACCTCGAAACAGTTACAATAATAATAAAAAAGAATTAAAATGCGCGTGGCAAATTAAATGCGAGAATGGTTAAAAAACCCTAAAAATCTAATTGATGAAAATATTTAAGTTATTTTGGAGAAAAGAGTTAATTAGTTTTATTTACAAAAATAATTAAATTAACCTAGTTTTCTAATTATTTTAATTATGAAAAAAAGAAATTAAATTAACCTAATTTACTAATTAAATTAAAATAAATATTTTATAAAAAAAAGATCTTTTTGTAATTTTTGTGATTTGTTGATTTTATGATAAATTAAAAAAAGTAATTAATTTTGGTGAAAAATAATTTAAACAAATTAATTAAAATAAAAGAAATAAAAAAAAGAATTGAAAATGGGTCTGTGTTGTGCTGAATGGGGGGTGCAATGTTGAAACAGCTGGGCCCAAGATTGATGGCCCATCCCGCGCTAGATCCCATGTGCTGATCTTCTGAGGGTGTACCATACTCCTTCACTGCAGGAGGCGTTAGATCTGACTGATGAGGAATCCACTGGATGGATGATGGAGTCGTATGGTGAGTGACCCGTTGTCGCGCGCGGATCAAAACGAATGTTTTTGCGAAACGGTAATATAGCGACAATTGTAACTCGAATATTGTTCTCACAAGGAATCTTGATTTTATTAACTGAAGGTAAATCGAATTGGGGGGGTTTGGTTTGGGTTCAAAAATGAAAATGCAAAATAAGCGCTTAAAATAAGTGATTCTCGAAATAAGCTAAAACGAACCAATCTACTGTATCGACTTCCGACTTATCATCGATCCCTGTAAAATCCCAATTCCCTAACGGGTCCGTTCCTATTCGATCATAAAAGCTAGTGACAAGCGCAATAGCAATTGAACAATGTTTGTCCCTAAATTTTGAGTAAAGCAAACAGATAAAAACTATTGCGAATTAAGGAAACGCAACATGATCGGACGCAATAATGCAAAAGCTACACTAATCACGAATTTGATTCAGGATCATCAATCAACAATCGAATCTAAGAATTTTGTCCTATAACAACAATCAAATTAAACAAATAATTGAAATTATAAGAAAGATTCAAAGGAAACAAAATAAATTGGGATTTATAACAACCTCAAAGTGGAATTCGAATACAACCGATTGATTCTTGGAATTTAGTTCTCCATGGATGATTCGTACAAAGCCATAGTTTTCTCGTGAACAATATTTTTTCTCGTCAAAAGTGAATACCTCCATAGTACACGGCTGTTTTGGGGTATAGTGAAACATGAATTTCCGGTTACAACCCAACTGGGTCAAAAATATAACCCAAGCCCATTACAAATGACCCAAAACAAGAAATATTTCTAAAGCTGCAACTTCAACGAAATTTTTGTCCCTGCTACAGTCCTATTCAGCTCTCGACTTCTGAATGAAAATCGTAGCTCTTTCTCTTAGCTTTCCAACGACTAGTAGCACGCCTCATTCCGACTCTTGAAGCTCAAGTTATGAATTTATTCGCGAAAGCTGCTAAAGCTGAAAATAAAGTGCGAAAAATAAATAAGTGCAAAAATACAATAAAAAGGAAAAATAACCAAACTAAAACATAGAAATGCATAAGTATAAATATAGAGGAATATGCGTCAAAATGCACTGATCAAATTCCCCCACACTTGAACTTTTGCACTCCGAGCAAAATTAAAATAAAACAAAACAAAGAAAACACAAACACATAATTGGCTACTCATTCTAGGCCACAAACTTTTCTTTGGTTAAGGTTGCATAAATAGGTACTAATCTTTCATACTAAGGATATCGTAGGAACACTAATCTTGCCTCTTGAATATATAAACCAATTCGAATCATATTATTATGCAAAAGCCTAACTTACTCATCCTCTTTCTTTCTCTTTTTCATTCAGGCACAATCACATTAAGCTCGTTATCTCCACATACTCATAGCAAGGTGATCAGTTAGTGACTCTGATCCTTTTTGCATGGGGTTCTGGTACTTACATAGCATAACCATTGCTTACTCAGTTGTAGTTGCGGGGGATCGGACCGTAATCCGCCCTACTAAGTTCAGTACCAGAAACCGTTGAACCAACTAACAACGAGTCTTATTATCAACTTTTTTTGTAGGTTCTACGACCGTTGGTTTAAGTGACCAGGTGAGAGTCACCAAACTTATAAGGCGCATTCCTTTTTATTTTTTTTAATTTTTTTTTCAAATTTTTTTCCAGAACACTCACTTATATTCATCGGCTTCCTTGCATAGAGTGTGTGTGAGGTAGTGTTGACTGCTGAAATAAACTACTCAAGGGCTGTCAGAGAATGAGAATTCAAGGCTAAAAACATAATAAGAATTCAAATCAATTTCCATATGCAGGAGACTTACAGTGTTAAGACGATAACGATCTTGTGAACTTTTCCCAAGTCTCCACAACTATCATCAGATTAATCTCTAACCCAGAACTTTCAAAAAGATGCAAATTTTTTTATATTTTTTTATTTTTTACTTTTATAATTGAAAACAAAACAAGAAAACAAGAAACAAAAACAAATAAAACAAAGGATTCCCTCCCCCACACTTAAAACAAGCATTGTCCTCAATGAAAGGACATAACTATTAAAGTAGAGAGAAGAGAAGAAAAGCTCCTTGATTAAGTTTCAGAGTAGTTGGGTGCTTCCAAAGAAAGATCTTCTATGGTTGCATCTTCAGCTACTTCACTTTTATGGAATAGCTTTAGGCGCTGCCCATTGACCTTGAAAATTTTGTCAGTACATGCACTTTTAATTTCTACTGCACCATGAGGGAAAACATTAGTAACAACAAAAGGGCCAACCCATTTGGATCGGAGTTTCTCAGCCATAAGCTTAAGGCGGGAGTTAAACAATAAAACCTGTTGACCCACAAATAATTCCTTCCTAGAAATCATTTTATCATGGAAGTGTTTTGTTTTCTATTTATAAATCCTAGAGCTTTCATAAGCCTCTAGTCTAAGCTCTTCAAGCTATTGCAATTGGAGTTTTCTTTCAATACTTGCTTGTTACATCTCCAGATTACAAATCTTCACCGCCCAATAAGCACGGTGTTCTATCTCAACAGGAAGATGACATGCCTTACCAAAAACAAGTCGATAAGGAGACATCCCAATGGGTGTCTTGAAAGCTGTTCTTTGAGCCCAAAGTGCGTCTTCTAGACGACGGCTCCAGTCCTTCCTGTTTTGTTGCACCATTTTCTCTAAAACCTGCTTGATCTCTCTATTTGAGATCTCAGCTTGCCCATTACTTTGTGGGTGATATGCAGTAGAGACTCTATGCACAACTCCATACTTCCGGAGCAAAGCTTCCATGGTGCGGTTGCAGAAATGAGTGCCTTGGTCACTTATGATAGCTCGCGGTATTCCAAACCTGCAAAAGATATTAGACCTGACAAAATCTGGAACAACTCTAGAATCATTAGTCCTAGTGGGGATAGCTTCCACCCACTTTGAAACATAATCGACAACAAGTAAAATGTAAATGAAACCAAATGATACAGGGAAGGGACCCATGAAGTCGATTCCCCATACATCAAGTACCTCATAGAAAAGCATAGGCTGTTGAGGCATTTCGCTCTTACGAGTGATGTTTGTACCTGCTATCTGGCACTCTTTACAAGTGCGGTAAGTCTCAAAAGCATCTTTAAAGATAGTGGGCCAATAGAAACCTGAGTCTAGGATCTTTCTTGCAGTTATTTGCGGACCAAAGTGTCCTCCGACTTGAGATGAATGAGAAAAATTCAAAATAGATTCAATCTCATAGTCAGGGACACATCTCCTAATCACCTGATCACTACCAAACTTCCAAAGATATGGATCATCCCAAACATAATATTTGGCATCACTCTTGAGTTTGTGAATTTGTGACCTGGATGCACCTTGTTGTACCCCAAAATTTGCCCTCCCATATTCTTCAATATTTGGCAAGATCAAGCTTCAAAATCTCTCAAGGGTTGCACAGTCTAATTGCCTCCTAATACAGTCAAAATTGGGGTTTTGGTTCTTGCAAAGAAAATGAGGTTTTCAAAGGTCCAATCAAGTCCCACATACCTACACATATTGTCAAGCATCCATAGGTCAAGTTTCAAGACTCACAACATCAAGATGCACAGTCAAAAACCCTAATTGCTTCACAGTCAACTGCAGGGGCAAAATGGTCATTTGACAGTCAAAAGTCAAAATTTTGGTCAACATCTTATTTTGAAGCCAAAAACATCATTTGATCAATTCTTGATCATGATTCTCAAAGCATGGCTCAAAAAGTCTCAAGATGCAAAAGTTTTTATTTTTGGACAGTTGAAAAAGTCAACTGCAAATTGACCAAGGCATAACTTCTTCATGGTTTATCAGAAAAATCCCATCCAAAGCTCATTTTGAATAGAATGACATTTCCTACAACTCATCTTCACACTCCAAGTCCAAGAAATGCTCTCACAAAAAGTTATCAATTTCAACATTATAGGTCATTTTCAAAAGTCAACAAAAAGGCACTTTAAGTCAAAGACCATAACTTGAGATTGGTAAATCAAAATGACATGGGACCAAAGGCATTGGTTAGATTACTTCAAGACCTTTCCAAAATGTCCAAGAACATGTTCATAGATTCAAAATTGAGCAAGATATGCATTGGAGAAGTTGGGAAATTTTTGGGAATTTTGAAAAGTCAACTTTGCCTAAAACACTTCAAAATTGCTAATGGCCCTCAAATTCTTCCTTGAATCATTACACAAAGCCTATGCACGACCCATTGAGCTCAAAGGGATTTATTTTCTTATTTTTAATTAATTAATTGAATTTTTATTATTATTAATTCATTTAATTAGATTTAATTATGAGAAAATATCAAATCATGCTTTTTCAAATCTTTTTGTGCAACAAATCAAACTAGGGCAAGGTGGCAAGTCGTTTCACATTCAAAAAGGGAATATTTTCCATGATTGGCAAGGGTTCCAATGGCAAAAGATTGAAATTTACATAATTGAAAAATCAAAGATTCAAATCATAAATTCATGGATCCATGGGCTTGTTTTTGACCTAATTCTGATCACATACTTATGCATAACCTAAACCTATTCAAGCATACACGAAAAAGCTGCTGAAGCTGCATAACCAAATTGCAAAAAATTCAAGAAATTTGGGAAACTGAAATCATAGTTGCAGGACGTTTCAAAGCATAAAAAGTATTCCAACACGTTGCTGGACCTTCCAGGAAGCTATTGGCATCAAGAACAAGTCCCCATACTCCAAGAATCGGTAGAACAGAATCACGCTTTTCACAAACATGTCCATAATCGAATTTTAATTTACACGCATCGTTCATATGTTTTATTTATTGATTTGCACTAATAATGATCTTCTGAAGAGATTGGTACCGTTTAATTGGACTAACACTGCTTGTATCAAAATCTGCCATTGATGAAACCTAGGGTTTTAGAAGCTTCAAAATAGGGCTTTTCTATTATGGAAAAATTGGGCTTCCAAACTTATATGGATAGAATCAGAAGCTCAAGACGAAGCAAACCAACACCTCGCGCCCAATTTATTTAACCCATGGGCGTAATCGCTATTTTCACAGGTTCCACTTAGTGGGGGTTTAAAACCCCCGCTACTTGTTTTCTATTTGCAGGAAAAAGATGAAGAAGAAGCTGAGGTGTCCAGGCGTGATAGGAGCATTCAAATCTGGCGCGTAATTTTTTGTCTTATACCACTAACCATTGTTTTTGTATATTATATTTTCTATTCATTATGTATACAAATGCGCACAACAGCTCAATTGGCAAGGGACACGCTTGGTAAACGCTAGGACCTGGGTTCGATTCCCAGGTCCCCCCACATATTGCATAATTTTTATTTTAACGTGTTCATGTGCAGTAATGGTCCAGTGGTCCACCATACATACCCATGCTCATGCTTGCCAGATGGCCTTGACCCACAATCTGAAGGCCACAAAAGGAGGTCTATCATGTACCTCAGTCAATCAAGTCACACACAAGCGTGGAAAGTCAAACAGGCTTTGTCTACTGGGCCAAAATTACTTCAAAAAAACCTCCCCTTGGGCCTGATACCCCCCTGGTTTGCATCTTTTCAATTTTATTTTCTTTTATAATTATAATCCTTTTTAATTCTTTTTAATTATTTTATCAATTCACAAATAATTAATTTTCATGATAAAAAAATCAGAAACTAAAAAATGTTTTTTAATTAATATTTAATTTCACCATTTGAATATTTTTGTAAATAAATGTTAAGTAATTAATTTAGTTAAATTAGGTTTCAATTTTAACACTTTTTCTTAATAAATAAAAAATATGTAGAAATTAGGTTTTTGACATTTTCATCTTCTTCTTAATTAAATCATTTTCCTCATTATTTATCATTATTATTAACTATTATTTTTGTAAATAAACATGTAATTTAATTAACTAGTAAATTAGGTTAACTTCAATATTTTCATTAATATCAAAAATAATTTAGAATTAGGGTTCCATTTAATTTTAATTTTCTTTATTTCATTAAATACCAAAAACCTAAAAAAGCACTTTTCTTTAATTAAATAATTATTATGCATTAATTTAATTTAATTTCAAGCAAAAGGGTCCAACGCCCTCGAACGTTCAATTTTAATTTCTATCTCGCGCATTATTTTTCTTTTTGAACATTATGTAATTGCTTCCTTGATGTAATAGTAATTAGGTCTTTTTACTTTCCGCATTTTTATCAAACGGGTCTTTGTATTTTGGCGATGTATAGACCCGCGCCTTGTAATAGCGTAGCTTTATATTTCCGTCTTTTAACTTTTCCGCACTCTTAAAATCTAAATTGCATGAAAGAATGTATGGTTAATTAAAAACAAGCGTAGCTCACAAATGCATGATTAAAGATGAACTTAACATGAAAATAACACACAAATAGACACACCACTTCTAGGGTACGCCTCACCTGTTGCCTTACCTTCGAAACGTGGTCGTCGAGTATAGGACGTTTTAGTAAGTCCTTATGTCCATGATCCAGTTGCCTCGAAACGGTTGCCTCGGAATAAAAAAAGGATCAAGGGCATAAGGGTAGCTTCTAAGGTGTCCTACTATTGCTTCGGTGACCACACTTTGTCCCTACACTCGAATTGACCCGAACACCTCCAACGGTGGTGCTACCTACCTCTCAATGGTGGGATAGCACTACCTTAAGGACTTCTACACAGCCTAATTCCTTAGGGTAGGTAGATGACTCATAGATACTCGCTCTCTCTAAAAAACAAATCAAAACTCTTTTCACACTGACACTTTTCAAAAAGCTTTCAAAACAATTTTTCAAACACTCTTGAGGACTGATACAAGAGTTATTCCGAAATATTTCAAAGAAACTTTTTCAAACCCACTCACAATTGAAAAGCAAACATTTTGAAAACATAAAGAGAAAGTATCTAAGAGCCCATGGATAACCATGGATAGAAAGGGTGTTAACACCTTCCCTTTCTATAAATCTACCTCCCGAACCGAGAACTATTCTCATAAGGATTTTTGCTGTGCTTTTGTCCTTTCCATGTTGGAGAAAATAAAAGACGGTGGCGACTCTTGCTTCCGCGATATTTCGCGAACCAGCGTTAAACAGTCAGTTCTAAATCCACCGATCACACACCTATAGGAAAAACACCAGCAACAAGATGATTAACAATGTCAGCAAACCAAGGAGTTACCCCATGCAAAAGTAGAAGTTGCTCATCAGGAAAGTCGTCTTGAATGGGGAAATGATCTCCATCTCTTTCTATCATGCTCAAGTGATCATCCACTAAGTTCTCAGCTCCACTTTTGTCTTTAATCTCTACATTGAACTCTTGGAGCAACAACATCCACCGAATTAATCTTGGTTTTGCGTCCGGCTTCTTCAGCAAGTACTTTAAAGTTGCATGGTCAGTGAAAACAACAACCTTGGAACCTAGCAAATATGATCTGAATTTATCAAGAGCAAAAACAATAGCTAGAAGTTCTTTTTCAGTGGTAGTGTAATTTGACTGTGCAGAATCTAAAGTCCTAGAAGCATAATAAATAACATGGGCAACTTTTTCAACTCTTTATGCAAGGACAACCCCAACAACATAATTGGAAGCATCACACATAAGCTCAAAAGGGAGGGTCCAGTCAGGGGGTTGGATTATTGGAGCGGAAGTCAATGCTTTCTTCAAGAACTCGAACGCTTGTTTGCATTTGTCATCAAAGTTGAAACTAATGTTATTCTTCAACAGGTTTGACAGCGGAAGAGCTATCTTGCTTAAATCCTTAATGAAACGCCTGTAAAAACCTGCATGACCAAGAAAAGAATGAATATCGCGAACGCAAGAAGGGTGAGGAAGTGTAGAAATCACATCAATTTTAGCAGGGTCAACATAAATACCTTTTTCAGAGATTATATGACCAAGAACAATTCCCTGTTCAACCATAAAATGATATTTTTCATAATTTAAAACAACGTTAGTCTCGATGCATCTTTCTAAAACCATATTCAAACTACTCAAACATGCATCAAAAGAAGAACCATAAACAGTGAAGTCATCCATAAAAACGTCCATGCAATTTTCAATGAAATCAGAAAAAATGCAAATCATGCATCGCTGGAAGGTGCCAGAAGCGTTGAAAAGACCAAAAGGCATCTTCCTGTAAGCAAAAGTACTGAAGGGACAAGTAAAAGTGGTCTTCTCTTGATCTTCCGATGCAATATGAATCTGAAAGTAACCTGAAAAACCATCAAGAAAACAATAATGTGATTTACCAGCTAGTCGTTCAAGCATTTGGTCAATGAACGGAAAAGGAAAGTGATCCTTTTTAGTTGCTTGGTTTAATCTCTTGTAATCAATACAAACTCTCCAACTGTTCTGAAATCTAGTGGGAACAAGTTCATTCTTTTCATTTTTCACCACTATGAGTCCAGATTTCTTAGGTACAACCTGCACCGGACTCACCCACTTACTGTCAGAAATTGGATAAATGATACCTGCTTGCAAGAGTTTGGTTACCTCTTTCTTCACAACATCAATAATCAAAGGGTTAAGCCTGCTTTGGGGCTGCCTTACTGTTTTCGCTCCTTCCTCAAGTAAAATTTTGTGCATGCACATCGATGGGCTAATACCAGGAAGGTCGGCTAAAGTCCATCCGATTGCTTTCTTGTGCTTTTTCAAAACCTGCAAAAGTTTATTTTCTTGATCTAAATCAAGGTTAGAAGAAATAATAACAGGGAGTTTTTCATTACTCTCCAAATAAACGTATTTCAGGTTCTCCAGGAGGTTTTTGCAACTCTAAGGACGGGGGCTGCTCTATGGATGGATCGTTTGGGGCAGTCGGGATGTCAAGAGCATCAACTACAAAAGCAGCTTCATCAGTAACAACTTCGCCTGTAGGAAACACATCAGCCTGCAAGGCAGCTTCAATCTCAGCACAAATAACACACAAGTTATTTTCAGTACAATCAGAACACAAATAAACATCATCAAATCCAGATAAAAATAGAAAATCAATGGAAAATAAATCAGAAAAGTGTCATCAACTAAACCAGAGATCAACTTAATGTGAAAAAAGGAATGCTCTTCCAAGGGATGTTTCATGGCATCAAAAATGTTGAATTTTGCGACAATGTCACCAAATTCCATGGACATAGTTCCATCGTCAACATCAATTTTCGTTTTTTTACGTTTTCATGAACGGTCTTCCTAAAATGATGGGAGCTCTGGACTTTGTTTCTCCTTCCATGTCCAAAATGTAGAAATCTGCAGGAAAAATCAAGTCGTTAACTTGAACAAGAACATCTTCGACTACGCCGGTTGGCCGAGCGTTGCTCCTGTTCACCAATTGAATGATTAAACCTGTGTGCTGCAAAGGACCAAGACAAAGGTTATTATAAACAGAAGTAGGCATAACATTATGGCCCGCTCCCAAATCAAGCATGCAATTATCGAATTTACTGTTCCCGATGGTGCAAGAAATAGTAAATGTTCCCGGATCCTTTCGTTTTTGTGGCAGAGTAGTGAGGGCTAAAACATTTTGCTCGCCCACAACTTTTTCGGATGAAGGTTTGGGCTGAATAAAAGCAAAAATATTTCTGTCCAAGTTTACTCTTTCACTTCCCTTAATCCTTCTCTTGTTGGTACACAAATCCTTCAAAAACTTCGCATATTTAAGAACCTACTTAATCACGTCAAGAAGCGGAATGTTTACCGCAACTTTTTGGAAAACATCTGATATATCTCTTTCTTTCTCTCCCTCCTCAATTCTTTTATTTTTCAGAACTCTATGCGGAAATGGAACTGGTGGAACATACTCCTTTTCTTTAATTTTTTCAGTTTCCACCGCAACAGCAGAAGGTGGAGAAATTTCAGGTGAAACAAATTCAGAAGGAGAAGGTTCAGATGTTTACTCAATATTTTTTTTCAGGGGCTGTTTCTGTTACCTTTCCAGATCTCAAAGAAATTGCGCTGACATTAGCATTAGAACCATTTGGATTGACAACAGTTTTCGCTGGAAGTTGGTTCGACCCTTAGGATTGAATGGCATTTATTTGCGTAGCAAGCTGTCCCATCTGTGTGTGCAAGGTCTGAATGCTAGAATCGGTTCTTTGTTGGAACTGAAGGTTGTTGACAACCATTTGTTTGACAAGATCCTCTAAGGATGGTCTGGAAGGTGCAGGGATAGCCACTTGGGGTGGGTTCTGTTGTTGGCTGGTTTGTGGATTTCCATATCGAAGGTTGGGATGGTTCCTCCAATTGGGATGATATTTGTTTGTGGACAGGTCAAGAGTGTTGTTGTACCTGTTTTGATTGTAAAGGTTTGCTGCATAAGCTTGAGGTAGCTCAACAATGGACTCGTCTCTCAGAATGGGACAGGTATCGGTCGGGTGCTCATGAGAAGTACAAATACCACACAAAGTTGTTGTTTGAGGTTTTGCTACTGCTAGCTGTTTGACTAAGGCAGTGAGCTCGTCAATTATGGTTTCCAAAGCTTTGTTGGAAGAAGCTTGAATTTGATTCACGCCTTTACTTTGAATAGAATTGTCTCTAGTGGTGAACTGTTGAGAATTAAGAGACATATTCTCAATAAGAGCCTTGGAAGCAGCTGGAGTTTTATCGACGAGTGCTCTACCACTAGCAGAATCAAGAATGTTCCTGTCCATCGGTAACAACCCCTCATAAAATTATTGGATGAGTAGTTGCTCGGTAATCTGGTGTTGAGGGCAGCTAGATACCAAGTGCTTGAACCTCTCGCAATACTCAGTTAGTGACTCATTACCATGTCTAATACCGCAAATTTCCTTTCTTATTGAGGCAGCTCTAGAGGTAGGAAAATATCTCTCCAAAAACACTTTTTTTAAAGCATTCCAATTTGGAATTGAGTTTGGCTCAAGATAGTATAACCAATCCTTTGCTGCACCCTGCAATGAAAAAGAAAAGCTTGAAGTTTGATATGATCCTTAGTGATCCCTTCAGGCTTTGATGGTGTGGAGCATACGACCTGGAATTCTTTCAAATGTTTGTGCGGATCCTCACTTGCAAGACCATTAAACTTGGGCAACAAGTGTATTAAACCCGATTTTAATTCAAAAAGAGCAGAAACATCATAATCAATACACATGCCATTATAATTCACATCAGAGGCAGGCAGTTGCCTTAAGGTTCTTTGGTCAGCCATATCAATAACAAGTTTAGAATCTAAAGCAAACAAGTGGTGCAAATATTCAAACTCAGAGTCAAACTCAATTGTGGGTGGTGTGCTAGTGGTAACCTGGACTTTTCTACGTCGTGTGTGCAAGGTTCTTTCTACTTCAGGATCAAAAGCAACAAGTTTGGAACATCAGGACCTAGTAGCCAAGACTAAAACACAACAACAAACACAATGCTCAAAATGCCAACAATGTCCCTAAGAATCAGAAACAAACACAATGAATAAAATCGATTAAATAAAATTAGAAAAAATAAAATAACACTAAAATTAATCTAATGACTCAAAAAGATAATTTTGGGATTTTTTTCCGATTTTTTCGACTCTATGAAAACGGAAAAAAATCATTAAATATAGAAAAAAGATGAATTTGGGAAATTGAAACGAAAGTCCTGTAACTACTACGTAGTACGGGACAAATGACCAGAGATTTTTTTGTAAGGGATGGTCGGGACAAATTTTGATTCGGACGCGATTTTCCCCAAAACCGATTTTTTTTACTATTTTGACTCTAAAACACGAATTGGACAAAACCGAGAGGAAACTAAGGCCTAGACTCAAGGACACTAACCTTATGACTCAAAAAATGATCAATAATATCAAGATTCCCCAGAAACGGCGCCAATTTGATCTGATGTCTCGCGCGGATCAAAATGAGTGTTTTTGTGAAACGGTAATATAGTGACAACTGTAACTCGAATATCGTTCTCACAAGGAATTTTGATTTTATTAACTGAAGGAAAATCGAATTGGGGGGGGGGTGTTTGGTTTGGGTTCAAAAACGAAAATACAAAATAAGCGCTTAAAATAAGTGATTCTCGAAATAAGCTAAAACGAACCAATCTACTGTATCGACTTCCGACTTATCATCAATCCCTATAAAATCCCAATTCCCTAACGGGTCCGTTCCTATTCGATCACAAAAGCTAGTGACAAGCGCAATAGCAATTGAACGATGTCTGTCCCTAAATTCTGAGTAAAGCAAACAGATAAAAACTATTGCGAATTAAGCAAACGCAACATGATCGGACGCGATAATGCAAAAGCTACACTAATCACGAATTTGATTCAAGATCATCAATCAACAATCAAATCTAAGAATTTTGTCCTATAACAACAATCAAATTAAACAAATAATTGAAATTATAAGAAAGATTCAAAGGAAACAAAATAAATTGGGATTTATAAAAACCTCAAAGTGGAATTCGAATACAGCCGATTGATTCTTGGAATTTAGTTCTCCATGGATGATTCGTACAAAGCCATAGTTTTCTCGTGAACAATATTTTTTATCGTCAAAAGTGAATACCTCCACAGTACACGGCTGTTTTTGGATATAGTGAAACATGAATTTCTGGTTACAACCCAACTGGGTCAAAAATATAACCCAAGCCTATTACAAATGACCCAAAACAAGAAATATTTCTAAAGTTGCAACTTCAACGAAATTTTTGTCCCAGCTACATTTCTATTCAGCTCTCGACTTCTGAATGAAAATCGTAGCTCTTTCTCTTAGCTTTTCAACGACTGGTAGCACGCCTTATTCCGACTCTTGAAACTCAAGTTATGAATTTATTCATGAAAGCTGCTAAAGCTGAAAATAAAGTGCGAAAAATAAATAAGTGCAAAAATAAAATAAATCATAAAAATACAATAAAAAAGAAAAATAACCAAACTAAAACATAGAAATGCATAAGTATAAATATAGAGGAATGTGCATCAAAATGCACTAATCAGTGAGCGCTTGGGAGAGAGTTGATAAAGAGAGCGTTGGGACCTGGGATCGAACTCAGGTCCTTGTGCTTAGCTCCAATGCTACGTTGCCAGCTGAGCTACACGTTTTACTTGTTAGTATAATAACCATTAACCATAATATATAAAAACCAAACAAACTGAATGAAATGCGCGCGAATTCAAATACTCCAATGGATGGCTGACACATATCTTCTTCTTCCTGGAACCGTCGTGTTAGATAATGGCTTTTACCCACTGATAAACTTCCATGGCTATAACCCTGCACAACTCAAAAACTCACAAAGCGAAATATAAATGAAATTGAAGACCAGGGTTCCACTGGTTATGATGTCACGGTCATCATGGTACCTTAATCGTGGCCTAATTTTACCTGTAGCCAAAAACCCTAAAATGCATGTGGAAAGCCTAACAATGGCAAGTACAGATATAGGCTTCCAAAATGCAATTAAACAATTCAGTCAGCTTGCAAACATGTCAAAGATTACAAATATATCAATTAAACGTGCTAATGATGTAGGAATTATGATAACCGATTCTGAAAAAATTACAAACTATGTGACTGCTACGTGATGATTCTGGACTTGGGGTGACTTGCAATTGATTGGGATGGCTTCCAGAGACGTCCAGCAATCTATTGGTAATGTTAGGATGGCTTGAATTGACCTCTATAATGGAAATCGAACCACCACTTTTCTTTGAAATTTTGAAGTTTGTTCTGGCCTTTTCACGAATGCAACCCCTTGTCTTATGCCTTGTACATCTTCATTATATATCATAGAATGAATTAGGGTTATAAAACTGGCTTGTATCTTTGCAATTATGGAAGATTTGATTTGATTTCCATGCCACATGTAAACTTGCTATATTGTTCCAAATCATCCCTTTCTTGTACCAATCATGCTTGATTCTATTTGGCCTTGATATTTCAGCATATTTTGATTGCAAACCTGTCAAAAAATCATATCAAAACAGATCTTTGATATTATTTACCAATTCTTTGATTTAATTCAATTTTTAATTAATAAAAAATCAAAATAAATTGGAAAATGAAGCAAATAACATGTGGATAAGTAATTGGGTCGTGGACCATGTTATAAGTAAGGTGCAAGCATAAAAAGTTAGGCCCATTTGGCAAAAAATGTAATTTTGAGCCCATTTGACTTTTGGCAATTTTGAAAAAAAGGTCAAATTTGACAAGGCATATCTCCTCCAATTTTAACCCTAGAGAGGTGTTCTTGGACTTTTTAGAAATATTAGGATGTCCCCTAAGCAACCCTTTTGGTATCATCTCAATTGAATCTTCCATGTTCATGTAAGAAGCTTTGACCCAAAAGGTGTTTTGTTGACTTTTCAAAAGGACCCATAATGTAGACATTCATATCTTTTGATGATTGCATATTTTGAACTTGTGGGATGAATATGAGTTGTAGGTAATTGCATCCTATTCAAAATGAGCCTTGGATGGACAATTTATGATAAATTATGAGGAAGTTATGCTTGGTCAAAGTTTGGTTGACTTTTTCCTAAGAAACCCTAATTTAGCAACTTTTGGGTTTTGATGAGTTTGTAGCATTACTTGAAGAATAATTATCAACCCTTGATAAAATGATGGATATCACTTCAAAATGTTGATGTTGACCAAAAATCTTGAAGTTTGATTGTATGTGGGCCACAATTGACTTTTGACCTAATACAGTCGATTCTGAAGCATCTGAGAAGTTGACTGAGAAAACTTCTTGTGCAAGGCATGAAACTTGACATGGAGGGTCTTAAGAACATATTAGGACCATGGAGAGCATATGAGGTCTTTGGAGTCCACCTATATTGATAAAAATGGAAACCCTAATTTGAGACATACTGCCTTAGGAGAGAGTTTGTCTGGTCAACTCTTGGGCAAACTTGAGCAAATTGAGGATCTCTAGGAGTATGTATTGAGTAAAATGAGATGGAAATTTTTGGGGTACAACACTTAACTAGGTTCCTCCTGAAGTTTTACTTAGACTTATCCCGAAGCATCCTTACCCAGGTTCCTTCTTGTTTCCGATGCAGTTTTACCCAAACTCCTCACGAAGCAACCTTACCTAGGTTCCTTCTTGGTTCCGATGCAGTTTTACCCAAACTCATCATGAAGCAACCTTACCTAGGTTCCTTCTCAGTTCTGATGCAGTTTTACCCAAACTCCTCATGAAGCAACCTTACCTAGGTTCCTTCTCGGTTCCGATGCAGTTTTACCCAAACTCCTCACAAAGCAACCTTACCTAGGTTCCTTCTTGATTCTGATGCAGTTTTACCCAAATTCCTCATGAAGCAACCTTACCTAGGTTCCTTCTCGGTTCCGATGTAGTTTTACCCAAACTCCTCAAGAAGCAACCTTACCTAGGTTCCTTCTCGGTTCCAATGCAGTTTTACCCAAACTCCTCATGAAGCAACCGTACCTAGGTTCCTTCTCGGTTCCGATGCAGTTTTACCCAAACTCCTCATGAAGCAACCTTACCTAGGTTCTTTCTCGGTTCCGATGCAGTTTTACCCAAACTCCTCACGAAGTAATCCTACGATCCAGGTTCCTTCCCATAAGCCCTATTATCCAGGCTTTCATCTTGAAGTAACCCTACTATCCAGGTTCCTTTCCTTAAGCCCTACTATCCAAGATTTCATCTTGAAGTAACCCTACTATCCAGGTTCCTTCCCATAAGCCCTACTATCCAGGCTTTCATCTTGAAGTAACCCTACTATATAGGTTCCTTCACATAAGACCTACTATCCAGGCTTTCATCTTGAAGTAACCCTACTATCCAGGTTCCGTCCCATAAGCCCTACTATACAGGATTTCATCTTGAAGTAACCCTACCATCCAAGTTCCTTCCCATAATCCCTACTATGCAGGCTTTCATCTTGAAGTAACTCTACTATCCAGGTTCCTTCCCATAAGCCCTACTATCCAGGCTTTCACCTCGAAGTAACCCTACGACCCAGGTTCCTTCCCATAAGCCCTACTATCCAGGCTTTCATCTCGAAGCAACCCTACTATTCAGGTTCCTTCTCTTTTATCTCCTGACAACAATTTACAACACTGTAAGACTTGGACCTGACCAGACACGGACGGTTTCACATTTCCCCAGTAAGTCATTGTGTAGCCTAGACCCTGACCATATATGCAGTTTACTTCCACCTCCTCAATCAGGAGTTAATTCCCCAGTAGAAGTGATGGACAACCGAAGCTCCTATACTCTATTTCTCAGGACATAAATCAACATCCCCCGGCGAAGTCCTCCTCAACAGCAGGTACAGGAATTCTCGCAAAGCAATCTCTTATGCAACCAATATCTTTTCTGGATGGAATCTTTAAGCCCATCTCCAACAATTCTCTGTCGACTTCCAAATGGCATCTGTAAGCCCATTCCCGATATTACCAATCAGTATTACTTCATGTGAGTGCAAATTTCTGGGCACTCTTATGTTCAATCATCTTCCACCTTCAGATCACGAAAGGCAGACTAGCCAATCTACATCCTCAAGTTTAAGAAGATTGAACAGGGGCAGCTGTTGTACCCCAAAATTTTCCCTCTCATTTTATTCAAAACATGCTCCTAGAGGTCCTCAACTTGCCCAAGGATACCTAAGGATTGACCAAACAAATCCTCCTCCTAAGACAATGAGCCTCAAACTAGGGTTTCCATTTTCATTAAGATGTTTGAGTTCCAAGGGTCCCAATTGGTCTCTATTTCCCTAATATTTCCTCAAGATCATTCATGTCAAGTTTCATTCCTTGCACAAGAAGTTGGCTCAGTCTACTACTCAAATGCCTAAAAATTAACCGTACTAGGTCAAAAGTCAACCATGACCCTCATGCAGTCAAACATCAAGATTTGTGGTCAATATCAACATTTTGAAGTAACATTCATCATTTTATCAAGGGTTGATCATGATTCCTCAAGGAATTCCCCAAATTCATCAAAACTCAAAAGTTGCTAAATTAGGGTCTCTATAGGAAAAGTCAACCAAACTTTGACCAGGCATAACTTCCTCATACTTTTTCAGAAATTTCCCATCCAAGTCTCATTTTGAAGAGGAATCAATTACCTACAACTCATCTTCATCCCTCAAGTTCAAGAAATGCACTCATGAAAAGATATAAATTTAGACATTATAGGTCCTTTTCAAAAGTCAACAAAAATACCTTTTGGGTCAAAGCTTCTTACATGAGCATGGAAGATCCAATTGACATGAAACCAAAAAGGTTATTTAGAGGACATCCTAAGATTTCTAAAAATTCCAAGAACACCCTCTTAAGGTTAAAATTAAGGGAGATATGTATTGTCAAAGTTGACCAATTTTTGGAAATGTGCATGAAGTCAACATTGATCAAAATGACTTTTTTTCCAAATGGGCCCATGTTTTCTTGTTTGAAAATTGTTCCTAAGATGGCCCATGACCCCTGAGCTTATCCACATATTATTTTATTTTTTATTTTTATTTTTTATCCATTTAAATCAAAATAAATCAATTTAAATAGTAGAATAATGAAATAAAATCCTAGATTTGATTTTATGAGCATATTATGAGTCAATGAACAGCTAGAAAATCAAAAAAATTCGTGCAAAAGCTAATTGATTGGAGAAGTTCTTAATCTGGCTTATTTTAGAAACAAATCATACAATGCAAAGAATGAAATTAAATCTCCATAATTTGCAAAGATATGATCAGTTTTTGTTGACCTAAATCATTCTATCATATACACATAACATCCCTAAAGCATAAAAAGGAGGATTGGGTCGTGAAAACAAAGGGAGAAGTTCCAATTTTTTGTGAAAAAAGTGCAGGTCGGTTTTGATTCTATAGACCGTTTCAAGCAATTCCAAGGCCAGCAATCCATTCCTGGACATTTTCTGAAGCCATTCCAATCATCCTCAAGCCTTAAAACCTTCAGAAATCGCGCCTCACAGTGCCACAGTTTACATCTTTTTTCTAGATTCATTTTCAATGATTTATCCATCATAAACATGTTTTGATCATATATACATGCTTGCTATCATATTTGCAATGTTTTTGATTGGTTTGATTGAGTTTAAGTGCAGGAATGGCATGATGCCATTGTTAGGGTTTTGAGGTCCCAAATTGGGAATTTTATATAGAGGCAAAATTGGACAAAATTAGGGGTACTATAATGCTCAGGAGATGATTCGCAATTGATCCATGCCTTTGGTTTGAATTTATTCTGCTTGTGCTGCGTTTTTGAATTTTACAAGTTTTTAGTTACGAACAAAATCTGTCACTACAACCTATAGTGACGGAAAACTGTTGTAGGTAAAAGTTCACCACCTAAAACGATGGATCCATGAAGAAGGTGATGGCATGGTGCTCACTGATTCATCCATTCAATCCATTGGGGACCCACAGTGCGCACATTTTTGACATATGGCTATAGATCTTTATTTTCCTTATATTTATTTTGTATTATTTTGTTAACAATTAAAACGCTTGGTTCAGTTGGCAAGGCAGGGCATGATAAGGCTTTAGTCCAAAAGGGGGTGGGTTTGATCTAGCCCTTTTGCAAAATTAATTTTCACTAATGTGTGTCTTTCGATCCAATGCTCCAGGTCCCTGCGTGCTCCTCATGCACTTCCATCTCCATACCGCAAGATCTCATCATATCCAGATCTAACACTCAGCACATGCAGACCATGGTGAACCTCCAGAGACCAGCTACACTGGATCACACGCATATCTTGGGCCAGCATATGGGCTTTGCAAATTCATCCATGCATCCCCAAATTGCTGCTCCTAATAGGCCCAGTTTATTTCTTTTTATTTTTATTTCTTTTGTTTTATTTGTTTGTTTAATTATTTTTACAAAATTAATCATTTTTTTATTAAATCAAAAAATCACAAAAACATTAAAATCAGATTTTTTTTCATAAAATATTATATTTCATTAATTAATTAGATTAATTTAATTAGGGCAATATAAATTCTTTTTCCATAATTAAAAACTAACTAGAAATTAGGTTTAATTTGCGATTTAATTATTTTCTCAATAAAAGATACACAAAAATGTTTTTAATTAAGTATATTTTTTAGGCTCCTAATTTATTCTTGCGTTCCTCCTCGCGCGTATTTATTTATTTATAGTTCCAATTATTGTAATTGTTTCGAAGTTTATAATAGTTTTTTAATTAGGGTTTATTTTACCACTTTTTATTTACTGTTTATCCCCAAGTTTTGGTTATGTAACCCCCTCCTCGAGGCCTTGTAATAGTTAGGACTTTAATTTCTCGCACTTTTAAATTTCCGCAACTATGAACTGTCTAGATGTATGGATAATAGGTTTGCATGGAAAAGACAAATGAAATTAAAACGGTAGATAACCCTAATTGTGCAAAGATAAATAAACTGAAATCAAACACATGCACACTCTCACTCCTAGGGTTTGCCTCACTTCGGTTGCCTTCGGTAAACGGTCATGAAGTATAGGGAATTTTAGTGGTCGTCCTCCAGTCCCGAAAGATCAAAATGACCCATTCGAATGTTGCCTCTGAAAGATCTTTAGGTCTTTAGGGTAACTACTAAGGTTTCCTAACCGTTGCTTTTGTGACCATACTTGTCCCTTCGATTGTCCCTTAAAACTTCAACGATGGGGCTACCTACTCCTTAATAGTAGGATAGCGCTATCTAAAGGAAATGAGAACGAATAGTCTTTTTCGAGTAGGTAGAAAATCTTAAGTACTTGCTCAAAACAATAAAAAGCTCTTTTACACAAACACTTTCAAAACAGTTTTCGAAAACAACTTCGTCACACTCTTGAGAACAGATACAAGGGTTATCACGAAGTTAAACAAAAACTTTTTGAAACACACACAAGCAATTTCAAAATGAGCAAGTACCTAAGAGCCTGTGGAAAACCACGGGTAGAAAGGGTGTTAACACCTTCCCTTTCTATAATCTACCCCCCGTACTCAGAAACATCTCGAAAAAGGTTTTTCTGTTCTTTTTCCTTTTCCTTTGTTGGATGAAATAAAAGTCGGTGGCGACTCTTACTTACCACAACATTTACGAATAAAAAACGCAAACCAGTATAACAGTCAATTCTCCCACCGTATCACAGTATCCCTATATGTTGGCTTCGTGACAGTATGATGACCCGCGCCTGTCTCTCAAAACATCCAATGATAGGGTTACCTACTAACGAGTAGTAGGATAGCACTGTCTAAAGGAAAACAGGAAAAGAACAAAGATCTTTTGAGTAGGTAGATAGCTTGTAGTTTCTTGCTCACAAAACAAAACAATTTCTCACACATACACTCTCTTTTCTAAATATTTTTAAAGACAAAACACTTCGTATGCATTCTCAACGATACGAGAATCATTACAAAGTTTTCTGCACTAAGGCATCTTTTCAAAATATTTTCAAAAATACACTTACACAAAAAGAATTTTCAAAATGAGCTAGCAACTAAGAGCCCGTAGATAAGTACAGATGAAAAGGGTGCTAACACCTTCCCTTTTAATAACCTACCCCCTTACTTAGAAAATTCTTGAAGGTCTTTCCTGTTATTTTCACCCTTTCCTTTATTTGGATAAAAGAAAAGTTGGTGGCGATTCTTGCTATCCGCGACATTTGCGATAAAACACAAAACCAATAAAGTCAATTCTCCCACGGTATTATAATTAGCGAGCGAAGTTGATTGCCCTAATTGGAAGTATTGCGAAGAGGGTTCTACCCTGATTGGTACCACATTCATTGCATTAGCGTAAGTCCCTTGTATCATATTATGATTGATAAACCGATGGGCGAAGATTGATGAGAGTCTATATTATATTAAGATGTATGTTATGTGCTGATTATGTGCTAGAATCTTACTTGCTTATTATCATTATGCTTTCTCTTATATTGTTATGATATCTCACCCTTTATGTTTGAATGTTACCTCTACGTGAGTAACGTGCAGATAATACGAAGTAGCGAGAGATCGAAGGTTAGCTGAGGAGTCCCTTCAGTTGTGTAGATTGAGTCAGTGTCTGCTCTGATACGTAACACTTGGGGGTTTCACGTGATTTATTTTGTTATGATTAGGAGTGAGCATGTACTACTCCACTATTTGAGTTGTTTTATGATTATGCTAATGTGTGAAGGATAATAATTATAACTCTGGTTGGAGGATCGAGATGACTATTTATTGATGTTTTTCTGCTGCGAATAAATGCATTGAAGTTTAAGACTTATGAGTATGTGATTTGTGTTACGTATCCTAAATTGAGCATGTATGATTGGCGAAGTATGTGACATCCTATTTGATTGATGTTTATTTAGAAATTAATTTACTCTGATTATTATATAAATTACCGACGGGAAAATAGGGTGTTACACTTCTCATCCAACTCGTCATTCCCAGGAAAGTTCTCCATTGCATATGGAAAGAAATACGACAATTGTTGTAAGCAGGTGAAGATGGTGTTCTGCTATCAAGATGCATGAGATCTTGTGAAGAATGGTGTTACACCAATTACTGATTGTGCCAACAATGATCATAAGAATGCGCTTAAAAAATTGAAGAAGAATGATTATAAAGCTCTATTTATAATTTATCAATGTGTCGATCCAGACAATTTTGATAATCTTGGAGATGTTGATTCTTCAAAGGAAGCATGGGTTATAATGGAACAAACATTTGGTAGTGCTAGAAAGGTGAAGGATTTAAGGTTACAAACTCACAAGAGGTTGTATGAGTTGCTTCATATGGAAGAAAATGAAAGCGTAAGTTATTTATTTACAAGAGTTACTAGGTTGGTGAACCAAATCAAGGTGTATGGTGAGGTGATATCAACCAAGTCTAAAGTTGCAAAGATCTTGAGATCTATGTCCCCAAAATTTTATCATATCATGGTGGCCATAGAAGAGTCTAAAGATTTGTCAAGTTTGACCAAAGAATAATTACAAGGGTCTCTTGAATCACGTGAACAAAGAATAGTGGAGAGGACTACAAGCAAGGAAAAATCAGAGGTTGCATTGCAAGCACAATAAAATAAGATAAGAAGGGTAAAGGAAAGTGGAATGGTAACAAAGGTAGAGGTGGACACAACAACTCAAATGGTATAAACTATCAACAAGAAGTCGGTTCATCAAATCATAAACAAAGTTCCGATCAAGGTGGCCATAGAGGCAGTGGTAGAAATAGAGGTAGAGGACGAAGAAATAAGTTTAATAGTAGTAACATTCAATGTTAAAATTTTCAAAAATATAGTTATTTTATTGATGAATGTTATGGAAGCAAGACAAATGAAGAATATGATGCAAAGTTGGAAAAGAAAGAAGACGAGGATGTGTTATTTATGGTAAAAATAAAGAAAGAAGAAAAATATAAAGACCAATTGTATTTGGGTTCAGGATATTCATCTCACATGACTGGTAGGAAAGATAGGTTTATTAACATCAATGAATTTATGAAGAATAAAATGAAGTTTGCAAATGATAGCATATTAGCAGCAGAAGGCATTGGTGATGTCTGATCAAGAGAAAATATGGAATACATACATTGATCTAAATATGTATTATACATTTCAGGTATGAAAATTAACCTACTCAGCATTTTCTAATTGATTGATAATAATTATAAGGTGTTGATAGAAGACAAGATGATGAGAGTACATGATTCAAGTGGAAGATTGATCTTGAAGGCACCTATGTTACAAAATAGAACCTTCAAGATTGAACTTGATGTGTTGGCGCATAAGTGCCTAGAAATTGCAGTTCACATGGATGAGTGGCTATGGAATTATAGGCATGGTCATATTAATTTTAGATATATCAGTCACCTGAAGAATAAAAAAAATATGGTTTCAAGATTGCTTGAAATTCATGTTTCAGGCGAAGTGTTTGAAGAATGTGTACAAGCCAAGAAACACAATAGTAGCTTTAATAAGAATTCAAAAAGAAAAATCTATAGCTTCTCTTAAAGTCATATACTCTAATGTGTATGGACACATTCAAGTTTACTCAATTAGAGGTAATAAATACTTTCTCGCATTTTTAGATAATTTTAGTAGAAAATTATGGAGATACTTTATCGAAAATAAAATTCTTCTTTACTTATTTGAAAGCTAGGCAAAGCAGAAACTGTATCAAGTTCCTGCAAAAAGAGGATGGGGAGGTCATAGCAGATCGCAGTAACATTGAAAAAGAGAGCATGAATTTTACCATAGCCTGATGGGAGAGCATGTTAACAGAATTAAGCACATTGGTGTGGGAGCAATGAGGGAGGGTAATCAAATTCACACAGAACAAAAGGATATTCTTGTGAGCAAGGTTTCTAATAAGGAGATTGAAGAAGCCCTTAAAGATATAGGTGATAATAAATCCCCTGGCATAGATGGTTTCAGTGAAAAGATCTTTAAGAATTGCTGGGAAATTATGAAGTTGGATGTCATTGATGCTGTTAATGAATTCTTCAGTACTGGCTTGATACTTAAAAAGTTTAACATAACAGTGGTCACGCTTATTCCTAAAGGTGAAAGTGCTAAAAGCATAAAAGATTTTAGGCCAATTTCTGGTTGCACTATATTTCTCAAGATTATATCAAAGGTCCTCACTGCGAGAATGAGAAACATTATGCCGAATATCATAAACAAGAACCAAGCTGCTTTCGTTACTAGACAAGATATCCATAATCATATTCACTTAGCATATGACCTTGTTAAGGGCTATGATAGAAGGAATGACACTCCAAGATGCATGTTCCAAATTGATCTACAGAAAGCGTATGACATGGTCAATTGGGGGGCTCTGCAGAGTATTGTGAAGGAGACAGGCTTTCCAAATAGATTTATGTACTGGGTGATGAATTTGGTATCCTCTGTTTCCTTTACTTTTAATATCAATGGTAGGTTTTCTGAAATTCTACAGGCAAAAAGAGGAATAAGACAGGGTGATCCTATTTCCCCTCTCCTCTTTGTAATCATGATAGAATACCTCAATAGATGTTTGGTGAAGATGCAAAAAGATCCAAATTTCAATCACCGCGGAAAGTGTGAGAATCTGGCTCTGACTAATCTCGCTTTTGCTGATGATATCCTCCTTTTCAGTAGGGGTGATCTGGCTTCTATTGATCTTTTAATGGCAGCTTTCAAGAATTTCTTATAGTCCACAGGTCTCATCTTCAATCCTAGAAAATGCAAAGTCTTTTTTGGTTGTGTTGACTTGGAGACTAGGGCCAAAATCAAAACTTCTATTGGGTTTGAAGAAGGGCATTTCCCAGTTCGGTATCTGAGCGTCCCTCTCAGCAGTAAGAAACTCAAATTACTGCACTATCTTCCCTTGATAGATAAGATAACTGGAAGAATCCGCCACTGGTCTACGAAGCTTCTAAGCTATGCAGGTAGAGTCCAATTAGTTAATAGTATTATCTGCTCTGTAACTCAATTCTGGATGCTGAATTTCCCTCTTCCAAAGGATGTGATAAAAAGAATAGATGTTGTTTGTAGAACCTTTGTATGGACAGGTAAAAATGATGTGAGTAGAAAGAGCCCAGTAGCTTGGATCAAAGTTTGCAGCCCCAACAAGCAAGGAGGCCTAGGGCTTAAAAATCAGACAGTTTGGAACCAAGTTACTTTGCTTAAATGCCTCTGGAACATCTACAACAAAAGTGATAACTTGTGGGTCAAGTGGATTCACAAGGTTTATCTGAAAGGTCGGGATGTCATGGAAGTAGAAGCTGGGCAAAATTGGACATGGACCATGAAAAAAATTATGAATCACAAGTGTTTGGTAACCACAATTCAACATCATTGGAATCAAATGCTCATGAAGAAGAAATTTTCTATGAAAATTGTCTATAAGTTGCTGGTTGATGATTCTAGCAGGATGAACTGGAGCAGTTTGCTAATGCACAACCTAGCGAGACCAAAGGCAAAAATCACATTGTGGCTCTTGTGTCATGGAAGCCTTCTAACAAAGGACAAACTCTTGCACTTTGGTATTATTCAAGACAGTATTTGTAGACTGTGTGGCTTGGAAGAAGAAAGTGCTTACCATATCTTCTTCGCCTGTAGTAAAAAAATTGCTACGTGGAAGGCCATTTTAAATTGGTTGGGAATCATCCATAATCCGGGGCCTTGGAATGTTGAGATGAATTGGATAATAGAAAATTCTAAAGGCAAGGGCTAGAGGGAATCAGTCCTGAAGATTGCTCTTACTGAAGCCATCCATGAGACATGGTTACACAGGAATTCTATCATTTTTTATAGTAATACAAATAGGAAAAATATAGTGGAGAAAATTATTGACTGTATAGTGTATAGAGGATGGAGAAATAGGAAGCTTAGGCCGCACATAGCTAGCCTTCTGATATAGTTGTTTGTCGCTTTTGTTGGATGAATCCTATTGGATTTCCTTGGTTGTATTTCTATTTTTTGAGTTAACATATTGCTTTGGTTCAAAAAAAAGTAAGTAAAATTGATGGGATTGATGTGTTTGTCAAATTCATGTCCATGGTAAAATGACAAAGTGGTAACAATATCATGGTGTTAAGAACTGAAGGTGGATGTGAGTATGTGTCAAATAAGTTTGATGCATTATGTGAAAGGGCGGGAATTATTCATGAGCTTGTGCACCATATACACCGCAACAAGATGGGACTGCAGAGAGAAATAATTGTACCATTATGAACATGGTGAGAAACATGTTGAAAGACGAGCACTTACCTAATGAACCATGGGGTGAGGCTATGTCTAATGTTACATGCATTATGAATAGGTGTACAACAAAGAGTTTAAAAGGGACCACACCAAAATAATGTTAGTCATGTGTCAGGCCAAGATTGACTCATTTAAATGTGTTTGATTTTATTGCACATAGACATGTGTTTGATCAATTGATGAGGAAACTTGATGACAAATTAAGCCAAATGATCTTGATTGGTTATCACTCAATTGGTGGTTATAATTAATTTGATCCTTTGAGTAAGAAGGTGATGATTATAAAAGATATGGTCATAAATGAATTGAAGGAATGTGATTGGAGAAATAATGTTAAGAAGGATTCAACGAGGGTCATGTATGAAGAACCAAGTAGTAAAGTTGAAGTGAAGATTCGGGAAAATACCAATAGGCTTTAGAGAGTTATAAACATGTCATACATATTACAAGATTATGTAGTAATATCAGATAACATGGCCAACAATGAATGTGAGCTAACACATTATATCTTTTATGCATATATTCATCCAGTAAGTGTGACTAAGGCATTGAAGGAATCTAAATTGGTGAGAGTTATGATAGAGGAGTTGGACTTTATAGAGGTCGGAAAGGTTTTGTCATTTGTTGATTTACCACATGAAAAGAAGGAAATTGATGTGAAGTGGGTATACATGATGAAGGTAAGCCCTAAAGGTGAAGTAATCAAGCACAAACAAGGCTTGTGGCCAGAGGGTTTCTTTAGAATGAAGGTATTGATTTTAATGAAGTCTTTTCACCTGTTGTCAATAATGAAACAAAAAGATTAGTTGTTGCTTTAGCCAATCTCAACATCTAGTACATGTGTCAAATGAATGTAAAGTGTGCTTTTCTGAATGATCTTTTGGATGAAGAGGCGTATATCGGGAGATAGAGATATGTGTTTTACTTAAAGGAGACGTGAATATGATTTAGTTGAATCGAGAGTTGGTGAATCGGGGAAATTGCAAGAATCAAGTGTCGATTCCCATAGACATCGCCAATGTTCTGCTTTAGAAATGTGTGAATATCGCTGATGTGATATCCATAACAAATTATGGTGGTTATGGGTTTCTGATGAATTGGAATGGGGGATGAAGTGTAAGGTTAGCACTCTAACATTTAAGTCATTAAAAGAGTGAGAAATGAAATTTTAATGAAATATAAATCATACCTTGAGGGTAACACGCGTTCTCCTTTAAATAGGGTAGATAGTTGATGATTGTATGAGTAAGATGTGGTTGTCCATTATATAACTTTTGAGATATCATACATGATGTTTTTGTAAAGAGAATTCTATTGTATGGATGGAAAGACAGGATAGAATACTTTCTCCGTGACCACTCATATCACTTAATGGGTCTTATTTATTGGGCCTTGTGGCCGTCCAAAACAACATATATGTCTAATTATTCAATCTTGTGGATTTTTATGGATTATTGATTTCATTTAGATTATAAAATCCTATAACACATAAGGATCCGCATTTGGATTATAAAATATGAACACATCCTCAAACATACACTCAAACTTTATAAACTGTAACATGACAAATTTCATGTTGAGTTTAAATTGTATGATTTTTATCGTCAAAATGGTTGATTAGTTTTATTCGATAAATATTAATAATAGGTAGAAATAATATGTTGAGGACACACTCTAGAAGAAACAAAGACTCAAATATTGCTTCTGTTATGCAATAGTGTGGGTGTAAGATATACGCGAATAAATTTGGATTAATAGAGCCACAATCTTTGCCTCAAGAGCCTGAGATGATAGAGGGTGAGGTGGAGTTGTAGGAGGATGAGATATATCCAAGTTGCTTGTTTGACATGTTTGTATGATGTTTTA
The DNA here is from genome assembly GCA_948472305.1 of Vicia faba. Classification (NCBI taxonomy): domain Eukaryota; kingdom Viridiplantae; phylum Streptophyta; class Magnoliopsida; order Fabales; family Fabaceae; genus Vicia; species Vicia faba. The sequence goes on along the minus strand of OX451740.1, from coordinate 794,453,163 downwards.
GAAATAACATGTGGCCAAAAATACATGGCAGATGAGGGGTATGATATATACTTAACCATTTATTTTTCATTCCTATTTTATATTGCGTCTATTTTATTTTATTTTCATTTTATTTAAGTTTCGTGATGGGATGCTTAAATGTATAAATAAAATAAGAAGATCACTATTCAAAATACTCCAATCGAGGAATGGTGAAATAATTTCTTTCAAAATAATGGACTAGTTTGCCTCTCCAACACAAACTTCAACACGAGGAGAAGACAATGACACTTGATGATATGTTATGTCTTCTACATTTCTTCATCCAGTGACATCTCTTTTGACTGTATGATTCACCAAAATGAATTTAATGGATATGATAGTTTATCTCCTCATATCAGACTAGATGAATGCCCTTAAGTAATGTGAAAATACTAAGGGAATCATGCACAATCCAGCGTCTTTAAACATGAGCTTAAGAGGCGCATGTTAGTTTTGCACACACATCTCAAACATGGCTTTTGAGTTTCTATCTAATGGGTTTATACGAGAAGATATTTATGTTAACATCATCGGTCTAAAGATTTTGAAGAAAGACGGGATTCCCATGTAAGTGAAGTGCTTGAAGAGGATGAGCGGTAGCTCCTGCAAGACGCAGTAGGATGCATTCTTTTAAGACTGTTTGGTTATTATTTAGGTTATACTATTTTGTATATGATATTATGTATACTGACATTATAATGTATTGTGATTGATATATTATAAATGTACTACTTTTAAATATTTTTATTTAAATTATTACGTTTTTTTAATGTCGTGTTTTTTATTGTTTATGTTCACGTAATTTAAAGGTGTTACTAATGAAAATATGTACTTTACTATTGTAAAAGACAATTTCAGATTCAAGAATCTAAACATACGAGATGTGTCATTTTGATTTGAATTTTATAATCTTAACAGATATTAAGGGGAATTTTCATTTTTCAGGTTCTATAATTTGAAAGGTGTCAAGCCATTGATTTATACTGTATAGTATGAATTGCGCTAAGGCTTTATGTGGACTTTAATACACATGAACTTGTATAAATTGATGAGTTTGATTCATTTGTCGTTCACGTCATAATAATGATAAACTCTTCTTACCTATACTTATTTAAAATGAACTCTAACCTAGTTGTAGTTTACTATAACAAGGGGACTTGTCTTCATTTACAAAACTCAATTATGTTAAAATCAATTATATCAAATTCAATTATGTCAAAATTCAAATTAAAATCAATTATACCAAATTCAATTTTGACCCGAATATCTTGGTAGTACTACAAATAAAACTTGTACACCTTACAAAAAAAAGTATACATGTTTAAAAATTTGTAACTCCTATAGAAGCAACAAAGCAGGTGCAAGACGCTAGGTAATAGGTTGTTTTGTTTCAGTTTTGGTATAATGTTCAATGTCCTACATGTGTTTTTCAGTATGTAAACATCACTACTAGTATACACTATATATTATATATATGACCTAGCTAAGTTTTACATTCCAGTTGCTTTCTGCACTCCCTATTTTTCTCATACAGTCATCCCTCAGCTGCAAAACATTATTTTTTCAAAATACCCCAATTTTAACTTTTCTTTCATAAATAACACATGTCTTCTGAACTTATACATTGAAGATACCATGTATTTAATACGTAGAAAATGTTTTCTGAAATGTAACACAGAAAATTATTTTAATCTTTTGAAATATAAATCACGAGGCACATAGTTAATTCCAACATGTAATCAAATTTATCAACTTAACCACATAGCTGTATCCCATCTCTTAAGTTTTAAATAATACAAGAGTATGTCTAAATTGTTAAATTGTAATTCGATTGTGTCAAAACAATGTGTGTTGAAGGGAGGTTGCCCAGTCGAAGAGCTTGTGGATCGAAGCAAACTACACACAGATTTGATTGGTTTTAGATTTACATAGATTTGATTTAGATCTAAAATAGATAGATTTGATTTAGTACCAAAATAGGTATTTTGGGCTTTTATAGTTTTGGGTTTTGCCTTAGGAGCAAGCTAACCTAAATCTATAAATAGAGGGAGTAACCCCTAATTTTGTAGTTAAGTCAATTCATTGTAATCACAGAATTTGCAATTGCAAGTGAGTTTTCCACAGTTTGCTGGCAGAGAGAAACTCTGCAGAAAAGAATTGTCTTCTTTCTTTTCTTTTATTTTCTCATAATTCATTGTCACTGTATGGTGATATCAATATTGTTCATCAAGATTGGTAGAAATTCATCATAGATATTTGGTGGATTTCCAACATCTGGTATCAATAGCTCGATTAATCGATTCAAAGTAAGTATAAATCAAGAACAATTGAGGAAGAAGAAGAATTCACGATGGTGAGTTATGGGAATGCAAATTATCCAACAACTCTACCAATTCTGAAAGTATACAACTATGAGAATTGGTGCAAACAAATGAAAGTTTTATTCAGGTGTCAAGGTCTTTGGGATCTTGTAAAGGATGGATTGGAAGCCCTTGGAAAAAACGCTTCAGAAGAAGAAAAGAAGAAACATACAGAACTGAGAAGCTGAGTTATAAAGCACTCTTTATAATTCATCAATGTCTGAGTCCATAAAATTTTGAAAAAGTGAGTGATTCAGAATCTGCAAAAGAAGCTTGGGAGGTTATTGAGAAGTCTTTGGGTGGTGTAGAAAAGGTGAAAGAAGTGAGGTTACAAACTCACAAGAGAGCATATGAATTGCTTCAGATGGAAGATAGTGAGAGCATATCTGATTTCTTCACCAGGGTTACAAAACTAGTGAATCAAATCAAGGTATATGGAGAAACATTAACAACACGAGCTGTTTTTTCGAAGATATTGGGATCTTTGGCTCCTAAGTTCAACCACGTGGTGGTGGCTTGAATCTCATGAACAAAGAATGACTGAAAGAGCTGCAGGAAAGTCGAAGAGTGGTGTGGCTTTGCAGGCACATTCAGCAAAAGAAACCAAAGGCAAAGGAAAGTGGTTTAACAGAGGTAAAGGCGGATACAACAAATCAACTGGTAGAGGAAACCAGAATGAAGGATGTGTCGAATCAGAGAAGACCATACCAAGGCAACCAAAGAGGTGGTGTTGAAAATAGAGGAAGAAGTGGTGGTCGAAAACCTGACAAGAGTCACATTTAATGTTACAATTGTCAGAAGTATGGTCATTATTCGAGTGATTGTCTAGAAAAACGAAAGAATGAAGAAAGTGATGCAAAGTTTACAAAACATGAAGAAGAAGAGATGATGTTGATGGTCACAACAAGAGATAAAGATATATTCAAGGACCAATGGTACTTGTATTTAGGATGCTCATCACATATGTTTAGAAGGAAATATTGGCTTGTCAACATAAATCCCTCAACAAAAAATATGGTAAAATTCGCAAATGACAATACCCTAGCAGCCGAAGGTATTGGTGATGTTATGATTATGAAGAAAGATGGCAAGAGGTCAGTAATTTCCAATGTGTTGTACATACCAGGCATGAAGAGCAATTTGCTCAGTGTGATCGGTGGATCTGGAACTGACTGTTTAACGCTGGTTCGCGAAATGTCGCGGAAGCAAGAGTCGCCACCGTCTTTTATTTTCTCCAAATGGAAAGGACAAAAGCACAGAAAAATTCCATATAGAGATTGCTCTCGGTTCGGGAGGTAGATTATAGAAAGGGAAGGTGTTAGCACCCTTTCTATCCATGGTTATCCATGGGCTCTTAGATACTTGCTCATTTGTGTTTTCAAAAATGGTTTGTTTGCTTTTCAACTGTGGGTTTTAAAAAATGTTTCTTTGAAAATTTCAGTTCGACTCTTGTATCGGTCCTCAAGAGTGTTTGAAAAATTGCTTTCGAAAGCTTTTGAAAATGTGTCGGTGTGAAAAGTATTTTTGAATTTGTTTTTGAATTTAGAGCAAGTATCTAGAGTCGTCTACCTGCCCTAAGGAATTAGGCTGTGTAAATGTCCTTAAGGTAGTGCCATCCCACCATTGAGAGGTAGGTAGCACCACCGTTGGAGGTGTTCGGGTCAATTCGAGGTTTGGGACATGGTGATCACCAGAGCAATAGGAAGATACCTTAGAAGCTACCCTCATGCCAAGTTCCCGGATCATGAGGACTTACTAAGACATCCTCTACTCGACGATCACCTTTCGAGGCAAGGCAACAGTGAGGCGTACCCTAGGGGTGGTGTGTGATTTGTGTGTCAGATTCATTTGCATTTATCTTGTCATGTTATGAGTGAGCTATGCGTTTGTTTTTATTTTTGTCCATTCATTCTTTCATGCCTTGATTAATAGTTAAAAAATTGCGAGAAAAGTAAAGTTCTAAGCTATTACAAAAGGCGCGGGTCCACATCGCCAAAATTTCCAGAACCCGATTTGACAGAAAAATAAAGGAATAAAGAAAAATAAAGAATTAAAAGTGCGACAGATTAATTTACAAGGCCTTGGGAGAGGTACATAAGTAACCAAAAGAAAAAGGAAATAAATATGCGAATTAAGTAAGAATTAAAAACGAGGGCGTTGGACCCCTTTTGCAAAATTAAATTAAATGATGGAATTAATTAATTAAAAAAAGAAAAGAAATTGTTTTTGGTATTTTTTGGTTTTAATGAAAAAGAATTAATTAAAATAACATTCTAACCCTAATTCTACAATTTTTATTTTATTATGAAAATATATTAAAGTTTAACCTAAAAATTAACCCTAATTATCTTTACATGCAATTTAATTACAAAAATAAATATTTAATATTTAATTATTATGAAAGAAAATAAAAAGGGATAAAAATGATTATAAACCTAGTTCTACCAATTTTAGATTTTTATTATGAAAATATTACAATTAGACCTAATTTAATAACTAAAATTAATTAGTGCAATTTATTTACAAAAATACTAAAATAAAATATTTATTATTTTTTCATCTTTTCTGATTTTTTATGGTTTTTGTGTTTTTATGAAAATAATAAATTAATTAAACAAAACAATAATTAAAAGAAAATAGAAATAATGAAAAAGAAAGAATGTAAAAAATGGAAAACCTAGGGGGTCTGCCCCTAATTTTGGAGGTTTTCTTTTAGCAATCTGGGCCCAATGATCCTTGGCCTGGTGGACTTTTCCAATTAACGTGCCTAGGCGTTGACTAGAGTGCATCATGTTCCTCAGATCGTGGCCCTTTGATTGGTCCTGGCATACGCGTGGATGGCTTGATTTTGAGGGCGTACAGTGGTCCACTATATTGAATCTGCATATGAACATTAAATGAAGAAAAATATGAAAGGGGGTGGGGACCTGGGATCGAACCCAGGTCCTATGGTTTACCAATGAGCGTGCTTGCCAACCATGCTGCCTTGTTTTCTTTGTAGACTATATAACAAATAAATATAATAAAACAAAATAATGCGTTAGTGCTTTCTGCGCGCGAAATTTTAAACGCTCCAATCGTGGATGGCCACCTAAGCGTCTTCCTCGTTGGCTTGTTTTTTTTCTTTCTGAAATACAACAAACATAGGCAACGGTTTTCATATTGTTCCCTTAAGCCCTTTTCTGGAAAATAGCGAATAGCCCAGGAAGGCTCATAAATTGAGCGCGAGGGTGGATTTCTCTTCGTCCAAATGTGCTGAGCATGGTCGTGGCATCGTGGTGGTCTAATTTTGCTGTATTCAAAAACCCCCAATTCAAAGCTTCCTAAACCCTAAAATACAACAATGGTAGATTCGCGTACAACGCTCAAAAACACAATTAATTTACATGGTTAGCATTAGAATCAAATAATGAACATGAATCAAACATTAAAAAGTGCTAAATGCGCATGAATTGGAATGCAAGAAGATGAAATTTTCTCTGTACAGGTGAGATTGTTCTCACGTTTCTGGGCACGAAAGCTTGTAGTTTTTTATCCAAATCCCTTCTTTGAAGCCTCAGCAAGCTAATGGAACTGATCTTTGGCCTTGAATCGTCCTGGAAATTGGTTTTCAGATTTCACTTTTTTCACAAAAAACACAAGTTTTGTTTTCTATGTATGGCACAGCTTGCAGTCAGTGAGCACGAGGGTTTCTTTGCTTGTATATGTATGAATGATTTAGGGTTGAAAACTTGATCAAAATCCATGCATTGATGTGAAAAAAGATTTGATTTGCAAACCATAATTTTTCAATCTTTTTTCATGCTTTTTAGTTCTCAATCATATCCAATCAATTCCAATTCTTCCCTAATTTGATTTGCACGAAATATTGAAGATATTATATGCACAAAAAGATTTGAAATAGTAGGTTTAGTATTTTTCATGTATTTATTTTAATTTGAATGAATTATTAATAATAAAAATCCAAATAAATAAATAAAAAATGAAGAAAAACTTCCCTTTGGGCCAAGTGGTCGTGCACATGCCTTGGGTGATGAATTGTGGAAGAAAAATAGGCCCATTAGCAATTTTAGGTCATTTGAAGCAATGTTGACTTTTCAAAATATCAAAATATTTCCCAACTTCCACAAGGCATAACTTGCTCAATTTTTAAGCTTTGCTCATGTTCTTGGACATTTTGGAAAGTTATTTGAGTCCTATAACCAATGTCTTTGGTACCATGTCATTTTGATTTACCAATCTCAAGTTATGGCCTTTGACTTAAAGTCCCTTTTTGTTGACTTTTGAAAATGACCTATAATGTTGAAATTGATAACTTTTTGTGAGAGCATTTCTTGGACTTGAAGTATGAAGATAAGTTGTAGGAAATGTCTTTATCTTCAAAATGAGCTTTGGATGGAATTTTTCTGATAATCCATGTGAAAGTTATGCCCTGGTCAATTTACAGTTGACTTTTTCAACTGTCCAAATAAGGAAACTTTTGCATCTTGATGATTTTTGAGCCAAGCTTTGAGAATCATGATCAAGCATTGATAAAATGATGTTTGTGGCTTCAAAATGAGATGTTGACCAAAAATTTGAACTTTTGACTGTCAAATGACCATTTTGCCCCTACAGTTGACTGTAGTGCAATTAGGGTTTTGACTGTGCAATTTTGTGCTGAAAGTCTTGAAACTTGATATGAGGATGCTTGACCATATTTATAGGCATGTGGGACTTGATTGGACCCTTGGAAACTTCATTTTCTTGATCAGAACCAAAACCCTGATTTTGACTGCTTAGGAGGCCCTTGAACTGTGCAACCCTTGGGGAATTTTGAAGCTTTGACTTGGCAATTTCTTGAAGAATATGGGAGGGAAAATTTTGGGGTACAACAGTTGCCCCTGTTCAATCTTCTTAGACCTGAGGATGCAGATTGGCTGACGTGCCTTTCGTAATCCGAAGGTGGAAGATGATTGAACACTAGAGTGCCCAGAAATTTGCGCTCACATAGTAGCAGTGTGATGGAAATGGGCTTATAGATGCCATTTAGAGATTGATGAATAGGATGATGGGCTTATAGATGCCATCTGGATTTTGATCGCATAAGAGATTCCTTAGCGAGAACTTGCGTACCTGCAAAAAAGAAGATGATTACCTGACCTGTTACGGGGCTGGTCTTCAAACTCTTTGTATAGATGTGTCCTGACTGGTTACAGGAGCTGGATCTGGAGCTTCAAAAGATGATGAATGAACCAGGGGTGGTTACTACCTCAGCAGGAATGGTGAGAGAACCTTGGATGACCTTAACCTCAACAGCAATCGTTGAGAAAATCTTGGGATTACCACCTCCGCAGTATCGGGGAGAGAACCATAGGAAATTATAATCTCAAAAGCAAACATTGAGAAAAACCTGGAATGGAATTATCGTCTCCGCAGGATCGGGGAGAGAACCATAGGAAATTATAATCTCAAAAGCAAACATTGAGAAAAACCTGGAATGGAATTATCGTCTCCGCAGCATTGGGGAGAGAACCATAGGCAATTATAATCTCAAAAGCAAACATTGAGAAAAACCTGGAATGGAATTATCGTCTCCGCAGGATCGGGGAGAGAACCATAGGAAATTATAATCTCAAAATCAATCATTGAGAAAAACCTGGGATGGAATTATCATCTCCGCAGCATTGGGGAGAGAACCATAGGAAATTATAATCTCAAAAGCAATCATTGAGAAAAACCTGGGATGGAATTATCATCTCCGCAGCATCGGGGAGAGAACCATAGGAAATTATAATCTCAAAAGCAATCATTGAGAAAAACCTGGGATGGAATTATCATCTCCGCAGTATTGGGGAGAGAACCATAGGAAATTATAATCTCAAAAGCAAACATTGAGAAAAACCTGGGATGGAATTATCATCTCCGCAGGATCGGGGAGAGAACCATAGGCAATTATAATCTCAAAAGCAAACATTGAGAAAAACCTGGGATGGAATTATCATCTCCGCAAGATCGGGGAGAGAACCATAGGCAATTATAATCTCAAAAGCAAACATTGAGAAAAACCTGGAATGGAATTATCATCTCCGCAGGATCGGGGAGAGAACCATAGGCAATTATAATCTGAATAGCAATCATTGAGAAAAACCTGGAATGGGATTATCATCTCCGCAGCATTGGGGAGAGAACCATAGGAAATTATAATCTCAAAAGCAATCATTGAGAAAAACCTGGGATGGAATTATCATCTCCGCAACATCGGGGAGAGAACCATAGGAAATTATAATCTCAAAAGCAATCATTGAGAAAAACCTGGGATGGAATTATCATCTCCGTAGTATTGGGGAGAGAACCATAGGAAATTATAATCTCAAAAGCAAACATTGAGAAAAACCTGGGATGGAATTATCATCTCCGCAGGATCGGGGAGAGAACTATAGGCAATTATAATCTCAAAAGCAAACATTGAGAAAAACCTGGGATGGAATTATCATCTCCGCAGGATCGGGGAGAGAACCATAGGCAATTATAATCTCAAAAGCAAACATTGAGAAAAACCTGGAATGGAATTATCATCTCCGCAGGATCGGGGAGAGAACCATAGGCAATTATAATCTCAATAGCAATCATTGAGAAAAACCTGGATAACTTCTACTGAGTCTTCATCAGAAAAATCTGTTTGGGGTCGATTTAGCTGGACTAGAGAAGGCCTTGGACTGGATAAGAAATCTTTGGAGTCGATTAACTGAACCGGTCTAGGTCTTGAAATATGATTGAGAATTTAACTGAATCTTTCCTGAAAGGTAAAGGTCAGTCATATGCAATGCATGATATGGACCAAGCAATGATGTTCTCAACATAAATGAGATTTGTAAGATATGATGCGTCTATGCATGCTATAATGATGTATGTGATGTTTAGGAATGTATGCTTTCGTCTAGGAAAGTAAATCCTTGACGGGCGCCGGGAAGTCATATCCTGGGCTGATGTTGAAGAATAGATTTCGCTTCCGCTGGGGATGATAGCTGCAAGAATACCGGTAGGAGAAGATAACTCCGTTGGGGAATAAACTTGGCGAATGAAATAACTCTGCGGGGGGAAAAGTACCCTAGCGATCTTGCTGGGAAGCAATACTCTGTGGGGAGAGAGATACTTCGTTGAGTTGATGGTAACTTGCTGGGGATACTCTTGTTGCGTTGGAAGTGTTGATAGACTTCGCTGAGGATAAGAAGACTTCGTTGAGGACGCTCTTTCTGTGGCTTTTGGCTGAGGATAACCCAGTTATATCCTGGTAAGGAAATAACTCTTTGAATAAAGCCGGGAGACGCGTTTGTGTTCTGCGAGGGATAAGCTTCCAGAATCTACTGGGGATAAGCTTACTGCTTGGGGAGATGAATTCCAACTTTCTTGGGGAACTGGATTGGACTCTCCTGGGGAAGTATTGAATTGTATTAGTTATGTTCTTCCATGGAACCTACCTTGATACCTTGGAGGACAGAAACAATCAGATTGCTTAGACCACCCGTTATTGCCCCTGTTTCTATGGGGGAGGCACCTGTGGGATGCTGATAATTGTTGATGGACAAACCTTCTTCTGGTAGGTAGGTGACAAGATGACAGGACATAGTCGTACGCTTTGATCCCTAACTTTTGCCTGGACCGCCCTTTCGGGTTTTCAGTCCACCGGGATACCCATTTTTGCCCAAGCCGCCTTTTCAGGTTTTCGACTTGCCGGGTGTACAGATTTTTTCATTTCATCCCTTATTTTTGCCCGAACCCTTTTGGTTCGCCGGGAAGCCCTGATTTTTGCCTAGGTATGTCAACCTAGCGGGTCTTTGATTTTGCGTAGTATTTTTCGACTATGTCCACGTTCAGGGAATGTGGGGAGTCGCCCATGTTGGAAGTATTTTGCCACGCCACCAGAAGATGTTTGATCAGGCAAGATTCGTTGTTGAAATGCCCCAAGTGACTCAAGCGGAGATTTGCCCCAGGCTATTTGGTCTTTGAGAGATTCTCTGAATCTTGATTGGATTGCCCCAGATGGTAGACCATGCTCAAGCTATGCCCCTTGATTGGAAGTACTTTTGTTCATTAGATTTCGTCGTGCGAACTTCTCTACTGTTCAAACAAAAAGTCATATTGCGAACAAAGTTATGTTAAAAATGCAAAGCTTATGTCTGTCTTGAAGATTTTGAAAATGCATTCTTTTTCATAAAAAAAGTGATAGTTTGTAAAACGTGATGTCAACTCGTTATTTTATCGTAAGCCTTAAGGAGTCAGGATACCTTTCGTAACAGTATGCTTTCGAACTAACCCATGCTTCAGCTAGGACTTTTAAGGGTTATAACATGGCCTGGTTCGTGGTTTAAGAAACAAAGGATAAAGGCTCAAATTTTATTTGTACCCACCCGCTCTTCGTGATGTTCTCCAAACCTAAACTCAGTTGATCATACGTTAGACCTTGTTTGAGTCTTTGCTTTGATGTTCCAGTGAAGATTCAGATATTGATGATTGATTCTGAATAGGCAGTCATTTTTGTTTTTGTTGAGGGTTTGTATGACCTCTTTCTTTTTTTTGTTATCCCTTTCTTTTTGCCTGAACTGTTTCCTTTTTTTTTTGGAATTACAGTCAGCGGGATGCCCCAGTTTTGTAAGTCTTCTTCATGGGTTTTGACTTAATGGGTTTTTCATTTTTTGAGATAATGACTGCCTTCCTTTTGATTGTTCTGAACCATCACTGTCTTCCTTTGTTTTATAAGGACCTCTTTGGTGCCATTCGTTATGCACTTGGATCAACTGAGAGACTACCCTGCCCCAGGTTATGATTAAGGGTTTTAAATTTCGAAAAGAAAAACTCCTACTTCTTTGGCTCGGATGGGTTGACGAGGGATTATCATCCTTATAACTCTAGTGTTTAGGGATTTGAAACAATGCCTGTACCTCATCAGCGGGGTCTGTTCAAAAGCATACTGTAGATTATGGTATCGTTTTCGTCATCCTCCCTCAAGAGGCTTAGAATCTTAGATCAAGAGTTGACATCAGAAAAAATATGAAAATAATTTGCATTTAGTGAATACGAATATATTGTTTCAAAACAGACATATGCGATGCATTAATGAAATAACAATGTTTAACATGAATAAATGTTTAAACAATCAAAGAACAACACAACTCGAACATTCGAATGAACAAAAGTTTTCTAGTCTCAGGGCTTGTCACTTCAACTGGTGCGTCCGATAGGGATGGCAGGAGCATTCGGCCTGGCCCATCTGGGTGAAGTCCACAACTCCTTCCTCAATCAGGTCTTGGATCCTATTCTTCAGAGCCCAACAGTCGTCGGTGTCATGTCCTGGGCTGTCAGAGTGGTACGCGCATCTTTCCTCAGGATTGTACTTTAGGGAGGTTGTGTTGAGATTTTTAGGAGGGTCCCTTAACGTCACCAGATTCAACCTCAATAATTGTTGTAAAGCTTGAGATGGTGACACGTTGAGCTTGGTGAACTGCCTTTTAGGCTTGTCTGGTTTGCTCTGATCAGTCCGTTGTTCTTGGCGAGGTCGTGGTTGGACCTGTAAAGTGGTAGCAGCTTGGAGAGGTCTATTCATTGGACCCGACCTTTGCCTTCTTGGAAGTTGTTCTATGACCTGGTCCCTGATTTGGGCTGGTTTCTTCATGCCTTGAGGAAGTTGGCTGATCATGGCTCTCAGCTCTCCTTGCTCCTGAGCTAAACCTTGAATGAGGGCCCTTTGCCCCAGCATCTGGGTTTTCAATGTGTCTACCTCAGCTTGTAGACGTTTCAGCTGTTCGTCCTTGTCATCTTCAGGACTCTTTCTGATCAGATTCCCCATGAGGAGTGTCCTCAACTCTTCCTGCCCCTTGGATAGGCTTAGGAAGATCTCCCTGAACTGAGTCTCTTGAGTGTGAAGGTCCTGGTTACCTTGTTGGGAAGTCATTGCTGAAATAAACAGCGACAAAGGTAAGTGTCCTGCAAAAGGGGTACTTGTAATGCAAAGATGTGTATGATATGCATGCAATGTTTTCAAGGACCTCGCGGGATAAACAAAGAAAATTTGTTAGAATTTGGGTCCGGTAGCTTGATTGAAGGAAACCCATGTTGTGGAGAGTTCTTCTTCAAGGGTCAAAGGCTCACCATATCCAGTGGGTCATAGCCTCTGACTCAAGTCATCAACCTTATTTTGCTTTCCAGACAACCTTGGCTAGGGGAACCTTCTTCAGGAGTCAAAGCTCACTATATCAAGTGGGTCATAGCCTCTGACAACTTTGGCTAGAGGAAAATAAATCCTCTTTGCCCCTTGTTAGATGTTTGATTCATCATGACCTGCATCACAAGCCCTTGAGATCCTTGAAATGGGTTAAGATGTATGCAATGGTATGATGTCATGCTATGCATAGGGTATTGCAAGTAACCCTGTCATGAGTCCCCATTAAGGACTATGAACAAAACCTGCAAGAAACTCAATACACTCTGTTATGAGTCCCAATTAAGGACTATAAACAAAACCTGCAAGAAACTTAGTGAGCCATGTCATGGGTCCCAATTAAGGGCTAAAACAAAACCTGCCAGAAACTCGATAAACCTTGTTATGAGTCCTAATTAAGGACTACAAACAAAACCTGCAAGGAATTCAGTAAACCCTGTTATGAGTCCTAATTAAGGACTATAAACAAAGCCTGCAAGAAATTCCAGGGTCAGATAACAAGCATGCAAGTAGTCAAGTACGAAGGCACCCAAGTCACACAAGAGAGCCCTTAGAGTTTAGGCCAACATGAAGTTTGGGGTACTACCCTCTTGAAGTTGGTGGGTTCAACCTGTCCTATTAGAAGTAACCGGGTTCTAAGGGTCCCAATATCACGGGATTGCTTTCATTGTTCATCGTTTCGATTTAGCCACTGAACTGGCGACCGAAATATTCCAGGAAAGCAACCCTCAATTGAGTGTAGTATCAAGTATCAACCAACCTCGGACTGCACCAAAGTCAGTTATCTCACTACCCTAAAGAGGCCAAGATAGTTCAATTAAGGTTCCTAAGGTCTGTTGATGCTTCATGACACCACGCGGAGGCCCCGTACTCTCCTTGACTGAACTCAAGGGTTACCGGTACACACCAAAGTGCCACATCAACGTAGCAGACTGTTTCAACCGTGTCGGTATACCTCGCACAGTTCCCTCACAGCCTTGTTGCTACTTTCTAAGAAGGTACCTCCCAGATCCGGGTTAGGATCTATAGAGCTCCCAAGACAGTCCGACAATTTAAAGCAAACAAGGAAAGCAATTGAAAACACAGTTATGAACTAACCCTAAGGTACACCTCACTTTAAGTTAAGTCCCCAGCAGAGTCGCCAGTTCTATGATCGGTGGATCTGGAACTGACTGTTTAACGCTGGTTCGCGAAATGTCGCGGAAGCAAGAGTCGCCACCGTCTTTTATTTTCTCCAAATGGAAAGGACAAAAGCACAGAAAAATTCCTTATAGAGATTGCTCTCGGTTCGGGAGGTAGATTATAGAAAGGGAAGGTGTTAGCACCCTTTCTATCCATGGTTATCCATGGGCTCTTAGATACTTGCTCATTTGTGTTTTCAAAAATGGTTTGTTTGCTTTTCAACTGTGGGTTTTAAAAAAAGTTTCTTTGAAAATTTCAGTTCGACTCTTGTATCGGTCCTCAAGAGTGTTTGAAAAATTGCTTTCGAAAGCTTTTGAAAATGTGTCGGTGTGAAAAGTATTTTTGAATTTGTTTTTGAATTTAGAGCAAGTATCTAGAGTCGTCTACCTGCCCTAAGGAATTAGGCTGTGTAAATGTCCTTAAGGTAGTGCCATCCCACCATTGAGAGGTAGGTAGCACCACCGTTGGAGGTGTTCGGGTCAATTCGAGGTTTGGGACATGGTGATCACCAGAGCAATAGGAAGATACCTTAGAAGCTACCCTCATGCCAGGTTCCCGGATCATGAGGACTTACTAAGACATCCTCTACTCGACGATCACCTTTCGAGGCAAGGCAACAGTGAGGCGTACCCTAGGGGTGGTGTGTGATTTGTGTGTCAGATTCATTTGCATTTATCTTGTCATGTTATGAGTGAGCTATGCGTTTGTTTTTATTTTTGTCCATTCATTCTTTCATGCCTTGATTAATAGTTAAAAAATTGCGAGAAAAGTAAAGTTCTAAGCTATTACAAAAGGCGCGGGTCCACATCGCCAAAATTTCCAGAACCCGATTTGACAGAAAAATAAAGGAATAAAGAAAAATAAAGAATTAAAAGTGCGACAGATTAATTTACAAGGCCTTGGGAGAGGTACATAAGTAACCAAAAGAAAAAGGAAATAAATATGCGAATTAAGTAAGAATTAAAAACGAGGGCGTTGGACCCCTTTTGCAAAATTAAATTAAATGATGGAATTAATTAATTAAAAAAAGAAAAGAAATTGTTTTTGGTATTTTTTGGTTTTAATGAAAAAGAATTAATTAAAATAACATGCTAACCCTAATTCTACAATTTTTATTTTATTATGAAAATATATTAAAGTTTAACCTAAAAATTAACCCTAATTATCTTTACATGCAATTTAATTACAAAAATAAATATTTAATATTTAATTATTATGAAAGAAAATAAAAAGGGATAAAAATGATTATAAACCTAGTTCTACCAATTTTAGATTTTTATTATGAAAATATTACAATTAGACCTAATTTAATAACTAAAATTAATTAGTGCAATTTATTTACAAAAATACTAAAATAAAATATTTATTATTTTTTCATCTTTTCTGATTTTTTATGGTTTTTGTGTTTTTATGAAAATAATAAATTAATTAAACAAAACAATAATTAAAAGAAAATAGAAATAATGAAAAAGAAAGAATGTAAAAAATGGCAAACCTAGGGGGTCTGCCCCTAATTTTGGAGGTTTTCTTTTAGCAATCTGGGCCCAATGATCCTTGGCCTGGTGGACTTTTCCAATTAACGTGTCTAGGCGTTGACTAGAGTGCATCATGTTCCTCAGATCGTGGCCCTTTGATTGGTCTTGGCATACGCGTGGATGGCTTGATTTTGAGGGCGTACAGTGGTCCACTATATTGAATCTGCATATGAACATTAAATGAAGAAAAATATGAAAGGGGGTGGGGACCTGGGATCGAACCCAGGTCCTATGGTTTACCAATGAGCGTGCTTGCCAACCATGCTGCCTTGTTTTCTTTGTAGACTATATAACAAATAAATATAATAAAACAAAATAATGCGTTAGTGCTTTCTGCGCGCGAAATTTCAAACGCTCCAATCGTGGATGGCCACCTAAGCGTCTTCCTCGTTGGCTTGTTTTTTTTCTTTCTGAAATACAACAAACATAGGCAACGGTTTTCATATCGTTCCCTTATGCCCTTTTCTGGAAAATAGCGAATAGCCCAGGAAGGCTCATAAATTGAGCGCGAGGGTGGATTTCTCTTCGTCCAAATGTGCTGAGCATGGTCGTGGCATCGTGGTGGTCTAATTTTGCTGTATTCAAAAACCCCCAATTCAAAGCTTCCTAAACCCTAAAATACAACAATGGTAGATTCGCGTACAACGCTCAAAAACACAATTAATTTACATGGTTAGCATTAGAATCAAATAATGAACATGAATCAAACATTAAAAAGTGCTAAATGCGCATGAATTGGAATGCAAGAAGATGAAATTTTCTCTGTACAGGTGAGATTGTTCTCACGTTTCTGGGCACGAAAGCTTGTAGTTTTTTATCCAAATCCCTTCTTTGAAGCCTCAGCAAGCTAATGGAACTGATCTTTGGCCTTGAATCGTCCTGGAAATTGGTTTTCAGATTTCACTTTTTTCACAAAAAACTCAAGTTTTGTTTTCTATGTATGGCACAGCTTGCAGTCAGTGAGCACGAGGGTTTCTTTGCTTGTATATGTATGAATGATTTAGGGTTGAAAACTTGATCAAATGCAAATTAGGGTTAGAAAATGGAATTTTTCATAACTTAGAATTTTTCTAAGTTATGAAAAACCCTAATTTTTTCCCAACTTTGCCCCATCTTTTCACCAAGATCCATTTGGATTCAAACAAAAGTCAAAACATGAAAGTTGTATCTTGTTGCATAATCTACAACTTTGATTCACAAAGTTTTCTCATTTGAAGCTTGTATCTCAAGTTACAATTTTTTGAATAAGGGCACTAAACCATTTTTAACTTAGTGAAATTTCAACCTATTTTGACAAGGTTTTCTACCCCACTTCAAGGCCACTTTTCATACCCTTCCACTTGGAATTTTAATTTGCATTTCAAAGGTGGATTGTAGTACACATTCCAAGCTTTCCAAAATGTTCAAGAACTCATCAAACAACCTCATAACTTGAGAGATTTGAATTTCACAAGTTGGCAAAAATTCACTTTTGTTCTTCATCAAGACATGTTCATAATCTTACAAATTTTAACTCAGCTTGCTTTATGCTTGATTACAGGTCCTTGAACCATTCCATACTCAATAATTTAATGCTTATTCATTGTGCCAAGGTCATGTTCTTTGTGTTCTAACATTGCATAATGGATTGATCTCAAAGTAGATAAAGTGCTTTATCCATTTTTGTAAAAAGCTAGCTTTATGTCAAATTGAAATCCAAGCAAGTACAGTTAGGATCTCATTGGCACAAGATTATGGACAAATTGCTCTGATCAAGAGAGGCTTATGCAGCAGGATTAGAGGCCCCTACTGACCTAAAACACCAAGTGACCATTGCTTGCTTCAAATTCAAGTAACATTGCATAACTTGTACCAACTCTCTCTTCAGCATAGAAACACAAGAAAGAAGTTATCAAACACCTCACACATAACATATCCAAGCTTTTGCACGAGTCCTAAACCTCTCAAGCACCCTCCATCTCAGAATCACATTGAAACTTCTCAAACAGGGCAACCCCTGCAGATTGAGTGCTATCTCTCAATCCCTTCAAGCATTTTTGCCCAAACCTGTTCCTCTACCTTCCTTACAACCTATGCAAGCTAACCATGACTTGAAACCTGACCTGTAACACCTCCAAGCCACTTCACCATTTTTAAATTTCTGTTTTGCAGTTGGAGTTCACTAGCTCGATTCAGGGAGTTTCAAGACAAAGTAGGACTTGGAAAAGCATCCTTACACTTCAAGGAAGCTATACAAGTCATCATTTCACTCTGAAACATCCTCCATTGCAAAGCTCGATTCCAACTGAACAGGTACATTCATGAAGTTCTATCTCCCTTATTAGGCATTGTTAGCTTTAGGTTTGTGAAGAAAACATGTCACAATCATAGCCCTGAACATGCTCATATGATTAGATTTCATTTATATTTCGTGTGCTTAGAGAATTTCATGTCTGAACATTGATGAAAAGTTAGGTCAGAAATTGGGGGAGGAGAAATTCTCCCTCATCTTAGAGAGTTAGGTCAAGTTCTTTACATGGTTGAAACCGTCTCTTGATGCTCTACACTTTTCATGTTATGAGTTTTGCTTGAAAGTCCAGGAATCCAGAGATAAAAAACGCATGTTTGCTTGAAGGATATTGTTCAGAGGTTGAAGAAGACAGGTCTTCTGGGCTGGGCCTGGAAATTTTTCTTATTTGCACCACTTCATTACTCATGAACCCCCTGAGCCCATTTGCTTCATTTTTGACTCTTTTTGACTTTTTCTTTTTTGATTGACTTTGTTTATTTTTTCTCATGACATTAAAAAAATAAAAATATTTTTTCCATCATTTTTTGTATTTATTGCATATTTATTTGTTTATTTCTCTTGTTTGAACATAAATATTATATATATATATACTATTATTAGAATAAACATAGGAAAATAGTGTAAATACATTTTATTTTTTATTTACCTTCTGAAAATATTCCACATAAAAAATACTTTTTTTATTTTATTTTATTAAATATTAAATATTTTGCACATAATGCATATTTAAGAAATTAATATATATATAGATATATGTTTATTAATATATTTAAACTAAAATATAAAAATACTTGAATTTTTCATTTTTATTAATATTTGATACAAAAATACTTTTTTTCATAATATACTTCATTTTATTTTATTTTTATAAATAATAAATAAATATTTGTATTAAATTAGATAATAATACATTTTCTTTAAAATTAGGGTTTTTTGCCCTAAATTCAAAATACTCCAAAAAATAATATAATTTTTATTTTCTTTTCTCTTTTACATAAATAATATTTTTTCATACATATACAAAACATTTCTTTTGCATCTTGCATTCTTATTTAATTTTTGTACATTGATTAAATTGCAAATATTCAAAATGATGTAATAATTTAGATTTAAATTCTTGTCAATATCTCCATTTGAACATTTGTACCCCCCCTTCCCATATTTGGTTTTGTAATAACTTAGTAATTTAAATTTCGCACTTTATTGCTTTCTAATGATAACATGTTAGAATTAGGGTTTGTATGCGAAAAACGATAAAAAATAGTTATGACCTAATCTCAAGATAAATAAGCATGAAAATGGACACACAAATCACACTTGCACCCCTAGGGCATTCCACTTGTTGCCTTTCAAAATTGGGCCATATTGTATGTTGAACTTCTTTGGGCAAAGCAAACAATTTGAAGGATCATAGTCCCTCGATAAAACTTTTCAAAAAACAAACAAAAACAAATGATCAAGTCCCTTAAAGAAAATTGCCCAAAGACATTTAACGCCGTTGCAATTATGGTCTAAACGATGACCCGCGTCTGTCCCTTTCACATCCTAACATAAGGTTGTCCACCAAATTCAATGGTGGAACAAGCTTGTTAAAAGGGTTAAAACATAGCCATAGTCTTTTGAGAAATTAGGAGTAGATAACCTCTTAGTTGCTTGAATCAAACTTGCAAAGCAAAACACTTGCCTAATTTCAAAACCACACAACATTACACTTTCAAAACAACAAACAAAAACAAATGAAAACCTTTTCAAAAGACATACATCTTTGTATACATCCCCACATGGATCATTACAAAGGTTGCCACCACATTGGCATCTTTTCAAAACATTTTCAAAACCCACACACTCAAGCACCATTTAAAATAATTGAAAACAAAAGGCAAGTGATCTAAAGCAAGTAACTAAGAGCCCATGGATAACCATGGATAGAAAGGGTGCTAATACCTTCCCTTTCTATAATCTACTCCCCGAACCCAAGAAAACATCTCAAAAGGTTTTTTGCTGTGCTTTTTAACCTTTCCTTAGGATAAAATAAAAAGTCGGTGGCGACTCTTGCTCAACCGAAACATTTGCGAATACAAACGCAAAACCTCTAGTCAGTTCTCCCACCGTATCACAGAACTGGCGACTCTGTTGGGGAGTAAACTTAAAAGTGGAGTAACCTTAGGGCTTAGATCACCTTTGTTTTCAATTGTTTGCTTTGTTTGTTTTTATATTTGTGGGCCTTGCATCGGAGTTTCATAGATCCTAACCCGGATCTGGGAAATACCCTTTTAGGTAGCATAATCTGTGAGGGACCTGTCCGGCGTAGACCGACATGGGTGAAGCAGTGGCTACATTGGTGTGGCATCTTAGTCTGTACCTATATCCCTTGCGTTGCAACGGGGAGAATATAGGTCTTCTAAGGGGTCATTAAACACCAACCGACCTTAGAACCCTAAATTGACCAACTTGGCTATTAGGACAGTAGCAGTATGCTACACTCATTGAGGCTAAACTCTCGAGATGGTTCTGGCCGCGAGAAAAGATTGCGATGCTGGAGTTACGACCGATTGAGGGTAGCCAATGATTCGAGATCCTCTAGAACCCGGTTACTTTTGATAGGACAGGTTTTAACCAACAAAACCAAAAGAGGGTAATACCTGAAACTCATGCTGGCCTGAAACCTAAGGGTGTCTTGTGTGACTTGTGTGCCTTATTTGCCTATGTGAATACTTGTGGTGTGCTTCATCATAGCATCATGCCATCATACCATTGCATGCATCCTGTATAAAGGACTAACCCATTTCAAAGACAAAAGAGTTTCATCTTTGCTCTGTTTTGTAGGACATCATGATGCCCGTGCGTAGAAATACTGTCCGACTCAACTTTGTTCATCCACCAGTTTTACTCAAGGATTTGGTTGGTAGGATTCCAAACACTTCTTCCTTTATCAACAGACATGGGTCTCTCCTTGGCTTGATCACTGCAAAATGGGACCAACAACTGATAAGTGTTCTGACCCAGTTTTATGACCCTCTGTACCATTGTTTCACCTTTCAAGACTTCCAGCTGGTTCCTACCCTGGAAGAATTTTCTTATTTGCTTGGGATCCTTGTCTTGGAACAAACTCCATTCACTGGTTTGGAAAAGACTCCTAGGCCTGAAGAGATTGCTGCAATTATCCCCTTGACCAAAGAAGAGGTATTGTCCAACTGGGAAACTAGAAATGGGATCAAGGGCTTTTTGGTCAAATTTCTGGTTGGCAAGGCTAATGATTTCTGGAATGACTTGGACTTCAAGGCGTACGAGGATATTCTGGCTCTTTTGATCTATGGTCTGGTATTGTTTCCCAACCCTGACACTTTTATCAGTGTCCATGTCATAAGGATCTTCATGTCTCGGAATCCGGTACCCACTCTTTTGGGTGATATTCTACAACAACTCTATGCTCGTGATGCTCGAAAACGGGGAACTCCGTGGTGTTGTGCTCCTTTGCTAGTAAGGTGGTTTATTTCGCACCTTCCTAAGTTCGTGCTGAAGAATGAAGAAGGAAAAGGTTGGGCTCGGAGGTTAATGTCTCTCACTGATAATGACATCACCTGGACTCTCAGAGGTTTGGATGAGGTAGCTGTTATTGACCGTTGCGGAGAATACCCTAATGTTCCGCTGATTGGTATCCAAGGAGGAATCTCTTACAATCCATGCTTAGCTCTCCGACAGTTTGGAAGAGCCAGAGGAGATGGGCCTCATGAAATGCTGGTTCCTCACTTCCATTTTGAGTTTCAGGCAGACAGTGACAAACTACGCCAGGGATTCATTAAAGCTTGGGACAGAATCCACAAGGCCAACCCACATGAGTTAGGACCAAAGACTTCCCTGCCATTGAAGCCCTATTACAAATGGGTCCGCATCCGTGCTCAAAGGTTAGGTATGCCCTACGAAGCTGTTAGACCTCTCATTCTTGAGTCTCCTGATGAAGACGGGGTTCCTCCAACTGTCCTCCCTCCTCAGATACTTGCTGATTTTGACACCATGAAGAGATCTTGGGCGCAGCTAAAGGAAGAACGGGATTTCTATCGAGAGAAATTCAACGAGCAGGAACGGAAGATTCAGAGGTTGACTAAGCAATTGGAAGAAGAACGGGTCCTGAACAACTACATCAGCACTGAAAAGAGGAGGCCATGGGAGCATTGATGAGCTTTGGATGTTTCCTTTTATAGTTTATTTCCTTTCCAGTATTTTTCATTCCTGTAATGCCTAAGGGCGAATTGTTGAACAATTGAAAATTTTAATCTAATGAAGTGTGTTTCCCTTTTTGTCTACAAAGTTGAATCTTGTTTGTCTTTGAAAACATAAAACATACGCATTCCATTGCACCATATGCATAGCAGGTACCCTATTTCACAGGTTGCTTAATCTTCTTCGCTGTTTGTTTGAACAGTCATCATGAATCCAGACTCCTCCAGTGAGCAAGCAATCAAGGCCCTTCAGGCCCAAAGTGCACAGTTCCAAGAGATGGTCCTAAGCCTAGCCCAAGGTCAGCAAGAGTTGAAGACTCTACTCCTGAAGAAGAAGAAGAAAAAGAGGACTGCGTTGTTCAACACCGGACGCAGATTTGGGAACACACTCCATAATGAAGCTGATCCAACTACTTCTTCTGCTGAGAAAAACAGTCCCCAAGGGGGAGGAGCTCCTAGTCCCGCAGTCTCCGACAACGAGACGGACTATAACGACGAACAATACCCACCTGCTACTGACAGATATAAGCAATTGGAGGACCGCTTAAGCGCCATGGAGATTCAGAATGTGCCGGGGCTGGATTTCGGAGATTTGGGGTTATCTTCTGGGGTAGTAATTCCACACAAGTTTAAGGCACCTGCCTTCGCCAAGTATGATGGGGTCTCCTGCCCAAAGCTGCATCTAAGGTCGTACGTAAGGAAAATCCAACCTTACACGGCGGATAAGAACCTCTGGATTCACTTCTTCCAAGATAGCCTCTCAGGGTCACAGCTTGAATGGTTCTACCAATTGGATGGAACTAGCATCCGACACTGGGAAGATTTGGCAACCGCATTCTACAGACAATACCAATACAATTCTGATCTCGCTCCTACGCGTACCCAACTTCAGGGTATGTCTCTAGGAACGGGTGAAGGTTTCAAAGAGTACGCTAAAAAATGGAGAGATTTGGCTGGCAGGGTGCAGCCTCCATTGACTGATCGAGAGCTGGTCGATATGTTTCTAGGGACGTTGTCTGGTCCGTTTTTCAATCATTTGGTTGGTAACTCCTCCGCGGGGTTTACAGATTTGATATTGACGGGAGAAAGAATCGAAGCTGGCATCAGGTCAGGCAAGATACAAAAGGCTGCCTCCACAAGTGCTGAGAAGAGGCCATTTAAGAAAGAAGCAAGTGCCGTCTATGGTCCTAGAAGACAAGTCAAGCCCGAAAGTCGCCAAGCCGTCAATGCTTTGGTCATCTCTAAACCTGTTGCTGCTCCTCAGCAGTACAATCAACAAAGAAGCGAAAGGCCCAAGAGGCAGTATACTCGGCTGAGTATGACCTTATCTCAAATTTTACCCCAACTGTTATCCACCAACCTGGTGACCCTCAAAG
Source organism: Vicia faba (assembly GCA_948472305.1). Taxonomy (NCBI): domain Eukaryota; kingdom Viridiplantae; phylum Streptophyta; class Magnoliopsida; order Fabales; family Fabaceae; genus Vicia; species Vicia faba. The sequence goes on along the minus strand of OX451740.1, from coordinate 794,429,981 downwards.
AAGCTCCTAAGGTCGTCAACACTGCGTATCCTAAGTATAACCCAAATGCCCGGTGTGCTTATCATTCTGATAGTCCCGGGCACACTACTGATGATTGCTGGGCCTTGAGAAACAAAGTGCAAGATCTGATCGACGCAAAGGAAATTCAGTTTGAAGCGCCGGAGAGACCAAATGTTGTAACTGCTCCTATGCCCCAGCATAGAGTAAATGCCATTGAGGAAGAATTGTATGCTGTTTCGGTAAATGAAGTTGTTACCCCTCTGAAGACCGTTAAGAAGAACCTACTGCGGGCCGGTTTATTTCCGGGTTGCGGTGAAGGTTGCCTGTTCTGTGCTGTTTCCCTATCTGGTTGTCCCTTGCTGAGGTTAGGCGTCCAAAGCCTAATGGATAGCAAGGAGATTCTGTTTAAGAAGTCTGCTATTCAGTTGGTTCCGGTAAAAGAAGTTTCTGTGGTTACCATCTTCAATAATCCAATCAAGGCTCTCCCGAAGAAGCCTGTTCAAATCATGACTGTTGCACCTGTGGTTATTACTGTTCCGGGGCCTCTCCCCTACGTATCTGATAAAGCTGTCCCTTGGCATTATGGGGCAGACGTGTATGTGAATGGAATCAAACAAGAATTCGACACTGGCGCCAGTATCTGCGATATCACTGGTCCAGCCAAGGTCACCCGCAGTGGCAGGCTCTTTTCGCCTGACATTGCACCGCCCGCTATTCGAAAGCCCCTCCTTATAACACCTACAAGTGTACCTGTTACTGTTGCTGATCAAATTGATTCCCCTGCTGCCGAGCCATCAAATGCTCGGGGCAAAGGGATTGAAGAAGAGCTTGCCCGGATGGAGGCACCAATACCTATAAATGCTGAGGCCTCCCAACAAGAAATGGAGGAGATTTTGAAAATAATAAAGAAAAGTGATTTCAATGTCGTCGAGCAGCTGGGGCATACGCCCTCCAAGATCTCCATGCTCTCCTTATTGCTATGCTCCGAGGCCCATGCTAAGGCCTTGATCTCATTTCTCAAGACGGCCCATGTGCCGCAGGAGACGTCTGCGGTCCAGTTCACTGATTGCATAGCAAATCTAACAGCAGACAATGGCTTGGGTTTTTCAGATGCTGACCTGACCGCGAAGGGAAGAGACCACAATGATGCCCTGCATGTCTCTATCGAATGCAGGGGCACTACTCTGGCGCATGTATTGGTGGATACTGGTTCTTCCTTGAATGTTCTACCGAAGAAGGCTTTAGACCGTTTGGATTATGAAGGCCTAGAACTGAAGCCCAGCAATATCATCGTCAGGGCCTTTGACGGTTCTAAAAGGATGGTTCATGGAGAGGTTAACATCCCTATTCGTGTGGGCTCTCAAGTGTTTGACTCTACCTTTTATGTGATGGATATACGTCCATCGTACTCTTGTCTACTGGGTCGACCTTGGATCCATAAAGCTGGGGCAGTGACCTCCACCTTGCACCAGAAGCTGAAGTATCCCGTCAGGGGGAAGATCGTCACCGTGCAAGGAGAAGAGGAGTATATGGTGAGCCATTTGAATTCCTTCAGATACATTGAGATGGATGGAGAGTTTATTGAAACCCCCTTTCAGCATTTCGAGGAGGTACATCCAATTTCAGCAGCAGCAGAAACAACAGTCGAAGAGAATGTTTCCTTGAAAATGGCTTCCCTAAGGGATGCCCGGGCTGTGGTTCAGAAAGGCGATTGTGCAAACTGGGGTCAGCTTCCTGACTTCACTCAGAAGAACGACAAGTTTGGGCTGGGCTTTACTGCAGAGGCTCAGAGGGCTGTGCGCAAGGAGAAGGTCAGAAAGGCTCCGGTGTTTATCTCCAGCTCAAGGGTGAATGCTATCGAGGAGGATGTGGAGGAAGCAGAATTTGACAGTTGGATCTACCCGACTACCAGCAACGGACCTAGCAATTGGACGGCAAAGGATTTTACCCCTATCACATTTGTCACGCAGTAATTAATTTCTTTTGATTTCCAATTTGTAACAAACAATATGTTAAAAACTTTGTTGGCTCGGTGTCCTACCCGGGGCATCGTAGCTCCATTTGTGAGGGCTTTTTGTATGACATTTTCATATACCATCAATCAAAACATTGGACGTTTGTTGCATTTCAAATCTTGTGCTCTTTTCCTTTCTGTGTTATATATATTGCAAAACAGCTATATTTACACACACTCACTTATACAGGTTTCAATCCACTCTGGATCTCACTGGTAACAGCTCTGCTACCGCCAGTTATGACTTCGAAAATCCGATCAACTTGGCCGAAGACGAAGGTGAAGATGATTGCGAAGTGCCTGGTGAACTCGCAAGACTGCTACTCCAGGAAGAGAGGGCTATTCAGCCACATGAAGAGCCGGTGGAGACAATTAACTTGGGTACTGAGACAGATAGGAAAGAGGTCAAGATTGGTGCCAATCTAGAGCTCAGCGTGAAGCAACGATTGATCCAGATGCTACAAGACTACATGGAGATTTTTGCTTGGTCCTATGAAGATATGCCTGGTTTGGATGCCGACATTGTAGTTCACCACCTGCCAACCAAGGAAGATTGCCCTCCGGTAAAGCAAAAAGTCCGACGAATGCGTCCAGAGATGTCTGAAAAGATCAAGGCCGAGGTTATGAAACAGTTTGATGCCGGGTTCCTCGCAGTGACTTCTTACCCCCAGTGGGTTGCCAATATGGTGCCAGTACCGAAGAAGGACGGTAAAGTCAGAATGTGTGTTGACTACAGGGATCTGAACAGGGCCAGCCCCAAGGATGACTTCCCCCTACCTCACATTGATGTCCTTGTTGACAATACAGCTCAACACAAGGTGTTCTCCTTCATGGATGGTTTTTCAGGGTATAATCAGATCAAGATGACTCCAGAGGATATGGAGAAGACTACATTTGTGACTCAGTGGGGCACCTTCTGTTATAAGGTCATGCCATTCGGATTGAAAAATGCTGGGGCAACCTATCAACGTGCCATGGTTGCTTTATTTCATGATATGATCCATCATGAGATTGAGGTATACGTTGATGACATGATTGCAAGGTCTCAAACTGAGGAGGAGCACCTTGACCATCTGAGGAAGTTGTTTAACCGACTCAAGTTATACAAGCTGAGGTTGAATCCCAACAAATGCACCTTTGGGGTAAGATCCGGAAAATTGCTAGGTTTCATTGTAAGTGATAAGGGTATTCAGGTGGACCCTGCCAAGGTAAAAGCCATACAAGAGATGCCGACTCCAAAAACAGAGAAAGAAGTCAGAGGCTTCCTAGGACGACTGAATTACATTGCCCGATTCATCTCACATCTGACTGCTACTTGTGAGCCAATCTTCAAATTACTGAAGAAAGATCAAGTAGTACGCTGGAACGATGAATGTCAGGCTGCCTTCGAAAGGATAAAGGAATATCTCCAAGAGCCACCCATTCTTATGCCACCGGTGGAAGGAAGACCTCTGATACTATACTTGACAGTGCTTGACAATTCAATGGGGTGTGTGCTGGGGCAGCATGACGAGTCTGGCCGAAAAGAGCACGCTATTTATTACTTGAGCAAAAAGTTTACCGACTGTGAGTCTCGTTACTCACTGCTTGAGAAAACTTGCTGCGCTCTTGTATGGGCTGCTCGCCGGCTGAGACAGTATATGCTGACTCACACTACTTTATTGATTTCAAAGATGGATCCCATCAAGTACATATTTGAAAAGCCCGCTCTGTCTGGAAGAACAGCGAGATGGCAAATGATCTTGACAGAATATGATATCCAGTATACAAATCAGAAAGCAATTAAGGGAAGTGTACTGGCGGATCATTTGGCACACCAACCTGTGGACGATTACCAATCATTGAACTTTGATTTTCCGGACGAAGACATCCTGGTAGTAACTGACTGTGAAGTACCTGGACCGGATGAAGGACCTGAGGAAGGATCCCGATGGTCTATGCATTTTGATGGAGCCTCCAATGCTTTGGGTAACGGCGTCGGCGCTGTAATCATATCTCCCAAAGGAACTCATACTCCCCTCACCGCCCGATTATGTTTCAGCTGCACCAACAATATGGCAGAATATGAGGCATGTATCATGGGTTTACAAGCTGCAATCGACTTAAGGATCAAATTTCTAAGTGTTTTCGGAGATTCCGCTCTCGTGATCAACCAGATCAAAGGCGAGTGGGATACGAAACACCCGAATCTTATTCCTTACAAAGAGTATGTGTTGACCTTGCTTCCCCACTTTGAAGAGATAACTTTTGAGCACTTCCCTAGAGAGGAGAATCAGCTAGCGGACGCCCTAGCTACGATGTCTTCAATGTTCAAAGTTAAATGGGACAATGAGGCTCCCCGAATCATAATCTGGAAGTTGGATGAACCGGCATACTGCTGCGAGCTCGAGGCTGAGAAGGTTATTGAAAAACCCTGGTATCATGAGGTGAAGAGGTACTTGGAAGCTCAGGAATACCCTGAAGGTGCGTCTGTCAATGATAAGAAGTTCATGAGGAGGTTTGCTGCAAAATTCTTCCTCAGCAATGGCATTCTCTACAAACGGAATCATGATTCAACTCTGCTACGTTGTGTGGATAAGGCAGAAGCAGAGAAAATCATGATGGAACTGCATGAAGGTACATTTGGAACACATTCCAGTGGACACACCATGGCTAAGAAAATCCTTCGGGCAGGATATTTCTGGTCCACAATGGAAGCCGATTGTTACCAACACTCCCGAACTTGTCATAAATGCCAGATCTATGCTGACAAGGTGCATATCCCTCCGGTTCCTTTGAATGTCCTGACGGCACCTTGGCCTTTCGCAATGTGGGGCATCGATATGATCGGTGAGATCCGACCGACGGCATCCAATGGGCATCGCTTCATCTTGGTGGCGATCGATTACTTCACGAAATGGGTTGAGGCAGCTTCCTATGCCACAGTAACCAAGAGCGTCGTGGCACGTTTCATCCGGCATAATCTGATCTGTCGGTACGGAGTCCCGGAAAGAATCATTACGGACAATGGTACCAATCTCAATAACAAAATGATCACTGAACTCTGTGAACAATTCAAGATACAGCACCACAATTCTTCTCCCTACCGGCCGAAGATGAATGGGGCTGTAGAGGCAGCCAATAAAAAAATCAAGAAAATTGTGCAGAAGATGACGGTGACCTATAAAGATTGGCACGAGATGTTACCGTTCGCTCTTCATGGGTACCGTACCTCAGCAAGGACGTCAACCGGGGCAACTCCCTTCTCCCTGGTCTATGGCATGGAGGCAGTCTTGCCAATTGAAATCCAGATACCCTCTCTCCGGATAATGAAGGATGCAGACTTGGATGAAGATGATTGGATCCAGACTCGACTTGATCAATTAAATCTGATTGACGAAAAGAGGCTCACTGCTATCTGTCATGGTCAAACGTATCAGAAACGGATGATCAGGGCATTTAACAAGAGAGTCAGACCACAAGAGTATCAAGTTGGGGACCTGGTAATCAAACGCATCATCCTTCCTCAAAGTGATCCCCGGGGCAAATGGACCCATACATACGAAGGGCCATTTGTGGTTAAACGTGTGTTCTCAGGAGGAGCCATGATCCTAACCACCATGGATGGTGACGACCTTCCTCACCCCGCCAATGCAGACATAGTGAAAAAATATTACGCATAAATAAGAGACCCGCTAGGTTGACATACCTAGGCAAAAATAAGGGCTTCCCGGCGAACCAAAAGGGTTCGGGCAAAAATAAGGGATGAAATGAAAAAATCTGTACACCCGGCAAGTCGAAAACCTGAAAAGGCGGCTTGGGCAAAAATGGGTATCCCGGTGGACTGAAAACCCGAAAGGGCGGTCCAGGCAAAAGTTAGGGATAAAAGCGTAACACTATGTCTCATTGGATCACTTCGCATCCGAAATTCGGCATCAACTATCTGGCTCCAGATTTCGGCATCGACCAATCAGCTTCATCTTCAACTAGGCAGCAAAGCGATGAGATGTTCGGACATAAAGGCGATAGCGGAGTTGGAACCCAGTGGGATTGTTCACATAGCTGTTTTGTTTCTTAAATTGTAAACTCTATGTTATTTGGCGGTGTCCTCTTACTAGGATGTCAGCCTCTTGTACAAAAACGCCTATTCACAGGCAAAGTTTAAATCAATACAAATATACTTTTCAGTTAAAAGTGCCAATTGTTTTCTTTTTTTCTGTTTTGTCTTGCGGAGAACGTCCAATGTTCATTTTTGATATATGCATTTGACATTAAATTGCTGATTCATAAATATTTACATATGAAACAAGAGATTGATTACAGGTGACATCAGAGACAGGGGGCAATGTGAAGTTGTCTAATGCAGTCTGGTTGTTTTGTCCGCCAAGGTACCAAGGTAAATTCAACTGAAGAATGTGGCCAAATCATCTCAACTCCCCACAGAGTAAAACAAGATTCAGCAATACTTTCCCCAAGCGGAGTTGACTCCCCGACAATCCTGAAAAGTCACAACATTCCCCGACAGGTCTTAAAGCTCATCCCCAGTAGATTCTGGAAGCTTATCCCCTGCAGAGTACGGACGTCTCTCCCGAGTTTTATTTAGAGTTATTTCCTCACAAGGACTTATAACTGGGTTATCCTCAGCTAAAAACCACGGAAGACCGCCCTCGGCAAAGTTCCTTCAATCCTCAGCGGAGTTTATCATCATTATCCCCAGCGGAGTTTATCATCATTATCCCCATCGGAATCCATCATTAAAGTCCTCAACAGGCCTCTCATCAAACTTCGGCCAAGTATCTCTTCCACAGAGCAATTCTCCGGCCGATCGTCAAGGATTTATTTTCCTAAGGCGAAATTACATCCATAAACATTTCACATTTTCATACATCTTGCTTACATATATTATAAAGCGCATACAACACCATCTCGTGTTGAACATCATAACACCATGCATATCATACATCATGACATTGCATACAACTTACGTTTTTGCCTTTTCAGGAAAAAGACAATCCCAAAAACAATTCCCTTCAACTATCACAATTCCAGATCCGATACCTGTATCTAGCCAGGGCACATCTGAGAGTGATCAGTTTCCAGACTCGATTCCTGTATCTAGCCAGGGCACGTCTGAAAAGTTCGAAGATTCGATTCCTGTATCCAGCCAGGGCACATCTATCAACTACAACATCTCCAGATTCGATTCCTGTATCCAGCCAGGGCACATCTGTTGACCACGTTTCCAGACTCGATTCCCGTATCTAGCCAGGGCACGTCTGAAGAGTTCGAAGATTCGATTCCTGTATCCAGCCAGGGCACATCTATTAACGACTATTTCCAGATTCGACTCCTGTATCCAGCCAGGGCACATCTGTGAGCAAACCGATTGTAGATTCGATACCTGTATCTAGCCAGGGCATATCTGCATAAGGAGATTGAAGATCAAACACCTGTAACAAGCCAGGAAAACATCCGTCTTTCTCAAATACACAAGTTCTCGCTAATGAATCTCTTATGCGATCGACACTTCCAAATGGCATCTATAAGCCCATTCCCGACAAGGTTCTGTCACGTCTCCAGATGGCATCTATAAGCCCATCTCCCTATCTACCACCTCTCCAAATGGCATCTGTAAGCCCATTCCTGACATCACATTGCTGACACTTCAACATGCGAGTGCAAATTTCCGGGCACTCTAGTGTCCAATCTCCTTTTACCCTCGAGTCGCGAAAGGCAAACTTGCCAATCTAACTCTTCAGGTTCAAGAATATTGAACAGGGGCAACTGTTGTACCCCAAAATTTGCCCTCCCATTTCCTCAACATTTTCTCATCACAAGACCCTTGAAGATCAAGATCCAGTTAGGGTTTCCTCTGCTCAAGACTTCTCCTTGCATTGTGGACTCAAATTAGGGTTTGTGTTTTCCCAAGGATGTTTTGACCTAAAATGTCTAAGATGACTTTCATGCTTCATGTTGGACTCCCAAGTTTATCCTCACCAAGTTTCAAGTCTTGATTCCAAGTTTTGCCCAGTCAATTGGACAGTTGACCTAGAAATCAGCTGTATTGGGGAAAAAGTCAACTGTGGCCAATTGACAGTCAAACCTCATGAAATTTGACCCACATCAACATTATGAACTCACATGGACCATTTGATCAAGTTTGGATCACAATTCCATAAGAAATTTGATCAGATCACCAAAAGGGCAAAATGGTCATTTTTAGGGTTTTGACTGCACAAAGGCAATTTTTGACTGTTTGACCTAGCCAATGGCAAACCAAGTTCACATATAGCCTCAAGGACTCAATGAAATGATCTTGACACATTCATCAAGCTCAAAAGATCCCAAGTACACAAGATTGACAGTTGAATTTCCCAGTCAATTGATCAATTTTGACTGCATACTGAAAAGTCAAACTTTGACTTTTTGGTCAAAATCAAGAGTCAAGATTCATTTTTCATCAAAACTTGCCAAATAATGAAACTTGTTCACCAAGAAATCACAAAATGCAAATTAGGGTTAGAAAATGGAATTTTTCATAACTTAGAATTTTTCTAAGTTATGAAAAACCCTAATTTTTTCCCAACTTTGCCCCATCTTTTCACCAAGATCCATTTGGATTCAAACAAAAGTCAAAACATGAAAGTTGTAGCTTGTTGCATAATCTACAACTTTGATTCACAAAGTTTTCTCATTTGAATCTTGTATCTCAAGTTACAATTTTTTGAATAAGGGCACTAAACCATTTTTAACTTAGTGAAATTTCAACCTATTTTGACAAGGTTTTCTACCCCACTTCAAGGCCACTTTTCATACCCTTCCACTTGGAATTTTAATTTGCATTTCAAAGGTGGATTGTAGTACACATTCCAAGCTTTCCAAAATGTCCAAGAACTCATCAAACAACCTCATAACTTGAGAGATTCGAATTTCACAAGTTGGCAAAAATTCACTTTTGTTCTTCATCAAGACATGTTCATAATCTTACAAATTTTAACTCAGCTTGCTTTATGCTTGATTACAGGTCCTTGAACCATTCCATAATCAATAATTTAATGCTTATTCATTGTGCCAAGGTCATGTTCTTTGTGTTCTAACATTGCATAATGGATTGATCTCAAAGTAGATAAAGTGCTTTATCCATTTTTGTAAAAAGCTAGCTTTATGTCAAATTGAAATCCAAGCAAGTACAGTTAGGATCTCATTGGCACAAGATTATGGACAAATTGCTCTGATCAAGAGAGGCTTATGCAGCAGGATTAGAGGCCCCTACTGACCTAAAACACCAAGTGACCATTGCTTGCTTCAAATTCAAGTAACATTGCATAACTTGTACCAACTCTCTCTTCAGCATAGAAACACAAGAAAGAAGTTATCAAACACCTCACACATAACATATCCAAGCTTTTGCACGAGTCCTAAACCTCTCAAGCACCCTCCATCTCAGAATCACCTTGAAACTTCTCAAACAGGGCAACCCCTGCAGATTGAGTGCTATCTCTCAATCCCTTCAAGCATTTTTGCCCAAACCTGTTCCTCTACCTTCCTTACAACCTATGCAAGCTAACCATGACTTGAAACCTGACCTGTAACACCTCCAAGCCACTTCACCATTTTTAAATTTCTGTTTTGCAGTTGGAGTTCACTAGCTCGATTCAGGGAGTTTCAAGACAAAGTAGGACTTGGAAAAGCATCCTTACACTTCAAGGAAGCTATACAAGTCATCATTTCACTCTGAAACATCCTCCATTGCAAAGCTCGATTCCAACTGAACAGGTACATTCATGAAGTTCTATCTCCCTTATTAGGCATTGTTAGCTTTAGGTTTGTGAAGAAAACATGTCACAATCATAGCCCTGAACATGCTCATATGATTAGATTTCATTTATATTTCGTGTGCTTAGAGAATTTCATGTCTGAACATTGATGAAAAGTTAGGTCAGAAATTGGGGGAGGAGAAATTCTCCCTCATCTTAGAGAGTTAGGTCAAGTTCTTTACATGGTTGAAACCGTCTCTTGATGCTCTACACTTTTCATGTTATGAGTTTTGCTTGAAAGTCCAGGAATCCAGAGATAAAAAACGCGTGTTTGCTTGAAGGATATTGTTCAGAGGTTGAAGAAGACAGGTCTTCTGGGCTGGGCCTGGAAATTTTTCTTATTTGCACCACTTCATTACTCATGAACCCCCTGAGCCCATTTGCTTCATTTTTGACTCTTTTTGACTTTTTCTTTTTTGATTGACTTTGTTTATTTTTTCTCATGACATTAAAAAAATAAAAATATTTTTTCCATCATTTTTTGTATTTATTGCATATTTATTTGTTTATTTCTCTTGTTTGAACATAAATATTATATATATATACTATTATTAGAATAAACATAGGAAAATAGTGTAAATACATTTTATTTTTTATTTACCTTCTGAAAATATTCCACATAAAAAATACTTTTTTTATTTTATTTTATTAAATATTAAATATTTTGCACATAATGCATATTTAAGAAATTAATATATATATAGATATATGTTTATTAATATATTTAAACTAAAATATAAAAATACTTGAATTTTTCATTTTTATTAATATTTGATACAAAAATACTTTTTTTCATAATATACTTCATTTTATTTTATTTTTATAAATAATAAATAAATATTTGTATTAAATTAGATAATAATACATTTTCTTTAAAATTAGGGTTTTTTGCCCTAAATTCAAAATACTCCAAAAAATAATATAATTTTTATTTTCTTTTCTCTTTTACATAAATAATATTTTTTCATACATATACAAAACATTTCTTTTGCATCTTGCATTCTTATTTAATTTTTGTACATTGATTAAATTGCAAATATTCAAAATGATGTAATAATTTAGATTTAAATTCTTGTCAATATCCCCATTTGAACATTTGTACCCCCCTTCCCATATTTGGTTTTGTAATAGCTTAGTAATTTAAATTTCGCACTTTATTGCTTTCTAATGATAACATGTTAGAATTAGGGTTTGTATGCGAAAAACGATAAAAAATAGTTATGACCTAATCTCAAGATAAATAAGCATGAAAATGGACACACAAATCACACTTGCACCCCTAGGGCATTCCACTTGTTGCCTTTCAAAATTGGGCCATATTGTATGTTGAACTTCTTTGGGCAAAGCAAACAATTTGAAGGATCATAGTCCCTCGATAAAACTTTTCAAAAAACAAACAAAAACAAATGATCAAGTCCCTTAAAGAAAATTGCCCAAAGACATTTAACGCCGTTGCAATTATGGTCTAAACGATGACCCGCGCCTGTCCCTTTCACATCCTAACATAAGGTTGTCCACCAAATTCAATGGTGGAACAAGCTTGTTAAAAGGGTTAAAACATAGCCATAGTCTTTTGAGAAATTAGGAGTAGATAACCTCTTAGTTGCTTGAATCAAACTTGCAAAACAAAACACTTGCCTAATTTCAAAACCACACAACATTACACTTTCAAAACAACAAACAAAAACAAATGAAAACCTTTTCAAAAGACATACATCTTTGTATACATCCCCACATGGATCATTACAAAGGTTGCCACCACATTGGCATCTTTTCAAAACATTTTCAAAACCCACACACTCAAGCACCATTTAAAATAATTGAAAACAAAAGGCAAGTGATCTAAAGCAAGTAACTAAGAGCCCATGGATAACCATGGATAGAAAGGGTGCTAATACCTTCCCTTTCTATAATCTACTCCCCGAACCCAAGAAAACATCTCAAAAGGTTTTTTGCTGTGCTTTTTAACCTTTCCTTAGGATAAAATAAAAAGTCGGTGGCGACTCTTGCTCAACCGAAACATTTGTGAATACAAACGCAAAACCTCTAGTCAGTTCTCCCACCGTATCACACTATCGAATATAAGATGATGAGAGTCGTCGATGCAAATGGAAGTTTAATCTTGAAGGCTCCTATGTCTCAGAATAGAACCTTCAAGATCGAACTAAATGTAATGGAGCACAAGTGTCTTTCGATTGCAGCTAGCAGAGATGAATGGATATGAAATTATCGACTAGGCCATCTACACTTCAGAGATATCAGAGATTTGAAGAGAAGAAATATGGTTTCAGGATTGCCAAAAATCAAAATTCCAAACGAGGTATGTGAGGAATGTGTGTAGGCGAAGCAGCACAAGAATAGCTTCAACAAGGATGCAGGAAGTAGGTCAAAGGTTATTCTTGAAGTCATATACTCTAATGTATATGGACCAATCAGGTGGATTCGATGGGAGGTAACAAATACTTTGTTACATTCATAGATGATTTCAGTCGAAAGTTGTGGACTTACCTGATCAAGAAGAAAAATGAAGTGATCGAGGTATTTTCCAAGTTTAAGTCTATGGTCGAAAGACAAAGTGGTCGAAAACTCAAAGTTTTGAGAACTGATGGTGGTGGAGAGTGTGATACCGTGGGAGAACTCACTTGGTTGCTTTGCGTTTTATCGCAAATGTTACGGTTAGCAAGAGTCGCCACCGACTTTTCTTTTATCCAAAAGGAAATGTGAAAAAGCACAACAAAGACCTTTGAGATTATTTCTTGAGTTCGGGGGGTAGATTAAGAAAAGAAAAGGTATTAGCACCCTTTTCATCCATGGTTTTCCATGGGCTCTTAGTTACTTGCTAGATCACTTACTTTTATTTGAAAATGTTTTTTGTGTGGTTTTTGAAAGTATTTTGAAAAGGTTCCATCGTTTAGGCAAACTTTGTAATGATTCTCGTTCGTAAGAATGTGTACAAAGTGTTGATATTTTGAAAATATTTTCAAGTTTGAAATGTGTTTTGAAAGTATTGGTGTTTGTTTTGAAAATAGCAAGGATGTTTTTGGTTTTGAAATTGAGCAAGCAACTAGGAAAAATCTACCTACTCAAAAGTCTTTCATGTTTATTTCCTCTTTCCTTTGACATTGTTATCTTACCATTGATTTGGTAAGTAACCCTATCTTTGGATGTAAAAGGGACTGGTGTGGGTCATCGTATGACCATGATTAGCAATATTGCAAGGTATCTTAGCATTTTCCTTTAGGGACAAAGATCATTTTCAAAGGCAACATATATAGCGTCATCGAGGGGCTATGATCTTGTATTTTGCTCGTCTTTTCTAAGATACCTCACATGCGTAAGATGGCCATTTTTGTAAGGCAACCAAGTGGATTTACCCTAGGGGTTCTTGTGTGCAAGTGTATTAATTTTCATGCTTAGTCTTTGATTTTTTGGGTTGTCTATTTGTTGTTTTTATCTTGCCATACACCTAATTACTAACAATATACGAAAGCAATAAAAGTGCAGAAAAGTAAAGATTCTACGCTATTACAATCATTAGGGGGATGAGGTGTACGAATTTACAAATTGGGGGTTGCAAGAATTTGAATCCTATTTACTTATTACAACCATATTGAAATAATGTACAAGAAAATATAAAAATAGACTTGTTTTGTTTTTGTTAAATGAACTAGTTTAAGAAAATATTTTTGGTCTCTTATTCTTAAAAAATAAAATAAAACATGTGAATATGAAATATCTTTGGTGTTTTTGGTTATTTAAAAGCTGGAATGAAATAATTAAGAGAAAAGGGAGTCAGAATTAGCACGTCGCTGAAATGAGAAGGAACAGAAGTTGTGACTCTGATACGCTGCAAAAGAGAAAATATTAGTGGGAAAATGGAGGGTCAGAAGTTCTAGGCCCGGGTACACCAAATTCTGAGGTTGAAAGGGGTTCAGAGGCTATAGCGTAGCTAGGAACCTAGAAGTTTATGTATCTCTGGCAAGTCAGAAGTTCTGGCTATTTTGAGAGAGTGAGGTGATAATGCTGTTAGGAGAGGATATCTAGAAGTTCTGATTTGGGAGTATCGTCTGACAGATAAATGGGTAAAAATGTCAACAAATAAACCTAAAAAAGATGCTTCTGGGGCTAGAACCCAGGACCTTTAGCACTAATGTCTTATGCGTACGTTTGTCTGCCACTGGGGTGGCTGTACATCCGGTATTAAAAGTAAAAGCATAAACATGTATCACAAAGTAAACTCTGATGAGGAATTCCAATTATTTCTTCATGCTAATCAGAACATCTGCAACTTAGTTAAATCTCAACAAAACAGAAAACACAGACATAACAATTATGACAGTTTTTCCATCATGATTTCAGAAGCATAAAAAATGTCAAGACTGTAAATCAGAAACAAGCATGTATCTGCTAGTCCTAGTTTCCTTAAGAAGTTCTGAACTGATGTTCTTCCTATTTAGGCAGGAAAATACATGAAACCTCAGGATATGAGCAACATCAGAATCAGGATGTCTACATTGTATCTTAAACATGCAAGTCTAAAAATGCTTAAGTGATATAATGAGGGTTAGCAGAAACTTACCTTGCAGCTGAAAAATGTTGTGAGTTGGAGTCTGGTTCTGACTGCTTGCAATGTTTTGATCAGCTTCCTCACGTATTCAGCAGGCTAGAACAATCTTTAAATTGAGCTGAGGAATGGCTGGGAAATTCTGGAACAACCAAGAATCAAAGTTATGATTTTTTGAAATGGAAGTTGGTGGAGATGGAATTGCAATTGTAAATAGAAGTTGGGATTATTTCTAATTTGGCCAAGAGATGTGCAAGAAAATTAGAGTTTGGGCGTGAAAGGAAACAAAAGCTTAGCAGGTTTTTGTGTTTATGCTTTTAGTTTCTATTTCTTTGAAATTTCAGCAAGGTTTTCAGGCTAATTTTTTAAAATTCTTCCCCCTTATAGCTGCAAAATGAAGCTCAATTTATAGGAAAGGATTTAGTAGCTTGGAGAAGTCATAAGTACAACCATCATACACTAGGCGTTGACTTGTTCTTGAAGCAAGTTTAAACAAGTAAGGTTCAACGCACAAAGTAAGGTGGTTAGCATCTTTTAGCCGTGCCTAAGCTGGATTTGTAAGCCCGAATTAAGGAAAAGTACTCCCAGAGGCAAAAGCAAAGCATGGGCCCAACATAAACTTGTACAAAAGTTTTCTTTTTAAGGACAACAATAGTACTTCTATCTCACACGTGGGGAAATCCTTTGGATAAAGATTCAAAAGTGGTTGTGAGAATTAAATGATGATGAGATTTATCAAACCAGGAATCCTGCGCTATGATATTATGCATCATAGCTTAGATCTGGGCCAAAAGTTCAGCATCAGCGTAACTTAGAACAAAACACCCAACTTCTGATCCTTTAATCTTTTTGTTCCAGCATGTTCTGAAGGAGCTCTCAGACTTTTCTGAAATTTTGAAACACGCTTTGTAGACTTTCTTTGAATTACTTTTGCAAACTCTGGCTGAACGTTTGTGAAAACTGGCTCAGAAGTTCTAACCAAAATCTGTCTTAAAAGTGTCCAGAATTTACTGAGTGCTTCAGTTTCATGGACGTGTCTTTGAACATTTATAACTTGAAATTCCATCATTTCCAGGAGATGTTCTGTTCTGCAATATTTTAGGTCTTATTGAGATCTAAAACTCTAGTGTTAGAACTTATTCTAGAATAAGCTTGCATCATGGTGATAATCTGATAAGATGTTCTGAGCTTGTCATATTTCTTAAACACTTAGAAAAATTCTAAGTATTTTAGAATTTTGACTTTTGAATTTCTTGATGAAATAAACTTCATATTTTAACATGTCTTGATTAAATATGACTCTTGAAACTTAATTTTGATCAAAAGTCAAAGTTTGACTTTTTAGTGTTTCAAATGACCATTTTGCCCTTGTGCCAATTCCAAGTCTGAATTGATGTATCAGTACTGCAAACTTGACGTCATATAAGATCTTGTGAGAGAGTCCTTGAGAAATGAGAGGGAAAATTTTGGGGTACAACAGCTGCCCCTGTTCAATCTTTTTAAACCTGAAGAGTTAGATTGGCGAGTCCGCCATTCGTGACTTGAAGGTGAAAGATGATTGAACACTAGAGTGCCCAAAAATTTGCACTCGAAGATGAATTGTGAATGGGCTTATAGATTCCATTTGGAGGAAAGTTGATAAATACTGGAAGAAGTATCAGCACAAATCTCTTGTTGATTTATACTAAAACTTGATGCTTTACCTGTGAGAAAAAGAGTTAGTAAAATGAAGAGGTATGCATAATGTTTTCTAGATGTGGTATTATGCTAAGTGCATTTTGTATGTACATGTTATGATATATGAATGTGAGATGTATGTTTTTGTCCGGGAAAATAAATCCCTGACTGCCGCTGAGGAAATTCCGGGGGGTTGAATCCCTGATTGCCGTTGGGGATGAAGAATGTGCATATCTTCAAACTTCGTTGAAAGGATGCTTTCGCTGGGGAATATCTCTTGAAAGTTAGTTGTTATCTGGTCGAATCCAGGCTTCACAATTTGCTGAGGATGAAGTAGTCAACTGCTATCTGGTCGGATCCAGGCTTCACGACAACTTACTGGGGGAAGAGACGAATTAACTGTTATCTAGTCGGATTCCAGGCTTTGCAAAAATTTCTTGAAATTGAATAGTTATCTGGTCGGATCCAGGCTTCACAACAACTTGTTGGGGATACGGAAGCTAACTGTTATCTGGTCAGATTCAGGATTTGCAGTAACTTGAAGTGGTAACTATTATCTGCTCGGGTCCAGGCTTCATGGTTTTTGGAAAGTTGTATTATTATCTGGTCGAGTCCAGACTTCATAGTGTCTCTCTGGGGATCATAGTTAGTTGTTATCTGGTCGGGCTCCAGGTTTCACAATAGACTATTTGAAAAACTGTTATCCGGTCGGGTCCAGGCTTTGCAGATTTCTGAGGTTGATGAGGTTAATTGCTATCTGGTCGGGTCTAGGTTTCACAATGAATCTCTGAGGGTAATTGCTATCTAGTAGGATACAGGCTTCACAACAACTTGCTTTAAAATATGAAATTGAAAACTGATATCTGGTCGGATCCAGGTTCACAGTAATTTGTTGGGGCAGAGGCAAACTCTATTGGGGAAAGAAGTTAAACCTTGGTCGAGTTGAGTCCAAGTTCCTCTATATCTTTGAAGAGTTAGACTATTATCTGGTCGGGTCTAGGTTTCATAGTGTCTTGAAATTGAGATCAACTGTTATCTGGTTGGGTCTAGGTTTCAAATACTCAAACTGTTATCTGGTCGGGTCCAGGTTTCAGTACTTGAAGAAGTCAAACTATTATTTGGTCGGGTCCATGATTTAGTAATAACTTGAAAATTATGCTAATATTTGGTCGGGTCCAGGCTTCATAGTATCTTTTTGAAATAGTAATTGCTTTGTTGACGGCTTTACTGGGGATTAGGGGTTATGGCCCTATGATTTGCAATAATCTGAAAGGAAAATCCAAACTGGAGAGTGTAGACTCAGTTAGGTAGGACAGACTTAGCTTGGGGAGGATACACTCAACTAGGGAGGATATACACAGTTGGGGAATAATGGGCTCAGCTGGGGAGGATGGACTATGCTAGGGGAATACATACTCGGTTGGGGAGGATGTACTCGGCTGGGGAATTTTGTGGTTCCTCGATTGTTGTTGGGGAAATAAAACATGTTGGGGAAATAAAACCTGTTGGGGAAGTAAACCCTGTTGGGGAAGTGAGTTTCTTTTAGGAAAAGTTCCACGAGGCTTCCACTTGTCAAAATCGGCTTAGATGGAGAGAGAGCTGCCAAGAGATTGAAACTCTGGTCGGGGATTATCCTATGCAAAGAGACTCGGTGGGCAACTCTATTGGGGAAAGGTTTATCGTAGTCGTCCTTGTGGGGATAATGATAATCAGGTAATTCTGTGGGTATATTTCATATACATTAAAGAGATGCTTGTTGCTGCTTAGCAGGACACATGTGCCAAATATTTTTAATTATGTTCATATGCATATGTTCATTCAATTTTAGTCATTGGACAAATTTGCATTCAAAACAAAGACAGAAATTTTGCACTTCAAAGTATATTTGTATTGATATTTTGCCCATGAGTAGGCGTTTTTGTACAGAGAGACGGAGATCCTAGTAAGAGGAAATCGTCGAAAGGAAACCAAAATTGAGAATGAAAACAAATAGCCATGTGATACCCTTTTTTGCCCAAGTCTCCCTTTCGGGTTTTCAACTTGTCGGGTGTTCAATCTTTTGCATATATCCCTAATTTTTGCCCAAACCTTTTGGTTTGCCGGGACACCCTTATTTTTCCTAGGTGTGTCAACCTAGCGGGTCTCTTATGCGTAGTATTTTTTAACTATGTCCGCGTTTATAGGATGTGGAAAATCTTCACCATCCATGGTAGTCAGCATCATGACACCGCCAAAGAAAACTCTCTTGACAACAAATGACCCTTCATAGGTGGGAGTCCATTTGCCCCTGGGGTCGCCTTATGGTAGGATGATGCGTTTTATCACCAAGTCACCAACTTGATATACTCAAGGCTTGATCTTTTTGTTGAAAGCCTTGATCATCCATTTTTGGTACGTCTGACCATGGCAAACATAAGCTAACCGTTTTTCGTCAATCAAGTTCAACTGATCCAATCTCGTTTGAATCCACTCGTCTTCTCCTAGGCCTGCCTCATTCATGATCCTCAGCAAGGGAATCTAAACTTCCACTGGAAAAACAACTTCCATGCTATAGACTAGAGAAAAGGGAGTTGCCCCAGTTGATGTTCTAGCTGAAGTATGGTAGCCATGTAGAGCAAACAAAAACATCTCATGCCAATCTTTATAGGTTACTACCATTTTCTGCATATTCTTCTTGATATTTTTGTTGGCCGCTTCGACTGCGCCATTCATTTTAGGTCTATACGGAGAAGAATTGTGATGCTTGATCTTAAACTGAGTGCAAAGCTCAGTGATCGTAGCATTGTTGAGGTTAGTCCCATTATTGGTGATGATCCTTTCTGGGATACCATAACGGCAAATGAGGTTGTGTCTGATGAATCTGGCTACCACATTCTTGGTGACTGAGGCAAATGAGGTGGCTTCGATCCATTTGGTAAAATAGTCGATAGCAACAAGAATGAAGCGATGTCCATTGGAAGCGGTGGGCTTGATCTCTCCAATCATGTCAATGCCCCACATTGCAAATGGCCACGGAGCAGTCATGACATTCAGAGGGATAGGAGGCACATGGACCTTGTCAGCGTAGACTTGGCATTTATGACAAGTTATTGAATGTTGATGGCAATCAGTCTCCATTGTTGACCAATAGTAACCGGCTCTTAATATTTTCTTATCCATCATATGTCTAGTTGAGTGAGTACCGAAGAGACCATCGTACATGTCTTCCATGATTTCCTCTGCCTCCTTCTTGTCCATACATCGGAGTAGAGTTTAATCATGGTTGCACTTGTATAATATCCAGTTACTTAGGAAGAATTTGGCTGTAAATCTTCGTAAGAATTTTCTGTCATTGATGGGTTCTCCCTCGGGATACTCTTGTGCTTCAAGATATCTCATCACCTCATGATACCATGGCTTTTCCGCATCAGTGTCAAGCTCACAACAATGTCCAGGTTCATCGAATCTTTCAATTG
Organism: Vicia faba; assembly: GCA_948472305.1. NCBI lineage: Eukaryota > Viridiplantae > Streptophyta > Magnoliopsida > Fabales > Fabaceae > Vicia > Vicia faba. The sequence goes on along the minus strand of OX451740.1, from coordinate 794,410,475 downwards.
TAATCATAGGGGCTTCGTTGCCTCATCTGACCTTGAACATTGAAGACATGTTTGCCAAAGCGTCAGCCAACTGGTTTACCTCCCTAGGGAAGTGCTCAAAAGTGATCTCTTCGAAGTAGGGAATCAGGGATAACACAAGTTCCTTGTAAGGGATGAGATTAGGATGTTTAGTGTCCCAATCTCCTTTTACTTGGTTGATCACTAGAGCCGAATCCCCAAACACATTCAAATGCTTGATCCTCAAATTAATGGCAGCTTTCAGACCCAAGATGCATGCTTCGTACTCGGCCATATTGTTTGTGCAATCGAAGCATAGTCTGGAAGTGAAAGGAGTGTGACAACCTTCAGGAGAGATGATCACATCACAAATTCTGTTACCTAAAGCGTTGGAAGCCCCATCGAATACCATAGTCCATCGGGATCCTTGTTCAGGTCCGTCATATGGTCCAGGTTTCACGCAGTCGGTTGCCAGCATGATGTTCTTATTAGGGAAGTCGAAGTTCATTGACTGATAATCATTCACAGCTTGATGGGCCAAATGATCTGCTAGTACACTTCCTTTGATGACCTTTTGAGTCGGGTAGTGAATGTTGTACTCAGTCAAAATCATTTTCCATCTGGCTATCCGTCCGGAAAGGGCAGGTTTCTCGAAGATGTACTTGATTGGGTCTATCTTAGAAATTAACAGAGTGGTATGAGTCAACATATACTGTCTTAGCCGACAAGCAGCCCATGCCAGAGCGCAACAAGTTTTCTCGAGCAGTGAATATCTGGTTTCACATTTGGTAAACTTTTTGCTCAGGTAATAAATAGCATGCTCTTTTCGGCCAAACTCGTCATGTTGGCCCAAAACACACCCCATAGAGTTTTCTAGTACTGTCAAGTACATGATCAAGGATCTTCCTTCAACTGGAGGCATGAGAATAGGAGGTTCTTGTAGGTATTCTTTGATTTTGTTGAAGGCAGATTGACATTCATCGTTCAATCTGACTACCTGATCTTTCTTCAAGAGTTTGAAGGTTAGCTCACAAGTAGCAGTCAAGTGTGATATGAAGCGAGCAATGTAATTAAGATGACCCAAGAATCCTCTGACTTCTTTTTTAGAATGAGGGACTGGAATTTCTTAGATGTCCTTTACCTTGGCAGGATCAACTTCAATGCCTTTATTGCTGACAACAAAACCTAGAAGTTTTCCAGATTGTACTCCAAACATGCACTTGTTAGGGTTTAACCTCAGCTTGTACTTCTTCAGCCTCTCGAATAATTTGTACGGGTGATCTAGATGTTCTTCTTTGGTTTTTGATCTGGCAATCATATCATCCACATATACCTCTATCTCATGATGAATCATGTCATGAAATAAAGCTACCATAGCCATTTGATATGTTGCCCCTGCATTCTTTAATCCGAACGACATGACCTTGTAGCAGAAGGTGCCCTACTGCGTGACGAAATTAGTCTTCTCCATATCTTCGGGAGCCATCCTTATTTGATTATAGCCTGAGAAGCCATCCTTGAATGAGAAGAATTTATGTTGAGCAGTGTTATCAACCAAGACGTCAATGTGTGGTAGAGGGAAGTCATCCTTGGGACTTGCCCTATTCAGATCCCTATAGTCTACGCACATGCGAACCTTTCTGTCTTTCTTCGGCACTAGCACCACATTAGAAACTCATTGGGGATAGGATGTCATAGCTAGGAACCCTACATCAAACTGTTTCATCACTTCATCTTTGATCTTTTCAGACATATCAGGTCTCATGCGACGAACCTTTTGCTTGACAGGGAGACAGTCTTCTTTTATCGGCAGGTGATGAACTACGATGTCGGTATCCAACCCGGGCATATCTTCATAAGAACAAGCAAATACTTCCACATAATCATGCAACATCTGAACCAACCTTCTCTTGACACTGCTTTCAAAATTAGCGTCGATCCTGATTTCCTTCTTATCTGACTCAGTACCCAGGTTGATAACTTCAACTGACTCTTCGTGCGGTTAAATAGATTTTTCCTCTTGTAATAGAAGTTTGGCTAGTTCTCCTGGTATGTCACAATCTTCTTCACCTTCGTATTTGGCTTGGTTGATAGGACATTCAAAGTCATAGTCGACAATAGTATAGTCATTGGCAATAGGATCCAAAGTGGATGTGGACCTGCAAGAATGTGTGTGTGTGCATGTAAGATACATGGATATTTTTTTGAAAAATGTATTTGCAAGAAAGGAAAGACAATGAACACAAATATTTGAATACAAAAGAGTCCAATATACTAAATGATCATATGATTAGATGAACATAAATAAAATCCTTGAAAAATGGACCAAAGTGCCCTGGGCCAGGCAAATGGCTGAAAAGTCATTATTAAAATATTACAGGCAACATGTTCTTGAATTGAAATAAAAGAAATAACAAGTAGATTACTCCTCAATGGAGGAGATGGGCACAAAGTCCTTTGTATGCCAATTCTTCAACTCCTTTTTAGTTGGATATACCCACTCTTCAAATGCAACTCCTTCTTCAGAATCACCCACGACATTGACTTCATGGATTCCAATGCAGACAGATGGCTTTCCAGCACGAGCACGCCTCACTTCCTTCTGATATTTGACGGTGAAGCCCAAACCAAACTTGTCCGCTTTAAATGGGATATCGAGGAGTTTCCCCCAAGTATCGCAGTTTCCTTCTTCAATTGTTTCACGGGCGTCTTTGATTGAAACCATCTTTGGCGCGACCTTAACAACTTTAGACTCATCAGAAGAACATTTGGTAGCAGCAATCATTGGTGGTACAACCTCAAAGGCTTGGCACGGGGTCTCAATGAATTCTCCATCAATATCTATGTACTTGAAAGAGTTAAGGTGGCTTACTATAAACTCTTCTTCTCTACAGACGATGACTATTCTTCCCTTGGCTGGATATTTGAGTTTATGATGGAGAGTTGAAGTTACTGCCCCAACTTTATGGATCCACGAGCGACCTAACATACAAGAATAGGCAGGACGAATATCCATAATATAGAAGGTGGAGTTGAAGATTTGGGATCCCACTTTGATTGGAAGATCTACTTCCCCATGAACAATCTTCTTCGATCCATCGAACGCCCTTACAATGATATCACTTGGCTTCAAGAATAAATCTTTACAGCCAAGATGGTCTAATGCCCCCTTGGGTAATACATCCAGAGAAGAACCAGTGTCGACTAGCACGTATGCTAAGGTGGTCCCTTTGCACTCGATAGAAACATGTAAAGCTTTATTATGGTTCTTCCCAAGAGGCATTAAGTCAGCATCTGAAAATCCCAAGCCATTATCAGCAATCAGGCTAGCCACACAATTCTCAAATTGATTTGTTGTTGTCTCATGGGGGACATGAGCCTTTTTTAGGAACTTGATTAATGTCCGAGCATGGGCATCATAGCAAAGCAGCAATGACAACATTGAAATCTTAGAAGGGGTTTTCCCCAACTGTTCTACAATCTTGAAGTCGCTTCTTTTTATGATCTTCAAAATCTCGTCCATCTCGTGAGCAGAGGGTTCTTCATCAGCTACGTCCTTAGAGGGTACTTCAATCACATTAGGCTCAACAACCTTCTCCTTCCCTCTTGTATCGGTTCTTGGCTTGGCAGCAGTAATGCGGATGGGCGTCTTTGTAACAACTGGTGGTGAGATATTGGGTGAAAATATTCTCCCAGTTCTAGTTACTTTGCTTGAGCCAGCTATGTTGTGAACATTGTCATCTTTTTCTTCTTTGATCCAGGCATCTTGTTTAATCCCATGATAGAACACCTCAACACCGTAATTCCATGGTGCCGCTTTGTTTGAAGAGTAGGGAATCGGTCCGGGGTTGGTAATTATTAAAGGAGAAATAGTGGGTTCATTTGAAATCCTAATAGGACCTTTGGAGATGATCCTAAGAGGCTTGTTTGAGATGGTAATAATGGAGAGGTCTTCATATTTGTTAATCAAACTATTGGAAAGTGGAGTCTTTTTAAATATAATTTCGTGGCTATCCATCAGGCGTTGTATACCTTTCTTTAGCCCTTCACATCCATTGAGCTATCTTGTACAACATACACTGTCTTTTTCACAGCCAGGGAAGATCCCAGCTTTCAACAAGTTGTTCTTGATTACATTCAGCGGAGTAGTTAATTCTTCAACAAAGGCAACAAAAATTGTATCTTCGACAACATTAACACCTTTGTCATGCTTCAGCACCAGAGCGGTAATCACATTCGGCATTGGAGGAGGATCAAACTCAATAGTCTTATTGTTAATTAAATCATGGATCTTGTTCTTCAAGGCCTAACACTGGTCAGTTTCGTTCCTGGGGCTGTTGGAGTGGTAAACACACTTAGCGTTCAGATTATACTTTGGTGATGAGGTGTCAGGGTTGGCGGGAGGATCGTGCAATATCACTAAATTAGCCTTGAGAAAATGTTAAAGGGCTTGAGACAGTGACATGCCTAACCTCGTAAATTGTCTTCTTGGAGTTTCAAAACATTGATGATTGGCAGATGGTCTTGGAGTAGGAGTTGGATTGGAGATTTGGACATCATTGACAGACGGGTGACCGTTCTTCTTGGTATGGGCCCTTTCCCCATACACAACATTGACTTCCTTCTTTGCAGCAAAAAGTTTCTTGATAGGATTGGGAGTGGAGGTAGATTTCACAGAGATCTTCCCACTTTTGATGCCACTTTTAACTCTTTCACCGGTTAAGATCAATTCAGTGAAACCAGAAGAGCAGCCAACCAATAGATTAAAGAAAGGACCAGATAAAGTGCCTATGAACATGTCAATGTGTTCCCTATCAATCAAGGGAGGTTGGACCCTACTAGCAAGGTCTCTCCACTTTTGTGCATATTCCTTAAATCCTTCATTCTTCCCCCATGGTCATATCTTGCAACTGAACCCTCGTTGGTGCCAAATCGGTGTTGTACTGATACTGATGGTAGAAGGCAGTAGCTAAATCCTCCCAAGTATTGATACAAGAACCATCTAACTGATAAAACCATTCAAGTTGTGTTCCAGCCAAGCTCTCTTGGAAAAGTGAACCCAAAACTTCTTATCAGCAGTGTGCGACTGTATCTTGCGCACATAAGATTTCAAATGGAGTTTTGGACAAGAAACCCCATCATACTTTGCAAAGATTAGTATTTTGAATTTATGGGGAATGACTACCCCAGAGATCAAACCCAAATCATCAAAATCTAAACCGGGGACGCCTTGGATTTCAAAAGCTTTCAATCTGTCTTCTAACTGCTTGTATTTGATATCAGCGGGTGGATACTGCTCGTTGAAATATCATCATTGGATACTTGATCATTGATACATTCAGCCTGAGTACTCTTGACCTCACCAATCTGGTTCTCATCCTCTTCCTATGAATCTCCTCCTACTGGGATTTTACGGACTATCTCCTTAAACCTTCTACCCATGTTGAGTAGAGCTTTCTTCTCTAGCTTCTTCTTAACAGCCGGTAAAGCCATCATATCTTGCTGCCCCTTGGCTAGGGCTAGTAGAGTTTCCTGAAACTGAGAATTATGGGTTTGGAGGTCCTTCACAGTTTGCTCTAGATCCATCTTGCTAAAATAAACAACAGAAAGATAAGGAAACTTGTTATGCAAAAACCTGTCATGTTATGATGCATGGAATATGTACATGCAAATGATTTCAAGGATTAATGAAATTTAAATTTGTATAAACAAAAGGATGAACAATGTTAATTCTCATTTAGACAAAACAAGAAATATTACAACATGCCTCTTGGGCTTACAAATTAACTTTCAAATATAAAAAGACTGAACGCATCCTCTTCGGTGCGAGATAAGCGTTCACACTTTGCTCTTCTTGTAGCTGCTTCGTAAGCTCCAAGACCCTCTTTTCACTAGCATAGAATTGAGCCTGGAAAGTATCTCGTTCTTCCTTCAGCTGGATCCAACCCTTTTGTAAGTCTTCTAGAGAGGTAGGCATGTCGGGATGGAGGATAGTGTAGGGAATATCTCCTTCAACCACAGGCTCCATGATGACTGGTAAGATAGAGGGATAGGGAATCACAAGTTTCTGAGAACGGGCTCGTACCCATTTAAGGTAAGGCTCGAGGGGAATGGAATTCTTTTGTCCTAGTGTCTTGCTATCCACCTTGTTCAACATCCTCCAAGCTCGGATAAATCTCTGGCGGTAAACTTGATTGTCATTCTCGTAGTCGAATACCAATCCTTGGATAAGCATCTCATGGGGACCATCCCTCCGGGCGTAACAAAATTTTCGTAGGGCTAAGCAGGGGTTATAAGTGATACCTCCTCTAGTTCCAAGCAAAGGGACATTATGGAACTCTCCACAACGGTCAATGATAGTAACATTCTCCAAAGAGCGGGAACACCAATGAATATTTGAATGTCTGAGCGTCATCAACCTATGCGACCACCTTGAACCTTGCTCATTCTTCAACACAGATTGGGTAAGATGTGAAATAAACCATCTTTCCAAGAGAGGAGTACAACACATTAGGATACCTCTTTTCCTCATAGTACGGGTGTGAAAGGAATGTAGGATGTCCCCTAGCAAAGTAGGCACCGGGTTACGAGACATGAAGATATTGACGGTGTTCACATATATGAGTTGGTCAGGATTTGGAAACAAAACCATTCCATAGATAAGGAGAGCCAAAGTTTCCTCAAAGGCTTGCAAATCCAAAGAGTTCCAACAGTTTTAGGATTTCTCAAACAAGAACTTTGCTAGGAAACCTTTGACACCACTTCTTGTTTTCCAATTATTTATGATATAAGATGGTTGCAAGTGTAGAGGTTGAGAAATATCTTCTGGTTTTGGATCTCTTTCTGTACCGTTGAAAGGTAGTTGATTGAGAATGGGAATCCTCAAGAGTCAGGAGAATTCTTCCAAAGTTGGCACAAGTTGATAATTGGGAAATGTGAAGCAATGGTGTAAAGGATCAAAGAATTGGAAAAGAACCTTCATCATATCTTCATCAGTGTTGGAGGTAACCAAGTTTAGGAGGCGACCATGTATTTCCGTAAATGGAGAATTCTCGGGAACCCTTGTGTTGTACCCCAAATTTTCCCTCCCATATTTCTCAAAACATTTCAAGAAAGACCCTCAAGTTGCTCAAGGTAGTCCAAGGGTTGGCCAGACAAACTCTCTCCTAAGGCAGTCTACCTCAAATTAGGGTTTCATGTTGCATCAAGATACTTGAGTCCAAGGGACTCCAAATGCTCAAATTTCCCTAATATGTTCTCAAGATCATGCATGTCAAGTTTCAAGCATTGCAGAGGAAGTTTGCTCAGTCAATTGCTCAAGGGCCCAAAAATCGATTGTGCTAGGGCAAAAGTCAACTGTGGCCCACATACAGTCAAACTTCAAGATTTTTGGTCAAAATCCTCATTTTGAAGTATATTTCATCATTTTATCAATGGTTGATCATGATTCATCAAGTATTGCTCATAATTCCTCAAGAACCAAAAGTTGCTAAATTAGGGTTTTGTAGGAAAAGTCAACTCAACTTTGACCAAGCATAACTTTCTCATAATTTATGGGAAATGACCCATACAAAACTCATTTTGAAGAGGATGCCATTCTCTACAATCCATATTCAGCTCCCAAGTTCAAAATATGCACTCACAAGAAGTTATGAATTTGGACATTATAGGTCATTTTGAAAAGTCAACAAAAACACCCTTTTTGTCAAAGCTTCGTACACGAACATGGAATATCAAATTTAGATAAGACTAAAAGGGTTGCTTAGAGGACATCTCACGCTTTCTAAAAAGTCCAAGAACACCTCCAAAGAGTCAAAATTGAGGAAGTTATGCATTGGTGAAGTTGACACTTTTTGCAAAATTGCCAAAAGACAACTATGCCTAAAACTTCAAATTTTGCCAAATGGGCCCAATCGTTTTCACTTGTTTTGAGTTGGAAACATAGTCCACGAGCTCTAGCCCTTGCCACTTGTCCTTATCATATTTTTATTATTTATTTTGATTTTTATTTGAATTAATTCAATTTAAATCAAAACAAATCATATAAAATCCAAAATATTGAAAACAAAAGATTTTATACTTGTTTCAGGTTTCAATTACAGCTAGCATCAAATCAAACTCGTGTAAGGCATTAGGTTGGACAAAAAGATTGATTTTAGGCCAATTTTGGAAAGATTTTTAAGGTGTATCAAATCAAGATCTAATTCATTGATGGGGGAAGATTGAGATCAGTTATCAACCCTAATACATTCCTTGGTACATATAGAAGAGGGGCAGACCTAAAAGAGAGGTGAGAAGCAGACACAACATCACGAACAAAAACTTGAAAAATCAAGAAAAAGTGCAAGATCGAATTCCTATTTCCAGGCATCCTCAAGGCCTTCTAGCTATCCCAATAGATTCCTTGGAGTGTAAGCAAGATAAAGCAATCAAGAACCAAGCCTTTCCAGTACCCAAAAGTGCTGTAAGTCCATCACGATATCCATGAAATTTTGAATTCGGTTAGCACGATTTAGGCATTGTTAGCATGAATTAACTATAGATTCTTGATCCATGGAACATTTGCAAGCTTTCTGCATCATTTAATTTCATTTATATGTCATGTGCAAGATTTCACCATGGCTAGGTTTTGTAGCTTCGAATCAGGGTTTTTGTATACAGGAAAAATTAGCCTTGATGAAGGGTGCCATCATGTTCAAAAGGATGAGACGAATCTAACCATAGCATTACGTGTCATTTATATGGCCCATGGAAGATTTGGGAACGAATCCTATTTATAGAAACGGACAAACGTCCATAGGTAGAAGTCTGGGACTTTTACCCACGGAGAGAGGAAGAAGATGACCAGTTTGCGCCTCACCATTGGCCCATTCAAACTCTGGCTTGTATTTTTTGACATCCTCCACTAATTCTTGTTTTTATATATTATTATTATTATTATTCATTATTTGTACAAACGAACACAAGTGGTACAATGGTGAGTGTAGCGTGGAAATTGCTTCAGGACCTGGGTTCGAATCCCAGGTCCCCCAAATATTTCATATTTTTTCCTTCCAGGTGATCTAGCGTGTACATGAGGCCAGCGACCACCATGGTCCACCATAATCCAAAGCGCCAAGTGTCCTGAAGGCCATATCCAAAGGCTATCAAGGGAAGAACACCATGAGGCTCAGTCAATGCATTGCATGGGATCATAGAAAGTTAAAACGGACCTCTTTTGGTTTTGGGCCAAGGCTTACTATTTGCACCCCCTTCAGATTGTTTCTCAGGCCCAATCTCTTTCTCTACTTTTTTATTTATTTATTTATTATATTTATTTCATTTAATTTAATTTACTTATTTACTAACCAATCAAATTATTTTCTTTTTATCAAAAAATCACAAAAATATTACTCTTCATAAATTAGGTCAAGATTTTATTTTTATTAAAAAATTAATTAATTTAATTAGGTTTGTTAATTTAGATAACTTTAATTTCTTTTTTGTACATAATTAAAAATAATTAGAATAATTAGGTTTTTATTCCAAATTTAATTTTTCTTTCTTTTCTTAAAAATAACAAAAAACCAAAAATAGGCTATGTAATAATTTTTATTAATTAATTTAATCACTAATTATTTTTTGTATTTAATTTAGAAAACTTATTTCTTTAATTAAAAACAACAAAAAACAATTTTTCTTTTAATTAGGTTAGAAGGGTAAAAACCCTAATTTCTCGTCGACCTAATTTTTCTCGCGCGCTTTATTTTTTATTATTTATCATATTGATGTATCTGCCTACAGTTTGTAATAGTTTAATTAGGACGTTTATTTCCATTTATCGTTTTATTTTCAAAGGGTTTGTTTTTGTCTATGTAAATACCCGAAGCCTTGTAATAGCGTAGTTTAATTTCCGCATTTTAAATTCCGCAAATTATTAACTGTTAGATGTATGATATTAGGATGCATGACAAGAATGTATGTAAAACTTTAAAACAATTAGATAACCCTAAATGTGCAAAGATAAATAATCTGAAATTGAATCACTCGCACATGCGAACTCCTAGGGTACACTCCCACTTGGTTGCCTTCAGTAAGTGGTCATTGAGTATAGGATGCTTTAGTGGTCGTCCTTTTGTCTAAACAAAGATCAAAGTCCCGATTCAGAAAAGTTGCCTCGGAATTATTGCCTCGAACAATTGATCTAAGACATTAGGGTTATTACTAAGATGTCCTAACATTGCTTTAGTGATTGTACGTCCCTTTCGAATTGACCCTTAAAACTCCAACGACGGTACTACCTACTTACTAATAGTGGGATAGCATTGTCTAAAGGAAACAAACATAGAACAATTCTTTTTTTGAGTAGGTAGATTAGTTCTTAAGTACTTGCTCAAACAAAATAAACCTTTTTCACACTTACACTCCTTTACAAACAAAGTTTTCAAAAACACTTCATTACACTCTTGAAGACAGAAGCAAGAGTTAAATCAAAGTCAAAAACTTTTCAAAGCACACAAACACAGAGAAGCAATTTTGAAAATGATGAGCAAGTACCTAAGAGCCCGTAGATAACTACGGATAGAAAGGGTGCTAATACCTTCCCTTTCTATAATCTACCCCCCGTACTCAGAAATATCTCAAAAAAAGGAATTTTTATGTGCTTTTTTCCTTTCCTTGTTGGATAAAATAAAAGTCGGTGGCGACTCTTGCTTACCACGACATTTTGCGAACACAAACGCAAAACGCAAAATGCAAACCAGCAAATTCCTTAAAAAAGGGAAACACTACCCGGTTCTGGCCACCGTATCACAGAACTGGCGACTCTGCTGGGGAATAAATAAGTGGGGTGTACCTTAGGATTAGTTCATCAATTGTCTTCAATTGCTTGATTTGTTTGCTTTATTGTTGTGGGATTTGTATCGGAGTTACTATAGATCCTAACCAGGATCTGGGGATACCTTTTAGGTAAGTAGAAATAGACTGTGAGGGAACTATACGACGTAGACCGATACGGTTGAAGCAGTAGCTACGTTAGTGTGACGCGTTAGTTGGTACCGATATCCCTTGTGAAGGAACAAGGAGAGTATGGGGCTGCTAATGGGTCATTAAGCATCAACTGACCTTAGAACCTATAATTGACCAACTTGGCCATAGAAAGTAGCAGTATGCTACACTCATTGAGACCATACTCTCGTGATGGTTCCGATCGCAAGAAAAGATTGCTAAACTGGAACCATGACCAATCGAGGATGGTCAGTCATATTGAGAACCTCTAGAACCCGATTACTATTACTAGGACAGGTTGAACCAACTAAACTGAAAGAGGGTAATACCTAAACTCCATGCCAGCCTGAAATTTAAGGGCTATTGTGTGACTTGTTTGCCCTTACCATGTTTGCTATCTGTGATACCTGTGGTGTCTTTTTATCATGACATCATGCATCATGACATCGCATTCATATTTCATTAGACTAACTATTTCAAAGACCGAGGGGATTCATATATGTTTTGTTTTGCAGATCATGGCCTCTATGCGCAGAAATACCATTCGAATCAGCTTCGTGCAAATCTTGCTCAGCTCAGAGAGTTGGTTATAAAGGTTCCTGATACTTCTTCCTTTGTTAGAAGGCATGTTCATCTCCTTAGCCTGGTCACTTCCAAGTTGGATGAGCAAATGATGAGTGTCCTGTTCCAGTTCTTTGACCCGTTGCATCACTGTTTCACCTTCCCGGACTATCAGTTGGTCCCTACTTTAGAGGAGTTTTCTGATTTACTTGGCATATCTATTCTAGAACAGACAACCTTTACAAGTTTGGAGATAGCTCCTAGGCCAAAGGATATTGCTTCAGCCCTACATCTAAAAATGGCTGATGTAATATCTAATTGGGAGACTCAGAGTGGGATGAAAGGTTTCTTGGCTATGTTTTTTATTGATCAAGCTCAATAGTTCTGGGATAGTTTGGACCTTCAAGCATTTGAAGACATCCTGGCTCTCCTCATCTATGGCCTGGTTCTGTTCCCAAATTCAGATTCTTTTGTCGATGTGAACGCAGTCAAGATTTTCATGTCTCGTAACCCAGTTCCTACTCTCTTAGGTGACATTCTACATGCTCTTTATACCTGTACTGTTCGGAGAAGGGGAACTCTCATGTGATGTACACCGCTGCTGGCGAGGTGGTTTATTTCTCACCTCCCCAAATCTGTATTGAAGAATGAGGAAGGTATGGGTTGGGCTTACAGAATCATGTCCCTTGCTCATACGGACATCCTTTGGAGTACTAAGGATATGGAAATGGTAGCTGTCATTGATCGGTGTGGGGAATACCCCAATGTTCCATTTCTTGGAATTAGAGGAGGAATAACCTATAATCCTTGTTTGGCCTTACGACAGTTTGGACGAGCTCGGAGGGACGGTCCTCATGAGCTGCTGCTTACAGGTATTGTCTTTGACTTCAAGGGGGATGTTGAGGGACATCGCCGCCGGTTTATACGAGCCTGGGATAGGGTGAACAGGTCTGATCCACATGAGATAGGAATGAAGACTTCTCTCCCGAAGCAACCATACCTCCAATGGGTTCGAGCCCGTGCTCAAAAATTGGGGATGCCATATGAAGCTGTTTTGCCGGTGATTGTGGAGCATACTGATGAAGAAGGGATTCCTTACACAATCATCCATCCATACATGCCTACTGATATTGGGGAATTGAAGAGGTCTTCGATCCATTTAAGGGAAGAAAGGGATACCTACAGAGAGAAGTATCATGAATAGGAACAGAGGATCCTGAAGCTTACAAGGCAGCTGGAGACTGAGAGGACAATCAACGATTATGTCAGCACAAAAGGAAAACGACCATGGGAATTCTGACGTCTTTTATTGTTTCTAGTTTAGATTTGCTTTTAAGTATTTCTTTTGTAACTCCTTAAAGGAATTTGTTAAACATTGTTTCAAGTTTTTATCTAATAAAGTGTGTTTTATTTTGGTTTACAAATTTTAATCTCCCTAAGTATTTAAAATCATTTCATACACATTCCATTCTCATGCACCTCATTACAGGTGCCCTTACAGGTTTCTTATCTTCTTCGCTGTTTATTTCAGCACAATATGTCTTCTGAAACACCTACTGATCAAGCCATCAAGGCTCTTCAAGCTCAGAATGCTCAGTTCTAGGAGATGTTCTTAAACCTGGCCAAGGGGCAGCAAGATTTGAAGACTCTTATCTTGAAGGACAAGAAGAAGAAGAAGGTGGTCCTCCTAAATATGGGTCACAGATTTGAGAACAGGTTGCGAGAGGAAGTTGATTTATCTCATTCATCTGGAGGAGGAGAGAATCAAGAGGAAAGGAAGGGTCCTAGCCCTGTGGTTTCTGACAATGACACAAACTTTGATGAAGACTAGTATCCTCCTGCTGAGGATAAATATAAGCAACTTGAAGACCGGTTGAGTGCAATGGAGATCCAAAAGATACATGGGTTGGACTTTGGAGATTTGGGTTTGGCATCTAGGGTGGTGATCCCACACAAGTTTAAAGCGACTGTCTTTGCTAAGTGCGATGGGGTCTCCTTCCCAAAGTTACACCTCCGCTCGTACGTCAGAAAGATTCAACCATATACTGCTGATAGGAACTTCTGGGTTCATTTCTTTCAAGATAGTCTGTCAAGGACTCAACTTGAATGGTTCTATCAACTAGAAGGAGCTAATGTCCGCAACTGGGAAGACCTCGCTGCTGCTTTTTACAAGCAATACCAGTATAATGCCGACCTTGCTCCCACGCGTACCCAACTTCAGGGTATGTCTATGGGTGCGAGCGAAGGTTTTAAGGACTACACTCAGAAGTGGAGAGATCTTGCTGGAAGAGTACAACCCCCTCTGGCTGATAGGGAGTTGGTGGATATGTTTCTTGGGACTTTGTCTGGTCCATATTTCAACCATTTGATCGGTAGTTCATCATCCGGGTTTACTGAATTGATTATGATTGGGGAGAGAGTTGAAGCTGGTATTAAAAGTGGCAAGATACAGAAAGGTGCTTCGTCAAGTACCGAGAAGAAGCCTTTCAGAAAAGAAGCTAGTGCAGTTTACAGCTCGAGGAGCCAGAATCGACCCGAACGCCGCCAAGCAGTTAATGTGGTAGTTATATCAAGACCTACTTTTTCCCCACAATGCAACACTCAGCAAAGAGTAGAGAGGCCGCAGAGAAAATTTACTCGGCTTAGTATGACTCTATCTCAAATTCTGCCGCAATTATTGAAAACCAACTTGGTGACTCTGAGGGAAGCCCCGAAGAATCCCATTACTACATCACCGTTGTATAATCCGAACGCCCGCTGTGCTTTTCACTCCGATATCCCGGGGCATGATACGAATAACTGCTGGGTTTGAAGAATAAAGTCCAGGATTTGATTGAAGCTAAGGAAATTGAATTTGACGCGCCGGAAAAGCCTAATGTCATGACTGCTCCTATGCCCAAGCATGGAATAAATGATGTGGACGATGATTCGTTTGTAACCTCTGTGGAAGACATTTCTACTCCGTTGTTGACCATTAAGAAGAACTTACTATTGGTCGGTTTATTTTCGGGCTGTGGAGAAGGTCACCACCTATGTTCCATCCTGCCTGCTGGTTGTCATTTGTTGAAATCGGGCGTTCAGCGCCTGATGGACAACAAAGAGATATTGTTCGAGAAAACTTTGGTTCCATTAATTCCTGTTGAAGATGTTTCCATAATCACCATTTCCGCCAATTCTTCCAAGGCTTCCTCGAGAAAGCCTGTTAGAATTACATTTGTTCCGAGAGTTGCTCCATTGATCATTACTATTCCTGAACCTATCCCTTACACTTCAGATAAGGCTGTCCCGTGGCACTATGGGGCCGACGTGTATTATCATGGGATTAAACAAGACTTGAAGGTTGAGGAGGCTGATACTGATGTCAGCAATATCGTTGGGTCTAGCCAGGTCATCCGCAGCGGAAGACTTTTCTCTCCTGAGATCTCCCCACCAACTGTTCAGAAGCCTGTTGCTATTACACCTGCCAGTACATCCGCTACTATCCCTGTTCATGTTCCAATCATTACCCATGTCTCCGAGTCATCTAACGCTCAGGGAAAAGGAATCACCGGTGAGCCTTCCCGGACGGAGGCACCGAAGAAGATTACTATTGAAACCTCTAGGCAGGAGATAGATGAAATTTTGAAGATCATCAAGAAAAGCGACTACAACATAGTCGAACAGCTGGGGCAAACCCCGTCGAAGATCTCTATGTTATCTTTATTGTTATGCTCAGAAGCCCATGTTAAGGCTTTAATTGCTTTCCTGAAAACCACACATGTGTCGTAGGAAACGTCTGCTGATCAGTTCAAAGACTGTGTGGCTAGCTTGACCGCTGACAACAGGTTGGGTTTCTCTGACGCAGATCTGACTTCCAAAGGAAAGAATCACAATGATGCTCTGCATGTTTCAATTGAGTGCAGGGGCACTACCCTGGCTCACGTGTTGGTGGATACTGGGTCCTCGTTGAGTGTTTTACCCAAGAAAGCATTAGATTGGTTGGACTGTGAAGGATTGGTGCTGAAGCCAAGTAATATTGTGGTTAGGGCCTTTGACGGGTCCAAAAGGATGGTGCATGGAGAGGTGGATGTTCTAGTTAAGGTTGGTTCTCATACTTTCGCGTCTACATTCTATGTGATGGACATTCGACCATCGTATTCTTGTTTGCTGGGTCGCCCGTGGATCCATAAAGCTGGGGCAGTAACTTCTACGCTCCATCAGATGTTAAAATGTCCAGTGAAGGGGAAAATCGTTACAGTACGAGGAGAAGAGGAGTACATGGTGAGCCACCTTAACTCTTTTCGGTATGTAGAGATGGATGGGGAGTTCATTGAGACCCCATGTCAAAACTTTGAAGAAGTCCCCCAGACTTTGGCGTCGACTAAAACTGTTACTGAAGATCCTCCAATGAAGATGGCTTCCCTCAAGGATGCCCGGGCTGTTATTGAAAAAGGCGGGTGTGCAAATTGGGGACAACTCCCTGACTTTGCCCACAAGATTGACAAGTTTGGTTTGGGTTTTACTGCAGAAGCTCAAAGGGTTGTTCGGCATGTGCGGATTGGAAGACCTCCCTTGCGTATCAGTAATATGGAAGTGAATGCAATCGAAGATGATGATGAAGAGTCTGAGTTTGACAGCTGGATTTACCCGACTATCGATGACGGATTAAGCAATTGGACGGCAAAGGACTTCGTGCCCATTTCTTTTATTACACAGTAATAAGACTTTTGTTTTGAGATTTGTAACAGACAATTTAAAACTTTACGGCCCAGTGCCTTGCCCAAGACACTGTGGCTTTGTTTGAGGGCTTATTATGTGTCATTTCCATATATCATCAATAAAAGCATTGGACGTTTTCTTGCATTACGAATTTTTCCCTCCTTGTTTTTTCTTTTCTATCTTGCAAAACAGCTACTTGTCTTACACACACTCACATATACAGGTCTACATCCACTCTGGATCCCACTAATAACGACTCTGCTACTGACAATTATGACTTCGAAAGTCCGATCAACCAAGCTGAGGATGAAGGTGAGGATGATTATGAAGTGCCTGGGGAACTTGCTAGACTGTTACTTCAGGAAGAGAGGGCCATTCAGCCGCATGAAGAGCCAGTGGAAATAGTAAATCTGGGTACAGAGGTAGACAAGAAAGAGGTCAAGATCGATGCAAATTTGGAGCCTAGAGTCAAGCAAAGGTTGATACAGATGCTGCGTGATTATGTTGAGATCTTTGCCTGGTCTTATGAAGATATGCCTAGGTTGGATACCGATATCGTGGTTCACCGCTTTCTAACTAAGGAAGATTGTCCTCCAGTAAAACAGAAATTTCACCGAATGCGCCCGGAGATGTCTGAGAAAATCAAGGCCGAGGTCATGAAACAATTTGACGCTGGTTTTCAAGCTGTTACTTCTTACCCACAGTGGGTTGCCAACGTGGTTCCGGTGCCAAAGAAAGATGGTAAGGTTCGAATGTGTGTTGACTATAGGGATCTGAACAGGGCAAGCCCCAAGGATGATTTCCCTCTGCCTCATATCGACGTTCTGGTTGACAACACCGCACAACATAAGGTCTTCTCTTTTATGGATGGTTTTTCTGGTTACAATCAAATTAAAATGGCTCCTAAGGATATGGAGAAGATAACTTTTATTACGCAGTAGGGTACCTTTTGCTACAAGGTCATGCCGTTCGGATTGAATAATGTTGGGGCAACGTATCAGCGCGCCATGGTTGCTTTATTCCACGACATGATTCACCATGAGATTGAGGTATACGTTGACGACATGATTGTAAGATCCCAGACTGAAGAGGAACACCTTGACCATCTCCAGAAGCTATTTGACAGGTTGAAGTTGTATAAGCTGAGGTTAAACCCGAACAAGTGCACCTTTGGGGTGAGATCTGGTAAGCTGCTGGGTTTCGTCGTTAGTGATAAAGGTATTTAGGTGGATCCTACAAAGGTGAAGGCTATACAGGAAATGCCAGCTCCCCGAACTGAAAAAGAAGTCAGAGGCTTTTTGGGACGTCTGAACTATATTGTCCGATTCATCTCACACCTGACTGCTACTTGTGAGCCAATCTTCAAGCTACTAAAGAAAGATCAAGTGGTAAGATTGAACGATGAGTATAAGGCCGCTTTCGAAAGGATCAAGGAATATCTCCAAGAGCCTCCTATTCTGATGCCTCCGGTTGAAGGGAGACCTTTGATCTTATACTTGACAGTACTCGACAATTCGATGGGGTGCGTGCTGGGGCAGCATGACGAGTCTGGCCAAAAAGAGCATGCTATTTACTACCTTAGCAAAACGTTTACCGACTGCGAGACTCGATACTCGTTGCTTGAGAAAACTTGTTGCGCTTTGGCATGGGCTGCTCGCCGGCTGAGACAGTATACGTTGACTCACACTACTCCATTGATATCAAAGATGGATCCAATCAAGTATATCTTCGAAAAGCCTGCCTTGTCCGGAAGAATAGCAAGATGGAAGATGATCTTGACCGAGTATAACATCCAATACACGACCCAAAAGGCAATCAAGGGAAGTGTGTTGGCAGATCATTTGGCACATCAGGAAGTGGACGATTACCAGTCTATGAACTTTGAGTTTCCGGATGAAAACATCATGTTGGTGACTGACTGTGAAACACCTGGACCGGATGAAGGACCTGAGGAGGGATCCCGATGGTCTATGTACTTTGATGGAGCTTCAAATGCTTTGGGTAATAGCATTGGCATCGTGATCATATCTCCTGAAGGCTGTAATACTCCGTTTACCGCCCAATTATGTTTTAACTGCACCAACAACATGACGAAGTATGAAGCATGCATCATGGGCCTTCGAGCAGCTATTGACCTAAGGATTAAGTTCTTGAGTGTGTTCAGAGATTCCTCTCTCGTGATCAGTCAGATCAAAGGCGAGTGGGATATGAAACACCCAAATCTTATTCCTTACAAAGAGTGTGTGTTGACGTTGCTTTCGCACTTCGAGGAGATAACCTTTGAACACTTCCCCAGAGAGGAGAATCAGTTAGAGGACGCGCTAACTACTATGTCTTCTATGTTCAAAGTCAGGTGGGACAATGAGGCTCCCCAGATTACCATTGAGAGGTTGGACGAACCTGCACATTGCTATGACATTGAGACTAAGGAGGTGGCAGATAAACCCTGGTTTCACGAGGTAAAAAGGTATCTTGAGGCTCAAGAATACCCTGAGGGTGCATCTGTTAATGATAAGAAGTTTCTGAGGAGGTTCGCGGAGAAGTTCTTCATCAGTAATGGTATCCTTTACAAGTGTAACCATTATTCGACCTTACCGCGTTGTATGGATAAGAACGAGGCAGAAAGGATTATGGTAGATTTACATGAAGGTACTTTTGGAACTCATTCCAGTGGGCACACCATGGCAAAGAAGATCCTTCGGGCAGGATATTATTGGTCTACTATGGAAGTCGACTGTTATCAGCAGTCTCGGACCTGTCATAAGTGCCAAGTCTATGCTGATAAGGTGCACGTACCTCCAGTCCCTCTGAACGTCTTGACAGCTCCTTGGCCTTTTGCAATGTGGGGTATCGATATGATTGGTGAGATCAGACCTACTGCGTCCAACGGGTATCGTTTCATCCTGGTAGCTATTGATTACTTTACAAAGAGGGTTGAAGCAACTTCCTTTGCTACTGTAACCAAGAACGTCGTGGCACGGTTTATTCGGCACAATATGATATGTCGATATGGTGTACCAGAGAGGATCATTACGGATAATGGTACAAATCTCAATAATACGATGATCACCGAGCTCTGCAAGCAGTTCAAGATACAGCATCACAACTCTTCTCCTTACCGGCCGAAGATGAATGGGGCTGTTGAAGCGGCTAATAAGAATATCAATAAGATTGTGCAGAAGATGACGGTGACCTATAAAGATTGGCATGAGATGTTACCGTTTGCTCTTCATGGGTACCGAACCTTAGCGTGAACTTCAACAGGGGCAACACCTTATTCCTTGGTATATGGCATAGAGGCAGTCTTGCCCATTGAAGTTCAGATACCTTCTCTCCGAATTATGAAAGATGCCGGTTTGAGCGAAGATGACTGGATCCAGACCCGGCTTGATCAACTGAACTTAATCAACGAGAAGAGACTCACTGCTATTTGCCATGGTCAGACGTATCAAAAGCGGACGATCAAGGCATTTAACAAGAAGGTCAGACGACAAGAGTATCAAGTTGGGGATCTGGTGATCAAACGCATCATACTGCCACAAGGTGATCCCAGGGGAAAATAGACCCCTACGTACGAAGGGCCATTTGTGGTTAAGAACATTTTCTCATGAGGAGCTATGATTTTAACCACCATGGATGGTGACGACCTTCCTCACCCCGTCAATGCAGACATAGTGAAAAAATACTACGCATAACCAAAGACCCGCTAGGTTGACTGGCCTAGGCAAAAATAAGGGCTTCCCGGCGAACCAAAAAGATTCGGGCAAAAATAAGGGATGAAAATGAAAAAGTTGTACACCCGGCAAGTCGAAAACCTGAAAAGGCGGCTTGGGAAAAAAAGGGTATCCCAGTGGACTGAAAACCCGAGAGGGCGGTCCAGGCAAAATATTAGGGATCAAAGCGTAACACTATGTCTCATTGGATCATCTTGCAACCAGACTTCGGTATCAACTATCAGGCTCGAACAGCGCCAAACAACGCTTCTCTTACTAGGACGTCAGCCTCTTGTACAAAAAACGCCTATTTACAGGCTGACTCCAAAACCAATACAATTCATTTTCACAAAGAAATTTCAAATTGTTTTCTTTTTTTTTTCTGTTTTGTTTTGCAAGAACGTCCAGTGTTCATTTTTTGATATATGCATTTGACATTAATTGCTGCTCGTGAATATTTACATACGAAACAAAAAGACGATTACTCGTAATATCATAAACAGGGGAAAATAAGAAATCTCCAAACCGTACAGTTGCTCTATCCACCAGGTATAGGGATAGACCTAGTTGGGGAAAACGATTGAAAGTACATTCACTCCCCACAGAGTAAGAGAAGGACAATGGTGTTAACTCTCCCCAGCTGAGGCTCACAACCACGAATGGGTCGACAATATTCTCCCCAAGCATAGTTTATCTACCATCAGCACTGAAAAATTACCCCCAGTGGAGTTTGAAAAATTATCCCCAGTGGAGTTTGAAAAATTATCCCCAGTGGAGTTTGGAGAATTGTCCCCAATAGAGTCTAAAAGATTGTTCCCAGTGAAGTCGCAACTGGAAAACCATCCCCAGCGGAGTTCATTCCTTTCACAAACAGAAACTCAATCCCCAACAAAGTTTATCATCATCGGCAGTGATGATTCATCCCCAGCCGAGGTTATTTCTCCAAATCAACAGGTCCTCTAGCAGAGCATATCCTCCCCACAGAGTCATTTCCTCATCAGTTTATTCCCTAGCGGAGTTATCCTCTTCTGCAGGTTTATCCTCACAATCATCTTCATTCACTATCCCTAGCAGAAACGAAGAATTCAACTCTTTTCTCCAGCAGCAACCCGGGATTTATTTTCCCCAGCTAGAGAACATCATAAAAACATCACATTTCCATACATCATGACACATGCATATACACGTCATACAAACACAATCTCATTTATTTTGAGAACATCATCGCTTGATACATATCATGCATTACATACAACTAACCTTTACCTTTCAGGAAAGATACAATCGAATTCTCACAAAATTCAAGCTGTGAAGCCCGGGTACGACTGGATAATAGTTTAATCCCCAGTTGAATAACGGACGACCGAAGCTCCTAAAATTCAATTTTCCTCTTTAATAGAGATGTTTCCTCAGTCGAATACGGACGACCGAAGTTCCTAAAATTCAACCGAGATGTTTCCTCAGTCGAATACGGACGACCGAAGTTCCTAAAATTCAACAGAGATGTTTCCTCAGTAGAATACAGACGACCGAAGTTCCTAAAATTCAACAAAGATGTTTCCTCAGTAGAATACGGACGACCGAAGTTCCTAAAATTCAACAGAGATGATTCCTCAGTAGAATATGGACGACCGAAGTTCCTAAAATTCAACAGAGATGTTTCCTCGGTAGAATATGGACGACCAAAGTTCCTAAAATTCAACAGGGATGATTCCTAAGTAGAATACGGACGACCGAAGTTCCTAAAATTCAACAGAGATGTTTCCTCAGTAGAATATGGACGACCGAAGTTCCTAAAATTCAATAGAGACGATCCCTCAGTAGAATACAGACGACCGAAGCTCCTAAAATTCTACTTCTCTCAACAAAGATCATCCTTCCCCAGCGGAATCTTCCTCAATGACAGGTATACAAGCTCTCGCTAAGGAATCTCTTATGCGATCGACACCCCTTCAGATGGAATCTTTAAGCCCATCCCCTCGTCAGAAATTTCCAAATGGAATATGTAAGCCCATTCCCGATATCGCAAGACGGATACCACTTCATGCGAGTGCAAATTTCTGGGCACTCTAGAGTTCAATCATCTTCCACCTTCGGATCACGAAAGGCACGAAAGCGAATCTATATCCTCAAGTTTAAGAAGATTGAACAGGGGCAGCTATTGTACCCTAAAATTTGCCCTCCCATATTTCTCAAAACATTTCAAGAAAGACCCTCAAGTTGCTCAAGGTAGTCCAAGGGTTGGCCAGACAAACTCTCTCATAAGGCAGTCTACCTCAAATTAAGGTTTCATGTTGCATCAAGATACTTGAGTCCAAGGGACCCCAAATGCTCAACATTGCCCTAATATGTTCTCAAGATCATCCATGTCAAGTTTCAAGCCTTGCAGAGGAAGTTTGCTCAGTCAATTGCTCAAGGGCCCAAAAATCGACTGTGCTAGGGCAAAAGTCAACTGTGGCCCACATACAGTCAAACTTAAAGATTTTTGGTCAACATCCTCATTTTGAAGTATATTTCATCATTTGATCAATGTTTGATCATGATTCATTAAGGATTGATCATAATTCCTCAAGAACCAAAAGTTGCTAAATTAGGGTTTTATAGGAAAAGTCAACTCAACTTTGACCAAGCATAACTTTCTCATACTTTATGAGAAATGACCCATCCAAAGCTCATTTTCAAGAGGATGCCATGATCTACAATCAATATTCAGATCCCAAGTTCAAAAATATGCATTCACAAGAAGTTATGAATTTGGACATTATAGGTCATTTTGAAAAGTCAACAAAAACACCCTTTTTGTCAAAGCTTCATACATGAGCATGGAATATCAAATCAAGATGAGACCAAAAGGGTTGCTTAGAGGACATCTCAATATTTCTAAAAAGTACATGAACACCTCCAAAGAGTCAAAATTGAGGAAGTTGACCCTTTTTGCAAAATTGCCAAAAGTCAACTATGCCTAAAACTTCAAATTTTGCCAAATGGGCCCAATCTTTTCACTTGTTTTGAGTTGGCAACATAGTCCACGAGCTCTAGCCCTTTCCACTTCTCCTTATCATATTTTTATTATTTATTTTTATTTTTATTTGAGTTAATTCAATTTAAATCAAAACAAATCATATAAAATCCAAAATATTGAAAACAAAAGATTTTGTACTTGTTTCAGGTTTCAATTACAGCTAGCATCAAATCAAACTCATGCAAGGCATTAGGTTGGACAGAAAGATTGATTTTAGGTCAATTTTGGAAAGATTTTTAAGGTGTATCAAATCAAGATCCAATTCATTGATGGGGGAAGATTGAGATCAGTTATCAACCCTAATACATTCCTTGGTACATATAGAAGGGGGCAGACCTAAAAGAGAGGTGAGAAGTAGGCGCAACATCAAGAACAAAAACTTGAAAAATCAGGAAAAAGTGCAAGATCGAATTCCTATTTCCAGGCATCCTCAAGGCCTTCTAGCTATCCCAATCGATGCCTGGGATTGTAAGCAAGCTAAAGCAATCAAGAACTAAGCCTTTCTAGTACCCAAAAGTGTTGTAAGTCCATCACGATATCCATGAAATTTTGAATTCGGTTAGCACGATTTAGGCATTGTTAGCATGAATTAACTATAGATTCTTGATCCATGGAACATTTGCAAGCTTTCTGCATCGTTTAATTTCATTTATATGTCATGTGCAAGATTTCACCATGGCTAGGTTTTGTAGCTTCGAATTAGGGTTTTTGTATGCAGGAAAAATTAGCCTTGATGAAGGGTGTGATCATGTTCAGAAGGATGAGACGAATCTAACCATAGCATTAGGTGTCATTTATATGGCCCATGGAAGATTTGGGAACGAACCCTGTTTATAGCAACGGACAAACGTCCATAGGTAGAAGTATGGGACTTTTACCCTCTGAGAGAGGAAGAAGATGAACAGTTGGCGCCTCTCCATTGGCCCATTCAAACTCTGGAGCACGTTTTTTGACATCCTCCACTAATTCTTGTTTTTATATATTATTATTATTATTATTCATTATTTGTACAAACGAACACAAGTGGTGCAGTGGTGAGTGTAGCGTGGAAATTGCTTCAGGACCTGGGTTCGAATCCTAGGTCCCCCAAATATTTCATATTTTTTCCTTCCAGGTGATCTAGCATGTACATGAGGCCAGCAACCACCATGGTCCACCATAATCCAAAGTGCCAAGTGTCCTGAAGGCCAGATCCAAAGGCTATCAAGGGAAGAACACCATGAGGCTCAGTCAATGCATTGCATGGGATCATAGAAAGTCAAAACGGACCTCTTTTGGTTTTGGGCCAAGGCTTACTATTTGCACCCCCCTTCAGATTGTTTCTCAGGCCTAATCTCTTTCTCTACTTTTTTATTTCTTTATTATATTTATTTAATTTAATTTAATTTACTTATTTACTAACCAATCAAATTATTTTCTTTTTATCAAAAAATCACAAAAATATTACTCTTCATAAATTAGGTCAAGATTTTATTTTTATTAAAAACTTAATTAATTAAATTAGGTTTGTTAATTTAGATAACTTTAATTTCTTTTTTGTACATAATTAAAAATAATTAGAATAATTATGTTTTTATTCCAAATTTAATTTTTCTTTCTTTTCTTAAAAATAACAAAAAACCAAAAATAGGCTATGTAATAATTTTTATTAATTAATTTAATCACTAATTAATTTTTGTATTTAATTTAGAAAACTTATTTCTTTAATTAAAAACAACAAAAAACAATTTTTCTTTTAATTAGGTTAGAAGGGTCAAAACCCTAATTTCTCGTTGACCTAATTTTTCTCGCGCGCTTTATTTTTATTATTTATTATATTGATGTAACTGCCTACAGTTTGTAATAGTTTAATTAGGACATTTATTTCCATTTATCGTTTTACTTTCAAATGGTTTATTTTTGGCTATGTAAATACCTGAAGCCTTGTAATAGCGTAGTTTAATTTACGCATTTTAAATTCCGCAAATTATTAACTGTTAGATGTATGATATTAGGATGCATGACAAGAATGTATGTAAAACTTTAAAACAGTTAGATAACCCTAAATGTGCAAAGATAAATAATCTGAAATTGAATCACTCGCACATGCGCATTCCTAGGGTACACTCCCACTTGGTTGCCTTCAGTAAGCGATCATTGAGTATAGGATGCTTTAGTGGTCGTCCTTTTGTCTAAACAAAGATCAAAGTCCCGATTCGGAAAAGTTTCCTTGGAATGGTTGCCTCGGAATTGTTACCTCAAACAATTGATCTAAGACATTAGGGTTATTAATAAGACGTCCTAACATTACTTTAGTAACCATACTTCCCTTTCGAATTGACCCTTAAAACTCCAACGACGGTACTACCTACTCACTAATAGTGGGATAGCATTGTCTAAAGGAAACAAACATATAACGATTCTTTTTTCGAGTAGGTAGATTAGTTATTAAGTACTTGCTCACACAAAACAAACCTTTTTCACACTTACACTCCTTTACAAACAAAGTTTTCAAAAACACTTCATTACACTCTTGAAGACAGAAGCAAGAGTTAAATCAAAGTCAAAAACTTTTCAAAGCACACAAACACAGAATAAATTTTGGAAATGATGAGCAAGTACCTAAGAGCCCGTAGATAACTACGGATAGAAAGGGTGCTAATACCTTCCCTTTCTATAATCTACCCCCCGTACTCATAAATATATCGAAAAAAGGAATTTTTTATGCTTTTTTCCTTTCCTTGTTGGATAAAATAAAAGTCGGTGGCCACTCTTGCTTACCGTGACATTTTGCGAACACAAACGCAAAACGCAAAACGCAAACCAGCAAATTCCTTAAAAAAGGGAAACACGTTTCGGTTCTGGCCACCGTATCACACCTTGATTCTAACTCTTTGAGTTGAGGAGGGATCCTTACGAGATTGACTTGAATGGTTTTCCTGCGAATAGAAGCCATGTTCTACAAAACAGAACAAAGATAAATCACAAAAATCCTTGAAATGGTTAGTGAGTATGAGTATGATGTTATGATGTTTATGATGTTATGTACAATTAAATATATACAAACAAAGCAAACAAGTCCTTAGGTTTAGGCTTGCATGGAGTCTCATAGGTAAATACCCTCTTGAAGTTTAGTTGGCTCAAACCTGTCCTAGTAATAGTAACCGGGTTCTAAGGAGCTCAATATCACTAGTTTGTTTTCTCGGGCATTGTTTCAGCACAAGCCTCTTTAATGGCAACCGAAATATCCCAAAAAATAAAACCTCAATGAGTGTAGTATCGAGTATCTACCAACTTCAGACTGCACCAAAGTTGGTCATCTCACTACATCCTAAAGGCCAAGTTGGTTAAATAAAGGTTCTACAAGTTCATTAGTGCTTCATAACATCACTCAGTGACCCCGTATTCTCTTTGACTACTCAAGGGCTACCGGTACCCACAAATATGTAGTACTAACATAGCTATTGCTTAGACCATATCGGTATACTCCGCATAGTTTCCACAATGTATTGCTACTTACCTATAAGGAACCCCAAATCTGGGTAGAGGATTCAAACCCAAACAAAGAACCATAATGTAAAGCATACAAGTCAAACAAAGAAAGCAATAAAATGTGATCTAGCCCTAAAGTAACCCAACTTTTATAATTCTCCCCAGCAGAGTCGCCAGTTCTGGGATACACTGGGAGAACTGACTTGGTTGTTTTGTGTTTTATCGCAAATGTTGCGGTTAGCAAGAGTCGCCACCGACTTTTCTTTTATCCAAAAGGAAAGGTGAAAAAGCACAAGAAAGACCTTTGAGATTATTTCTTCAGTTCGGGGGGTAGATTATGAAAAGGGAAGGTATTAGCACCCTTTTCATCCATGGTTTTCCATGGGCTCTTAGTTACTTGCTAGATCACTTGCTTTTGTTTGAAAATGTGCTTTGTGTGGTTTTTAATAGTATTTTGAAAAGGTGTCATTGTTTAGGGAAACTTTGTAATGATTCTCATTCGTAAGAATGTGTACAAAGTGTTTATCTTTTGAAAATGTTTTCAAGTTTGAAAGGTGTTTTGAAAGTATTGGTGTTTGTCTTGAAAATAGCAAGGATGTTTTTGGTTTTGAAATTGAGCAAGTAACTAGGAACAATCTACCTACTCAAAAGTCTTTCATGTTTACTTCCTATTTTCTTTGACATTGTTATCTTACCATTGATTTGGTAAGTAACTCTATCTTTGGATGTAAAGCGTGGGTCATCGTATAACCATGATTAGCAATATTGCAAGGTATCTTGGCATTTTCCTTTAGGGACAAAGATCATTTTGAAAGGCAACATAGATAGCGTCATCGAGGGGCTATGATCTTGTATTTTGCTCGTCTTTGCTAAGATACCTCACATGCTTAATATGGCCATTTTTGCAAGGCAACCAAGTGGATTTACCCTAGGGGTGCTTGTGTGAAGGTGTATTGATTTTCATGCTTAGTCTTTGATTTTTTGGGTTGTCTATTTGTTGTTTTTATCTTGTCATACACCTAATTACTAACAATATATGAAAGCAATAAAAGTGCGGAAAAGTAAAGATTCTACGCTATTAGAATCATCAGGGGGATGGGGTGTACGAATTTAAAAATGGGGGTTGTAATAATTTAAATCCTATTTACTTATTACAACCATATTGAAATAATGTACAAGAAAATATAAAAATAGACTTGTTTTATTTTTGTTAAATGAACTAGTTTAAGAAAATATTTTTGGTCTCTTGTTCTTAAAAAAATGAATAAAACATGTGAATATGAAATATCTTTGGTGTTTTTGGTTATTTAAAAGCTGGAATAAAATAATTAAGAGAAAAGGGAGTCAGAATCAGCATGTCGCTGAAACGAGAAGGAACAAAAGTTCTGACTCTGATACGCAGCAAAAGAGAAAATGTTAGTGGGAAAATGGAGGGTCAAAATTTTTGGGCCTGGGTACACCAAATTCTGAGGTTGAAAGGAGTTTGGAGGCTATCGCATAGTTGGGAACCTAGAAGTTTATGTATCTCTGGCAAGTCAGAAATTCTGGCTATTTTGAGAGAGTGAGGTGATAATGCTGTTAGGAGAGGATATCTAGAAGTTCTGATTTGGGAGTATCGTCTGACAGATAAATGGGTAAAAATGTCAACAAATAAACCTAAAAAAGATGCTTCTGGGGCTAGAACCTAAGACCTTTAGCACTAATGTCTTATGCAAACGTTTATCTGCCACTGGGGTGGCTGTACATCTGGTATTAAAAGCAAAAGCATAGACATGTATCACAAAGTAAACTCTGATGAGGAACTCAAATTCTTTCTTCATGCTAATCAGAACATCTGCAACTTAGCTAAATCTCAACAAAACAGAAAACACAGACATAACAATTATGGCAGTTTTTCCATCATGATTTCAGAAGCATAAAAAATTTCAAGACTATAAATCAGAAACAAGCATGTATCTGCTAGTCCTAGTTTCCTTAAGAAGTTCTGAACTGATGTTCTTCCTATTTAGGTAGGCAAATACATGAAACCTCAGGATATGTGCAACATCATAATCAGGGTGTCTACATTGTATCTTGAACATGCAATTCTAACAATGCTTAAGTGATATGATGAGGGTTAGCAAAAACTTACCTTGCAGCTGAAAAATGTTCTGTGAGCCGGAGTCTGGTTTTGACTGCTTGTAATGGTCTGATCATCTTCCTCACGTATTCAGCTGGATGGAACAATCTTTAACTTGAGCTGAGGAATGACTGGGAAATTCTTGAACAACCAAGAATTAAAGTTTTGATTTTTTGAAATGGAAGTTGGTGGAGATGGAATTGCAGTTGTAAACAGAAGTTGGGATTGTTTCTAATTTGGCCAAGAGATGTGCAAGAAAATTAGAGTTTGGGCGTGAAAGGAAACATAAGCTTAGCAGGTTTTTGTGTTTATGCTTTTAGTTTCTATTTCTTTGAAATTTCAGCAAGGTTTTCAGGCTAATTTTTTAAAATTCTTCCCCCTTATAGCTGCAAAATGAAGCTCAATTTATAGGCAAGGATTTAGTAGCTTGGAGAAGTCATAAGTACAACCATCATACACTAGGTGCTGACTTATTCTTGAAGCAAGTTCAAACAAGTAAGGTTCAACGCACAAAGTATGGTGGTTAGCATCTTTTAGCCATGCCTAAGCTGGATTTGTAAGCCTGAATTAAGGAAAAGTACTCCCAGAGGAAAAATCAAAGCATGGGCCCAATATAAACTTGTACAAAAGTTTGCTTTTCAAGGACAACAATGGTACTTCTATCTCACACGTAGGGAAATCCTTTGGATAAAGACTCAAAAGTGGTTGTGAGCATTAAATGATGGTGAGATTTATCAAAACAGGAATCCTGTGCTATGAGATTGTGCATCATATCTTAGATCTGGGCCAGAAGTTCAACATCAGTGCAACTTAGAACAAAACATCCAACTTCTGATCCTTTAATCTTTTCGTTCCAGCATGTTCTGAAGGGGCTCTCAGACTTTTCTGAAAGTTTGAAACACGCTTTGTAGACTTTCTTTGAATTACTTTTGCAAACTCTGGCTGAATGTTTGTGAAAACTGGCCCAGAACTTCTAACCAAAATTTGTCTTGAAAGTGTCCAGAATTTGCTGAGTGCTTCAGTTTCATGGACGTGTCTTTGAACATTTATAACTTGAAATTCCAGCATTTCTAGGAGAAGTTTTGTTCTGCAATATTTTAGGTCTTATTGAGATCTAAAACTCTTGTGTTAGAAATTCTTCTAGAATCAGCTTGCATCATGGTGATAATCTGATCAGATGTTCTGAGCTTGTCATATTTCTTAAACACTTAGAAAAATTCTAAGTATTTTAGAATTTTGACTTTTGAATTTCTTGATGAAATAAACTTCATATTTCAACATGTCTTGATTAAATATGATTCTTGAAACTTGATTTTGATCAAAAGTCAAAGTTTGACTTTTTAGTGTGCAAATGACCTTTTTGCCCTTGTGCCAATTCCAAGCCTAAATTGATGTATCAGTACTGTAAACTTGACGTCATAGAAGATCTTGTGAGAGAATCCTTGAGAAATGAGAGGGGAAATTTTGGGGTACAACAGAGAGTATGTGTCGAAAGACTTCAACAAGTTATATGAAAAGGAAGGGATTGTGCATGAGGTGGTGCCACCCTATACTCCACAGCATAATGGAACTGCATAAAGGAAGAATCGAACCATCAAGAATATGGTGAGAAGTATGTTGAAAGGCAAGAATTTACTTAAAGAGTTTTGGGGTGAAGCTATGTCGACTGCAACATACATTTTGAACAGATGTCCTACGAAGAAGCTAGAAGGAATTACTCCATAAGAATCTTGGTCTGGTGTGAAGCCTAGCTTGAGTCATCTGAAGGTATTTGGATCTATTACACATAGACATGTGCCAGATCAGTTGAGAAGAAAACTTGATGACAAGTCTAGTCAAATGATTCTAGTTGGATATCATCCGACAGGAGGTTACAAGTTGTTCGACCCAGTGAACAAGCAGATTGTGATCAACAGGGACGTGATCATAGATGAGCTTAAATAATTGGATTGGATTGAAAATTTCAAGAAAGATTCAGTAGGAATCCTACTTGAAGAACCAGAAACTCAAGTCGAAAGAGAAGTTCGACAAGAGGAATCAACAGTTATAGATCAACCAAGTACAAGCAAACCTCAAAGAACAAGACGCATGCCTGCAAGATTGCAAGATTGTGTGATTACATCAGATGATGTGATAGATAATTAGGGTGAGTTGGTACACTATGCTTTCTATGCAGATGTTGAACCTATCAATGGAGTTGAAGCATTGAAGGATTCTAAGTGGGTGAAAGTAATGAACAAAGAAGTAAAGTCTATTGAAGATAACAACACTTGGTCACTTATCGAATTGCCTCAAGGCAAGAAGGAAATTGATGTCAAGTGGGTATACAAAGTGAATATGAATACCAAAGGGTAAGTAACTCGACACAAAGCAAGGCTTGTGGCGAAAGGATTTCTACAGAAATAAGGAATAGACTTTGATGATGTTTTGCACCTGTTGCTAGGATCGAAACAATTAGGTCAGTTGTTGGTCTAGCAGAAATAAACAGATGGCACATATGTCAGATGGACGTCAAGTATGCATTCCTGAATGGACCCTTAGACGAAGAAGTTTATGTTAAACAACCAGTTGGATTTGTGAAACATGACGAAGAGAGAAAGGTGTACAGGTTGCATAAAGCCCCGTATGGATTGAAACAAGCTCCAAGAGGTTGGAATAAGAAAATTGATAGTTTCCTAAGGGAGAAGGAATTTGTGAAGTGCACAAATAAACATGGAGTATATGTAAGAAGAAGCAATAGTGAATTTCTTATACTATGACTCTATGTCGATGATTTGTTGATAACATGTAGCTGCAAAAGTGAGTTCGAGGACTTCAAAGGTAATCTCAGTAAGTAATTTGAAATGTCTGATCTGGGTGAGATTTCATATTTCCTTGGAATCAAATTTTACAAGAGCAGTAGAGGTTTGATGATGTATCAAAGAAGATATGCAGGAGAAATTCTCAAGAGATTTGAGATGAAATAATGCAACTCAACTTCGACACCTGCAGAACCAAGACTGTAATTGTCGAAAGATGAAAATGAAGATGATGTTGACCCAACCCAATACAGAAGACTTATTGGGTCATTGAGATACCTTTGTCATACAAGGCATGACTTAGCATATAGTGTAGGTATCTAAGGTATCTAAGGAACTCTCGACTATGACAACACATCTAGAAGCGGTGAAGAGGATACTAAGGTATCTCAAAGGAACTCTCGACTATGGCATTTTGTTTCCTGCAACTGATAAAGGAAAAGAATGCAAGTTAGTGGGATACACTGATTCAAGTTGGTGTAGTGATGCTGAAGATCAAAAATCAATAACAAGATGTGTGTTTCTGTTAGGTGGTGCACCAGTTGCTTAGAGTTCAAGAAAGGAACCAGTAGTGGCATTATCATCATGCGAAGCAGAATACATAGCTGCTTCTCTTTATGCATGTGAAGCAACTTGGATGGTGAACTTGGTCGAAGAGATAATAGGGAAAGATCATGGAGAAATTACCATGAAGATTGATACCATGTCAGCTATCAATCTGGAGAAGAACTCGATTGCACATGGTCGAAGCAAGCACATCGAAATGAGGTTCCACTATCTTCGAGAGCAGGTGGCAGATGGGAAGATGAATTTGGAACACTGCAGAACTGAGAATCAGATTGCAGACATCATGACGAAGGGAGTGCAGATTGAAGTATTCAGAAGACTAAGAACCATGATGAATATAGATAGTTTAGACATAATGAATTAGGTGGTGTGTTAAATTATAATTTGATTATGTTGAAACAGTGTGTGTGTCGAAGGGAAGTTTCCCAATTGAAGAGCTTGTGGATCGAAGCAAGCTACACACATATTTGATTGGTTTTAGATTTAGATGGATTTAGTTTAGATCTAAAATAGATAGATTTGATTTAGTACCAAAATAGGTATCTTGGGCTTTTATAGTTTTGGGCTTTGGCTTAGGAGTAAGCTAACCTAATTCTATAAATAGAGGGAGTAACCACTAATTTTGTAATTAAGTCAATTCATTGTAACCATGGAATTTGCATTTGCAAGTGATTAATAAAGTTTTCCACAGTTTATGGGTAGAGAGAAACTCTGTAGAAAATAATTGTCTTCTTTCTTTTCTTTTCTTTTCTCATAATTCATTGTTATTGTATGGTGATATCAATCTTGTTCATCAAGATTGGTAGAAATTCATCATAGATATTTGGTGGATTTACAACATAAATCACCATATTAGTTGAAACATGTATCATATTATTATTTGAAATCACACAAATTATCATATCATTGTTAAAAGGTTTAGCATATTAGTTAAGAATGAGCCTTTGACAATTAATTTTTGTGTATTGATTTTGAAATTTCATAAGTTCAAATGTTAATATTATATAAAATATATATATGTTATTCTTTGATTAGGCTTAAATTGCACTTGAGCAATAATTGATTATCCACTTCTAAAAATTTACGATGAAGTTACATTGTGATACTTCCGCACACAAAGTATCTCACGATGCTTTTAGTACAGATAAGTGTTAAATTGTAATTCGATTGTGTCAAAACAATGTGTGTTGAAGGGAGGTTTCCCAGTCGAAGAGCTTGTGGATCGAAGCAAGCTACACATAGATTTGATTGGTTTTAGATTTACATAGATTTGATTTAGATCTAAAATAAATAGATTTGATTTAGTACCAAAATAGGTATTTTGGGCTTTTATAGTTTTGGGCTTTGGCTTAGGAGCAAGCTAACCTAAATCTATAAATAGAGGGAGTAACCCCTAATTTTGTAATTAAGTCAATTCATTGTAATCACAGAATTTGCAATTGCAAGTGAGTTTTCCATAATTTGCTGGCAGAGAGAAACTCTGCAGAAAATAATTGTCTTCTTTCTTTTATTTTATTTTCTCATAATTCATTGTCACTGTGTGGTGGTATCAATATTGTTCATCAAGATTGGTATAAATTCATCATAGATATTTGATGGATTTCCAACATCTGGTATCAAGAGCTCAGTTAATCGATTCAAGGAAAGTATCAATCAAGAACGATTGAGGAAGAAGAAGAATTCATGATGGGGAGTTATGGGAATGCAAATTATCCAGCAACTCCACCAATTCTGAAAGTAGACAACTATGAGAATTGGTGCAAATAGATGAAAGTTTTATTCAGGTGTCAAGGTGTTTGGGATCTTGTAAAGGATGTATTGGAAGCGCTTGGAGAAAACGCTTTAGGAGAAGAAAAGAAGAAACACACATAATCTGAGAAGCTGAGTTATAAAGCACTCTTTATAATTAATCAATGTCTGAGTCCAATTTTTTTTGAAAAAGTGAGTGATTCAGAATCTACAAAAGAAGGTTGGGAGGTTCTTGAGAAGTCTTTTGGTGGTGCAGAAAAGGTGAGAGAAGCGAGGTTACAAACTCACAAGAGAATGTATGAATTGCTTCAGATGGAAGATAGTGAGAACATATCTTATTTCTTCACTAGGGTTACAAAACTAGTGAATCAAATCAAGGTATATGGAGAAACATTAACAATAAGAGTTGTTGTTTCGAAGATCTTGAGATCTTTGGATCCTAAGTTCAACCACATGGTGGTGGCTATAGAAGAGGGGAAAGACTTATCAAAATTGACAAGGGAAGTTCTTCAAGGGACGCTTGAATATCATGAATAAAGAATGAATGAAAGAGTTGCAGGCAAGTCGAAGAGTGATGTGGCTTTGCAGGCACATTTAGCAAATGAAACCAAAGGCAAATGAAAGTGGTTCAACAAAGTTAGAGGCGGCCACAACAAATCGAATGGTATAGGAAACCAGAATGAAGGAAACATGTCGAATCAGAGAAGACCATACCAAGGCAACCAAAGAGGTGGTGTTGCAAATAGAGGAAGAAGTGGTGGTCGAAAACCTGACAAGAGTCACATTCAATGTTACAATTGTCAGAAGTATGGTCACTATTCGAGTGATTGTCCATAAAAATGAAAGAATCAAGAAAGTGATGCAAAGTTTGCAAAACATGAAGAAGAAGAGATGATGTTGATGGTCACAACAAGAAATAAAGATAGATTCAAGAACCAATGGTACTTGGATTCAGGATGCTCATCATATATGTCTGGAAGGAAAGACTAGTTTGTCAACATAAATCCCTCAGTGAAAAATATGGTAAAATTCACAAATGACAATACCCTAGCAGCTGAAGGTCTTGGTGATGTTATGATTATGATGAAAGATGGCAAGAGGTAAGTAATTTCCAATGTGTTGTACATACCAGGCATGAAGATCAATTTTCTCAGTATATGGCAGTTGGTCAAAAAGAATTATAAAGTGTCGATCAAAGATAAGATGATGATATTCGTCGACGCAAATGGAAGATTAATCTTGAACGCTCCTATGTCTCAGAATAGAACCTTCATGATCGAACTAAATGTGATGTAGCACAAGTGCCTTTTGACTACGGCTAGAAGAGATGAATGGATATGGCATTATCGACTAGGCCATCTCAACTTCAGAGACATCAGAGATTTGAAGAGAAGAAATATGGTTTCAAGATTTCCAGAAATCAATATTCCAAACGAGGTATGTGAGGAATGTGTGCAGGCGAAGTAACATAAGAATAGCTTTAGCAAGGATGCAGGAAGCAGGTTGGAGGTTGTTCTTGAAGTCATATACTCTGATGTATGTGGACCAATCCAGGTGGATTCGATGGGAGGTAACAAATACTTCGTTACATTCATAGATGATTTCAGTCAAAAACTGTAGACTTAACTGATCAAGAATAAAAGTGAAGTGATCGAGGTATTTGCCAAGTTTAAGTTTATGGTCGAAAGACAAAGTGGTCGAAAACTCAAAGTTTTGAGAACTGATGGTGGTGGGGAGTATGTGTCGAAAGACTTCGATAGGTTATGTGAAAAAGGAAGGGATTGTGCATGAGGTGGTGCCACCCTATACTCCACAGCATAATGGAACTGTAGAAAGGAAGAATCGAACCATCATGAATATGGTGAGAAGTATGTTGAAAGGAAAGAATTTACCTAAAGAGTTTTGGGATGAAGCTGTGTCGACTGTAACAAACATTTCGAACAGATGTCCTACGAAGAAGCTAGAAGGAATTACTCTAGAAGAATATTAGTCTAGTGTGAAGCCTAGATTGATTCATATGAAGGTATTTGGATCTATTTCACATAGGCATGTGCCTGATCAGTTGAGAAGAAAAGTTGATGATAAGTCGAGTCAAATGATTCAAGTTGGAAATCATTCGACAAGAGGTTACAAGTTGTTCGACCCAATGAACAAGCAACCTATTATCAGCAGGGATGTGATCATAGATGAGCTTAAAGAATGGGATTGGACTGAAAATGTCAAGAAAGATTCAGTGGGAATACTACTTGAAGAACCAGAAACTCAAGTCGAAAGAGAAGTTCGACAAGAGGAATCAGCAATTATAGATTAACCAAGTACAAGCAGACCTTAAAGAATAAGACGCGTGCTTGCAAGATTGCAAGATTGTGTGATTACATCATATGATGTGATAGATAATGAAGGTGAGTTGGTACATTATGCTTTCTATGTAGATTTCGAACCTATCAATGCAGTTGAAGCATTGAAGGATTCGAAGTGGGTGAAAGCAATGAACGAAGAAGTAAAGTTTATCGGAGACAACAACACTTGGTCACTTGTCGAATTGCCTCAAGGCAAGAAGGAAATAAATGTCAATTGGGTATACAAAGTGAAGATGAATCCCAAAGGGGAAGTAACTCGACACAAAGTAAGGCTTGTGGCAAAAGGATTTCTACAAAAAGAAGGAATAGACTTCTATGAAGTTTTTGCACCTGTTGCTAGGATTAAAATAATCAGGTTTTGTTGTTGGTCTAGCAGAAATAAATAGATGGCACATATGTCAGATGAAATTAAGTGTGCATTCCTGAATGCAACCTTAGATGAAGAATTTTATGTTAAACAACCATTTGGGTTTGTGAAACATGACGAAGAGAGAAAGGTGTACAGGTTGCATAAAGCCCTGTATGGATTGAAACAAGCTCCAAGAACTTGGAATAAGAAAAATGATAGTTTCCTAAGGAAGAAGGAATTTGTGAACTGCACAACTGAACATGGAGTATATGTAAGAAGAAGCAATAGTGAATTGCTTATACTATGTCTCTATGTTGATGATTTGTTGATAACAGGTAGCTGCAAAAGTGAGTTCGAAGACTTCAAAGGGGATCTCAGCAAGGAATTCGAAATGTCTGATCTGGGTGAGATTTCATATTTCCTTGGAATAGAATTCTACAAGAGAAGTAGAGGTTTGATGATGCATCAGAGAATATATACATGAGAAATTCTCAAGAGATTTGAGATGGAAGAATGTAACTCAACTTCGACACCTGAAGAACCAAGACTGCAACTGTCGAAATATGCAGATGAAGATGATGTTGACCCAACCCAATACCGAAGTCTTATTAGGTCATTGAGATACCGTTGTCATACAAGGTCTGACTTAGCATATAGTGTAGGTATTGTAAGTAGATTCATGCAGAAGCCAAAGGTAACACATCTAGCAGCGGTGAAGAGGAAACTAAGGTATCTCAAAGGAACTCTCGACTATGGCATTTTGTTTCCTACAACTGATAAAGGAAAAGAATACAAGTTAGTGGGATACATTGATTCGAGTTGGTGTAGTGATGTTGAAGATAAAAAATCAACAGCAGGATATGTGTTTATGTTAGGTGGTGCACTAGTTGCTTGGAGTTCAAGAAAGGAACCAGAAGTGGCATTATCATCATGCGAAGCAGAATACATAGCTGCTTCTCTTTATACATTTGAAGCAACTTGGATGGTGAACTTGGTCGAAGAGATAATAGGGAAATATCATGGAGCAAGTACCATGAATATCGACAGCATGCCATCTATCAATCTGGCGAAGAACCCGATAGCACATGGTCGAAGCAAGCACATCGAAATGAGGTTCCACTATCTTTGAGAGCAGGTAGCAGATGGGAAGATAAATTTGAAACATTGCAGAACTGAGAATCAGATTGTAGACATCATGACGAAGGAAGTGTAGGTCAAGGTATTCAGAAGACTAAGAACCATGATGAATATAGATAGTTTAGACATAATGAATTAGGTGGTGTGTTAAATTGTAATTCGATTGTGTCTAAACAGTGTGTGTGTTGAAGGGAGGTTTCTCAGTCTAAGAGCTTGTGGATCGAAGCAAGCTACACATAGATTTGATTGGTTTTAGATTTAAATATATTTTATTTAGATCTAAAATAGATAGATTTGATTTAGTGCCAAAATAGGTATTTTGGGTTTTTATAGTTTTGAGCTCTGGCTTAGGAGCAAGCTAACCTAAATATATAAATAGAGGGAGTAACCTCTACTTCTGTAATTAAGTCAATTCATTGTAATCACAGAATTTGTAGTTGCAAGTGATTAATAAAGTTTTCCACAGTTTGTGGACAGGGAGAAACTCTATAGAAAATAATTGTCTTCTTTCTTTTCTTTTCTCATAATTCATTGTCATCATGTGGTGATATCAATATTGTTCATCAAGATTGTTAGAAATTCATCATATATATTTGGTGGATTTCCAACAATAAGCATACTATTTCATGTGTTTTTTTATTAGTCACATGGCCAGAGTTTGTAGATAGTTTATAAAAAAATAAGATTTTTGGTGTTGATCCATTATTGACAATTCCATATAATTAAATAGAATTTGTTGTTTTCACACAACTAACTTTTGATTAAAATGGATTGTATTAAAATGTATTTTATCAAATTGAATAATATTATATAGTCATTGTTGTACCCCAGAATTTTCATTCTCATTTTAGGACCCCTAGAGGTCCTCAAATGCTCAAGGTTGACCAAGAATTGACCAGACAAATTCTTCTCCTAAGCAATGGATTTCCAATTAGGGTTTCACTTTTCACAAAAAAGTTTGGGTTTCAAAGGCCTCAAGTGATTTCCATGGTTCCTAATATGTCATCAAGAATTCTCATGCCAAGTTTCATGCCTTGCGTCACAAGTTTGCTCAGTCAATGGCTCAAATGTTTGAAAATCAATTGTATTGGTCAAAAAGTCAACGATGGTCAACATACAGTCAAACTTCATGATTTTTGCTCAACATCAACATTTTTAAGTGATATTCATCATTTGATCAAGGGTTGATCATGATTCCCCAAGAAAAGCCCCTAGATCATCAAAAGTCAAGAATTGCCAAATTAGGGTTTCCTTAAGAGAAGTCAACTGAACTTTGACCAGGCATAACTTTCACATGCTTCATCAACTTTTCCCCAACCAAAGCCCATTTTAAAGAAAATTCAATTATCTACAACTTTACTTTTGTTCTCAAGTCCAAAAAATGCTTCATTTGGAAGATATGATCTCATACATTATAGGTTATTTTCAAAAAGTCAACAAAAGACACTTTTTGTCAAGGCAATTTAAATCAACCTCCCATGCGTCTCAGAACCTCTCCATATCATCCCTCTGATTTGGTAAAAATATGGTTTCAAATCTCTTTTGTTACACAATTTAAATCATTTTTATGCATGCATTCTTATTATTATTAATATTATGAGCAAGTCTAACATATTACATGGAAGGTTGGATGCAGAAATAGAGATTTTCCATGTTTAGGGCACGATCCAGATTTAGGTTCGAACCAGATGATACAACAGTGATATGTTGAATCTAAGCCCGAATTTGAACTCAGAGGTTAATTTTATATGGAATAGACCTTTTATCTGGATTTAAAACTCACAAAAATGCAGGTTTTATTCTTGGCCTAGTTGGAGAAGACGACCGAAGTTTGACTCCAGCGTCATTAATTTTTGGTTACTCTGGTGGGGGTCTGGGTGGCACAATAAATCAACACCATTGGCCCATTCGAATTAACAGCGCGAGCATATTTTTTTATTTTTAATAGCTTCTGACTGATTTTTGTATATATTATTATTTGGTTATTTAAAACAACGAATGAGTAGGTGGACTAGTGGTGAAGAGCGCACATACAAGTTTAGAAGACCCGGGTTCGATCCCAGGTTTTTGAATTTTGTGTTTTTTTTTTCAACTTTCTCTTTTTTGCAGGTTTTTTGGACTTTGTGATATGGGTCCGGATCCAGCCATTTCCTTGCGCCCCCCATTTATTTTTTTACAGCGTCTGGATTCTTGGTTTGGGCTTGAATAATTTGTCTTCTCACCCCCCATTTTCTTTTTTGCAGCGGCCCATCTTTTTTTTCTTTTTATTTTATTCTTTTCTTTTCTTTAATAACTGTGATACAGTGGCAGAACTGACTGTTTTTTTTGTTACTACTGGTTTTTCGTTTTTTGTTCGCAAATGTACAATAAGCAAGAGTCGTGTGATACAGTGGCAGAACTGACTTGGTTGTTTTGCTTTTGATTGCAAATGTCGCAGTTAGCAAGAGTCTCCACCGACTTTTCTTTTATCCAAAAGGAAAGGTGAAAAAACACAGGAAAGACCTTTGAGATTATTTCTTGAGTTTGGGGGGGTAGATTATGAAAAGGGAAGGTATTAGAACTCTTTTCATCCATGGTTTTCCATGGGCTCTTAGTTACTTTCTAGATCACTTGCTTTTTGTTTGAAAATATGCTTTGTGTGGTTTTTTGAAAGTATTTTGTAAAGAGGCCATTGTTTAGGCAAACTTTGTAATGATTCTCGTTTGTAAGAATGTATACAAAGTGTTGATCTTTTGAAAATGTTTTCAAGTTTGAAAGGTGTTTTAAAAGAGTTGCTGTTTGTTTTGAAAATAGCAAGGATGTTTTGGTTTTGAAATTGAGCAAGTAACTAGGAACATTCTACCTATTCAAAAGTCTTTCATGTTTATTTCCTCTTTCCTTTGACACTGTTATCTTAACATTGATTTGGTAAGTAACCCTATCTTTGGATGTAAAAGGGACGGACGTGGGTCATCGTATAACCATGATTAGCAATGTTACAAGATATCTTACCATTTTTCTTTAGGGACTAAGATCATTTTGAAAAGGCAACATAGATAGCGTCATCGAGGAACTATGATCTTGTATTTTGCTTGTTTTTGCTAAGATACCTCACATGCGTAATATGGTTATTTTTGTAAGGTAACAAAGTGGGTTTACCCTAGGGGTGTTTTTGTGTGCAAGTGTATTGATTTACATGCTTGATTTGTCTTTGATTAGGGTTTACTATTTGTTGGTTTTAGTCTTTCCATACAAAACCCTAATTACTAGCATTTGTATATAAAGCGATAAATTGCAGAAATTAAAATTACTACGCTATTACATCATTTAGGGGATGGGTTATACAAATTACAAATGGGGAATATTGCAAGAAAATAAATCTAAATAACTATTACAACCATATTGAATTTTTGAATAAATGTACAAATAAAATACAAGAATGTAAATGTGAAAAGGAATATGATTTTTTGTTTATTTTTCATGAAAAGGGTTTTTTTTAACCTAATTAACTAAAATAAAGTAATTAATTAAAAAAACAAAATTAAGGTTAAGTTAATAAAAATAATTAATTTAAAGAAAAGTATTTTTTTAGGGTTTTTATTAAAACTTAATTAAACTAATAAAGAAAAATGATTGAATAAAAGATCCTAAGTTATAAATTGATTTTAATTTATAAGAAAATAATATAATAATATTTAAAATTAAATCATCTAAGTATTATTAAAAAAAGAAATTATTTAGAGAAAATGTTTTTGCTCTTTTATTTTTGTAAAGAAAAATAAACTAAAAATATATAAATAATTAAAATATAAATATTTTGGATTTTTATGATTAATGAAAATAATAATAATAATAATAATAATAATAATAATAATAATATATAATAATAATAATAAATAAAAGGAAAAAAAGTATAAATAAATAAAAATAAAAATTAAGTCAGGGAGGTTAAATAGTGAAACGAAGAGTATGGTAAGAAGAAAAAAAGTCAGGACCAAACTACTGGCCCAAGCGCTGCAAAAAAATAAGAAAATGTAAAAAAAAAATGAGAATAATGCAAAAAGGTCACGCTGGGGCTTGAACCCAGGACCTCATAGTGACAGGCGTGCGCTTTAACCACTTCGGTGGTGATACATCCATTAACTTATGTAAAACAACAAATATACATTAGAAAGTGCTTCATGAACACAACTTCATCTTCAACCTCTGGCCGGACCACCTGCATCTTGTTCATTTCTCATCCATTTGCAAAAATGTCAACATGAAACTTGTGGCAAATTTGTTCACGATTCTAGAAGTGTAAACAACTTAAACTAATTCTAAAAAATGAGCATGAATTTTGAATGGTACCAAATTCTGACCTAACTATTTTCAAAGATTCAATCCTAAAATTCTCCTAGCTCAATCAATATAAATGAAATCTATGGACATGTACACCTTCAGGGCAATGATGTCTACATTTTATCTTCACAAATGCAAGCCTAACAATGCCTAAGCAATGATATAGAAGTTCAAGAAAAATACCTCAAAACTGGAAATCATGAAATGTAAATGAGCTTGATTCAAGGTGCTGCAATGATCAGGTTAGCTTCCTCAAGTTCCCAGGAAGCTAATGCAATAGTTTGCTTGAGCAATGGATCGTTGGAATGGCTTGGAGAAGTCAATGTGCAATGCTCTATTTTTGGTTATGGAGGATATGGTAAATTATGTTACATTAATGAAACAAGGACATGGATAGGTTACAGTTGATGTAAGGAAGCTTTAGAAACTAAAAGGCCAAAAAACGCACGAGGGAAATATGAGTTTGGTGTTCAAGGTCAGAAACTGTGCAACAATGAAGTTTTTGGGAAATTTCTGATTTGAGAGATCTTTGGTGTGTTTCAGGGTGCTTAAGCTCTTCCTTTAACTCACAAATAGTGCCTCTACTTATAAGAAACAAGTATTGAGGTTTGTATCTGATCAGAATTTAAAATCACATGTTTAAGCTCAACATGTGATTTTTTGAGAAATCAAGTTTCAATGCTTTGTGTACTAGCTAAGATAGAGTGGTTATGCTTTAAACACATTTGCTTCTGACTTTGTAGATGGATTATGATAAGAGGGAACAAGTTAGAGGCTCAAGAATTGACTTTGCACATAAAGCTTGCTTTTCTAAAATGGAAGGGTTCACTTTGTGCCATTAATGGAAATGTGGATTGGATAAAGCTTAAACCACTTGGATTAAAGCTTAAAAGTTTGTGTAATCCATTAATTATGGATAGATACACAAGTTAGAAGGCCTGTAAAGCAATATTATGCAGCCTAATATTGAAATTGCATTTTTGTTCATCATGAAAATGAGCTATAATGTTTAGTTTGAAACCCTAACTTCCTCTCTTCGATTCTCCTTGATCAAGAATGATCCCAATGATTTCTTGGACATTTTAGAAATCTTGTAATGTTATCTACAACCCCTCTTTGAATCACTTTTGAAGATTCCCTTTGGAACTATATGAAAAAGTTCCATGAAGTTAGGTCAAAATCTTGCCTAAACTAGGGCAAAATTTCACCAAGTGTTTAATTTCAAGACCATGACTTCATGAATTAGTAACTTCAGATCCAAGCATTTTTAGGAGAAGTTGTGTAAAGAAATGTTATAGATATCATGGACATATACAAATTTCATTTTGAAATTTTCTTTTAAATCATCTTGCATCATGGTGAAAAATTTGCTCAAAGTTGTGAAAAAACATGAAGTTTTCAACACTTTGAAAATTTTCTAAGTTTGAAAACTTTGACTTTTCAAAATGAAATCTTGACTTTTTGATTTCTTGATGAATAAGTTTCATATTTTGACATATTTTGATGAATTTTGAATTTTGACACTTGATTTTGACCAAAAAGTCAAAGTTTGACTTTTCAGTATACAGTTGACTTTTGATCAGTTGACTGAAAATCCACTATCAATTCAATTGATATTGAGCAATGTTTTGAGTCATACCATTAGGTAAAAATAATGCAATTGAACTCTTGAGATCATGCTTCAAACCAATTGACCATTTGCTAGGTCAAAAATCAGGAATTGCCCCTTCTCAGTCAAAACCCTAATTTTAACCATTTTGCCCTTTTGATGATCTTATCAAATTTATTGAGGAATTATGGTCCAAACTTGATAAAATGATACATTAGAGTTTATAATGTTTATGTGGATAAAAAATTATGAAGTTGTACTGTAAATTGGCCACAATTGACGTTTTCCCCAATACAGCTGATTTTTAGGTCAACTGCTCAATTGACTGAGCAAAATGTGATTCAAAGCTTGAAACTTGACATGAGTAATCTTGGGGGTCCATAATGATTCATGAAAGTCATATGAGTCGTTGAAATTTTTATTATCCTTGTGCAATCTCAAACCCTAATTTTAGTCATCAATGCTCAATGAGGTGTCTTGAGCTGATCAATCCTTGTGAAGTCTTGAACCCAAGGAGACCTTGTGAGAAAAATATTAGATAAATGAGAGGGAAAATTTTGGGGTACAACAAGTCGCCACCATCTTTTATTTAATCCAACAAAGGAAAAGGGAAAAAGAACAGAAAAAACCTTTTTCGAGATGTTTTTGAGTACGGGGGGGGGGGGGGGGGGGGGGGGGGGGAGGGGTAGATTATAGAAAGGGAAGGTGTTAGCACCCTTTATATCCATGGGCTCTTAAGTACTTGCTCCTTTTTAAATTACTTTTGTATGTTTGTGTGCTTTTAAAAGGTGTGAAATTGCCTTAGTGCGGCGTTTCACTTTATGGTAACCCTTGTATCAGTCCTCAAGGGTGTGATAAAGTGTTTTTTTTAAAACTTTGTTTGAAAAGTATTTTGAAAGTGTAAGGTGTAAAAATTTGTTATTTTGAGCAAGTACTTAAGAGTTTCTACCTACTCGAAAAAGTCTGTTC
Source organism: Vicia faba (assembly GCA_948472305.1). Lineage (NCBI taxonomy): Eukaryota > Viridiplantae > Streptophyta > Magnoliopsida > Fabales > Fabaceae > Vicia > Vicia faba. The sequence goes on along the minus strand of OX451740.1, from coordinate 794,366,050 downwards.
GTTTTCTTATTTCCTTTAGACAACTTTATCCTATTATTAAGGAGTAGGTAGCTCCATCGTTGGAGTTTTGAGGGACAATCGAAAGGGACGTTTATGGTTACTTAAGGCAACAAGGCAAGATATTTTAGTAATTTCCCTAAAATTCTAAGATCACTTTTTTACCGAGGCAACGTCGAAAGAGTCATCGAGGTACTAGTGATCTTTTGAATTAGAGGACAACCACTAAAAATTCTCACGTTTCGATAATAGTGACCGTTTTCCGAAGGCAACCGAAGTGGGGAAAACCCTAGGAGTGAGCATGTGCAAGTGTTTGTTTTTCAGTCAATTATCTTTGCACAGTTAGGGTTTTCTACTATTTTAAATATTGATTTATCTTTTGCATACAATCCTATTATCAATCATCTAGCAGTTTAATTGATAGCAGAAAATAAAGCGCGAGAAATTTAAACCTAGCTATTACAAGGCTTCGGGGGATGGGGATTACATAATCAAAAACTTTAGGGAAAAGCGGCAAATAAAAGCAGTAATAAACCTAAGTTAAAAGCTATTACAAAAAGAAACAGATACAATAATTGGAATAAATAAATAAATAAATGCGCGCGAGAATAAATTAAATGAGGAATTAAAGTTTAACAAATCTAATTGTTTTAGGAGAAAAATATTTTTGGATTTTTGAGAAAGTAATTAATTTTGCAAATTAACCTAATTTCTAATTAATTTTAATTATGAAAAAGGAATTTAAATTATCCTAATTAACCTAATTAATTAATGAAATTAAATATTTTATAAAAAAACCTAATTCTAATGTTTTTTTGTGTTTTTATGATTTTAAGATTTAATTAAAAAAATATTTTTAAAACAATTAAAAATAAATAAAACAATAAAAAAGTTAAAGAAATTAAAACAAAAATTAAAATGGGCCTGATGCTGGAAGCGATTTGGGGGGTGTGAATTGGAATTTTCTAGGCCCAGAATAGCTGGCCCATCTACCTTGAGCGTGATCCAATGAGGCTCTCATCTGGGGGTTCACCATGAGGATTGGTTGGTTGGGCGCTGGATCTGATCACGTGATGGATCTGATGGTTGAGATCAGGGGGGCATGATGGATGCCTGGTTGTGAGACGCGCTGGATCTGAAACAAGAAATTCAGAAAATAAGAAAGTGTCTGGACCTGGGATCGAACCCAGGTCCCTCCCTTCAAATGCCTTGTCCTTTTCCATCTGCACTGTTAACTCATTCATATACATAATTACCCAAAATAAATATAAGGTAAATAAAGCGATATGCCCAGCTTGTGACACGTGCGCCCTTTGGTGGGTCCCCTCTGTTTGAATGAGCCAATTATTGAACACCATGCCATCACCTTCTTCATTGATCCATCGTTTTAGGTGATGGACATTTACCTACAGTTTCCGTCACTATAGGCTATAGTGACGGATTTTGATCGTAGCTACAATCCTGTAACATTCTAAAACACGATTCAAGCAGGATAAATTCCATCCAAAGACATGGACAAACTGCAAATCAGCACCTGAACACAAAGAGGCCCTTAATTTTGTCCAATTTTTCCTCTAGCTAGGGTTCCCTAATTTGAAGCTTCGGAACCCTAACCATGGCAAATGGTTATACATGCACTCAAGCTTAAATTGAAATATCCAGAAACATTCACGTGATGCTCATGAACACAAATATGAAGTCAAATCATATTTATAATGGATGAATGAGTGAAATCGAGATTAAAAACAATACGAACAAACCGTGAGTGCAAGGGCGCGGTTCTGGACACTGTAAGGTTTGGGAATGATCGTGATAGCTTCCTAGACGTCCAAGGGTTATTGTTTGATCCTTAGAACGACTTGAATTCTCCTGGGGAGAAGAATCGAATCTGCGCTTTTTTGACAAAAATTGACACTTTATTCTTGCTCTTAGGGGCAGCTGCGCTTCTGAAAACATGTGTTCTAGGGTTGCAATACATTGGCATATGTAGTGAATCAGATTAGGGCAATATTTGTGACAAGAATCCAAAGATTAATGGCATGGTTTTAAGAAAAATTAAATCTTTAATAGTTTCCATATGTGGATATTTTGTGTCCATTTTACCTTGCACGATTTCTTTGGCTATTTGACAGCATATAAGATCTCTATTCAATGCAAAAATCATCCCTAAAACAAATTATGTGATTTATTTGGATTTATTTGATTTTATTTGATTTTTAAATGAATAAAAATCAAAATAAATTAAATAAATAAGTGAATAAGGCATGGAGGGTCCCATAGGTCATGGACCATTCTAGAACTGAGATTCAATCTTGAAAAGATGGACCCATGTGGAAAAAATGCAATTTTGAGCATTGTTGACTTTGGGTAAATTTCCAAAAATGGCCAACTTTCACAATGCATATATCTCTCAATTTTTAACCTAAGAGGGTGTTCTTAGACTTTTTAAAAAGCTTAGGATGTCCCATAAACAACCCTTTTGGTTTCATCTCAATTGGATCTTCCATGTTCACGTGAGGAGCTTTGACTCAAAAGGTGTTTTTGTTAACTTTTGAAAGGGAACTATAATGTCTAAATTTATATCTTTTCATGAGGGCATTTCTTGAACTTGAGGGATGATTATGAGTTGTAGGGAATTGGATTCTATTAAAAATGAGCCTTGGATGAGGAATTTTTGATAAAGTATGAGAAAGTTATGACTGGTCAAAGTTTGGTTGACTTTTCCTATAGGAACCCTAATTTAGCAACTTTTGAGTTTTGATGAATTAGAAGCATTCCTTGAGTAATCATGATATACCCTTGATAAAATGATGAATATCACTTCAAAATGTTGATGTTGACCAAAAATCTTGAAGTTTGACTGTATGTGGGTCACAGTTGACTTTTGACCTAGTACAGTTGATTTTCAGGCATTTGAGCAGTTGACTGAGCAAACTTCTTGTGCAAGGCATAAAACTTGGCATGGATGATCTTGAGTACATATTAGGGCAATGGAAACCACTTAGGACCCTTGGAACTCAAACATCTCTGATGAGGAGTGAAACCCTAGTTTGAGGCTCATTGTCTTAGGAGGAGGATTTGTCTGGTCAATCTTTAGGCATACTTGGGCAAGTTGAGGATCTCAATGGGCATGTGTTGAGTAGAATGAAAGGGAAAATTTTGGGGTACAACATCTGCCCCTGTTCAATCTTCTTAAACCTGAGGATGTAGATTGGCTGGTCTGCCTTTCGTGATCTGAAGGTGGAAGATGATTGAACACTAAAGTGTCCAAAAATTTGCACGCGCGTGAAGTGAATGTCGACCGATAATATCAGGAATGGGATTATAGATGCCATTTGGAAGGCGATGGAGAATCGTCGGAGATAGGCTTAAGGATTCCATCCAGAAAAGATATCTGTTGCATAAGAGATTCCTTTGCGAGAATTCTTGCACCTGCCGTTGAGGAGGACTTCATCGGGGAATGTCGATTTATGTCCTGGGAAATAGAGTCTAGGAGCTTCGGTTGTCCATTACTCTAATGGGTAACTAACTCTTGATTGATGAGACAAGAGTGAGATGATATCTAGTCGGGTCCGTGTTTCACGGCGACTTACTGGGGAACATGAAATCGACTGTATCTGGTTGGGTCTAGGTTTTACAATGTTGTAAACTGTTGTCCGGAGATAAAAGAGAAGGAACCTGAGTAGTAGGGTTACTTCAAAATGAAACCATGGATAGTAGGGTTGTGAGAAGGAACCCGGGTAGTAGGGTTACTTTGGAATAAAGCCTGGATAATAGGGCTATAAGAAGGAACCTTGGTAGTAGGGTTACTTCGAACTGAAAGCCTAGATGGTAGGGATGTGAGAAGGAATATGGGTAGTAGGGTTACTTCGAAATGAAAGCCTGAATAGTAGGGCTATGAGAAGGAACCTGGGTAGTAGGGTTACTTCGGAATGAAAGCCTGGGTGGTAGGGCTGTGAGAAGGAACCTGGGTAGCAGGGTTACTTCGAAAATAAAGCCTGGATAGTAGGGTTGTGAGAAGGAACTTGGGTAGTAGGGTTACTTCGAAAATAAAGCCTAAATAGTAGGGTTGTGAGAAGGAACCTGGGTAGTAGGGTTACTTCGAAAATAAAGCCTGGATAGTAGGGCTGTGAGAAGGAACCTGGGTAGTAGGGTTATGAGAAGGAACTTGGGTAGTAGGGTTACTTTGAAATAGAAGCCTGGGTAGTAGGGATATGAGAAGGAACCTGGGTAGTAGGGTTACTTCGAAATAAAAGCCTGGGTAGTAGGGCTATAAGAAGGAACCTGGGTAGTAGGGTTACTTCGAAATGAAAGCCCAGGTAGTAGGGCTATGAGAAGGAACCTGGGTAGTAGAGTTACTTAGAAATGAAAGCCTGGGTAGTAGGGTTGTGAGAAGGAACCTGGGTAGTAGGGTTACTTCAAAATAAAGCCTGAATAGTAGGGTTGTTGAGAAGGAACCTGGGTAGTAGGGTTACTTCGAAATAAAAGCCTGGGTATTATGGCTGTGAGAAGGAACATGGGTAGTAGGGCTATGAGAAGGAACCTGGGTAGTAGGGTTACTTCGAAATGAAATCCTGGATAGTAGGGCTATGAGAAGGAACCTGGGTAGTAGGGTTACTTCGAAATGAAAGCCTGGATAGTAGGGTTTCTTCATTTGATCACGTAGATTAGTTGACCCGTTTGGTTTCGGGAACTGATTTTCCATTAGTTGTCTGCAGATATGACATGTATAGCTTCATGGATTTAATCTTGAACTGTTGGAATTGTTTATGATAACTATCTTTCCTGAAAAGGTATAAGATTAATTATATGTGATGCATGAAATGCATTGTGTGATGATGTTCTCAAAATAAATGAGATTATGCTATATGCAATATGTATGTGCACGTCATGATGTATGAACATGAAATGCTATTGTGACATATCTGAGTCTGGGAAAATAAATCCCTGACTGCTGCTGGAGAGTACTGGAAATTGAATTCCTGATTGTTGTAGAAAATGTGGTTCTTCTACTTCCGCTAGGCATGGTGAACGAAGATGACTATGTCGTGGATTTACTCTTTTTTGTATGTGAATATTCTGCCAGGGAGAGACTCTGCTTGAGAATAACTCTGTTCGAGAGAGGAGACGCTTTGCTGGAAGATTTTTCCGATTCAAAGAAATAAACTCCACTAGGGGAAGAACTTATGTAGCTGAAGTAATAAACTATGTTGGGGATTGAGCTTCTGTATTCAGAGAAATAAACTATGCTTAGGAGACAACTTTATGAACCACTTGCGATCATAAAATTCGGATGGGGAATATAGATGTCAACTCTCTGAAGGATCCTTGCTGGGGATAGTAGCTCCTGTTTGGGGAAGCTGATGTCAAAGCTTTGGTTGCCCCTATTATGTGGGTAGTGTAGATGTCACGGGGATGCATGCTGAGGATCGGCGATGACTTTGCATCAGGATGTTTCTGCCCCTATACCTGCTGGAGAAAGTACCTGCGGAGATTTTGTGGATGGATATATGTCGTGTATGTACTTGAAAATTTATTGAATGAGTCTTAGAATGACATCCGTCTTTGGATCGTATCTGAACTGTACTTGAAACATGTGTTGAATGAGTGTCAGAATGACATCTGTCTCTGGATCGTATCTGAATTGTATTTGAAACATGTGTTGAATGAGTGTCAGAATGACATCCGTCTCTGGATCGTATCTGAACTGTACTTAGAAGATGGTCTGAATAAGTATCAGGATGACATCCGTCTCTAGATCGTACCTGAACTGTTGCTAGAAGATGATCTGAATAAGTATCAGGATGATATTTGTCTTAGATCGTACCTGAATTGTTTCTATATGAGAATCTGGAGTAAGTGTCAGGATGACATCCGTCCTTGGGTCGTACCTGCACTGTTTCTAGATGATATGTTGAAATAAGTGTCAGAATGACATCCGTCTCTGGAACGTATCTGCACTGGTTCTAGAGAGAATCTGGAGTAGGTGTCAGGATGACATCTGTTTCTGGATTGTACCTGAACCGTTTCTAGATGATAATCTGCTTTATTCAGAATGTTTTTGTTAGGAAAGGGAAACTCTGTAATCTGCTTGGGGAATCCCGAGAAGCTTGGCGACTTCATTAGGGGATTTTTGTTGGAGCAGTAATTTGGAGATTTTGCTTTGCCGAGGGTATGAGAATACCTGGCATTAATAGGTTCCATGCTAAGAACATAGCAGTGACCTTGTAATAGAGTGCCCCTATCTCGATACCTGTTGTAGATGATATTAATCGGGGATTTTGTAGATGGTTTGACTATTATCCCAACTCTTGGAGTCCTTGGAGAATGCATATCAGGGTAGTAAAACTTCTACAATTTAGACAAATGACAAGATGACGAAACGTAGTTGTACACTTTAATCCATAAATTTTTCCTAGACTGTCTTTTCAGATTTTCAGTCCACCGAGATACCCTTTTTTGCCCAAGCTGCCTTTTCAGGTTTTCGACTTGTCGGGTGTACCAATTTTTTGTTTTCATCCCTAATTTTTGCCCGAACCCTTTTTGGTTCGCCGGGATGCCCTTATTTTCCCTAGGCCAGTCAACCTAGTGGGTCTTTTCATGCGTAGTCTTTTCTGACTATGTTCATGTTCATCGGGTGCGGAGAATTGCCACTGTCCATAGTAGTAAGTGTTGCCATACTGCCAGAAGATGTTTGTTTGATCATATAAGATTCGTTGCTGGAATTCATGTCCAATGCTCCAAATGATTCAGATGGAGGTCTGCCCTTGGCTATTTGGCATCTTTGAGAGATTCCATGAATCTTGACTTGACTGCCCCAGATGATGGACAATGATCATGCCGTGCCTCTTGGTTGGAAGTGTTTTTCCACTTGATGTAATCCTTTTCATTGAGAAGGTTTTTGTTCACTAGATATTCGTCATTTTAATTTCTCTGCTGTTGAACAAATAGTCATATGCAAACAATGGTATTTTAAGAATGCAAAGCTTATGTCAGTCTTGAAGGAATTTTTTTTTTGAAAATGCATTTTTTGTAGTAAAACAAAATTTTGCAAGAATGTGATATCAACTCATGATTTATAGCAAACCTTACAGGAGTTAGGATACCTTTTTGTAACAATATGCTTTCGAACTAACCCATGCTTCATCTAGGACTTTTAAGGGTTATAACGTAGTCTGGTTCACGGTTTAAGAAACAAAGGATAAAGTCTCAAATTTTATTTGTACCCACCCGCTCTTCGTGGTGTTCTTCAGTCCTATTCTCAGCTAATTGTGCGTTTTGAATCCTAGTTGAGTTTTGGAATGTCCTTATTAATTCGGTGATGGTTCAGAGATTGAACGTTTATTTGGAAAATACAATCATTTTGTAATCTCTATTTTTTGTCGAGGATTTGTAGTAACTTCTCTATTTTTTTGGTTTTTGTTATCCCTTCTTTTGCCTGAACTGTTTCTTTTGTGTTTACAGTCAGCGGGATGCCCCAGTTTTTTTCTTAAGTCTCCTTCATAGGTTTTGACTTAATGAGCTTTTATTTTGAGAGATAATGATTTCCTATTTTAATGATTATGCGGAACCAACACCATCTTCTGATTTGGAAGGACCTCTGAATTGAATGAGAAAACTACCCTGCCCCAGGTTATGATTAAGGGTTTTAATTTGTGTGAAAATAAAAAACTCCTACTTCTTTGGCTCGAAGGGGTTGACTAGGGATTATATTCCTTATAACTCCACTGTTTAGGATTTGAAACAACGCATGTACATCGTCAGCGAGGTCTGTTCAAAACCATACCGTAGAGATTGTGGTATCATTTTCGTCATCCTCCCTCTAAAGGCTTAGAGCTTTTGATCGAGACTAGAATATCACAAAAAGGAAAGCAATTTAAATATAGTGAATACGAATGAATTGATTCGAAACAGACATATGCAATGCATCGATAAAGTAACAGAGTTTGACGTGAATAAATGTTTGAACAATCAAAAGAAAATTAAAAATGGAAAATTCTAATGAACAAAAGCCTATTTGCCTGAACTTGTCACTTCAGATGGTGTGTCTTTGAGGGATGGCAGAAGAACTTAGCCTGACCATCTTGTGTAAACTCTAGCACCCCTTCATCAATCAAGTTTTGAACTTTATATTTCAACCTCCAACAGTCATCAGTATCATGTCCCGGGCTGTTGGAGTGGTATGCACACCTTGCATTAGGATTGTAGTTAGGGGACAAAGTCTTGGGATTTGGATGAGGTCCTATCAACGTAATCAGATTCATCCTCAACGGGTGTTGCAAAGCTTGAGACAACGACATGTTGAGTTTAGTAAACTGCCTTTTGGGTATATCCGACTTACTCTGATTAACCCGTTGTTTTTGGCGAGGTTGTTATTGGACCCATGATGTGGTAGCAATTTGGAAAAGTCCACTCTCCACCAAGCCAACCTCTTGTCTTCTCGGAAGTTGATCAATGACTTGGTCCCCAACCTCGACTGTTTGCTTCATACGGATGCAGCCGTCTTGATGAAGTTTCTTGATAATGGCTCTCAGCTCTTCTTGTCCCCGGGCTAGGACTTGGATAAGAGCCCTCTACCCCAGCATCTGGGTTCTCATTATTTCAACTTCATCTTGCAGTTTTTCCAACCGTTCGTCCTTATTGTCTTCAGGATTTTTCTTGGCCAGGTTCCCAGCAAGGAGTGATTTCAACTCTTCCTGCCCCTTGGATAGGTTCAGGAACATTTCCATGAACCGATCTTCTTGAGTTTGGAGATATCTTGCCTTAGTGCGGCGCTTCACTTTATGGTAACCCTTGTATCAGTCCTCAAGGGTGTGATAAAGTGTTTTTTTTGAAAACTTTGTTTGAAAAGTATTTTGAAAGTGTAAGGTATAAAAAGTTATTGTTTTGAGCAAGTACTTAAGAGTTTCTACCTACTCGAAAAAGTCTGTTTTTTTTCTTATTTCCTTTAGACAATGTTATCCTACTATTAAGGAGTAGGTAGCTCCATCGTTGGAGTTTTGAGGGACAATCGAAAGGGACGTTTACGGTCACTTAAGGCAACATGGCAAGATCTTTTAGTAATTTCCCTAAAACTCTAAGATCACTTTTTACCGAGGCAACGTCGAAAAGGTCATCGAGGGACTAGTGATCTTTCAAATTAGAGGACAACCACTAAAAATTCTCACGTTTCGAGAATAGTGACCATTTTCCGAAGGCAACCGAAGTGGGGAAAAACCCTAGGAGTGAGCATGTGCAAGTGTTTGTTTTTCAGTCAATTATCTTTGCACAGTTAGAGTTTTTACTGTTTTAAACATTGATTTATCTTTTGCATACAATCCTATTATCAATCATCTAGCAGTTTAATTGATAGCAGAAAATAAAGCGTGAGAAGTTTAAACCTAGCTATTACAAGGCTTCGGGGGATGGGGATTTACATAATCAAAAACTTTGGGGAAAAGCGGCAAATAAAAGTAGTAATAAACCTAAGTTAAAAGCTATTACAAAACTCGAAACAGATACAGTAATTGGAATAAATAAATAAGTAAATGCGCGCGAGAATAAATTCAACGAGGAATTAAAGTTTAACAAATCTAATTGATTTAGAAGAAAAATATTTTTGGATTTTTGAGAAAGTAATTAATTTTGCAAATTAACCTAATTTCTAATTAATTTTAATTATGAAAAAGGAATTTAAATTATCCTAATTAGCCTAATTAATTAGTGAATTAAATATTTTATAAAAAAAACCTAATTTTAATGTTTTTTTTGTGTTTTTATGATTTTAATATTTAATTAAAATAATATTCTTAAAACAATTAAAAATAAATAAAATAATAAAAAAGTTAAAGAATTTAAAACAAAAATTAAAATGGGTCTGATGCTGGAAGCGATTTGGGGGGTGTGAATTGGAATTTCCCAGGCCCAGAATAGCTGGCCCATCTGCCTTGCGCATGATCCAATGAGGCTCTCGTTTGGGGGTTCACCATGGAGGTTGGTTGATTGGGCGCTAGATCTGATCACGTGATTGATCTGATGGTTGAGATCAGATGCACATGATGGATGCCTGGTTGTGAGACGCGCTGGATCTGAAACAAAAAATTCAGAAAATAGGAAAATGTCTGGACCTGGGATCGAATCCAGGTCCCTCCCTTCAAATGCCTTGTCATTTTCCATCTGCGATGTTAACTCATTCATATACATAATTACACAAAATAAATATAAGGTAAATAAATCGCTATGCTCAACTTGTCACACGCGCACCCTTTGGTGAGTCCCCTCTGTTTGAATGAGCCAATTACTGAACACCGTGCCATCACCTTCTTCATTGATCCATCATTTTAGGTGATGGACATTTACCTACAGTTATTTCCGTCACTATAGGTTATAGTGACAAATTTTGTTCGTAGCTACAAACCTGCAACATTCTAAAACATGATTCAAGCAGGATAAATTCCAACCAAAGACATGGATCGACTGCAAATCATCCCCTGAACACAAAGAGGCCCTTAATTTTGTCCAATTTTGCCTCTAGCTAGGGTTCCTCACATTTGAAGCTTTGGAACCCTAACCATGGCAAATGGGTATACCTACACTCAAGCTTAAATTGAAATATCCAGAAACATTCACATGATGCTCATGAACATAAATATGAAGTCAATTCATATTTATAATGGATGAATGAGTGAAATCGATATTGAAAAAAATATGAACAAACCGTGAGTGCAAGGGCGCGGTTCTGGACACTGCAAGCTTTGGGAATGATCGTGATAGCTTCCTAGACGTCCAAAGGGTTATTGTTTGATCCTTAGAACGATTTGAATTCTCCTGGGGAGAAGAATCTGATCTGCACTTTTTTGACAAAAATTGACACTTTGTTCTTGCTCTTAGGGGAAGTTGCGCTTCTGAAAACTTGTGTTCTAGGGTTGCAATGCATTGGCATATGTAGTGAATCGGATTAGGGCAATATTTATGGCAAGAATCCAAATATTAATGGCATGGTTTTAAGAAAAAATCAAATCTTGAAAAGTTTCCATATGTGGATATTTTGTGTCCATTTGACCTTGCACGATTTCTTTGGCTATTTGACAACATATAAGATCTTCATTCAATGCAAAAATCATCCCTAAAATAAATTATGTGACTTATTTGGATTTATTTGATTTTTAAATAAATCAAAATAAAAATAAATTAAATAAATAAGTAAATAAGGCATGAAGGTTCCCATAGGTCGTGGACCATACTAGGACTGAGATTCAATCTTGAAAAGATGGGCCCGTGTGGAAAAAATGCAATTTTGAGCATTGTTGACTTTGGGCAAATTTCCAAAAATGGCCAACTTTGACAATGCACACCTCTCTATTTTGACCCTAAGAGGGTGTTCGTGGACTTTTTAGAAAGCTTAGGATGTCCTCTAAATAACCCTTTTGGTTTTATCTCAAATGGATCTTCCATGTTCATGTAAGAAGCTTTAACCCAAAAGGTGTTTTTGTTGACTTTTGAAAGGGACCTATAATGTCTGAATTTATATCTTTTCATGAGTGCGTTTCTTGAACTTGAGGGATGAATATGAGTTGTAGGTAATTGGATTATCTTCAAAATGAGCCTTGGATGAGAAATTTCTGATAAAGTATGAGAAAGTTATGTCTGGTCAAAGTTTGGTTGACTTTTCCTATAGGAACCCTAATTTAACAACTTTTGAGTTTTGATGAATTAGGAGTATTCCATGAGGAATCATGATCAACCCTTGATAAAATGATGGATATCACTTCAAAATGTTGATGTTGACCAGAAATATTGAAGTTTGACTGTATGTGGGTCACAGTTGACTTTTGACCTAGTACAGTTGATTTTCAGGCATTTGAGTAGTTGACTGAGCAAACTTCTTGTGCAAGGCATAAAACTTGGCATGGATGATCTTGAGGAAATATTATGGCAATGGAAACCACTTAGGACCCTTGGAACTCAAACATCTTGATGAGGAGTGAAACCCTAGTTTGAGGCTCATTGTCTTAGGAGGAGAATTTGTCTGGTCAATCCTTAGGCATCCTTGGGCAAGTTGAGGATCTCAATGGGCATGTGTTGAGTAGAATGAGAGGGAAAATTTTGGGGTACAACAATAACTATTTTCTTTTTAATAAAAAAATCATAAAATCAAATAAAAATTAGGTGTAGTATTTAATTGGTCAACTTTATTTTTATAATAAAAAATAATTAATTTAAATCATTTTTGAGTTTATTTTGCAATTAAAATTTGTTAGAATTAGGCTTCTTTCTTTAATTTAATTTAAGTCTTTTCTTCTAAAACTCATAAAACAACAAAAATACCTTTCTTTTATCACTTAGAGTTTTTTTTGGTTTTTATTTCTCCATCCTTCCATTTTTCTTTAATTCTTCCCCACGCGCGCTTAGTTGCTTTCATATTTTTTATTCTTTCATAATTATGTAAGTGCAAAAGGATATAATAGCTTTAAAATCAGGACTTTACTTTTATTTCCTCGTTTTGGTTTGTAATTCCCCCTCCCCGAAGCCTTGTAATAGTGTAAATTTAACTGTTAGATGAATGCTAATAGGATTGTATGATAAGACTAAAAGTAAACGCTAGCAAAACTAACATCCGAAGATAAATAACTGAAACACAACACACTCGCGCACGCGCACCTCTAAGGTACCTCTACTTGTTGCCTTCGAAAAAAAGTCATGTCCCTCGAACGTGGGATACTTTAGCAAAGACCCTCAGTTAAAAAGAATGCAGTCCCTCGATGACCCTCTGATGCTACCTTCGGTAAACGATCTAGTCCCTTACGATGAAATTGCTAAAGTACCCTACAAGTTGCCTTTATGATTGTACGATGACCCTTTCTCGTCCCTCAAACATCCAACGATAGGGCTACTTACGCACTAATAGTAGGATAGTACTGTCTAAAGGAAAAGAGGAAAAGAACAAACCTTTCGAATAGGTAGATAGCTCCTAGTTGTTTGCTCATAAAAATAATTAAAAAAATTTTTTTTCATACATGCACAAACTCTTTTCTAAATATTTTCAAAGACAAAAAACACTTTGTATACGTTCTCTCCGAAACGAGAAACATTACAAAGTTCGCCGCACTATGGCGTCTTTTCAAAATATCTTCAAAACACACTTACATGAAAAAAAGCATTTTCAAAGTGAGCTAGCAACTAAGAGTCCGTAGATAACTACAGATGGAAAGGGTGCTAACACCTTCCCTTTCCATAACCTACCCCCTTTACTCAGAAAATAATCTTGAAAGGTCTTTCCTGTTCTTTTCACCCTTTCCTTTGTTGGATAAAAGGAAAGTCGGTGGCGACTCTTGCTAACTGCAACATTGTGATAAAATGCAAAACCAGTAAAAGTCAGTTCTCCTACCGTATTACAGAACTGACGACTCTGCTGGGAAAACTAAAACTAAAATGGGGTTTCCTTAGAGCTAGATCATATTTAAAATGCTTTCCTTGTTTGATTTGTGTGATTTATCTTTTGGGTTTATGTTTGGGTTATTGTTAAAGATCATATACCCGGATCTAGGGCACCTTTTAGGTAAGTAGCAATAAATCATAGAGGTTGTACGACATAGACCGATATGGATGATATGATAGCTACGTTAATGTGATACTCTGGCTTGTACAAATGTTGCTTGAGTCAATCAAGGATAACATTAGGCTTCAACATAGTGTCATTAAGAACTAACTGACCTTTAGAACCTTAAATTGACTCATCTTATCCATTAGAAAGTAGTGAGATGGACGGATTTGGTGCAAATTGAAGTCGGTTGATACTCAATGCTACACTCATTGAGATTGGACTTTCCAGATATTTCGGCCGCAATTCAAATGCTTGAGCTGAAACAATGCCTGAGAGAAAGATTAATGATATGAGATCCCTAGAACCCGGTGTTGTACCCTAATTTGTTTCCCTAAGATCCTTTCATAATACCATACTATTTCAATCACAACAAGATCATATTAGGGCTTTTTGTTCTTCTACCTATCTTTAGCCTTGCTCTTTGAGGAGTTACCAAGCACCTTGACTTGTTTTCTTTTGTGATCATGGATATTTTTCTTTTATTTTCTCTCTAATTAACAAAATACAATATTTGTTTGTCTTACTTGTTAATAATGTAGGTAAAGGCAATGAGGTTTAGCAAGTTGCATCGTGGGTTCATGAGTTTATTTCCATGCCCTAGTCAATAGCTTGAGAAATTCAAACCTCGCCATTGAAGTTGTTTTGGAAGAATTGGTATGGAAGTGGTTTTGGGGGCCATGAGTCCTCATCATCATCCTCAACAATTTCTATTCACAAAGGAAGAATATTGGCACAAAAGTTTGTTCAAACTTGGAAAAGCTCCACAAAGCTTTCTCTTGATCTAGAGGCTAGGGTTTTGGACTTCAAAGGAGCATATCTTGCTCATATTTTGGTATTTTTGAGTTATTACAAAAACATCCTTATCTTCAAAGAGTTACCAATAAATCACTTCAAAAGTTCCAATGAGTTTTCATGTGGAAGGAACTTGGTGAAGAAGAAAGATTACAAGTCACCCAAATGAATCCCCAATTCTCCATATGTGACTTCAAATGGTCATAACTTGGTCAATTTTTATCACCTTGAGCCCATTAGTTTTTCATAATTATCTTAAAGATGTGTACTTCATGCCTTCTTTTATGTGCAAAGTGAGAAAATGGATGGAAGTTGCCTTAAGAATGCAAAATATTATAGGTCGTTTCATGATTTTTGGCCAACTTCAACAAGTCATAACTTGCTCATGTTTTGGATATTTTGAGTGGTTCAAATTGCAAAATGTCATTCAAGAGGTCTATTTCATTCCATCTTTTTAGGTCAAGAGCAAATTCTAAGTGGAAGGCCATGTTTGGATGCAAAATATTATTGGTCATTTTTAAAGAAGAATTTGAAATATTTTTAAGTATGGAAAGTCAACTCTTTTTCTTCAACTTTGACTCCATGTAACTTTCAGCTCAAGCATCCATTTGATTCCATTCTTTTTCCATTGCAAAGCTTGTAACCTCATCTTTCCAAAGCATCAAGAATTATGCCATAAGACCCCTTGAGGTAAAAATGCCATGGATTTGAATTTGGTAGTTTGAAACTGAATTTTGCACAAAGTCAAAATTTTGAAATCTTTGTTTTGGCTTATAATCACAAGATTTCCATGTGTTTTTGTTTCTAATCATGTTTAGCAACTTTCCAGAAGTGATTAGCATCATGAAACGCACGATTTGGCTGAGTTTTAATCAAGTTTGAGTCAAACTTTCTTCATGATGCAAACCCACACGAATTCCCTCCAAAACGCATCATTTGATATTCCTTTTGATCCCATTTGCTTCCCTATAAATAGAGGGTCATCCCCCATTCAATTTCCCAAGCTTAGATAGCTAGAATCACCCTGCCAAACTTGCTTCACAACTCAGAATTCAGCAACTTCGAATTCTATTCTCAAGCCTTTTTCAATCTAGTTTTTCCTTCAATTCACCTTCCTTAATCTTCCCTGAAGCTAACCATATAATTAAATTCAAGAATCGTGCCCTATATTGCTCTATAGAAGTCCAGTTTCAGAGCTCTGCAACTCAACTTCAATAGGTAGATTCCTTCATCAATTCTTCAAAACACTGATATCATTATGTTGCTCTCATTGTCCTGGTTCTAGTCGCAACACTTACAGTTCACTGGAAACACGTTTTGACCATGAATTTTCAAATCCCTTTTCAAAACTTTCTTTCCAAATTGCTTGAGCTACAGTTTATATAAATTTGGCGCGAGGGTGTGGTTGTCTTCGTCTTGAAGAGACGAAGCGAATGGCATAGGTTCGAGCTTCTGATTTTATAGTTTGAGAGACCTGCAATTCGTGATGGCTGGAGGTTGAAGATGACCAACGTGTCATCTTCTAACCAATGAAAGCGTGCCATTTGTTATTTTCAAATTCTAATTTTATTATTGATTCTGTACATTATTCATTAAAGACCATGATATGCACAGCGCGCCAGATCCCTTGGATTTAATTACTAACGCGTTTTGACTTTCATCCAATGGTCCACATCTATTACTTTTGATTTCTTTTTCTGATTTTTATATTTTTATTGTTTTAAATTTCAAAAAATCATAGAAAATTCATTTTTAGTCCAAAAAATCTGAAAAAAATTATGAAAAATATTTTTGATTATTCTCTTTCTGAATTTTATTTTTTCACAATTTAATTTTGTGTTTTGGTATTTTTTACAATTTTTGCACTTATTTGATTTGTTTAAAATGTTTAAAAATACTTTTACACATTTTTAAATTCTAAAAAAATTATAGAATGATCCAATAATATTGTGACAAATATTGGTGACCTTATTTTATTTTTGTTTCTGACTTTACTATTTTTTACTATTTTTGTTTATTTTACCCATTTATTTTAATTTTTAAAAATAGTTTATGACTTTTAAAAATTCCCAAAAAATTTGTAAAATTACTTGGCCTCTTTTCTGATTTTTTTATGGTCTTATTTATCATTTCTTGATTAATTTGAATATAATTGACATTTTCCTCATTATTTTCCATTTTTTAAACATTTTTAAACCCTTTAATGTATATATTATTTATATTATTATTTTGTGAATATTTTCTGGCTGTCTTGGGTTGATTTTTTGATCATGGCTTTATTAACATCATTAGATCCATGGTGTTGAGTTTAACTCCACAAAAAATGGATGAATGATTTTAATAATAGTTTGATTAAATATTAATTCAAATGTGGTTTCTCTTTTTACCCTAATTCATCTTTATCTCATCCCTTTCTCATTGCACTAAATGTTGTTGGAGCATGATCTCTATATCATGTCTCAAAACAAATGGTGCATAGATTGCTATTGACCAACCTCAAAATAGGTGCGACTTCTATATAAGTCCACTTACGATTTCTTAACATAGCGCTAAATTTTGTCCTGATTCGAATAAATGATCATTTATGGCCCAAACTTATGATTGCAAGCCCAAGTATGTTAATTTGATCTCTTTGATCCAATAACCTTGAGATTCATTGTGTGGAGGCTTTGGTTCTACCAATCCTCTAATGGATCTACAACACCTTTGGTCAACGTGGATCACTTAAATATCGTTGATCATTAAATGGTACTTATGAGAAATCCAAATGGATGATATACTTGACAAAAAGCAAATGCAACTTGTTGTGTGGAGGCTTTGGTTCTACCAATCCTCTAATGAGTTCCAAATGCAAGTTTCAAGATGGTCATCAAACTAACCACTAATTATTGACTTATTTTATCTTATGCTTTTATTCTTTTATGCTTTATGCACTATTTATTTTTTAGCATTTTTTGTTTCATGCCATTTTCATCTTTGCTCATTTGAGCATTTATATTCTTGTTATTTTTAATTTGCTCACATGAGCTTTTCTTTTTCTTTTCCTAAGATACTTAATAATCAACTTAAACCCTAAAAAACTCTTAATGGTACTTGGACTATTTGGTTGCTATCCTTGGAATTATGGAGCAGTGGAGTTTTTCTTGGACTTAGGATTAGAAACCTTGGCCTATCTTGGAGACCTTGTGATCTTATCTGATTATTTTGTATGGAGTTCTTGAGGTTTACTTCAAGATATTGGGTTGCTTGTTTGTTTTTGTGTACAGGTTTTTGTGATTACATCCTTTGTTTGTAATCTGGAATTCACCCATATACAGCCGTTACTCTGCCCAATTTTTGTGAAGACTTAATACACTTGAAGAGGTCTAGTATCTTTGCTTGCTTGGTTTCAATCCAAAGAATGAGAATTCTATCTTGACTCATAATGTCAAGCATTGGCTTCTTGTTGGTTAGATGATTCTTCTCCTTAGCTTTTACCTTATGCTTTAGGATAGTCTCTTCTTCTCCTCCCATCTTCTTTAATTTCAAAAATCTTCTCCCTCCTTTTGAAAACTCTTCTTGTTTCTAAACTTGAACCACTTTCATAATAAACTTGGACTTATGTCCATGCATTTTCAAAAATATTTTCATAAATAAACTTCAATCAATTTAATAATATCTTGACATTTTTTGTGAGAAGACTAAAAGTCAATCAATCTCATTTCAAACTAGTTTTCCACTTTGGCTTTTTATCTTTAAACTTTTCTCAAAATATTAGACTCTTGTCAATCCTTGTAGTGATGCAAACAACTATACTTCTACAATATGTAGTGAAGTGAGATATTTTCCACTTGTGTGTTGAGTGAGGCATTGTTGATTTTAAAATCCAAGCCATATCCTCCACTTTGAGATGATGCAAATTCTCCTTCCTCGTGATTGTGGGTAGTAAGTATGTTTTCCACACAGACAATGACGATGATGTCTTATCTCATAAAATTAACCAACACACTTGTGTTTCAAAAAATTTTAAAAGAGGAACTACGTGTACCCTGATCCCCTATTGCACGAAAGGTGTTACATAGGCACTAAAGGTTCGCAACCGCGGTGGGTGCAAAAATCATAAAAAATATACTTATCTTCTCACCTCCACTATCCATTTTATACATAACACATTTTTATAGCCAAAATATACAGATTTTACAAAGAGGTTGTTGCGGAGTACCGTAGATGTTTAAGGTGCTAATACCTTCCCTTTGCATAACCAACCCCCTTACCTTAAATCTTTCCCCCTTTTTTTTTGGGTTATTCGCTCTTTTCCCATTCCTTTGGAAACAATAAAGCGCGGTGGCGATTTTTTATTTTTGATTTGTATAAGGTCTAGTCAATCCAATGGATTAGTCTTGAACATTTCTACCGCTACAGAAAAATGGAGACTTCATTGGGGACAGATTGACCTCTTGCTAGTCTATCCCTAAGTGGGTTGAGCCCATCTTTGTTTATTATCTGTATATGTGTTATTGTGTTTATGTGTTATATTTTGTATATATGTTTGTTTGGATTTTCCTGGTTTTCATAGTGCTTGGTGATTACTCATAAGTCATATACCCGGACTTGGGAAAACTTTAAGATAGGACGGGAGGTATAGTCATGTTAACTTTGAGGGAGTAATCCCAAAAAAGGAGGCATGAGATCCCGCACTCAGTGGAGGCCCCTTTAACTGTAGTGTCTTTTACCTAGTAATCGAGAAGACGTACTGCTTTCGACCTGGGAGCCTGTTGAAACTGAGGACCGTAGAATACCTAACCCATCTTGGCCTTTTAGGTGTAGTGCGGAAGCTATGACAGAGTAATCCGGAAATAGTTGTCACGCGATACTATGCTCAGACGAGTCTTTCTTGAGAATATTACTAATTACCGAGTTAATCGAGAAGTTGGTAATATCCGAAGGAAGGATGTAGACTCTGGGAACCTTTAGAACCTTGTTCGGCAGGTGATAACTTTTTATACCAACACCTTATGGGTAGTACCTTCGACCTCATGCTCGTGACGTTGAACCTATGAACCCTATATGTGTGATCTTGTGTGTGATTGTTGCATCATGCATCCATGCACTCATAAGCATCTTTTGGGAAAAACAATATTTTAAGGGATTTAAAGGTTGACTATTTGTGAATATATCAGGTAATTTTAACCATGGTGTTGTACGCTAAAATTTTCCCTCTCACTTATCAAGATTTTTCTCACAAGACTTCTTGGACTCAAGACAAGATTAGGGTTTGGTCAGCTCAAGACATCTCATCTTGCACTGATACCCCAAAATTAGGGTTTGAGTTTGCACAAGGATTTTTGGACTACCAATGCTTCATATGACTTTCAAACATCATTATGGACCCCTAAGATCACTCATGACAAGTTTCAAGCCTTGAACCACATTTTTGATCAGTAAATTGGACAGTTGACCTGAAAATCAGTTGTGTTGGGGAAAAAGTCAACTATGGACAATTTACAGTCAAACTTCATAATTTTTGATCCACAACAACATTTTAGACTCATATGTAACATTTGATCAAGTTTGGATTACAACTCCATTAGAAATTTGATCAAATCATCAAAAGGGCAAAATGGTCAAAATTAGGGTTTTGACTGAGGAAGGGCAATTTCTGATTTTTAACCTAGACAATGACCAATTGGGTTCAAACATGATTTCAAGGGTTCAATGGAATCATCTTGACCTAATTACATGGTTCAAAAGATCTCAAGTTCATTGGATTGACATATGAATTTTGCAGTCAACTAATTAAAAGTCAAATGTGCACTAAAAAGTCAAACTTTGACTTTTTAGTCAAAATCAAGTGCCAAGGGTCATAATTCATCAAGATATGTCAAAATATGAAACTTGTTCACCAAGAAAACCAATTTTGAAAATTAGGGTTTTGAATTTGAAAATTTTCATAACTTAGATTTTTTCTAAGTATGGAAATTTTCTTATTGTTTCCCAACTTTCCACCACTTTTTCACCATGATGCAATTTGTTTCAAAGAAAAATTCCAACATGAAAGTTGTAGTCCTCCATGAAATCTACAACTTTTCTTCACAAACTTTTCCCAAAAGATGCTTGGATCTCAAGTTATGAATTTGTGAATATAGGGCCATGAACTAAATAACTTAGTAAAATTTTGCCCTAATTTAGGCAGTTTTTGGACCCAACTTCATGGACATTTTTCACCTAGTTCCAAGAGGTATCTCAAAATGCATTTCAAAGATGGATTATAAAGAACATTGCAAGCTTTACAAAATTTCCAAGAACTCTCCAAGATAATTTTTGGTTCGGGAGAATCGAAGAAGGGAAGTTGGCATTTTATCACTTTTGATCAAGCCATTTTTACAAAGCATCAAGTTGCAAATCAGATCTTTGATGTTTGAATCTTGCTTTACAGGTCCCAAACTCATTCTACACTCCATAATTAAATGCAAACTCAGAAGATAAAGGCTTTATCTTGGCTTTTGGAACACTGTACAAGAGATAATTCCATTTTAGGCATAAAGGTTACAATGCCATTTTCATAAAGGTGAGATTTTGCAACATTACAAATCTTGAGCCTTGGACCTGTCCCTTTGGTACAAAAAAATTCCACAGGTCTCAAGAAATTTGTACAAGTTCATTTCAGCTCTCAAGCAAGCAAGGACAGGCCTGTTAGTATGGTCACTTCACTTTTCTTCAAATGCAAGAAAAGTTACAAAAAGTGCTAGAACTTGTACAGCTAGTAAGAGATGGACTTTGTATCATTTCTCTACATATTTACAAACTTGTTAAAAACCAAAACACGATTGCTTTACATCTAAAACTCTCCAAAACATAAAAACTCTAATTTTATGTCCAAACATACAGATTTCTGCAAAACCATAGCCAATACATTTTTGGCTCGTGCGTTTTGTATTTTAACCCTTCAAACACCTTCTACATATCAAACCAAAGCAAGCCAAGCCCTTACCCTGCTTCTGTAAGCCTTGTTTCAGCCATTGCCATTTTCACTTTGGAAGCTTGCAACTTGACTTGTGCAAAGAGTTCTAGCTATCCACAAAGCAAGTTAGGCATTGGAATAGCTTGAAGGAAGTTCAAGGAAGCTCACACAATCCTCAGGCCTCCTTCAAAGTCCCTACATTGCTCTATCCAAATCCAATTGAAGGAGGTATTTTTCAAAACTCTATCTCTCTGAATAGGCATCCTCAAGCCACGATTTGTGAAGAAAAAATGTAGTCCATATCATGGTGAAGCTGTACATATGCATACTTTTCATTTATATTAACTATGTTGTGAGAATTTGAAGCTGGAAGTTCATGAAATTTTTAGGTCACAAATTAGGGGTCCCTAAATTCTCTCTGATCTTTGAGAGTTAGGTTACAAATTTTATATGGTTGGAATCGTGAGATTAAATGCCACAAGTTTCATGTTATGAGATTTTGTTTTTATGCAAGCATGTGAAAGATACAGTTTGAAGGGAAAACGCGCGCAGGACATGGCTGGAGGACAGGGACGAAGCGCATGGGCTTTTTTGGCGCGCCTGGCCTTTTTGTTTCTGTTATCCACACCCCCTGAATTACTTTTGCACCCCCTGGCTAATTTTGTATATTTTTCATTTTTTTTTACATTTTCATATTTATTGCTTTTGATTATTTTTTCTGAACATTAAAAAATCCTTAAAAATAATTAAATAATTTTTTTGCAATTTTATTTTATTTTAATTATTTTTTTACATGAAAAATAGTTTATTTTAATAAATAGGACTTATTTTCTTATATAATTTATAAATACATTTAAAAAATACTTAACATTTTTTATTATACTATTTATACTCATAAATATTTATTTTCTATACATATTTAATTTTTAATATTCACATATAATATTATTTATTATTTTCTTGTACAAAAAATGGACAAAATAATAATAAGAAACATTATTTTTCTTTTAATAAAAAAACTAGGGTTTCACCCCTTTCCAAAAATAATATTTATTCTTCCTTATTTTCTAAGGTTTAGATAAATTATTTTCTCATACAAAAAACAAATACAAAACATTTTTTTACATCAATACATTTGCATTGCATTTTAAATACTAGTTTATTTATTTAATGGGCACAATATTCGATTGGGTTGTAATAGTATTTTTAGATTTATATTTGTGCAATATCCCCATTCAAAAACTTGTATCCCCCCTCCCATAATAATTGTTGTAATAGCTTAGTTTATTTTACGCAATTTATTGCTTTCATATACCATGTTTAGTAAACTAGGGTTTGCATGACAAGAACAAAAACAAAACAAATAGAAAACCTAATGCAAGACAAAAGCATGAAAAATGACACACTTTGCACACAAGCACCCTTAGGGTTTCACCCACTTGGTTGCCTAAAATAAAATGGCCATGTTACGCATGCGAAGTATCTTGGAAAAACAAAATAAAATAAGATCATAGTCCCTTGATGACGCTATCAAAAGGTTGCCTAAACAAATGATCTTGGTCCCTCAAACATGCTAAGATACTTGGCAACATTGCTATCATGGTCATACGATGACCCACGCCCGTCCCGTTTACATCCAAAGATAGGGTTGTTTACCAAATCAATGGTAAATCAACAATGTCAAAGGAATAAAAATGCATAAGAAAGACATTTGAGTAGGTAGATAGCTTCTAGTTACTTGTCCCATTTCAAAACAATCCTTACTATTTTCAAAAACAAACACACACACATTTCAAAACATCTTACAGAACATTGAAAACATTTTCAAAAGACAAACATCTTTGTATACATTCTTACGAACGAGAATCATTATAAAGATTGCCTAAACAAAGGCCTCTTTTCAAAATACTTTCAAAACCACACCAAGCACCCTTTCAAACAAAAAAAAGAAAAGCAAGTGATCTAAACAAGTAACTAAGAGCCCATGGAAAACCATAGATGAAAAGGGTTCTAGCACCTTCCCTTTTCATAATCTACCCCCCGAACTCAAGAAAACATCTCAAAGGTCTTTCCTGTGCTTTTTTACCTTTCCTTTTGGATAAAAGAAAAGACGGTGGTGACTCTTGTTAACCGCAACATTTGCAAACACAAAAGCAAAACCTCAAGTCAGTTCTCCCACCGCATCATAGAACTGGCGACTCTGCTGGGGAAAATTCTAAAAGTGGGGTTACCTTAGGGTTTAGATCACCTTTATTTGCTTATAATTGTTTGACTTGTTTGCTTTACATTTTGGTTCTATTGTTTGGGTTTGAATCCTCCACCCGGATTTGGGAAACATTATAGGTAAATAGCAATACGTTATGGAAACTGTGCGGGGTATACCGACATGGTATAAGAAATAGCTATGTTAGTGCGACATATTTGTGGGTACCGGTATTCTTTGAGTCAATCAAAGAGAATACGGGGCCGCTGAGTGATGTCATGAAGCACTAATGAACTTCTAGAACCATTACTTGACCAACTTGGCCTTTTAGGATGTAGTGAGATGACCAGCTTTGGTGCAGTCCAAAGTTGGTAGATACTCGATACTACACTCATTGAGGGTTGGTTCCTTGGAATATTTCGGTCGCCAGTAAAGAGGCTTGAATTGAAACAATGAACAAGGAAACAATCCAGTGATATTGAGCTCCTTAGAACCCAATTACTATTTTTAGGATAGGTTGAGCCAACTAAACTTTAAGAGGGTACTTACCTATGAAACCCCATGCAAGCCTAAACTAGGAACTTGTGTGATTTTCTTGTACATATATACTTGTTCATAACATCATGGACATCATGAACGTCATATGCATTCACTAACCATTTCAAGGATTTTGGAGATTCATCTTTGTTCTTGTTTTGTAGGTTATGGATTCACTTTGCAGAAAAACTATCCAAATCAACCTTGTGAGAATTCCTCCAAACTCAAGGAGCTAGCTTCAAGGATTCTTGAGAATTCTCCATTCACCGAGATACATGGTCGTCTACTCAAATTGGTCACTTCCAACACAGAGGAGGATATGCTGAAAGTTCTCTTCCAGTTCTTTGACCCTTTGCATCATTGCTTCACATTTCCTGACTATCAACTTGTGCCCACTTTAGAAGAATTCTCTCAACTTCTGAGGATTCCTATTCTCAATCAACTACCCTTCAACGGTATGGAAAGAGATCCAAAGTCAGAAGAGATTGCTCAAGCCCTACACTTGCACTCATCTGATGTCACAACTCATTGGGAAACTAGAAGTGGTGTCAAAGGCTTCTTGGAAAAGTTCTTGTTTGAGAAGGCCCAAAGCTGTTGGAATTCCCTAGACTTGAAAGCTTTCGAGGAGATTGTAGCTCTTCTCATACATGGGATGGTCTTGTTCCCTAATCCTGACTAACTCATAGATGTGAGCGCTGTCAAAATCTTCATGACTCGCAACCCGGTACCTACATTGCTTGGGGATATCCTACACTCTTTTCACACTCGTACAATGAGGAAAAGAGGTGTTCTGATGTGTTGCACTCCTCTCCTGGCAAGATGGTTTATTTCTCATCTTCCCCAATCAGTCTTGAAGAATGAGCAAGGTTTGAGGTGGTCACAAAGGTTGATGATGCTTACACATTCAGATATTCATTGGTGTTCTTGATCCAAAGAGAATGTTATTATTGTTGACCGTTGTGGGGAATTCCCTAGTGTTCCTCTACTTGGAATTAGGGGAGGCCTCACCTACAACCCTTGCTTGGCTCTAAGACAGTTTGGTTATTCTCGAAGGGATGGCCCACATGATATGCTGATTCAAGGATTGGTTTTTGACTACGACAACGACGACCAAGGACTCCGTCAGAGATTCATCCGAGCATGGAGGATGCTAAACAAGGTGGATAGCAAGACTTTGGGACACAAGAATTCCATCCCTCTTGAGCCTTACCTCAAGTGGGTACGAACTCGTGCCCAAAGTCTTATGATGCCTTATCCCTCCATTCTCCCAGTGATTGTAGAGCCTGTTAAGGAAGGCGAAGTCCCATACACCATTCTACATCCTGACATGCCGACATCACTCGAAGACCTACAAAGGAGTTGGATACAGCTCAAAGGAGAACACGATACTTTTGAAGCCCAATTCTACGCAAGCGAGAAGAAGGTTTTGGAACTCACTCGGCTACTTCATGAGGAGCAGACTCTCAACACCTACATTGCACCAAAGAGGATGCGCAACATCTTTTTACCTTAGAATTCTGTATTATTTTTCCCAAGGGGCATTGATGTACTCACAATTCTATCTTATTAATATGACGTGTGTTTATTTTTTGTTTAAAACAAATTTGAATTTCTGAATCCTTGAAAGCATTGCATGAATACATATCATTCATCATAAGCATAAACAGGTCTTCACACCAAGTTTCCTCATCTCTCTACTGTTTATTTCAGTACGATGGATCTCGAACAAATGGTCAAAGATCTGCAAGCTCAGAATTCACAATTTCAATAGTTGCTCATGACCTTAGCCAAGGGGCAAGAGGAGCTGAAGACTTTGTTAGAAAAAGAAAAGGAGAAAAAGAAGAAGAAGCCAACTGGTGTGGTTATCACGGGTAGAAGATTTCAGGGACAAGCCAGAAGGACCTTAGAATTCCCAACAACATCTGAAGAAGGGGAGAGAAAAGGAAAAGGAACGGTAGTACCATCAGATTCTGAAGAAGAAGAAGAGGAAGAGGAGGGCTACTCTGAACAATAATACCCTCCGGTTGATGACAAGTACAAACACCTTGAAGAGCGACTAAGCGCTATGGAAATCCAGAGAGTACCGGGGCTAGATTTTGAGGAGTTAGGGCTGGTGTCAGGAATTGTAATCCCTCCAAAGTTTAAAGTTCCGCTATTTGCCAAGTATGATGGGGTGTCTTGCCCTAAAATGCACCTCAGATCCTATGTCAGGAAGATTCAACCATATTCTGCCGACAAAGACCTGTGAGTCCACTTTTTCCAAGACAGTTTATCAGGAACGCAACTTGATTGGTTCTACCAGTTGGAGAGGGCTGATGTCCATAATTGGAAAGACTTGGCAGCTGATTTCTATAAATAATATCAATATAATGCCGACTTGGCATCGACCCGTACTCATCTAGAGAGTATGGCTATGGCTTCCAATGAGGGCTTTAAAGACTACGCACAAAAGTGGAGAGACCTAGGCGAAAGGGTGCAACCCCCTCTATCTGAGAGGGAGTTAGTGGACATGTTCTTGGGAACTCTATCAGGTCTTTTCTTTAATCATCTGATTGGGAGTTCCTCTGCAGGGTTTACCGAATTTATTCTAACTGACGAAAGAGTGGAGGTTGGTATAAGAAATGGGAAAATTCAGAAGGACGTGTCTGCCTCAACAACTGTAAAAAAAACCCTTCACTAGAAGAAAGGAAGTATCTGTTGTGTATTCACAGAGGAATCAGGGAAAAACCGAGCACCGACCAACGGTGGGGGCCGTTATGATTCCGAAGCCTGCATCAGACCATCCAAGAACTAATCAACAAAGGGTAGAAAGGCCAGTTCGGCAATTTACTAAGATTAACATGACTCCAGCCCAAGTTCTACCATATCTCCTGAAGTTGAATCTGGCCACTTTGAAAGAGGCCCCAAAAAATCCCAATACTACTTCTCCACATTACCATCCCAACGCCATATGCGCGTACTGTTCTGAAAGTCCAGGGAACGACACCAGCAATTGTTGGGCTCTGAAGAATAAGATTCAAGATCTGATAGACGCGAAGGAAGTTGAGTTTGAAGCGCCTGAGAAACCAAATGTTATTTCCGCCCCAATGCCAAGGCATGGTCACAATGCCAACGCTATTGAAGAAGATCTGTTTATCACTACTGTGGATGAACTGTTAACTCCGCTCCCGACCATCAAGTTGAATTTTTTAAAAGCTGGCATCTTCCCAGGTTCTGACAAAGATTGCCATGTTTTCCTGTCCTCATCACTTAACTGCCCTCTGTTGAAGAAAGGTATCCAACAACTGATGGATAACCAAGAAATTTTGTTTGAGAATGCTCCTATTTCATCCATTCCAGTTAAAGAAGTTTTGATAATAACCATCTACGCCAATCCTTCCAGGGCCCCTAAAAGACCCGTTAGGATTACACCTCTCCGAAGACTACTCCACTTAAGATTACAATTCTCGGGCCTGCCCCATACAAATCAGATAAATCAGTACCATGGAATTATGGTGGAGAAATCTACTACCATGATATTAAACAGGTTGAACTGACTGCTGGAGAAGAAAGCTCGGAGGAGGATAATTCCGACATTATCAATATTGTTGGAACTAGCAAGATCACCCGCAGTGGTAGGATCTTCTCTCCAGAGATTGCTCCTCCAACAGCAGTCTTTGGACCCGTGGCCGTTCCGAAGATTACCTCTACACCAGTGATTGTACCTGCAAGTTTACCTGCCGATAAAGACAATACAATTCCTATCCCTGCTTCCACTACTGAGAATAAAGGGAAGAACGTTCAAGAGGAGCCTGTCCTGACGAAGGCTCAATCACTAGCTATTCCTGAAACATCCAAGAAGGAGATGGAAGAAATCCTGAGGATAATTAAGAAAAGTGATTATGATATGGTTGAACAATTGGGGCAGACCCCTTCCAAGATCTCTATGCTAACCCTACTGTTGTGCTCTAAAGCGCACGCTAAAGCTCTGGTAAAATTTCTGAAGACAGCTCATGTGCCGTAAGAGACGTTTGCTGACCAGTTCCAGGACTGTGTGGCCAGTTTGGCAGCTGATAATGGCCTGGGTTTCTTCGATGCTGACTTAACACCCCAAGGGAGAAAACACAATGATGCATTACATGTCTCAGTGGAGTGCAGAGGAACAACCCTAGCTCATGTCTTGGTTGATACTGGGTCATCTTTAAACGTCTTGCCGAAAAAAGCCCTTGATAGATTGGATTGTGAAGGGCTGACTTTAAAACCCAGCAATATAGTGGTGAGAGCTTATGATGGATCGAAGAGGATGGTCCATGGGGAGGTGGACATCCCAATCAAGGTGGGAACTCAGGTGTTCAACTCGACCTTCTATATGATGGATATCCGTCCTTCTTATTCATGTCTATTGGGACGTCCCTGGATCCACAATGTCGTTGCTGTCACCTCCACTTTGCATCAGATGCTCAAGTACCCAGTCCAAGGGAAGATCATAACTGTCCATGGGGAGGAGGAGTATATGATTAGTCATTTGAATTCTTTCCGATATGTGGAGTTAGATGGCGAGTTCATTGAGACCCCTTTCCAACATTCTGAAGAAGTCTCTCCAGAAGTAGCGGTGACCAAGGTGGTATCCTCGATTCCTAAGATTGCAAGACCTCCACCTCAGATGTCATCTTTAAAGGATGCAAGGGCAGTAGTGGAAGAAGGGGGATGCACAATCTGGGGTCAGCTTCCAGACATTCCCTACAAATCATATAAGTTTGGTTTAGGGCTTACTTCGAATGGTCAGAAGGTTGTGCGTCGTGCCCATGCTGGGGGGCCACCTGTAAAGATTAGCAATCAAAGCGTCAATGCAGTAGAAGACAATGAAGGGGATGGCAGGTTGGAAGATTGGATATTTCCTACTGTCAGCGGAGGACTGCGCAACTAGGAAGCCAGAGACTTTGTTCCGATAACTTTCATATCTCAGTAATTTATCTTTTACATTTCTATTGGACTGTAATAATTCACAAACAATTCGCACTTTAAAAACCTTGTGTCTTACCCGAGGCACAATGGTCCATTTGTAAGGGTTTTTATTTCATCTACATATGTCATTCAATGAATCATGGACGCTTTTTCACATATAAACTTTTTATGCTCATTGTCTTTCTTTTACATTTTATTGTTTTAAGATGGCTATACCCTTACACACCCACACTCACAAATGCAGGTACCCTTCCATTCCGGATCTCATGGGTAACGATACTGCTATAGCCTTCAGTGACTCTAAAGATCTGGTCTACCAAGCCGAATATGAAGGTGTGGAAGATTGTGAGGTGCCAGGGGAATTGGCCAGATTATTACAGCAAGAGGAAAGAGCTATTTAGCCTCATGAGGAGCTGTTGGATACAATCAACTTGGGTACCGAGGAGGATAAAAAAGAAATCAAACTGGGTGCCAATCTATAGCCGGGTGTCAAGGAGCGCCTAATTCAGCTATTGAATGATTATGTTCAGATCTTTGCCTGGTCATACAAAGACATACCGGGACTCGATACAGACATTGTGGTACATCGTCTACCCACAAGAGAAGACTGTCCACCAGTGAAACAAAAGGTCCATCGCATGAGACCTGACATGTCAGAGAAGATCAAAGCAGAAGTTATGAAACAGTTCAATGCTGGATTTCTGGATGTTACTTCCTATCCTCAATGGGTTGCCAACATTGTTCTCGTGCCTAAAAAGGACGGCAAAGTTCGAATGTGCGTAGATTATAGAGATTTAAATAGGGCCAGCCCTAGAGATGATTTTCCACTTCCACACATCAACATCCTGGTCGACAACATAGCTCAGCACAAAGTATTTTCTTTCATGGATAGATTCTCAGGCTATAACCAGATCAAAATGGCACCTGAGGACATGGAGAAAACTACTTTTGTCACACAGTGGGGTACGTTCTACTACAAAGTGATGCCATTTGGACTGAAGAATGTCGGGGAAACCTATTAACGCGCCATGGTAGATTTGTTTCATGATATGATACATCATGAGATAGAGGTCTACATAGATGACATGATAGCTCGATTACAAACTGAAGAAGAACACCTGGATCACTTGCAAAAGTTGTTTGTCAGGTTAAAGGAGTACAAGCTAAGATTGAACCCAAACAAGTGCACATTCAGGGTCCGGTCCGGCAAACTCTTAGGTTTCATTGTCACCAACAAAGGCATCAAGGTGGATCCTGCCAAAGTCAAAGCTATACAAGAAATGCCTACTCCTCGCACTGAGAAGGAAGTCAGAGGTTTTTTGGGACGCCTAAACTACATTTCCAGATTCATTTCTCACCTAACGTCTACTTGTGAACCAATCTTCGAGTTGTTGAAGAAAGATCAAGTAGTCAAGTGGAATGATGAATGTCAGATTGCTTTCGATAAAATCAAGGAGTATTTACTAGAGCCTCCTGTCTTGATGCCAACCGTCTAAGGAAGACCGCTAATCATGTATTTGACCGTCTTAGAGAATTCAATGGGGTGCGTACTGGGGCAGCATGACGAGTCTGGCCAAAAAGAGCACGCCATTTATTACCTAATGTTGTACCCCAAAATTTGCCCTCCCATATTCTTCAAAGTTTTGACAAGCATCATCTCAATTTGCTCAAGTCTACTCAAGGGCTACACAGTCAAGCACCCTCCTAAGCCAGTAAAATTAGGGTTTTGGTTCTTGCAAGGAAGTTGAGCTTTTCAAGGGCTCAATCAAGTCACATGTGCCCATATACATTGTCAAGCACCTACATGTCAAGTTTCAAGGCTCACAAGGTCAAGTTGCACAGTCAAAAACCCTAATTGCTTCACAATCAACTGCAGGGGCAAAATGGTCATTTGTCAGTCAAAAGTCAAAAAATTTGGTCAACATCTTATTTTGAAGCCACAATCATCATTTGGTCAAATCTTGACCATGATTTCACAAGAATGGCTCAAAAATCATCAAGGTGTCAAAAGTTTCTATTTTTGGACAGCTGAAAAGTCAACTGTAACTTGACCAAGGCATAACTTTTTCATGGTTCATCAGAAAAATCCCATCCAATGCTCATCTTGAAGGGGAAGACATTTCCTACAATTCATCTTCACATTCCAAGTCCAAGAAATTCTCTCACAAAAGGTTATCAATTTCAACATTATAGGTCATTTTCAAAAGTCAACAAAAAGGCATTTTAAGTCAAAGACCATAACTTGAGATTGGTAAATTCAAATGACATGGGACCAAAGGCATTGGTTAAAGGACTTCAAGACCTTTCCAAAATGACCAAGAACATGTTCATATGATTAAAATTGAGCAAGATATGCATTGGAGAAGTTGGGAAATTTTTGTGAAATGGCAAAAGTCAACTATCCTTGAAACTTCAATTTTTGACAAAAGGGCCCACTTTTTTCCACTTGATTCAGCCTTGTCATGCCACCCACGTGTCCCATGATTAATTTCAAGATTAAACATTAATTTTTCTATTTTATTTAATTTTTATTGATTTAATCCATTTTAAATCCATAAAATTCAAATAAAATCAAAAAAATTAATTAAAGGGGGTCTTCATGGTTTGAATGACCTTTATATGCCATTTACTAGCTGCCAAATTCGTGCCAAGCCTATTATGAGCATGAAATTCAAATTTTGAACAAAAATGGCAAGTTTCTTTAATGGTGGTTATGAGAAAATCCAAAGCTTAATGACAATGGTTAAAAGCTCCTTAATGTGACTGATTCTCATCCAAGCCTATATATACAAGCCTTGCAAGCCTCATTCACAACCTAGAAAAAATACACACAGCCTAGAGAACGCCCCAAAATTGCAAAAATTTCCTTGAAGTTGTCAAGCTCGAAAGACCTGATCTAGCCAGATTCAACTACTTCTAAGCACTCCATCAACATCCCAGGTACCCCAAATGCTTATTTCTATTTTTCCATAACATGTTCCTGTGCAGGTTTCACAAAGGCTTTCCACCATGTGCATCAAACGATCATGCGCCAAGTGGCCTCAAAGATCAATCCAGGGGCTATGAGATGCTGGATACCATGCTCCAAGTCAAAGCACGTGCAGGCAATTCCTAAAGTCAACAAAGGCTTAAGCTTATTGGGCCATATTGCTTCCTCAAACCTCCATACCTGGGCCAACACCCCCATGGTTCTTTCATATTTTCTTGTTTTCTTTTCCTTTTTTATTTTCTTTTAACTAATTATTATTATTAACTATTATTATTATTATTTAATTCATAGATAATTATTTTCATAAACACAAAAATAAAATAAAAAACTAATATTTTTATTATTTATTAATTTCACTTTAATTCATTGTTTTGTAATTAAGTTATAATTAATTAATTAGTTTAATTAGGCAATTTTAATCTTTTTTTTAATAACTAAAATAAATTTAGAATTAGATTTTATTAACTTTTAATTTTAATTCCTTTTTATTTTATTTCATTAAAAACATAAAAACACAAAAAAACACTTTTCTTTTAATTAATTAATTAATTAGTTTAATCATTAGTATTAATTGCATTTAATTAAAAAAAAGACAAAAAATTCAATTTCTTTTCTTAAAAGGGTCAAAACCCTTAGAACGTTCCCGATTAATTTTTATTCGCGCGCATTTACTTTATTTTGATTATTATGTAACTGCTTCAAGAATGTAATAGTAATTAGGTTTATCGCTTTATTTAATTTCTCGTACTTATTTATCAAAACGGGTCTTTGTATTTTTGGCGATGTATAGACCCGCGCCTTGTAATAGCGTAGAATTTATATTTTCGCAATTTACTTTCCGCACCCCTAACTGTTAAATGCATGAAAGAATGTATGTAAATAAAATTAACCCGTAGCTCACGAATAACATGTACAAGATAACCTTAACTGAAAAACAACACACAAAGCACATGCCACTCTTAGGGTACGCCTCACTGGTTGCCTCGAACGTGGTCATCAAGTATAGGGTGTCTTAGAGGTCTCCCTTTGTCTAAAGATCCAGTTGCCTCGAAACGGTTTCCTCGGATAAAAGGATCTAGGACATTAGGGTTACTTCTAAGGTGTCCTACGATTGCTTCGGTGACCACACTGTCCCGATAATCGAATTGACCCGAACACCTCCAACGATGGTGCTACCTACCTCTCAATGGTGGGATAGCACTATCTAAAGGACTCTTACACAGCTTAATTCCTTAGAGTAGGTAGATTCTCCTGGGTACTTGCTCTTCTCAAAACAAACAAAAATACTTTTCGGACCCCACACTTTCAAAAAGTTTTCAAACAAACACTTCATACACTCTTGAGGACTGATACAAGAGTTACTTAGAAGTTTTTCAAACGAACTTTTTTTCAAAACCCACACACACTTGAAAAGCAAACAACATTTTGAAAACATAAGAGCAAGTACCTAAGAGCCCGTGGATAACCACGGATAGAAAGGGTGCTAACACCTTCCCTTTCTATAATCTACCTCCCGAACCGAGAAACATTCTCAAAGAAGGAATTTTGCTGTGCTTTTGTCCTTTCCATGTTGGAGGACATAAAAGACGGTGGCGACTCTTGCTTACCGCGACATTTCGCGAAACCAGCTAAAAACAGTCAGTTCTATTTCCACCGATCACACCTAAGCAAAAAGTTTACCGACTGTGAAACCAGATATTCACTGCTCAAAAAAACTTACTGCGCTTTGGTATGGGCTGCTCGCCGGCTAGGACAGTATATGTTGACTCATACCACTTTGCTGATATCTAAGATGGATCCGATAAAGTACATCTTTGAGAAGCCTGCTCTGTCTGGGAGGATAGCTAGATGGCAGATGATCCTAACAGAATATGACATACAGTACATGACCCAAAAATCTATAAAGGGCAGCGTACTAGTTGATCATCTGGCTCATCAAGCTGTAGAAGATTACCAGTCCATGAAGTTTGACTTCCCTGACGAAGACATCATGACATTGGACAATAGTGAAGAAATCAGACCATATGACGGACCTGAACAAGGATCCCGATGGACCCTGTACTTTGATGGGGCATCCAATGCACTTGGTAACGGTATCGGCGTTGTGCTCATATCTCCGGAAGGATGCCATACTCCTTTCACTGCCAGACTTTGCTTCAACTGTACGAACAACATGGTAGAATACGAAGCATGCATCTTTGGTCTCAAGGCTTCCATAGACTTGGGAATCAAATCCTTAGATGTGTTTGGGTACTCGGATTTGGTCATCATTCATATCAAAGGAGAATAGGACACTAAGCATCCAAACCTCATCCCTTACAAAGAACATGTTTTGACATTGTTACCACATTTCGAGTAGATTAACTTTGAGCACTTCCCGCGAGAAGAAAATAAGCTAGCAGATGCTCTATCTACAATGTCATCTATGTTTAAACTTAATTGGGATAATGAGGCTCCCCAAATCTCCATTGAACGGATGGACGAACCAGCACACTGTCACAAGATTAATACCGAAGAAGTAGTGGACCAATCGTGGTTTCATGAAGTCAAAAGGTATCTCGAGGCTTAAGAATATCCGGAAGGAGCTTCAGTCAATGACAAAAAGCTCTTAAGGAGATTCTCGGCAAAGTTCTTCCTAAGTAATGGCATCCTGTACAAGCGAAATCATGATTATATTCTGCTCCGTTGTGTGGACAAGATTGAAGATGAAAAGATCATGGCTGAATTGCATGAAGGTACTTTTGGCACTCACTCTAGCGGGAATACGATGGCGAAGAAGATTCTAAGGGCAGGCTATTATTGGTCTACCATGGAAGTTGACTGCTATCAACACTCTCGGACCTGTCATAAATGTCAAATCTATGCAAACAAGGTCCACGTGCCTCCGGTTCCTCTAAATGTCTTAACAGCTCCTTGGCCTTTCGCTATGTGGGGAATTGACATGATTGGGGAGATCAAGCCTACAACCTCCAATGGACACCGCTTCATTCTAGTGGCCATTGACTATTTCACCAAGTGGGTCGAAGCAGCTTCTTTTGCATCCGTGACTAAGAATGTTGTGGCCCGCTTCATCAAGCAAAATCTCATTTGCCGGTACGGTATCCCCGAAAGGATCATCACTGATAATGGTACAAACCTTAACAATACTATGATCACCTTCTTGTGCGAGCAGTTCAAAATTCAACATCATAATTCATCCCCCTATTGGCCAAAGATGAATGGTGCAGTTGAAGCTGCTAACAAAAACATTAAAAAGATCATACAAAAGATGACAGTCACCTACAAGGACTGGCATGAGATGCTACCGTTTTCTCTCCACGGGTACCGTACCACGGCTCGCACATCAACTGGGGCAACACCCTATTCTTTGGTTTATGGCATGGAGGTTGTTTTACCTATTGAGGTTCAGATTCCCTCTTTGAGAATCATGAAAGATGCAGGTTTGAGTGAAGACGATTGGATTCAGACCCGACTTGATCAACTGAACTTAATTGACGAAAAGAGACTTACTGCTATTTGCCATGGCCAGACGTATCAAAAACGGATGATCAAGGCTTTCAACAAGAAAGTCAGATGCCAAGTATATCAAGTTGGAGATCTAGTGATCAAGCGTATCATCTTGCCACAAAGTGATCCCAGGTGCAAATGGACTCCTACCTACGAAGGACCATTTATAATCAAGAACATTTTTTCTTGTGGGGCAATGATCTTAACCACTATGGAAGGCGACGATTTGCCGCACCCTGGGAAAGAAGACGTAGTCAAAAGATACTACGCATAAGAGACCCGCTAGGTTGACACACCTAGGCAAAACAAGGGCATCCCGGCGAACCAAAAAATGTTCGGGCAAAAATTAGGGATTAAATAAATAAAAATTGTACACCCGGAAAGTTGAAAACCCGAAAGGGCGACTTGGGCAAAAAAGAGTTTTCCGGTGGACTGAAAATCCGAAAGGGCGGTCCAGGCAAAAGTTAGGGAATTAAAGCGTATGACTATGTCTCGTCGGATCACTTTAAAGACAATCTCTTCACTGACAAACTTTGAGCTTCTGATCAACCCAATCATCTTCGGATGAAGCAACAGACATACAAGATATTCGGAGATACGAAGGCTATAGCAGAATGGGAACCCCATGGGATTTTTGCACATAACTATCTTTCTTTGTATAAATTTTTATTGCTTTTATGACGCCATCCTCTTACTAGGATGTCTGTCTCCTTTGTACAAAACACTTGTTCAAAGTAAATACAAAGATATCTCTTTCAAAGTACAAAAAACTACTTTCCTTTTTTCTTTACACTTGTGTTTTTTTG
Source organism: Vicia faba (assembly GCA_948472305.1). Lineage (NCBI taxonomy): Eukaryota > Viridiplantae > Streptophyta > Magnoliopsida > Fabales > Fabaceae > Vicia > Vicia faba. The sequence goes on along the minus strand of OX451740.1, from coordinate 794,329,753 downwards.
TGCAAAAACGTCCAATGATTCATTAATGAACATATGCATTTGAACATAATTACTGTTTACAAATAAACAAAGTGGAAAAGAACAATTACTGACAGGTTGAAATAATAGGGAAATGTCTTTGGGCTATTCCATGAGCAATCTCTACAATACATCATTAAGATCCCCATCGGAGCTAAAACTTCAAACTCTTAATCCCCAACGGAGCCAAGGTTTCAAACTATCAATCCCCGGTGGAAACCATTCAGTTTCTCCAAATTCCCCAGCAAGTTGTCTTGAAGCCTGAAAATCAACAGGATAACAGTTAACTTTTGTCTCTCCCCAACCTAGGATAATTCCCCAGTAGAGTGGCAGACGACCGAAACTCCTGAACTTTTTCTAAACAGGAATAAGTTTTCTTCACCACAAAGTTTTCATTGCTCCCCAACAGATTGAAGATTCTCTTTATTAATTCCCTACATAAGTCATCAGAATTTTCTTTATTTCCCAACAGAACAAGGATTTCCTTGGTGTAACCCCCAGTAGAAGTCATCAAATTCTCCGGATTCCCCAAGCAGATTACTCAAGCAGTATATGACATTACCTTCACAACGGATTTTTTTGTCAATACTCCAACTTCAAGACATAAAGGATCCCTATATCCCCAGAGAAGTCGCCAAGGATTTCTTATCCTCAACAGTCAAGAATTTATTTTCCCTGACAGCAGTCAAGGATTTATTTTCCTCAGCAATACAACAAATCAGCTTACATGCGCATACATTACATTCATGTATCATAAACATTGATGAGACACATATATTGCATCATACATTTCATGCAACATAACTTTATGTTTCAGCTAACATTTTACCCTTTTCAGGATAAGATTAACAGCTATCGTTTAACAAATATGCAATCATGATACAGTTCAGATACACTCCAGACACGGAAGTCATTCTGTTACTCATTCAGATTCATCTTTCATAATACAGTTCAGATACACTCTAGACACGGAAGTCATTCTGTTACTCATTCAGATTCATCTTTCAGATACAGTACAGATACGCTCCAGGCGCGGATGCTATTCTGTTACTCATTCAGACTTCAACATTCAAATATAGTACGGATACGCTCCAAATTCGGTTGCCATTATGTCACTAATTCAGATTCCAAGTTCATGATACAGTCCAGATATGCTCCAAACACGGTTTCCATTCTGTCACTTTTTTTTATTCATCTTCAAGATACAGTCTAGATATGCTCCAGGCACGGTTGCCATTCTGTCACTTATCCAGATTTCAACTTCAGACACAGTTCAGATACGCTCCAAATACGGATGCCATTCTGATACTTATTCATATTCAGATTTCACAATCTTGATACAATACGGATATGCTCCAGACACGGATGCTATTTTGTTTCTCATTCAGATTTCAAGTCTCCAGATACAGCTCAGATACGTTCCAGATGCGGACACCATTCTGATACTTATTCTTCTGACCTACAACTTACAATTCAGCAAACATTCTTGGATGGCATCTACAAGCCCATCTCCAACAAGATTCTATCATCTCTCCAAATGGCATCTTTAAGCCCATTGCCTCAACTACGTTTTTGTCGAGTGCAAATTTATGGGCACTCTAGTGTCCAATCATCTTTTACCTTCGAGTCACGAACGACAAAGCTCGTCAATCTAACTCTTCAGGTTCAAGAAGATTGAACATGGGCAGCTGTTGTACCCCAAAATTTTCCCTCTCACTTATCAAGATTTTTCTCATAAGACTTCTTGGACTCAAGACAAGATTAGGGTTTGGTCAGCTCAAGACATCTCATCTTGCACTGATACCCCAAAATTAGGGTTTGAGTTTGCACAAGGATTTTTGGACCACCAATGCTTCATATGACCTTCAAACATCATTATGGACCCCTAAGATCACTCATGACAAGTTTCAAGCCTTGAACCACATTTTTGATCAGTCAATTGGACAGTTGACCTAAAAATCAGTTGTGTTAGGGAAAAAGTCAACTATGGCCAATTTACAGTCAAACTTTATAATTTTTGATCCGCAACAACATTTTAGACTCATATGTACCATTTGATCAAGTTTTGATCACAACTCCTCAAGAAATTTGATCAAATCATCAAAAGGGCAAAATGGTCAAAATTAGGGTTTTGACTGAGGAAGGGAAATTTATGATTTTTAACCTAGACAATGACCAATTGGGTTCAAACATGATTTCAAGGGTTCAATGGCATCATCTTCACCTAATTACATGGTTCAAAAGATCTCAAGTTCATTGGATTGACAGATGAATTTTGCAGTCAATTGTGCACTGAAAAGTCAAACTTTGACTTTTTAGTCAAAATCAAGTGCCAAGGGTCATAATTCATCAAGATATGTCAAAATATGAAACTTGTTCACCAAGAAAACCAATTTTGAAAATTAGGGTTTTGAATTTGAAAATTTTCATAACTTAGAATTTTTCTAAGTATGAAAATTTTCTTATTTTTTCCCAACTTTCCACCACTTTTTCACCATGAGGCAATTTGTTTCAAATAAAACTTTCAACGTTAAAGTTGTAGTCCTCCATGAAATATACAACTTTTCTTCACAAACTTTTCTCAAAAGATGCTTGGATCTCAAGTTATGAATTTGTGAATATAGGGCCATGAACTAAATAACTTAGTAAAATTTTGCCCTAATTTAGGCAGTTTTTTGACCTAACTTCATGGACATTTTTCACCTAGTTCCAAGAGGTATCTAAAAATTAATTTCAAATATGGATTATAGAGAACATTTAAAGCTTTCCAAAATGTCCAAGAACTCTCCAAGATCATTTTTGGTTAGGGAGAATCGAAGAAGGGATGTTGGCATTTTATCACTTTTGATCAAGTCATTTTTACAAAGCATCAAGTTGCAAATCAGATCTTTGATGTTAGAATCTTGCTTTACAGGTCCTAAACTCATTCTACACTCCATAATTAAATGCAAACTCAGAAGATAAAGGTTTTATCTTGACTTTTGGAACATTGTACAAGAGATAATTCCATTTTAGGCATAAAGGTTACAATGCCATTTTCATAAAGGTGAGATTTTGCAACTTTACAAATCTTGAGCCTTGGACCTGTCCCTTTGGTATAAACAACTTCCACAAGTCTCAAGAAATTTGCACAAGTGCATTTCAGCTCTCAAGCAAGCAAGGACAGGCCTGTTAGTATGGTCACTTCACTTTTCTTCAAATGCAAGAAAAGTTGCAAAAAGTGCTAGAACTTGTACAGCTAGTAAGAGATGGACTTTGTATCATTTCTCTACATATTTACAAACTTGTTACAAACCAAAACACGATTTCTTTACATTTGAAACTCTCCAAAACAAAAAAACTCCAATTTTCTGTCCAAACATACAGATTTCTGCAAAACCATAGCCAATACATTTTTGGCTCGTGTGTTTTGTATTTTAACCCTTCAAACACCTTCTACATATCTAACCAAAGCAAGTCAAGCCCTTACCCTGCTTCTGTAAGCCATCTTTCAGCCATTGCCATTTTCACTTTGGAAGCTTGCAACTTGACTTGTGCAAAGAGTTCTAGCTATCCACAAAGTAAGCTAGGCATTGGAATAGTTTGAAGGAAGTTCAAGGAAGCTCACACAATCCTTAGGCCTCCATCAAAGTCTCTACATTGCTCTATCCAAATCCAACTGAAGGAGGTATTTTTCAAAACTCTATCTCTCTGAATAGGCATCCTCAAGCCACGATTTGTGAAGAAAAAATGTAGTAAATATCATGGTGAAGCTGTACATATGCATACTTTTCATTTATATTAACTATGTTATGAGAATTTGAAGTTGGAAGTTCATGAAATTTTTAGGTCATGAATTAGGGGTCCCAAAATTCTCTCTGATCTTTGAGAGTTAGGTTACAAATTTTATATGGTTGGAATCGTGAGATTAAATGCCACAAGTTTCATGTTATGAGATTTTGTTTTTATGCAAGCATGTGAAAGATACAGTTTGAAGGGAAAACGCGCGTGCAGGACATGGCTGGAGGACAGGGACGAAGCGCTGGGCTTTTTTGGCGCGCCTGGCCTTTTTGTTTCTGTTATCCACACCCCCTCAATTACGTTTGCACCCCTAGCTAATTTTGTATATTTTTCATATTTTTTTACATTTTCATATTTATTTCTTTTGATTATTTTTTCTGAACATTAAAAAATACTAAAAAATAATTAAATAATTTTTTTGCAATTTTATTTTATTTTTATTTTATTTACATGAAAAATAGTTTATTTTAATAAATAGGACTTATTTTCTTATATAATTTATAAATACATTTAAAAAATACTTAACATTTTTTATTATACTATTTATACTCATAAATATTTATTTTCTATTCATATTTAATTTTTAATATTCACATGTAATATTATTTATTATTTTCTTGTACAAAAAATGTACAAAATAATAATAAGAAACATTATTTTTCTTTTAATAAAAAAAACTAGGGTTTCACCCCTTTCCAAAAATAATATTTATTCTTCCTTATTTTCTAAGGTTTAGATAAACTATTTTCTCATACAAAAAAGAAATACAAAACATTTTTTTACATCAATACATTTGCATTGTATTTTAAATACTTGTTTATTTATTTAATGCGCACAATATTCGATTGGGTTGTAATAGTATTTTTAGATTTATATTTGTGCAATATCCCCATTCATAAACTTGTATCCCCCCCCCCTCCCATAATAATTGTTGTAATAGCTTAGTTTATTTTACGCAATTTATTGCTTTCATATACCATGTTTAGTAAACTAGGGTTTGCATGACAAGAACAAAAACAAAACAAATAGAAAACCTAATGCAAGACAAAACAATGAAAAATGACACACTTTGTACACAAGCACCCTTAGGGTTTCACCCACTTGGTTGCCTAAAATAAAATGGCCATGTTACGCATGCGAAGTATCTTGGCAAAACAAAACAAAATAAGATCATAGTCCCTCGATGACGCTATCAAAAGGTTTCCTAAACAAATGATCTTGGTCCCTCAAACATGCTAAGATACTTGGCAACATTGCTATCATGGTCAAAGGATGACCCACGCCCGTCCCGTTTACATCCAAAGATAGGGTTGTTTACCAAATCAATGGTAAATCAACAATGTCAAAGGATTAAAAATGCATAAGAAAGACATTTGAGTAGGTAGATAGCTTCTCTATACTTGTCCCATTTCAAAACAATCCTTGCTATTTTCAAAAACAAACACACACACATTTCAAAATATCTTACAAAACATTGAAAACATTTTCAAAAGACAAACATCTTTGTATACATTCTTACGAACGAGAATCATTACAAAGATTGCCTAAACAAAGGCCTTTTTTCAAAATACTTTCAAAACCACACCAAACACCATTTCAAACAAAACAAAGCAAAGCAAGTGATCTAAACAAGTAATTAAGAGCCCTTGGAAAACCATGGATGAAAAGGGTGCTAGCACCTTCCCTTTTCATAATCTACCCCCCGAACTCAAGAAAACATCTCAAAGGTCTTTCCTGTGCTTTTTTACCTTTCCTTTTGGATAAAAGAAAAGTCGGTGGCGACTCTTGCTAACCGCAACATTTGCAAACACAAACGCAAAACCTCAAGTCAGTTCTCCCACCGCATCACACATGGATTCTAGAAAGAGAAAGAACTGAAAATACAGTTTCAAGGATCCCAAGGTAGATGAGTTGGCCAGCCTAATTCCAGAGATTGAGTGTCTTGTAGACTTTCGAAAGAAGTATGGATCCATCATTCCTCTCATGAAGCTGAAAATGAAGGAGGGTATTCTCTCGACCTTGGTCCAGTTCTATGATCTGATGTATCACTTCTTTACTTTTCCCGATTATCAGTTGATGCCTACACTGGAGGAGTATTCTTATCTATTGGATTTACCTGTTACCGATCATGTTCCTTTTACTGGTTTGGAGGGCGAGCCAAAACCACATGAGATTGTTGCTTTGATTCATCTGGGGAAGTCTGAGGTGGAAGCCCATATGACTACCAAAGGAGGGATTAGAGGATTACCAGCTCAGTTCTTATTGGAGAAATCCCGTTACTTTGTCGGAATGAAGAGTACGGTTGCTTTTGAGGCCATCTTTGCTCTGCTTTCTTATAGATTATTCTTATTTCCTCATGTGGACAAGTTTGTCGACATTAACGCTATCAGGATTTTCATGATTGGGAACCCGGTTCCTACACTGTTGGGTGATGCTTATTACTCTGTTCATCTTCGGAGTTCTTATCATGGGGGAATGATTATCTGTTGCACGCCTTTGTTGTACCGATGGTTCATCTCTCATATGCCTCAGTCTGATGCTTTTTGGGATGTCAAGAAGGAACCCCATTGAGCTCCTAAATCATGGAACTTATTCACTCGGATATTGATTGGTATCATCGAGCTTATCAAGATGTGGAGATTATTGATAGTTGTGGTAGTTTCCCCAATGTGCCTTTTCTTGGTACAAAGGGAGGAATTAACTATAACCATGTTCTTGCATGGCGACAGCTTGGTTATCCGATGAGGGATAAACCGAACAGTATTCATTTGAGTAGTTTCTTTCTAAAGGAAGGAGAAGACCATAGGGAAGCTAGGGAGCAGATTGCAAAGGCCTGGCGTCACATTCATAAGAAGAGTAGGAAGGATTTGGGACCTAGAGGTGCTGTTTCTTTGGAGCCATATCTTCAGTGGATCCGATCGAGAGCTATTCAGTTGAAGATGCCGTATACTCGGGAGACACCCATGTCTGATTTGTTTGTAAAGACCACTCCTCCTTTGTTAGATGATCTAGAAGAATTGTAGCTTTCTTTGGTTAGGATGCAACAGGAAAGGGATGCTTGGAAGAACAAGTTCCAGACTTTAGAGAGTTTCTATAAAGCAGACTTGAAGGAGAAAGATGATTTGATCGAGATCCTTGAGAGTCGAGCGGTAGAGTCTATGGAGAGGAAAGGGGATTTATTTCCTCCTAAGCCTCAAACAGGTACTGATTACTCACTTCCTGCTTTAGATGATTGGAAGGAAGTAGCCATCAGGCATGTGGAAGAAAACCAGAGGTTGAGGGCTCAGATTGCCAGGCTCATAGGGAAGCGCCAGCGTACAGATTGATCTTCATCAGTTCTTTTTCTCAAGATTTTTAGATTGTATTTTCATCTTGTACTTGGGATCATTGAAACTTGTAATCCATTTTGGAGTTATTATAATAAAATTTTCAGTATTTCAAATGCGTTATTATTTTAATGTTTGCAATATGTCTATAAACGTTAAATCCCTTGAAATATTAAATAATAAAGTGAAAACAATCATATGCATTGCATATCATGCATCATATTGCACATATTTCTTGCATATCCAAGTGCCTTACCCAGCTTTTTACTTTGTTCAGCAAACTGACTCATCACTACAACACTCAGACTAATTTCAAAAAGAAAATGGACAATTTGGAACAGGAGAATCGCGAGCTACGCGAAGAAGTTTCTGCTTTGAAGGCTGGCTTGACCAACTTGACTACTCTGATGGAAGCTCTGGTGGTTTCTCAGAATCAGCCACCGAGTGTTCAACCTCAACCAACAAGGGCAAATACTGAAGTTCCTACTGTTCCTATATCCGCTACTCCGACTGTTGTTCAAAACCGTATGCCTCAGGGTTATCCGTGGGGAATGCCAGAGAATTTTGCACCTGAAGGTTTCAATTTGGGCCCCTAAGATGCTCCATTGGTTCAAAATGTTGTTACTCCAGCACCTCCTGTGGTGTATATTGTTCCTGCTGCACCTCCTTCGATGAATTTGGTTCTGTTTGTTAAAGAAGATATGTGTTGTCCTTTCCCTCCGCCGAGTGAAGACTTGGGTCTTTATGACAAAATGGATGATTTCCAAGAGCAGTTTGATAGAATGCAAAGAGAGATGAAGGCTCTTAGGGGAAAAGAGCTATTTGGGCAGAATGTAAATGAACTGTGTTTGGTTTCGAATGTCAAAGTGCCTGCTAAGTTCAAGGTCCCGGAATTTGAGAAGTACAAGGGCAACACTTGCCCTCGTGCTCATTTGGTGATGTACGTAAGGAGAATGTCTACCCACACCGATGATCAGCATCTGGTGATTCACTTTTTCCAGGATAGTCTGACCGGCGCAACGTTGAAGTGGTACATGAGTTTAGACAGCGCCAACATCCATACTTTTAATGATTTGGGAGAAGCATTCATTAAACAATACAAGTACAATGTGGACATGGCGCCCGATCGTGACCAGCTTAGGGACATGGTTCAGAAAGACAGAGAATCATTCAAAGAGTATGCACAGAGATGGCGCGAAGTGGCTGCACAAGTGATTCCTCCCATGGAGGAGAAGGAAATGACTAAAAAATTTCTGAAAATGCTAGGCGCTTTCTACTACTAAAGAATGGTAGCAAGTGCCCCAAGTGATTTTAGAGATGGTAGGAATGGGTGTCCGCCTAGAAGAGGCAGTAAGAGAAGGCCGTTTGACAAAGGGTGAAGGATCTAGAGGTGTGAAAAAGCCAGCTTATGGGTTTACAAAGAAGAAAGAAGGGGATACAAATGTTGTCATACAAGACAGGAGAGTGAATGTACCTAGAAGGAATTATCAGCGTCACCAGCAAGTTGCCTCGGTGACTCCTGTTATGAATGTCGCTTCGACTACCGTTGCTTATCAAAGACAGTCCCAACAAGGGAACTAAGGGAATAATCAGAGGAGGGAGAACTACGACCCTATTCCCATGAGCTATGCAGAGCTACTACCAATATTGATTCAGAAGAAGTTGGTCCAGACGCGACCACCTCCAGATGTACCATCACCATTGCCTTGGTATTACAAAGCAGACCAGACGTGTGCCTTTCATTAGGGAGCACCAGGGTATAGTGTTGAGAACTGTTATCCTTTGAGGACTGAAGTGCAGAGGTTGGTGAAGTCTGGAATTTTATCTTTCAAAGACATGGGACCTAATGTGAAAGACAGTCCTCTACCCAAGCACGGGGGAGTGAATGCTATGAATATGGTGGCCGGTTCTCCAGGTGACTTCCGGATTTTTGACATTAATCTAGTTAGAGGGGATTTGGTGAAGATGCACGCAGACCTCTGTGAATTCAGTTATTATACGCATGACAACGTCGGTTGTGCTATTTGCAGTACAAACATACAGGGTTGCGAGAAGATAAAGGCTGATTTACAAGAGATGATGGATGAAGGTTTAATCCATATAATCAAGCCTAGAGCAGAATATGAAGAAGAAGTGAATATGGTTTCTGGATGTTCGGGTGAATTCAGAATTTTTGATGTGGAGCATTTGAATGAGGATCTCGTGCGGTTGCATGCTACCTTCTGTCGTACTACTGGTCAGGTGGAACACCAATATGGATCTTACGTAGTTTGCTATCGAGACCCCCGAGGATGTTCTATTATGAGAGAGGGTGTTCAATTGCTGTTAGACAATGGAACTATCAAGATCACAGGTCAGAGGGATGATTATCACGATATTGATATGGTTGAAGTTTGTTTGATGGAAGAAGAGTCAGAGGAAGAGTATGCCTCTGCAGATGAGTATTTCTCTTCAGACGAAGATTTGTTTTCCAGAAATGACTTTTTGATGGATGATTGTATTGAGGAGGGGGTGAATGTTATTGTACCTTGTTTTCATGCACCCGCTCATCTTGAGGTGGAGTACCATAGCAAACCAGTTGTTACCCCATTGGTAATTAGTCTTCCAGGTCTTGTTCCCTATGAATCAGATAAGGTCGTGCCTTACAAATACAATGCTACAATCTTAGAAGACAGGGAAGAGATTCCCATCCAGCCAATGCCAGATGTTGGAAATATAGCTGATAATAGCAGGGTGACCCATAATGGTCGTGTGTTTGTGCCGGTTGTTGAAAAGATGTTATTGCTGGAAAGAAAATTGCTGAGGACGATGAGCCTAAGAAGGTTGCATGAGAGACTAGTGAAGCTACATTAGAGAAAGAAGTGGATGATATCTTGAAGATAATTAAGATGAGCGACTATAGAATTGTAGATCAGCTATTGCATACTCCTTCAAAGATATCCATCCTAGCTTTATTAATGAATTCCTCTGCTCATAGAGAATCACTAATGAGAGTACTAGACCAGGCTTTTGTGGAGAATGACATGCTGTTAGATCAGTTCAGCAACGTAATTGGAAACATTATGTCATGTAACAACTTGAGTTTCTGCGATGATGAGTTACCAGATGAAGGGAGGAATCACAACCTGGCCCTCCACATAAATATGAACTGCAAGAATGACTCGCTATCCAATGTGCTAATTGATAACGGATCCGCGTTGAATGTTATACTGAGAAGTACCCTCATGAAGTTAAAGTATCAGGGAACACCTATGCGCCCGAGTGGCATCATTGTGAAGGCTTTTGATGGGTCGAGGAAATATGTCATTGGTGAAGTGGACTTACTCATCCATATAGGACCACATTTATTCTTGATAACCTTCCAGGTTATGGACATTATTCCCGCGTATAGTTGTTTGCTAGGACGACCATGGATACACGAAGCAGGGGCTGTCACTTCAACTTCTGCATCATAAGCTAAAATTTGTGCGTGAAGGGAAGGTAGTGATCATAAATGGGGAGCAGGCGTTGTTGTTATCCCATCTATCCTCTTTCAGTATTGTAGAAGCGGATGAGGCTGCTGTTGGAACCCAGTTCCAAGCCCTATCCATTGACAACATAAGGAAGAATGAGAATTATGTGGTTTCCCTGAAGGACGCGCAGCAGGTTGTGTACAATGGTAATAATGTAGTTTGGGGACGACTTGTGGATCCACCCGTGAACAAAAACAGAGCTGGTTTGGGTTTCTCTTCGAGGAATGGCAAAGGTGAAAGTTTGAAATCAAAGTCTTCTGTGAACAGTTATCATGATGTTTTCCGCAGCAGAGGCTACCTCCATCCAATTTGTTATGGGATTAATGTTGTTGAAGAGGATGAAGCAGAGCAGGAAGTACCGAATTATGTGACGCATGGAGTCCGAGTTCAGAGCTGGGTCACCATTGATGTTCCTTCTTGCATACATGTTTCAAAGTAATTTGTTTTGTTAATCTGTTTCTTTCTTTTGAAAAGCTTTCACTCTGCCCAAGGTGGAAGTATTAATGTTGTAGGGCTTATCTGTTTGCTATAATTATTAAGATTATTAATAAAAGTTGTCTTTGCTTCCAAATTATGTCTTTTATTTTCTGCTTTTTCCTGGGAAATGGTAATAAAAAAAAACCTTTCAAAATAAGTAATAACTGAAAATTAATATGCATGATCACTTGTTATATGTGTCAGTTTCTAAAAGCAATCATAAATCACATGTGCAGATTAATTAAAAAACCCGTTGAATACAATGACCCTACACCCTCTCCCAACTTTGATTGTCCTGTGTTTGGGGCTAAAGAAGAAGATTATGATGAGATTCCAGAAGAGGTCTCACGGTTGCTTGAGCACGAGAAAAATACCATTCAGCCATATAAAAAGCCTTTGGAAGTGGACAATTTGGGTTCAGAAGAAGATCCAAAGGAAGTCAAGATTGGAGCGTTGTTGCATCCTGATGTAAAAAGCAGGTTGATTGAGTTGTTGAAAGAGTATCTGGATATTTTCGCTTGGACTTATCAAGATATGTCTGGTCTAGATACAGACATTGTCGAGCATCGTTTGCCGTTGAAGCCAAAGTGTCCGCCAGTTAAGCAAAAGTTGAGAAGAACCCACCCGGATATGGCAGCAAAGATCAAAGAGGAGGTCCTAAAGCAGGTTAATGTTGGTTTTCTTGTGACGTCGGTGTATCCTCAATGGATTTCCAATATTGTCCCAGTACTGAAAAAAGACGGAAAGGTCCGCATGTACGTAGATTACAGAGATCTAAATAAAGCTAGTCCAAAAGATGATTTTCCATTGCCTCACATTGACATGTTATTGGATAGCACAAAAAAATTCAAAGTATCCCCGTTCATGGACGGATTTTCCGGGTATAATCAAATAAGAATGGCTCCAGAGGACATGGAAAAAACAACGTTTATCACACCCTGGGGAACATTCTGTTATAAAGTGATGTCCTTCGGGTTGAAGAACACTGGTGCAACGTACCAGAGGGTTATGACAACCATATTCCATGATCTGATGCACAAAGAAATTGAAGTATATGTTGATGATATGATTTCCAAATCCCAAACTGAAGAAGGGCATATAGAAGATTTGTTGAAGTTGTTTCAGCGTTTGAGGAAATATCGTCTTCGCTTGAATCCAAATAAATGCACCTTCGAAGTTAGATCGGGGAAATTGTTGGGTTTTATTGTTAGCCAGAAAGGAATTAAAGTTGACCCCGATAAAGTCAAAGCAATTCAAGAAATGCCGGCACCAAGAACTGAAAAGCAGGTCAGGGGTTTCCTCGGGCATTTGAATTATATCTCCAGGTTTATTTCCCACATGACTGCAACGTGTGAACCGATCTTTAAGTTGTTAAAGAAAGATCAAGGTTGTGTATGGACGGATGACTGCCAAAGGGCATTTGAAAGTATTAAAGAGTATCTGCTTGAACCTCCTATCTTGCTCCCTCCCATAGAAGGAAGACCGTTGATTATGTATCTAACAGTGTTAGATAAATCCATGGGTTGTATTCTGGGACAACAGGATGAAACAGGAAAGAAAGAGTTTGCCATTTATTATCTCAGCAAGAAGTTCACTGATTGTAAGTCGCGGTATTCTATGCTAGAAAAAACATGTTGTGCTTTGGCCTGGGCGGCAAAGCGTTTGCGGCAGTATATGTTGAATCATACCACTTGGTTGATCTCCAAATTGGATCCAATCAAGTATATTTTTGAAAAGCCTGCTCTTACTGGGAGAATTTCCCGCTGGCAGATGTTGTTATCTGAATATGATATCGATTACCACACTCAAAAAGCTATTAAAAGTAGTGTGTTGGCAGATTACCTTGCTCATCAGCCGGTGGAAGATCATCAGTCTGCAGAATATGAATTCACCGATGAAGATGTGATGTTCTTGAAAGTGAAAGATTATGATGAACCATTTGCCTGAGGAGGGCCCCGACCCTGAATCTCGTTGGACTGTGATATTTGATGGAGTTGTGAATGATTATGGTAAAGGAATCAGTGTTGTGATCGTCACTCCTCATGGATCGCATATTCCTTTTACCGCAAGGTTAACATTCTATTGCACTAATAATATGGAAGAATATGAAGCTTGCATCATGGGTCTTGAGGAAGCTATTGATCTCAGAATCAAGATTCTAGATGTAGATGGCGATTCAGCTTTGGTAATAAATCAGATTAAAGGAGAATGGGATACTCGTCACCCTGGCTTGATCCCTTACAAAATTATGCTAGAATATTACTACCCTTCTTCAATAAAGTTGAATTCTATCACATTCCTAGGGATGAGAATCAAATGGCGGATGCTCTGGAAACTTTGGCTTCCATGTACAAAGTGAATACTTGGAATGATATACCCTGAATTACAGTTCGACGGCTGGATAGGCCCGCTCATGTGTTTGCGACAGAGGAGGTAACAAATAAAAAACCTTGGTATTATGATATCAAGCATTTTCTTCAGACTCAGGAATATCCGATTGATGCGTCAAGGAAAGATAGAAAGACACTAAGAAGATTGGCAGGCAGTTTCTTCCTCAATGAAAATGTGTTATACAAGAGAAATTATGACATGGTCTTGCTCATATGCGTGGATAGACACGAAGCAGACATGTTGATGCATGAGATCCGTGAAGGTTCATTTGGCACTCATGCTAACGAACATTAGATGGCTAAAAAGATGCTAAGAGAAGGTTGTTATTGGTTGACAATGGAATATGATTGTTACAAATTTGCAGAGAAATGCCATAAATGCCAGATTTATGCAGATAAGATCCATGTGCCTCCGACACTTCTCAATGTGATTTCCTCCCCATGGCCTTTCTCTATATGGGGTATTGACATGATCGGGAAGATAGAACCAAGAGCTTCAAATGGACACCGTTTCATCTTGGCCGCAATTGACTACTTTACAAAATGGGTAGAGGCTGCTTCATATGCCAATGTTACCAAACAGGTGGTTGTGTGTTTCATCAAAAACAATCTTATATGCCGGTATGGTGTGCCGAGCGGAATCATCACTGACAATGGCTCGAATTCGAACAACAAGATGATGACAGAACTGTGTGAAGAATTCAAGATTGTTCATCACAATTCATCTCCATACAGGCCAAAGATGAATGGGGCTGTTGAAGCTGCTAATAAGAATATCAAGAGAATTATCCAGAAAATGGTTGTCACTTATAAAGATTGGCATGAAATGCTCCTTTTTTCTCTGCATGAATATAGAACATATGTTCGCACTTCAACAGGAGCAACCCCGTTCTCCCTAGTGTATGGAATGGAAGTTGTACTCCCTATTGAGGTAGAGATTCCCTCGTTGCGTGTGATAATGGAAACCAAGTTGACAGAGACTAAATGGGTCCAGAATAGGTTTGACCAATTGAATTTGATTGAAGAGAAGAGGATGGCAGCTTTATGTCATGGGCAATTATATCATAAAAGAATGAAGAAAGCATCTGATAAAAAGGTCAAACCTCGTGAATTCAGAGAAGGCGACCTCGTGCTCAGGAAGATCATGTCTTTCAACATTGATTCTAGGGGCAAGTGGACTCCCAATTTTGAAGGCACGTATGTTATCAAGAAAGCCTTCTCTGGTGGTGCATTAATTCTTGAAACTATGGATGGCGAGGAGTTCCCACGTCCCATGAATGCTGACGCAGTCAAGAAATGCTTCGCCTAAAGAAATAAAAGAACAGCTCGCTAAGTTGAAAACCCGAAAGGGAGGCTTAGGCAAAAAGGAGCGTCTCGGTAGGCAGAAAACCCGAAAGGGTAGTCTAGGAAAAAATTAGAGACATAAACGGAATAAATTTCCCGCTAAGTTGAAAACCCGCAAGGGCAGCTTAGGCAAAAGTTAGGGATTTTTTTTTTGGCAAGTAACTACGTCAGACAAGACTTGATCGTTGAAGCAACAATATTCTCGGATCCTCACCATACTTCAACAAAAGCTGCTGCTCAGGATTTCAAAAGTTGTTAGGGGGGATAGTGGTCATTGTATCTCAATGTATCTTTTCCATTATGTATTACCATTTCCCAAACTTTGTAATCATCCATGGAGTCTCACCATTCGCAGACTACCATTCTATTAATGAAATTCGAGCTTTTACCCAATTCTTTGTGTTATTATTTTTATTTAGCTTGCAAAGACTTCATTTATTACTAATAATAATTGTTAAAGCAAAAAGATTAAAAAAGAAAAATTAACTTTTCAAAAAAAGAGATCTTTACAATTCAATTTACTTTGGGATTTGTGATGAAACAATGACAACAAGAATGGTGATCCCAAGAATGAACAAACTCCGGTTGTTTTAAGAAGATTTACTCCCTTCATGAAGGTTTTCTCGGGACAATTTACTGGTATGCGCAATCTTTGTGCGTTTCTCAGATAGTTAAAGACGATATCAGTGGGTGCAAGGTACAGTATTGGGTTTGTGATCCCATTATCCCCAGTCAAGTCTTGGTTCGCTTTTGATTTTGGGTTCGCATGGTCAGAAGCCCCCGTCCTAGATTCCCCAGTGAAGTCTTCCCTCATTTAATGAAAGGTTTTATTCCCTTGGTGTGCTGAGATGTCGCTCTTTTTGCAATATTGGCACTAGTGTTGGCTTCTTGATTTCCCAGAAAGATTATCCCAGGGTGTATCTTGTTGGAATGAGTATTCATGATGAAAGTTTCAATTCGTAGTTTTTTCTCCAGGGAGGTAGGCTTGATTCCCCAGTGAGGTTTGGTCGTTTCAATGTCAGTCTTCTTTGTTTGAGGTTGGTCTTGCAATCTCCAGTAGGCATGTTGCTTTTGGAAAACTGTTTTCTCCGTTGAAACCGGAAGAAGGATGTTCTACCTCGGTATTTGTTTGATTTGGCTACATCCGGATTATGTTTCTCCTCAGTGAAGTTAGGACATGCAATAGGTTTGGTTTCCACAGTTGCTTTTACCTTTCTTGGATTGATCTTTCTTGTTGAAGCTTAGCCCGGTGTTGTTAGTACCTAAGGCGGTTTTGTTTGTTTGCACTGATCATGTATCCTTTTACCAGCATATGCACGATATCTCTCATACATTCATACATACATCATGCATAACTAAAAAATACCATTCATTAACATTGTGTTCTGATCTTCCTGCATCGCTCTTTGCTCAGTTGAATTTGGTTTTCCCTGTTGAGTTTATTTCTCAAAGGATGCATCTTCATTGGCCGTCTTGCTCTTGTGTACTTCTGAATTGGATTTGTGGTTGCATGACAATATTATTTACTTTGGATTTCTGAGAACTTTGAGTTTTGGTTTGTGCATTTATTTTGCACGGGAAGACTTTATCTCCTAAGCAGGAATATCGTGGCATTTCCCCGGGAAGTCATATTTCTATCCCCAGAAAGTCATTTCTCTTTGCGATTCCCCTTGACAATGAGTGGAAGTCTCTTTATTTAAGATAGCTTACATATTACCCTTTTCAGGAAGAGTGCCTTGGTTAAAGAAGAAGTTGAGACCCGTTCTAGGCAAAACACCATAATCTTGGGGAGACTTGATATATTTTCTCTTTCTACCTTCAGTGAACGTTGGTAGTACATCGGCAGTGAACGTCGGTGTTCCTTATCTTTTTGCTATCTTCAGTGAACGTGGATAGTTCATCGTCAGTGAACGGCGGTGGTATGATATATTCTCTCTTTCTACCTTCAGTGAATGTTGGTAGTACATCGGCAGTGAACGTCGGTGTTTCTTATCTTTTTGCTATCTTCAGTGAATGTTGATAGTTCATCGTCAGTGAACGGCGGTGGTATGATATATTTTCTCTTTCTACCTTCAATGAACATTGGTAGTACATCGGCAGTGAACGTCAGTGTTTCTTATCTTTTTGCTATCTTCAGTGAACATTGATAGTTCATCGTCAGTGAACGGCGGTGGTATGATATATTTTCTCTTTCTACCTTCAGTGAACGTTGGTAGTACATCGGCAGTGAACGTAGGTGTTTCTTATCTTTTTGCTATCTTCAGTGAACATTGATAGTTCATCATCAATGAACAGCGGTGGTATGATATATTTTCTCTTTCTACCTTCAGTGAACGTTGGTAGTACATCGGCAGTGAACGTCGGTGTTTCTTATCTTTTTACTATCTTCAGTGAACATTGATAGTTCATCGTCAGTGAATGGCGGTGGTATGATATATTTTCTCTTTCTACCTTCAGTGAACGTTGGTAGTACATCGGTAGTGAACGTCGGTGTTTCTTATCTTTTTTCTATCTTCAGTGAACGTTGATAGTTCATCGTCAGTGAACGGCGGTGGTATGATATATTTTATCTTTCTACCTTCAGTGAATGTTGGTAGTACATCGGCAGTGAACATCGGTGTTTCTTATCTTTTTGCTATCTTCAGTGAACATTGATAGTTCATCGTTAGTGAACGGCGGTGGCATGATATATTCTCTCTTTCTACCTTCAGTGAACGTTGGTAGACATCGGCAGTGAACGTCGATGCTTGTTATCCTCCTCTCTGATTTTGTTCTTGTAGTTCACCAGTGATTTATTTTCTTGGTGGGGTTGCTCCTTTATTTCTTCATTTTTTGTTGCATCCCCAATATTACTTTTGTCTCTTTGATTTTGTTCATATGCATTCATATGCATAAGCATTTGCATGGTATCTTAGGGCCAAAAATAGGGTTTGTTTTGTATTTAAGTATCTTCGATCACGTCGACACGAAGATTTTTAACCTTCGTATCTCCGGATAGAAGAAACCTAAATAAGGACAGTTGTTGTACCTCAATTTTTGCCCCTAAGATCCTTTCATCATACCATACTATTTCAATCACAACAAGATCATATTAGGGCTTTTTGTTCTTCTACCTATCTTTAGCCTTGCTCTTTGAGTAGTTACCAAGCACCTTGACTTGTTTTCTTTTGTTATCATGGATATTTTGCTTTGATTTTCTATCTAATTAACAAAATACAATATTTGTTTGTCTTACTTGTTAATAATGTAGGTAAAGGCAATGAGGTTTAGCAAGTTGCATCATGGGTTCATGAGTTTATTTCTATGCCCTAGTCAATAGCTTGAGAAATTCAAACCTCACCATTGAATTTGTTTTGGAAGAATTGGTATGGAAGTGGTTTTGGTGCCCATGAGTCCTCATCATCATCCTCAACAATTTCTATTCACAAAGGAAGAATATTGGCACAAAAGTTTGTTCAAACTTGGCAACGTTCCACAAAGCTTTCTCTTGATCTAGAGGCTAGGGTTTTGGACTTCAAAGGAGCATATATTGCTCATCTTTTGGTATTTTTGAGTGATTCCAAAAACATCCTTCTCTTTAAAGAGTTACCAACAAATCACTTCAAAAGTTCCAGGAGTTTTCATGTGGAAGGAACTTGGTGAAGAAGAAAGATTACAAGTCACCCAGATGAATCCCCAATTCTCCCTTTGTGAATTCAAATGGTCATAACTTGGTCAATTTTTATCACCTTGAGCGCATTATTTTTTCATGATAATATTAAAGATGTTTACTTCATGCTTTCTTTTATGTACAAAGTGAGAAAATGGATGGAAGTTGCCTTAAGAATGCAAAAGATTATAGGTCATTTCATGATTTTTGGCCAACTTCAACAAGTCATAACTTGCTCAATTTTTGGAGATTTTGAGTGGTTTAAATTGCAAAATGTCATTCAAGAGGTCTATTTCATTCCATATTTTTTGGTCAAGAGCGAAATCTAAGTGGAAGGCCATGTTTGGATGCAAAAGATTATAGGTCATTTTTAAAGAAGAATTTGAAATATTTCTAAGTATGGAAAGTCAACTCTTTTTCTTCAACTTTGACTCCATGTAACTTTCAGCTCAAGCATCCATTTGATTCCATTCTTTTTCCATTTCAAATATTGTAACCTCATCTTTTCAAAGCATCAAGAATTATGCCTTAAGACCCCTTGAGGTGAAAATGCCATGGATTTGAATTTGGTAGTTTGAAACTGAATTTTGCACAAAGTCAGAATTTTGAAATCTTTGTTTTGGCTTCTAATCACAAGATTTCCACGCGTTTTTGTTTCTAATCATGTTTAGCAACTTGCCAGAAGTGATTAGCATCATGAAACACACGATTTGGCTGAGTTTTGATCAAGTTTTAGTCACACTTTCTTCATGATACAAACCCACACGAATTCCCTCCAAAACGTATCATTTGATATTCCTTTTTATCCCATTTGCTTCCCTATAAATAGAGGGTCATCCCCCATTTAATTTCCCAAGCTTAGATAGCCAGAATTACCCTGCCAAACTTGCTTCACAACTCAGAATTCAGCAACTTCGAATTCTATTCTCAAGCCTTTTTCAATCCAATTTTTCCATCAATTCACCTTCCTTAATCTTCCCTGAAGCTAACCATATAATTACATTCAAGAATCGTGCCCTATATTGCTCCATAGAAGTCCAGTTTCAGAGCTCTGTGACTCAACTTCAATAGGTAGATTCCTTCATCAATTCTTCAAAACTCTTATATCATTGTGTTGCTCCATTTGTCCTGGTTCTAGTCGCAACACTTACAGTTCACTGGAAACACATTTTGACCATGAATTTTCAAATCCCTTTTCAAAACTTTCTTTCCAAATTGCTTGAGCTACAGTTTATATAAATTTGGCGCGAGGGTGTGGTTGTCTTCGTCTTGAAGAGAAGAAGTGAATGGCATAGGTATGAGCTTCTGATTTTACAGTTTGAGAGACCTGCAATTCGTGATGGCTGGAGGTTGAAGATGACCAATGTGTTATCTTCTAACCAATGAAAGCGTGTCATTTGTTATTTTCAAATTCTGATTTTATTATTGATTTTATACATTATTTATTAAAGACCATGATATGCACAGCGCGCCAGATCCCTTGGATTTGATTACTAACGCGTTTTGACTTTCATCCAATGGTCCACATCTTTTACTTTTATTTTCTTTTTCTGATTTTTATTTTTTAATTGTTTTAAATTTCAAAAAATCATAGAAAAATCATTTTTAGTCCAAAAAATCTGAAAAAATTATGAAAAATATTTTTGATTATTCTCTTTCTGACTTTTATTTTTTCACAATTTAATTTTGTGTTTTGGTATTTTTAATAATTTTTGCACTTATTTGATTTGTTTAAAATGTTTAAAAATAGTTTTACACATTTTTAAATTCTGAAAAAAATTATGGAATGATCCAATGATATTGTGACAAATATTAGTGACCTTTATTTTTGTTTCTGACTTTACTATTTTTTACTATTTTTGTTTATTTTACCCATTTATTTTAATTTTTAAAAATAGTTCCTGACTTTTAAAAATTCCCAAAAAATTTGTAAAATTACTTGCTCTTTTCTGATTTTTCTATGGTCTTATTTCTCATTTCTTGATTAATTTGAATATAATTGACATTTTCCTCATTATTTTCCATTTTTTTAAACATTTTTAAACCCTTTAATGTATATATTAATTATATTATTATTTTGTGAATATTTTCTGGCTGTCTTAGGTTGATTTTTTGATCATGGATTTATTAACATCATTGGATCCATGGTGTTGAGTTTAACTCCACAAAAAATGGATGAAGGATTTTAATAATAGTTTGATTAAATAGTAATTCAAATGTGGTTTCTCTTTTTATCCTAATTCCTCTTCATCTCATCCCCTTCTCATTGCACTAAATGTTGTTGGAGCATGATCTCTATATCATGTCTCAAAACAAATGGTGCATAGATTGCTATTGATCGGCCTCAAAATAGGTGCGACTTTTATATAAGTCCACTTACGATTGCTTAACATAGCGCTAAATTTTGTCCAGATTCGAATAAATGATCATTCGTAGCCCAAACTTATGATCGCAAGTCCAAGTATGTTAATTTGATCTCTTTGATCCAATAACCTTGAGATTCATTGTGTGGAGGCTTTGGCTCTACCAATCCTCTAATGGATCTACAACACCTTTGGTCAACGCAGATCACTTAAACATCATTGATCATTAAATGGTACTTTTGAGAATTCTAAATGGATGATATATTTGACAAAAAGCAAATGCAACTTGTTGTGTGGAGGATTTGGTTCTACCAATCCTCTAATGAGTTCCAAATGCAAGTTTCAAGATGGTCATCCAACTAACCACTAATTATTGACTTATTTTATCTTATGCTTTTATTCTTTTATGCTTTATGCACTATTTATTTTTTAGCATTTTTTAATTCATGCCATTTTCATCTTTGCTCATTTGAGCATTTATATTCTTACTATTTTTACTTTGCTCAGTTGAGCTTTTCTTTTTCTTTTCCTAAGATACTTAATAATCAACTTAAACCCTAAAAAACTCTTAATGGTACTTGGACTATTTGGTTACTATCCTTGGAATTATGGAGCAGTGGAATTTTTCTTGGACTTAGGATTAGAAACCTTGGCCTATCTTGGAGATCTTTCGATCTTATCTGATTATTTTGTCTGGAGTTCTTGAGGTTTACCTTAAGACATTGGGCTGCTTGTTTGTTTTTTTGTGCAGGTTTTTGTGATTACATCTTTTGTTTGTAATCTGGAATTCACCCGTATACAGCTGTTACTCTGCCCAATTTTTGTGAAGACTTAATACACTTGAAGAGGTCTAGCATCTTTGCTTGCTTGGTTTCAATACAAAGAATGAGAATTCTATCTTGACTCATAATGTCAAGCATTGGCTTCTTGTTGGTTAGATGATTCTTCTCCTTAGTTTTTACCTTATGCTTTAGGATAGTCTCTTCTTCTCCTCCCATCTTCTTTAATTTCAAAAATCTTCTCCCTCCTTTTGAAAACTCTTCTTGTTTCTAAACTTGAACCACTTTCATAATAAACTTGGACTTATGTCCATGCATTTTCAAAAATATTTTCATAAATAAACTTCAATCAATTTAATAATACATTGACATTTTTTGTGAGAAGACTAAAAGTCAATCAATCTCATTTAAAACCAGTTTGCCACTTTGGCTTTTTTATCTTTAAACTTTTCTCAAAAGATTAGACTCTTGTCAATCCTTATAGTGATGCAAACAACTATACTTCTACAATATGTAGTGAAGTGAGATATTTTCCACTTGGGTGTTTAGTGAGGCATTGTTGATTTTAAAATCCAAGTCATATCCTCCACTTTGAGATGATGCAAATTCTCCTTCCTCATGTTTATGGGTAATAAGTATGTTTTCCACACGGACAATGACGATGATGTCTTATCTCATAAAATTAACCAACACACTTGTGTTTTAAAATTTTTTAAAAGAGGAACTACGTATACCCTGATCCCCTATTGCACGAAAGGTGGTACGTAGGCATTAAAGGTTCGCAACCGCGGAGGGTGCAAAAATCATAAAAAATATACTTCTCTTCTCACCTTCACCATCCATTTTATACATAACACATTTTTATAGCCAAAATATACAGATTTTACAAAGAGGTTCCTGTGGAGTACCATAGATGTTTAGGGTGCTAATACCTTCCCTTTGCATAACCAACCCCCTTACCTTGAATTTTCCCCCCTTTTTTTTGGGTTATTCGCTCTTTTCCCATTCCTTTGGAAACAATAAAGCGCGGTGGCGATTTTTTATTTTTGATTTGTATAAGGTCTAGTCAATCCAATGGCTTAGTCTTGAACATTTCTACCGCTACACCCGGTTACTATTGCTATAACAGGTTGAGCCAACTAAAACTTCAAGAGGGTACTTACCTACAAATTCCATGCAAGCCTGAACCTAAGGCTACTTGTGTGATTTGTTTGCTTTCATTATCTAACAACTTGAACTCCTTACAGGGTTTTGTTTGTATTCATTATCTAATAATGTGAGTTCTTTGCAGGACTTGTTTATAGTCATTATACAATAACCTGGACTTCTTGCAAGACTCACTTGTCTTCATCACCTTACACTTTTGCTTAGTTCATAGCATACACATAATGGCATCATGCCATAACATTTCGTTAACCATTTCAAGGATCTCTAGGGCATGTGATGCAGGTTATGATGAACCAAACGTCTAGCAAGGGGCAAGGGGATTTATTTTCCTCTAGCCAACACCATCAAAGCACGATAACTTGAGTCATAGGCTATGACCCACTCGACATGGTGAGCTTGATTCTTGTAGAAGGACATTCAACAATACGAAGTTCTTCCATCAAAGATGCAATCAAAATTCAAAAATTTTCTTGTGTTTACCCCACGAGATCCTTGAAAACATTGCATGCATGTTATTACATAACAAGTATTCTCAAGACATGTTTCTCATTTTCTCTCTGTTTATTTCAGCAAGGAAGATGTCTCTCGAACAGAATAGAGATATCCAAACTCAAGATGCTCATTTCAAGGAAATGTTCCTGAATCTATCCAAGGGGCAAGAAGAATTGAAAGCACTCCTCGCTGGGAACATGGCCAAGAAAAATCCTAAAGATAACCAGGATGACCAGGTGGAACAACTGCAAGTTGATATGGAAAGGATAAGAATCCAAATGAGTAGTTAGATGGCTCTTATTCAAAATTTAGCTCGCGGACAAGAAGAGTTAAGAATCCTCATCAGTGAACTTCGAAAGATACGGTCGTCTGGGGAAAACTGCTAGGATTTGAGGCCTAATCAACAATCAATCTCTCTTGTAAGACGGGGAATCGGGTGACATGTTCATGCGGGAACATGTTGAAAATAAAATCAGGAGCGGTGAAATTTAGGGGACTGCATCTTCAAGTACTTAAAAGATATCATACAATGGAAAGAAGGAGTCCAGTACCGTGTACGACCAGAAGAGTCGTAATAAGAGTGATCTCAACCAATCTGTGAGGGAAGTGCGGATCTCTAATCCAGCACTGGTGTAACAACAATGACAAGGCAATCACCGTAAGCAGGACGCGCCCAAAAGGAAATTCACCAAAATCAATATGTCCTCAGCTCAAGTATTGTAACACATGTTGAAGATGGAGTTGATAACATTGAAGGATCCTCCTCAGAATCCCAACACCGCCTTTCCTCAGCACAACCCTAATGTGAGATGCACTTATCATTCCAATAGTTCGGGGCATGACACTAATATCTGTTGGACATTGAAAAATAAGATTCAGAACTTGATTGACAGAGGGCTGTTGGAGTTTACACAAGATGGTAGGACTGAATTCTTCTGCCATCCCTCAAAGGCACACCATCTGAAGTGACAAGTTCAGACAAAGAGGATTTTTGTTCATTAGAATTTTCAAATTGTAATTTCTTTTGTTTGAACACTTATTTCATGTCAAACTTTGTTATTCCATTAATGCATTGCACACGTTTGTCTTGAATTAATCCATTCGTTGTCACTATATTGAAACTATGCTTTTACTTCCTTTTTGTGATATCCAACTCTCGATTAAAAGTTGTAAGCCTTTAGAGGGAGGATGACGAAAAAGATACCATAATCTCTACAATATGCTTTTGAACAGACCTGGCTGACGATGTACGAGCGTTGTTTCAAATCCTAAACAGTGGAGTTATAAGGAAGATAATCCCTAGTCAACCCCTTTATGCCTAAGAAGTAGGAGTTTTCTTTTTCACACAAATTGAAACCTTTAATCATAACCTGGGGCAGGGTAGTATCTCAGTTAATTCAATGGTGCATTCAAACACAAGCTTTACCCCCGTACATGATGAGTAGTGTCGAAGATACCCTTCTAAATCACTAAAACAGACAGTCATTATCTCTCAAAAGAAAAGCCCGCTAAGTCAAAACCTATGAAGGAGACTTAAGAAAAAACTAGGGTATCCCGCTGACTATAATCACAAGAAACAGTTCAGGCAAAAGGTAGGGATAATAAAATATAAAAAAAGAGGTTGCTACAAATCCTCAACAAAAAGAAAATATTACAAAAAATGACTGCCTCCTCAAAATAAACTTCAGTATCCGAACCATCACCAGAATATCAGGGCAAAAATTCCAGGCTCAATTAAGATTTAAAACGCATAATTAACTGAGTATAGGACTGAAGAACATCACGAAGAACAGGTTGAATACAAATAAAGTTTGATCATTTATCCTTTGTTTCTTAAATCGTGAACTAGGCCACGCTACAACCCTTAAAAGTCCTAGCTGAAGCATGGGTTAGTTCGAAAGCATACTGTTACAAAAATGTATCCTAACTCCTGTAAGGCTTGCTATAAATTCTGGGTTGATATCACATTCTTACAGTTTTTTATACTAAAAATGAACTTTTAAAACTTCAAGATAGACATAAGCTTTGCATTTTTTAAATGTCATTGTTTGCATTGACTAATTGTTAGACATCAGAGAAATTCACACGACGGGTATTCAATGAATGAAAATCCTCTCAATGAACAGAATCACCTCAGATGGAAAGACATTTCCAATAACAGGCCTTTCATAATCAAGGGGCATGACATGGTGTCTAACTGATCTGGGGCAGTCAAGTCAAGATTCAAGGAATCTCTCAAAAGTGCCGAATAACCAGGGGAAGACCTCCGTCTGAATCGCTTGGGGAATTGGACATGAATTCCAGCAAAGGATCACGTACAATCGAGAAAACATTTTTCTGGTAGTGCTACAACACTTACTACTATAAACAGTGATAATTCTCTGCACCCTGTGAACGCGGACATAGTCGGAAAATACTACGCATGAAAAAAAGACCCGCTAGGTTGACTGGCTTAGGAAAAAATAAGGGAATTTCAGTGAACCAAAAGAGTCCGGGGAAAAATTAGGGGTATATAAATAAAATGATACACCCGGCAAGTCGAAAACCTGAAAGGGAGGCTTGGGCAAAAAAGGGTATCTCAGTGGACTAAAAATCTGAAAGGACAGTCCAGACAAAAGTTAGGGATTAAAGCGTACGACTATGTCCTGTCATCTCGTCACTTGTCTATCAGTAGAAGACTTATTACCATGAT
This sequence comes from Vicia faba, assembly GCA_948472305.1. Taxonomy (NCBI): domain Eukaryota; kingdom Viridiplantae; phylum Streptophyta; class Magnoliopsida; order Fabales; family Fabaceae; genus Vicia; species Vicia faba. The sequence continues at coordinate 794,303,764 of OX451740.1, read as the reverse complement.
CAGCATTCACCAAAGGCTTTAGAAGTTGAGATATGTTCAAGTCTCCGCGAATCCCCATAGAGCCACTTCCATGAGATTATCCCCACATGGTGATCTTCGCAAAGTTCATACATTCCCCACAATCTTCCCAGAAGATCACTCTAGCAGATACAGGAGTGCAGACTTCCTCCCAGTAGTATTGCTTATCTACAGGATCCCAATTATTACAGTTTATTGAAATTCTTCTCCCCAGCTGAGTTTTCAAAACTATAAAAAACCCTGCAGATTACTTCTCTCCAGCAAAGCTCATTCCCATCAACAAGTTTACTTCCCAGCGGACTCCAGATGTCTGCCAATAGGGTTTATTTCCCCAACAGAGTTTATTTCCCCAATGATGTCCAATTTCCCCAACTTAAGTCTTTTCCTCATATGGCCATGAGTCACCAGTAAAAACTCCCTTCCCCTAGTGAAGTCTTCACCATCCTCAGAGAGTCGCTACTAAATCTAAAATCGAATCAGATGACAGTCAACTTTGTCTTTCTCAGACGTGCCAGAAAGTTATCCATCGATGTTAACCCCAATCAGGGTATACAAGGAATTATAACTCCCCAATAGAGAGAAAAAACCAAAGTTTGGACCTCTTCTTCCCCAAGCAGGAGTAAACACTCTCTAGCAAAGTTCCCTCAGAGAACAGAAATCAATGTTCCCAACGGAGTTTCCTCAAACAATAAATAAGAATCCCCGGCGAATTTAACTTCAACAAATAATGAGGAACTACATTCTTCATCTCCAACAGAAGCCAAAGATTTGTTTTCCCCAGACAAAGATGTCGCTGAAGTTTACTAATGCACTTCATTAACATTACATATTCATACATTAGTTACCAAATGTCATATCATATGCATACGAAACGCATATGGCGCAATCTCATTTATTTTGAGAACACTATTACGCAATACATTTCATACATCATGACATTGCATACGGCTAACTCTTTACCTTTTCAGGAAAAGATCAATCAACAAGACCAACATCATCAACTATTGGTAGGACCAGACAGTCTTATCAAATAAAACATTTTCTAGCTTAGAATAAATCAACCAAACATTTTATTCTGATACTTCTTCCAGTGGACATTCTTATGGCTCAACTTAGATCGGGTGTAGATCTATTCTAATACTTCTTCCAGTTGAAGACATTTGCTAGCTCAGATTAAATCAACCAAAGATTTATTCTGATACTTCTTCCAGATAAAAAACAAGCATAAATATCAGCTGGCTCAGATTAAATAGACCAATGACTTATTCTGATACTTCTTCCAGTAGAACTTTTTTCTGGCTCAGATTAAATCGACCAATGATTTATTCTGATACTTCTTCCAGTTAAAGACAACAAAGTCCTCTTATGGATAATATTAAATCAACCAAAGATTTATTCTTATACTTCTTCCAGTTGAAGAGAGTCGTAGATAGTCGCTAGCTCAGATTAAATCGTACAATGATTTATTCTGATACTTCTTCTAGTAGACCTTTTTCTGGCTCAGATTAAATCGACCACGTATTTATTTCTGATACTGCTTCCAGTTAAAGACACAGAGACCTCTTCTGGATCAGATTAAATCAACCAAAGATTTATTCTGATACGTCTTCCAATTGAAGACAGTCGTAGATAGTCGCTGACTCAAATTAAATCGACCAATGATTTATTCTGATACTTCTTCCAGTAGACCTTTTTCTGGCTCAGATTAAATCGACCAAAGATTTATTCTGATACTTCTTCCAGCGGACCTTTTTCTGGCTCAGATTAAATAGACCAAATATTTATTCTGATACTTCTTCCAGTTAAAGACAAAGAGACATCTCCTGGCTCAGATTAAATCAAACAGATTTATTCTGATACTTCTTCCAGTCGAAGTCGAACATAAATATCCTCTGGCTCAGATTAAATCGACCAAAGATTTATTCTGATACTTCTTCCAGCAGACCTTTTTTTGGCTCAGATTAAATCGACTAAAGATTTATTCTGATACTTCTTCTAGTTAAAGACAGAGAGACCTCTTCTGGCTCAAATTAAATCGACCAAAGATTTATTCTGATATTTCTTCCAGTCAAATTCGGACATAAATATGTTATGGCTCAGATTAAATCGACCAAAGATTTATTCTGATACTTCTTCCAGCGGACATTTTTTTGGCTCAGATTAAATCGACCAAAGATTTATTCTGATACTTCTTCTAGTTAAAGACCAAGATACCTCTTCTGGCTCAGATTAAATTGACCAAAGATTTATTCTGATACTTCTTCCAGTTGAAGTCGGGCATAAAGAATCTTCTGGCTCAGACTAAATCGACCAAAGATTTACTCTGATACTTCTTCCAGCGGCCCTTTTCTGGTTCAGATTAAATCTACCAAAGATTTATTCTGATACTTCTTCCAATTAAAGACAAAGAGACCTCTTATGGATCAGATTAAATTAACCAAATATTTATTATGATACTTCTTCCAGTTGAAGTCGGGCATAAAGCATCTTTTAGCTCAGATTAAATCGACCAAAGATTTATTTTGATACTTCTTCCAGCGGACCTTTTTCTGGCTTAGATTAAATCGACGAAAGATTTATTCTGATACTTCTTCCAGATAAAGATAAAGAGAAATCTTCTGGCTCAGATTAAATCGACAAAAAATTTATTCTAATACTTCTTTTAGTCGAAGTTGGGCATAAAGTATCTTTTGGCTCAGATTAAATCGATCAAAGATTTATTCTGATACTTCTTCTAGCGGACCTTTTTCTAGCTCAGATTAAATCGACCAAAGATTTATTCTGATACTTCTTCCTGTTAAAGACAAAGAGTCCTCTTCTAGCTCAGATTAAATCAACCAAATATTTATTCTGATACTTATTTCAGTCGAAGTCGGGCATAAAGCATATTCTAGCTCAGATTAAATCGACCAAAGATTATTCTGATACTTCTTCCAGTGGACCTTTTTCATGCTCAGATTAAATCAACCAAAGATTTATTCTGATACTTCTTCCAGTTAAAGACAAAGAGACCTCTTTTGGATCAGATTAAATCGACCAAAGATTTATTTTGATACTTCTTCCAATCGAAGTCGGGCATAAAGCATCTTCTGTCTCAGATTTAACTAACCAAAGGTTTATTATGATACTTCTTCCAGCGGACCTTTTTCTGGCTCAGATTAAATCGACCGAAGATTTATTCTGATACTTCTTCCAGTTAAAGACAACAAAGACCTCTTCTGGCTCAGATTAAATCCACCAAAGATTTATTCTGATACTTCTTCCAGTTGAAGACGGTCATAGATAGTCGCTGGCTCAGATTAAATCAACCAGAGATTTATTATGATACTTCTTCCAGTTAAAGACAAATAGACCTCTTCTGATTTAGATTAAATCAACCAAAGATTTATTCTGATACTTCTTCCAGTTTGAAGTCAACGGTTACTCTGGATGGCATCTATAAGCCCATCTCCGACGACTCTATGTCATCTCTCTGAATGGCATCTTTTAAGCCCATTCAAGCATACCATCAACCGGCAACATTACTCCGTGCACTGGAAATCACAAATTTCTGGGCACTCTAGTGTTCAATCATCCTCCACCTTCAGATCACGAAAGAGAGACAAGTCAATCTAAATCCTCAGGTTTAAGAGAATTGAACAGGGGCAGATGTTGTACCCAAAATTTTTCCTTCTCATTTTATTCAAGATATACTCCTCGAGGTCCTTAAATGCTCAAGGTTGACCAAGAATTGACCAGGCAAATTCTCCTCCTAAGCAATGGATTTCCAACTAGGGTTTCACTTTTCACAAAGAAGTTTGGGTTTCAAAGGCCTCAAGTGATTTCCATGGTTCCTAATATGTCATCAAGAATGCTCATGCCAAGTTTTATGCCTTGCATCACAAGTTTGCTCAGTCAATGGCTCAAATGTTTGAAAATCAATTGTATTGGTCAAAAAGTCAACTATGGTCAACATACAATCAAACTTCAAGATTTTTGGTTAACACCAACATTTTGAAGTGATATTCATCATTTTATTAAGGGTTGACCATGATTCCTCAAGGAAAGCCCTCAGATCATCAAAAGTCAAGAATTGCCAAATTAGGGTTTCCTTATGAGAAGTCAACTGAACTTTGACCAGACATAACTTTCACATGATTCATCAACTTTTCCCTAACCAAAGCCCATTTTGAAGAAAATTCAATTCTCTACAACTTTTCTTTTGATATCAAGTTCAAAAAATGCTTCATTTGGAAGATATGATCTCATATATTATAAGTCATTTCCAAAAAGTTAACAAAAGACACTTTTTGTCAAGGCAACTTACATTAAGATAATATCTCCAAATGTAAAAATTATTAAAAGAGAAAGTATAGAGAACATCTTGAGATTTCCAAAAAGTCCAAGATCATCTCCAAAAGATGAAAAATGAGCATGTTATGGTTTGCACAAGTTGGGCAAATTTGTGAAAAATGCATGAAGTCAACTTTGAGCAAAATTGCATTTTTAGGTTAATGGACCTAACTTTTAGGGTTCAAACGTGTTTATGACATACCCAAGGACCTCTAAACCTAACCATACACTATTTTGATTTTGTTTTCTATTTATTTGAATTTTTATTCATTTAACTATGAATTAAATTAAATAAATTAAATAAAAACAAGAAAAATCATTACCTTGAAAGAGCTCTCAAAGTTCTCAAAATTGTCAAAAGTTGTGAAATTCGAAAACAAGTTTCCAGCTTCTCTCACTCAAAACCAGTGACTCCTTCATCTTTCTGAGACCTCTTGGAAGCGATCTATACCATTACTCAACCTCCCACGCGTCTCAGAACCTCTCCATATCATCCCTCCGATTTGGTAAAAATATGGTTTCGGATCTCTTTTGTTACGTAATTTAAATCATTTTTATGCATGCATTCTTATTATTATTAATATTATAAGCAATTCTAACGTATTACATTGAAGGTTGGATGCAGAAATAGAGATTTTCCATGTTTAGGGCACGATCCGAATTTAGGTTCGAACCAGATGATACAACAGTGATATGTTGAATCTAAGCTCGGATTTGAACTCAGAGGTTAATTTTATGTGGAATAGACCTTTTATCTGGATTTAAAACTCACAAAAATGCAGGTTTTGTTCTTGGCCTAGTCGGAGAAGACGACCAGAGTTTGACTCCAGTGTCTTTGATTTTCGTTGACTCCGGTGGGGGTCTGCGTGGCACAATAAAGCAGTACCATTGGCCTATTCGAATCAACAGCGCACACATTTTTTTTAAATTTTTAATAGTTTCTGACTGATTTTTGTATATATATTATTATTTGGTTATTTAAAACAACAAATGAGCAGGTGGTCTGGTGGTGAAGAGCGCGCGTACAAGTTTAGAAGACCTGGGTTCGATCCCAGATTTTTGCATTTTTTCCAACTTTCTCTTTTTTGCAGGTTTTTTGGACTTTGTGGTTTGGGCCTGGATCCAACAATTTCCTTGCACCCCCATTTATTTTTTTACAGCGCCTGGATTCTTGGTTCGGGCTTGAATAATTTGCCTTCTCACCCCCCATTTTCTTTTTTGCAGCGGCCCATCATTTTTTCTTTTTATTTTATTCTTTTCTTTAATAACTATTTTCTTTTTAATAAAAAATCATAAAATCAAATACAAAACAGATGTAAGATTTAATTGGTTAACTTTATTTTTATAATAAAAATTAATTAATTAAAATCATTTTTGAGTTTATTTTACAATTAAAATTTGTTAGAATTAGGTTTCTTTCTTTAATTTAATTTAAGTCATTTTCTCTAAAAATCATAAAACAATAAAAATACCTTTCTTTTATCACTTAGAAATTTTTTAGGTTTTTATTTCTCCATCCTTCTATTTTTCTTTCTTTCTTCCTCCCGCGCGCTTATTTACTTTTGCATTTTTTATTCTTTCATAATTATGTAACTGCAAAAGGATGTAATAACTTTAAAATTAGGACTTTACTTTTATTTCCCCGTTTTGGTTTGTAATTCCCCCTCCTCGAAGCCTTGTAATAGCGTAGATTTAAATTCCCGCATTTTTATTTTCGTACTGATATTAACTGTTAGATGAATGCTAATAAGATTGTATGATAAGACTAAAAGCAAACGCTAACAAAACTAACATCCAAAGATAAATAACTGAAACACAACACACTCGCACACGTGCACCTCTAAGGTACCTCCACTTGTTGCCTTCGAAAAATAGTCATGTCTCTCGAACGTGGGACACTTTAGCAAAGACCCTCGGTTAAAAAGATCGTAGTCCCTCGATGACCCTCTGATGCTGCCTTCGGTAAACGATCTAGTCCCTTACGATAAAATTGCTAAAGTACCCTAGGAGTTGCCTTTATGACTGTATGATGACCCTTGCCCGTCCCTCAAACATCCAACGATAGGGCTAGCTACTCACTAATAGTAGGATAACACTGTTTAAAGGAAAAGAGGAAAAGAACAAACCTTTCGAGTAGGTAGATAGCTCCTAGTTGTTTGCTCATAAAAATAATCAAAAAAACAATTTTTTTCACACATACACAAACTCTTTTCTAAATATTTTCAAAGACAAAAAACACTTTGTATACGTTCTCGCTGAAACGAGAAACACTACAAAGTTGGCCGCACTAAAGCGTATTTTCAAAATATCTTCAAAACACACTTACACAAAAAAAGAATTTTCAAAGTGAGCTAGCAACTAAGAGCCCGTAGATAACTACGGATGGAAATGGTGCTAACACCTTCCCTTTCCATAACCTACCCCATTACTCAGAAAATAATCTCAAAAGGTCTTTTCTGTTCTTTTCACCATTTTCTTTGTTGGATAAAAGAAAAATCGGTAGCGACTCTTGATAACCGCAACATTGTGATAAAACGCAAAACCAGTAAAAATCAGTTCTCCCACCGTATTATAGTCATTCACACAACTAATTTTTTATCTTATAGGTCACTATCATACAATATCTATTTTACTTTAATTAATTATTACCTTTATTTGAAGATAAAACTCTTATTTTTAAATGTCAAAATACATCATTTATCAAGTTTACCATTATATTTTGGGTAATCACATTACAAATATTTTGTTGTAATATTTTGATTTCATAATTTTTCCTTGTACTTTCTCAATTAAAATGAGTTTTTCATATATTTATCAAAATAAATTTTAATATTAATAATAATTTATTTATCTCACAATCACTATCAACACAATATTTATTTTAATTTAATCAATCATTATCTTAATTTAAGATATAAAATCTTTATTTTTAAATATTATTTTTTCTCCATCTCACTGTTCTTTTTTTTTTATTGTATTATTATATAGTATTATTAAATCTAAATGATTATTTCTCATTTTACAACTAAGTAAAATCATTTCAAAATTTACATTTCATATCATTAAAAAAAAAAATACTACACCATAAAAAAATTCACCCAGACGGGAGCATGGGTCTCCGACTAGTAACCATAAAAAATCAAAGATGTGTGGAATTGAAGGAGGATCTATAAATAGATCATTAGTGATACACTTTGCCAGAGACCAAAATCTTACAACAATCACTAATACAACATGCTTAAATCTTCTTAATACATTATTATATTACTTCTCAATCTTCTTTCCATATTCGACCCGTGATTCTCAACTTCAACTCCTGTTTATCGCCACCTGAAAAATAAAGGGCTTGATTTCTCTGAATTATAAGTCCATCTTGACTATCTCTAACTTTACTATGACTGTCGCGAATGCTCCGTGGAATTCCTTGCCATATAAGTTTGCGCCCGTTTGCACCGACTTCTAAACTGTAGCTGAACTTTTTCTCTTCATTGTCATCGCCCATGAACCGTAAGAAGGCCATGAAAACTGGAGCTGTGCCAAGCTGGAAAGCCTCAAAGTGCAAGCAGAAATGTCGCCCGTAACAATTGAAAACCTGAAAGCAAGAGAATTTGAAAATGCAAGCATAGATTTTGTTAGTCTTCTTAGGAGAATATAAGTTAGTTACAAAGGTGTGGTATTCAGAAGACAAAAACACTAACTTACGGTTAGCATCCATGTGGCATTTTCAACTTCATGTGGATTTGTTTTGACATATCGGTGATTGAAGGTGAATCCATCGTGCATGTCAACCTTGTGTTCGTCCTTGAGATGAGCAACGAGAGTTGGAATGTCACCCATCACAGAACACTCAGATCCGGCATAGGGGCAATTGTATGGTCGAAACCCGCAACTTTGCTCATGTTTAAGCTTAGCATAGTAAGGGAAAATATCATTACAACCTAGACTCTGATATCGGCAAGGAAGCTCCAAAGATTCGGCCACTTTCTCCAAAGCCAAACACCTTATATTCCCAAGATCATGATGACATGTTGGGCAGAGATTATGGACTTCAATCTTGCAACTCGAGCATAATGTATGGCCATTTGGACACTGAAACACACAATGCAGACATAAAGGAAATATTAAAATTTTGCCAGAATTACAACACGAATAGACGTTCGAAGAAAATCAAGAAGTTGCTAGAGCTTCACCTGGTGAATTGGAGGATACATCAAATTCTTGCAGACAGGGCAACCAAGTAAGTCGTGCACGCCATTCTTCGAACTAGTTCCGTTCCTTCCATTCAACCCAGCGCTAGTAGATTTTGTAAGTGTACTGTTAATCTTGGCCTCAGATTTAGCCTTTCCGGTCTCATAATCCGACGAAGACATCAGGTGAGACTCCAGAACTTCTTTGAAAATGCTGCCTCCAGGAGCCATTTCTGACCCAATCTAAAAGGTTTCTTTCCAATTTCCTAGGCACCGAGTTTATTTTTATGGCGTGCTACAAATGCTAAATACTAAAAGGGTCAGCACAGCGCATAAGAACCTTAGAAAGTAAAAGCTACTATTATCAAATTATGATACTCTTTAGTTCAAAATCGAACACACGCACACACAATAACTAACATTTACGATGTTCTATCAGTCAAAATTATACCTTATCAAGTTTCCCTAGAATAATTTAACACGAGTAAGCAACAATCACGCACAACAGTCTGTGGCCAACACTTATCATGTAATCGACGACTATTCTTGGTGATGATCACCAAGATTCAAGAAGTCGCGGGAAGAGAAACCGTGCCTGAAACATGACAACAACATCAATAAACATAGTTACATAAAAGCACAATCTGTAAGACATTGTAAGGGTAAACAATAATCGCGTCCCAGATCCCCTCATCTTAATCCTGCCTTAATTTTCTATTGCAACAACACGGTATCAGCAATGTGAAATGTTTTCGCCTTCAATTTCACAAGACACAGTTATGAAACAAAAGAGATTAACATTCCATATCTCCTCCACATTCAAATCAACCATAAAACAGATAAAAATTTATAGAGAAAAAAACTCAAAATTCAACCAAGCAACAAAGAACACTACCTTCTACCACCAACCAAACCAACCAAAAACTGGAACAAACCAAGAGATATTAAAAACAAAAAATTCAAAATCTCAAAAACTACAATTCAACAATTCATCACAATCCAAACCAACCCATAAATAGCCTCACAATTCACAAATCAATGAAAGAAAAACACAAAGTCATCAAGTGAAGACAAATCTGAAACCAAAAACTTCCAAAAACCATACCAATCAAAGGAAAAAACAAAAACCCACAAAACACAAACAACATGAAAAACAAAAATCTCAAAACAAAACACACACCAAATCGAGAATTCCAACCCTTATTTTATCTCCATGCGTATCAAAAACAATTCAAAAATAGAACTAAAAACAAATAACATTTCGAAATAAGAGTTCCTGAAGATGCGGAAATTACCACCAATATATTGAAATCGAACAAGGGAAAAAAACCGTCTCGTTAACATATTGTTGAGTTGACCAACCCAAATCGTAGAATTTTTTTCTGCTATGTTTTTATTTTTATTTTTTATTTTTAATTTGAATTTTGGAAATAAAGTAATTAATTTTGGGTAATTTATTTCATTGTTTTTTTTCTTTTCTTATTTTCGACACCAAACGATACGTTGCCAAGACAACAAGGTGGTCTTGTGACTCTTCCCGCACGCCACGTTTAAAATTGTAAAAAAGTAAAAAGTTAAAACCAAATGTCTTTTTCTTTTTTTTAGATTTTTGTTTTGTTCTTTTTCTGTTTTTTCCTTTCTTTTTTTAACTTTTCTCTTGTGTCCCTTCACATCAATTTTTGTACACTTGTTTGTTTTCTATTATGAAAGGGTAGCTTTTGGTAAGTTTTGTTTAATGGAGATTTATTACAATGTCATTTGATAAAATCATGTTGGATTTTGATGTAACTCTATGTTATAATTGATTTTAAGAATAATTGATAAATACTTAATTTTTAAATTTAATTAGAATATATTGACAGTGTATTACACCATCAAATATTAATTTATATTTGATTTTTATTTTACATATATTTAAAATAAATAATTATGAATGATTGTGATGAATTAATTGTGTAAAACTTTTTACACTATTAATATATAATAATTAATCTCTAATTTTATTTTTTAACAAATAATCTCTAATTCTTATTAAAAATAGTTTATGTTTCCTTTTTCTTAATTTTTTAAATTAAATTAGTTTTTGCAAAATAAATAAATATAAAGTTTGTATTTTTCATACAAAAATGAATGAGAAATAAAATTAAATAACATAATTTTTGTATAAGTAAAATTTATCAAGGTGAAATATTCAAAAATTATCATAAAAATCAAAGAACTTGATTCGTATACACAAATATTTTATTATGTTTGATATCATAAATATATTTTACTCTTTAATCATAGTGATCATATTTTTAGTAAAATTAAACTTTATTTTAATTGTTTTTAAAGAATTATATATAACTGATTGTGATGATTATCAGTTTTTATTTTATTAATAGAGTATAGAAATTAATCTCATAATTAGATTATAATTCTATATATCTTTTAATGTTGATAGAAGCTAAAATGGAGAAGCTACAAATTTATTATGTGAAGTAGGGGTGATAAAATGGGCCGTGGTCCATCAGATCGGCTCACGCACCTGTCAAAAATGGTAGGTTGAGTTGAGATTTTGGGTCCGTCGCCCACCAAAATTTGTCGTGTTAAAGACCGCTATCCGCTAAAGTCCGTCCCACCAAAACCCGCCGCCCGTCAAAGTCCGTCGAACCTATTCGTTTAGCCTATCCCACCTTAATTTCGTCTATTTTTAGTTAATTATAGGAATTCTAATTCTTGATGGTTTTATTTTATACATTAATTTGTGAATATATGAAAGATTTTCTGAAGTAAATTTGTTAAAAAGATATTTTATAAACAATTGTTCTAAAATATAAGTGAAAAAAATCTAATTGAAATGTAAAAAAAGAGTCTAGTAATCTATTAAAAAAAAGTAAATAAATAAGTAGGCGGGTAAGTCCGTCGTCCGCCAATCCGCCATCTTGGCGGGATGAGCTAGACTTTTATGCCCATTTGTACTTGGCGGGCAATGCTCTTTTTTTGGCGGGCTTAAGGCAGAGAGGGGTAGGGCGGGCGGCCCGTTTTGTCACCCCTAATATGAGGACTAGATATTCTTCCAATAAAAATTAACAACAAATGTATTACTTGAGTTGGATATATCTCATATGAAATCAAAGATATATCTTGAGTGGGATACATTTCATATGAAAATTGAAATCAAGAGAGACGCCGCATAATTCAGAGTTACAAAAGCATTCACACAAGAGTTGACTTCACAATAACAATACAAACACATGCCCATTTAGTTTCTTTCTTTTATAAGCATGTTAAGAAGGTCAAAAGAAGTATTTAGTTTTTTATCTAATAATGTCTTATTTATAAGGTAATCCTTGAGGTCCTTCATTTCATCCATATCATCTACCGCTTATTTGCTCAGCTATTTACAATTTGTTTAACTAGTCACTCTTGCTTATCCGGCTTGAATGATTTGGTTTTGTCGGGCTTGGGCTCATTTGTATCACTTATTTAAGTAGAGAATGTCAATTTAGGGTTAAGAGAAATAGAGAGAAAATAAGGATTCAAAAAGAGAGAAAAAAGAAGAGAAACTCATTCTCGTTTTTCTATATCAGACTCATTAAAACGATAATTCCCGATTCGTTCACCGTCGGATCGAGCTAAAATTTAGTGGACTTGTTCGCAACACATAAATCTAACTTTTGACCGTTGGAATCTTCAAAACAAGATTTGATTTGAGAAATATCGGCTTCGCAATAAAACTGCATATTTGGGAAAATTTCAGTTTTTTATTCTTATTTGTAAGTTAGTTTGTTTTGTGATTCGCGGTTGTTATCACTATTTTATAAATCACTTTTAGACTCTCTTGTATCCTCAATTGGTTATAGTGGAGTTTTTTCTTTGATCTGGATGACTTGTGGTTTTTACTATCATATTGAGGGGGTTTTCACGTTAAAAATATTGGTGTTCTTTTGTGTATTTATTTGTTCGGTTTTCCATCTTATATTTGTTGTTGATCCTCAAGGTTCCTATAAGTGAAAGGAATTATATATACCCGTTGTGTATTGTTCTATTATTTTTGTCCTAATTTTCCACCAGATGGGCATTAGAGCTCTCGTTAAGGGATATTTTACTTGTTTGAATGATGGAGTCAAATACAAATATGAAGATGGTATTGTTGAATTATTCTAATTACCATTTATGGAAGAGCGAGATGAAAGACTTACTATTTGTGAAGAAATTGAATTTACTGGTTTTTAGTTCTGCAAAAGCGGATTCTGTATCTGATAAAGAATGAGAGTTTGAACATCAACATGTATGTGGTAGGGTTATACCCTTAATTGAATGTGATCATTATGCATGTTTTACAGGGCCATTCACCATTTATACAATTGGTCGATTGGTATATGTCTGCTTCTTATCTGAACTGGAGCAAGGACATACAGGTAACATATTACAACAATCTTATATAACTCTTCCACATCAATTGATTTTCCTTTTCCGCTTCTGCGTATTTAGAGGGACACTCGGGATAATAGTTTCTATGGCTTTTTTGTATGCATGGTTGTCAAACTTTCATGAAACTACGAGTTTACAAACAACTCTAGGTATTAAAATTAAGCTAATTGTTTTTCCATTCTTTTCATTTGCATTTATGCTTATTTGATAAGATTTTAATTGCCAAAAATGACACTTGAAACTTGTCTTTTACACATGCAAACTTTGAAAAGCTGATTTTGTTTAATTGTTGCTCAACACACCTAAATATCAAGAATTTTAGTGGTACATCACAGCTTGTTTTTCTGTTGGTTCGGGTTCAGGAAGTTTTTCCTCATGCATAGGTGGCTTGCTACACCCTACAGTCTTTGGGATTAAATCATTTGTCCTTTAATTAAGTTTGGAGTAAAACATATCACTAGTTCGAAATAATGGAGATGTGGCTATTGAATATTTTCCATCTCACTCTGAATTTGATTAGGGATTAATCTCTCAATGAAGGTATTCATTTGAGCTTAAGTTTATTTCTTGTTCGAAGCAAAGAAGGTGAACAAATTGAAATATAATATTAAATTTAATGATTTTATTATTACATGTCAAAAGAACTTTGTAATGCTCGGTGTCTAATGATAGTTGGGGATTTCTTTCTATGATCATGACAATATATAAATTTCTATTCAAAATTCAAGTACTGGGATCACTAATAAGAATTACAACTAGTTATGTGTATTGTGGATTTCATTTGATGAAGTATATTATATTGTGATAAAAAATTGTTAAAATAACTACTTAAAATAGGTTTTTTTTTTAATAATGCTAAAAAATTAAGGTAATTTTTTTATTAAAAAAATCATTATTTGCGACGGTTTTGAACCTTCATGATTCATCTCTAAAACAAAAAACATTGGCACGTTTAGAACTATCGCAATGATATTTTAGTGGTTGTCGGAACTGCTGCAAAAATGTACAACGATTGGTACAACAGTTTTCCAAACCGTTGTTAAACAGCTATGCGAAACACACTTCTACACAATTGGGAAATAGTCGTGAAACATATTTTGTGACTATTTGAACTGTCGCAACCTGCCAAAAAAACCATCACAAACTACTTTTTTCTTGTAGTGTACCTCGGTGAGGGCGGAGAAAAGAAAGGAGGACAAGCCCGACGAGCATCAAGAACACAAAGGACCTGTTGGCCGCTTCTCCGATTACACCCCGTTGATTGCCTCTCGGGAGCATACTATATCTGAGTGTGCGAACTCGAAATTCTGCTAGGCCAGAGTCTGCTTCTTGGAAAAAAATGCCCTCAAAGCCTAACATGGACAAGACTAAGGACTTCCGTTTCCATAAAATCCACATGCACATTATCGAGGACTAAATCCACCTCAAGCACGCAATTGAGATCCTCATCAGAGATGGGCATTTGAAGCTCTACCAGAAAAGAGAAGCTCCTCGGTAAGAGGCCCGAGAAGCAAAGAGGGTCGAGGAGGAAATTACATCCTCTAGCGACGCTAATCTCTAGATCGCCATAAAGGACTTCTTTATCCCTGAGGGGTACAACTTCCCCCTCTACACTACCATGCATAACCCTTAGGAGTCATTCTCCTCTACCATGGTCATATCTGGTGGGGAATTCAATAACTTCACCATAATGTGAATGCAACTTCACTATTAGATATTTTGCATAATGTCAAAACTCAGAAAGCTAGAATTTTAGTATGGCGGACGATATCCTTGTGTCTTGTGGAACTCCTCTACATTATAGGTCTTAGGAATCATCAAAGAGTACTTTGAAATTGACCCAACACATTGAAAAACAGTTTCTGCATGTTTTTGCATTGCATGTGTCGACACATTCTATTTTCAGGTCGACACATGTAACTCACTTTTTAAGCCTATAAGCTTCTCTAAGTCACAGGTCAACACATACCACCTTTAGGTAGACACATACTGAAAGATTTTTGAAATTGCAGAAATTCTTATTTTATATGTCGACACGTCCATATTTTAGATCGACACATTTACTTACATTTTAAAGCATGTAGCTTATGACTTGTTCAGGTCGACAAATAGAGTCCTTCAGGTCGACACATGCATTCTTTTTATAACATATGTGTTGACACATACAAATTTGAGGTCGACACATAAAGTCTGTTTTGGTCAAATTTTCAATTTGTTTTATTCCAAATTTGTCTTTTTTTGCCCTAAATGTTTCCAACTATAAATATATCATTCATGCATCGTTCCAACTTGATGATACCATAAAATTAGCCTACTTTTTCTCTTTGTAACACCCTAAATTCTAGATTAATTATTTAATTGATTAATTTAGCATGATTATATGAGTCAATGTGAAGTGTTTGATGTCTTGGTGATTATATGTGATCCTTTATAGTGATTTGTGATATTATGGTGAATATGAAGTGTACCATGATGATTGGGATAAATATGATGTTTGAATATGATGTTTGGATGACTATGATGTATTATGGGTTGCTATGTGTAGCATAGTGGGAATTAGACTATTTAAGAGGATTATTAGTATTTTGGAATAATTAGAATAATTTTTTATAATTATGTTAATTGGGAAAAATAGAAAATAGAAGTGTAGAGAAAATAAGGGGAAAATGGTAACTAGTAGAGTATAAGTAAGGACAAGGTGGGAAGTTTTGTATTAGAGGTCTAAGGGTTATACAAGGAATTGGGGGAAAAGAAATTCATTATGGAACGATCGTAGAATTGGGAGAAAGAAACTGACACTGTGAAGAACGGAGGCTAGGGCACAAAGAGGCAAGAGATTCTGGTAGAGAACCAAAGAGAATTTGAATTGCTGCTATTATCTTAAGGTAAGGGGATTTTTATCATTGTTATTATATTTGATTTAATGTTTAGATGATTGGTAGATTTCCTTAGGTTTTGGTAGGTGGTGATTTGATGTTGTTTGATGAGAAATTGATGAATTAGTGATGAATAATGGTTTATAATTGATGTATAATGAGTATAGAATTATAGGATATTGATAGATGATGAAACCTTGTGATTAGATGGTGTTTTAGAAATTGTAATATGATAAAATCGCAAGAGAATTGGACTGGTTTATGCAGGAAATTGCAACAGGAAAGTCTTGTTCGCACAAGATCGTCGGGCGATGGGGGATGTGTCATCGAGCGACGGAGCTTCTCCAGGCGAAGGTGGGAGCAAAGCGAGGCAGATTGGATCTAGTTTCTATAATGTGTCGCCCCTAGTGTCGTTGGTTAAAGTGTGACGCGAATGTAGCATCGCCAGGCGACGGAAGTGTGTTGCCAGGCGACAGAAGGTAGAATTGGTTGTCCAAGTTGGAAATCTTAAAATGACCATAACTTTAGTTCTATAGCTCGGATTGAGGTGTTGTTCAAAACCTTAGACAACTAATGCAATGAACTTTAATTATATGGAGAAAGATAATTAATAAGTATATCTTTGAGACCTAAGTTAGAATAGAATTAGGTTCCCCGTGTTGAATCACATTGATGTTTTGTTTAGGATGATGTTTTTTTTATGATGATGTTTTATTTATGATGATGTTTTGTTTATGATGATGCCTTGTTCATGATGATGATGTTATGATATTGTGTTGATTACTATGATGATGTTATGATGTTGTGTTGATTAGAATGATGATATGCCGATGTTTGTGATGAATCATGAATGATGATGCGTGTTGACTAGTCGTGGTTGTATTGAATATGTTATTGCACATCATTGCATTCATGGCATATTTTAGGACTTCGGTTCAGTGAAGATAATAAGACGATTGTCCAGTGAAAGCAACAATCCCATAGTATGGATTGGGTTCAATAGTAAAGTGCTCTGGTTCCAAGCGGGAATCGATCTTATGGTGGGGATCTTTGGAGATAACAATGACTGAGTCATCAGTGAAGTTTTGGTACCACATGCATGAGTCTATGACGTTGCATTACATTCTATGTGACATTGCATAATAGTTTACTTATGATGTTTAATGATACATTGTGTATAACGATATGTGTACGTGTATTGATGAAGTTGTGAAGGTGTGAGTATAACATGAAGATATGATGATGTGTGATGCCTTGCTTATGTGCATATTTACTATGTCTATTCCTTATGTCTTATATAATTATTATGATTTACTCACCCTTTCTGCTTGAATGTTGCCTCCACGTGAGTAACGCACATGTGTTGATAATAGTCCGTAAAAGCATTAGAGGATATCTACGGAGTGCGTCTATTTGCTTTTGTTGAATAAATGTGTTATACCCTAATTTCTCCCCCTAAGATCTCTCATCATCTTATATTATCAATACATCCAGATTACACATTAGGGTTGGTTCTCCATTTCTACTTCATCCTATCTTTAAGTTTTCTCTTGAGGGATCACCAAGCACCTTGAATTGTATATCTTGAACATGTGTTCTTTTAACTAACACCAAGATATATATATATATATATATATATATATATATATATATATATATATATATATATATATATATATATATATATATATATATATATATATATATATATATATATATATATATATATATATATATATATATATGTTTCTTTGAATGTTCATATTATAGGTGATGACACAACTTCATCCATTTCACCGTCTAACCTAGGGTTTTGAGGGATGGTCCTCAGTCAAATGGTTCTTATATGGATTGCAAGAGCTTAAGCTTCAAGTATATGTCTATGATATCAAATTTTTTTGGTTCAAAGAGCTCTCTCGCCTTATTTAGGTCAAGTTTTTCTCAAGGTTGATGGTGGTATTCATCAAGCAGATTCATAGGTTGATGTGTTTATTTCCATGCCTTATTCAACAAGTTTCATTGAGAATTAAGCTCCACCTTTGAGTGTGATTCAATAAAACATAATTTCAAGGTCTAATTTGATCCATCATACTCTATTTTGCAAAAAAAGTTCAAAAATATTCAAGGTTGATTCAACAAGTTTGACCTAATTGAGCAAGTGCTTGATTTAGTGACCACAAGTGCATAACTCTCTCAATTTTTAACATTTTGAGTTGGTTATTTTTTCTATGGACTCTTATCATCATATACAACAACTTCTCTTCACATGACAATATCCAATTGTTCAAGGAAAGTCATCAAAAGTTGAAAGGGGTTACAAGTCATTTTAACACTCTGTGAGCTAGGGTTTGCTAACTTCCAAAGACCATATCTTGCTCAAATTTTGTGATTTTTAAGTGATTCCAAAGCCATGATTCTCTTCAAAGAGTCCTTAATATCTTATCTTTAAGTATCAAAGGCTAATTTGGCATGAAGGACCATTTAAGTTTGAAGAAGATTACAAGTCCCTTTGAAAAGCCTTTGAATCTTAGGATTTGACTTCAAATGATCATAACTTGATCATATTTTATCTCCTTGAGCCCATTATTTTTCTACAATAATATTTGGGATGTCTATTACAACTTTTTTTCAATATGAAAGACTTGAAAATGCTTGGAAAGTTGTTAAAGAATTGAAAAGATTTTAGGTCTTTTGTGAATTTCCCCAAATTTGTTCATCGTCTTCCAAAGACCATAACTCTTTCAATTTTTATGATTTTTGAGTGATCTTAATTCCACAGTCCAATTCAAAGGGTCTACTTCATTTCATCTTCAAGGATCAAGATCAAATTTTGAGTGGAAGGGCATGTAATTTTGAAGAACATTATAGGTCATTTTGAAGTTCAACACTTAGAAATATTTCTAAGTACAAAAGTCTGTTTGTTTTTCACGATTTCAATTGATCATAACTTTCAGCTCAGATCACCAAATGCTACCTTTCTTTTCACATTGTGAATTTTGTTTTGAGATATTTCAAATGCTTCAAGAATCATATCATAAAGCCTCCTACATTGTGTGCCCCATGCTCTTGAAGTTGCTTCCATGAAACTGAGTTTTTTCTTGAAGTCAGAATTTGATTTTCTTAATGTGCATTCTAATCACCAATTTTGTACGCGTTTTCACTTAAAAATGATTAACAAACTTATTCAAAATTTTTTAAGCATCAAAACACATGAATTGAGTGAGTTTTGATGGATCACAAGTCACACTTTGCTCATGATGCAGGTGCACACGAATTTCACTCATACTTGATCATTTCTCTCACCTTTTGTTTCCATCATTCTCAGCTATAAATAAGGGACACATTCTACTCATTTCCACAAGCTTGGATAGCCAAAGAAGCTCTTCCCGAACCTCACAAAACCTCTGAAATTTTTGAATTCATCTTCTCCTTTAGAGGCACTTTCATTCCTTCTTTTGATTTAGTTAGCTTCATTGAACTCCTCTAAAGCTAACCATACTATTACCACCAAGAATCGAGCATTGAATCAAGCTCACCAAGTCCAGTTTCAGAGCTCTGAAGTTGAGTTTCAACAGGTAAATTCCTCCATCAATTCTCTTCAAACTTATTGCTACAATGTAGCTCTCATCACTCTGATGCTCGTAGAATCTTTTGTTCTTAACTAGATGTGAGTTTTGCTCGTGAATTTTCAAATCCCTTTTCAATTTTTTCTTCTGGTTTTTTCCAAATTGACTAAGTTATGGTTAATATAAATTTTTTGCGAGGGTGCCATTGGAATCATCTTGAAGAGATGAAGAGAATGACATTGGTATGAGCTCTTGATTTTACCGTTTGTGGAATCACGATTTGGAGTTGGCCGGTGGTTGAAGACGATGACATGTCATCTTCCAGCCAATGACATTTTGCCACGATTTTTTTCCAAATCTGTTTTAATTAATGTTCCAATGCTTTATTCACTAATGACCATGATATGCACAACGCGTTAGATCCCTTGAGTTTGATTATTAATGCGTTTTGACAATGATCAGATGGTCCATATTTTTTCGGTTTATTATTTTATTTTCTGATTTTTGTTTTAATTGTTTTATACTTCAAAAATTCATAGAAAAATTCATTTCAACTTCTAAAATTGTGAAAATATTATCAAAAATATTTTTGATTTTTCTCTTTCTGACTTTTATTTTCTCACAATTTTATTTTGTGATTTGGTATTTTTTATGATTTTTCACTTTATTTGATTTATTTTAATTATTTAAAAATACTTTTTGGTCATTTTAAATTCTGGAAAAATTATAGAAGGATCAAATGACCTCTTAACAAATATTAGTGACCTCATTTTATTTTTATTTTTGATTTTACTATTTTTCACAAATTTTGGCTTATTTTGATTTTTTTCTTTATATTTTAAAAATAGTTTCTGACTTTAAAAATTCTGAAAATTTTTGTCAATATTTGTTGACTCATGTTTTACCTCTGATATTTTTTTAGGATTTTTATTTGGTGTTTTAATACATGTTGTATATTTTACCAATTATTTCTTTTTTAAATCATTTAAGTTTTGTTTTATATTAAATATATTTTATTATTTTTTGATTGATCCTGATTTGGAGACACTTGAGTGTTATTTTAAGACAAGTTCCTCAACCTCGTTGGATTTTGGGTGTTGATAGGTTGAAAAACCAAATTCGCCAAAACAGATTAATGATGTTGATGATATTTGAAACCCTAGTTTCATCTGATACATTGATTACATTATCATTCCCATTCCTCTTCACCTTATCCCTTTCTTGTTTTTACTTGTGCTACATGTTTTTGGAGAATAATCTACATATGATTTCTCTAACATGTTTGGTACATAGATTGTTATTGACCGGCCTCAAAATAGGTGTGGCTTCTACATAAGCCCACTTATGATTGCTTAACATAGCGCTAAATTTGTCCCGATTCGAAAAATGATTTTCGTGGCCCAAACCTATGTTTGCAAGCCCAAGTATGTTTAATTTAAAACCTTTGATCCAATAACTTTTAAGTTCATTGTTAGGAGGGTTTGATTCTATCAATTCTCTAATGAACTTTATGAATTTTGGTCTAAGTGAATCATTTGAACATCATTGATCATATGTGGTTGCTTTGAGCATTTGAAATAAATTATATACTTGACAAAAAGCAAATGAAACTTGTTGTTGAGAGGCTTTAATTTTATCAATCTTCTAATGAGTTTTCAAAAACAAGCTTCAAGATGGTCATTCAACTAACCTTTTGTTATGTTTGACTTCTAACTTCTAATTCACTAACAATTAACTTTACTTTATGCCTTTATTTTGTGCCTTTTACTTTTATGTACCATTTATTTTTTAGCATTTACATTTCATGCCATTTTTTCTTTTGCTCACTTGAGCATTTATTTTTATGTCATTTTTTATTTGCTTACTTGAGCTTTCTTTTATTTTAAAGACACTTAATAATCAACTTGAACATTAAAATATTTATGGTTACTTGGACTACTTGGTTACTATCCTTGACATTGTGGAGTTATGGATCTCTCAGACTTAAGATTAGAAGCCTTGATACTTTGAGACCTTGGAACTTTGTAATCTTTGGTTGATATTTTTGTAAGGATCTTCTGAAATCCTTGGGGTTTACTCCAATGCATTGGTTTAATTTTTTTCTATGTGCAGGTTGTTCTGATTTTCATGCTTTGTTTGTGATTGAGAATTCCTCTATATACAATTGTTACTCTGGCCAATTTTTGTCAATGACTTTGCTTGGTTCTTAATTCATTTGAAGCTTGGTATTCCTCAGAAGTTTAGTATTTTTGCTTGCTTGGTTTCGATCTAAAGGATGGGAATTATACATTGACTTCTTATGTCAAATGTCGGCTTCTTATTGGTAAGATCATTTTTTCCTTAGCTTTTTGCTTTAGGATAGTCCCTTCATCTCCTCATATGTTCTTTAATTTAAAAAATCTTCTCCCTTCTTTTCAAAACTCTTCTTGTTTTCTAACTTGAACCGCTTTCATAATAAACTTGGACTTAGGTCCATGCATTTTCAAAAATCTTTTCTTAATGAAAAACTTTAATCAATTTAACCGTACTTTGACATCTTTCTCAAGATTAAAAGTCATTAACCTCATTCAAACCATTTTGCCACTTTGGCTTTTTACTTTAATTTTTCTCTCAAAAGATTAGACTCTTGTCAATTCTTGTAGTGACGCAAGCTACTATACTTCTACGATATATAGTAAAGAGAGCTATTTTCCACTTGGGTGTTGAGTGGTGGATTTCAAATCCAAGTTATATCCTCCACTTTGAGATGATGCAAATTCTCCTTTCTCATAATTGTGGGTAGTAAGTATGTTTTCCACTCAGATATGACGATGACGTCTTTTCTCTTAAAATTAACCAACACACATGTGTTTTTAAATTTTTTAGGTGAAATACGAGTACCCTGACCCCCTATTGCACGAAAGATGATGAAGGTGTGAAAAACACAAGAAATGGGGGGTTTGAATTGGGTTTTTAAAACAAAAAATCTTTAAAAATATTACCCTTTAAGTTAAAATCCTTTTTCCTTCACTCTAGATAATAACAATAAGTAAGAACAAGAAGTAAAGAACAATGTATATTTATACCAGTTCACTTGAAAATTATTAAGCTAGTCTAGTCCACCCGTCAAGGTGATTTCGCCTCACTCAATCGAGGACTTAATTCACTAAACTGATTACAATTTGCACAAGCTACCCGCAAGTGACTAACAACCTCTAAGACTTGCAAGTCAAAGACTTCTTAAGGATACAAACCTACCCGGTCCCTTAAGGAATATCAAACAATAATCAACCTGATTATTACAATGCTCAAGTGTTGTACCCCAAAATTTTCCCTCCCATTTTATCAACATTTCTCATCACAAGGCTCTTGGAACTCAAGATCAAGCTAGGATTTGCTCTGCTTAAAGACATCTCATTGCACTGTTGACCTAAATTAGGGTTTGAGTTTGCACAAGGATTTTTGGACCTTCAATGCTCAAATTGATTTTCATACTTCATATTGGACTCACAAGTTTGTCCATACCAAGTTTCAAGTCTTGAATCAAATTCTTGCCCAGTCAATTGGACAATTGACCTAGAAATCAGTTGTATTGGGGAAAAAGTCAACTGTGGCCAATTTACAGTCAAACCTCATGAATTTTTACCCACATCAACATTATGGACTCATATGAACCATTTGATCAAGTTTGGACCACAACTCCACAAGAAATTTGATCAGATCACCAAAAGGGCAAAATGGTCATTTTTAGGGTTTTGGCTGTACAAAGGCAATTTTTGACTGTTTGACCTAGCCAATGGCAAATCAAGCTCAACCATTGACTCAAGTACTCAATGACATCATCTTGACTTATTCAACAAGTTCAAAAGATCCTAAATGCATGGGATTGACAGATGAATTTTTCAATCAACTGATCAAAATTTGACTGTACACTAAAAAGTCAAACTTTGACTTTTTGGTCAAAATCAAGTGCCAAGGGTCACTTTTCATCAAGATATGTAAAATTATGAAACTTTTTCATCAAGAAACCCAAAATTGCAAATTAGGGTTTGAAATTGAAAAATTTCATAACTTAGAATTTTTCTAAGTTATGAAATTTTCTTAATTTTTCCTAACTTTGTCCCACATTTTCACCATGATGCAAATGGATTCAAACAAAACTTACAACATGAACGTTTTAGTCCTCCACAAAGTATACAACTTTTATTCATAAAGTTTTCTCAAAAGAAGCTTGGATCTTAAGTTATGATTTTTGGGACAAGGGTCCCTAAAACTTTTAACTTAGAGAAATTTTGCCCTAGTTTAGGCAGGATTTTGACCCATCTTCTTGGCCATTTTTCACATAGTTAGACTTGGATTCTCAAGTTGCATTTCAAAGATGGATTATAGTTCATGTTTCAAGCTTTCCAAATTGTCCAAGAACTCCTCAAACACATTTGTGGTTAGGGAGAATCGAATGTTTGAAGTTGGCAAAAACTCACTTTGTATCCATGGCAAATAGATGTTCATACAAGTTGCAAAATCTGTCCAAACTAGCTTTGTACTTAATTACAGGTCTCTAAACCCTTTAACACTCAAAAATTGAATGCAAACTCATTGGAAATTGGTGTTATTCTGATCATTAGAGCTTGGCACAATGAATAAATCCATTTTTGGCATAAAGGTGGCACTTCCATTTTCATAAAGGCAACTTTATGTCAACATTGCTTCTCTTGAGCCTTAGACCTCTTTCTTTGAAGCAAACAAGTTCCACAAACCCAGGCAAAGGTACAAGAAACTTGTGCATGCTTGGAGATAGCCTCTACAGGCCTACCTCATATCACTTCACACTTTTCTTTCAAAACAAGTCAACTTGCCAAAAGCACATAACTTGAGCATCTGATAAAATCAACTCTTGCCAACATTTCAAACAAGTTTTTGCACATCCCTGTGAGCCAGAAACACGAGCCATTCATCCCTCAAACACCCTTGTACATAAAAATCACATTTTCTTGCAAAATAGGGTAGGCCCTGCAGAATCACTTCCATTTTCACATCCACTCGTGCGTTTTGCTTGCAACCAGTTCCAATACCTTCCATTCAACTCACTCAAACTATCCCAAACCTCCATTGCCAACTGTAACTCCATTTACAGTGTTCACCATTTTTGTTTCAAGCTTGTGCAGGTTGACTTCTAGAGACTGATTCAGGGACACTCAAGGCAAGCTAGCTATTGGAAAAGATCAAGTGAAGTTCAGGCAAGCTACCAGACACCTCAAAACTTGTTGAGAAGCTCTGCATTGTCCTACTCGAATCCAACTGAAATAAGTTTTTTCTCACTTCTTATCTCTCTATTTAGGGACATTTAGCTTTAGGTTTGTGAATGAAAAATGTAGTATCCAATGCCATGAAGCTGTACATATGCTCAGTTTTCATTTATATTAAGTGTGCTAGGAGAATTTCATCCATGAACATGCTGAAAAAGCTAGGTCATGTTTTAGGGCCAAAGAAATTCTCTCTGGTCTTTGAGAGTTAGGATTAATGCTTTATATGGTTAGATTCGTATTTAAATTCTCTACAAGTTTGATGTTGTGAGTTTTGGCAAAAAGTCACGTTTCCAGGATGTTCAAAGTTGGAACCAGGCGCGCGCGCGTTTGACAGTTCTGGAGGTTGAAGATGAAGTCTGGGCTGGGCCTGGCCTTCTTGCTGTCTGCACCCCCATTTTGCTAAATGCACCCCCTGGCCCATTTTCTTTATATTTTGTTATTTTTGCATTTTAATTTCATTTCTGACTTTATTATTTTATTTCCAAACATAAAAAAATGCTTAAAAAATATTTTCATAATTTTTTACATTTATTTGGTATTTATTTTAATTTTTTCTAACATTAAAACATTATTAATACTTTTTTTTTATTATTTGTTAAAATTTAAAAACAATGTAAATAATACTTTTACTTTTATTTCTTATTTTTATTCATACTGAAAATATTTTCTTGAATATATTTTATTTTTGTAAATATTTTGTTTTATTTTATACATACTTAATATATTTAATATATATATATATACATATATATATATATATATATATATATATATATATATATATATATATATATATATATATATATATATATATATATATATATATATATATATATATATATATATATATATATACACATATATACTTTTATTTTATTAAAAAACATAAGATAAAAATACAAAAATATTACATTTTTATTTTTATTACTATTTATACTAAAAAACACTTTTTTTTTAAATATATTTCATTTTTGTACATATTAATGCATTTTTGTATATAAATAATATATAATATTTATCTTCTTAAAAGAAATTAGGGTTTACCCTAAAATAAATAAAATTAATCTTTTTTTATTTATTTATTTCTTTATATTTGTTTACATTGAAAATATTTTTACATACATAAAACTTCTTTTTTGCATAATACATTTTATTTAATATTTGTTTATTTTGTCATTTAAATATTGTACATTTAAATATTGATGTATTTATAATTCAATTTGGATGTAATAGTAATCTAGAGTTTATATTTCTTGTCAAATATCCCCTCATTCAAAATTGTACCCCCATCCCCATAATCATGTTGTAATAGCTTAGAACTTAAATTCTCGCACTTTTACGCTTTCAATTATGCCATGATTAGAGAATTAGGGTTTGTATGCCAAAATCAAATTAATAAATAGTTTGCATGTTAAGTACTTTGGCAAAACAAAAATAAAACAAAAAGATCATAGTCCCTCAATGACGCTATCTGAGTTGTCTAAACAAAAATGATCAAGTCCCTCAAGAAAATTGCCAAAAATACTTGACACAATTGCTATCATGGTCTAATACGATGACCCACACCTGTCCCCTTTAACATCCTAACACAAGGTTGTTCACCAAATGCAATGGTGAAATAACACTGTTAAAAGGGTTAAAAACATAAGAAAGATCTTTGAGTAAAATAGGGTAGATAACTCTTAGTTACTTGATCAAAAGCTTGCAAAACATCCTTGCTATTTTTCAAACACACTTCACAACACAATTTCAAAATCTAACTTTCAAACATTGTAAACTTTTCAAAAGACAAAAACACCTTTTGTATACATTCAAACAAGAATCATTACAAAGGTTGCCACAACGATGGCCTCTTTTCAAAACATCTTTCAAAACCACACACAAAGCACCATTTCAAACAATTGAAGAGCACCATTTCAAACAATTGAAAAGCAAAGCAAGTGATCTAAACAAGTAACTAAGAGCCCATGGATAACCATGGATGAAAAGGGTGCTTGCACCTTCCCTTTTCATAATCTACTCCCCGAACCCAAGAAAACATCTCAAAGGTCTTTCCTGTGCTTTTTGACCTTTCCTTAGGATAAAATAAAAAGTTGGTGGCGACTCTTGCTAAACCGAAACATTTGCAAACACAAACGCAAAATCCCAAGTCAGTTCTCCCACCGTATCACAGAACTGGCGACTCTGTTGGGGAGATCTTTAAAAGTGGAGTAACCTTTGGGTTTAGATCACCTTTGCATGCGTATCTTGATTGCTTTGATTGCTTTACATTTGGTTCTCTTGCTTGGGCTTGAAATCCTACACCCGGATTTGGGAAACATTCATAGGTAAATAGCAATACGTTGTGGAAACTGTGCGGGGTATACCGACATGGTTGAAGTAATAGCTATATTAGTGCGACATATTTGTGAGTACCAGTAGCCTTTGAGTCAATCAAAGAGAATACGGGGCCACTGAGTGATGTCATGAAGCACTAATGAACTCTTAGAACCTTACTTGACCATCTTGGCCTTTTTTAGGGGTAGTGAGATGACCGGCTTTGGTGCAGTCCGAAGTTGGTAGATACTCAATACTACACTCATTGAGGGTTGTTTTCTTGGAATATTTTGGTCTCCAATTAAGTGGCTAAACCAAAACAATGAACACAGAAAATAATCCAGTGATATTGAGCTCCTTAGAACCCGATTACTATTTATAGGACAGGTTGAGCCAACTAACTTCAAGAGGGTATTTACCTATGAAACCTCATGCAAGCCTGAAACTAGGGTTTTTGTGTGACTTGTTTGTACATGTGCTTGTGCATACATCATGAACATCATAAAGCATCATATGCATCCACTAACCATTTCAAGGGTTTGGATCTTCATCTTTGTTCTTGTTTTGTAGGTCATGGAATCTCTTCGCAGGAAAACAATTCAAGTCAACCTTGTAAGAATCCCTCCTCAACTCAAGGAGCTTACTTCCAAGATTCCAAAGAATTCTCTTTTCAGTGAAAGACATGGTAGACTTCTCAACTTGGTCAACTCCAACATTGAAGAAGACATGGTGAAAG
The DNA here is from genome assembly GCA_948472305.1 of Vicia faba. NCBI lineage: Eukaryota > Viridiplantae > Streptophyta > Magnoliopsida > Fabales > Fabaceae > Vicia > Vicia faba. The sequence goes on along the minus strand of OX451740.1, from coordinate 794,276,032 downwards.
TTCTCTTCCAGTTCTTTGACCCCCTACACCACTGTTTTACATTCCCTAATTACCAACTAGTACCTACTTTGGAGGAATTTTCTCAACTCCTGAGGATTCCTATTCTTCATCAACTACCCTACAATGGTACAGAAAAAGAACCAAAGCCTGAAGATGTTGCTCAAGCCTTACACTTGCAACCATCTGATATCAAAGATCATTGGGAAACCAGAAGTGGTGTCAAGGGTTTCTTGGCAAAGTTTCTGTTTGAGAAGGCACAAGACTGCTGAAATTCTCTAGATCTACAAGCTTTTGAAGAGATTGTGGCACTCCTCATCTATGGGTTGGTCTTGTTCCCAAACCCTGATCAACTTATAGATGTGAATGCCGTCAAGATTTTCATATCCCAGAACCCTGTGCCTATATTGCTTGGGGACATCCTACACTCATTCTACACACGAACAATGAGGAAAAGAGGTGTTCTCATGTGCTGTACTCCTCTTCTAGCAAGGTGGTTTATTTCTCACCTTCCACAATCAGTTTTGAAGAATAAGCAGGGTTTAAGATGGTCACAACGGTTGATGACCCTCACACATTCTGATGTTCATTGGTGTTCTCGGTCCAGAGAAAATGTCATCACCATTGATCATTGTGGGGAGTTCCCTAATGTCCCACTACTTGGCATTAGGGGAGGCATTACCTACAACCCCTTGTTTAGCTCTAAGGAAATTTGGGTATGCCCGGAGGGATGGCCCTCATGATATGCTGATTCCTGACTAGGTTTTTGACTTCGACAACGATGCACAAGGACTTCGACAAAGGTTTATCCGAGCTTGGAGGATGCCCAACAAAGTGGATAGTAAGACACTGGGGCACAAGAATTCCATCCCCCTTGAGCCTTATCTCAAGTGGATACGAACCCGCGCCCAGAATCTTATGATGCCATACCCTCACATTCTCCCCGTGATCAAAGAGCCTGTTATGGAAGGAGAGGTTCCATACACCCTCTTACATCCTGACATGCCGACATCATTGGAAGAATTGCAAAAGAGTTGGATCCAACTCAAGGAGGAACGAAATACTTTTGAAGCCAGCTTCTATGCCAGTGAGAAGAAGGTTTTGGAACTTACCCGCCAACTTCACGAGGATCAAACTCTCAACACTTACATCGCACCAAAGAGGATGCGCAATGTCTTTTTACATTAAGAATTTTGTAATATTTTGCCCATGGGGAACTTATGTACTAACAAATTTCTTCTTAAATATGACGTGTGTTCTTTTTGTTTGCAACAAATTTGAATTTTTGAATCCTTGAATGCATTACATGAATAACACATCATTCATCATATGCATAAACATGTCTTCACACCAAGTTTCCTTATCTTTCTGCTGTTTATTTCAGCAAGATGGATTTGGAGCAGACGGTTAAGGATCTGCAAGCACAGAATTCGCAATTCCAGCAACTCCTCATAACCTTAGCAAAGGGTCAAGAGGACCTTAAAGCACTGTTGGAGAAAGATAAAGAGAAAAAGAAGAAAAGACCTGGTGTGGTCATTATGGGAAGAAGGTTTGAAAACCATGCTAGAAAAGTTCTCGAATTCCCCTCGACGTCTGATGAAGGGGCTGGTAAAGGAAAAGGAACTGCGATGCCTTCTGAATCTGAAGTTGAAGAGGAAGAAGAGGAAGAGGATGAAGATTACTCCGAACAGCAATATCCCCCGGCGGATGATAAATTTAAAAATCTTGAGGATCGGTTGGCAGCCATGGAGCTGCAAAGGGTACCTGGTTTAGATTTCGAAGAACTAGGGTTGGTCGCTGGGATCGTCATTCCTCCCAAGTTCAAAGTTCCTACATTTGCTAAGTATGACGGTTTGTCCTGTCCAAAGATGCATCTAAGATCCTACGTCAGAAAGATCCAACCCCACTCTTCTGATAAAGATCTTTGGGTCCATTTTTTCCAAGACAGTTTGTCAGGCACACAATTGGACTGGTTCTATCAACTCGAGAGATCGGAGGTTCATAACTGGGAAGATTTAACTACTGCTTTCTACCGACAGTACCAATACAACACAGAATTAGCACCTACTCGTACTCAGCTACAGAGTATGGGTATGGCTTCTAATGAGGGATTTAAAGAGTATGCCCAGAAGTGGCGTGATCTGGCTGGAAGGGTGCAGCCACCATTGTCGGATAGAGAGCTGGTTGACATGTTTTTAGGGACCCTGTCTGGCCCTTTCTTCAATCATTTAATCGGGAGTTCCTTTGCAGGATTCACCGAATTAATTCTGACCGATGAAAGGGTCGAGGCGGGTATTAAAAGTGGTAAGATTTAGAAAGATGCCTCAGCGTCCACTGCTATTAAGAAGACCTTCCCGGCTAAGAAGGAAGTTTCCGCTGTTCACAACCAGAGAAACCAAGGAATAACGGAGCGCCGACCAACGGTGGGGGCTGTGATGATCCAAAACTCTTCAAATGATCAACCTCGCAGCAATCAGCCAAGATCTAATCAACAAAGGGTAGAAAGGCCACAACGACAATTCACCCGAATCAACATGACATCGGCTCAAGTCCTCCCTCATCTGTTAAAGCTAAATCTTACCAATTTGAAGGAGGCGCCGAAGAACCCTAATACCTCTTCTCCATATTACCACTCCAATGCAAAATGTGCTTACCACTCTGACAGTGTAGGGCATGATACCAACAACTGTTGGGCTCTTAAGAACAAAATCCAAGACTTGATTGACGCCAAGGAGGTAGAATTCGATGCGCCCGAAAAGCCGAATATGATTTCTGCCCCAATGCCCAAGCACGGACATAATGTTCATGCCATTATGGAAGATCTTCATGTTACCAATGTTGCTGACCTTTTGACTCCGTTACCAGTGATTAAAGTGAATTTGATGAGAGCCGGGATATTGCTAGGCTGTGGAAAAGACTGTTACTTTTGTTTAAACATACAAGCTGACTGCCCAATGTTGAAATCATGCATCCAACGCCTGATAGATACCCAAGAGATACTTTTTCAAAAGACTCCTGTTGATAACTTCACTCCTGTTACTTCTGCCACCTTTGTTACTCCGACCAATGACATTGCGATAATAACCATCTCCAACAATCTTCCCAAGGCTTGCAAAAGGCCTGTCAAGATTACGCCTGATCCTAAGTTTGTGCCGTTGAAAATCACCATGCCGGGGCCTGTCCCATATGAATCTAACAAGACGATACCATGGAACTACGGAGGAGAAATCTTCTATCATGGTATCAAACAAATTGAATCAGTCCAAGAGAATTCCAATGATGAAACCCCTGATATAGGGAATATTGCGGGAACGAGCAAGAGAACTCGCAGCGGAAGGATATTTTCTCCGGAGATTGCTCCTCCACGAGAAGTCTTCGGACCCTCGAGAGTTTCTGTGCCTATCAAGCCATCTGTGCAAAGCCCGATAATTGAAGAAGTTGATGTACCCGAAGCTGGACCCTCTGATGTTACTTCCAATAAAGGTAAGGGGATACTAGAAGCGCCTGTCAGGACGAAGGCTCATACTGTGGTTATCCCCGAGACCACCCAGAAAGAGATGGAAGAAATCTTAAAGATAATCAAGAAGAGCGACTATGATGTCGTGGAACAGCTAGGGCATACCCCTTCCAAAATCTCCATGTTGGCTCTCCTACTCTGCTCTGAGGCTCATGCTAAGGCCTTAATCAAATTTCTAAAGACGGCACACGTGCCTCAAGAAACTTCGGCCGACCAGTTTCAAGAGTGCGTGGCTAGCCTTACTGCTGATAATGGTCTTGGTTTTTCTGATGCTGATTTGACCCCCAAGGGAAGGAAACACAACGGCACGCTGCACGTCTTAGTAGAATGCAGGGGAACCACGCTTGCCCATGTTCTGGTTGACACTGGTTCATCTTTGAATGTGCTATCGAAAAAGGCGTTGGATAGATTGGACTGCGAAGGATTGACCCTCAAGCCCAATAACATCGTTGTTAGAGCCTTCGACGGTTTTAAGAGGATGGTTCATGGAGAAGTGGACATTCCTATCAAGGTGGGCACAAAAATTTTTAAATCTACCTTTTATGTGATGGACATCCGTCCTTCATATTCTTGCTTGTTGGGAAGGCCGTGGATCCACTATGCTGGGGCGGTTACCTCCTCTTTACACCAAATGCTAAAGTATCATGTTCAAGGTAAGATTATAACGGTGCATGGTGAGGAAGAGTACATGATAAGTCACCTCAACTCCTTCCGCTATGTGAGTTGGATGGTGAATTCATAGAAACGCCTTTCCAACATTTCGAGGAAGTTTCTCCTGAAGTCGCGGTTGCAAAGACAATGACAGATGTGCCTATCGTTTCCAAGCCTGTGTCTAGGATGGCATCCCTCAAGGATGCGGAGGCTGTAATCAAAGAAGGAAGGAGTACAGTGTGGGGGCAACTGCCTTATTTTCCTCATAAGACAGACAAGTTCGGACTAGGTTTTACTGCTGCTGGCCAGAAAGTTGTGCATCTCTCCAGGGCTGGAGGACCACCCGTAAAAATCACTCACCATGGAATTAATTCCTTAGAAGATGATGATGAAGAAGACAACTTTGAAGATTGGATCTTTCCAACCGTCGAAGGAGGATTAAGCAACTGGGAAGCGAAGGACTTCGTTCCCATCACTTTCATCAACCAGTAATTTATCTTTGAGCAATTTCCTATTTTGGTCTGTAATAACTAAACAATTCATACACTATTTTCACCTTATGCCTTGCCCGGGGCATATAGGTCCATTTGTAAGGGCTTGATTTTCTTCATTATCATATGCCATGTTTAATGAATCATTGGATGTTTTCATCTATAAACTGTTGTGTTCATTTTATTTCCTTTAACATTTTTTTTTGTTTAAGAATGGATATCCCTTACACACACCCACACTCACAAAATGCAGGTACCCATCCACTCCGGATTCCATGGGTGACTATTCTGTTTTAACCTTCAGTGACTCTGAAGATTTGGTCAATCATGCCGAGTACGAAGGTGATGAAGACTGTGAAGTGCTTGGAGAGTTAGCCAGACTTTTGCAACAAGAGGAAAGGGCTATTCTTCCCCGTGAAGAGTTGCTAGAAACCATCAACTTGGGAACAGAGGAAGACAGGAAAGAGGTAAAAGTGGGTGCCAACCTAGAACCAAGTGTCAAAGGGCGCTTAATGTAGTTGTTAAACGAATATGTTGAGATCTTTTCCTGGTCCTATGAAGACATGCCGGGGTTAGATACAAATATCATGGTTCACCGTCTCCCTACAAGAGAAGATTGTCCACCGATCAAACAAAAAGTCCGCCGGATGAGGCATGACATGTCTGAGAAGATCAAAGCTGAGGTAATGAAGCAATTCAACACTGGCTTTCTGGCTGTTACTTCCTATCCACAATGGGTTGCTAATATTGTGCTCGTGCCTAAGAAGGACGGCAAAGTCAGAATATGTGTGGACTATCAGGATTTAAACAGGGCTAGCCCTAAAGATGATTTTCCTCTGCCACACATCGACATGTTGGTTAACAACACAGCTCAACACAAGGTATTTTCCTTCATGGATGGATTCTTGGGATACAACCAGATCAAAATGGCCCCCGAAGACATGGAGAAAACTACTTTTGTTACTTAATGGGGTACCTTCTGCTACAAAGTGATGCCATTCGGACTGAAGAATGCCGGGGTAACCTATCAACGCGCCATGGTAGCTTTATTTCATGATATGATACATCATGAGATTGAAGTTTACGTAGACGATATGATAGCCCGATCACAGACAGAAGAGGAACACCTCGACCATCTGCAAAAGCTGTTTGTCAGATTGAAGGAGTATAAGCTTAGACTAAACCCAAGCAAGTGCACTTTTGGAGTCAGGTCTGGTAAACTTTTGGGATTTATCGTCAGCAACAAAGGCATTGAGGTTGATCCTGCTAAAGTCAAAGCTATATAAGAAATGCCTCCCCCCACACTGAAAATGAGGTTAGAGGATTCTTGGGACGCTTAAACTATATTGCGAGATTCATCTCTCACCTAACATCTACCTGTGAGCCAATCTTCAAGCTGTTGAAGAAAGATCAGGTGGTTGAATGGAACAATGATTGTCAAGTTGCTTTTGATAAGATCAAGGAGTATTTATTGGAACCTACTATCTTGATGCCACCCATCGAAGGAAGGTCGTTAATCATGTATCTGACTGTTTTGGATAATTCAATGGGGGTGGGTACTGGGCCAACATGACGAGTCTGGCCGAAAAGAGCATGCCATCTATTACCTTAGCAAAAAGTTTACCGACTGTGAGACTCGCTACTCACTGCTCGAGAAAACTTGCCGCACTTTGGTATGGGCTGCTCGCCGGCTAAGGCAGTATATGTTAACTCATAACACTTTGTTGATTTCCAAGATGGATCCGATTAAGTATATCTTCGAGAATCCTGCTTTATCTGGAAGAATCACTAGATGGCAAATGATCCTGACTGAGTATGATATCCAGTATACTACCCAAAAAGCTATAAAGGGGAGTGTACTATCTGACCATCTAGCTCATCAAGCCGTCGAAGATTACCAATCTATGAGATTCGACTTCCCTGACGAGGACATCATGACATTGGAGAACATTGAAGGTAACAGACCGTATGACGGACCTGAACAAGGATCCCGATGGACCCTGTACTTTGATGGTGCTTCAAATGCATTTGGCAACGGTATCGGTGCGGTACTCATTTCTCCGGAAGGTTGCCACACACCCTTCACTGCCCGACTTTGCTTCAGTTGTACCAACAACATGGCTGGATATGAAGCTTGCATCTTTGGTCTCAAGGCTGCCATAGACTTGGGAATCAAATCTTTGGTCGTATTTGGGGACTCGGCTTTGGTTATCAGTCAAGTCAAAGGAGAGTGGGACACTAAACGTCCTAATATTATCCCATACAAAGAACATGTCCTGACATTGCTGCCTCATTTCGAGCAGATTACCTTCGAGCATTTTCCGCGAGAAGAAAATCAGTTAGCAGATGCTCTAGCTACAATTTCTTCCATGTTTAAACTCAACTGGGATAATGAGGCTCCTCAAATCACCATCGAGCGAATGGACGAACCTGCGCACTGTCATGAGATTAATACCAAATAAGTAGTTGAACAACCCTGGTTTCATGAAATCAAAAGGTATCTCCAGACTCGAGAATACCCTGAAGGAGCTTCCGTCAATGACAAAAAGTTCTTAAGGAGATTTGCTGCCAAGTTCTTCCTGAGCAATGGTATCCTTTATAAGCGTAGCCATGATTATGTTCTACTTCGTTGTATGGACAAGGTTGAAGCAGAGTTGATCATGACCACAATACATAGTGGCACATTTGGCACCCACTTGAGCGGACATACGATGGCTAAGAAGATTCTAAGGGCAGGCTACTACTGGTCTACCATGGAAGCTGATTGTCATCAACATTCCCGTACTTGCCACAAATGTCAAGTCTATGCTGATATAGTACATATTCCTCCTATTCCTCTTAACGTGCTAACAACTCCTTGGCCATTCACAATGTGGGGAATCGATATGATTGGAGAGATCAAGCCTACGACATCCAATGGACATAGCTTCATCTTGGTCGCTATTGATTATTTTACCAAGTGGGTCGAAGCAGCTTCCTATGCCTCTGTTACAAAGAATGTGGTTGCCCGCTTCATCAAGCAGAACCTCATATGCCGGTATGGCATCCCCGACAGGATTATCACGGACAATGGTACAAACCTGAATAACACTATGATCACCGCTCTGTGCGAGCAGTTCAAGATTTATCATCACAATTCATCTCCCTATCGGCCAAAGATGAACGGTGCTGTTGAAGCCGCGAACAAAAATATCAAGAAGATCATTCAAAAGATGACAGTCACCTACAAGGACTGGAATGAGATGTTACCGTTTTCTCTGCATGGATATCGTACCACGACATGTACTTCAACAGGGGCAACCCCCTTTTCTTTGGTATATGGCATGGAAGCTGTTCTACCTATGGAAGTTCAGATTCCTTCCTTGAGGATTATGAAGGATGCCGGTTTGAGTGAAGACGATTGGATTCAGACCCGGCTTGATCAACTTAACTTGATCGACGAGAAGCGACTTACTGCTGTTTGTCATGGTCAGACGTATCAAAAACGGATGATCAAGGCCTTCAACAAGAAAGTCAGGCATCAAGTATATCAAGTCGGATATCTTGTAATCAAGCGAATCATCTTGCCGCAAAGTGATCCCAGAGGCAAGTGGACTCCTACTTATGAAGGACCATTTGTGATCAAGAGCATCTTTTCTGGTGGGGAAATGATTCTGACCACCATGGACGGCGACGACTTGCCGCACCCTGCGAATGCAGAAATAGTCAAAAGATACTACGCATAAAACGACTCGACAAGTTGAAAACCCAAAATGGTGACTTGGGCAAAAATGGGCATCCCGGTGAATCGAAAACCCGAAAGGGCGGTTCAGGAAAAAATTAGGGATAAATAAAAAAAATTTGTACACCCGGCAAGTTGAAAACCCGAAAGGGCGACTTGGGCAAAAAAGGGTTTCCCGGTGGATCGAAAACCCGAAAGGGCGGTCCAGGAAAAAGTTAGGGAATTAAAGTGTATGACTATGTCTCGTTGGATCACTTTAAGAACAATCTCTTCACGACCAAACGCCAGGTTTTTGATCAATCCAATCATCCACAGACTAAGCAATGAATGGACAAGATGCTCAGAGTTGTGAAGGCTATAGCAGAATGGGAACCCCATGGAATTTTCACACATAGCCATCTTTCTTTTTGTATAAAAGTTTTCTTAATTTTACGACAACATTCTCTTACTAGGATGTCTGTCTCCTTTGTACAAAGATACTTACAAAAGTTAATACAAAGATACTTCAAAGTGCAGAAATTTGTTGGCCTTTCCTTTCTTTTTACACTTATGTTTTATTTGAAAACGTCCAAAGTTTTGTTAAATAGGCTTATGCATTTGAATATAATCACTGCTTACAAATAAAACGAAATTGAGAAAGGATAATTACTGATAGGTTGAAGGTGTAGGAAGATATCTTTGTGCTATTCCAAAATAAATCCCCTACAGTACATCATTCAGATCCTTAATAAAGCTAAAATCTTGGAGTATATATCCCCCGCGGAGTTAAATTTCAAGATCCCCAGCGGAGCCAGTGTATTCTAAACTTTATTCCCCAGCGGAGTTAAGTTTCAAAGTTCCCATCAGAGTTCAAACTCCCGATCCCCGGTGGAGCCCGAAAACCCTGAAATACCTATCCCCCAATGGAGCTAGAATATCCTAAACCTTCTTCCCCAGTGAAGTCAAACTTCCAACTTTAATCCCCAGCGGGAACTATTCAACTTTCCCCAATTTCCCCAGCAGGTTATCTTAAAAAGTCTAAGAATCAACCAGATAAAAGTTAACTTCTTGTCCTATCCACAACTAGGATGATTCCCCAGTAGTTTGGCATACAACCCAAAGCTCCTGATTTCTCCGGCAGAATAAGCACTCTCCCCACAAAATTATTTCCCAACATAATGAAGATTCTAAATTCCAGTTTCCCCATTTAAAGCCCCTAGGTTTAATTCCCCAGTAGAGGTCGTCGGAGTTTTCCTTATCTCCCAGGAAAGTCATCAAGGATTCTCATTCCCCGCAGAAGTTGTCAAAGCTCTTGTTAAATCCCCACAAGTCACCAATGATTTTCAATCCCCAGCAGTGGTCCCAGGATTTCTCACTCTCAACAATCAAAGATCTTTAATCCCCAAGCAGTCAGCAAGGACTTCTCATCTTCAACAATCAAAGATTTTTTGGAATCCCCAGCATCGGTCAAGAATTTACTTTCCCCGGCAGCAGTCAAGGATTTCATTGTCTCCAGCTATCAAGGATTTATTATCCTCAGCAAGACATCTACTCAACTTACATGCACATCCATTACATTCATATATCATAAACATTGATGAAACACAGTTCATTGCATCATACATATCATGCAACATAACTTTGTGTTTTAGCTAACATTTTACCCTTTTCAGGATAAGATTAAAAAGCTATCATTAACAACTATTTAGAGATTTCAAATACAGTATGGATACACCCCAGACACGGCGGTCATTCTATTACTCATTCAGAATTTCAAGTCAAAATACAGTACAGATACACCCCAGACACGGCGGTCATTCTACTACTCATTCAGACTTCAGTAATCCGATACAGACTAGATACGCTCCAGGCACGGCGAACATTCTATCTCTCGTTCAGATTCAACTATTAACTTCAGGATCAGATACGCTCCAAACACGGATGCCATTCTGACCCTTACACCAGAAGTTTGATTCTCCCCAGTGCAGTCGCCACGAAAGTCATTCTGTCACTTATTCAGATCCCCGTTACAGTTTCAGATACACTCCAGACACGGAAGTCATTCTGCTACTCATACAGATCTCAATTTCAGATACAGTCCAGATACGCTCCAGACACGGTTGCCATTCTGCCACTCATTCAGAACTTGTCCACAACACATAGAGGCTCTATACACGGATGTTCCTCTGTTACCCATTCAGAATACAGATACACTCCAGACATGACAGTCACTCTGATATTCATTCAAGAATCAAATACAGTTACAACTCGGATACGCTCTAAACACAGACGCCGTTCCCTTGCTCATACAAACCCAATCTCCAGATACAACTCGGATACGTTCCAAATACGGATACCATTCTGACGTTCATTCTACTGATTTTCAACAAACAAATCTTAGATGGCATCTTTAAGCCCATCTCCAGCAAGATTCTACCATCTCCAAATGGCATCTTTAAGCTCATTCCTTCAACAATATTTTGACGAGTGCAAATTTACGGGCACTCTAGTGTCCAATCCTCTTTTACCTTCGAGTCACGAAAGGCAAACTTGCCAATCTAACTCTTCAGGTTCAAGAAGATTGAACAGGGGAAACTGTTGTACCACAAAATTTGCCCTCTCATTTTATCAACATTTCTCATCACAAGGCTCTTAGAACTCAAGATCAAGCTAGGGTTTGCTCTGCTCAAAGACATCTCATTGCACTGTTGACCTAAATTAGGGTTTGTGTTTGCACAAGGATTTTTGGACCTTCAATGCTCAGATTGATTTTCACACTTCATATTGGACTCATAAGTTTGTCCATACCAAGTTTCAAGTCTTGAATCAAATTCTTGCCTAGTCAATTGGACAGTTGACCTAGAAATCAACTATATTGGGGAAAAAGTCAACTGTGGCCAATTTACAGTCAAACCTCATGAATTTTGACCCACATCAACATTATGGACTCATATGAACCATTTGATCAAGTTTGGACCACGACTCCACAAGAAATTTGATCAGATCACCAAAAGGGCAAAATGGTCATTTTTAGGGTTTTGGCTGTACAAAGGCAATTTTTGACTGTTTGACCTAGCCAATGGAAAATCAAGCACAACCATGGACTCAAGGACTCAATGACATCATCTTGACTTATTCATCAAGTTTAAAAGATCCCAAATGCATGGGATTGATAGATGAATTTTTCAATCAACTGATCAAAATTTGACTGTACACTGAAAAGTCAAACTTTGACTTTTTGGTCAAAATCAAGTGCCAAGGGTCATTTTTCATCAAGATATGTCAAATTATGAAACTTGTTCATCAAGAAACCTAAAATTGTAAATTAGGGTTTGAAATTGAAAATTTTCATAACTTAGAATTTTTCTAAGTTATGAAATTTTCTTAATTTTTCCTAACTTTGTCCCACATTTTCACCATGATGAAAATGGATTCACACAAAACTTACAACATGAAAGTCATAGTCCTCCACAAATTCTACAACTTTGATTCACAAATTTTTCTCAAAAGAAGCTTGGATCTCAAGTTATGATTTTTGGAACAAGGGTCCCTAAAACTTTTAACTTAGAGAAATTTTGCCCTAGTTTAGGCAGGATTTTGACCCATCTTCTTGGCCATTTTTCACATAGTTACACTTGGAGTCTCAAGTTTCATTTAAAAGATGGATTATAGTGAATGTTGCAAGCTTTCCAAATTGTCAAATAACTCCTCAAACACATTTGTGGTTAGGGAGAATCGAATGCTTGAAGTTGGCAAAAACTCACTTTGTATCCATGGCAAATAGATGTTCATACAAGTTACAAAATCTGTCCAAACTAGCTTTGTACTTAATTACAGGTCTCTAAACCCTTTAACACTCAAAAATTGAATGTAAACTCATTGAACATTGATGTTATTCTGATCATTAGAGCTTGGCACAATGAATAAATCCATTTTTGGCATAAAGGTGGCACTTCCATTTTCCTAAAGGCAACTTTATGTCAACATTGCTTCTCTTGAGCCTTGGACCTATTTCTTTGAAGCAAACAAGTTCCACAAACTCAGGCAAAGGTACAAGAAACTTGTGCATGCTTGGGGATAGCCTGTACAGGCCTACCTCATATCACTTCCCACTTTTCTTTCAAAACAAGTCAACTTGCCAAAAGGACATAAATTGAGCATCTGATATAATCAACTCTTGCCAACATTTCAAACAAGTTTTTGCACATCCATGTGAGACAGAAACACGAGCCATTCGTCCCTCAAACACCCTTGTACATAAAAATCACATTTTCTTGCAAAACAGGGCAGGCCCTGCAGAATTACTTCCATTTTCACATCCACTCATGCGTTTTGCTTGCAACCAGTTCCAATACCTTCCATTCAAATCACTCAAACTATCCCAAACCTCCATTGCCAACTGTAACTCCATTTACAGTGTTTACCATTTTCGTTTCAAGCTTGTGCAGGTTGACTTCTAGAGACTGATTCAGGGACACTCAAGGAAAGCTAGCTATTGGAAAAGATCAAGTGAAGTTTAGGCAAGCTACCAGACACCTCAAAACTTGTTGAGAAGCTCTGCATTCTCTTACCCAAATCCAACTGAAACAGGTTTTTTCTCACTTCTTATCTCTCTATTTAGGGATATTTAGCTTTAGGTTTGTGAATGAAAAATGTAGTATCCAATGCCATGAAGCTGTACATATGCTCAGTTTTCATTTATATTAAGTGTGCTAGGAGAATTTCATCCATAAACATGCTGAAAAAGCTAGGTCATATTTTAGGGCCAGAGAAATTCTCTCTGGTCTTTGAGAGTTAGGATTAATGCTTTATATGGTTAGATTCGTATTTAAATTCTCTACAAGTTTGATGTTGTGAGTTTTGGCAAAAAGTCACGTTTCTAGGATGTTCAAAGTTGGAACCAGGCGTGCGCGCGTTTGACAGTTCTGGAGGTTGAAGATGAAGTATGGGCTGGGCCTGGCCTTCTTGCTGTCTGCACCCCCATTTTGCTAAATGCACCCCCTGGCCCATTTTCTTTTTATTTTGTTATTTTTGCATTTGAATTTCATTTCTGACTTTATTATTTTATTTCCAAACATAAAAAATGCTTAAAAAATATTTTCATAATTTTTTACATTTAATTGGTATTTATTTTAATTTTTTCTAACATTAAAACATTATTAATACTTTTTTTATATTATTTGTTTAAATTTAAAAACAATGTAAATAATACTCTTACTTTTATTTCTTATTTTTATTCATACTGAAGATATTTTCTTGAATATATTTTATTTTATTTTATACATACTTGATATATTTAATATATATATATACTTTTATTTTATTAAAAAACATAAGATAAAAATACAAAAATATTACATTTTTATTTTTATTACTATTTATACTAAAAAACACTTTTTTTTAAATATATTTCATTTTTGTACATATTAATGTATTTTTGTATATAAATAATATATAATATTTATCTTCTTAAAAGAAATTAGTGTTTACCCTAAACTAAATAAAATTAATCTTTTTTTATTTATTTATTTCTTTATATTTCTTTACATTGAAAATATTTTTACATACATAAAAACTTCTTTTTTGCATAATACATTTTATTTAATATTTGTTTATTTTGTCATTTAAATATTGTACATTTAAATATTGATGTATTTATAATTCAATTTGGATGTAATAGTAATCTAGGGTTTATATTTCTTGTCAAATATCCCCTCATTCAAAATTGTACCCCCATCCCCATAATCATGTTGTAATAGCTTAGAACTTAAATTCTCGCACTTTTACGCTTTCAATTATGCCATGATTAGAGAATTAGGGTTTGTATGCCAAAATCAAATTAATAAATAGTTTGACCTAATCAAAGACAAAAATGCATGAAAAACAAACACAATGCATACTTACACCCCTAGGGTTACAATCCACTTGTTGCCTTCAAAAATAGGCCATGGTATGCATGTTAAGTACTTTGGCAAAACAAAAACAAAACAAAAAGATCATAGTCCCTCGATGACGCTATCTGAGTTTCCTAAACAAAAATGATCAAGTCCCTCAAGAAAATTGCCAAAAATACTTGACACAATTGCTATCATGGTCTAATACGATGACCCGCGCCTGTCCTGTTTAACATCCTAACACAAGGTTGTTCACCAAATGCAATGGTGAAATAACACTGTTAAAAGGGTTAAAAACATAAGAAAGATCTTTGAGTAAAATAGGGTAGATAACTCTTAGTTACTTGATCAAAAGCTTGCAAAACATCCTTGCTATTTTTCAAACACACTTCACAACACAATTTCAAAATCCAACTTTCAAACATTGGAAACTTTTCAAAAGACAAAAACACCTTTTGTATACATTCAAACAAGAATCATTACAAAGGTTGCCACAATGATGGCCTCTTTTTAAAACATCTTTCAAAACCACACACAAAGCACCATTTCAAACAATTGAAGAGCACCATTTCAAACAATTGAAAAGAAAAGCAAGTGATCTAAACAAGTAACTAAGAGCCCATGGATAACCATGGATGAAAAGGGTGCTTGCACCTTCCCTTTTCATAATCTACTCCCCGAACCCAAGAAAACATCTCAAAGGTCTTTCCTGTGCTTTTTGACCTTTCCTTAGGATAAAATAAAAAGTCGGTGGCGACTCTTGCTAAACCGAAACATTTGCAAACACAAATGCAAAATCCCAAGTCAGTTCTCCCACCGTATCACAACAAGCTACCCGTAAGTGACTAACAACCTCTAAAACTCGCAAGTCCTAGACTTCTTAAGAATACATACCTACTCGGTCCCTTAAGGAAAATCAAACAACCGTTTGAATACAAGTTTTGTTTATAAGAGTATTGCTTCTACAAAAGATGAATATGTAAACTATTTTAAGAACAGTGACTTAAGAATGTGAAAGCTATAAACATCGTTTGCGTGTGGTTATTTAGTGAATTGGCAGATTTCTCTCATAGTCTTCAAGCCTTTATATAGCCAATAAAATAATATATTCATTAAGGGGTACTGTTGTACCCCCAAAATTTTCCCTCTCATATTTCTCAAAACATTTCAAGAAAAATCTCCAAGTTGCTCAAGATAGCCCAAGAGTTGGTCAGACAAGCCCTCTCCTAAGGCAGTCTTCCCCAAATTAGGGTTTTGTGTTGCATCAATATCCTTGAGTCCAAACGACCTCAAATGCTCACCATTGTCCTAATATGTTCTCAAGGTCATCCATGTCAAGTTTCAAGCCTTGCATAGAAAGTTTGCTCAGTCAATTGCTCAAAGGTTCAAAAATCGACTTTGCTAGGGCAAAATTCAACAGTGACCTATATACAGTCAAACTTCAATATTTTTTGTCAACATCCTCATTTTGAAGTATATTTCAGCATTTGATTAAGGGTTGATCATTATTCATCAAGGATTTCTCACAATTCATCAAGATTCAAAAGTTGTTAAATTAGGGTTTTGTAGGAAAAGTCAACTCAACTTTGACCAAGCGTAACTTTCTCATACTTTATTAGAAATGACCCATAAAAATCTCATTTTGAAGAGGATGCAATTTCCTACAATCCATATTCATACCCCAAGATCAAAATATGCACTCACAAGAAGTTATGAATTTGGACATTATAGGTCATTTTGAAAAGTCAACAAAAATACCTTTTTTGTCAAAGCTTCATACATGAGCATGGAATATAAAAATGAGATGAGACAAAAAGGGTTGTTTAGAGCACATCTCAAGCTTTATAAAAAGTCCAATAACACCTCCAAAGATTCAAAATTGAGGAAGTTATGCATTGTTGAAGTTGGAATTGTTTACAAAATTGCCAAAAGTCAACTATCCCCAAAACTTCAAATTTTGCCAAATGGGCCCATTCTTTTTCACTTGTTTTGGGTTGGAATTATAGCCCACGTGCTCCAGCTTTGGCCATGTGTCCATATCATATTTT
Source organism: Vicia faba (assembly GCA_948472305.1). NCBI lineage: Eukaryota > Viridiplantae > Streptophyta > Magnoliopsida > Fabales > Fabaceae > Vicia > Vicia faba. Next base: position 794,259,734 of record OX451740.1, on the reverse strand, counting down.
TATTAAATATTTTGATTTTACTTGAATTAATTTGATTTAAATCAAAATAAATCAAAATAAATCAAATAAAAATCCAAAAGCATTGATAACAAAGATTTTGTGGTGATTTCAGGTTTCATTATACAACTTGCCATCATCAAACTCGTATCAAGGCATAAGGGTACAAAAAGATAGGGTTTGGAACAAATTTGGAAGGTTGTTAAAAGAAGATCAAATCAAATATCAAAGCATTGATAAAGGAAGATTTGGACAGCAAAAATAACCCTAATGTATTGTATAATACATAAGGAGGTGAGGCAAACCAAAATAGGGGTAAGAGATCAGATAGAGAGCAAGAACAAAATTTTCAAAAACCAAAAAAAAGTGTGAGATCGAAATAGGGCTTAGAGGCATCCTCAAGGCTTGGTACGTGTCTCAATCATTTCCTGGAAACTCCCACAAGTGAAATCAATCAAGACCACGCGTGTTCAAGCCTCCCAGAGCACTGTAAGTCACTCACGAACTCACCCTTTTCTTGATTTCATATTTTTAAATTTAGGCATAGTTAGCATGAATTGATAGCATATTCTGAATCTACAAATCATTTGCAAGCTTTTGGTATTATTCAATTGCATTTACATGACCTGTAACGAGATCCACCATTGTTAGGGTTTCGTTTTTGTTTTTGGGGTTTTTCGTTTCAGGAACAATTAGCCCTAATAATGGCTATAGTCGTGATCAGAAGAAGATGACGAGTTCAACCATGGTCTTAGAAATCATTTTCATGGCCTGTAGGAGATTTTTGAATAAGCACGACTTGTAGTGACGGCCAGCATCCATAGCTATAAGTGTTACAAAGTTTTAGCTACGGAGGGAGGACAGGGATGATGCGTTGGCACTCCCCCATTTGTCCATTCAAACCGGCGCGCCTTTTTATTTTATTTTGTCCACTATATTTCATTTTCTTCATATTATGATTGTTTTGCATTATAATAACAAAAAGAATAACGCAACCTAGTGGTTGCCATGCAGGATTTCAAGGCATGTGGGGCTGGAGGTCAGGGGTTCGATCCCTGCCTCCAGCATTTGTCATTTTTCTCAATTATTTCAGGAAATCTAGTGTGTATTCAAGCCTGAGTTCCACCATGCTCATCCCTCATCCATGTGCCAGATGGCCAGATCTGGTGGCCAATATTGAAGGAGCATCAAAGGGTCAAGTCAATGCACATCTATAGGATCCCAAAAGTCAATTGGATCTTCATCAATTGGGCCAAAATAATTGCTTTCTGCACATCCAAATAATCAGGCCCATCTCTCTACTTTGTTTATTTCCATTTAATTATTTTATTTTAATTTAATTACTAACCAATAGAATATTTTCTTTTTAAAATAAAAATCACAAAAATACTTTTTATCCAATTGAAATTCAGAACTTTATTTTTATTAATAAATATTAATTAATTAATTAGGCTATTAATTCTAGATAACTTTAATTGATTTTGTAAATATTTAAAATCAATTTGAATTTAATAGGTTTTATCCCTAATTTATTTATTTTATTTCCTAAAATATCAAAAAACTCCAAAAATATGTCATTTATTATTTTTCATTAATTAATTTATTTAATAATTAATTTAGTATTTCATTTTAGGATTTAATTTATTTTCTTAAAAATAATAAAAAACACAAAAACATTTTCTTTAATTAAAAGGGTCAAAACCCTAAACTCGGATTCGATTTAATTTCACATCGCACGCTTTATTTTTCTTTACCCAATTAATGTATCTGCTCCTGGCTTGTAATAAATAATTAGGACATTTTATTTATTTTTTCTGCTTTTATTTAATTTCAAAGGGTTGTTTTTGGCGATGTAAATACCCGACACCTTGTAATTTAATTTCCGCACCTTTAATTTATGCAAATATTTAACTTCTAGATGTTTGATAATAGGGCTTGCATGACAAAAATGAATGTTTAACCTAAAATCAATTAGATCACCCTAAACATGTGCAAAGATAAAAATGACTGAAATCAACACACTCGCACATGCGCACTCTTAGGGTACATCCCACTTGGTTGCCTTTGTACACGGTCATTGAGTATAGGTTTTTTAGAGGTCTCCCTCTTGTCCAAAGATCATAAGTTGCCTCAGAAAGGTTGCCTCGGATATCATTGCCTCGAATAAATGATCTAAGACATTAGGGTTACCGCTAATACATCCTAACATTGCTTTAGTGACCGTATGTCCCTTTTTCGAATTGACCCTCAAACTCCAACGACGATGCTACCTACTCACGAATAGTGGGATATCATTGTCTAAAGGAAATTAGCATAGAACAATTCCTTTTTCGAGTAGGTAGATTAGCTCTTAAGTGCTTTCTCATTCTAAACAAAAATTTTACACTTACACTCCTTTACAAACAAAGTTTTCAAAAACACTTCATTACACTCTTGAAGACAGAAGCAAGAGTTAAATCAAAGTGAAAACAAAAACTTTTCAAAGCCCACAAACACAAAGAAAACAATTTTTGAAAATGATGAGCAAGTACCTAAGAGCCCGTAGATAACTACGGATAGAAAGGGTGCTAATACCTTCCCTTTCTATAATCTACCCCCCCGTACTCAGAAATATCTCGAAAAAAGGAATTTTTCTGTGCTTTTTTCCTTTCCTTGTTGGATAAAATAAAAGTCAGTGGCGACTCTTGCTTACCGCGAAATTTTGCGAAAACAAACGCAAAACACAAACCAGCAAATTCCTTACAAAATAGGGAAACACGTCCCGGTTCTGGCCATCAGATCACAGGTACTCTTGGGATTTCCAGAAACATTGGCATCTTGAATAGTAACGCGGGGTACAAGACCGTGCGGCGCATCCATCCTTTCATGGTAGTGGAATAAAATGTTTATTGTACCATGTACTATTTGTACCATGTTAACATTATCTTCTTTCCTTTTGCACTTCAGAGGCTTCTGCAAGCATGAGTTTAGAAGCGAGAACATAACACGAGGTCATAAGAAATTCAAGTCTTCAGAGTCTTCAGAACCGTGTCTTTAGAGTCTTCAGCACGTGGTTGTGAGAACCTTTTCTTGGAACCTTGGGTGTTTAGAACTTCAAGTCTTTATAATCTTTATAACTTCTGCCTTTAGAGTCTTCAACACTTGGTCTTTAGAACTCTTATCTTTAGAACCTTGGGTCTTTAGAAACTTGAGTCTTTAGCATCTGGACTTGAGTAGAAACTCCTGTCTTCAGATCTTCTGACTGTTTCTTTAGAACTCATTGTGTTCAGAAACACGAGTCTTCAGCATCTGGACTTAAGTAGCAACTTCTGTCTTCAGATCTTCTGACTGGTTTCTTTAGATAAAGCATCAGAGCTTACACTTCAGAGCCTTCTGGAGTGTCTTTCTACTGCTCAACAGAACTTGTGTAGGGCAAAAGCGGAACTAATTCTCTTTTAATGTCTTGGCCACGCCATCCATCAGAAGAAGAAACTGTTTGTTAAGTACTCAACAATAACAAACATTAGAGTATCAAAATTGTTCATACAAACATAGTCATTTATTATCATCAAAACTCAAAGATAATATTGCATAACCAAATCTTGTTCTTACAATCTCCCCTTTTTGATGATGACAAAACTATGTATTTTGATGACACAATTTTGTTCATATAATCAGAAAAAGTGAAAATAGAAAGGTAAGGAATACTTATCCTTTTTATGATAATCCCCCTGAGTCAATGACTTGATGAAGATCGAATATCCTGACTCTGAACCATTTGAGTAAAACTCACCCTGGTTACAATAGTCCAGATATCGAGATCTTGAGAGTCTTGACTTTGGATGCCAATGGAACTGTTGAGATCTTGATTTCATATAACTTCTTATTTAATCTTGACTTTAGATGCCAATGAGAATGAAATCAAATTGAAAAATTTGAAACTTTAATGTCACTAAGACAACTTCCATATTCACAATTCTTGGAGTCTGATTTCATATTTCACTTCTTGAAGTTCTATTATGAATTGAAAAACATTTTCAGAGTCTGAAGCCAATAGGTTAGACATAATCCTTGCACAATGATTTCAGATCTTTGTCTTTAATCAGAGTTCTAATGATTCCCGAAAAAGAAAAACAATTCTAATAGAAATAGAAGTTTAACTGGGTTAGAATGTAAGCAGCTCTTTTCAGAGAACATTTTCCACAACTTGATTATTGAAATCTAAATTACGTTAAATTTAATTATTCCCCCTTTTTGACATAATCAAAAAGGTAATTATGTGTGAAAAACATAAAGACCAGATGAAATAACAAGAAAAGATAAGGAAGTAGAATAAACTTAATTAAGAATTAGAAGATCATAATTCAGAAAGGAAAACTTAAGAAGCAAAACATAATCCTATGGTTCGAAAGCAAAAGGAAAGTCCTAGAGCCTAGGGTTCAGGGGCAGGAGCAGGAGTAGAAATCTTTTGCAGAATCAGTTTTAACATGTTCTGAACATTCTCATTGACAGTCTTCTGTTTAATGATAATTTCTTCAAACACATATTATTCTCCTCTAATCTCAACATATGCGTATTCCATACGCGCAATGACAGGATCAGAAGATGAAGCAACCAAAGCATCTTTTTTAGCCTTAGCAGCTTCTTCTGCTTCTTTAGCCAATTTGGATTCTTCAGCTTTTTTGGCTTCTTCTGCCTCTTGAGCCTTAAGTCTGGCTTCCTCTGCTTCTTTTTGTTTTGTAGCAAGTAGTTCAACATATTTGACTCTTTCTCTTGTTTATTTTCTTTCAGTTACCATTTCAACATCCCCAATTCTGGATGCTTCAGCAAAAGAATTCATTCTTTAAACTTCAGAAGACATCCACTTCCGAAACTTCTTCCAAGAACCATCCATGTCCTGAGGATCAGTAATTGTACTTACCTCTTCCTTTAACTTAGCAACCTTTTTCTTAGCCTTGATCCTAAAAATGTTAATGTATTCATCCAAGGTTTTTAGAATAGATTTTTCATAGACAATTATGGCTAGGTATTTTTACGAAGGAATGACTCCAGAAGTTATAAGTTCAATTTGATTGAGTTGTTCAGTTAGATCGAAAAGATCAGACATAGAGTAGGACTCAGTTGTTGAGCTTGCAAGGGCTTCAAGATCATCAAAGATTGTTCTCTCAGACATCTCAAGAATAAAATATGTTTGAAGGTCGTGATTTTGAGAGCTTTGGAGTGGTTAATGGTGATGAAAGGCAACGTGGAGATTTTGACAAGGATCAGAAACAATAGTAATTTGTAATGAAGGTTAAGATGTGATGATTTATGATAATGATGAGACAAGTGGGGAAGAGAAGGTAGAGATGGGTTGAGATGGTATGATTGTAGAAATAAATGAGTAAGTTAGAAATGTGTGTGGTTGCATGGTCAGAAGTGGTTATGATGTTTTGGGTAGAAGCGGTTGTTATTTCAGGTGAAATTGTAGATACAGTTTCAGAAACAAAAAGTTTCGTAGTTAGGGGAGTAGGACTAGAAACAGGAAAAATGTGGTAGATGGTGGAAGAGGATTAATTTGTGCAGTGGAGTTTGTGGATGAACATTCATTAACAAAATTAGAAGTAGACAATGAAGTAGGTACAAATGTAGCAGTAGTAGACTTACTTATTATTTTTGGATCAATAGCTAGAGTCGCAGTCTTAGAAGTTCTAGACTTCTTCTTCTTCTTTTTTTCGGGTTCAGAAGCTTCTGAACTCTTCTTCCTTTTACCTCTGGAAGAGTCAACATACTCTTGATCAGGAGGTAAACCAGAATAGTTGAAACTGGAAATATCATATCCTTCTGCTTCCATCATTTTAACATAGATAGCAATGCTAGACATGTTATCTCCTTTGGTAAATAAAGGGTAGTTATTCACAAGAATTCTTGTGATTCTGATGCTTTCAGAGGGAGCAAGTAGAGGTTTAGAAATGACTTCCTCTATTAGCCTCATATTCTTTAGAGTCTTTCAATTTAAGGAATCTCCAAGACTAGAAGCCATATCCTTCGTAAGATTAGCTTCTTCTACCAGAGTTTTCACGAAGCCACTTTCTACCAGGATGTTAGTGATGAGACGTCCAAAAGGAATATAGTTGGAGACCTTATTTTTGGGATCATCAGTGGTTCTAGTTTTTAAAATAGAGTCTCTCAAATAATAAAATAAAAGAGCTGGAATACAAATCTTCTGATGGGTCATCAAATAGTATAACATGTACTTTTGATTGACGTTGAAATAGTCAAAAGAACTGGATGGAGGTATGACGTTGATACAATTTAGAATGATTTTGTGCCAGATTCTAAGTTCATCATGGAGATCTTTACTTTTATACAGTTTTCTCAGGAGAGTAGTTCTTGAAGATGGATTTTTTAATCGTCTCCCTCACAAATGTCGATTTTATATTCATCTTATAAATTCGTTTTCCTTCAAGATGTTGCATGCCTAGAAGATCAACAATAGACTTTTCAGTAATGACAATTTTAGACCCAACACATGAGCCACTACATGAAGATTGTCACAATATTCTTGAATCCAAAAATCCTTAACCAGAGAATCATAAATAGGACCGTGAAGACACATGAAAAAGTATTCCCGCCCTTGAGCATTCAAGTCAGCAATTAGGTTTTCACCATTTGCAAAAAGGTTATTGAAATCCACTATATATTCACGAAGAACATTTAACTCATGTGGTTTTAGATTACTGTGAACTTGAACATGTTTCTGTGTTATGTGGTTTTCATCAATAACTGATAGAGAAGATGAGCCAGTTACCATAGGAGAAGAATAACTGGTTGGAATAGTTGAAGAAGACGACCCATAAGGATTTAGGGCTTGTTCCATTTATTTGGAAAACTAAATAGATTCTTGTTGTTTAGCATTCATCATGTTGAAGATGATGAAGGTTGTTGATGAGGGTGATGATTTTTGATGAAGAGTGTTGAAGATGATGAACACAGAGAACTTGTTGAATAGTTTGAGAGAAAAAGAGGGTTTAGGGTTTCTAAAGTGTGGAAGTGAAGTGAACATGTGTGATTTATAGTGTTTAAGAAGTGAGAGAAAATAATAAAAAATGAATCCAATTAAACATAATAATTAGGAGCATTAAATGAAATTAATAATTATGATATCAATCAAATTCCAAGAAATACGCACACTGCTCATTGCATAGCTTAGATAGCATGTGATGATTAAGCATAACCAAGGGTTACACATGTTAATCAATACATATAACTAAGTGACATGTTTGATATCCTCAAAGTCGGGAGAATCAAAAGGTTTCTATCTAATCAAAGACATTTCTGACGAAACATCTTATGATTACTGAGGTTTTGAAAGAAATAGTAGTAATAAGGTTTAAAGAGAATAGAAACATTAATCATATAAGTGTCTATCAGCTGATTCTTCAGACAATTTTTAGAATCCAGACTTTATTCAGAAGATGAGCTGGCATAAGCGAGATCATTAAGGCTCAGAATCATTTCTCTAGAGGATTTAAAGTTTAGTCTTGTTCTGACAATAACATCTTGGATTACAGGAATTTTAGAGCCAATAATCTTTCTTTTCTGGATGCTTCTGATACTATCCATGCCTTCAGACTTAAGTTCCAGATCTTTGAACATATGCCTTTCACCCATCATGTGTCGCAAGCATCCATTGTCTAGGTGTCATAATTGGTGTTTCTATTGCGCCATCAAGAACATTAGCAACATAGATTATCTGATCTTTGGGTACCCACTTTCTGGGTCCTATTTTATTAGAAGTTCCAAAGGTTCAGACACCTATGGACTTTTGTGCAACCGGATAATCATGTGAAATTTGTGCATGATACTTTGGTTTAGAAGTTTCCTTCTGTGTCTGTGTTTGTGCTACAATAGCATCATAACCTTCTTGTTTTGGACATTTCAAATTTGTGCCAGCAAGCACGAAATGTTTAGAAAGAGGTTTTGGTTTGACATTCAGAGTCTCATCAATTTTCTTTGATGGTCCTGAATATCCCAAGCCTCTGCTTCCATTTCTACTAACACCATAGATCATTGAAGCCATTTTGCTTCACTCTATGCTTTTGGCAAGGAAGTGTTGAAAAGCTCTATCATATTTGATTACTTCGTCAGTAACAGACGTGTTAGAGAAAATCTCTTCTTTTAATCTAGACACTTTACTTTTCAGAGCGACGTTTGATTTTTCTAAAATAAATAGTTTTTCATTTAAGTCAGAAATATTTTGCTCATCTATAGTAGTGTTCTCAGAAGTAGCTTCAAAACTCTTTTTCAAGATTTTGTGTTTACTTAGAATAGATTGATACCTTTTCATTAATTTAGATAAACTAATTTCAAGTTCAGAACGAGATAAGGAAGAAAATACCTTTTTTTCGTTATTAGAGTCCGACTCATAGTTAATTGTCAGTTCGTCTTCTGATGTTTCTTCTCCCTTGCTGGTCCTAGCCATGAATGCCATGTTTGCATGTTCTTCATCAGAATCTTCATCTTCTGACTCTGAATCATCCAATGTTGCCATGAGACCCTTCTTAGATTTGTAAGGCTTCTTATGCTTCTTGTCTTTCTTAAGCTTTGGACAATCATTTTTGTAATGTACAAGCTTGTTGCCTTCAAAAGAAGTAACTTCTTTTCCAGAAGCATTCCTCTGACCGAAAGTGGATTTACCTCTTCCATTTGTCCTTCATTGACCTCTGAACTTGCTTTGTTTGTGCTTCCAGATTTGACTTATTCTTCTGGATATCAGAGAAAGTTCATCATCATCATCATCTGAATTTTCTTCAGATTCTTGTGATTCTTCCTTAGTTTGATAAGTCTTGGTTTTCCAAGAAGTAGACTTTAGAGCAACTGATTTGACCCTCTTCCGAGGTTCATCTTGTTCCATCTCTATTTCATTACTTCTTAAAGAGCTAATCAGCTCCTCAAGAGATGTGTTGTTCAGATTCTTTGCCAATTTTAAAGCAGTTACCATTGGTCTCCATTTGACAGGAAGACTTTTGATAATATTTTTAACATGATTTGCAGTGGAGTAACCTTTATTCAGAACCTTAAGTCCTGCCACAAGAGTCTAAAATCTTGAAAACATCGTTTCCACAGATTTTTCGTCTTCCATCTTGAAGGCTTCATATTTTTGAATTAAGCCAAAGCCTTTGTTTATTTTACTTATGCATTTCCTTCATGTGTCATCTATAGAGAATCAAAGATAGACTTTGCAATCTCTCTATCTATGATTTTCTCTTATTCATTATATGAAATAACACTTAGAAGAATGGTTCTTTCTTTGTAGTGATTTATACATACTTTCTTTTGTGCTTCTGGCATTGAACTTCTTGCAATCTTATGACCTTTATCGTCTACTGGGTGAGTGTAGCCATCAACTACCAAGTCCCACAGATCTAAGTCATATGCCAGAAAATAACTTTCTATTCTATCCTTTCAATAGTCAAATTTCTCCATATCAAACATATAAAGTTTTTAACTATAGTGATCTCTATCATTATCCCTATGATCAATAGTGGAAGTAGGTGTAGCCATTGGTTTTTCACATACGCTGGATCGGTACTGGACACTGTTAAGTGTTGATAAAAATTCAAACTTTTTATCTCCTCAGAACTGGAGCTCTGATGACAATTGAAAGTGTGAAAAACACAAGAAAGGGGGGGGTTTGAATTGGGTTTTTAAAACAAAAACTTTTCTTTAAAAATATTCCTCTTTAAGTTAAAATCCTTTTTTCTTCACTTTGGATAATAACAATAAGTAAGAACAGAAAGTAAAGAACAATGCATGTTTATACTAGTTCACTTGAAAATTATCAAGCTAGTCTAGTCCACCCGCCAATGTGATTTTGCCTCACTCAATCGAGGACTTAATTCACTATAACCAAACTGATTACAATTTGAACAAGCTACCCGCAAGTGACTAACAACCTCTAAGACTCGCAAGTCAAAGACTTCTTAAGGATACAGACCTACCCGCTCCCTTAAGGAATATAAAACAATAATCAACATGATTATTACAATGCACAAGCTACCCACAAGTGACTAACAACCTCTAAAACTCGCAAGTCCTAAACTTCATAAGAATACAAACCTACCTGGTCCCTTAATAAAATTCAAACAACCATTTGAATATAAGTTCTGTTTACAAGAATATTGCTTCTATGCAAGCTGAATATGTAAACTATTTTAAGAACGGTGACTTAAGAATGTGAAAGCTATAAACATCGTTTGCGCGTGGTTATTCAGTGAATTAGTAGATTTCTCTATTAGTCTTCAAGTATTTATATAGCCAATAAAATAATATATCTGTTGAGGGGTAATCTTAGGATTTCTAGAAACATTGGCAGCTTGAACAATAACGCGGGGGACAAGATCGTGCGACGCATCCGTCCTTTCATGGTAGTGGAATGAAACGTTGATTGTACCATGTACTATTTGTACCATGTTAACATTATCTTCTTTCCTTCTACACTTCAGAGGCTTCTGCGAGCATGAGTGTTGTACCCCAAAATTTTCCCTCTCATTTTCTTCAAGACCTTCTCATGAGGTTCCCATTGACTCAAGACTACTCAAGAGTTGACTGGTCAAAACTCTTCTCATAAGCAATGAGTCCATAACTAGGGTTTTGATTTTATTAAGGGAAATTGGATTTCTAATGCCTAAAATTACTTTCATGGTTCATAATAGGTCCTCAACAATGCAAATTTCAAGTTTCAAGCCTTGCATCACAAATTTGCCCAATCAATTGCTCAGATGACTGAAAATTAACTACATTGGATAAAAAGTCAATTATGGTCAATATACAGTCAAATTTCAAGATTTTTGGTCAATTACAATATTTTAAAGTGATATTCATCATTTGGTCAAGGGTTAATCATGATTCATCAAGAAAAACCCTCAAATCATCAGGGGTAAACAAATTGCCCAAATTAGGGTTTTGACTGAAGATGACTGATCATTGACTGTTGACCTAGTGCATGACCTAATGGCTTGAAGCATGATCTCAAGGACTCAAGTACAAAATATTTACCTAATTACATGGCTCAAAATATTTCCAAAGATGGAAGTGATTGATAGTTTAAAAATTGAATCAACTGATGAAAAGTCAACAGTCACTCAAAAGTCAAACTTTGACTTTTTGGTCAAACATTGGAAATCAAAAGTCAAGAATCATCAAGATATTCAAAACTATCGAACTTGATCATCAAGAAATCAAAAATTCAACAAAAGTCAAATTTGGAAAATTTTCTAACACTTAGAAAAATTCTAAGTGTTTTTGTTCTTAACAAAAACCCTAACTTCACAAGCAAGTTTCCTCAAGATGCAAGTTAATTCAAGGAAAATTTTCAACATGAAAGTTGTAGGGATTGATGAATTCTACAACTTTGTTAATGTGGTATGATCCTCGAAAAATGCTTGGATTAAGAGATATAAGCTCATGAAGTTATGACATTTTTATCCAACACTTAGAAGATTTTTTACAAGTTTTGATCAAATTTTTGTCCCAACTTTATGGCCATTTTCACCAAGTTCTCATTTGATTTAGCCAAAATTCACAACATGAAAGTTGTAGAAAATATTTCAAGCTTTCCAATATTTTTAAGAACACAATTTTACCATGCTTGAGTTAGGAGATTCAAAGGCATGAAGTTGGGCATCCATTCTTGAAATACAAATCATTTTGTTATGAACATAAGATCAAATCTACAAGCCATGCTGCATAATCTTGCTTTACAGGCTTCTAACTTGAAAATCTCACCATAATTAAATATTTACACAACTGATTGAATCATTATCCAAGTGTTTGAGCCATTGTCCAAATTATTTTTACATTTATGGCACAAAGGCACCATTGCCATTTACATAAAGCATGCTTTATGCATTTTGTCACCCGTTTCTTCTGTACACCCATAATGCCAAAGCAAGAAGAAACATGTATAAAGCTCCTAACCACCCTATAAGCCATTGTACCATTGCATTGGAATCATGCCTTTGCAAGTTACTTTAAAAACCAAGCTTCAAAACCATAACATGCTATCTTGAATTTCTGGTTACTTCAGGCCCTCAAACCTCTTGCCTATAAATAAATAAAGTATTTGCAAGCTAACACACGAATAGACAAGCCCTCTAACCCTCTTAAACTCTCTCAAACTCAGAATTGCTAAAAAAACTCCATTTGTTGAACTTCTGGCCTTGAACACCAAACACTCAATCCACTCGTGCGTTTTCACTCTAATTCATTTAAAAAGTTTCTATAACTCATCTAGAACTTATCCAAAGACCTGTTTCATCACTGTAACATCATCTTCATAATCTTCCAAGCTAAAAAAAAGAGCTCTGCAAATTGACTTGTCTATAAGAATTGAGGCACTCTCAATCCAAGGTAAGAATTGCCAAAGCTTCCTGGGAGTTCAATGAAGCTATCCAGATCATCCTAACACCTCCAGGAGTGCTCTAACTCCAAACTCGATTCTCACTTTTGAGGTAAGTTTTCTAAACTTTGAAATCTATGTACAAGCATCATTTGTATTTATTTTCTATAGCAAAAATGTAGATATCAATGCCCTAAATCTAACCATGTCCTTAATTTTCATTTATATTGACCGTGTGATGATTATTTTGGATTTGAAATTTCGGAAATATTAGGGTTCAGTTTGGTACCAACAAAAATTCACTTTAACCTTTTAGTTTTATCTTAAGTTAATGGCATGGTTGAATTCGTGGTGAAATTTGGAACAACTTTGATGTTTACATTTTTCAAAATGGTTGAGAAATGGAGGAGTTTGAAAAATAAAAAATGTTGGTGTTGTTGTGCTGGAGCGAGGAAGAAGATGAAGTCATATTCAAATTTCCAGGGTTGAGTTTATAATATATTTATTGATGGTTGTTTCATAACTGGATGAAATAGCCACCTCAGTGGCAAGCGTGTGTGTGTGTAAAGCGTTAGTGTTCCAGGGCAGGGGTTTGATCCATGCCTCTGACATTTTATTTTTCAATGTTTTCTTTGTTAATCAGGTACATGCAAGTCACACGCACTCATCATACACCTCATGATACAACCATTAGATCATCATCAGATCTTATTCATCACCATCTAACGCCCAAATTTGCTTCCCCATAATGCACCTCCAGAACTCAACTACGCAGGATCATTACAAGCACTTGGGGCTAGTGTTTTCTGTTTTTCACACCCTCCCAATTACTTCCACCATGTAGGCCCATTCTAAACATTTTTATTATTATTCTGTTTTGTTTCAAACAAAAAACCTTCTTGGGTCTGGACGTTTACTAACACCCTCCTGATTACTTTTTACAAACATTGACCTATTTCGATTTTCTTTATTTTATTTTAATTAACATTTCTTTTTTGAATTAATTTTATTTTTTTAATAAAAAAATCATAAAAATGATGAAAAAACTAGATTTAGTTTTTAATCCATTAATTTAATTTTTGACAAATAAAATTTAATTCAATCACTTTGACTTTAATTAATTAGAATTAGGGTTTATACTATAAAATCTCTTTTCTAAATAAAACATCAAAAAATATTTTCTAAATATTTAATTTTCTTTAGGTTTTTTACTTAATTAAATTAACTTTCATACATAGAATTGATTAATTTAATTATACTTTGTTTTATTTTAAATAATTAAATTGTAAATTAAATTAGAATCAACTCTAACTTTTTATTTCACATTTCAAAATATTTTCTAAACAAATAAACAAATAAATATTTTCTTAAATACTTAGAGTTATTTTTTTAGGGTTTTTTACATCTTTCCCCTTATCTCCGCATATTTATTTATTTTTTGCATTAATATTTTCCAATCATATAATTAATCAAAGGTTTTTAATAGATAATTTGGGTTTATTGCTTTCCTCCCCCCATTCATAAATTTGTACCCCCATCCCCGAAGCGTTGTAATAGCATAGGACATTTAATTTCCGCAATTTACTGTTTTCCTTATTATTGTTAGTAATTAGGATTTGTATGGCAAGATTGAAATCAATCATTAGATAACCTAATCTCAAAGACAAATAATTGAAATCAAAACACTTCACACGCACGCACCTCTTGGATAACCTCACTTGTTGCCTCAGATAAAAACAGCCATGTCCCTCAAACATGAGATGCTTTAGCAAAGATCCTCAGTCAAAAGATTGTAGTCCCTCGATGAACCTTCGATGTTGCCTTCGGTAAACGATTTTAGTCCTTTACGACAATTGCTAAAGCATCTTACAAGTTGCCTTCTATGACTGTACGACGACCCACGCTTGTCCCTCACATCCAATGATAAGGCTCTATACTAGCTAATAGTAGAATATCACTATTTAAAGGAAGAGGAAAATAAAAAAGACTTTTTGAGTAGGTAGATCGCTCGTAATTCCTTGCACACAAACTAAAAACAATTCCCACACTTCACACTTTCAAAACAACTACTTTCAAAACGCTTTATAAACACTCTTGAGGACTGATACAAGGGTTATCATAAAACAAAAACCACACTCTCTTTCATAAATATTTTCAAAACAAACATTTTGTATACATTCTAAACTATACGAGAAACATTACAAAATTACCATACTTAGGCGTTTTCAAAATATTTTCAAACATACACAAACACAAAGCATTATTTCAAAGTGAGCTAGCAATTAAGAGCCCGTAGATAACTACGAATGAAAAGGGTTCTAACACCTTCCCTTTTCATAACCTGCCCCCCGAACTCAAGAAAATTCTCAAAGTTCTTTCCTGTTCTTTTCACCCTTTCCTTTATTGGATAAAAGAAAAGTCGGTGGCGACTCTTGCTATCTGCAACATTTGCGATAAAACACAAAACCAAAAGTTAGTTCTCCCACCGTATTACAGAACTGGAGACTCTGCCAGGGAGATCTAAAAGTGGGGTTACCTTAGAGATAGTTCACATTTAAATGCTTTCATTGTTTGACTTGCCTGATTTACTTTTAAAAGGTTATTTGGGTTTATTTTCTGTATAGATGCTATACCCAGATCTGGGGGCATTTTAGATAAGTAGAAATAGATCGTGAAAACTATACGGTTGTGATACGGTGGGAGAACTGACTTGAGGGTTTGCGTTTTGTGTTCGCAAATGTTGCGGTTAACAAGAGTCGCCACCGACTTTTCTTTTATCCAAAAAGAAAGGTGAAAAAGCACAGGAAAGACCTTTGAGATTGTTTCTTGAGTTCGGGGGGTAGATTATGAAAAGGGAAGGCATTAGCACCCTTTTCATCCATGTTTTTCCATGGGATCTTAGGCAATCTTTGTAATGATTCTCGTTTGTAAGAATGTATACAAAGATGTTTGTCTTTTTGAAAATGTTTTCAAGTTTTGTAAGATGTTTGGAAATGTGTGTGTGTGTTTGTTTTGAAAATAGCAAGGATGTTTTTGTTTTGAAATAGAGCAAGTAACTAGGAGTAATCTACCTACTCAAATGTCTTTCTTGTTCATTTTTATTCCTTTGACATTGTTGTCTTACCATTGATTTGGTAAGAAACCCTATATTTGGATGTTAACGGGACGAGCGTGGGTCATCATATAACCATGATTAGCAATGTTGCAAAGTATCTTAGTATTTTCGAGGGACTAAGATCATTTTATAAGGCAACCTTGAATAGCGTCATCGAGGGACTATGATCTTTTGATTTTGTTTTACCAAGATACTTTGCATGCATAACATGGCTATTTTTGTAAAAGGAAACCAAGTGGAGAAACCTTAAGGGTGTTTGTGTGCAAGTGTGCTTTATTGCATGCATGATTTTATTTTGAATAAGGATTTTCTATTTCATTAATTTTATCTTGCCATACATATCCTAATCACTAACATTTACACTTGAAAGCGATAAAAATGCGGAAATGTAAAGTCCTACGCTATTACAATATTTAGGGGGTGGGGGTACACATTTATGAATGGGGAGTACCAGTGAGAAAAATAAAGAAAATAACAAGGGGAAGAAAGAAAGAAAAAGGAAAAGAGTCAGCGTGCTGCTGAGAGGAAGTCAGAAGTTCTGACTCTGACCTGCTGCTAAACAGCAACCTGTTAGTGAAAATGTATAGGTCAGAAGTTCTGACCCTAGTAAGCTACAAAATAGATACCTGTTAGTGAAAATGTATGGGGTCAGAAGTTCTGACCCTGCTGGGCACACAGTAATTTTCAGAAGTTCTGATATTATTGATAACAAAACATGTTCCAGAAGCGCTGGTGCCAATGCCAGAACTTGGTCTCCCTCTGTGCTAGTCAGAACATATGCAATTTGGTTATTTCTCCACAAAATAGAAGACATGCCTAAGACAGTTTCAGCAGGTGTCATGACGTTTCAGAAGTCAGAACCAAAAATCAGAGGCAAGTTCTGAACTGATTCATTCTCTACTTAAGCATACATATGCGTGAAACTCTCAGAACATGCACAACATCAGAAGCATGATATCTACATTGTATTTTTGAGCATGCAAATCTGGTGATGCTTTAAGCAATGTGGTTAGGGTTAGCAAGTGCTTACCTTGCAGCTAGAAAAAGTTCTATGGACTGGAGTTAGCCTTAACTCTGATGATGTTTTGGACAGGTTCTTTGAATGGATGGATGAAGGGTATATATATGAGTTGGAAAGCTGTATGGGTATTTCTTAGTCAAGAAATATTTTGAGAGCAAATGGAGTTTGAAAGCAGGAGATTCAAAGTTAATGGTTGGTATGTTGTGTTTACAGTTTTTTTTGAAACTCTGGGAATTTTGGGCAGAGATTCAAGGTGTTTTCTTGCTAAAACTTTCTGTTTCTTTTCAGCAATTTTTCTGAACTTGGACCGGGATTTTTCAATGGACAAAGGTGTTCTATTTATAGGCAAAGCTTTGTGGGTTTTTAAAACGTTAAGTGGCGCCAATATCATGCACTAGATGCTGACTTACTCTTGAAGAAAGTTCATAAAAGGTTGTGATTATTGACATCCTTTAGCCTAGGCTGGGTTAGTAAGTGAGGATTAAGGAAAAGTGACACCCATGAGCAAAAAGTAGCCCATGAACCAATACCTATACCTGCACAAGAGCGTTGCTATACTGCACGTGGAGAGACCCTTTGGACAAATGCTCAAAAGTGGTTGTGAGCATTAATGAGCATTAAATGTTGATGAGATTGGTCAAGAATAAAAAATCTTGTAATATGAGATTTGCATCATTACTTAAATCTGAGCCAGCAGTTCCACTTCAGCATAGTCCAAAACAACGCACCCAAGTTCTGATCTTGGCATCCTATTGCCTCAGCAAATTCTGAGGGTTCTCTAGGATTTCCAGCATGTTTTATAATCTTCTGTTCTTACCTTGGCAGATTCTGACTGAACTTGCGTAACTGCTGAAGAGCTACATTCTGACTGAATGTTATAAGCTGAGCTAAGTTTGACACTTCTGACTGAGTTGGCGTAGCTGCTAAAGAGCCACATTCTGACTGAATTGGCGTAGCTACTGAAGAGCCACATTCTGACTGAATTTGTGTAGCTGCTGAAGAGCCACATTTTGACTGAATTTGCGTAGCTGCTGAAGAGCCACATTTTGGCTGAATTGGCTTAGCTGTTGAAAAGCCACATTCTGACTGAATGTTATGTGTTGAGCCAAGTTTGAAACTTCTGACTGCTCCTTCCTAGAGGTTGGTTCAGAAGTTCTGAAGTGTCATTTTTTTTAAATACTTTAGAAAAATTCTAAGCATTTGGAATTTAACTTTTTCAAGGTAAAATTTGACTTTTGAGCTTCTTGATGAAACAAACTTCATATTCCAACATGTCTTGATGAAATATGATTTTTGTGTTTTGATTTTGATCCAAAAACCAAAGTTTGACTTTTTAGCTTGCAAATGACCATTTTGCCCTTGTAAATGATTTGCTTGGAAAGGAATGATAACTCAAGGCTTGGATTTGTATAAGAGAAAACTTTGAGAATCCAGGGTGGTTTTTCCTGAAAAATGAGAGGGCAAATTTTGGGGTACAACAGCTGCCCCTGTTCAATCTTCTTTAACCTCAGGAGTTAGATTGGCGAGGTTTTCCATTCGCGACTCGAAGGTGGAAGATGATTGGACACTTGAGTGCCCAGAAATTTGCGCTCAGCGTCAATAGGAGGAATGGGCTTAAAGATGCCATTTGGAGAGGTGATAAGATCTTGTTGGGGATGGGCTTGTGGATTCCATCCAAGAATGCTTGTTGAGATGTAGCTTGTATGTTTGAACATCAGAATGGCTTCCGTGTCTGGAGCGTATCTGAACTGTATCAAGAGTGTAGAAATCTGAATCCGACTGAGTACCAGAGTGGCTTCCGTGTCTGGAACGTATCTGAACTGTATCAGGAGTGTAGAAATATGAATCTGAATGAGTACCAGAATGGCTTCCGTGTCTGGAGCATATCTGAACTGTATCAGGAGTGTAGAAATCTGAATCTGAATGAGTACCAGAATGGCTTCCGTTTCTGGAGCGTATCTGAACTGTATCAAGAGTGTAGAAATCTGAATATGAATGAGTACCAGAATGGCTTCTGTGTCTGAAGCGTATCTGAACTGTATCAGGAGTCTAGAAATCTGAATCTAAATGAGTACCAGAATGGCTTCCGTGTCTGGAGCGTATCTGAATTGTATCAGGAGTGTAGAAATCTGAATCTGAATGAGTACCAGAATGGCTCCCGTGTCTGGAGCGTATCTGAACTGTATCAGGAGTGTAGAAATCTGAATCTAAATGAGTACCAGAATGGCTTCCGTGTCTGGAGCGTATCTGAACTGTATCAGGAGTGTAGAAATCTGAATCCGAATGAGTACTAGAATGGCTTCCGTGTCTGGTGCGTATCTGAACTGTATCAGGAGTGTAGAAATCTGAATCTGAATGAGTACCAGAATGGCTTCCGTGTCTAGAGCGTATCTGAACTGTATCAGGAGTGTAGAAATCTGAATCCGAATGAGTACCAGAATGGCTTCCGTGTCTGGAGCATATCTGAACTGTATCAGGAGTGTAGAAATCTGAATCTGAATGAGTACCAAAATGGCTTCCGTGTCTGGAGCGTATCTGAACTGTATCAGGAAGTTTGCATATTGTTAATGGTAGCTGTTAACCTTACCCTGAAAAGGATAAAATGTTAGCTGAAACACCAAGTTATATTGCATGAAATATATGATGCAATGTGTTGGCTTTATTGATGTTTATGATATATGGATGCAATGTATGTGTATGTGAGCTGATTTGCTGCATTGCTATCTGCTCAGGGAAAATAAATCCCTGACTACTGTTGAGGATATGTAAGTCTTCAGGTCTTGAAGTTGAAGTGTTGATGAATTTCTGTTGAGAGGAATAAACTCTTGTTGTAAGGGAAATGCCATGTATTGCTCGCAAGATATGCTTGGGGCAACCTGAAAATCTTGACGACTTTCACTGGGGATTATCCATTGGGAGTGTTTATTCCGCTGGGGAGAATTGAAAAGTTAGCTGTTATCCGATCGGATTCCAGGCTTCACAACAAACTGCTGAGGAATTTAGAGAAATTGGGCGATTTCTACCGAGATTCGATAAACTAGAAGCTTTGTAGCTGGGAATTTTGTTCTGCTGGGGATGATGGAAAACTCCGTGGGGAGAAAGGTGATTTTTTCTTGCAAAAGTTCAGGAGTCTCGGTTGTCTGCCGCTCTATTGGGGAGTTACCCTTGACTGGAGAGAATCAAAAGTTAGCCGCTACTTGGTTGGATTCCAGGCTTCACAACAACTTGCTGGGGATAAGGAATCTTACTGTTATTTGGATGGATTCCAGGCTTCACAGTAACTTGATGTAGAATAGTATACTGGGGAAGAGGAGTTGTGGTCCTTTGACTTGTAGTGGTCAGAGAGGTAAATTCAAATTAGGGGATTTGTACTTTGTTGACGATATGTGAATTTTCATGTTTTGAAGCTGAAGTTTTGATGAACTCTTGTCGAGAGGGGTAAATTTCGTTGTAAGGGTAATGCCATGTATTGCTTGTAAGATCTGTTTGAGGAATCCTGAGAAATTCGATGACTTCTACTGGGAATAAAAACTTGAAATTTAGTTTCTGCAAGGGAGTTATTGAAAACTCTGTGGGGAATATGGAGTGGTCTAGGGACATTTTCCTGCCTTTTCAACCTATCAGTAATTGTCTTTCTCATCTTGTTTATTTGTAAATAGTAATTATGTTCAAATGCATATGTTCATTAATGAATCATCATACGTTTTTTGCAAACAAAACACAATTGTAAAGAAAAAACAAATATTTTTTGTACTTTCAAAGATACATTTTTGTATTGACTTTGAGTAAGTATTTCGTACAAAGGAGACAAACATTCTAGTAAGAGAATGGAGCCGTAAAAACAAGAAAGATTTATGCAAAGAAAGATAGCTATGTGTGATAATCCCATGGGGTTCCCATTCTGCTATAACCCTCGTATCTCTGAATATCTCGTCTGTTTGTTGCTTCGTCCGAAGATGATTGAATTGATCAGAAACTCTGAACTTGTCAGTGGAAGTCAAGAGGTTATCCTCAAAGTGATCCAACGGGACATGGTCATACGCTTTTATTCCCTAACTTTTGCCTGGACCGCCCTTTCGGGTTTTCAGTCCACCGGGAAACCCTTTTTTGCCCAAGTCGCCCTTTTGGGTTTTCAACTTGCCGGGTGTACAAATTTTTTTAAAATTTATTTTATCCCTAATTTTTACCTGAACCTTTTCGGTTCGTCGGGATGCCCTCGTTTTATGTAGGTACGTCATCCTAGAGGGTCTCTTATACGTAGTATCTTTTGACTATGTCCGCGTTCGCAGGGTGTAGCAGGTCGTCACCGTCCATGGTGGTTAAGATCATTGCCCCACCGGAGAATATGATTTTGATTACAAATGGTCCTTCATAGGTAGGAGTCCATTTGCCCATGGGATCACTCTATGGCGAGATGATACGTTTGATCACTAAATCCCCAACTTGATATGTTTGGAGTCTGACTTTCTTGTTGAAGGCCTTGATCATCCGTTTTTGATACATTTTACCATGGAAGATGGTAGTAAGTCTCTTCTCATCAATTAAGTTCAGTTGATCAAGTCGAGTTTGGATCCAGTCGTCATCGTTCAAGCCTGCATCCTTCATAATTCTTAGAGAGGGGATCCGAACCTCAATGGGTAAAACAACTTCCATACCATATACCAAAGAATAAGGTGTTGCACCAGTTGATGTGCGAGCCGTGGTACGATACCCGTGGAGAGCGAATGGTAGCATCTCGTGACGGTCTTTGTATGTGACTATCATCTTTTGTATTATCTTTTTAATGTTCTTATTTGCCGCTTCGACAACACCATTCATCTTTGGCCGATAGGGAGAAGAATTATGATGCTGGATCTTGAATTGCTCACATAAGGCGGTGATCATAGTGTTGTTAATATTTGTACCATTGTCAGTGATGATCCTTTCGGGGATACTGTACCAGCAAATGAGATTTTGCTTGATGAAGAGGGCCACAACATTCTTGGTAACGGAGGTGAAGGAAGCTGCTTCGACCGACTTTGTAAAATAGTCAATGGCCACCAAGATGAAGCGGTGTCTATTGGAAGCTGTCGGCTTGATCTCTCCAATCATATCAATTCCCCACATATCAAAGGGCCAAGGAGCCGTCAAGACATTCAGAGGAACCGGAGGTACGTGCACCTTGTCAGCATAAATCTGACATCTATGGCAGGCTCTAGAGTGTTGATAGCAATCTACTTCCATGGTGGACCAGTAATAGCCTGCCCGTAGGATTTTCTTTGCCATCGTATGCCCACTGGAGTGAGTGCCAAAAGTACCTTCATGTAATTCCTCCATGATCTTTTCCGCCTCAATCTTATCCATACATCGAAGCAAAATGGAGTCATGATTGCGTTTGTACAGGATGCTATTACTCAGGAAGAATTTAGCAGAGAATCTCCTTAAGAACTTCTTATCATTGATTGAAGCTCCTTCCGGATATTCATGAGCCTCGAGATACCTCTTGACTTCATGAAACTAAGGCTGGTCCACTACCTCTTCAGTATTAATCTCGTGACAGTGTGCTGGTTCATCCATTCGTTCGATGGTGATATGGGGAGCCTCGTTATCCCAATTAAGTTTAAACATAGATGACATTATGGCTAGAGCATCTGCTAGCTGATTTTCTTCTCGCGGGAAATGCTCGAAGGTAATCTCCTCAAATTGTATTAGCAATGTCAAAACATGTTCTTTGTAAGGGATAAGATTTGGATGTTTAGTGTCCCATTCTCCTTTAATTTGACTGATGACTAAAGCTGAATCTCCAAACGCATTTAAAGACTTGATTCCCAAACCTATGGCATCCTTGAGACCAAATATGCATGCTTCGTATTCCGCCATGTTGTTCGTACAGTTGAAGCAAAGTCTGGAAGTAAAGGGAGTATGACACCCTTCTGGAGATATGAGTACGGCGCCAATACCATTACCAAGTACATTGGAGGCCCCGTCAAAGAACAAGGTCCATCGGGATCTTTGTTCAGATCCATCATATGGTTTGATTTCTTTACAGTTGTTTAATGTCATGACGTCTTCGTTCGGGAATTCAAACTTCATGGACTGATAGTCTTCTACAGCCTGATGAGCAAGATGATCAGCCAATACACTGCCCTTTATAGCTTTCTGGGTAGTATAATGTATGTCATATTATGTTAGGATCATCTACCATCTAGCTAACCTCCCAGACAGAGCAGACTTTTCGAAGATGTATTTTATCGGATCCATTTTAGATATCAACAGAGTAGTATGGGTCAACATATACTGTCTCAGCCGGCGAGCAGCCCATTCCAGAGCACAGTAAGTTTTCTCGAGCAGTGAATATCTCATTTCACAGTCGGTAAACTTTTTTCTCAGGTAATAAATATCATGCTCTTTTTGGCCAGACTCGTCATGCTGCCCCAATACACACCCCATTGAGTTCTCTAAAACAGTTAGATACATGATCAGTGGTCTTCCCTCGACTGGTGGCATCAAAACAGGAGGCTCTTGTAAATACTCTTTGATTTTGTCGAAAGCAGTCTGGCATTCATCATTCCATTTGACTACTTGATCTTTCTTCAATAGTTTGAAGATTGGCTCACAAGTAGCTGTTAGGTGAGAAATGAATATGGCAATATAGTTCAGGCGTCCCAAGAATCCTCTGACTTCCTTCTCAGTACGAGGAGCAGGCATTTCTTGTATTGCTTTAACCTTGGTGGGATCGACTTCAATACCCTTGTTGCTGACGATAAAACCTAGGAGTTGTTTGGGTTCAACCTTAGTTTATACTTTTTCAACCTTTCAAACAACTTTTGTAAGTGATCCAAGTGCTCTTCTTCTGTTTGTGACCGGGCTATCATATCGTCTACGTAGAACTCTATTTCATGGTGTATCATGTCATGAAACAAAGCTACCATGGCATGTTGATAGGTTGCCCCAGCATTCTTCAGTCCGAATGACATCACTTTGTAGCAGAATGTGCCCCACTGTGTGACAAATGTAGTTTTCTCCATATCCTCAGGTGCCATTTTGATTTGGTTGTAACCTGAGAATCCGTCCATGAAGGAAAACACTTTGTGCTGGGCCGTATTTTCAACCAGGATATCTATGCAGGGAAGTGGAAAATCATCTTTAGGGATGGCCCTATTCAAGTCTCTATAGTCCACGCACATTCATACTTTGCCGTCCTTTTTAGGCACGGGAACAATGTTGGCAACCCACTGAGGATAGGAAGTGACGGCCAAGAATCCATCATTGAATTGTTTCATGACTTCCGCTTTGATCTTCTCCGACATGTCAGGTCTCATGCGGCAAACTTTTTGTTTTACTGGTGGACAATCTTCCCTTGTTGGCAGATGATGTACCACGATGTCTGTATCGAGTCCCGACATATCTTCATATGACCAAGCAAAGATTTCAACATAATCATGCAACAGCTGAATTAGACGCTTCTTGACACTCGGCTCTAGATTGGCACCTACCTTGATTTCTTTTTTACCATCCTCGGTACCCAAGTTGATTGTGTCCACTGGTTCCTCATGAAGCTGAATAGCTCTTTCCTCTTGTTGTAATAGTTTGGCCAATTCCCCTTGTACTTCACAATCTTCCTCACCTTCGTCTTCGGCCTGGTAGATTAGATTCTCAGAGTCACCAAAGGCCATAGCAGTATCATTATCCATGGGATCCATAATGGAGGGGTACCTGCATTTGTGAGTGTGGATGTGTGTAAAGGTATAGCCATCTTTTTAAAAATAAAATGTAAAAGAAAAACAATGAGCACAAAAAGTTTGTATGTGAAAAACGTCCATGATTCGTTGAATGTCATATGAAGATGAAATAAAAACCCTTACAAATGGACCATTGCGCCTCGGGCAAGACACAAGGTTTTGAATGTGCGAATTGTTTGTGAATATTACAAGTCCAACAGAAATGTAAAGATAAATTACTGAGGGATGAAAGTTATTGGGACAAAGTCTCTGGCCTCCCAATTACGAAGTCCTCCGTTGATAGTAGGAAATATCCAATCCTCCAAGATGCGATCCTCTTCACCATCTTCCACTGCATTGACCTCTCGGTTGCTAATCTTCAGGGGTGGCCCTCCAGCACGAGCATGGCGCACAACCTTCTGAGCACCTGAAGTAAACCCTAAGACAAACTTGTCAGATTTAAACGGAATATCCAGAAGTTGCCCCGAGATGGTGCATCCACCCTCCTCTACTACTGCCTTGGCGTCTTTCAGAGATGACATCCGGAGTGGAGGTCTTGTGATCTTGGGAATATGGGATGCCGTCTTGGTCACTGCTACCTCTTGAGGAGCCTCTTCTAAATGTTGAAAAGGAGTTTCTATGAACTAGCCATCCAATTCCACATACCAGAACAAATTGAGGTGGCTAATCATATACTCTTCCTCTCTGTGGGCAGTGATAATCTTTCCCTAGACCGGATATTTCAGCATCTGGTGCAGTGTAAAGGTGACAACACCGACATTATGGATCCACGACCGTCCTAGCAGACAGGAGTAAGAGGGGCGGATGTCCATTACATAGAAGGTTGAGTTGAAAGTCTGAGTCCCAACCTTTATGGGGATGTCCACCTCCCGTGGACCATCCTCTTTGAACCATAAAATGCCCTTACAACTATGTTACTGGGCTTCAACGTTAATCCTTCACAATCTAGTCTGTCGAGAGCTTTCTTTGGTAAAACATTCAAAGATGAACCGGTATCTACCAAGACATGAGCCAGAGTTGTTCCTCTACATTCCAGAGACATGCAATGCCTCATTATGCTATCTTCCCTTTGGTGTCAGATCAACATCTGAGAAGCCTAGGCCATTATCAGCTGTTAGGCTGGCCACAGAATCTTGAAATTGGTCAGTAGACGTCCCTTGAGGCACATGGGTTGTCTTCAGAAACTTCACCAAAGCTTTCGCATCTGCCTCCGAGTACAATAACAAAGCTAGCATGGAGATTTTGGAGGGAGTTTTCCCTAACTGTTCAACTACGTCGTAGTCACTCTACTTTATTATTCTCAGGATCTCCTCTATTTCCTTTTTGGACGTTTCAGGGATAGTCAGTGGTTGAGCCTTCGTCCGGACAGGCCCTTCTTGAATACTTTTTCCTCGAATGTCAGCAGTAGGAGTATTGGTAGGGATAATAGGAGGGGTTGTGTCGTCTTTGTCGATAGGAGTACTTGCAGATATGATAATTGGTATGGAGGTATCCTTTGGAATAGCCGCGGGTCCAAAAAATGCCTTTGGAGGGGCAATCTCTGGAGAGAAGACTCTACCGCTACGGGTAATCTTATTGGTTCCGGCAATATTACTAATGTCAGAGTTTTCTTCTTTGGGGCTCATCTTCTTGGTGGTCAGCCCATTTTGTTTGATACCATGGTAGTAGATGTCTCCACTGTAATTCCACGACACTGTTTTGTCTGATTCATACGGGACCGGCCCGGGCATTGTGATTATAAGAGGAGTAGTTTTTGGAACCAATGTAATCCTAACGGGTCTTTTGGGGACCCTGGAAGAATTGGCGGAGATGGTTATGATCGAAATGTCTTCAACAGGAATGGGTGAAATAGGAGCACTTTCAAACATAATCTCTTGGTTGTCTATCAAGCATTGAATGTCTGCTTTCAACAAAAGGCAGTCAGCTGGTAAGGATAAGCAGAGATGGTAGCCTTCATTACAACCTGGGAATATACCGGCTTTTAACAAGTTTATTTTAATGATTGGGAGCGGAGTCAAGAGTTTATCAACTGTGGTAACAAACAAATCTTCCTAGATAGCATTGGTGTTGTGACCATGTCTAGGCATGGGAGCAGAAATGACGTTTGGTTTTTCGTGTGCATCAAACTCAATCTCTTTTGCATCTATAAGATCTTGAATCTTGTTTTTCAGTTCCCAACAGTTGTTGGTGTCATGACCTGGACTTTTGGAATGATATGCGCAGTTGGCATTTGGGTGATAATAAGGAGACGCAGTGTTGGGGTTCTTTGGAGCTTCCTTCAGAGTTGTCAAATTAGATTTCAGAAGAGGTGGTAAAACCTGGGCTAGAGTCATATTGATTTTGGTGAATTACCGGACTGGCCTTTCCACCCTCGGTTGGTTACCTCTTGGTTGATCAAATGTAGGCTTTGGGATCATAACAGCTCCCACCATTGGTCGGCGTTCAGCTTTCCCTTGGTTCCTTTGTGGGTAAACAACATATACCTCCTTCTTCCTAGTAAAAGGCTTTCTCACAGCTGTAGAGGCAGATGAATCCTTCTGAATCTTTCCACTTTTTATGCCAGCTTCTACCCTCTCTTCGGTTAGTATTAATTCAGTAAATCCAACAGATGAGCTTCCAATCAGATGGTTGAAGAAAGGGCCCGACAGAGTGCCTAAGAACATGTCAACTAATTCCCTTTTGGACATAGGGGGTCATACTCTCCCAGCTAGATCTCTCCATTTCTGCGCGTAATCCTTGGAACCTTCATTGGAAACCATAGCCATACTCTGAAGTTGAGTACGGGTAGGCTCCAATTCTGCATTATACTGGTATTGCTTATAGAAAGCTGCAGTAAGATCTTCCCAGTTGTGGACGTCGGCCCTTTCCAATTGGTAAAACCAATCGAGTTGTGTTCTAGATAGGCTATCTTGGAAAAAATGCACCCATAGATCTCTATCGGCGGAGTGCGGCTGGATCTTTCTCACATATGATCGGAGGTGCATCCTAGGACATGACACCACATCATATTTCACAAACAATGGTACTTTGAACTTCGGTGGGATCACAATTCCCGAAACAAGTCCCAATTCTTCAAAGTCTAGACCTGGTGTCCTCTGTATTTCCATAGCATTCAGACGCTCTTCAAGATGTCTGTACTTATCATCAGCTGGCAAATACTGTTCCTCAGAGTAGTCTTCCTCTTCTTCCTCCTCTTCAGATTCTGACGGAACCGCTGTTTCCTTCCCTTTTCCTTCTCTTTCATCAGATGGTTTTGCAAAATCCAAGGTTCTTCTAGTCTGTCCTTGAAACCTTATCCCCATAATCACAACACCGGTTGGTTTCTTCTCTTTCTTCTTCTTCTCTTTGGCCAACAAAGTTTTCAACTCCTCTTGTCCTTTGGCTAGGGTCATGAGTAACTGTTGAAACTGCGTGTTTTGAACTTGCAGATCTTTGACTGTCTGTTCGAGATCCATCTTACTGAAATAAACAGTAGAGAGATGAGGAATCTTGTTGCAAAAGACCTGTTTATGTCATGATGAATGATATGTGCATATGTAATGTTCTCAAGGATTTTAAAAGATTCAAGTTTGTCTTAGACAAAAAGAAACACACGTCATATTAATAAGATAGAGTTTGAATACATCAATAATACAAAACTCTAAGATAAAAAGGTTGTGCGCATCCTCTTTGGTGCTATGTAGGCATTTAGAGTCTGCTCCTCATGAAGTAGCCTAGTAAGTTCCAAAACCTTCTTCTCGCTTGTGTAGAATTGGGCTTCGAAAGTATCTCGCTCTCCCTTGAGTTGTATCCAATCACTTTGTAAGTCTTCAAGAGATGTGGGCATGTCAGGATGTAGGATAGTGTATGGAACTTCTCCTTCCTTAACAGTCTCAATGATCACCCGAAGGATGGAAGGATAAGGCATCATAAGACTTTGAGCGCGGGTTCGTACCCACTTGAGGTAAGGCTCAAGAGGGATGGAATTTTTATGTCCCAAAGTCTCGCTATCCACCTTGTTTCGATTGTCATTGTTGTAGTCGAATACTAAGCCTTGGATCAACATCTTGTGTGGGCCATCCCTTCGGGCATAACCAAAATGTCTTAGAGCTAAGCATGGGTTGTAAGTGATGCTTCCCCTACTTCCAAGTAGATGGACATTAGGGAATTCCCCACAACGGTTAATAATGATAACATTCTCTTTGGATCGAGAGCACCAATGAATATCTGAATGTTTGAGCGTCATTAACCTTTGTGACCACCTTAATCCTTGATCATTCTTTAAAATTGATTGGGGAAGATGAGAAATAAACCACCTTGCCAGGATGGGAGTGCAAGACAT
Organism: Vicia faba; assembly: GCA_948472305.1. Taxonomy (NCBI): domain Eukaryota; kingdom Viridiplantae; phylum Streptophyta; class Magnoliopsida; order Fabales; family Fabaceae; genus Vicia; species Vicia faba. The sequence continues at coordinate 794,231,198 of OX451740.1, read as the reverse complement.
AAGGACACCTCTTTTCCTTATTGTGCGAGTGTGAAAAGAGTGTAGGATATCCCCTAGCAATGTAGGCACCGGATTGCGTGACATGAAGATTTTGACGGTACTTATATCTATAAGTTGGTCAGGATTGGGGAACAAGACCATCCCATAGATAAGAAGAGCCATAATTTCTTCAAAGGATTGCAAGTCTAGGGAATTCCAACAGATTTGGGCTTTCTCAAACAGAAACTTTGCTAAGAAGCCTTTGACACCACTTCTAGTTTCCCAATGAGTTGTGACATCAGATGAGTGCAAGTGCAGAACTTGAGCAATCTCTTCTGGCTTTGGGTCTCTTTCCGTACCTTTGAAAGGTAGTTGATTGAGAATGAGAATCCTCAAGAGTTGAGAGAATTCTTCCAAAGTAGGCACAAGTTGGTAGTCGGGAAATGTGAAGTAATGGTGCAAAGGATCAAAGAATTGAAAGAGCACCTTTATCATATCCTCATCCGTGTTGGAGGTGACCAAGTTGAGTGATAACGAGAAAACATATCGTATAATTACCATGCTTTTTACCGATTTTATATTTCATTAAGTCGTCTAACCCCCAATTATTCCGATATTATTTGTCTTTTTGCAGGTATAACGCTTGTCGACTCAAACCGATGAAAAAGGACAACATGAAGAAGGCTAGACGATAAACAAAGAGAAGAAGAATAAAAAAATACAAAGTTTGGACTTCTAGAACAGTGACGGTCGTCACGTCCCTGTGATGGGCGTAATACCCCCCAACATAAGGAAACGCTCGTCATACACCACTGACGAGTGTAAGGCACTACTTCAGCGCGTGACGACCGTCACCCACCTATGACGACCGTCACGCGCGTGAAGGTGGACGTTATGCATGGATTGAGACGTGGGCGTGAAGGGTAGACTCGTTCTCCCTTTTTCTACTGAGTCCCCTATTTTCTTGCCACCACTATTAGTGATCCTGTATTTTCTCCACGGAAGACTTCATCAAGAATTCAAAAACTGCTGATTTTTCCTATGCTATATATATGTGTACCAGTACACAGTTCAAGGGTCGAAGAAATTTACTCAGAGCAAATATTATTTTATTTTACAGTTACTTTCCAATTTGCTTGTTTTGGAATTCTGTTTTCATTTTCTTGTAATTTTCATTCAAAGCCTTAGTTTCTAGTTTTAAGTGTTAATTCTTCTTTCAAGAATTAACACGAATCATTTACTGCAAGTCAAGCTCGAAGATTGGATTACTGTATTACCTCAAGATTACCATAGCAACTTTGATTCCAGGTTTTTTTTATATTGCAATTATTATTCATTCAGTTTTTATAATATGCCAATTATTGCCATGAATTATATTTTGAACTGTATTGCTGTTAAGTTAATTATGTCTGGCTAAATTATTAATACCGGTATGTGACCGTAAGAATTGAAAGAATTCAATGATACCTTGGCCAAAAATATTTATAAAACAATTTCTGGTTTCCAATTTCCAAGATTAATTTAACTATCCTTGTCACGAGAGTGAGAGGTTAATTAACACGATTTTGCCACGAGAGTGGGAAATTAATTAAGGCAAGAACCTGCATGCGAGAGCTGGGGTTCAACCCAGATAGTGGTAACGAAGCATTGATTTTTAAATACACGAGAGTGTTTTAATAAATTAATTAAATTCAAATTGTTTTCAAAAAGTGTTATTAAATTTAAAGTGCATCCACTAGGTTTAGTAGCATGACTTATTTCATAAACACGAGAGTGTATGTCTCAGGTTTTTAAACAATTAGCTTTTACCAAAATACTTTATAGGCCAAGCGATTCACCGAATTTCCTAAGTCTGATTATCACATACCAGTATAATTAGTACTATTACTTTTAATTAAACTGTTTCCCCAAAAAATCGAATATTCATCGCTTAGTTAGACAAACTGTAGCATTAGATCGTATGCGATTGATCCTCAGTCTCTGTGGGTTCGATAATCTTTTAAAACTAGAACGACTGAACTGTATACTTGCAGTTAGTATCCCGACAGACTTATAAAGTCCCGATCAAGTTTTTGGCGCCGTTGCCGGGGACTGGTAGTCAATTAATTACGATTCTTCTGTTGCACGTTTAGACTAAGCAACAGACACCCTTTGTCGATTTGTATGCCAAGGACTCGCTCACAAGGCGAACCACTTGACAAATCGACGGACGAACCTGAACGCATTCTTTCCGTAAGACGTGCAGTCAGGGATTACTATTTAAATCACGCTATTCCTTTACCTAAACCAGAAATCAAGATTGATTCTGAAACTGATTCTAATTCTTCCTCTGAAACCGAAACCAATCCAGAATTAGACATGGCCGAAGAACAAAGGACCCGTCCACTGAAGGAGTACGCAGCTCCATCACAACAAGAGCCCCATAACAGCATTGCTGCTCCAGCAATAAACCGAAACGATTTCGAGTTAAAGCCGTCATTGATATCAGCTATCCAACAATGCCAATTCTCTGGAGATCCTTCCGAGGATCCGAATGAACATCTTACAAAATTCGTTCAATTTGCCGACACAGTTATAGCAAATGGTGTTAGTAAAGATGCGATAAGATTACGTCTTTTCCCTTTCTCACTAAGAGATAGAGCTTGGGCTTGGTTGCATTCCTTGCCATCAAATTCCGTCACTACGTGGGAAGGACTGAAGATCGTATTCTTAGCACGATACTTTCCCCCAAGCAAGACCGCTGCACTAAGAGCCCAAATCAACGGATTTAGGCAGAAGGATACTGAATCGCTATTCGATGAATGGGAGCGCTACAAAGATATGATGCGAATGTGCCCACATCACGGACTAGAAAAATGGCTGATAATCCACACGTTTTATAATGGACTCTTGTACAACACAAGACTATCTATAGATGCCGCCGCAGGTGGTACACTGATGGACAAGCCTTATGACGAAGCTAACCAACTCATTGAAAACATGGCTCAAAACCACTATCAGTGGGGAGGAGAAAGAACATTTGTGGAGAAGACTCAAACCAAAGGCGGGATGTACGAGATTAGTAGCCTAGATAAAGTTAATGCTAAGGTAGATGCTCTTACCCAAAAAATAGAAAGCTTGACCTTACCTCTTGCAGCTACCGTAGCTGCAGTTACCCCAAGCTGCGAAGTTCATGGAGTACCTGGTCATGTTGGAACCGAATGTCAAATCTTAGCAGGAATATCAGCTGATCAGGTAAATTACGCTCAAGGAAAACCTTATGCCAATACCTATAATCCTGGTTGGAAGAACCATCCTAACTTCTCGTACAAGAGCAATAACGCTTTATATGCACCTGGCCAAGCACCTGCTGTACCTCCAGGTTATCAAAAACCCACTGGTAATGTCCCTAACATTCCTAAGAAATCTAACCTTGAAATCCTAATGGAAAATTTTATCGCTAATCAAGCCCAACAAAACAAAGAATTCCTCAATCAAAATGTTCACACCGGTGAACAATTGAAGCTATTAGCAAACAAGGTAGATGCCCTAGCTACTCACAACAAAATGTTAGAAACCCAAATCTCCCAAGTAGCACAGCACCAAGATAGTTCTACCGCACCTGCTGGTACATTTCCTGGACAGACACAGCCCAACCCTAAAGGACATGCAAATGCTATCACATTACGAAGTGGGACAGCCCTTGATGGACCGGTAGATCCTAGACTCCAAAACCCAACCATGTATCAAAAACCTGAAAAAGAAATAGAGAAGTCGAAAGATCAATCTGAAAATGTAGAAGAAGACGCAAGTGAGAACAGAGAGGCCTCAGAAAAACCCTATGTGCCTCCACCACCATACAAACCACCAATTCCATACCCTCAAAGATTGCAAAATCCAAGAACGAGGGACAATTCAAGAAATTTGTAAAACTTCTGAAACAACTAAATGTCACTATTCCGTTTACAGAAGCTATAACCCAAATGCTGTCATATGCTAAATTACTAAAAGAAATATTGGCTAATAAGAAAAAAATCGTTGAAAACGAAACCGTCAGGCTAACTGCCGAATGTAGCGCCATAATTCAAAATAACATGCCTCCAAAGCTAAAAGATCCTGGTAGTTTCTCCATACCATGTGTAATTGGAAAATCTGTCATAGACAAAGCTCTGTGCGATTTAGGAGCCAGTGTCAGTCTAATGCCCTTATCTATTTGCGAGAAGCTCAAATTAGGCGACATGAGACCTACCAAGATGTCCCTACAACTAGCAGACAAATCAGTCAAATTTCCTGTTGGTATGCTAGAAAACATTCCTGTCCGAATAGGATAATTTTACATACCGACTGACTTTATAATAATGGACATCAAGGAAGATTCAAACATTCCCATCATACTAGGAAGACCATTTTTAGCTACTGCAGGAGCAATCATTGACGTTAAGAAAGGGAAACTTACCTTCGAGGTAGGAGAAGAAAAAGTAGAATTCATTCTTTCCCAATTCTTTAAAGCCCCTGCTATAGATAACTCATGTTGTCTCCTAGATATTATCGATGAATGTGTCAAAGAACTTGAATGCCAAGAGGACACCTACTCTGAGATGCTGAAAATTCAGACACCGACTATCCTCAAGAGCGAAGACTGGACACAAGAACACTTAGATGCCAACCTAAGAGAATGTTTAGCCTTAACACCCAATCCTGACTCAACTAATAAGAAACCTGGTATAGAACTTAAAACATTACCTGAAGATCTTAGGTATGAATTCTTAGATAAAGAACTCGAACGACCAGTTATAGTCAATGCCGAATTAGGATAGATCGAAACCGAAAAACTTCTTAGTGTGTTACGGAAATATCTAGCCGCATTAGGATATAATATATCAGATCTAAAAGGAATAAGCCCTTCTCTCTGTATGCACCGCATTATGCTGGAGGAGAACTGCAAGACTTCTAGAGAACATCAAAGACGAATAAATCCTATCCTAAGTGAAGTCGTTAAGAAGGAAGTGCAAAAACTACTAGAGGCAGGCATCATATACCCAATATCAGATAGCAACTGGGTCAGTCCAGTTCATGTGGTGCCTAAGAAAGGAGGTGTTACAGTTATAACAAATACAAAAGGCGAATCGGTAACACAACGTACGCAAACAGGATGGAGAATGTGTATCAATTATAGAAAACTAAACAAAGCTACACGCAAAGACCATTTCCCATTACCATTCATTGATCAAATGCTCGAGCGTTTAGCCAAACATTCCCATTTCTGCTATCTTGATGGATACTCAGGATTCTTTCAAATTCCCATTCATCCTGATGATCAAGAGAAAACTACGTTCACATGTCCCTATGGTACCTTTGCATACCGGAGAATGCCATTTGGACTATGTAATGCACCTGCAACTTTCCAACGATGCATGATGGCGATCTTCGCAGATTTTTTAGACGGAATCATGGAAGTATTCATGGACGATTTCTCTGTCTGTGGAGAGAGTTTCGACGGATGTTTAACAAATCTTGAATTAGTACTGAAACGCTGTGTTAATGTCAACCTAGTGCTCAACTGGGAAAAATGTCACTTCATGGTGAGACAAGGAATTATGTTGGGTCACATTGTATCAAACAGAGGGATTGAAGTCGACAAAGCAAAGATCGAAATTATCAAAAACTTCAACCACCCAAAACAGTTAGAAAAATAAGAAGCTTTCTAAGACACGCGGGTTTTTACCGATGTTTTATAAAAGATATCTCTAAAATCACCAAGCCACTAACTGAATTATTAATGAAAGAGGCTGAGTTTATTTTCGACGATAAGTGCTTGAACGCATTCGAGACACTAAAAGAGGCCTTAATATCGACACCTATTATGCAACCTCCTGATTAGAACCTACCATTTGAAATAATGTGCGATGCGAGCGATTATGCTGTAGGCGCAGTCCTAGGACAATGCAAAGAAAAGAAGCTTCACGCTATCTACTACGCAAGCAGAACACTCGACCCCGCACAAATGAATTACGCCACTACGGAGAAGGAACTCTTAGCTGTGGTATTCGCATTGGACAAATTTCGTTCCCACTTAGTAGGCGCTAAAATCATTATTTATACGGATCATGCTGTAATCCGATACTTACTATTGTACCCCAAAATTTGCCCTCCCATATTCTTCAAGATTTGCAAAGAGCATGCTTCAAAATCTCCCAAAGGTTGCACAGTTCAATGGCCTCCTAACAGTCAAAAATTAGGGTTTTTGTTCTGGCAAAGAAATTGAAGTTTCCAAGGGTCCAATCAAGTCCCACTTGCCTATAAACATTGTCAAGCATCCTTAGGCCAAGTTTCAAGACTCACAGCACAAAATTGTATAGTCAGAAACCCTAATTGCTCAACAGTCAACTGCAGGGGCAAAATGGTCATTTGACAGTCAAAAGTCCAAATTTTTGGTCAACATCTTATTTTGAAGCCACAAACATCATTTGATCAATTCTTGATCATGATTCTCAAGGCATGGCTCAAAAAGTCTCAAGATGCAAAAGTCTCAAGGCATAACTGCCACATGGTTTATCAGAAAAATTCCATCCAAAGCTCATTTTGAAGAGAATGACATTTCCTACAACCCATCTTCACACTTCAAGTCCAAGAAATGCTCTCACAAAAAGTTATCAATCTCAACATTATAGGTCATTTTCAAAAGTCAACAAAAAGGCACCTTAAGTCAAAGACCATAACTTGAGATTGGTAAATCAAAATGACATGGGACCAAAGACATTGGTTAGAGGACTTCAAGAACTTTCCAAAATGTCCAAGAACATGATCAAAGCTTAAAAATTGAGCAAGATATGCCTTGTGGAAGTTGGGAAATTTTTGGGATTTTTGAAAAGTCAACTTTGCTTCAAATGCCTCAAAATTGCTAATGGGTCACAATTTCTCCCAAGAATCATCATCCAAAAGCTATGCACGACCCATTGGCCCAAAGGGGAGTTATTTTCTTATTTTTAATTTATTAATTGAATTTTTAAATCTATTAATTCATTTAATTCAAATTAAATATGAAAAAATACTCAATGCCACCTTTCAAATCTTTTTATGTAGCATTTCTACTCATCATAACTTCAAGATTTCGTGCATCACTAAAAAGGCAAGAATTGGCAATGATTGGCATCAAAAAGGAAGGAAAAAGATTGAAAAAAGATTCATGAAAAATCAAATATTGAAACATTGATTGCAAAGGTTTTTGGACTTGTTTTGTAAACCTAAATCATTCCTCATATAAGCCAGAACACAACCCTAATGCTGAGAACCAAGAAGCTGCGCTCAGAATCAAGAACCCAATCTCACTTTTTTCTAAAAAAACCTCAAAACTGTTTTGGCATCTAGAAGGCATTTCAAGGCGTGAAAAGTATCTCAAAAGCTTGCTGAGACTTTCCTGAAGATAACTCAATTCTTTTCCAGTCCCCACGCATCAAGAAGTGGTAGAATAAAGTCAAACTTTCTCAAACTTTTTGCATATTCGTGTCTCATGATTCATGCAGTGTTTTTGATTTCTAATGCTTGATTTGTACTAATTTAATCATTCTAAAGCTAACAGTGCCATTCAATTGAGTTTTTAAGGCCTGTATAAGAATCCACCATGGGAGCTCGTTAGGGTTGCAGAAGTTTGAAATTTGGGACTTTTACACATGGAAAAATTAGGCTATAAGACCAGCACCATTGGATTCGTGACCTTCATACGAACACAACAACCACATCGCGCCCTTTTTATATTCTTGTATGGCCTAATCGCTATTTTCCAAGTTCAGGGTTAGTGGGGGTTTAAAACCCCCGCTATCTATTCTATGTTTTCAGGCAAAAGCGAAGAAGGAAGAAGAAGACGCTGGCGTGTTGAATGCTGGTTGGCCAGTTTGAATAACTGGCGCCTTTTTTTATTATTCCACTAACCCTTGTATTCTCTCTCATATTGATCAGATTCCACTAGTTTGACAAAGAAACGCATTTGGCTGAGTGGGAAGTGTGTTGTCCTTCAAGCATTGGGACATGGGTTCGATTCCCAGGTCCCCTCCCTTCTCAATATTATTTTGCTTAATGTGTTCCTACGCAGCATGTCCTTCAGTGGTCTACCATGCATCCAATACCTTGGCGCGCCACATCTCCCAGGAGATGAATCTAAAGGTCAGGATGAGAGGTCCATCATGCACATCAGTTGACCATGCTACACACGCGCTGGAAAAAGTCAACAGGCCTTGAATCTGTTGGGCCTAATTGCTTTCTACAAACCTCCAAAAGGGTCAACAAACCCCCTTTGTTTGTATTTCTTTCCTTTATTCTTTTCCTTTTTATTTTGTTTTAATTATTTTCTTTTAATTCTTCAAATTAATTTCAATAATATAAAAATACCAAAAAAATCAGAAAATCATGAAAATAAAAATATATTTTATTTAATGCTATTTTGTAAATAAATTTTGTTAACCAATGTAGCTTTAATTTTAGGCTTAATTTTAATGCTTCTTTAATAAACTAAAAAATATAAAAATTAGGGTTTCTAGCTTTTTTACTCTTTCTTTTTATAATTAGAATTTCTTCTTATTATTATTAATAATTAATTTTTGTAAACAAATATGCCATTTAAATAATTAGGGTTAAATTAGGTTACAACTTAAACATTTTTTTTAAACAAATTAAAAACAATTAGAATTAGGGTTTCCTATAATAATCAATTTTCTCATTAAATTTCATAAATACGAAAACTCCAAAAAATAAGTTCTCTTCTTTATTTAACTTAATTAATTTATTAATTGTAATTTTATTTCTTTAAAGGGTCCAACGCCCTCGCATTCGATTATAATTTCTGTTCGCGCGTTTATTTTATTTCTTTTATGAATGTAATGTATTTGCCCCAAAGCCTTGTAATAGTTAATTAGGCATTTACTTTCTGCATTTTATTTTAAATCGGGTCTTGGTTTAATTTGGCGATGTAGACCTGCGCCTTTGTAATAGCGTAGGACCTTTATGTTTCCGCACTTTTATTCCCGCACCCCTTAACTGCTAAATAATTTGCATGAAAGAATGAATGGCCAAAAATAAAATCAAAGCGTAGCTCACCCAATACATGACAAGACAAATATAACTGAAAATGACACACAAATCACACACCACCCTTAGGGTATGCCTCACTGTTGCCTTGTCCCTCGAAACTTGGTTGTCGAGTAGAGGACGTTTTAGTGAGTCCTCATGTCCATGAACATGGCATGGGGGTAGCTTCTAAGGTGTCTTCCTATTGCTCTGGTGACCACAATGTCCCGAACCTTCGAATTGACCCGAACACCTCCAACAGTGGTGCTACCTACCTCTCAATGGTGGGATGACACTACTTTAAGGACATTTACACAGACTAATTCCTTAGGGTAGGTAGATGACTCGTAGATGCTTGCTCTGAATTCAAAACAAATCAAAAAAACTTCTTTTCACACTGACACTTTGCAAAAAGCTTTCAAAAACAACTTTGCAAACACTCTTGAGGACTGATACAAGAGTCGAACTGAAATTTTAAACGAAACTTTTTCAAACCCACTCTGAAAAGAAAACAAACATTTTTGAAAACACAAATGAGCAAGTATCTAAGAGCCCATGGATAACCATGGATAGAAAGGGTGCTAACACCTTCCCTTTCTATAAATCTACCTCCCGAACTGAGAGCAATCTCCATAAGGAATTTTTCTGTGCTTTTGTCCTTTCCATTTAGAGAAAATAAAAGACGGTGGCGACTCTTGCTTCCGCGACATTTCGCGAAACCAGCGTTAAACAGTCAGTTCCAGATCCACCGATCACACTTACTAAGCAAGAAGGACGCCAAACCGCGATTACTCAGATGGATCTTACTCCTACAAGAGTTTGACTTAGAAATAAAAGACAAAAGAGGAACTGAAAACGTGGTAGCTGACCATTTATCGAGATTAGATGGAATCCAAACCGAGAGTGTTCCCATAAACGAAGATTTCCCTTATGAACGCCTCATTGCCAAGCTAGAGACAAACCCTACCGACAGTTTAGATCCACACAATGAAACTTTCACAACTGCGGTAGTAAAATCCATTTGTACTAATACCACATTACCATGGTACGCTGACTTCGTCAACTATTTAGCTGCCGGTGTTTTACCACCTGATTTGACGTACCAACAGCGGAAGAAATTTTTCCATGACCTTAAACACTACTTTTGGGATGAACCATTACTCTTTAAAAGAGGCGCCAATGGTATCTACTGTCGCTGCGTTCCCAATGATGAAATAAACGACGTCATTTCCCATTGCCATTCCGCCCCTTATGGTGGACACGCTAGTACATCGAAAACCTGTGCAAAAATACTTCAAGCTGGCTTCTTTTGGCCTACCTTATGGAAAGATGTCCACGTAGCAATTATGAACTGCGATAGATGTCAACGCACAGGAAATATATCTATACGTGACGAAATGCCGCAAAAAGGAATCCTCGAAGTAGAAGTTTTCGATGTGTGGGGAATTGATTTCATGGGACCTTTCCCCGCATCTTTTGGAAATAAATATATTTTGGTAGCCGTCGACTATGTATCAAAATGGATTGAAGCCACCGCCGCACCCACAAACGATACACGTGTGGCACTAAAACTATTCAAGAATATTATCTTCCCATGATTCGGTGTACCAAGACTAGTGATCAGCGATGGTGGCTCCCATTTTATCTCTAGAATCTTCGAAAGGTTACTTTCTAAATATGGCGTTAAACATCGCATAGCCACACCATACCATCCTCAAACGAGTGGACAAGTGGAAGTGTCAAATAGGGAGATCAAACAAATACTTGAGAAAACCGTAGCCACATCCAAAAAAGACTGGTCCTCTAAGCTAAACGATGCTCTTTGGGTATATCAGACAGCTTTCAAAACCCCTATCGGAACAACGCCGTTCAAGTTAGTTTATGGAAAATCTTGTCATTTGCCAGTAGAATTAGAACATAAAGCTTATTGGGCCATAAAAACCCTTAACTTAAACTATAAGAGTGCTGGCGAGAAACGAGTGTTAGATATCCATGAACTAGAAGAATTGCGTTTAGACGCTTATGAAAATGCTAAAATCTATAGATAGAACAAAAAAATGGCACGATAAGCGTATCTCGCGGAAAGACTTTAAGGAAGGAGACATCGTACTCCTATTCAACTCTAGACTGAAACTTTTCCCGGGAAAATTACGTTCCAGATGGTCCGGACCGTTCGAAATTAACAATGTTTTCCCAAGTGGTGCGATAGAAATTAAAGGTAGTTCTATCGAACCATTCATAGTTAATGGCCAGCGCTTAAAGCACTATTTTAACGTCGGAAATATCGACTTCTCGGCTTATCTTCAGTTAAGTGAGCCGCCTACCCCGCTACCTAACTGAATAGGTATTTACTGTCGAGCCGTCGACATAAAATAAAGGCGCTTCGTGGGAGGCAACCCATGTTTTACTTTAATTATTATTATTTTTTTCTACTTTAACATGCTTTTATTTTTCTTTTCTTTTTCTTAATCTTTAAAACATTTTCATGATTGCATCTCTTACTCCTTTCTATCTTTTTCTTCTGTTTTTATTTCTCCCTTTCATCTTTCTTTTCCTTTTTAATTTAACTTTGGCAATTTCCTAACCCAAAAATACTTACTTAATTTCCTTTTCTTTCAAACATTTATCAAATATTTTCAGGGGTAATTCTTTTACTTTCACATTTCGCGCTATGGATTGTGCAAACTTCACGAATGTCAAATTACGAAGCCGACACCAAAGAAGACGGTTTGCGAACCTAGGTGAACGGGAGATGTGTCCTACTATCTACGCAGATGATCATGCTATGGCTGCCCTTGGCATTCGTGAGAGTGTCATGTACTTGCTGCATCAGATTGGTTGGGACACTGCTTTTATCCGTCGAAGGTTCTGTATCTATAAAAGGCCGACTCTTGAGTTTCTAAGCACCCTGAGTTTCATTCCAAATCATGGAATGGGATTCAACCGTGGGTTGATCACATTCAGAATGTTTAACATGGATTACACTTATAACCTGCGGGAGTTTAGCCAGCTGCTTGGGTTCCCTTTTGGACCCGATGTTATCAGTATGACACAGGAGAACCTTTTGCCTGAATCTGATCTTGACTATTTCTAGGGAAGCATTGCTGGTATTAACCATCCTGAGCCGTCAGATCTGTACTCTGAATGCATTCATAACCCGGCTATCAGGTATTTCCACAAGATTATAGCCCATACTATCTTTGGCAAACAGCAAAATGTCACGTCTGTATCCCACGATGAGCTGTTTATTATGTATTGTGCATCCCAGAACCGTCCGGTGAACGGTGCAGCTTATATGCTCGCTAATATGGAGCGGATCATCCAGACTCCAAATGCACCGATCTTGTTGGGTGGGTTAGTTACCATGCTGTCTAATGCAATTGGACTCCGCCGGCCTATGCTCGGTTCTTCTCCGCTTTATGGAATAAAGCCGATGGACATTGCATTTTGTTTCAACACTAGCATGATTGGAAACCTTGGACCAGATCAATTTGACCTGCTAGTTAATCATCAGATCGTCCACCATTTTAAGCTTCCGGACCCAATCACCAGTGTGCACAACCGAGATAACTGGCTGTTTGACCTACACCATCCTGTTTCACCACCCTCCTCACCATCTACAGTTGACATTTATGAGGTTCCAAACACTGCTACTGCTGATGAAGATCCTGCTACACCGCCAGGATACCATGAGTTCCCTGATCCATGGGAACAACAGGCTACTTCGGCTGAGATCGCGACCCAGGCTCCTGAGGCTACTCCACCTCCACCTGCTGTTACCCTGGACTCCCTACATGAGGCAATTACGGACATGCGGGGCGAACTGACTTCTCTCAGGGTGGACTTCATAACCTTCATGGACTTGGTGACTGATCAGTTGGACTACATGCATCAGCATATGTTTCCACCTCCCCGTGGCTAGAGTTGCCATTGTTATTCATTTCCTTCTCTCTTGCATTTTTACGTACAGTGAGGACACTGTTAAGTTTCAGTGTGGGAGGGATTTTTAGTTATTATTTCAACATTACCATTTTTTTATTTCTAGTTACTTTGAAACAATTTGTCATGAATTTATTCAATTAAAGTCTATTTTAATTTTCATTTCTACTGTTTTATTTACTTCTATGTTTGTACGCAATATTTCTATTTCATTATATACTGGTAATTAGCATTACAAATTTAATTATTATATCACCTTTATATTTAAAACTCTAATTAATTATTTTTAGTTATTATTTCAACATTATCATTTTTTATTTCTAGTTACTTTGAAACAATTTGTCATGAATTTATTCAATTTAAGTCTATTTTAATTTTCATTTCTACTGTTTTATTTACTTCTATGTTTGTACGCAATATTTCTATTTCATTATATACTGGTAATTAGCATTACAAATTTAATTATTATATCACCTTTATATTTAAAACTCTAATTAATTAAAATATCTCAAAAAAACCAAAAAAACCAAAAAAACCAAAAAAACCAAAATATAAATTCTTCAAAAGAAAAACCAATTACCAAGAAAATAATAAAAACATAAACTCCCCAACGGTCCTGTAACGGTCATCTTATTTATGATGCTGCCTGCGTTACGACCGTCACACCCTTGTGACGAGCGTAACACGCCTTTTTCCCTCATGACGAGCGTCACACTCCTGTGACGACCGTCACACAAACAGTGACCAGAACGACTATTGCAGGGAACCGTTCCAACTTTCAACCATCCCCTTCATAAACCCACTTCCTTCCTCCATTGTTACCACATCACACGAAAAACCACCCATTCACTCCATTTTTCTTCTAATTTCTAAACTCCCAACACCAAATTACCATCCTTACAATCTCCCATTTTCACATTCCCAAATCAAATCCTACCTCCACCATGGCAAACAACCCACACGCTCAAGCCATCAATTTCAGAATCGGCGAACCAGGGGAGAATCAACGAGCAAAGTTTCAGAAATTTCAACGTTGAGGTCTCCAACCCACAAGGTACGTTGACATCGACTGCCTAAGGAGTTTAGGATTACTCAACAGTGTCCGCCGATTATTGCAAAGCATGGATTTGTGTAACCTGTGCCGCAAACCAAGACCAATCTACGAAACTCTTACTCTTGAGTTCTTGAGTTCGTTTGTTTACCTCACTCCGCCGGGTGTCACAAACCAACTGTCAGGCCTGGCGAAATTTCGCATGTTTGGCATTGAGCACGAGTTGCCTTAATCCGACATCGTGAGACTTCTAGGATTTTGTTCGGACGAAGGTGCTCATTTTCGGGTACCAGATAGTTTTGGTGAGGAGGCTTTCAACTTGTGGCACAGTTTAACGAACATCCGTGCCGGATCCTATGACCACCTCAATGCCACCCACATTCATAATCCGGCCATCCGCTACTTCCATCGCATTCTTAGTAACACGATCTTCGCCCGCGACAGCAACCATAAGCTCAACTCCAAGGAGCTCTTCTTTCTACATTGCGCGTTCACTGGGAAAAAGATAAATGCCGCCCGTTCCTACTTGCTCACATCCACTCTATTTGTGCTATAGGTGGAAAACCTTTCTATTTCGGAGGGCTGGTTACTTCAATTGCCATTGGTCTGAATTACGGTGCTGCTCTCGCAACCTTGCCTTCTATGGCACCGGCTTTGCTAACCTTGGATCACTGCAAAGCCGCACACCTCATCTACGAGCGGGAAAACGGCAGATTCCACCCCGTAATCAGGAATACTGTCTATCAAAATATCATTTTTCCGAACAGGGACCGAATCGATCCAAGTAACCGAGCAAACTGGTTGTTCGACCCTGAAGTTCCCGCAGAGCCTGCACCTGCCCATGAAGACCAACCTGCAGCCGCTGCAGACGATATATAAGAAGAGTTGGATAGTGCTCCTCCTGTCCACGACATTCCAGGATCCTTATCTGAACCCCCTCCTATCAATCTTGAAGACATCCTCCGCGCCCTCCACATGCAAAACCAAATGAATGCGGCGCTTGAAAGGAGGCAAGCCGAGCAATTTGAGTCTCTGTGCGCCCAAAACGCTCAGATCTTGACTGGGCAGCGCAACGTGAATGAGAGGTTAGATGAGGCCCTGTCAGAGCTTAACGCCTTGAGGATAGATATGAACACCTTTGGCTTCCAGGACACCCACTCCTACCAGACGCTCTTGCACCAGGAGCAGAGGATGTGGTCACCAATAGTCTTTCTTTAATTTCTATGTAATTTGTTATTTTTCTGTTTCATTTCTTTTCCTTTTGTTTTTGTAATTGTACTTCCCCGCATATGTACCGCAACATTGAGGACAATGTCGGATTTTGTGTGGGAGAGGTACCTTTCAATCTTTTATAAAACTAGTAAATTCTTACAATATGTCTCGATTCAAATTCTTCGCTTTATTTTGCCATACCGAATTTTTTTTATTATTTTCGCATTAGCCCGACATACCTATTTTAACGAAATCCCAGTTGAGGAAGCCGAAAACGACATAACAAGATTGATACGGTTCTGTCACCGTAGACTTCCTACTTATGCGATCCGTTTCAATAACCATTATACCGATATTTGGAGTTTCAAGTTCTAGAAGTAACCCCTAGTAGTTTATACTAGCAGTCAGCACCGTCTTGACACAAACCACGTGGAGAATCGATGAATATAAGTGTTTGATGCCTGATTCTAAAAATATCCTTCCTATCTCGCTGCTAAAAGAAAAGAAAATCTGTGTACCAAAATATACGGGCACATATAAAAGCTGACAAATAATGAAGGAATCCAGTGTTGGTTGGTTCAGAGGTATCTGGTTCTGAACTCGGTAGGGCGTGCTACGGCCCGATCCCCCACAACCTCCAATTTGGATAACATATATAGGGTTGCCACATTCATGTACCAGACCCCGTGCTAAAGGATCAAAGTCACTAACCGGTTACTCCACTACGTGCGTGCTAAGACAAAGGGCTTAATGTGATTGCGCCAGAACGAAACCGGGTGAAATAGATACGAGGAACTTCGGGCAGAGTTATAACGGAACTGTTGGATAGCTCGTTTAAAATGGAAGTCTACGGGTAAGCTTATTGCTTACGTCATTAGCGTATCTTTAGTGTTTTACTCAAGTATTGGCCGAACCGACGAGGATTTCCCGAAACCACTTTAAAAATCCAAGGTATGTCATGCTTATGCGCTTGACAAAAACTTGTCCGACCTTTCGAATGACTATTTGCTTGAGGACAAGCAAAGGTTTAAGTATGGGGGAATTTGATAACGAGAAAACATATCGTATAATTACCATGCTTTTTACCGATTTTATATTTCATTAAGTCGTCTAACCCCCGATTATTCCGAGATTATTTGTCTTTTTGCAGGTATAACGCTTGTTGACTCAAACCGATGAAAAAGGACAACATGAAGAAGGCTAGACGATAAACAAAGAGAAGAAGAATAAAAAAATACAAAGTTTGGACTTCTGGAACAGTGACGGTCGTCACGTCCCTGTGATGGGCGTAACACCCCCCAACATAAGGAAACGCTCGTCATACACCACTGACGAGCGTAAGGCACTACTTCAGCGCGTGACGACCGTCACCCACCTGTGACGAGCGTCACGCGCGTGAAGGTGGACGTTATGCATGGATTGAGACGTGGGCGTGAAGGGCAGACTCGTTCTCCCTTTTTTCTACCGAGTCCCCTATTTTCTTGCCACCACTATTAGTGCTCCTGTATTTTCTCCACGGAAGACTTCATCAAGAATTCAAAAACTGCTGATTTTTCCTATGCTATATATATGTGTACCAGTACACAGTTCAAGGGTCGAAGAAATTTACTCAGAGCAAATATTATTTTATTTTACAGTTATTTTCCAATTTGCTTGTTTTGGAATTCTGTTTTCATTTTCTTCTAATTTTCATTCAAAGCCTTAGTTTCTAGTTTTAAGTGTTAATTCTTCTTTCAAGAATTAACACGAATCATTTAGTGCAAGTCAAGCTCGAAGATTGGATTACTGTATTACCTCAAGATTACCATAGCAACTTTGATTCCAGGTTTTTTTTATATTGCAATTATTATTCATTCAGTTTTTATAATATGCCAATTATTGCCATGAATTATATTTTGAACTGTATTGCTGTTAAGTTAATTATGTCTGGCTAAATTATTAATACCGGTATGTGACCGTAAGAACTGAAAGAATTCAATGATACCTTGGCCAAAAATATTTATAAAACAATTTCTGGTTTCCAATTTCCAAGATTAATTTAACTATCCTTGTCACGAGAGTGAGAGGTTAATTAACACGATTTTGCCACGAGAGTGGGAAATTAATTAAGGCAAGAACCTGCATGCGAGAGCTGGGTGTTGTACCCCAAAATTTGCCCTCCCATATTCTCCAATAAACTGCCAAGCCAAGTTACAAAATTCCCCAAGAGTTGCACAATGCAAAGGCCTCCATACAGTCAAAACTAGGGTTTGTGTGTTGATCAAGAAAAGGAAGTGTTCAAAGGTCCAATCAAGTCTCATATGCTTACAAAGATGGTAAAGCATCCTCATATCAAGTTTCAAGGCATTCAGCTCAAGATTGCACAGTCAAAACCCTAAATTGCACTACAGTCAACTGTAGGGGCAAAATGGTCATTTGACAGTCAAAAGTTCAAATTTTTGGTCAATATATCATTTTGAAGCCACAAACATCATTTGATCAATGCTTGATCATGATTCTCAAAATTTGGCTCAGAAATCATCAAAGATGCAAAAGTTGCTATATTTGGACAGCTGAAAAAGTCAACTGAAATTGACCAGGGCATAACTTTCACATGGATTATCATAAAAATTCCATCCAAAGCTCATTTTGAAGAGAAAGACATTTCCTACAACTCATCTTCATACTTCAAGTCCAATAAATGCTCTCACAAAAAGTTATCAATTTCAACATTATAGGTCATTTTCAAAAGTCAACAAAAAGGGACTTTAAGTCAAAGGCCATAACTTGAGGTTGGTAAATCAAAATGACATGGGACCAAAGGCATTGGTTAAAGGACTCAAAGACCTTTCCAA
Source organism: Vicia faba (assembly GCA_948472305.1). NCBI lineage: Eukaryota > Viridiplantae > Streptophyta > Magnoliopsida > Fabales > Fabaceae > Vicia > Vicia faba. The sequence goes on along the minus strand of OX451740.1, from coordinate 794,213,144 downwards.
AATGTCCAAGAACATGTGAAAAGCTTAAAAATTGAGCAAGTTGTGCCTTGTAGAAGTTGGGAAATTTTTGTGAAATGGCAAAAGTCAACTATCATTGAAAATCCAATTTTTGACAAAAGGGCCCCATTTTTTCCACTTGGTTCATCCTTGTCATGCCACACACGTGTCCCATGGTTAGTTTCAAGACCAAATATTGATTTTTTTATTTTATTTAATTTTTGATGATTTAATTCATTTTTAATCTTTGAAAATTCAAATAAAATTTAAAAACCAATGGAATAGTGTTATGTGAACTTGGACAATTTCTATGTATCATGAACCTACTCAAGAAATCAGGCTAGGGTTCATTTGCACACTAGGTCTAGGTTTTGGCTAAAAAGGAGGAAAATGGTTAAGGATGAAAACCCTAGGACTTATTCTTTCCCAAGCATGAATTAAGGTGAGTTAGCAAGCCAATTCCATTCCATGATCATCACTGAGTCAAACCCTAGGCCTAACACATCATAAGAGGCGCCCAAACAAGCATTGGCATTTTTTGAAATTTTGACATAAAAAAGGCAAATCTGAAATCAAAGAGAGAGGATTTTTGAAGGCTTGATTCATATACCATTAGCATCCTGAGGCAATTCTGAACACATCCCAACCCCTAACTTCAATCAAAACGCGAAGAAGCAGTCACGACAACTCAAACTGTACAGAACATTTTTTTGAAATCGTGTTTGCAATTCTAAGCATGATCGTTGCATTTTAATTACATATTTGTGTTCCTTACAAAGTTTCCAAGCTAACCTTTACATTTAATTTGATTTTTGCATCACGTATGGGATTTCACCATGACCAAAAGCTAGGGTTACAGTTTTCTTGAATTGGGGCTTTGGCACAAAGGAAAAATTAGGACTTAAGAGTACCATGGTTGGACTCAGTACACCAGGACGAAGAAGAAGCATACCTCGCGCCTAATTTCTGATCACCATAGCCCTATTCGTTATTTTTCCATAGCCACCCTAACACCACGGTTGCAAAACCGTTGCTCATTTGTTTTGTTTTACAGGGGATGTGAAGAAGAAGGCATCGTGGCAAGGCGTGGTTCGTCCATTTAAATTTGCGCGCGTTTTGGTGACTATGCATTGGTTTTGTTTCTTATTATTTATTAACTATATTATGTTAATTGAAATCAAGTAACTCAGCTGGCAAGCTATCCATGCGTTCACCTCAATGACCTGGGTTCAAGTCCCAGGTCTGGCCAATTTCCACATTATTTTTCTATTCAAGTTCCTGTGCAGGTTTCTCATTAAGGCGCACCATGCTCCTTCATCCTCCCACCATCCACGCGTCCATCCCACTCAGATCAAGGGCATAAGATCAAGGAACACCATGAATCCCAGTCAAAGCATCACACAAGATTGGAAAAGTCAACCAATTCAATGCAAATGGGCCTGATTTGCTAGGCCTGCACCTCACAATTTTGGGGTCTACCCCCCTGGTTTGCCTTATTAATTTTTATTCTTTCTTTAACTTTTCTTTTTTTATTTCTTTTATTTGCTATTTATTTAATTAATTATTTTTTACATAAATATAATAAAAACATCATAAAAATCAAAAAATGCCAAAATATATAATTTAGATTATAATTATTTTCATAAATAATAACATGTAAATATTTAGTTTTAATTAGGTTTTCAACTTTAATTCCTTTTAATAAAAATCAAAACAAAAACATAGAATTAGGTTAATGACTTTTTCCTTTTAACTTTCCTTGTTTTTTGCCATAGTATTAGTATTTTTCATAATTAAACTAGGGTTGCATTTTAGGTTAGATTTTAATACTTTCTTAATAACTAAAAATCCAAAAAAATAGAGTTTAGGTTTAATAACTTTTATTTTCTTTTTTAATTTTCCTTTTATTTCAGAATAATAATATTATTTATTTATTTTCATAAATTAAAAATTGTACATAAATTAATTTAGAGTTAAATTAGGTTAAAAGTCAATATTTTCATAATAAACTTAAAAAACATTAGAATTAGCATTTTAATTTTAATTAATTTTTTCCTTTTTCTTTTAAATCTAAAAAACACAAAAGTACTATTTTTCATTTAATTTTAATTTTAGATTCCTTGATTAATTTTAATTGTTTGTAAAAGGGTCCAACGCCCTAGTTTTGTTTAATCTCTTTATTTCGCGCATTTATTTTGTATTGTTTAAATAATTCTGTATATGCCCCAAAGCCATGTAATTAAAATTCTCGCACTTTTATTTATTCGCTTTATTTATTTTCAGTCAAATCGGGTTCGGTTTTTTTGGCGATGTGGACCCGCGCCGGTTGTAATAATTTAGGTTTATTTTCTTGCAAATATATAACTGTTAATAAATATGCATGAAAGAATGTATGGACCCAAAAATAAAATCAAGCGTAGATCACAACAAACATGACAAGACAAAATGATTGAAACATGACACACAATTTGCACACACCACCCCTAGGGTACGCCTCACTGTTGCCTTTCGAAAGGTGATCGTCGAGTAGAGGACGTTTTAGTAAGTCCTTATGTTCCATTGATCTAGTTGCCTCGAATAAGCTGCCTCGGAATAAAAGATCAATGGCATAAGGGTAGCTTCTAAGGTGTCTTCCCATTGCTTCGGTGACCACCACGTCCCTAAAACTCGAATTGACCCGAACACCTTCAACGGTGGTGCTACCTACCTCTCAATGGTGGGATGGCACTACTTCAAAGGACATTTACACAGACGAATTCCTTAGGGTAGGTAGGTTCTCAAGGGTACTTGCTCTAATTTCAAACAAAACAAAAACTCTTTTCACACCAACACACTTTCAAAAACTTTCAAAACAAACTTTTCAAACACTCTGACGTACGAGTTGAACTGAAACTTTTCAAAGAATATTTTTGAAACCCACATTGAAAAGCAAGCAAACAATTTTGAAAAACACATTGAGCAAGTACCTAAGAGCCCATGGATAACCATGGATAGAAAGGGTGCTAACACCTTCCCTTTCTATAACCTACCTCCCGAACCGAGAGCAATCTCTTTAAGGAATTTTTCTGTGCTTTTGTCCTTTCCTATTGGAGAAAATAAAAGACGGTGGCGACTCTTGCTTCCGCGACATTTCGCGAACCAGCGTTAAACAGTCAGTTCCAGATCCACCGATCACAGAACTGGCGACTCTGCTGGGGAGTAAAACTTAAAGTGGGGTGTACCTTAGGATTAAGATCACTGTGTTTTCAATTGCTTTCTTTGCTTGCTTTATTATTGTGGGTTGCTTGGGAGTTCTATAGATCCTAACCCGGATCTGGGGATACCTTCTTAGAAAGTAGCAACAAGGCTGTGAGGGAACTGTGCGGGGTATACCGACATGGTTGAAACAGTCTGCTACGTTGATGTGGCACTTTGGTGTGTACCGGTAACCCTTGAGTCAGTCAAGGAGAGTACGGGGCCTCCATGTGGTGTCATGAAGCATCAACAGACCTTAGGAACCTTAATTGAACCATCTTGGCCTCTTTAGGGTAGTGAGATAACTGACTTTGGTACAGTCCGAGGTTGGTTGATACTCGATACTACACTCAATTGAGGGTTGCTTTCCTGGAATATTTCGGTCGCCAGTTCAGTGGCTAAATCGAAACGATGAACAATGAAAGCAATCCCGTGATATTGGGAACCTTAGAACCCGGTTACTTTGATAGGACAGGTTGAACCCACCAACTTCAAGAGGGTACTACCCAGACCCCATGCTGGCCTAAACCCTAAGGGTTTCTCTTGTGTGACTTGTGTGCCTTCCTACTTGAACTACTTGCATGCTTATTACCTGACATTTGTCTCTTGCAGGTTGTGTTTGTAGTCCTTAATTAGGACTCATAACAGGGTATCCTAAGTTTCTTGCAGGTTTTTGCAGTCCTTAATTTGGACTCATAACAGGGTTACTCGCATTACCCCATGCATATCATGACATCATACCATTGCATACATCCTAACCCATTTCAAGGATCTCAAGGGCTTGTGATGCAGGTCATATAAATCAAACATCTAGCAAGGGGCAAAGAGGATTCATTTTCCTCTAGCCAATGTTGTCAGGGGCTATGACCCACTTGATATGGTGAGCCTTTGACTCTTGAAGAAGAGTTCTTAATAACATGGGGGTCCTTCAATCAAGCTCTAAATTCCAAATGCTAACAAATTTCCTTGTTTACCCCGCGAGGTCCTTGAAAACATTGCATGCATATCATACACATCATTGCATCACAGGTATCCCTTTTGCAGGTCACTCACCTTTCCCGCTGTTTATTTCAGCCATGGCTTCCCAACAAGACAATCAGGACTTTCTTGCTCAAGAGACCCGGTTCGGGAAAATCCTCCTGAATCTATCCAAGGGGCAGGAAGAGCTAAGGACACTTATCATGGAGACTTTTGTCAGGAACAGTGCTGAGGATGAAAGGCTGGAACACCTACAAGCTGAGGTGGATGCATTGAAAGCCCAGATGCTGGGGCAGATGACTGCCATTCAGGGTTTAACTCAAAGACAAGATGAGCTCGGGGTTCTTATCAACGAACTGCTTCAGGGCAACCAACTGGGGCAAACATCTAAGGGTAAAAAGCCAATCATCGTTCCACCACCTTTGAGACAAAGAGGCAAGGAGAAAGCTCCTCATATGGCTCCAGTATCACCAATTCAGCAGCAACTTCACCAACTTCAGACAGACAAGCCCAGGAGGCAGTTCACCCCGCTCAATATGTCGCCGTTTCAAGCTTTACAACGCCTGTTGAGATTGAACCTGATCACATTAAGGGATCATCCCCAGAACCCCAACACAGCACATCCTGCTTACGATCCCAATAAAAGGTGTGCCTACCACTCTGCCTGTCCAGGACATAATGCAAACGAGTGCGGGGCTTTGAAAAACAAGATCCAGGACCTGATTGATGAAGGAGCACTGGAATTCACACAAGATGGTCAGGCTGAATTTTTCCACCATCCCTCCAAGGCTCATCATTTGAAGTGACAAGCCCTGAGACTAGAAATTTTTGTTCATTCGAATTTTCAAATTGTAATTTTCTGTTGATTGTTCAAACGTTTACTCATGATTAAAACATTGTTATTTCATTAATGCATCGCTTATGTCTATTTTTGAATCAATATGTTCGCATTTACTGTATGCAAACTGTTTTCATATTTTTTCTGATGTCAACTCTCGTTAATTCTAAGCCTCTTGAGGGAGGATGACGAAAACGATACCACGATTTACAGTATGCTTTTGAACAGACCCCGCTGATGAGGTACAGGCATTGTTTCAACCCCTAAACACTGGAGTTATAAGGATGATAATCCCTCGCCAACCCATCAGAGCCAAAGAAGTAGGAGTTTTATTTTCGAAAATCAAAACCCTTAATCATAACCTGGGGCAGGGTAGTTCTCTCAGTTGATCCAAGTGCACAATGAATGGCACCAAATGAGTTTTTTTCAAAAACAAAAGACAGTGATGGTTCCGAACAATCATAAGGACAGGCAGTCATTATCAAAAAAAAATCATAAACGAAAAGCCCAAGAAGTCAAAACCTATGAAAAGAGACTTACGAAACTGGGGCATCCCGCTGACTGTAATTCCAAAAAGGAAACAGTTCAGGCAAAAAAAGAAAGGGATAACAAAAATCAAGAAAGAGGTCTCACAAACCCTCAACAAAAAATGACTGCCTAGTCAGAATAAATCATCAATGTTCGAACCATCACCGGAAAATCAGAGCAAAGACTCAAACAAGGTCTAACGTATGATCAACTGAGTTTAGGGTTGGAGAACATCACGAAAGAGCGGGTGGGTACAAATAATTTGGGCCTTTATCCTTTGTTTCTTAAACCGTGAACCAGGCCACGATATAACCCTTAAAAGTCCTAGCTGAAGCATGGGTTAGTTCGAAAGCATACTGTTACGAAGGTATCCTGACTCCTGAAGGTTTGCTGTAAAATCTTGAGTTGACACCGTATTGTATTACACCAAAATGCATTTTTAAAATATTCAAGACAGACATAGACTTTTGCATTCTTAAAATAACTTTGTTTGCATATGAATTTTTGTCTGAACAGCAGGGAAATTCGCACGATGAATATCTTGTGAACAGAAGTACCTCCAATCAAGAGGCATAGTAGGAGCATTGCCCATTATCTGGGGCATGACAAAGTATTTCCAACAGGGGCAACTCCCCACATTCTGAGAAATATGGACATAGTCGAAAGAATACTACGCAAAATCAAAGACCCGCTAGGTTGACACACCTAGGCAAAAATAAGGGATTCCCGGCGAACCAAAAGGGTTCGGGCAAAAATAAGGGATGAAATGAAAAAATCTGTACACCCGGCAAGTCGAAAACCTGAAAAGGCGGCTTGGGCAAAAATGGGTATCCCGGTGGACTGAAAACCCGAAAAGGCGGTCCAGGCAAAAGTTAGGGATCAAAGCGTACGGGTATGTCCCAGCATCTCGGCACCTGCCTACCAGAAGACTCGTCAAGTACTCCCACAAGTGCCTCCTCCCACTGAAACTGGGGCAATAAGGAGTTGTCTAAAAAATCCGGTTGCTCTGTCCATCATAGGTTCGGCTAAAGAATGCGACCCAGATATTTTCACTCCCCGCAGAACACGAACGCGTCGTCCGACTTTATTCAAAGAGTTATTTCCTTAATAAGATATAACTGGGTTATCCTCAGCCAATAGCCACGGAAAAGACCGTCCTCAGTAAAGTCTTATCATCCCCAGCGGAAGCAAAAGCTTATTCTCCCAGGAGTGACTTCCCGGCACCCGTCAAGGATTTATTTTCCTAGACGAAAGCATACATTCATAAACATCACATTTTCGTACATCATGACACATGCATGTACGCATCATGTCATACAATTGCATTTATGCCGTTGCTTGATTCATATCACGTACTGCATATAACTGACCTTTACCTTTCAGGAAGGATACAGTTGAATGATCAGCTATGTCAAAATAGACAAAATACCGTCAGAAAAGACAAATCCCGTCATAAGAGACAAATCCGGTCAAAGAATACAAATCCAGTTTAAATCAATGCCTAAAGATTCCTCTAATACAACTCGTCGTTATAGACACTCGTCGTGATAGACACTCGTCGTGATAGACACTCGTCGTGATAGACACTCGTCGTGATAGACACTCGTCGTGATAGACACTCGTCGTGATAGACACTCGTCGTGATAGACACTCGTCGTGATAGACACTCGTCGTGATAGACACTCGTCGTGATAGACACTCGTCGTGATAGACACTCGTCGTGATAGACACTCGTCGTGATAGACACTCGTCGTGATAGACACTCGTCGTGATAGACACTCGTCGTGATAGACACTCGTCGTGATAGACACTCGTCGTGATAGACACTCGTCGTGATAGACACTCGTCGTGATAGACACTCGTCGTGATAGACACTCGTCGTGATAGACACTCGTCGTGATAGACACTCGTTGTGATAGACACTCGTCGTGATAGACACTCGTCGTGATAGACGCTCGTCGTGATAGACACTCGTCAGTGTAGACACTTGTCGTTATAGACATTCGTCATAGACACTAGTCGCTATAGACACCCATCGTTAAAGACCACTCGTCCTTGGAAACAACCTGTCAGTAGAGACAACTTCATCACCGTTTGAAGATCCAGACCCAGCTCCTGTAACCAGTCAGGACATATCTATACCAAGCATCTGAAAACCAGCTCCTGCGACGTGTCAGGTACTCATTTTCTTTTGCAGGTATGCAGGTTCTCGCTAAGGAATCTCTTACGCGATCAACATCCAGATGGCATCTATAAGCCCATCATCCTACCCATCAATCTCTAAATGGCATCTATAAGCCCATTCCCCCACCACACTGCTACCATGTGAGCGCAAATTTCTGGGCACTCTAGTGTCCAATCATCTTCTACCCTCGGATTACAAAAGGCACGTCAGCCAATCTCCATCCTCAGGTCTAAGAAGATTGAACAGGGGCAACTGTTGTACCCCAAAATTTGCCCTCCCATATTCTCCAATAAACTGCCAAGCCAAGTTACAAAATTCCCCAAGAGTTGCACAATGCAAAGGCCTCCATACAGTCAAAACTAGGGTTTGTGTGTTGATCAAGAAAAGGAAGTGTTCAAAGGTCCAATCAAGTCTCATATGCTTACAAAGATGGTAAAGCATCCTCATATCAAGTTTCAAGGCATTCAGCTCAAGATTGCACAGTCAAAACCCTAAATTGCACTACAGTCAACTGTAGGGGCAAAATGGTCATTTGACAGTCAAAAGTTCAAATTTTTGGTCAATATATCATTTTGAAGCCACAAACATCATTTGATCAATGCTTGATCATGATTCTCAAAATTTGGCTCAGAAATCATCAAAGATGCAAAAGTTGCTATATTTGGACAGCTGAAAAAGTCAACTGAAATTGACCAGGGCATAACTTTCACATGGATTATCAGAAAAATTCCATCCAAAGCTCATTTTGAAGAGAAAGACATTTCCTACAACTCATCTTCATACTTCAAGTCCAAGAAATGCTCTCACAAAAAGTTATCAATTTCAACATTATAGGTCATTTTCAAAAGTCAACAAAAAGGGACTTTAAGTCAAAGGCCATAACTTGAGGTTGGTAAATCAAAATGACATGGGACCAAAGGCATTGGTTAAAGGACTCAAAGACCTTTCCAAAATGTCCAAGAACATGTGAAAAGCTTAAAAATTGAGCAAGTTGTGCCTTGTAGAAGTTGGGAAATTTTTGTGAAATGGCAAAAGTCAACTATCATTGAAAATCCAATTTTTGACAAAAGGGCCCCATTTTTTCCACTTGTTTCATCCTTGTCATGCCACACACGTGTCCCATGGTTAGTTTCAAGACCAAATATTGATTTTTTTATTTTATTTAATTTTTGATGATTTAATTCATTTTTAATCTTTGAAAATTCAAATAAAATTTAAAAACCAATGGAATAGTGTTATGTGAACTTGGACAATTTCTATGTATCATGAACCTACTCAAGAAATCAGGCTAGGGTTCATTTGCACACTAGGTCTAGGTTTTGGCTAAAAAGGAGGAAAATGGTTAAGGATGAAAACCCTAGGACTTATTCTTTCCCAAGCATGAATTAAGGTGAGTTAGCAAGCCAATTCCATTCCATGATCATCACTGAGTCAAACCCTAGGCCTAACACATCATAAGAGGCGCCCAAACAAGCATTGGCATTTTTTGAAATTTTGACATAAAAAAGGCAAATCTGAAATCAAAGAGAGAGGATTTTTGAAGGCTTGATTCATATACCATTAGCATCCTGAGGCAATTCTGAACACATCCCAACCCCTAACTTCAATCAAAACGCGAAGAAGCAGTCACGACAACTCAAACTGTACAGAACATTTTTTTGAAATCGTGTTTGCAATTCTAAGCATGATCGTTGCATTTTAATTACATATTTGTGTTCCTTACAAAGTTTCCAAGCTAACCTTTACATTTAATTTGATTTTTGCATCACGTATGGGATTTCACCATGACCAAAAGCTAGGGTTACAGTTTTCTTGAATTGGGGCTTTGGCACAAAGGAAAAATTAGGACTTAAGAGTACCATGGTTGGACTCAGTACACCAGGACGAAGAAGAAGCATACCTCGCGCCTAATTTCTGATCACCATAGCCCTATTCGTTATTTTTCCATAGCCACCCTAACACCACGGTTGCAAAACCGTTGCTCATTTGTTTTGTTTTACAGGGGATGTGAAGAAGAAGGCATCGTGGCAAGGCGTGGTTCGTCCATTTAAATTTGCGCGCGTTTTGGTGACTATGCATTGGTTTTGTTTCTTATTATTTATTAACTATATTATGTTAATTGAAATCAAGTAACTCAGCTGGCAAGCTATCCATGCGTTCACCTCAATGACCTGGGTTCAAGTCCCAGGTCTGGCCAATTTCCACATTATTTTTCTATTCAAGTTCCTGTGCAGGTTTCTCATTAAGGCGCACCATGCTCCTTCATCCTCCCACCATCCACGCGTCCATCCCACTCAGATCAAGGGCATAAGATCAAGGAACACCATGAATCCCAGTCAAAGCATCACACAAGATTGGAAAAGTCAACCAATTCAATGCAAATGGGCCTGATTTGCTAGGCCTGCACCTCACAATTTTGGGGTCTACCCCCCTGGTTTGCCTTATTAATTTTTATTCTTTCTTTAACTTTTCTTTTTTTATTTCTTTTATTTGCTATTTATTTAATTAATTATTTTTTACATAAATATAATAAAAACATCATAAAAATCAAAAAATGCCAAAATATATAATTTAGATTATAATTATTTTCATAAATAATAACATGTAAATATTTAGTTTTAATTAGGTTTTCAACTTTAATTCCTTTTAATAAAAATCAAAACAAAAACATAGAATTAGGTTAATGACTTTTTCCTTTTAACTTTCCTTGTTTTTTGCCATAGTATTAGTATTTTTCATAATTAAACTAGGGTTGCATTTTAGGTTAGATTTTAATACTTTCTTAATAACTAAAAATCCAAAAAAATAGAGTTTAGGTTTAATAACTTTTATTTTCTTTTTTAATTTTCCTTTTATTTCAGAATAATAATATTATTTATTTATTTTCATAAATTAAAAATTGTACATAAATTAATTTAGAGTTAAATTAGGTTAAAAGTCAATATTTTCATAATAAACTTAAAAAACATTAGAATTAGCATTTTAATTTTAATTAATTTTATCCTTTTTCTTTTAAATCTAAAAAACACAAAAGTACTATTTTTCATTTAATTTTAATTTTAGATTCCTTGATTAATTTTAATTGTTTGTAAAAGGGTCCAACGCCCTAGTTTTGTTTAATCTCTTTATTTCGCGCATTTATTTTGTATTGTTTAAATAATTCTGTATATGCCCCAAAGCCATGTAATTAAAATTCTCGCACTTTTATTTATTCGCTTTATTTATTTTCAGTCAAATCGGGTTCGGTTTTTTTGGCGATGTGGACCCGCGCCGGTTGTAATAATTTAGGTTTATTTTCTTGCAAATATATAACTGTTAATAAATATGCATGAAAGAATGTATGGACCCAAAAATAAAATCAAGCGTAGATCACAACAAACATGACAAGACAAAATGATTGAAACATGACACACAATTTGCACACACCACCCCTAGGGTACGCCTCACTGTTGCCTTTCGAAAGGTGATCGTCGAGTAGAGGACGTTTTAGTAAGTCCTTATGTTCCATTGATCTAGTTGCCTCGAATAAGCTGCCTCGGAATAAAAGATCAATGGCATAAGGGTAGCTTCTAAGGTGTCTTCCCATTGCTTCGGTGACCACCACGTCCCTAAAACTCGAATTGACCCGAACACCTCCAACGGTGGTGCTACCTACCTCTCAATGGTGGGATGGCACTACTTCAAAGGACATTTACACAGACGAATTCCTTAGGGTAGGTAGGTTCTCAAGGGTACTTGCTCTAATTTCAAACAAAACAAAAACTCTTTTCACACCAACACACTTTCAAAAACTTTCAAAACAAACTTTTCAAACACTCTGACGTACGAGTTGAACTGAAACTTTTCAAAGAATATTTTTGAAACCCACATTGAAAAGCAAGCAAACAATTTTGAAAAACACATTGAGCAAGTACCTAAGAGCCCATGGATAACCATGGATAGAAAGGGTGCTAACACCTTCCCTTTCTATAACCTACCTCCCGAACCGAGAGCAATCTCTTTAAGGAATTTTTCTGTGCTTTTGTCCTTTCCTATTGGAGAAAATAAAAGACGGTGGCGACTCTTGCTTCCGCGACATTTCGCGAACCAGCGTTAAACAGTCAGTTCCAGATCCACCGATCACACTGGGGTTCAACCCAGATAGTGGTAACGAAGCATTGATTTTTAAATACACGAGAGTGTTTTAATAAATTAATTAAATTCAAATTGTTTTCAAAAAGTGTTATTAAATTTAAAGTGCATCCACTAGGTTTAGTAGCATGACTTATTTCATAAACACGAGAGTGTATGTCTCAGGTTTTTAAACAATTAGCTTTTACCGAAATACTTTATAGGCCAAGCGATTCACCGAATTCCCTAAGTATGATTATCACATACCGGTATAATTAGTACTATTACTTTTAATTAAACTGTTTCCCCCAAAAATCGAATATTCATCGCTTAGTTAGACAAACTGTAGCATTAGATCGTATGCGATTGATCCTCAGTCTCTGTGGGTTCGATAATCTTTTAAAACTAGAACGACTGAACTGTATACTTGCAGTTAGTATCCCGACAGACTTATAAAGTCCCGATCATTGAGTAGGAGACCATGTCTCTCAGTGAATGGAGAGTTCTCAGGGATCCTTGAAGCTAGCTCCTTGAGTTGTGGAGGAATTCTTACAAGGTTGACTTGGATAGTTTTCCTGCGAAGTGAATCCATATCCTACAAACAAGAACAAAGATGAATCTCTAAAATCCTTGAAATGTTTAGTGGATGCATATGATGCTCATGATGTCCATGATGTTATGTACAAGTATGCATATACAAGCAAAGCAATCAAGTTCCTAGTTTAGGCTTGCATGGGGTTTTATAGGTAAGTACCCTCTTGAAGTTTAGTTGGCTCAACCTGTCATAGCAATAGTAACTGGGTTCTAAGGAGCTCAATATCACTGGATTGTTTCCTTGTTCATTGTTTTAGCTCAAGCCTCTTTAATGGCAACCGAAATATTCCAAGAAACCAACCCTCAATGAGTGTAGTATCGAGTATCTACTAACTTCGGACTGTACCAAAGCCAGTCATCTCACTACGTCATAAAGGCCAAGTTGGTCAAGTAAAGGTTCTAAAAGTTCGTTAGTGCTTCGCGACATCACTCAACGGTCCCGTATTCTCCTTGACTACTCAAGGGCTACCGGTACCCACAAATATGTCACACTAACATAGCTATTGCTTAGACCATGTCGGTATACCTTGCACAGTTTCCACAACGTATTTCTATTTGCCTACAATGTATCCCCAAATCTGGGTAGAGGATTTAAACCCAAACAAAGAACCGTAATGTAAAGCAGACAAAACAAACAATGTAAGCAAGTAAATGTGATCTAGCCCAAAGGTAACCCTATTTCTATATTCCCCAGTAGAGTCGCCAGTTATGTGATACGATGGGGGAACTGACTTAAGGGTTTGCGTTTTATGTTCGCAAATGTTGCGGTTAGCAAGAGTCGCCACCGACTTTTCTTTTATCCAAAAGGAAAGCTGAAAAAGCACAGGAAAGACCTTTGAGATTGTTTCTTGAGTTCGGGGGGTAGATTATGAAAATGGAAGGTATTAGCACCCTTTTCATCCATGGTTTTCCATGGGATCTTAGTTACTTACTAGATCACTTGCTTTTATTGCTTGAAAATGTGTTTGGTGTGTTTTTGAAAGTATTTTGTAAAAGAGGCCATTCGTTTAGGCAATCTTTGTAACGATTCTCGTTCGTAAGAATGTATACAAAGATGTTTGTCTTTTTGAAAATGTTTTCAAGTTTTGTAAGATGTTTGGAAATGTGTGTGTGTTTGTTTTAAAAATAGCAAGGATGTTTTTGTTTTGAAATAGAGCAACTAACTAGGAGTAATCTACCTACTCAAATGTCTTTCTTGTTCATTTTTATTCCTTTAACATTGTTGTCTTACCATTGATTTGGTAAGCAACCCTATCTTTGGATGTTAACGGGATGGGCGTGGGTCATTGTATAACCATGATTAGAAATGTTGCAAAGTATCTTAGTATTTTCGAGGAACAAAGATCATTTTATAAGGCAACCTTGAATAGCATCATCGAGGGACTATGATCTTTTGATTTTGTTTTACCAAGATACTTTGCATGCATAACATGGCTATTTTTGTAAAAGGAAACCAAGTGGAGAAACCCTAAGGGTGTTTGTGTGCAAGTGTCTTTTATTGCATGCATGATTTTATCTTGAATTAGGATTTTCTATTTCATTGATTTTATCTTGCCATACATATCCTAATCACTAACATTTACACTTGAAAGCGATAAAAATGCGGAAATGTAAAGTCCCACGCTATTACAATATTTAGGGGGTGGGGGTACACATTTATGAATGGGAAGTACCAGCGAGAAAAATAAAGAAAATAACAAGGGGAAGAAAGAAAGAAAAAGGAAAAGAGTCAGTGTGTTGTTGAGAGGAAGTCAAAAGTTCTGACCCTGACCTGCTGCTGAACAACAATCTGTTAGTGAAAATGTATAGGTCAGAAGTTCTGACCCTGGTACGCTGCAAAACAGAAACCTGTTATTGAAAATGTATGGGGTCAGAAGTTCTAACCCTGCTAGGCACATAATAATTTTCAGAAGTTCTGATATTACTGATAACAAAACAGGTTCCAGAAACGCTGGTGCCAATGCCAGAACTTGGTCTCCCTCTGTGCTAGTCAGAACATCTGCAATTTGGTTCTTTCTCCACAAAATAGAAGACATGCCTAAGACAATTTCAACAGGTGTCATGACATTTCAGAAGACAGAACCAAAAATCAGAGGCAAGTTCTGAACTGATTCATTCTCTACTTAAGCATATAGATGCGTGAAACTCTCAGAACATGCACAACATCAGAAGCATGATATCTACATTTTATTTTTGAGCATGCAAATATGGTGATGCTTTAAGCAATGTGGTGAGGGTCAGCAAGTGCTTACCTTGCAACTAGAAAAAGTTTTGTGGACTGGAGTTAGCCTTAACTCTGGTGATATTCTGGATATGTTCTTTGAATGGATGGATGAAGGGTATATATATGAGTTATAAAACTGTATGGGTATTTCTTAGTCAAGAAATATTTTGAGAGCAAATGGAGTTTGAAAGCAGGAGATTCAAAGTTAATGGTTGGTATGCTGTGTTTATAGTTTTTTTTTGAAACTCTTGGAATTTTGGGCAGAGATTCAAGGTGTTTTCTTGCTAAAACTTTCTGTTTCTTTTCAGCAATTTTTCTGAACTTGGACCGGGCTTTTTCAATGGAAAAGGTGTTCTATTTATAGGAAAAGCTTTGTGGGTTTTTAAAATGTTAAGTGGCGCCAATATCATGCACTAGATGTTGACTTACTCTTGAAGAAAGTTCATAAAAAGTTGTGATGATTGACAGCCTTTAGCCTAGGCTGGGTTAGTAAGCAAGGATTAAGGAAAAGTGACACCCATGAGCGAAAATTAGCGCATGAACCCTTACCTATACCTGTACAAGAGCGTTGTTATGCTGCACGTGGAGAGACTCTTTGGAGAAATGCTCAAAAGTGGTTGTGAGCATTAATGAGCATTAAATGGTGATGAGATTGGTCATGAATAAAAAATCTTGTAATATAAGATTTGCATCATTACTTAAACTTGAGCCAGCAGTTCCACTTTAGCATAGTCCAAAGCAACGCACCCAAGTTCTGATATTGGCATCCTGTTGCCTCAGCAAATTCTGAGGGTTCTTTAGGCTTTCCAGCATGTTTTATAATCTTCTATTCTTACCTTGGTAGATTCTGACTGAACTTGCGTAACTGCTGAAGAGCTACATTCTGACTGAATGTTATATGCTGAGCTAAGTTTGCAACTTCTGACTGAGTTGGCGTAGCTGCTGAAGAGCCACATTCTGACTGAATTGGCGTAGCTGCTAAAGAGTCACATTCTGACTGAATTTGTGTAGCTGTTGAAGAGCCACATTCTGTCTGAATTTGCGTAGCTGCTGAAGAGCCACATTCTGGCTGAATTGGCGTAGTTGCTGAAAAGCCACATTCTGGCTGAATTGGCGTAGTTGCTGAAAAGCCACATTCTGACTGAATGTTATGTGCTGAGCCAAGTTTGCAACTTCTGACTGCTCCTGCCTGGAGGTTGGTTCAGAAGTTCTGAAGTGTCATTTTTCTTAAATACTTTAGAAAAATTCTAAGCATTTGGAATTTAATTTTTTCAAGGTAAAATTTGACTTTTGAGCTTCTTAATGAAACAAACTTCATATTCCAACATGTCTTGATGAAATATGATTTTTGTGTTTTTGATTTTGATCCAAAAACCAAAGTTTGACTTTTTAGCTTGCAAATGACCATTTTGCCCTTGTAAATGGCTTGCTTGGAAAGGAATGATAACTCAAGGCTTGGATTTGTATAATAGAAAACTTTGAAAATCCAGGGTGGTTTTTCCTTAAAAATGAGAGGGCAAATTTTGGGGTACAACAACGGCGTAGACCGATATGGTTCAAATGATGGCTATGTTAGTGCGGCACATTGGTTTATGCTAGTATCCCTTGAGTAAGTCAAGGAGAATGCTGGGCTGCCGCGTGGTGTCATAAGCACTAACTGACCGTAGAACCTTAGTTAACATAACTTAGCCATTAGAAAGTAGTGAGATAGTTGGCTTTGGTGCAGACTGAAGTTGGTTGATACTCGATGCTACACTCATTGAGATTGGACTCTTAGGATATTTTGGTCACAATTCAGATGCTTGTGCTGAAACAATGCTTGAGAGAAAGATCGGTGATATTGAGATTCCTAGAACCCGGTTACTTCTTTTAGGACAGGTTGAGCCAACTAAGACTTCAAGAGGGTACTTACCTATAAACTCCATGCAAGTTTAAACCTAAGGCCTTGTGTATTCTGTTTGTGTTTGATTAATTATTCGAACATGACATCATAACATCATGACATCATGACATATCATTTTCACTAACCATTTGAAGGAACTAGGGATTTATCTTTGTTCTGTTTTGTAGGTTATGGCTTCCGCTCGAAGAAACACTACCTGAATCAGTTTTGTGAGGATACCTTCTCAACTTAAGAAGCTAGTCTCAAGGGTTCCCTAAATTTCTCCATTTATCAAAAGGCATGGTCGAGTACTCAATTTGGTTTCCTCGGGTTTTGAAGAAGACATGATGAGTGTTCTATTCCAACTCTTTGATCAAGTACATCAATGCTTCAATTTTCCCGATTATCAGTTGGTACCCACAAAGGAAGAGTTTTATCAATTATTGGGAGTGCTTGTTCTTAATCAAATACCTTTCACTGGTTTATAGAAAGAGCCACAACCTGAGGAAATTGTATCAGCCTTACATCTGAAGCGGTCCGACATTATATCAAATTGGGAAATAAGGAGTGGATTCAAGGATTTTCTAGCTAAATTTTTGTTAGAGAAGGCTCAAATGTTTTTGGATGCTATGATTTTTCAAGCTTTCGAAGAAATCTTGGCTTTGTTGATCTATGGGTTGGTGCTATTCCCTATTCCAGACCAACTCATAGATGTGCACGTCGTCAAAATATTTCTTTCTCGTAACCTTGTGCCTACCTTGCTCGGAGATATTTTGCATTCTCTTCACACTCGTACTATGAGGAAGCGAGGGAATCTTATATGTTGCATACCTCTTCTATCTAGGTGGTTTATTTCACACCTTTCCCGATCAATATTGAATAATGAACGAGGTTTGAGGTGGTCTTTGTTGCACCCCAAATTTTCCCTCTCATTTTTTACAAGATCTTCTCTTACAAGGGTGGTTACAAACACTTGCTTGAAGAAAAATAACAAATTTTTAAGTTGATCAAAGTGCTTTTCGATTGGCCTCTCCAAAGTGCCTTTTGATTGGCATCTCCAAAATGCCTTTCGATTGGCATCTGCAAAATTCCTTTCGATTGGCATCTCTAAAATGCCTTTCAATTGGCATCTGCATAACGCCCTTCGATTGGCATGGACAAAGGTCCTTCTACTGGCATGTTAACAAGGCTTTTCGATTGGCATCAAAACAAATACGTCTTTGATTGGCATCTTAACGACACTTCGATTGGTCCAAACTGAAGGAAATCGAAGAGAGCAAAATGAAGCTTTTGATCGGTCAACAAGGTACTTCGATTGGCGTCTGAGTAAGGAACTTCGATTGGTATCAGAACAAAGTATCATTCGATTGGAATTTCAACAAGGTCTTCGAATGGCGTGGATACAAGGCCTTTCGATTGGCCTAATGGCCAGGCCCTTCAATTGGCATGGATACAAGGCCTTTCGTTTTGCCTCCTGACAAGCCTTTCAATTGGCGTGGCAAAGAATCCTTCGATTTAGCATCTCAAACAAGGCAACTTTGACAGGCATGTTAACCAAGTACCCTTTGATTGACCTTTTGGCAAGACCCTTCGATTGGCGTTTCAACAAATACCCTTCGAGTGGTATTTGGGAAAAGGATTTTCGAATGATATGAGGGTGTTCGAAGGAGTCAAGTGTTCAGGTTCATCCCAAGATTTCTAAAGAGACATGCACGTTTCAAAAAAGGAATGCCTTTAATATGTCTGATTCTTGTCTCATGGTCTTAAAAGCATGGTTAATTTGTTGTCTCTTACCGTTACTGGACCATCACTCTACTATAAATACAAGGAAATGACACAATACCAAGGGGGGGGGGGGAACGAAAGAGAGAAAACGAAAGAGGGGGGAAACAAAAGAGAGAAAACGAAAGAGAGGGGAAACGAAAGAGAGAAAATGAAAGAGAGGACATAAAGGGGTACTATACACACGCATACACACTGCAATAGAAGAGTCCACACACACGCACTGCTAAAAAAATCCCAAAAGCCTCCCAATCGAAGCACCCTTTGCAGGTTCCCTCATCCAGGAGTTCAACCCAACTCCTAAGCGAACATCTCCACACCCAAAGCTGCAGATCGAAGCATACCGACCAGAGGTATAATTCTGAAATTCAATTTCTTAATCTAAGCGCATTTATTCATTATAATGTGTTTATGTGTGTTTGTAATGAAGCGTTAAGCAGGTTACAATCCTCACAAACCTGCCATTGTTAAGGCACGTGAGTTTGGTTCCTTCGAATCTCAGGATTCTTAGTGTTTCAAGACAGGTCGAACCCATATTCTAATTAAAGAGGATTTCGAATCATAGAGTGGTTCGAGTTAGGGGGGGTAAGATCCCCCCTAGATCTCTAATGTTTGTTCATTATGCAGAAATATTGTTTAGGGCTTCGAAGTAGCCAACTTCGAGCTGGGTAACACAAGAGCATTCTGTCATTTTTAAACCCAGATTTGAATCTCAGGATTCTTGGTATTGTAGGACGAAATAACTTCAGATCCTAATTAGGGAGGGAATCAAAGGACACAGGTTCTACACCCAGGTCTACATTTGTTTTGTTGCTAACATTTGTTGCAGGTCCATCATAAATAAGGTCACATCATGCAGGATCGAAAGACCTGGACTTAGCACCTAAGTCATGCTCTTCATTTCTACCAACATACCTTTACAGAGTCATTGTCATCATAGAATCCCCCCTGGATCGAAAGACAGTCATCTCTCCCTGGGTCGAAGGACATCCATCTCTTCTAGATTGAAGCTTCCCTTTCCTCGGGATCGAAGGGCAAGGCTTTTCACTGGATCGAAAGACAGCTCAAACCTCTTTCGATCCAAGCCTCCTGAATTACACCTTTTTACTGCATGTTTCTTTTGATTTCATTTTGTTTTGACTATTTTATTTCTTTTTTTAATCAACATTGAATCAAAAAACCACAAAAACATTAGGATAGTTTTTTTTTAGATTAAATTAATTTTATTAATTAATCTTTTAATTATCTTAACATCTTTCAAAAATTAAAACTAAATAAACTTAGACTTTATTTTCTTAAAATAAATAAAATAAAACAACAAAAAGATTTTTATTCTTAGGATTTTTAGACGTTATTTTCAATTTGCGCGCATCTTATTTTACTGTAACTGCTCACAGTTGTAATAGCTTTAAATTTACAATTCCGCACTTTTAGTTTCTTGCATTTTTTATGTAACTTTCCTGATGCATTGTAATAGCGTAGGACCTTTGTTTTCAGCATTTTAAGGCTTTTCATATTAACTGTTAGTAACCAGGCTTGTATGATAAGACTAATAATCAAACGCTAGCAAACTTAACAAAAAGACAAAAAAAAGCTGAAACACAACACAATTGCACATATACACCTCTAAGGTATGCCCACTTTGGTTGCCTTTAAAAAACAATCATGAGGCAGGAATGCTTTAGTAAAGACCCGTAAAATCAAAAGATCATAGTCCCTCGATGACCCTATAGTTGCCTTCTCGGTAAATGATCTAGTCCCTCAAACAGAATTGCTAAACCATCTCCGTGATTGCCTTCATGATTGTAACATCCCTTCGACGGTCCCTCAAAACATCCAACGATAGGGCTACCTACTCACTAATAGTAGGATATCACTGTCTAAAGGATAGGAGGAAAACAACGACCCTTTTCGAGTATAAAAGTAGATAGCTGTTAGAAGTTTGCTCAAAAATACTTTTTTCACTTACACAGAAAACTAATTTTCAAAAACAATTTCGAAACATTTGCTTTGTTAACATTCTTGAGGACCGATACAAGAATTAAATACAAAGCAAATCTACACACTAAGGCGTTTTTAAAACATTTTCAAACACAAAGCACAAAAGCATCTTTCAAAATGAGCAAACCTCTAAGAGCCCGTGGAAAACCACAGATGGAAAGGGTGCTGACACCTTCCCTTTCCATAATCTACCCCCTTACTCATAAAATTCTAGAAAAGGTCTTTTCTGTTCTTTTCACCCTTTCCTTAAATTGGATAAAAGAAAAGATGGTGGCGACTCTTGCTTACCGCATATTTGCGAACAAAAAACACAAAACCAATATATAACAGTCGGTTCTGCCACCGTATCACAGAACTGGTGACTCTGCTAGGGAATGACAAAAAGTGGGGTTACCTTAGAGTTATTTCATATTTAACTACTTTGTTGTGCTTGGTTTGCTTTATCCTTGGAGGGCTGTTTGGGTTGTTTCTATATATCCTACACCCGGATCTGGGGCACACTTTTAGGTAAACAATAATAGATCGTAGAGATTGTACGGTGTAGACCAATATGGTTGAAGCGATGGTTGTGTTGGTGTGACACTTTGGTTGGTACCGGTATCCCTTGTGTTGAATCAAGGAGAATACGGGGCCGCCGCGTGGTGTCGTGAAACACTAACGAACCTTAGAACTTTAGTTGAACAAACTTGGCCATTAGAAAGTAGTGAGATAGCCAGTCTTAGTGTAAAGCTGAGAATTGGTTGATACTCGATGCTACACTCATTTAGATCAGACTTTCAGGATGTTTCAGCCGCAAGAAAAGATTGTTAAGCTGAAATAACTCGACAATGGAAGATAAGTGATATTGAGACTCCTTAGAACCCGATTACTATTTCTAAGACAGGTTGAGCCAACTAAACTTCAAGAGGGTACTTACCTACAAACCCCATGCAAGCCTAAACCTAAGGCTGCTTGTGTGACTTGTTTTCCTTCATTTCCTAACAATTTGAACTACTTGCAGGGCTTTGTTTGTATTTCTTGCAGGACCTTTTTTTGTATAAATCCAATAAATGGGTTTCTTACCCTGCATTTTTCTTAACGCATAGCATATATATCATAACATCATGACACAACATTTCCTTAACCATTTCAAGGATCTCAAGGGTTTATGATGCAGGTTAGGATAAATCATACGTCTAGCAAGGGGCAAGGGGATTTATTTTCTTCTAGCCAATGTCGTCAAAAGATCAAAACACGACAACTTGAGTCAGGGGCTATGACCCACTTGATATGGTAAGCTTGACTCTTATAGAAGGACCTTCAATGATACAAAGTTCTTCAAAGCTACAAATTTCAATAACTGACATCTTCTTGTTTACCCCGCAAGTCCTTGAAAATATTGCATACGCATATCATACATGTTATTGCATAAATAGGTTTCAAAGCAGGGTCCTCATCTTATTCGTTGTTTATTTCAGCAAGTAAAAAAATGGCTCTCGAACAAACAGTCAAAGACCTTTAGGCTCAAAATGCTCAGTTCCAACAAATGTTCCTGACTCTGACCCAGGGGCAAGAAGACCTGAAAGCTCTGCTCGTAAAAAAGAAGGATAAGAAAGTAAAGAAACCAGTTCGTGTGGGAACGAGAAGACCATCTAACCACGCTCTAAATTCCGCAACCTCATCGAAGGGAGCGGATAATCAAGAGGAAGAGGACGAGAAATCAGAGGAAGAAGACAACATTCCAGCATCTGAAGAAGATGAATCTGACTATGATGAGGAGCAATATCCTCATGTTGATGAAAAATACAAATAGCTGGAGAATCGGCTCAATGCCATAGAGATCCAAAGGGTTCCTGGTCTAGATTTTGAAGAATTAGGGCTGGTTCCTGGAGTGGTCATCCCACCAAAATTCAAGGTCCATACGTTTGCTAAGTATGACGGTGTCTCCTGCCCTAAGTTGCACTTAAGGTCCTATGTCAGGAAGATCCAACCTCACACTGCTGAGCGGGAGTTATGGGTCCATTTCTTACAAGAAAGTTTGGTTGGCACTCAACTGGATTGGTTCTATCAACTAGAAGGAACTGAAATCCATACCTGGGAAGACTTGGATGTTGCTTTCTACAAGCAGTACCAATATAATGCTGACCTGGCACCAACTAGAGTGCAACTGCAGAATATGTCCATAAGCTCAAGAGAAGGGTTCAATGAATATGCACAAAAATGGAGGGATCTAGCTGGTAGGGTTTAACCTCCTCTGAATGATCGTGAAATGTTAGACATGTTCATAGGCACTCTGACAGGCCCATTCTTCAATTTGCTGATTGGAAGTTCCTCATCCGGTTTTACAGAAATGGTCCTGACTGAGGAGAGGATTGAAAGCGGTATCAAGAGTGGGAAGATTCCAATGGCGGCATCCTTTAATGATGAGAGGAAGCCATCTGGTGGTAGAAAAGAAACTAATGTTGTCTATGGTCAAAGGTGCCATAATACAAATAACCACCACCAGTCCATGGGAGCAGTGCTAATGTCTGATCCTACACCCGTTCAACATCAACGTGGCAATATGCATAGGATAAAATATAAAGAGAGGAAGTACAATGATATTAATATGCCTTTGTCTCAAGCATTACAACAACTGCTAAAAGGAAAGCTGATTACACTAAAGGATCCTCCTCAAAAACTTGATACCTCTTCTCCTAAGTACAATCCTAATGTAAAATGTGCTTACCATTTTGATAGCCTTGGGCACGACACCGACAATTGTTGGACTTTGGAAAACAAGATTCAGGATTTGATCGACAGCAAGGAGATCGAATTTGAATCTCCTAAAACCCCAGTGTGACCACTGCTCCCATGCCAAATCACAGCCAAAATTGAGAGCATTTATTGCATTTGAATTATCAGTTGTAGTTCCTTTGTTGCTTAAAACGTTTGTCTTTATGTCAAACTTTGGTTATTCACATTCATACATTGCATATGTTTGTCTTGAATTATTTCATTATATTCAAACTGTGTTTTCATTTCCTTTTTTGTGATATTCAAACTCCTGGTTAAAAAGCTCTAAGCCTTTAGAGGGAGGATGACGAGAACGATAACACAATCTCTACAGTATGCTTTTGAACAGACCTTGCTGACGATGTACAAGCATTGTTTCAAATCCCAAATAGTGGAGTTATAAGGAAGATAATCCCTAGTCAACCCCTTTGAGCCTAAGAAGTGGGAGTTTTCTTTTCACACAAATTAAAAACCTTAATCATAACCTGGGGCATGGTAGTTTCTCAGTCAATTCAGATGCGCATTCAGTCACAATCTTCCCCTTCGTACACAATGAATGGTGTGACACGGTGGTAGAACCGACTGTTATATACTGATTTGCATTTTTTGTTCGCAAATGTTGCGGTAAGCAAGAGTTACCACCGACTTTTATTTCATCCAAAAAAGGAAAAGGAAAAAGCTCATAAAAACCTTTTTTTGAGATATTTCTGAGTACGGGGGGTAGATTATAGAAAGGGAAGGTGTTAGCACCCTTTCTATCCGTGGTTTTCCACGGGCTCTTAGGTAATTCTCATTTTTAAATTTCTTGTATGTGCTTGTTTTGAAAAGTTTTGTTTACTTCGTGATAACCCTTGTATCGGTCCCCAAGAGTGTGACGAAGTTGTTTTGAAAACTACTTTGAAAAGTGTTTGTGTGAAAAGTTTTTATTTTGAGCAAGTACTTAAGAGTTTTCTACCTACTCGAAAAAAAGTCTGTTCATTTTCATTTCCTTTAGACAGCGCTATCCTACTATTAAGGAGTAGGTAGCTCCGTCGTTAGATTTACAAAGGGACGTTCGAAGGGACGAAATGGTCTCTGAAGGCAACAAGTAAAGATACCTTAGCGTTTCAAAGGGACTATCGTCATAAGATCAATTCGTAAGCAACTCGAGGGACAAGTAGGGGTTATGATCTTTATGACGATATTGAATCGCGGGTCATTGCTAAGGTATCCCTACATTCGAGGGACACGACCATTATTTCCGAGGAACCCAAGTGGGGACAAACCCTAGGAGTGAGCATGTGCAAGTGTGCCTTTTTCAGTTAATTATCTTTGCACAATTAGGGTTGTCTACCATTTTAATTTGATTTATCTTTCACATGCAATCCTAATGTCCATATATCTAACAGTTTAATATTTGCGGAAATTAAAAGCGAGAAATAAAAACCCTAACTATTACAAGGCCTTGGGGAGGGGATTACATAATCGAAAACCAGGAAAAATGATAAATGCAAAATATTAAACCTATTTAACTATTACAACTTGGGAACAATTACAATAATTAATAAGAATAAAGAAAGTAAAGACGCGCGCGAAAGCTAAAACGGGAACAAATTAGGACCTAAGAAATCTAATTAATAAAAAATGTTTTTGTTTGTATTTTCTTTATTGAAAGATAGTCGCAATTTGAAAATTAATCCTAATTTCTATTAAATTTTAATTACAAAAAAAATGTTTCAATTAACCTAATTAAACTAATTAATTAAATCCAAATAAATATTTTATGAAAATAATTAACTAAACCTAATATTTTTATAATTTTCTGATTTTATGATTTAATTAAAAAGATATTTTTATTGTGAAAGTAATTAAAATAATAAATTAAAAGAATAAAAAAAAAGTAAAAAGAATATAAAAAATAAGGAGATGGGCCTAATATTGTAAGTAATCCACGGGGTGTGTTGCCAATTTTCTGTTAGGCCCAAAGCTGGCCCAGAGTATGGCATCTACTCTAGTGGAGTCACCTCCTAAGGACTCATGGTGGACCTTCAAAGCTGAGGCGTGAGATCTATATGGTGATGAATCCAGAGGACAAGATCAAAGGGCGCGTGGTGGTCCTCAGAACATGACTTGCACTGGATTTGGAATTGTAGTTTCAGAAAATGCAAAAGGTCTGGACCTAGGATCGAACCCTGGTCCTCCCTCTCACATGCCTTCTTCCCTTGCCATATGCGATAGTTTGTTAGTCATATACTTAATCAAATAAAATAAATATAATACAAATAGAGTGCTTGGCCTAAGAAAACGCGCGAATTTCAAACGGACTAGTGGGACGCTGCCACGCCTTCATCTTCTTCCCAGAAGTATCATTTTTGATTTTAGGCTTTTACCTACCGACAGATTCGTCACTATAAGCTATAGTGACAGTTCTTGTGCGTGGCTACAAACTTGCAATAACTGAAAACGCAACACAAGCCAGATAAATGTAAACCAAAGGTACAAGACAATCATGAATCATGCCCTGGATTCAATGGTGCCCATGATTTAATCTAATTACGCCTATACATGGAAGCCCTAAAATGAAGCTTGGAAAACCTAGTAATGGCTATCTTCCTTCCCTGCACTCAAAACTTACTTAAAGTATTCAGAAAGCATCAAATCCTTATGGCAAACCAGAATACATGATTAAACTACATGAATAAAGCCTATATGTACGTAATTGAAATCAAAATATGTGTCAAATCATGATGTGTATGGAGTGTGGTTCTTGATGCTTCAGAGCCTGGCAAGGATTAGAAAAGCTTCCAGAGACTACCAGGAATGGATTGCAATCCTTAAACCTCCTTGAGAGTGGCTGTGATCCGGAATTCCAATTGAGATTTCTTGATAAAAAACACAAGTTGCTATGGTCGTTTCCCACGATTCCTCTGCTTCTCTATGCTTGGGATGTGTTATGTATATCTATCTCTTTGAATTAGGTTAACAAAAAAGCTCCAAATCCTTGCCAATTATTAAGATTTGATTCCATTCCAACCTTGCATTCTTTCTTTCCAAATCAAGATAAATAATTCCATTCTCACTCCAATCAACCTTGGCACGATTTGATTCTGTTTGACAACATCAATGAATTGAGATTCTATTCAAAATCAAATCAAAAAACAAATCTTCCATATTTTATATCATTTATTTGATTTAATTTGATTTTTAAATGATTAAAATCAAAATAAATTAAATAAATAAAGTCAATAATATATGAGAGAGTTCTCGGGTCGTGGGTATTTCTAGAAGTAAGATGCAAGCATAAAAAGTTAGGCCCATTTGCCAAAAAATGCAATTTTGGGCATTGTTGACTTTTGATAATTCTCCAAAAATGGCCAACTTTGACAATGCATATCTCCTTCAATTTTGACCCTAAGAGGGTGTTCTTGGACTTTTTAGAAAGCTTAGGATGTCCCCTAAGCAACCTCTCTGGTTTCATCTTAATTGGATCTTCCATGTTCATGTAAGGAGCTTTGACCCAAAAGGTGTTTTTGTTGACTTTTTGGAATGACCTATAATGTGAGTTCATATCTTTCCATGAGTGCATTTTTAGAACTTGAGGGATGAAAATGAGTTGTAGGGAATTGGATTATCTTACAAATGAGCATTGGATGAGAAATTTCTGATAAATTATGAGAAAGTTATGCTTGGTCAAAGTTTGGTTGACTTTTCTTGAGAAACCCTAATTTAGCAACTTTTGAGTTTTGATGAATTAGGAGCATTTCTTGAGGAATCATGATCAACCCTTGATCAAAAGATGGATATCACTTCAAAATGTTGATGTTAACCAAAAATATTGAAGTTTGACTGTATGTGGGCCCCAATTGACTTTTGACCTGGTACAGTTGATTGTTAGACATTTGAGTAGTTGACTGAGCAAACGTCTTGTGTAGGGAATGGAACTTGACATGGACGATCTTGAGAACATATTGAGACCTTTGGAGTTCACCCATCTTGATGCAAATGAAAACCCTAGTTTGAGGTTCATTGTCTTAGGAAAGCATTTGTCTGGTCAACTCTTGGGCATCATTGAGCAAATTGAGTGTCTTAATGAATATATGTTGAGTAAAATAAGAGGGAAAATTTTAGGGTACAACAGCTGCCCCTGTTCAATCTTCTTAAGCCCGAGGATGTAGATTGGTTGTTCTTCCTTTCGTGATCTGAAGGTAGAAGATGATTGAACACTAGAGTGCCCAGAAATTTGCACTCGCATGAAGTAATAATGATTGGTGATATCGGGAATGGGCTTACATATGCCATTTGGAAGTCGACAGAGAATCGTCGGAGGTGGGCTTAAAGATGCCATCCAGAAAAGATACCGATTGCATAAGAGATTCCTTTGCGAGAATTCACGTACCTGCCGTTGAGGAGGACTTTGACGGGGAATGTTTATTTATGTCTTGGGAAATGGAGGCTAGGAGCTTCGGTTGTCCATTACTCTACTGGGGAATTAACTCCTGGTTGAGGAGGTGGAAGTGAAATGCATATCTGGTTAGGGTCCAGGTTGCACAATGGCTTACCGGGGAATTGTGAAATAGATCGTATCTGGTCGAGTCCAGGCCTTACAGTGTTGTAAACTGTTGTCTGGAGATAAAGGAGAAGGAACCTGGATAGTAGGGTTACTTCGAAATGAAAGCCTGGATAGTTGGGCTATGAGAAGGAACCTGGGTCGTAGGGTTACTTCGAGATGAGAGCCTGGATAGTAGGGCTATGAGAAGGAACATGGGTCGTAGGGTTGCTTTGAGATGAGAGCCGGGATAATAGGGCTATGAGAAGGAACCTGAGTCGTAGGGTTACGTGGAGATGAGAGCCTGGATAGTAGGGCTATGAGAAGGAACCTGGGTTGTAGGGTTACTTCAAGATGAGAGCCTGGATAGTAGGGCTATGAGAAGGAACCTGGGTCGTAGGGTTACTTCGAGATGAGAGCCTGGATAGTAGGGCTATGAGAAGGAACTTGGGTAGTAGGGTTACTTCGGGATGAAAGCCTGGATAGTAGGGCTATGAGAAGGAATTTGGGTAGTAGGGTTACTTTGAAATGAAAGCCTGAACAGTATCGCTATGAGAAGGAACCTGGATAGTAGGGTTACTTCGGTATGAAAGCTTGGATAATAGGGTTATGAGGAGGAACCTGGGTCGTAGGGTGACTTCAAGATTAGAGCTTGGATAGTAGGGCTATGAGAAGGAACTTGGGTAGTAGGGTTACTTCGGGATGAAAGCCTGGATAGTAGGGCTATGAGAAGGAACCTGGGCCGTAGGGTTATTTCGGATTGAAAGCCAGGATAGTAGGGCTATGAGAAGGAACCTGGGTCGTAGGGTTACTTCAGAGTGAAAGCTTGGATATTAGGGCTATGAGAAGGAACCTGGATAGTAGGGTTACTTCGAGATGAAAGCCTGGATAGTAGGGCTATGAGAAGGAACCTGGGTCGTAGGGTTACTTCAGAATGAAAGCCTGGATAGTAGGGCTATGAGAAGGAACCTCGATCGTAGGGTTACTTCGAGATGAAAGCCTAGATAGTAGGGCTATGAGAAGGAACCTGGGTCGTAGGGTTAGTTCGTTTGGTTATGCAGATTAGTCGACCCGTTTGATTTTTGGGAAATGATTTTCCATTAGTTGTTTGTAGATATGACATGTATCACTGCTGGAATTGTTGGTGATAATTGTAGTTTTTGAAAAGATAACAGGGTTAATTATATGTGCGATGCATGAAGTGCCTCGTGAGATGATGTTCTCAAAATTAATGAGATTATGCTGTATACGATGTGTATACGAATGTCATGATATATGTACATGAAATGCTACTGGGGACATGTCCGAGTCTGGGAAAATAAATCCCTGACTACTGCTGGAGAGTATAGGATTCCTGACCGTTGTAAAGGATTGTGGTTCCTCTACTTCTGCTGGGAATGGTGAATGGAAATGACTGTGCTGAAGATTTACTCTTTGTTGTTTGTGAATATTCCGTCAAGGAGAGACTCTGTTTGAGAGTAGCTCTGCGGGGAATAATTTGGAAGGTGAATTTCCGTAGCTGAAGTAATAGGCTCTGCCGGGGATTGAGCTTTTGTATTCAGAGAAATAAATTCTGCTTGGAGAGATAAAAATTATGATGATTCACTCGCGATTATTAAATTCGGCTGGGGGTACAGCTGTCAGGTTTCTGAAAGACCCTGGCTGGGGAGATTACTTCCTGTTTTGGGAAAACTGATATCAAATGCCTTGATAGCTTTTACTCTATGGGGAGTGTAGATGTCACGAGGTCGTATCTACTGATGACTGTACTTCAAAGCTGTCTGTGCCCCGGTACCTACTGGACAGAGTAACTGTCGAGTTTAACATTTTTTAGCTTTCGCTTTGCCCATGTTTCTTAAGTTACGAGCAATTGTCTTTCCGTTTCTTATGTGAATGTGAATATTTGTGAACAATCATATTCAAATGCATATGTCAAGAATAAACCATTGGACATTCTTGCAAGACAAAACAGAAAAATAAAAACATATAGTTTTTGTAAAAATGATTTGTATTGATTTTTGAAGTTGGCCTATAATAGGCGTTCTTGTACAAGGAAGCTGGTGCTCTAGCAAGAGAATGCCGCCGTAAAAATTGAAGCTATACAATATTGTGTAAAGAAGAAAATAGTTATGCACAACAATTCCACTGGGTTCCAATTCTGCTATTGCCCCTATGTCTTCAAGCGTCTCATCACTTTGCTACTTGTCCGAAGTTGATTAGATTTATTGGTGCCGTTCGAGCTTGACAGTTGATACTGAGGTCTGATTGCAAGGTGATCCAATGGGACATAGTGATATGCTTTACATCCCTAACTTTTTTCTGGACCTCCCTTTCTAGTTTTCAGTAAACCGGGATACCCTTTTTTCCCCAAGCCGGCTTTTTAGGTTTTTGACTTGCCGGGTGTACAAATTTTTTTGTTTTCATCCCTTACTTTTGCCCGAACCCTTCTGGTTCACTGGGAAGCCCTTATTTTTGCCTAGGTCGGTCAACCTAACGGGTCTTTTATCATGCGTAGTATCTTTTCACTATGTCTGCATTGACAGGGTGAGGTAGGTCGTCACCGTCCATGGTGGTTAGAATCATAGCTCCACCCGAGAAAATGTTTTTAATCACAAATGGCCCTTCGTATGTGGGAGTCCATTTTCCCCTGGGATCACCTTGCGGCAATATGATACATTTGATTACTAGATCCCCAACTTGATACTCTTGGCATCTAACCTTTTATTTGAAAGCCTCAATCATCCGTTTTTGATATGTCTGACCATGACAAATAGCAGTAAGTCTCTTCTCGTCGATCAGATTTAGTTGATCAAGTCGGGTCTGGATCCAGTCGTCTTCACTCAAAACTGCATCTTTCATAATCCTGAGAGAAGGTATTGTGATCGGTGGATCTGGAACTGACTGTTTAACGCTGGTTCGCGAAATGTCGCGGTAAGCAAGAGTCGCCACCGTCTTTTATGTTCTCCAACATGGAAAGGATAAAAGCACAGCAAAATTCCTTATGAGATAGTTTCTCGGTTCGGGAGGTAGATTTATAGAAAGGGAAGGTGTTAGCACCCTTTCTATCCATGGTTATCCATGGGCTCTTAGATACTTGTTCATTGTGTTTTCTAAAGTGTTTGCTTTTCAATTGTGAGTGAGTTTGAAAAAGTTTCGTTTAAAGATTTCAGATCGACTCTTGTATCAGTCCTCAAGAGTGTTTGAAAAATTGTTTTGAAAGCTTTTTGAAAAGTGTCGGTGTGAAAAGAGTTTTGTTTGTTTTTGAAATAGAGCAAGTATCTACGAGTCATCTACCTACCCTAAGGAATTAGGCTGTGTAAATGTCCTTAAGGTAGTGCCATCCCACCATTGAGAGGTAGGTAGCACCACCGTTGGAGGTGTTCGGGTCAATTCGTTTGTAGGGACAGTGTGGTCACCAGAGCAACAGTAGGACACCTTAGAAGCTACCCTTATGCCATTGATCCTTTTTAATTCCAAGGCAACCGTTTCGAGGCAACTGGATCATGTCATGGACATAAGGACTTACTAAAACGTCCTATACTCGACGACCACGTTTTGAGGGCAAGGCAACAGTGAGGCGCACCCTAAGAGTGGTGTGTGAACTTGTGTATTGTTTTCAGTTTATGTTTTATCTTGTACATGTATCATGGTGATCTACGCTTGTTTTTAATTTAGGTCATACATTCTTTCATGCAAAGTTTAGCAGTTAAAGAGTGCGGAAATTTAAATGCAGAAAGATAAAATCCTACGCTATTACAAGGCGCGGGTCTATACATCGCCAAATTACAAAGACCCGTTTTAATAGAAAATGCGGAAAGTAAAATAAATTCCTAATTACTATTACATGGCTTGAACAGTTACATAATATTCAAAAAAATAAAAAATAAGAATAAATGCGCGAAAGAATTGAAGTTGAGCGTTCGAGGGCGTTGGACCCTTTAAATAATATTTTTCAACACATGAGATTGTATGATATGATGCGTATATGCATGTATCATGATGTATAATAATGTGATGTTTATGAATGTATCTGCGTCTAGGAAAATAGATCCTTGACGGATACCGGGAAGTCAAATCCTGGGCTGATGTTGAAGAGTGAGATTCTTCGTTTCTGTTGGGGATGATGATTGCAAGAATACCGGTCGGAGAAGATAACTCCGTTGGGGAATAAACTTGGCGAATAGATTACTCTGCGGGGAGGTAACTCTGTGGGGGAAAGAGAGGTACTTTGCTGAGGTTGATGATAACTCCGCTGGGGATTTCGTTGTTGTGCTCTGTTGGAAATGAAGGTATCTTGGTCGCATTCTTCAGCTGAACTTACCTTGGCACTTCGGTGGACAGGGCAACCGGATCATTTAGACAACTCATTATTGCCCCAGTTTCTGTTGGAGAAGAAGGTACCTATGAAGGTGTTTGATGACTGCCAATTGACAAATCTTCTTCTGGTAGGCAAGTGACGAGATTACAGGACATAGTCGTACGCTTTGATCCCTAACTTTTGCCTGGACCGCCCTTTCGGGTTTTCAGTCCACCGGGATACCCATTTTTGCCCAAGCCGCCTTTTTAGGTTTTCGACTTGCCGGGTATACAAATTTTTTCATTTCATCCCTCATTTTTTCCCGAACCCTTTTGGTTCGCCGGGAAGCCCTTATTTTTGCCTAGGTGTGTCAACCTAGCGGGTCTTTGATTACGCGTAGTATTTTTTCCGACTATGTCCATGCTCTCAGGATGTAGGGAGGTGCCCCTGTTATTGTGTTGCCACGCTACCAGAAGATGTTTGGTCATGCAAGATTTGTTGCTGGGAATTCATGTCCAATGTCCCAAGTGGCTCAAGCGGAGGTTTGCCCCTGGCTGTTTGGCATCTTGAGAGATTCCTTGAATCTTGACTGGACTGCCCCAGATGATGGACAATGATCAGGCCATGCCCCTTGATTGGAGGTGCTTTTGTTCATTAGGCATTCGTCGTGCTAATTTCTATGCTGTTCAAACAAAAAGTCATATGCAAACAAAGTTATGTTAAAAATGCAAAGCTTATGTCTGTCTTGAAGTTTTTGAAAAATGCATTTTTCAGTAAAACCAGCAAATTTTGTAAAATGTGATGTCAACTCAATATTTTATAGCAAGCCTTAAGGAGTCAGGATACCTTTGGTAACAGTATGCTTTCGAACTAACCCATGCTTCAGCTAGGACTTTTAAGGGTTATAACGTGGCCTGGTTCACGGTTTAAGAAACAAAGGATAAAGGCTCAAATTATTTGTACCCACCCGTTCTTCGTGATGTTCTTCAAACCTAAGCTCAGTTGATCGTGCGTTAGACCTTGTTTGAGTCTTTGTCCTGATGTTCCAATGATGGTTCAGATATTGATGATTTATTCTGAATAGGCAGTCATTTTTTGTTTTTGTTGAGGGTTTGTATGACCTCTTTCTTTTTGATTACGCTATCCCTAAATTTTGCATGAACTGTTTCTTTTGTGATTACAGTCAGCGGGATGCCCCAGTTTTGTAAGTCTCCTTCATAGGTTTTGACTTATTGGGTTTTTATTTTTGAGATATAATGACTGCCTATCCTTATGATTATTCGGAATCATCACTGTCTTCTTTTTTTTTTGTAAGGACCTCTTTGGTGCCATTTGTTATGCACTTGGATCAACTGAGAGAACTACCCTGCCCCAGGTTATGATAAAGGGTTTTAATTTTCAAAAAGAAAAACTCCTACTTCTTTGGCTCAGAGGGGTTGACGAGGGATTATCTTCCTTATAACTCCAGTGTTTAGGAATTGAAACAATGCCTGTACCTCATCAGCGGGGTCTGTTCAAAAGCATACTGTAAAGATCGTGGTATCGTTTTCGTCATCCTCCCTCAAGAGGCTTAGAATTTTCAATCAAGATTTGATCATCACAAAAATATGAAAACAGTTTGCATATAGTGAATACGAAATAATTACTTCAAAACAGACATGTGTAATGCATTAATGAAATAACCAAGTTTGACATGAAATAAAATGTTTGAACAATCAAAGAAAATTACAATCTGAACATTCAAATGAACAAAAGTTTCCAATCCTAGCCATGTTTTGACAAGGGAGCAGTGGTCACATTCGGAGTCTCTGGAGAGTCGAACTGGACTTCCTTCGCGTCGATCAGATCCCAAACCTTGTTTCTCAAAGTCCAACAATCATCTGTAGCATGCCCCGGGCTGTCAGAATGATAAGCGCAGCGAACGTTGGGGTTATACCTTGAAGGCGTCCTGTTGGGATTCTTTGGAGGGTCCATGAGAGTTACCAACTTGGTTTCCAGCAACTGTGGCAATATCTGTGACAAGGTCATGCCGAGGGGAGTGAATTGCCTTTTGGGTCTCTCTTCCCTTTGCTGATTGTGACGCTGAGGAGCGCCGGTCGGTTTTGCAATAACCACCGCGTTGACATCTTGGCGGTGTTCGGACCTATTCTGCCCTTTTGAGCCATAGACAGCACTAGATTCTCTCTTGGATGGTTTCTTCTCAGTGTTCGAGGAGTCACCATTCTGTATTTTCCCCGACTTGATGCCAGCTTCTATTCTTTCCCCGGTCAAGATCAGATCTGTAAACCCAGCAGCAGAATTCCCAATCAGGTGGTTGAAGAATGGACCAGACAGGGTCCCCAAGAACATGTCGACGAGCTCGCGGTCAGTCAGAGGTGGTTGTACCCTTCCAGCAAGGTCCCTCCATTTTTGAGCATATTCTTCGAAACCTTCACCTGCACCCATAGACATTCCCTGAAGCTGAGTGCGCGTGGGAGCAAGGTCGGCATTGTACTGGTACTGCTTGTAGAATGCAGTGGCCAAATCCTCCCAGCTGCAGATGTTAGCTCCATTCAGTTGATAGAACCAGTCGAGTTGGGTTCCAGACAGACTATCCTGAAAGAAGTGAATCCATAAATTCTTGTCAGCCGTGTAGGGATGGATCCTCCTTGTGTAAGACCTGAGATGCAGCTTAGGACAGGATGCCCCGTCGTACTTTGCAAAGGCAGGTGCCTTGAATTTGTGCGGGATTACTACCCCAGAAGACAGACCTAGATCCTCGAAGTCCAGGCCGGGCACTTTTTGTATCTCCATGGCACTTAGCCGGTCTTCCAACTGTTTATACCTGTCCTCAGCTGGAGGGTACTGCTCATCATTGTACTCGGTCTCGTTGTCAGAGACCACCGGACTAGGAACCTCCCTTTCTTGGGGACTGCCTTTCCCCACAGATGGGGTAGCCTGCTCAACTTCATTTTGTGATCCATTCCCAGATTTGCGTCTAGGGTTGAACATCACCGTCGTCTTCTTCTTCCTCTTCGAGAGCAGAGTCTTCAAATCCTGTTGCCTCTGGGCCAAACTCATGATCAACTCTTGGAACTGGGCGTTCTGAGCCTGGAGGGCCTTGATGGATTGCTCAGTAGATGACTCAGGATTCATGACGATCGGCTGAAATAAACAGCGAAGAAGGTAAGCAACCTGTAAAAGGGATACCTGTAATGCAATGATATGTATGTATGCATGCAATGTTTTCAAGGATCTCGCGGGGTAAACAAGAAAATTGTTAGAGTTGGGATCCGATAGCTTGATTGAATGAACTGCATGTTGTTGAGAGTCCTTCTTCAAGGGACAAGGCTCACCATATCGAGTGGGTCATAGCCCCTGACAACCTTGGCTAGAGGAAAATAAATCCTCTTTGCCCCTTGCTATACGTTTGATTCATCATGACCTGCATCACAGACCCTTGAGGTCCTTGAAATGGATTAGTCCTTATACGGGATGCATGCAATGGTATGATGTTATGCTATGCATGGGGTAATGTAGGTAAACCCTGTTATGAGTCCCAATTAAGAACTATAAACAAAACCTGCAAGAAACTCAAGTGTCAGATAACAAGCATGCAAGTAGTCAAGTATGAAAGCACACAAGTCACACCATAGCCCTTAGAGTTTAGGCCAGCATGGGGTCTGGGTAATACCCTCTTTAAGTTTGTTGGTTAAGACCTGTCCTATCAGAAGTAACCGGGTTCTAGAGGATCCCAATATCACTGACTACCCTCAATCGATCATAACTCCAGCATCGCAATCTTTTCTTGCGGCCAGAACCATCACGAGAGTTTAGCCTCAATGGGCGTAGCATACTGCTACTGTTCTATTGGCCAAGTTGGGTCAATTTAAGGTTCTAAGGTCAGTTGATGCTTCACGACACCACGCGGCGGCCCCGTACTCTCCTTGACTAGACTCAAGGGTTACCGGTACTCACCAAAGTGCCACATCAACGTAGCAGACTGCTTCAACCATGTCGGTATACCCCGCACAGTTCCCTCACAGTCATGTTGCTACTTTCTAAGAAGGTATCCCCAGATCCGGGTTAGGATCTATAGAACTCCCAAGACAGTACCCATAATAATAAAGCAAACAATTCAGACAATTGAAAACACAAGTGATCTTAGTCCTAAGGTACACCTCACTTTTATAAATGTCCCCAGCAGAGTCGCCAGTTCTGTGATCAGTGGATCTGGAACTGACTGTTTAACGCTGGTTCGCGAAATGTCGCGGTAAGCAAGAGTCGCCACCGTCTTTTATGTTCTCCAAAATGGAAAGGACAAAAGCACAGCAAAATTCCTTATGAGATAGTTTCTCGATTCGGGAGGTAGATTTATAGAAAGGGAAGGTGTTAGCACCCTTTCTATCCATGGTTATCCATGGGCTCTTAGATACTTGCTCATTGTGTTTTCTAAAGTGTTTGCTTTTCAATTGTGAGTGAGTTTGAAAAAGTTCCGTTTAAAGATTTCAGATCGACTCTTGTATCAGTCCTCAAGAGTGTTTGAAAAATTGTTTTGAAAGCTTTTTGAAAAGTGTCGGTGTGAAAAGAGTTTTGTTTGTTTTTGAAATAGAGCAAGTATCTACGAGTCATCTACCTACCCTAAGGAATTAGGCTGTGTAAATATCCTTAAGGTAGTGCCATCCCACCATTGAGAGGTAGGTAGCACCACCGTTGGAGGTGTTCGGGTCAATTTGTTTGTAGGGACAGTGTGGTCACCAGAGCAACAGTAGGACACCTTAGAAGCTACCCTTATGCCATTGATCCTTTTTAATTCCGAGGCAACCGTTTCGAGGCAACTGGATCATGTCATGGACATAAGGACTTACTAAAACGTCCTATACTCGACGACCACGTTTCGAGGGCAAGGCAACAGTGAGGCGCACCCTAAGAGTGGTGTGTGAACTTGTGTATTGTTTTCAGTTTATGTTTTATCTTGTACATGTATCATGGTGATCTACGCTTGTTTTTAATTTAGGTCATACATTCTTTCATGCAAAGTTTAGCAGTTAAAGAGTGCGGAAATTTAAATGCAGAAAGATAAAATCCTACGCTATTACAAGGCGCGGGTCTATACATCGCCAAATTACAAAGACCCGTTTTAATAGAAAATGCGGAAAGTAAAATAAATTCCTAATTACTATTACATGACTTGAACAGTTACATAATATTCAAAAAATGAAAAAATAAGAATAAATGCGCGAAAGAATTGAAGTTGAGCGTTCGAGGGCGTTGGACCCTTTAAAGATTAAATTGAAATAAAAGTTAATTGATTATTAAATTAAAAGAAAAGAAATGTTTTTTAGGTTTTTTTTTTATATTTAATGAAAAATAAAGAACAAGAATTAAAAGGAAACCCTAAATCTAGATTATTTTAATTATTAATGAAAATATTAAAGTTAACCTAATTTACTAGTTAATTAATTTATTTACATGTTTATTTACAAAATTAATGATAATTAATAATAATGATAAATAATGATGATTAATAATTTATTTAAGAAAAAGATGAATATGTCAAAAAAACCTAATTCTACATATTTTTTACTTATTAAGAAAAAGATTAAAGTTTAAAAACCTAAATTAAACTAAGTTAATTGTTAGAGTTTATTTACAAAAAATAGGTTAGTGATGAAATTAATAATAATTAAATATATTTGTATTTTTGATTTTTTTGTTTTTATTTTAGAAAATTATTTTATGGTGAAAAAAACAATTAAAACAATTAAAAAAGAATTAGAAAAGAAAAGAAAATAAAATTAAAAAGGATGCAAACCAA
Source organism: Vicia faba (assembly GCA_948472305.1). Classification (NCBI taxonomy): domain Eukaryota; kingdom Viridiplantae; phylum Streptophyta; class Magnoliopsida; order Fabales; family Fabaceae; genus Vicia; species Vicia faba. Next base: position 794,175,418 of record OX451740.1, on the reverse strand, counting down.
GGGGGGTTTCAGGCCCAAGGGGAGGTTTTTTGAAGTATTCTGGCCCATTAGACAAAAAGCCTTGTTTGACTTTCTGGCATCACGTGCGTGTTCATTGACTCTTGAGTACCGTGGTCTGCATTCTTTGGCCATTGGATTGGGTTTCATGGCCATTTGTGTTCTGGCTGTTGGCCATTTGAGTTCTGGCCTTAACGTTCTTTAATCTTCTCAGGATGTCTGTCTCGCCATGTATTGGTGTCATGCATAAGTTGTTCTTTTGGCCATTTGGCTTTTGGCTTTTGGCCATTTAGCTTTTGGCTTTTGGCCTCAACGTTCCTTAATGAACCTGCATGGGATCCTGTCTAAATCTGCAGTGTTGAATCTCATGAACACATTAAATAAAATCATAAAATGCAAATAAAGCCAATATATGAAGAAATTTAATGTTTAGGCACAATATGGCATGTATGAATGATTATACCCTTTTGAACATGGAGATCGAATCAATCTTACCCTTACTGGAAAAGTAGTAACATGAATGCTTTTATGCCCTTTTGATCATGGAGATCAAGCCAGCCTTACCCTTACTGAAGAAGTAGTGAGGTGTTGGTTTGTAACTGCGATGGCTTGTTTGTAGTGAGAGAGGGATTTGTAATAAGGATTTCAAGGTTTTAGGGTTCTTGAAAGAATTTGATATTCTAACAGTGTTGTGGCAAGGTTTTTTCTCTCTTTTTCTCCTCTCTGGTTTGTGTGAAAAGAAGGTGATTATATAATGGAAATTAGGGTAAAGAAAATGGGCTTTGAATGTGCAATTGGGCCTCCAATGTTCACTCGAGTTCGTCACTTTCCAGGATAAATCGCAGGGACTTAAGTGCAATTTTTGAAGTTGAAATGTGAAAACAAAATGTATCCGACACCGATAACTAACTCCTGTCAGAAAATCGGCTCAATCGGATAAACGGTGAATTAGTTATGAATTTTTGAAGTTTTAGCTCAGACAAACTTATTTTGGGCTCCAGTGTCGACTCTGACACGTTCTTCAATAAAGAACTGGTATTGATCGGTGCATAATTTGGTCTCGACTTTTGAAGAAAAGTTGTAGATCTCTGAGTCAGTGACCTTGTGTAAAAATATGAGCCCAATCCGATAAAAATTGACCGAGTTATGAATTTTCGAAGTTTTGGCCCAGATGAAATAATATTCAGCATTCAGGATTTTTGGCGTGTCACACACTCTGAGCAAAAAACGAAGGCCTTTTGTATACCGTTTGAACTCAATACCTTCTGTGAAAATGTAGCCAACTCAATTTGTGAAATTTTGGCGCCGGAACCAGCTCGATATGATGAAAATCGACCAAGTTATAATTTTCTGAACATGACGCAAATAAACTTCTGTCACAAATTTTCTGTATGAAAATACTTGATAAATCCACATTTTTGAAGACCTTCTGATCGAAATTGGCTTCCAGCCGTGAGAGATGAAAACGTAGATAATGTCAAGACGGAATTTTGGCCACTGGAACGGGTTCAAAACGAGCCACGATCTTCAAGTTATGAATTTTTTTAGCGCGTAAAAACTGCACTTTCAGCACACTTTTTCACCATATTTCTTCGAGAAAACTCACACATTCAGATACCTTCTTTAAAAAATTGACTCTCGAGCCGAACCTGAATTTGAGAATACGTTATCAGAGATATCTTGGTGAAAGAATACCTGAATATGACGCGCCGGGTTGGACTTGTGAATTTTTCTTGAAATATTTTGAGAAATATGGGAGGGCAAATTTTGGGGTACAACAGGTATCTAGACCTCGATGGGTAGGACTGCCTCCATGCCATATACCAGAGAGTAGGGTGTTGCCCCTGTCGACGTCCACGCTGAGGTACGATACCCATGAAGAGCAAATGGTAACATCTCATGCCAGTCTTTGTATGTTAAATTCATCTTCTGTATAATCTTCTTGATGTTCTTGTTAGCCGCTTCAACAACGCCATTCATCTTCGGCCGGTAAGGAGAAGAGTTATGATACTTTATCTTGAATTTCTTACAAAGCTCGGTGATCATTGTGTTATTGAGGTTTGTATCATTGTCAGTAATAATCCTCTCTGGCACACCATATCGACAGATCAGATTATGTCGGATAAACCGCGCCACAACGTTCTTGGTAAGAGTAGCAAAGGAGGCCGCCTCAACCCATTTCATGAAGTAATCAATGTCCACTAAGATGAAGCGATGTCCATTGGAATCAGTAGGCCTGATTTCTCCGATCATGTCAATGCCCCACATTGCAAAGGGCCTTGGAGCTGTCAAGACGTTCAAGGGAACCAGAGGCACATGCACCTTATCAGCATAAATTTGGCACTTATGACAAGTTCGGGAGTGCTGATAACAATCTGCTTCCATAGTGGACCAGTAGTATCCTGCCTGTAGGATCTTCTTAGCCATGGTAGGTCCACTTGAATGGGTTCCGAAGGTACCTTCATGTAGATCTGTCATAATCCTCTCTGCTTCGCTCTTGTCTACACACTGCAGTAAGGTAGAGTCATGATTGCGCTTGTAGAGGATTTCATTACTGAGGAAGAATTTCGCAGCGAACCTTCTCAGAAACTTCTTATCATTGATAGATGCCCCTTCGGGATACTCTTGAGTCTTGAGGTACCTTTTACTTCATGGAACCAAGGTTTATCTTCTACCTCTTCAGTATCAATCTCACAACAATGCGCTGGTTCATCCAACCTCTCGATGGTGATTCAGGGAGCTTCGTTGTCCCACCTGACTTTGAACATAAAAGACATGGTAGCTAGCGCGTCCGCTAACTGATTCTACTCTCGTGGGAAATGTTCAAAGGTTACTTCCTTAAAGTGTGGGAGCCATGTCAGTACGTGCTCTTTGTACGGGATGAGATTCAGATGCTTCGTATCCCATTCTCCTTTGATCTGACTTATCACCAAGGATGAATCCCCGAAGACATTTAAGAACTTGATCCTGAGGTCAATAGCGGCTTTGAGACCCATGATGCAGGCTTCATACTCTGCCATGTTGTTAGTGTATTTGAAACATAGTCGGGTGGTAAAAGGAGTATGACAGCCATCAGGAGATATGATTACAATGCCGATGCCATTACCAAGTGCGTTCGAAGCTCCGTCAAAAACCATAGTCCACCGGGATCCTTCCTCAGGTCCTTCATCTGGTCCAGGTTCTTTGTAGTCAGTCACCAGTATAATATTCTCATTCGGGAACTCAAAATTCATGGACTGGTAGTCATCCACGGCCTGATGAGCCAAATGATCAACCAATACACTCCCCTTGATTGCTTTCTGGGTTGTATATTGTATATCGTATTCAGTTAAGATCATTTTCCATCTTGCTATTCTTCTGGAGAGAGCGGGCTTCTCGAAGATGTATTTGATTGGATCCATCTTAGATATCAACAAAGTAGTGTGGGTCAACATATACTGTCTTAGTCGGAGAGTAGCCCATGCCAAAGCGCAGCAAGTTTTCTCGAGCAGTGAGTATCGTGTCTCACAGTCGGTAAACTTTTTGCTAAGGTAGTATATTGCATGCTCTTTTCGACCAGACTCGTCATGCTGCCCCAACACACACCCCATTGAATTGTCTAGCACTGTTAAGTATAATATCAAAAGTCTTCCTTCAACCGGAGGCATCAGAATTGGCGGTTCTTAAAGGTATTCCTTGATTCTTTCGAAAGCTGTCTGGCATTCGTCATTCCACTTTACCACTTGATCTTTCTTCAGATATTTGAAGATGGGATCACAAGTAGAATTCAAATGTGAAATGAACCTGGCAATATATTTAAACGTCCCAAGAAACCTCTAACTTCCTTCTCTGTACGGGGAGATGGAATCTCTTGTATGGCCTTTACTTTTGCAGGGTCTACTTGAATACCTTTGTCACTGACGATGAAACCCAGAAGCTTACCAGACCTTACCCCGAAGGTGTACTTGTTCGGATTCAACCTCAGCTTGTATGTCTTTAACCTGTCGAACAACTTTTGTAGACGATCAAGGTGCTCTTCCTCAGTTTGAGACCTGGCTATCATGTCATCAACATAAACCTCGATCTCGTGGTGAATCATATCGTGAAACAAAGAGACCATGGCGCACTGATAAGTTGCCCCAACATTCTTCAACCCAAAAGGAATCACCTTATAACAGAAGGTGCCCCACTGTGTGACGAATGTTGTCTTCTCCATGTCTTCAGGAGCCATCTTGATCTGGTTGTAGCCAGAGAAACCATCCATGAAGGAGAAGATTTTGTGTTGAGCAGTGTTGTCAACCAGAACATCAATGTGGGGAAGCAGGAAGTCATCCTTGAGGCTTGGCCTACTCAGATCTTTGTATTCCACACACATCCATACCTTATAGTCTTTTTTTGGCACCATAACAACATTAGAAACCGACTGTGGATAGGAGGTGACAACTAAGAACCTTGCGTCGAACTGTTTTATGACCTTTGCCTTGATCTTCTCTAACATCTCAGGGCGCATACGGCGGACCTTCTGTTTAACCAGAGGATAATCTTCCTTGGTCGGCAGATGATGTACCACAATATCAGTGTCTAAACTAGGCATATCTTCATAGGACCAGGCAAAGATCTCAACATAGTCGTGCAACATCTGTATCAACTGCTGTTTGATCTTAGCTTCTAGATTTGCGCCGATCTTGACTTCTTTTCTATCTACCTCCGTGCCCAAGTTTATCGTCTCAACCGGCTCTTCACGATGTTGTATAACCCTTTCTTCCTACTGTAATAATCTAGGAAGTTCTCCAGGAACCTCACAATCGTCCTCACCTTCATCCTCAGCTTGGTTGATCGGATTTTCAAAGTCATAACCGGCAATAGAAAAATTGTTATCAATGGGATCCAGAGTGGATATGGGTCTGCAGTATGATACGTGAGTGTGTGTAAGAGCATATATGTTTTGATAAAGTGAAAATAGAAATGAAAAACAGAAAGCGCAAAATTTGTATGTAAGGAACGTCCAATGTTTTATTGATGATATATGAAATGACACATAATAGCCCTCACAAACAAAACCAATGTGCCTCGGGCAAGACACAAGGCTGTAGAGTTTAAATTGTTTATTACAAATTCAGAAAACAAGTAAGACAATTACTGCGGAATAAAAGAAACTGGTATAAAATCCCTAGCCGTTCAGTTACTTGGTCCACCGTTGGTAGTCGGGTATATCCAGTTGTCAATGTCAGAGTCTTCCTCAATGTCTTCAATGGCATTAATTCCCCGATTGCTGATGTGCAGGGGAGGTCCTCCAGCTCGAGCGCGTAGAACAACCCTTTGAGCTCCTGAAGTAAAGCCCAAACTAAACTTGTAATTTTTGTGAGTAAAATCATGGAGTTGTCCTCATATGGTATACCCACCTTCTTCAACCACTGCTCTGGCGTCTTTGAGATAAGCTATCTTTAGAGGAGGTTTGGTGCCGATAGTAGTCTCGATCGATGCCAAGATCTGGGGAACCTCTTCAAAGTTTTGGCAAGGAGTCTCTATGAATTCCCCGTCCATCTCTACGTACCTGAAGGAGTTAAGGTGGCTCACCATATACTCCTCTTCGCCACATACAGTGACAATCTTCCCCTTCACTGGATACTCCAGCATTTGGTGCAGTGTAGAAGTAACAACCCCAGCTTCATGGATCCAAGGACGACCCAACAAACAAGAGTATGACGGCCAGATGTCCATTACATAGAAAGTGGACTCAAAGGTCTGAGAACCTACCTTGACAAGGATGTCCACCTCCCCATGCACCATTCTCTTTGACCCATCAAAATCCCTTACCACAATGTTACTAGGCTTTAAGGTCAAGCCCTCACAATCTAGTCGGTCGAGAGCCTTCTTCGGCAGGACATTCAGTGAAGACCCAGTATCTACCAGCACATGAGCCATAGTGGTGCCCCTGTATTCGATCGAGACATGCAGAGCATCATTATGCTTCCTCCCTTTCGGTGTCAAATCGACATCTGAAAAACCCAGCCCATTGTAAGCAGTCAAGCTGGCTACACAGTCTTTGAATTGATCAGCCGAGGTTTCCTGCGACACGTGTGCAGTCTTGAGGAATGCGATTAAAGCCTTCACATGGGCCTCGCAACACAACAACAGAGATAACATGGATATCTTTGAGGGGGTCTGCCCCAGTTGCTCGACCATATTGTAGTCGCTCTTTGTAATTATTTTTAATATATCCTCTATCTCTTGCTTAGAGGCTTCTACGACAATTTTTCTAGGTGCCTCCGTCCGAGCAGGCTCACCTATAGCTTCTCTGCCTCGAGTACTAGATGACTCGATGGAAGGGGTAACAATTGGAGTAAGAACAAGAGTAGTAGTTGAAGCACCAACAAGAATAGCGAGTGAAATAACGATGGGCTTATTGATAGTCTTTGGGGAAATCTCGGGAGAGAAAACCCTTCCACTTTTGGTGATCTTACTGGTCCCGACAATGTTACTGACATCGGGATCAGTCTCTTCATTCTTCAAGTCTTGTTTAATGCCATGATAGTAGACATCAGCGCCATAATGCCAAGGGACAGCTTTGTCCGAGGCGTATGGGACAGGACCAGGAAGGTGATTATTAACGGAGCGACTCTTGGAGCAGATGTAATCCTAACAGGTCTTCTCGAGGAGACCTTGGAAGGATTGGAGAAAATGGTTGTAATTGCAATATCTTCACATGGAACAGTTGGAATCAAAGTTTTCTCGAACAAAATTTCTCTGTTGTTCATCAGGCGTTGGACACCTATTTTCAGCAAATGGCAACCAGAAGGCAGAGATGAACACATGTGGCAACCTTCACCATAACCCGGAAATAAACCTGCCAACAAAAAATTCTTCTTGATAATCATAAGAGTAGAAACTTCATCAACCGCGGTCACAAACAGATCGATATCAACAACATTAACACCACGATTGTGCTTAGGCATGGGAGCAGTTATGGCATTGGGCTTCTCCGGAGCATCAAACTCAATCTCTTTAGCTTCAATCAGGTCTTGTACCTTATTTCTCAGAGCCCAACAATCATTTGTATCATGGCCAGAACTCTTAGAATGGTAGGCACACCGAGCGTTTGGATTGTATCGAGGAGATGTAGTATTTGGATTCTTGGGAGCCTCTTTCAAGGTTTCCAAGTTGGATCTTACTAGATGGGGTAGAACCTCTGTCAATGTCATGTTAATCCGGGTAAACTTCCTTTGTGGTCTTTCTACCCTTTGTTGATTGTGGCTTTGTGGAGCAGCCACATGCCTATGTATCATTATAGCACTTACCGTCGGACGGTGTTCAACTCTGCTTTGGCCTCTCGAGCTATAGATGGCACTGGCTTCCTTCTTACCAGTGAAAGGCTTCTTTACCAAACTCGAAGAGGCGTCTTTCTGTATCTTATCTCTCATAATCTCAGCTTCTACCCTTTCTCCTGTTAATATCAGCTCAATGAAACCAACTGATGAGCTACCAATCAAATGTTTAAATAAAAGACCAGACAGCGTCCCAAGAAACATGTCAACCAACTCCTTGTCAGATAAAGGGGGTTGGACTTTTCCAGCCAAGTCTCTCCACTTCTACGCATAGTCCTTAAATCCTTCACCCGCACCCATGGACATATTCTGGAGTTGAGTACGAGTAGGGGCGAGGTTGGAGTTGTATTGATACTGCTTATAAAAAGCAGCGTCCAAGTCCTCCCAGTTTCGGACATTGGTTCTCTGCAATTTGTAGAACCATTCAAGCTGAGTCCCTGACAGAATATCTTGAAAGAAGTGAACCCATAAGTTTCTATCAGCGGTGTGGGGCTGGATCTTCCTTACATAGGAACAGAGATGGAGCTTAGGGAAAGACACCCCATCGTACTTTGCAAAAATTGAAGCCTTAAATTTCTGCGGGATGACCACTCCCGACACAAATCCCAGTTCTTCGAAATCCAACCCAGGTATCCTCTGGACTTCCATAGCACTCAAACGATCTTCCAACTGCTTATATCTATCCTCAGCGGGAGGATACTGCTCATCATTATAGTCTGTATCATTGTCAGAAACTTCAGGACTGGGGTCCTTTTCTCTTGTCTCCCTTTCTTGATTTTCCCCTTCCTTGGATGATGAGTTAGATCGATTGGTTGCTTTAATGGCCCCATGAACCTTCTTCCCATATTCAGAATACCAGATACCTTCTTCTTTTTCTTCTTCTCCTTCAGGATGAGGGTTTTCAGATCCTCCTGCCCTTTCGCCAGAGTTATGAACATCTGTTGGAATTGGGCATTTTGTGCCTGAAGATCTTTGATGCTTTGTTCAGAAGACATTTCTGCTGAAATAAATAGAGAAGAAGATGAGAAGCCTTTAATGGTACCTGTATATGAAGTGTTTATGGATGGGATACGTATGCAATGATTTCAAGGACTTTGGGAAATTTGAATTTGTGAACCAAAATGAAACAAAGATTTTATTAGCAGAATTCAAGGTTTAATTGCCTTTTAGGCGTTACAATTAAAAACAATTCTAAAAAACTAGAAAAGATCAAATTTCCCATGGATGCTTCCTCTTCGTGCCGAGATAGGCATTAAGGCTTCTTTCCTCATGAAGCTGCTTTGTGAGCTCTAAAACCTTCCTCTCCTGGGCATAGAACTTATCCCTATAAGTATCCCGCTCTTTCTTCAACTGAATATAAGATCTCTGTAGTTCTTCAAGATTAGTGGGCATATCAGGATGGAGAACCGTGCAAGGAATACCCCCTTCAGTAGTGGATTCCATAATCACTGGTAAAACGGCCATGTAGGGCATCATAAGTTTCTGGGCGCAAGCTCGTACTCATTAGAGATAGGGTTCCATAGGAATGGAAACCTTCGGCCCCAAAGCCTTGGCATCAGATTTGTTTACCATGCTCCAAGCTCGTATGAACCTCTGGCGATACCCTTGAACATCATCCTCATAGTTAAATACAATGCCCTAGATAAGTAACTCATGAGGACCATCCCTTCGAGCATAACCAAATTTTCGCAGAGCCAAACAAGGATTGTATGTTATGCCTCCCCTAATGCCAAGTAATGGGACATTAGGGTACTCCCCGTAGCGGTCAATAATAGAAGTATCTCCTATAGTTAGGGAATACTAGAGAATATCCATGTGAGCGAGTGACATTATCCTTTGCGACCAACCCAAACCTTCTTCATTCTTCAGTACAAACTTAGGGAGGTGAGAAATAAACCACCTCGACAGAAATGACATGCATCACATAAGAACCCATATTCTCTTCATGGTACGAGTATGGAGAGAGTGCAAGATATCTCTGAGCAAGGTAGGCACAGGGTTGCGAGAGAGGAAGATCTTGATAGCATTCACATCTATGAATAAGTCTGGATTAGAGAATAGTACTAACCCATAGATTAAAAGGGCCAAGACCTCCTCAAAAGCCTGAAAGTCCATATCATCCTAAAACAGATGGGCCTTGTCTATTAGGAACTTGGCTAGAAAACGCTTGACTCCGCTTCTTATTTCCCAATTGGATACCATGTTGGCCCATTTCAGATGCAAGGCTGAGGCAATGACTTCTGACTTAGGAACCTCTTCTAAACCTGTAAAAGGAAACTGTTTAAGAATGGGTATATTCAATAACTGAGATAACTCTTCCATGGTAGGCACCAACTGATAGTCTAGGAAGGTGAAGCAGTGGTGCTTGGGATCAAAGAACTGAAAGAGTACACCCATCATCTTTTCATCAAAGTTTGAAGTAACCAGGTTGAGAAGTCGACCATGTCTCTTAGTGAATGCAGAGGTTTCAAGAACCCTTGATACTAGCTCTTTGAGTTGGAGAGGTATTCTCATAAAGCTGATTCGAATAGTGTTTCTACGAGCGGAAGCCATGATCTGCAAAACAGAACAAAGATAAATTCCCTCGGTCCTTGAAATGGTTAGTGTAATGAGAATAAAAACTATGTTATGATGCATGATGTTATGTTCAAACAGAGTAAATCACACACAAGCAAAGCACACAAAAGACCTTAGGTTCAAAGGCTTGCATGAGGTTAAATGTAGGTACCCTCTTGAAGTTTAGTTGGTTTCAAACCTGTCTTAGAAAAGTAACCGGGTTCTAAAGATTCTCAATATCGCTGATCATTCTTTATCGGGTGTTGTTTCAGCTCAGGAAATCTTTTCTTGCGGTGGAAAGATCCCGAAAGTCTGACCTTAATGAGTGTAGTATCGAGTATCAACCAATCCTCAACTTTATACCGAGGCCGGCTATCTCACTACTTTCTAATGGCTAAGTTTGTTCAACTAAGGTTCTAAAGTACGTTAGTGCTTTACGACACCACACGGCGGCCCCATATTCTCCTCGTTTCCACGCGAAAGATACCAGTACCAACCAAAGTGTCACACTAACACAACCATCGCTTAAACCATATCAGTCTATGCTGTATAGTCTCCATGATCTATTTCTGTTTACCTAAAGAGTGTTCCCAGATCCGGGTGTAGGATCTTCAATAATACCCAAGCAAAACCTTAAAGATAAAGCAGGAAAATCAAACAAGAAAGCAATTAAAATGACCTTGATCCTAAGGTAAACCCCACTTTTATAAGTCCCCAGCAGAGTCGCCAGTTCTGCGACATGGTGGCAGAAATGACTGTTATATACTGGTTTGTGTTTTTTGTTTGCAAATGTTGCGGTAAGCAAGAGTCGCCACCGACTTTTATTTCATCCAAAAAAGGAAAAGGAAAAAGAACAGAAAAAACCTTTTTTCAAGATATTTCTGAGTACGAGGGGGTAGATTATAGAAAGGGAAGGTGTTAGCACCCTTTCTATCCGTGGTTTTCCATGGGCTCTTAGGTACTTGCTCATTTTTAAATTGCTTGTGTGTGCTTGTTTTGAAAAGTTTTGTTTACTTCATGATAACCCTTGTATTGGTCCTTAAGAGTGTGACGAAGTTGTTTTGAAAACTGCTTTGAAAAGTGTTTTTGTGAAAAGTTTTTGTTTTGAGAAAGTACTTAAAAGTTTTCTACCTACTCAAAAAAAAGTCTGTTCATTTTCGTTTCCTTTAGACAGCGCTATCCTACTATTAAGGAGTACGTAGCTCCATCATTAGATTTACAAAGGGACGTTCGAAGGGAAGAAATGGTCTCTGAAGGCAACAAGTAAAGATACCTTAGCATTTCGAAGGGACTATCGTCATAAGATCAATTCGTAAGAAACTCGAGGGACAAGTAGGGGTTATGATCTTTATGACGATTTTGAATTGCGGGTCATTGCTAAGGTATCCCTACATTCGAGGGACACGACCATTATTTCTGAGGCAACCAAGTGGGGACAAACCCTAGGAGTGAGCATGTGCAAGCGTGCCTTTTTCAGTTAATTATCTTTGCACAATTAGGGTTGTCTACCATTTTAATTTGATTTATCTTTCGCATGCAATCCTAATGTCCATACATCTAACAGTTTAATAGTTGCGAAAATTAAAAGCGAGAAATAAAAAGCCTAACTATTACAAGGCCTTGGGGAGGGGATTACATAATCGAAAACCGGGAAAAATGATAAATGCAAAATAGTAAACCTAATTAACTATTACAACTTGGGAACAATTATATTAATTAATAAGAATAAAGAAAGGAAAGACGCGCACGAAAGCTAAAATGGGAACAAATTAGGACCTAAGAAATCTAATTAATTAAAAATGTTTTTGTTTGTATTTTCTTTATTGAAAGATAGTCGCAATTTGCAAATTAATCCTAATTTCTATTAAATTTTAATTACAAAAAAGAAAGTTTAAATTAACCTAATTAAACTAATTAATTAAATTCAAATAAATATTTTATGAAAATAATTAATGAAACCTAATATTTTTGTAATTTTCTGATTTTATGATTTAATTAAAAAGATATTTTTATTGTGAAAGTAATTAAAATAATAAATTAAAAGAATAAAAAAAGTAAAAAGAATATAAATAATGAGGAGATGGGCCTGATATTGTAAGTAATCCGGAGGGTGTGTTGCCAATTTTCTGTTAGGCCCAAAGCTGGCCCAGAGTCTGGCGTCTACTCCAGTGGAGTCACCTCTTAAGGACTCATGGTGGACCTTCAAAGCTGAGGCGTGAGATCTATATGGTGATGAATCCAAAGGAAGAGATCAAAGGGCGCGTGGTGGTCCTCAGAACATGACATGCACTGGATTTGGAATTGTAGTTTCAGAAAATGCAAAAGGTCTTGATCTGGGATCGAACCCAGGTCCTTCCTCTCACATGCCTTCTTCCCTAGCCATATGCGCTAGTTTATTAGTCATATACTTAATCAACTAAAATAAATATAATACAAACAAAGTGCTTGGCCTAAGAAAACACACGAATTTCAAATGGACTAGTGGGATGCTGCCACGCCTTCATCTTCTTCCCAAAAGTGTCATTTTTGATTTTAGGCTTTTACCTACAGACGAATTCGTCACTATAAGCTATAGTGACCGTTCTTTTGCGTGGCTACAAACCTGCTGTGATACGGTGGGAGAACTGACTTGAGGTTTTGCGTTTGTGTTCGCAAATGTTTCGGTTTAGCAAGAGTCACCACCGACTTTTTATTTTATCCAAAGGAAAGGTCAAAAAGCACAGGAAAGACATTTGAGATGTTTTCTTGGGTTTGGGGGGTAGATTATGAAAAGGGAAGGTGCAAGCACCCCTTTCATCCATGGTTTTCCATGGGCTCTTAGTTATTTGTTTAGATCACTTGCTTTTGCTTTTCAATTGTTTGAAATGGTGCTTTGTGTGTGGTTTTGAAAATGTTTTGAAAAGAGGCCATCGTTGTGGCAACCTTTGTAATGATTCTTGTTTGAATGTATACAAAGGTGTATTGTCTTTTGAAAAGATGTTTCAATGTTTGAATGTTTGAAAATTTGTTTTTTGGGAAATGTTTTGAAATTGTGTTGTGAGGTGTGTTTGAAAATAGCAAGGAGGTTTTTGCAAGTTTTGATCAAGTAACTAAGAGTTGTCTACCCTATCTACTCAAAGATCTTTCCTACACATTTTTAACCCTTTTACATTGTTGTTTTACCATTGCATTTGGTAAACAACCTTGTATTTGGATGTTTAACGGGACATGCGCGGGTCATCGTATGACCATGATAGCAATATTGCCAAGTATCTTAGCAAATTTTTTGAGGGACTAGATCATTTTGTATAGGCAACCAAGATAGCGTCATCGAGGGACTATGATCTTTTGTTTTGTTTTTTTTGTTTGCCAAGATACTCAACATGCATACCATGGCCATTTTAAAGGCAACAAGTGGATGAAACCCTAGGGGTGCATGTGTGCATTGTGTTATCATTTTCATGCATTTATGTCTTGCATTAGGTCTAACTATTTGTTTGATTTTGGATTTTTTTGCATACAAACCCTAATCCTTCTATCATGGTATATTTGAAAGCAATAAAAGCGTAAAAGTAAATCTAATACTATTACAACATGATTATGGGGAGGGGGATACAATTTTGAATGGGGAGTATTTGCAATAAAATAAAACCCTAAGATTTACTATTACATCCAAATTGAATTTCTTTGCTCAAATGATAAATAAACAATATTTAAATAAGCAATTAAATATAAATAGGCAATATATTATAAATATGCAAAGAAATGTTTTTGTTTATTTTTATGTATGTAAAAATAAAATATTTGATGTATTAAAAAAAAGAAAATAAAAAGTTATTTTTGTTAAGGGTAAAAACCCTAATTTTTGGTTTAAGAATATGTATGAAAATTATAATATTTATTTATTTATGTACAATAAAATAAATGAAAAATATATTCAAGTGTCAAAAAATAAAATATATTAGAAAATATATTTTTTTTAATAAGGGTGGAAACCCTAGTTTTTTGTTTTAAGATAATATATATTATATTAATTATTTTATGTACAAGAAAATAAATATAAATATATACAAAGATATTAAGAAATAAAACATGTGGAAAAAATATTATTTTACATGTATAAATAATAAAAATAAAAATATATAATATTTCTATAATATTTATAAGTTTTTATTAAAGAAAATAAAAGTATATACTATTTAATATTTATTTTTATGTCTAAAAAATAATAAAAAATAATAAAATAAAATGTGAAAATTTATGAAAATGCTTTTGATATGTTTTTATGTTTAGAAAATATAAAATAAAATCAGAAATGAAAAATAAATAAAAAAATGCAAAAATATAATGAAATGGGCCAGGGGGTGCAAAAAGCAGGCCAGGGGGTGCCAAAAACAAGCCAAACCAAGCCTAGCCCAGTTACAGCTTCATCTTCAACCTTTGAACAAAAAACGTGCGCCTGTGTACAAAATCTGGAAATCTTGCATACGTGCTCTAAAGCAAAAACTCATAACACCAAAGTCATAGCATTTTTCAAGACGATTCCAACCATATAAAGAACTTAATCTAACTCTCAAAGACCAGAGAGAATTTCTCTGGCCCTAATTTCTAACCTAACTTTTTCAGGAAGTTCATAAATGAAATTCTCTCAGCACAGTTAACTTAAATGAAATCTATGCATATGTACATCTTAAGGGCTATGAGTACTACATTTTTTATTCACAAACCTAAGCCTAATGATTCCTAAATAGAGAGATAGAAAGTTGACAAATACCTGTTTCAGATGAACTCGTGTATGGCAATATGGAGGTTTTCAATGAGGCCTGAGATGCTTGGGAGCTTGCTTAAACTTCCTCTGACCTTCCCCAATGCTTAGTTTGCTTTGGATTTGCTTGAACAAGCTTGTAGAAGTCAACCTGCACAAGCTGAAAACAGAAATGGTGAAGCTTGCAAATGGAGTTACAATCAATGGCCAATGGTTGGGATAGTTCAGATGGGTTATATGGAATGTGTTAGAAGTGGTTTGGGGCAAAACGCACGAGTGGTTTTTGTTATGGAACTCAAAGTGCAAAAGCTGCCCTGTTTTGCAAGAGGAATGTGTTTTGATGTTCAAGAGTGTTTGAGGGATGAATGGCTCGTGTTTCTGACTCAAGGCAATATGCAAAACTTGTTTTGAATGCTTACAAACTTTGGTTATATCAGATACTCAAGATATGTCCTTTTGGCAAGTTGACTTGTTTTGAAAGAAAAGTGTGAAGTGATACAAGATAGGCCTGTACAAGCTATCTCCAAGCATGCACAAGTTTGATGTACTTTTTCCTAAGTTTATGGAACTTGTTTGCTGCAAAGAGAGAGGTCCAAGGCTCAAGGGAAGCAAGTTGACATAAAGTTGCCTTTATCAAAATGGAAATGCTACCTTTTTGCCATTTTAAGATTAATTCAATGTGTAAACCTCTATTGATCAGAATAACACCTTAAACCAATGAGTTTGCATTCAATTTTTGAGTGTGAAAGGGTTTAGAGACCTGTATTCAAGTACAAAGCAAGTTTGGACAAATTTTGCAACTTGTGTCAACATGAAAATGCCATGGATCAAAGTGAGTTTTTGTCAAATTCAAATCTTCGATTCTCCCTAACCATAAATGATTTTGGAGAGTTCTTTGACATTTTGGAAAGCTTGTAACATTATCTACAATCTATCTTTGAAATGAATTTTAGATTCCAAGTGGAACTATGTGAAAAATGGTCATGAAGATAGGTCAAAATCCTGCCTAAACTAGGGCAACATTTCACTAAGTTAAAAGTTTCATGGACCCTTGTTCCAAAAATAATATCTTGATATCCAAGCTTCTTTTGGGAAAACTTTGTGAATCAAAGTTGTGGAATTTGTGGAGGACTTAAACTTTCATGTTTGAAGTTTTGTTTGAATCTAATTGCATCATGGTGAAAATGTTGGGCAAAGTTGGGAAAAAATAAGAAAATTTCATAACTTAGAAAAATTCTAAGTTATGAAATTTTTCAATCTTAAGCCCTAATTTGAAAAATTAGGTTTCTTGATGAACAAGTTTCATGTTTTGACACATCTTGATGAAAAATGACCCTTGGCACTTGATTTTGACCAAAAAGTCAAAGTTTGACTTTTTAGTGTATTGTCAAATTTTAATCAGTTGACTGGAAAAAATTCATCTGTCAATCCAATGCATTTGAGATATTTTGAACCTTGTGAATAGGTCAAGATGATGCCATTGAGTCCTTAAATCCATGCTTGAACCCAATTTGCCATTGGCTAGGTTAAAAATCAGAAATTGCCCTTCTGCAGTCAAAACCCTAAAAATGACCATTTTGCCCTTTTGATGATCTGATCAAATTTCTTGAGGAGTTGTGGTCCAAACTTGATCAAATGGTTCATATGATCCTATAATATTGATGTGGATCAAAATTTATGAGGTTTGACTGTAAATTGGCCACAATTGACTTTTTCCCCAATACAACTGATTTTTAGGTCAACTGTCCAATTGACTGGGCAAAAATCTGATTCAAGGCTTGAAACTTGGTAGAGGCAATCTTATAAGTCCAACATGAAGCATGAAAGTCACATTGAGAATTAGAAGTCCAAAATTCCTTGTGCAAACTCAAACCCTAATTTAGGTCAACAGTGCAAGGAGATGTCTTAAGTAGAGCAAACCCTAGCTTGGTCTTGAGTTCAAAGAGTCTTGTGAGGAGAAATCTTGATGAAATGAGAGGGGAAATTTTAGGGTACAACAGCTGCCCCTATTCAATCTTCTTGAACCTTAAGAGTTAGATTGGCAAGTTTGCCTTTCGTGACTCGAAGGTAAAAGAGGACTGAACATTAAAGTGCCCGTAAATTTGCGCTCGTCAGAGTGTAGTTGAGGGAATGGGCTTAAAGATGACATTTGGAAGATGTGACAGAATCTTGTTGGAGATGGGCTTAAAGATGTCATCCAAGAAAATTGATCGCATAAGAGATTCCTTTGCGAGAGCACGTATACCTGTTATTGAGGAGGACTACGCGGGGGGAATGTTGGTCTCTGTCGTGGTAGAAATAGAACTTCAGTTGTCTGTTATTCGATGGGGGAGTCATCTCTTGGTTTAAGAGGTGACAGTGAACTGCTATCTGGTCAACATCCAGGCTTCACAGTCTTGTATTGCTATCTGGTCAACATCCATGCTTCACGATACTTTACTTCCTATCTGGTTAACATCAAGGCTTCAGAAGGAAATCAAGTGGTTATTCGGTCGCCTCTGGTTTTCCCTTTGATTTTGGGGCCTACTAATATCCGGTTGAATCCGGGCTTCAAAGTAATTGGCCGAGTAAACTGTTATTTGGTCAACGTCCAAGCTCCATAGTATACCTTACTGTTATCTGGTCAATATCCAGGCTTCATAGTCTTGTATTGCTATCTGGTCAACGTCCAAGCTTCACAAAACTTGCAGGGGGTTCAAATATTTTCCGGTCAATCTCCGGGCTTCAGTATAGTCAAGATATTATCTGGTCGAATCCAGGCTTCATAACTGGAACAGGAATCTGCACATTGATTTGAATAAGTAGATAGGGAAGCATCCGTGTCTAGAGCATCTCTAAGTCGTTTTCTGAGCTTTGAGTATCTATTTTAGGTAGCTATTATTCTCATCCTGAAAAGGGTAGAATGTTAGCTGAAACATAAAGTTATGTTGCATGAAATGTATGATGCAATATATGTGTTTTATCAATGTTTATGATTTATGAATGTAATGTATGTGCATGTAAGCTGATTAGCTGTTTTGCTGAGGAAAATAAATCCTAGATAGCTGGAGATAATAAAATCTTTGACTGTTGTCGGGGAAAATAAATCCATGACCATTGTTGGAGATTCCAAATCTTTGACAACCTTTGTGGGGAGAAGCTATACAGTTGGGGAGATCAGGAGTTTGGGTTGTATGCTAATCTACCGGGGGCTTCAAGAATGAGAATCTCCGTTCTGTTGGGGGTATCAGGGGAAAAATGAATGGTTTCCGCTGGGGATTGGTAGCTCAAAGTTTCCTCTCCACTGGGGATATTAAAGACGTGCTGATTTGATCTTGTATGGAAATTTGACTCCGTTGAGGAAGAAAGTTTTAAAATAACTCTCTGGGGAATTATCTGGTTTTAAAGCGACTCTCCAGGGAAATTGGAGGAAACTGGATGGTCTCCAATGATGTTCAAAGGTTGAAGGTTTGACTCCATTTGGGGAAGAAAGTTTCATCTTCACTAAGGGTTTGCAGTTTAAAGTTTTGCTCCGCTGGGGATTGGGAGTTTTTGAAAACTCAACTCTGATGGGGATTTTGAAACTTAACTCCGCTGGGGATATGTATTTCAAGGCTTTAGTTCCGCCGAGGATCTGGATGATATACTGCAGGGGATTTCTCCTGGAATAGCCTAAAGACGTTTTCCTATACTTTCAACCTATCAGTAATTATTCTTTCTCATTTTGTTTTATTTGTAAGCAGTGATTATATTCAAATGCATATGCTCATTTAATAAATCATTGGACGTTTTCAAATAAAACACAAGTGTAAAAAAGAAAGAAAAGGCAAACAATTTTCTGCACTTTGAAGTATCTTTGTATTAACTTTGTGTAAGTATTTTGTATAAAGGAGACAAACATCCTAGTAAGAGAATGTTGTCATAAAATTGAGAAAAATTTATACAAAGAAAGATGGCTATGTGTAACAATTCCATGGGGTTCCCATTCTGCTATAGCCTTCGTAACTCTGAGTATCTTGTCCATTCGTTGCTTCGTCCACAGATGATTGGGTTGATCAGAAGCTTGGAGCTTGTCCTTGAAGAGATTGTCCTTAAAGTGATCCAACGAGACATAGTCATACGCTTTAATTCCCTAACTTTTTCCTGGATCGCCCTTTCAGGTTTTCGATCCACCAGGAAACACCTTTTTTCCCAAGTCGCCCTTTCGGGTTTTCAACTTGTCGGGTGTACATATTTTTTTTATTTATCCCTAATTTTAACCTGAACCGCCCTTTCGGGTTTTCGATTCACCGGGATGCCCATTTTTTTGCCCAAGTCGCCCTTTCGGGTTTTCAACTTGCCGGGTCGTTTATGTGTAGTATCTTTTGACTATGTCTGCGTTCGCAGGGTGCGGCAGATCGTCGCCGTCCATGGTGGTTAAAATCATTGTCCCACCAGAAAAGATGTTCTTGATCACAAATGGTCCTTCGTAGGTAGGAGTCCATTTTCCCCCGGGATCACTTTGCGGCAAGATGATGCGCTTTATCACAAGATCTCCAACTTGATACACTTGGCGTCTAACTTTCTTGTTGAAAGCCTTGATCATCCGCTTTTGATACGTCTGACCATGGCAAACAACAGTAAGTCTCTTCTCGTCAATTAAGTTCAACTGATCAAGCCGGGTTTAGATCCAATCGTCTTCACTCAAACCATCATATTTCATGATTCTCAAGGAGGGAATCTAAACCTCGATAGGTAAAATAGCTTCCATGCCATATACCAAAGAAAAGGGAGTTGCCCCAGTTGATGTTCGCGCCGTGGTACGGTACCCGTGCAAAGAAAACGGTAACATCTCATGCCAGTCCTTGTAGGTGACTGTCATCTTTTGAATGATCTTCTTGATGTTTTTGTTCGTAGCTTCGACAACACCGTTCTTCTTTGGCCGATAGGGAGATGAATTGTGATGTTGAATATTGAATTGCTCGCACAGAGCGGTGACCATAGTGTTGTTCAAGTTTGTACCGTTGTCCGTGATGATACGGTCGGGGATACCATACCGGCATATGAGGTTCTGCTTGATGAAGCGGGCAACCACATTCTTTGTAACAGAGGCGAAGGAAGCTGCTTCGACCCACTTGGTAAAGTAATCAATGGCCACCAGGATGAAGTGGTGTCCATTGGATGCCGTAGGCTTGATCTCTCCAATCATGTCGATACCCCACATTACGAATGGCCAGGGAGCTGTTAGGACATTGAGAGGAACTGGAGGAATATGTACCTTGTCCGCATAGATTTGGCATTTGTGACAAGTACGGGAATGTTGATGACAGTCAGCTTCCATGGTAGACCAGTAGTAGCCTGCCCGTAGAATCTTTTTAGCCATTGTATAACCGATTGAGTGGGTGCCAAAGGTGCCATTATATAGTTCAGCCATGATCTGCCCAGCTTCAACCTTGTCCACACAACGGAGTAGGACACAATCAAGATTGCACTTGTATAGGATACCATTGCTCAGAAAGAACTTGGCCGCGAACCTCCTTAAGAACTTTTTGTCGTTGACTGAAGCTCCTTCAGGGTATTCTTGTGCTTCAAGATACCTTTTGACGTCATGAAACCAAGGTCGGTCCACTACTTCTTCGGTATTAATCTCGTGACAATGTGCAGGTTCATCCATTCGTTCGATGGTGATTTGAGGTGCCTCATTATCCCAATTATGTTTAAACATGGATGACATTGTAGCTAGCGCATCTGCCAACTGATTCTCTTCTCGCAGGAAGTGCTCGAAGGTAATCTGTTCGAAATGTGGTAACAATGTCAAGACATGTTCTTTGTAAGGGATGAGGTTAGGGTGTTTAGTATCCCATTCTCCTTTGATTTGATTGATAGCCAAAGCTGAGTCCCCAAATATAATCAAAGATTTGATTCCCAAGTCAATAGCAGCCTTGAGACCAAAGATACAAGCTTCATACTCGGCCATGTTGTTGGTACATCTGAAGCATAGTCTAGCGGTGAAAGGTGTATGGCAACCTTCTGGAGAGATAAGTACCGCCCCAATATCGTTTCCAAGTGCGTTGGAGGCACCATCAAAGTACAGAGTCCATCGGGATCCTTGTTCAGGTCTGTCATACGATCTATTTTCTTCAATGTTTCTCAAAGTCATGATATCCTCGTCGGGAAAGTCGAACCTCATGGATTGGTAATCTTCGACAGCTTGATGGGCCAGATGATCGGCTAGCACACTCCCCTTTATGGCTTTTTGGGTTGTGTATTGTATATCATATTCGGTGAGGATCATCTGCCATCTAGCGATTCTTCCGGATAGGGCAGGCTTCTCGAAGATGTATTTGATCGGATCCATCTTAGAGATCAGTAAAGTGGTATGTGTCAACATATACTGCCTTAGCCGGAGAGCAGCCCATACCAAAGCGCAACAAGTTTTCTCGAGCAGTGAGTAGTGAGTCTCACAGTCGGTAAACTTTTTGCTAAGGTAATAAATGGCATTCTCTTTTCGACCAGACTCGTCATGTTGGCCCAATACGCACCCCATGGAACTCTCCAGGATAGTCAGATACATGATTAGCAGCCTTCCTTCGACGGGTGGCATCAAGATAGGAGGTTCCATCAAATACTCCTTGATTTTATCGAAAGCAACTTGACAGTCATCATTCCATTTAACCACCTGATCTTTCTTCAACAGCTTGAAGATTGGTTCACAGGTAGATGTTAGGTGAGAGATGAACCTTGCAATGTAGTTTAGGCGTCCTAAGAAACCTCTGACCTCCTTCTTATTGCGAGGGGCATGCATTTCTTGTATAGCTTTGACTTTGGCAGGATCAACCTCGATGCCTTTGTTACTGACGATGAATCCCAAGAGTTTACCGGACCTGACTCCGAAAGTGCACTTGTTAGGGTTCAGTCTGAGCTTGTACTCTTTTAATCTGACAAACAGCTTTTGCAGATGGTCGAGGTGTTCTTATTCTGTCTTTGAACGGGCTATCATATCGTCTACGTAGACTTTAATTTCATGATGTATCATGTCATGAAACAAAGCTACCATGGCTCGCTGATAGGTTTCCCCGACATTCTTCAGTCTGAATGGCATCAATTTATAGCAGAAGGTACCCCACTGCGTAACAAAAGTAGTTTTCTCCATGTCTTCGGGGGCCATTTTGATCTGGTTGTACCCTGAAAATCCATCCATAAAAGAGAATACCTTATGTTGAGCTGTGTTGTCAACCAAGATGTCAATGTACGGTAGTGGAAAGTCGTCTTTAGGGCTAGCCCTGTTTAAGTCTCTGTAATCCACGCACATTCTGACTTTGCCTTCCTTCTTAGGCACAGGCACAATGTTAGCAACCCACTGTGGATAGGAAGTAACAGCAAGAAAGCCAGCATTAAACTGCTTCATTACTTCAACTTTGATCTTTTCGGACATGTCGGGACTCATTTGGCAGACTTTCTATTTGATTGGTGGACAGTCTTCTCTTGTAGGGAGACGTTGAACCACAATATCTGTATCCAGTCCCGACATGTCTTCGTAGGACCAGGCGAAGATCTCAACATATTCATTCAACAACTGAACTAAACGCTCTTTGACACTTGGCTCTAGGTTGGCACCCACTTTAACCTCTTTTCTGTCTTCCTCTGTTCCTAAGTTGATAGTCTCTAACAACTCCTCGTGAGGTAGAATAGCCCTTTCTTCCTGTTGCAAAAGTCTAGCCAACTCTCCAGGCACTTCACAGTCTTCATCACCTTCGTACTCGGCATGAATGACCAGATCTTCAGAGTCACTGAAGGCCATAGCAGAATTGTTACCCATGGAATCCGGGGTGGATGGGTACCTGCATTTTGTGAGCGTGGGTGTGTGTAAGTGATAACCACCTTTAAACAAATAAAATGTAAAAAGAAAGAAAATGAACACAAAAGTTTATATATGAAAACGTCCATGATTCATTAAAAATGGCATATGAAGATGAAAAATCAAGCCCTTACAAATGGACCTACATGCCCCGGGTAAGGCATAAGGAAAAAGTGTACGAATTGTTTAAAAATTATTACAGACCAACAAAAAATGTTCAAAAGATAAATTACTGATTGATGAAAGTGATGGGAACGAAGTCTTTCGCCTCCCAGTTGTTCAGTCCTCCTTCAATAGTTGGAAAGATCCAGTCTTCATAATTGCTCTCTTCTTCATCATCCTCTAAAGCATGAACTCCATGATGAGTGATTTTCAATGGCAGTCCTCCAGCCCGGAAGTGACGCACAACCTTCTGACTAGCAGCAGTGAAACCCAAGCCGAACTTATCTGTCTTGTAAGGGAAATCTGGAAGTTAACCCCATACTGTGCTTCCTCCTTCCTCGATCACAACCTTCACATCTTTAAGGGATGACATCCGGGACACCGGTTTGGTAATGATGGGCACATAAGTCATTGTCTTGGCTACCGCAACTTCAGGAGAAACCTCTTCGAAATGCTGAAAGGGGATCTCGATGAATTCACCATCTAATTCAACATAGTGGAATGAATTCAGATGGCTTATCATATACTCCTCCTCGCCACGAACTGTCACAATTTTCCCCTGGACTGGGTACTTAAGCTTCTGATGCAGAGTGGACGTAACATCCCTAGCATGATGGATCCAGGGTCTTCCTGACAAGCAAGAGTAGGAGGGACGGATATCCATGACATAAAATATGGAGTGGAAAGTTTCAGTACCCACTTTAATTGGGATTTCCACCTCCCCGTGGACCATCCGCTTAGAACCATCAAAGGCTCTTACAATGATATTGTTGGGCTTTAAGGTCAAACCTTCACAGTCCAATCTATCCAATGCTTTCTTAGGCAAGACATTTAAAGATGATCCGGTATCAACCAGAACGTGAGCAAGAGTAGTCCCTCTGCATTCCACTGAGACATGCAGCGCATCGTTATGCTTTCTCCCCTTAGATGTTAGATCGGCATCAGAGAAGCCAAGACCATTATTGGCGGTTAGGCTGGCTACACACTCCTGGAACTGGTCCGCAGAGGCTTCTTGAGGCACATGGGCCGTCTTTAGGAATTTGATCAAGGCTTTGGCATGGGCTTCTGAACAGAGCAATAGGGTCAGCATAGAGATTTTTGAAGGGGTTTGCCCCAGTTGTTCTACGACATCACAGTCGCTTTTCTTAATTATTTTTAAAATCTCCTCCATTTCCTTTTGAGTGGTCTCGGGGATAACCAAAGGTTGAGCCCTCGTCCTGACGGGCGCTTCTTGGATCCCTTTACCTTTATCAGAAGTAACAGCAGAGGGTACAACTTCAGGAGTTATTATTTCTTCAATCACTGGGGTTCGTACAGATGCGTTGACGGGCACCAGAGTAACCTTAGGAGAACTTGAGGGTCCGAAGATTTCCCTTGGAGGAGCAATCTCCGGAGATAAGATTCTTCCGCCGCGGGTGATCTTACTTGTCCCCGCAATATTTCCTACGTCAGGAGTCTCTTCATCGGAAATTTCTTCAACTGATTCGATCTGCTTAACACCGTGGTAGAAGATCTCTCCTCCATAATTCCACTGTATTGTCTTGTTGTACTTGTATGGGATATGCCCCGGCATTGTTATCTTCAGAGGTACAAACTTTGGATCGGGTGTAATCTTAAAAGGTCTTTTGGAGACCTTGGAAAGATTATCGGAAATGGTGATTATAGCAACACCGTTGATTGGAGTAACAGGAGTAACATGAGTAACAAGAGTTTTCTTGAAGAGGATTTCTTGATTATCCATTAGGCATTGGATGCCTAACTTCAATAGCGGACAATCGGATTGTAAGGTCGAACAAAGGTAACAATTTTTTCACAGCCCGGGAAAATCCCGGCTTTCAACAGATTTATCTTGATCATTGGTAATGGAGTCATTAAGTCATCAACAACAGTAATATAAAGATCTTCTACAATAGCATGGACATTGTGACCATGTTTTGGCATTGGAGAGGATATCACATTAGGTTTTTCAGGTGCGTCAAACTCCACCTCCTTGGCATCTATTAAATCCTAGATCTTATTTTTGAGGGCCCAACAATTGTTGGTGTCGTGCCCCACACTGTCCGAATAATAGGCACACTTTGCATTGGCATGGTAAAAAAGAGAAGTTGTATTCAGATTTTGTGGTGGCTCTCTCAAGGTTGTAAGGTTTAAATTTAAGAGATGAGGGAGAACCTGGGCAGACGTCATGTTTATTTTGGTGAATTGCCTAACAGGCCTTCCCCCTCTTTGTTGGTTGGTCCTGGGTTGATCGTTTCTAGGCTGATCAACCGCAGTCTTTTGAACCATTACAGCCCACACCACTGGCCGGCGCTCCACTCTTCATCGACCTCTCTGAGAGTAAGCAGCTGACACCTCTTTCATGGCTGGAAAAGTTTTCTTGATAGCAGTGGAAGCAGATGTATCCTTTTGAATTTTATCGCTTTTAATGCCAACTTCAACTCTTTCACCATCAAAATTAACTCGGTGAATCCTGCAAATGAGCTCCCGATCAAGTGATTAAAGAATGGACCTGACAGGGTCCCCAAAAACATATCCACAAGCTCTCTCTCAGACAAAGGTGGTTGCACCCTTCCAGCCAAGTCCCTCCACTTCTGGGCATACTCCTTAAAGCCTTCATTAGAGACCATACCCATACTCTGTAATTGAGTACGACTAGGTGCTAGGTCTGCATTATATTGATATTGTCTGTAGAAGGCAGTAGCCAAATCTTCCCAGTTTTGCACGTCAGATCTCTCAAGCTGATAGAACCAATCCAATTGCGTACCCGACAAACTATCTTGAAAAAAGTGGACCCACAGATCCCTATCAGAAGAATGAGGTTGGATCTTTCTAACGTAAGACCGCAGATGCATCTTCGGACAAGACAAACCATCGTATTTAGAAAATGTAGGCACCTTGAATTTAGGGGGAATCACAATCCCAGCAACCAACCCTAGTTCTTCGAAATCCAGCCCAGGCACTCTTTATACCTCCATGGCTGCCAGAAGCTCTTCCAGATTCTTATACTTGTCGTCTGCAGGAGGGTACTGCTGCTCAGAGTAATCTTCATCCTCTTCTTCTTCTTCTTCAGCCTCAGACTCAGAGGGTACTGCAACTCCCTTTCCTTTGCCAACCCCTTCATCGGATGTCGAGGGGAAATCCAGGACTCTTCTAGCTTGGTTCTCAAATCTTCTTCCCATAGTGGCCACACCAACTCTTTTCTTTTTCTTTTTCTCCTTTTCTTTTTCCAGTAGACCTTTGAGCTCCTCCTGACCCTTTGCCAAGGTCATGAGTAGCTGTTGGAACTGTGAATTCTGCGCCTGTAGATCTTTGATCGTCTGCTCTATATCCATCTTGCTGAAAAAAACAACAGAGAGATAAGGAAACCTGGTGTGAAGACCTGCTTATGCATATGATGAATGTTATGTATTCATGTAATGCATTCAAGGATTCAGAAATTCAAATTTGTTGCAAACAAAAAAGAACGCACGTCATATTAATAAGATAGAATTTGTTAGTACATAAGTGCCCCATGGGCAAAATAATACAAAATTCTAATGTAAAAAGACATTGCGCATCCTCTTCGGTGCTATGTAGGTGTTGAGAGTCTTCTCTTCGTGGAGTCGACGAGTAAGTTCCAAAACCTTCTTCTCACTGGCGTAGAAGCTGGCTTCAAAAGTGTTCCGTTCTTCCTTGAGCTATATCCAACTCTTTTTCAAATCTTCCAATAATGTTGGCATGTCAGGATGTAGGAGGGTGTATGGAACCTCTCCTTCCATAATAGGCTCTTTGATCATAGGCAGAATGTAGGGGTAAGGCATCATAAGACTCTGGGCGCGGGTTCGTACCCACTTAAGGTAAGGCTCAAGGGGGATGGAATTATTGTGCCCCAGTGTCTTACTGTCCACTTTGTTAGGCATCCTCCAAGCTCGGATAAACCTTTGTCGAAGTCCTTGAGCGTCGTTGTCGAAATCAAAAACCAAGTCTAGAATCAGCATATCATGAGGACCATCCCTTCGGGCATACCCAAACTGTCTCAGAGCTAAGAAGGGGTTGTAGGTAATGCCTCCCCTAATGCCAAGTAGTGGGACATTAGGGAATTCCCCACAACGATTAATGATGATGATATTTTCTCTGGACCGAGAACACCAATGAACATCAGAGTGTGTAAGAGTCATCAATCGTTGTGACCACCGCAAGCCTTGTTCATTCTTCAAGACTGATTAGGGAAGGTGAGAAATAAACCACCTTGCTAGAAGAGGAGTAAAGCACACGAGAACACCTCTTTTCCTCATTGTTCGAGTGTGGAATGAGTGGAGGATATCCCCAAGCAATGTAGGCACAAGATTCCGATATATGAAAATCTTGACAGCATTCACATCTATAAGCTGATCAGGGTTTGGGAACAAGACCAACCCATAGATGAGAAGTGCTACAATCTCCTCAAAAGCTTGTAGATCTAAAGAATTCCAACAGTCTTGTGCCTTCTCAAACAGGAACTTTGCCAAGAAACCCTTGACACCACTTCTGGTTTCCCAATGACCTTTGATGTCAGATGGTTGCAAGTGTAAGGCTTGAGCAACATCTTCAGGCTTTGGTTCTCTTTCCGTACCATTGTAGGGTAGTTGATGGAGAATAGGAATCCTCAAGAGTTGAGAAAATTCCTCCAAATTAGGCACTAGTTGGTAATCAGGAAATGTGAAGCAATGGTGTAGGGGGTTAAAGAACTGGAAGAGAACTTTCACCATGTCTTCTTCAATGTTGGAGTTGACCAAATTGAGAAGTCTACCATATCTTTCACTGAAGGGAGAATTCTCTGGAATCTTGGAAGCAAGCTCCTTGAGTTGAGGAGGGATTCTCACAAGGTTGACTTGAATTGTTTTCCTGCGAAGAGATTCCATTACCTACAAAACAAGAACAAAGATGAAGATCCAAACCCTTGAAATGGTTAGTGGATGCAAATGATGCTTTATGATGTTCATGATGTATGCACAAGTATATGTACAAGCAAATCACAAAAGTTCCTAGTTTCAGGCTTGCATGGGGTTTCATAGGTAAGTACCCTCTTGAAGTTAGTTGGCTCAACCTGTCCTATAAATAGTAACCGGGTTCTAAGGAGCTCAATATCACTGGGTTATTTTTTGTGTTCATTGTTTCAGTTTAGCCACTTTGCCAAGATACTCAACATGCATACCATTTCCATTTTAAAGGCAACAAGTGGATGAAACCCTAGGGGTGCATGTGTGCATTGTGTTATCATTTTCATGCATTTATGTCTTGCATTAGGTCTAACTATTTGTTTGATTTTGGATTTTTTTGCATACAAACCCTAATCCTTCTATCATGGCATATTTGAAAGCAATAAAAGCGTAAAAGTAAATCTAATACTATTACAACATGATTATGGGGAGGGGGATACAATTTTGAATGGGGAGTATTTGCAAGAAAATAAAACCCTTAGATTTACTATTACATCCAAATTGAATTTCTTTGCTCAAATGATAAATAAACAATATTTAAATAAGCAATTAAATATAAATAGGAAATATATTATAAATATGCAAAGAAATGTTTTTGTTTATTTTTATGTATGTAAAAATAAAATATTTGATGTATTAAAAAAAGAAAATAAAAAGTTATTTTTGTTAAGGGTAAAAACCCTAATTTTTGGTTTAAGAATATGTATGAAAATTATAATATTTATTTATTTATGTACAATAAAATAAATGAAAAATATATTCAAGTGTCAAAAAATAAAATAAATTAGAAAATATATTATTTTTAATAAGGGTGGAAACCCTAGTTTTTTGTTTTAAGATAATATATATTATATTAATTATTTTATGTACAAGAAAATAAATATAAATATATACAAAGATATTAAGAAATAAAACATGTGGAAAAATATTATTTTACATGTATAAATAATAAAAATAAAAATATATAATATTTCTATAATATTTATAAGTTTTTATTAAAGAAAATAAAAGTATATACTATTTAATATTTATTTTTATGTCTAAAAAATAATAATAAATAATAAAATAAAATGTGAAAATTTATGAAAATGCTTTTGATATTTTTTTATGTTTAGAAAATATAAAATAAAATCAGAAATGAAAAATAAATAAAAAAATGCAAAAATATAATGAAATGGGCCAGGGGGTGCAAAAAGTAGGTCAGAGGGTGCCAAAAACAAGCCAAACCAAGCCCAACCCAGTTACAGCTTCATCTTCAACCTTTGAACAAAAAACGCGCGCCTGTGTACAAAATATGGAAATCCTGCATACGTGCTCTAAAGCAAAAACTCATAACACCAAAGTCATAGCATTTTTCAAGACGATTCCAACCATATAAAGAACTTAATCTAACTCTCAAAGACCAGAGAGAATTTCTCTGGCCCTAATTTCTAACCTAACTTTTTCAGGAAGTTCATCAATCAAATTCTCCCAGCACAATTAACTTAAATGAAATCTATATATATGTACATCTTAAGGGCTATGAGTACTACATTTTTATTCACAAACCTAAGCATAATGATTCCTAAATAGAGAGATAGAAAGTTGACAAATACCTGTTTCAGATGAACTCGTGTATGGCAATGTGGAGGTTTTCAATGAGGCCTGAGATACTTGGGAGCTTGCTTGAACTTCCTCTCACCTTCCCCAATGCTTAGTTTGCTTTGGATTTGCTTGAACAAGCTTGTAGAAGTCAACCTGCACAAGCTGAAAACAGAAATGGTGAAGCTTGCAAATGGAGTTACAGTCAATGGCCAATGGTTGGGATAGTTTAGATGGGTTATATGGAATGTGTTAGAAGTGGTTTGGGGAAAAATGCACGAGTGGTTTTTGTTATGGAACTCAAAGTGCAGAAGCTGCCCTGTTTTGCAAGAGGAATGTGCTTTGATGTTCAAGAGTGTTTGAGGGATGAATGGCTCATGTTTCTAACTCAAGGCAATATGCAAAACTTGTTTTGAATGCTTACAAACTTTGGTTATATCAGATACTCAAGATATGTCCTTTTGGCAAGTTGACTTGTTTTGAAAGAAAAGTGTGAAGTGATACAAGATAGGCCTGTACATGCTATCTCCAAGAATGCACAAGTTTGCTGTACTTTTGCCTAAGTTTATGGAACTTGTTTGCTGCAAAGAGAGAGGTCCAAGGCTCAAGGGAAGCAAGTTGACATAAAGTTGCCTTTATCAAAATGGAAATGCTACCTTTTTGCCATTTTAAGATTAATTCAATGTGTAAACCTCTATTGATCAGAATAACACCTTAAACCAATGAGTTTGCATTCAATTTTTGAGTGTGGAAGGGTTTAGAGACCTGTAATCAAGTACAAAGCAAGTTTGGACAAATTTTGCAACTTGTGTCAACATGAAAATGCCATGGATCAAAATGAGTTTTTTCCAAATTCAAATCTTCGATTCTCCCTAACCATAAATAATTTTGGAGAGTTCTTGGAAATTTTGGAAAGCTTGTAACATTCTCTACAATCCATCTTTGAAATGCATTTTGAGATTCCAAGTGGAACTATGTGAAAAATGGTCATGAAGATAGGTCAAAATCCTACCTAAACTAGGGCAAAATCTAACTAAGTTAAAAGTTTCATGGACCCTTGTTCCAAAAATCATAACTTGAGATCCAAGCTTCTTTTGGGAAAACTTTGTGAATCAAAGTTGTAGGACTACAACTTTCATGTTGGAAGTTTTGTTTGAATCCAATTCATCATGGTGAAAATGTTGGGCAAAGTTGGGCAAAAATAAGAAAATTTCATAACTTAGAAAAATTCTAAGTTATGAAATTTTTCAATCTTAAACCCTAATTTGAAAAATTAGGTTTCTTGATGAACAAGTTTCATGTTTTGACACATCTTGATGAAAAATAACCCTTGGCACTTGATTTTGACCAAAAAGCAAAGTTTAACTTTTTAGTGTACAGTCAAATTTTGATCAGTTGACTGAAAAAATTCATTTGTCAATCCAATGCATTTGAGATCTTTTGAACCTTGTGAATAGGTCAAGATGATTCCATTGAGTCCTTGAATCCATACTTGAACCAAATTTGCCATTGGCTAGGTTAAAAATCAGAAATTGCCCTTCTGCAGTCATAACCCTAAAAATGACCATTTTGCCCTTTTGATGATCTAATCAAATTTCTTGAGGAGTTGTGGTCCAAACTTGATCAAATGGTTCATATGAGCCTATAATATTGATGTGAATCAAAATTTATGAGGTTTGACTCTAAATTGGCCACATTTGACTTTTTGCCCAATACAACTGATTTTTAGGTCAAGTGTCCAATTGACTGGGCAAAAATCTGATTCAAGGCTTGAAACTTGGTAGAGGAAATATCATAAGTCTAACATGAAGCATGAAAGTCACATTGAGCATTAGAAGTCCAAAATTCCTTGTGAAAACTTAAACCCTAATTTAGGTCAACAGTGCAAGGAGATGTCTTGAGCAGAGCAAACCCTAGCTTAGTCTTAAGTTCAAAGAGTCTTGTGAGGAGAAATCTTGATAAAATGAGAGGGAAAATTTTGGGGTACAACACCTGCAATAACTGAAAACGCAACACAAGCCAGATAAATGTAAACCAATGGTACAAGACGGTCAAGAATCATGCCCTGGATTCAATGGTGCCCATGATTTGATCTAATTATGCCTATAGAGGGAAGCCCCAAAGTGAAGCTTGGAAACCCTAGTAATGGCTATCTTCCCTCCCTGCACTCAAAACTTAATTAAAGTATTCAGAAAGCATCAAATCCTTATGGCAAACCATAATACATGATTAAACTACATGAACAAAGCCTATATGCACGTAATCGAAATCAAAAAATGTGTCAAACCGTGATGTGTATGGAGCGTGGTTCTAGATGCTTTAGAGCCTAGAAAGGATTGGAAAAGCTTCCAGAGACGTCCAGGAATGGATTGCAATCCTTAAACCTCCTTGAGAGTGGTTGTGTTCGGGAATTCCAATTGATATTTCTTGATAAAAAACACAAGTTGCTCTGGCCGTTTCCCATGATTCCTCTGCTTCTCTATGCTTGGGATGTGTTATGTATATGTATCTCTTTGAATTAGGTTAAATAAAAGCTCTAAATCCTTTCCAATTATTAAGATTTGATTCCATTCCGACCTTGCATTATTTCTTTCCAAATCAAGATAAACCATTCCATTCTCATTCCAATCAACCTTGGAACGATTTGATTCTATTTGACAACATCAATGAATTGAGATTCTATTCAAAATCAAATAAAAAAACAAATCTTCCATATTTTATATCATTTATTTGATTTAATTTGATTTTTAAATGATTAAAATCAAAATAAATTAAATAAATAAAGTCAATAATATATGAGAGAGTGCTTGGGTCGTGGGAATTTCTAGAAGTAAGATGCAAGCATAAAAAGTTAGGCCCATTTGCACAAAAATGCAATTTTGGGCATTGTTAACTTTTGACAATTCTCCAAAAATGGCCAACTTTTACAATGCATATCTCCTTCAATTTTGACCCTAAGAGGGTGTTCTTAGACTTTTTAGAAATCTTAGGAAGTCCCCTAAGCAAAATATTTGGTTTCATCTTAAGTGGATCTTCCATGTTCATGTAAGGAGCTTTGACCCAAAAGGTGTTTTTGTTGACTTTTTGGAATGACCTATAATGTCTTAGTTCATATCTTTCCACGAGTGCATTTTTTGAACTTGAGGGCTAAAGATGAGTTGTAGGGAATTGGATTATCTTCAAAATGAGCCTTGGATTAGAAATTTCTGATAAAATATGAGAAAGTTATGCTTGGTCAAAATTTGGCTGACTTTTCTTGAGAAACCCTAATTTAGCAACTATTGAGTTTTGATGAATTAAGAGCTTTCTTGAGGAATAATGATCAACCCTTGATCAAAAGACGGATATCACTTCAAAATGTTGATGTTGACCAAAAATCTTGAAGTTTGACTATATATGGGCCCCGATTGACTTTTAACCTAGTACAGTTGATTGTTAGACATTTGAGCAGTTGACTGAGCAAACTTCTTGTGCAGGGCATGAAACTTGACATGAACGATCTTGAGAACATATTGAGACCATGGATAATATTTGAGACCTTTGGTGTTCACCCATCTTGATGCAAATAGAAACCCTAGTTTGAGGTTCATTGTCTTAGGAGAGCATTTGTCTGGTCAACTCTTGGGCATCCTTGAGCAAATTGAATGTCTTAATGAATATATGTTGAGTAAAATGAGAGGGAAAATTTTGGGGTACAACAAATGGCATCGGAGGAGTCCTTCCAAATAAAAGGACGGTGATGGTTCCGCATAATCATCAAGACAGGCAATCATTATCTCTCAAAAGAAAAGCCCACTAAGTCAAAACCTATGAAGGAGACTTAAGAAAAAAATTGGGGCATCCCGCTGACTGTAGTCACAAAAAGAAACAATTCAGGCAAAAGACAGAGATAACGAAAAAAAAAGAGGTTACTACAAATACTCGACAAAAAGAAGATTACAAAATGACTTCCTCTTCAAAATAAACTTTCAGTATCTGAACCATCACCGAAATATCAAGGAGAAGATGTCAAACTCAACTGGGATCTAAATGCACAATTAATTGAGCATAGGACCGAAGGACTTCACTAAGAACGGGTAGGTACAAATAAAATTTGAGCCTTTATACTTTGTTTCTTAAACCATGAACCAGGCCACGTTACAACCCTTAAAAGTCCTAGCTGAAGCATGGGTTAGTTCGAGAGCATATTGTTACAAAAGGTATCCTGACTCCTGAAGGACTTGCTATAAATCCTGAGTTGATATAACTCTCTTGCAAAATTTGTTTTACTAAAAAATGAATATTCAAAAACTTCAAGGTAGACATAAGGTTTGCATTCTTAAAATACCATTGTTTGCATATGACTATTTGTTCAACAGCAGAGAAATTCGCAGGCGAATATTCAATTAACAGAAATCCTCTCAATTAGCAGAATCACCTCAAGTGGAAAAACACTTCCAACCAAGGGGCACGGCATGACCATTGTCCATCATCTAGGGCAGTTAAGTCAAGATTCAAGAAGTCTCTCAAAGATGCCGAATAGCCAAGGGTAGATCTCCATCTGAATCACTGGGGGCATTGGACATGAACTCCAACAACGAATCCTATACAATCGAACAAACATTTTCTGGTAGTGTGGAAACACTTACTACTATGAACAATGATAATTCTCCGTAACCGGTGAACATGGACGTAGTCAGAAAAGACTACGCATGAAAAAGACCCGCTAGGTTGACAGGCCTAGGCAAAAATAAGGGCACCCTGGCGAACCAAAAAGGTTCGGGAAAAAATGAGGGATAAAAACAAAAAAATTTGTACACCCGACAAGTCGAAAACCTGAAAAGGCGGCTTTGGAAAAAAAGGTTATCCCGGTGGACTAAAAACCTAAAAAGACAGTCCAGGCAAAAGTTAGGGATTAAAGCGTACGACTACATCCCGTCATCTCGTCACTTGTTTAATCAGTAGAAGGTTTATCATCCTGATCAAAATTTACCAAGCACCCTAGGAGTTGGGATGACACTCGAACCATCCACAAAGTCTCCGCAGATTCTTTCTCCAGAAGGTACAAAGACAAGGGCATATTACTAAAAAGTCGCTGCCATATCCTCAGCTTACAACCTAGTGATGTCAGGTGTTCTTGTATCCCCGTCAGAACAAGAATTTCCAACTACTGCTCCAAAATCAGGTTTTCCTCAGTAAAGTCATCAAACTTTGCCGGATTCCCCAATAGGATTTCACAAAATCCTCAGGCAGGGCACAAAGCTTTCCTACCCCAGTAAAGTTTATTTCTCTAGATGCGGAAGTTCACCCCCCAGCGGAACTTGTTCTCCAGATTGGTGAAGTATCCCTACAGAACTCTTCCCCATGGTGAAATCATTCTTAAATAGAAGTCGAAGATCCTCACCAAAAGCAGTCCGAAATTCAGCTTCCCAGTACTCTCCAGCAACAATCAGGGATTCATTTTCCCTAGTTCAACAATACAACAATGGAATGACTGACACGTTTATACATTGCATTCATACATCATTTTATAGATGTCATAACATACGCAATATGAATGCATATATTACAATCTCATTTGTTTTGAGAGCATCATTTACACTTCATGCATCATGACATTGCATGTAACTAAACCTTTATCTTTTCAGGTAAAGTCTATACACAGACAAATTTTTGTCTGACCAGCCGAATTTTTGGTACTCTATTGAGGTAGCAATCGTCAAAGGTTCCTTCACTATCTGTTGAGGTAACAATCGTAAAGGATTCCTTCACTATCTGTTGAGGTAGTAATCATCACATATTCCTTCATTATCTATTGAGGTAGCAATCGTCAGAGATTCCTTCATTATCTGTTGAGGTAGTAATTGTCAGAGATTCCTTCACTATCTGTTGAGATAGCAATCATCAGAGATTCCTTCACTATCTGTTGAGGTAGCAATCGTTAAAGATTCCTTCACCATCTTTTTAGGTAGCAATCGTCAAGGATTCCTTCACTATCTGTTGAAGTAGCAATCGTCAGATATTCCTTCATTATCTATTGAGGTAGTAATTGTTTGAGATTCCTTCATTATCTGTTGAGGTAGAAATCGTAAAAGATTCATTCACTATCTGTTGAGGTAGAAATCGTCAAAGATTCATTCACTATCTGTTGAGGTAGAAATCTTCATAGATTCCTTCACTATTTGTTGAGGTAGCAATTGTCAGAGATTCCTTCACAATCTGTTGAGGTAGCAATGGTCAGAGATTCCTTCACTATCTATTGAGGTAGAAATCATCAGAGATTCCTTCACTATTTGTTGAGGTAGCAATCGTCAAAGATTCCTTCACTATCTGTTGAGGTAGCAATCGTTATATATTCCTTCACTATCTGTTGAGGTAGAAATCGTCATAGATTCCTGCACTATCTGTTGAGGTAGCAATCGTCAGAGATTCCTTCACTATTTATTAAGGTAGCAATCGTCAAAGATTCTTTCACTATCTGTTGAGGTAGTAAACGCCAAAGATTCCTTCATTATCTGTTGAGGTAGAAATCGTCAGAGATTCCTTCATTATCTGTTGAGGTATAAATCGTTAGGGATTCCTTCACTCTCTGTTGAGGTAGCAATCATCAAAGATTCCTTCACTATCTGTTGAGGTAGCAATTGTCAAAGATTCCTTCACTATTTATTGAGGTAGCAATCGTCAGAGATTCCTTCACTATCTGTTGAGGTAGAAATCATTATAGATTCCTTCACTATATGTTGAGTTAGCTCTCATTTTACTCAAAACATACTCCTAGAGGTCCTCAATTGCTCAAGTTGACTAAGGATTGATCAGACAAATCCTCCTCCCAAGACAATGAGCCTCAAACTAGGGTTTCACTCCTCATCAATATGTTTGAGTTCCAAGGGTCCTAAATGGTTTCTATTGCCCTAATATTTCTTCAAGGTCATCCATGCCAAGTTTCATGCCTTGCACAAGAAGTTTGCTCAGTCAACTGCTCAAATGCCTGAAAATCAACTGTACTAGGTCAAAAGTCAATTGTGACCCACATACAGTCAAACTTCAAGATTTTTGGCCAACATCAACATTTTAAGGTGATGTCCATCATTTGATCAAGGGTTGATCACGATTCCTCAAGAAATACTCCTAACTCATCAAAAGTAAAAAATGGCAATTTAGGGTTTCTATAGGAAAAGTCAACGAAACTTTGACCAATCATAACTTTCTCATACTTTATCAGATATTTTCCAACCAAGGCTCATTTTAAAGAGAATCCAATTCCTTACGACTTCTCATCAACCCTCAAGGTCAAGAAATGCCTCAATCAAAAGATACAAGTTCCTATGTTATAGGTGATTTCAAAAAGTCAACAAAACACCTTTTAGGTCAAAGCTCCTTACACGAACATGGAAGATCCAATTGAGATGAAAACAAAAGGGTTGTTTATAGGACATCCTAAGATTTCTAAAAAGTTAAAGAACACCTTCTTAGGGTTAAAAATGAGAGAGATGTGCATTGCTAAAGTTGACCAATTTTTGGAAATGTGCATGAAGTCAACATTGATCAAAATGACTTTTTTTTTCAAATGGGCCCATGTTTTATTGTTTGAAACTTGTTCCTAAGATGGCCCACGACCCCTGAGCTTATCCACCTATTATTTCATTATTTTGATTATTTATTTTGATTTTTATTCATTTAAATCAAAATAAGTCAATTTAAATAGTGGAATAATCAAATAAAATCAAAGATTTGATTTTATGAGCACACTATGAGCCCATGAATAACTAGAAAATCAGGAAAATTAGTGCAAGGGCTAATTGATTGGAAAAGATCATGTTTTGGTTTGTTTTAGAAACAAATCATACAAGGCAAAAAAATCAAATCTTTTTCAACAATTTGCAAAGATTGAATACAGTTTTGTTAACCTAATTGCTTCTATTATATATAAACAACATTTCCAAAGCATAAAAACAAGGATTGACCGTGTAGAATTGAGAGAAAAAAAACTCAAGTTTTTGACAAAAAAGTGGTGATCTGACTTTGAGATACAAGGAGATTCAAGGACTTTGAAGGCTTGCAATCCATTCCTGGGCGTATTTGGGAGCTATCTAGAGCATTACCACGCATCAACACCTTTAGAAACAACATATATAGCAATCATGGTTTTCTCTTGTTCTTGAAATTGGTTTTTGAAATACACGTATGATAAATGATTTCTAAATATACAGCCATGATTACATAATCATTTAGAACATGTTTGCATAATTAATTGTGTGTTTTGATGCATATTTGACTGGATGCCATTGTTAGGGTTTCAAGGTTCTTTTTAGGGTTTTTCGTTTCAGGCAAAATTAGAGCAAAAGATGAGTACCATTATACTTACGAGATAAAACCCAGTTGATCTATATGTTTGGATTTAATTTTTATTGCATGGTTATGATTTTGGAGATATACATGTTTATAGCAATGGACATGTCTGTAGGTACAGGTCTGGGTCTAAAACGATAGTTCTAACAAGGAAGATGAAGGCGTGTCAAAACCTGAGTGGCCAGTTTGAATGGCGCATGTTTTTTCTTATAACAGTGACTCATTATTAAATATATTATATGTTGTTTGTTTATATCAACAAATAGAAAGCTGGCTCAGTGGTACAAGTGAAGGGTTTCAGGGTGCGCGCGTGTAGGAGGTCAGGGGTTCAATCCCTGCCTCCTACATAATATTTTTCTTAACATTTATCTGCAAATTCAATGGTCTCTTTCCAAGCGCGTACACCATAGGCCTCAAGATCCATCACCATTGGATCATCCTTGCCCAGATCTAACGCTTCCAGGCTGCAACTCATGATGGAATTCCTGGCATAATCACACTAGATCCAGCGCTGTGATGGGCCACTGGATTGGGATTTTTGGACTGAATTTCAGTATGCAACCCTTTAATTTGGGTTTGCACCCCTCAGGCCCATCCCTTGCTTTCTTTATTTAATTCTTCTTTTTATTTAATTATTCCGATTTTTTTATTTATTTTAAATCATTTTTTTTCTCATAAAAATCATAAAATCAAAATCACAAAAAAATAGGACTTAGTTCTTTTTTTTAATACATTAATTTTTGCAAATTAATTATTTCCATTAGACTTAATTTATTCTTCATTAATTAAAAATGATTAGAAAAATTAGGTTAAATTCAAATCTTTTTTTCACAAAAAATCAAAAAATATTTTTCAATGAGCAAAATTAGATTTTTTAGGGTTTTGAACTTTTTTCCAAGTTTTTATTCTCGCGCGTAATTAGTTTTGATGTACGATTATTTTTTATTATCTATGTAACTGCGACTGGTTCGTAATAGATTAATTATGGTTTATTATTTCCGCAAATTTACTTTCAGTCAATTCTTTATGTATCTGTCCAAAAGCCTTATAATAGCGTATGACTCTTTTTTACTTTCTCGCTTTTATATCTTATGCTTGTATATAATTGTTAGAAACCTAGGCTTGTATGATTAATCAATCAATCTTAGACCACTTAATTGCAAGATAAGATATCTGAAAACAAACACTATTGCACACTTGCACCCTTAGGGTATATCTCACTTGGTTGCCTCGAAAACAATGGTCATGTTCCTCGAACGTAAGGATATATTAACAAAGACCCTCAATTCAAAATTCGTCATAAAGATCATATTCCCTTACTGTCCCTTGAGTTGCCTACGAGAAATGATCTTATGATGATAGTCCCTTCAAAATGCTAAGGTATCCTTACATGTTGCCTTCAATGACCATTACGTCCCTTTAGGTAGTCTCTTAACATCCAACGACTAGGGTTACCTACTCATTAATAGTAGGATAACACGGTCTAAAGGGTAAGAGGAAAATAACGCCTTTTTCGAGTAGGTTGATAACTCTTAAGTACTTGCTCAAAATAATCAATTTTTCACACTCACACTTTCAAACACTTTTCAAACAAATTTTTCAAAAACACTTTATCACACCCTTGAGGACTGATACAAGGGTTACTGTTGTACCCCAAAATTTGCCCTCCCATATTCTTCAAGAAATTGCCAAGCCAAGTCACAAAATTCCCCAAGGGTCATGAAGTTCAACTGTCTCCTATACAGTCAAAACTAGGGTTTGGATTCTGATCAAGAAAATGAAGTTTTCAAAGGCCCAATCAAGTCTCATATGCCTACAAAGATGGTCAAGCATCCCCATATCAAGTTTCAAGGCATTCAGCTCAAAATTGCACAGTCAAAACCCTAGATTGCACTACAGTCAACTGTAGGGGCAAAATGGTCATTTGGCAGTCAAAAGTTCAAATTTTTGGTCAACATATCATTTTGAAGCCACAAACATCATTTGATCAATGCTTGATCATGATTCTCAAAATTTGGCTCAGAAATCATCAAAGATGCAAAAGTTACTATATTTGGACAGCTAAAAAAGTCAACTGAAATTGACCAGGGCATAACTTTCACATGGATTATCAGAAAAATTCCATCCAAAGCTCATTTTGAAGAGAAAGACATTTCCTACAACTCATCTTCATATTCCAAGTCCAAGAAATGCTCTCACAAAAAGTTATCAATTTCAACATTATAGGTCATTTTCAAAAGTCAACAAAAAGGGACTTTAAGTCAAAGGCCATAACTTGAGATTGGTAAATCAAAATGACATGGGACCAAAGGCATTGGTTAAAGGACTCAAAGACCTTTCCAAATTGTCCAAGAACATGTGAAAAGCTTAAAAATTGAGCAAGTTATGCCTTGTGGAAGTTGGGAAATTTTTGGGAATTTTGGAAAGTCAACATTGATGCAAATGATCCAAAAATGCTAATGGGCCCATCTTTCTTCCAAGTTTCTTCATGCCAAGCCTATGCACGACCATTAAGCCCAAGGGGAAGTATTTTCTCATTTTTTAATTATTTATTTGAATTTATATTAATATTAATTCATTTAAATTATTTAAATATGTAGAAAATATAAACTTGACCTAAAAAAATCTTTTTATGCACATTCTATACTCAAGATCTCGTGCACATGCTAATTAGGCAAGATTTGGTTTGATTTGGCATGATTGAATAAAATTGTACATGAAAAAGATTCAAAAAGGATCCTTAACTAATCAAATCCTTAATCCATAATTGCAAGAGATTTGTGCTAATTTTGTTAACCTAAAATGCTCACTATATGATCAGGAATCAAAACCTAATGCAAGAGGAGGCTAAGCTGCGCAGAAAAAGACATTGCCAACTTGAAAAATTGTCCAAAAAACTCAAAACTGATTTCAAGGTTACAAGGCGATTTAAGGCACCAAACCTATTCCAAAAGCTTCCTTGGCAATCCCTGAACGTGTTCCAATCAAGAACAACAATCAAAACTTTAAGAACTGGTAGTTTGAACTCGAACTGTATAGTAAAATTTCCAAAATCGTGCATCATGATTTAAACGTTTTTACAGCATTTTGTCCATTGATTCACGTTTATCATAATGTTTTGAAGCTAACTGATACCTTTAATTGCGTTTTTCTGTGCTATA
The DNA here is from genome assembly GCA_948472305.1 of Vicia faba. Classification (NCBI taxonomy): domain Eukaryota; kingdom Viridiplantae; phylum Streptophyta; class Magnoliopsida; order Fabales; family Fabaceae; genus Vicia; species Vicia faba. The sequence goes on along the minus strand of OX451740.1, from coordinate 794,134,811 downwards.
CGAGATGATGCCATGAATGAGATTTAGGGTTTGCAGGTTTCAAAATTAGGGATTCTTAATACAAGCAAAATTAGACCATCCCAGTACCACCATTGCAATCAGCTCATCAAGACGAAGAGAGTTTGACCTTCGCGATTAATTTATATACACCCAGCATCTAATCGTTATTTTCTTGTAGGTTGCCTAAAACCACGCATCCAAAACCGTGGCTGAAAGTTCTTGTTTTCAGAAAAATAAAATAGAACGAGGAAGACGATGTGTTGTCAGCCAGTGATTCGCTAGTTTGAAATTTCGCGCGTCCCAATCCATTAACGTGTTTCTTTCTTTATATTATTTATTCGTTATTTATATATTAAAGATGTTAACATGGCGTAGTGGTCCAGGTGTTGGCTGGTGAGGGGCAAGACCTGGGTTCGAACCCCAGGTCTATACAATTCCCATGTTATTTTTCATTAACAATTCTTATGCAGCGCGCCTATTGAGGACCACCATATTCCATCATCATCCCACCATACACGCGTCCAGTGAGAGCAGATCAAGGGCTCAAATTCAAAGAACACCATAAACGCAGTCAACATGCCATATAAAATCTGGAAAAGTCAACGAATTCAAAGTTAATTGGGCCAGAATTCTAAGGCCTGTACCTCCAATTTGGGGCTACCCCCCCCCGTGGTTTGCATTTTTTCTATGTTTCTTCTTATATTTTATTTTTGCTATTTCATTTATTTTATTTGTTTTAACATAATTAATTTGTTTTCACAAAAATACAAAAATTCACAAAAATTCAGAAAAGACAAAAATATAATATATATTTATTTTAATTATTTTTCATAAAAAAAAACTTGCATGTAAATTAGTTAATTTAAATTAAGGCTTATTGTTAATTCTTTTCATCATAAAAACACAAAAATATAGAATTTAGGCTTGATGAATTTTATTCCCTTTTAAATTTTCCTTTTTTATCACAATATTATTTATTTATTTATTTTTATAATTAAATGCACATAAATTAATTTAGGGTTTAATTTAGGTTAATATAACATTTTCATGATAACTAAAAAATATTAGAATTAGGGTTCGACACTTTGTTTTAATTGTAATTAATTCTCTTTTTTCCTATTAAACATAAAAAACCACAAATACTAAAAAACATTTTTCTTCTTTTAAAATTTTAATTTTAATTCTCATTAATTTAATTATTTTTGCAAAAGGGTCCAACGCCCATGTTCGTTATTATTTAATTTGCCTATTTATTTTATTTCGTTTATTATAATTATGTAATTCTCCCAAAGCTTTGTAATTTAAACTTTTCGCACTTTTAATTCGCTTTCTTTATTTTCCGTCAAATCGGGTCCGGTTTAATTTTGGCGATGTGGACCCGCGCCATTTGTAATAGTTTAGATTTATTTTCCCGCAAATTTTAACTGTTAAAAAGCATGCAAGAATGAATGTCTTAATTAAAATCAAGCGTAGAACACTTTAAACATGACAAGACAAATATCAATGAAAATAACACACAATTCGCACACACCACCCCTAGGGTACGCCTCACTGTTGCCTTTCGAAAGGTGATCGTCGAGTAGAGGATGTCTTAGTAAGTCCTCATGATCCGGGAACCTGGCATGAGGGTAGATTCTAAGGTATCTTCCCATTGCTCTGGTGATCACCATGTCCCGAACCTTCGAATTGACCCGAACACCTCCAACGGTGGTGCTACCTACCTCTCAATGGTGGGATGGCATTACTTTAAAGGACATTTACACAGACGAATTCCTTAGGGTAGGTAGGTTCTCAAGGATACTTGCTCTCATCTCAAAACCAATCAAAACATACTTTTCACACCGACACTTTTCAAAAGCTTTCAAAACAAATTTTTCAAACACTCTGACGTACGAGTCGAACTGAAATTTTTCAAAGAAACTTTTTTAAACCCACATTGAAAAGCAGACAAACAATTTTGAAAACACATTAGCAAGTATCTAAGAGCCCATGGATAACCATGGATAGAAAGGGTGCTAACACCTTCCCTTTCTATAACCTACCTCCCGAACCGAGAGCAATCTCTTTAAGGAATTTTTCTGTGCTTTTGTCCTTTCCATTTGGAGAAAATAAAAGACGGTGGCGACTCTTGCTTCCGCGACATTTCGCGAACCAGCGTTAAACAGTCAGTTCCAGATCCACCGATCACAGAACTGGCGACTCTGCTGGGGATAAACTTAAAGTGGGGTGTACCTTAGGGCTAGGTCATAACTATGTTTTCAATTGTCTTCTTTGCTTGCTTTATTATTGTGGGTTGCTTGGGAGTTCTATAGATCCTAACCCGGATCTGGGGGATACCTTTCTTAGAAAGTAGCAACAAGGCTGTGAGGGAACTGTGCGGGGTATACCGACATGGTTGAAACGGTCTGCTACGTTGATGTGGCACTTTGGTGTGTACCGGTAACCCTTGAGTTCAGTCAAGGAGAGTACGGGGCCTCCGCGTGGTGTCGTGAAGCATCAACAGACCTTAGGAACCTTAATTGAACTATCTTGGCCTCTTTAGGGTAATGAGATAACTGACTTTGGTGCAGTCCGAGGTTGGTTGATACTCGATACTACACTCAATTGAGGGTTGCTTTCCTGGAATATTTCGGTCGCCAGTTCAGTGGCTAAATCGAAACGATGAACAATGAAAGCAATCCCGTGATATTGGGAACCTTAGAACCCGGTTACTTTGATTAGGACAGGTTGAACCCACCAACTTCAAGAGGGTACTACCCAGACCCCATGCTGGCTTAAACCCTAAGGGTTTCTCTTGTGTGACTTGTGTGCCTTTGTACTTGCCTACTTGCATGCTTGTTAGCTGACACATGAACTATTTGCAGGTTTTGTTTATAGTCCTTAACTAGGACTCATGACAGGGTTTACTAGATCTCTTGCAGGTTTTGTTTATAGCCCTTAATTGGGACTCATAACAAAATATACTGAATTTCTTGCAGGGTTTGTTTATAGTCCTTAATTGGGACTCATAACATGGTTTACCTACATCACCCCATGCATAGCATGACATCATACCATTGCATACATCTTAACCCATTTCAAGGATCTCAAGGGCTTGTGATGCAGGTCATGATGAACAAAATGTCTAGCAAGGGGCAAAGGGGATTTATTTTCCTCTAGCCAAGGCTGTCAGAGGCTATGACCCACTGGATATGGTGAGCCTTTGACCCTTGAAGAAGAATTCTCAACAAACATGGGTTTCCTTCAATCAAGCTACCGGACCCAAGTTCTAACAAAATCTCTTGTTTATCCCGCGAGGTCCTTGAAAACATTACATGCATGTCATACATCTCATTGCATTGCAGGTGTCCCTTTGACAGGTTGCTTACCCTCCTTCGCTGTTTATTTCAGCCGATCGTCATGAATCCTGAATCTTCAACCGAGCACACTATCAAGGACCTCCAGGCTCAGAATGCCCAGTTCCAAGAGCTGATCATGAATTTGACCCAGGGGCAACAAGACCTGAAGGCTCTGCTTTTGAAGAAGGACAAGAAAAAGAAGAGGACTGTTTTGTTCAGCCCTAGACGCAGATCTGGGAATACACCGCAGACTGAAACTGAGAGGACTACCCCATCTGTGAGGGAAAGCAGTCACCATGAGAGGGAGGTGCCCAGTCCAGTGGTCTCTGACAATGAAACAGATTTTGACGACGAACAGTACCCTCCGGCTGAGGACAAGTACAAACAGCTGGAGGATAGGTTGAAGGCTATGGAGGTTCAACAGGTACCTGGGCTGGATTTCGGAGATCTGGGTTTGTCAACTGGTGTGGTTATTCCTCGGAAGTTCAAAGCACCATCCTTTACTAAGTATGACGGGGCGTCTTGCCCCAAGCTGCATCTAAGGTCCTATGTTCGGAAGATTCAGCCATATACGGTGGACAAGAATTTATGGATCCACTTCTTCCAGGAGAGTCTTTCAGGGACTCATCTCGAATGGTTCTATCAGCTGGATGGGACCAAAGTTCGTAACTGGGAGGAGTTGGCTACTGCTTTCTATAAGCAGTATCAATATAATGCCGACCTTGCCCCTACGCGTACCCAACTCCAGGGTATGTCGTTGGGATCAAGTGAAGGTTTTAAAGAATATGCGCAGAAATGGAGGGATCTTGCTGGAAGGGTACAACCACCTCTGACTGATCGGGAACTTGTGGACATGTTCTTGGGGACCCTATCTGGGCCATTTTATAACCACCTGATTGGGAATTCGTCTGCTGGATTCACAGATCTTATCTTGACTGGAGAGCGAATAGAAGCTGGCATCCGGTCTGGGAAAATTCAAGAGGCTGCACCTTCTGATAAAAAGCCTCATCATGGAAAGAAAGAATCCAATGCTGTGCACGGTAAAAAGAGCCATCATGAGGCAGGGGCAATCCAGATCTCCAATCCCGGATCTGCTCAACAAGGACAGGGGCAGCAGCGCAAGGAGAAACGGCAGTACACCAAACTCAACATGTCATTGGATCAAGCACTGCAACAAATGTTGAAAGCAGGACTGATCACCTTAAGGGCTCCTCTCCGGAATCCGAACACTTCTGCACCCAACTATCATCCCAACGATAGGTGCGCATATCATTCAGATAGCCCGGGGCATACTACAGACAATTGCTGGCCTCTCAAGAACAAGATCCAAGATATGATCGACGCTGGAGAGATTCAGTTTGAAGTGCCAGAGACTCCGAACATAATCACTGCTCCGTTGCCCAATCATTGAAGCCTTTTGTTTATTTGAATTTTTGAGTTGTACTTTTCTTTGCTTATACAAACAATTAATGTCATAGCAAACTCTTTTATTCTATCAATGCATCGCATATGTCTGTTTTGGAAATTAATACAATTGTTTTCATTATGTTCAAATATCTTTTCATATTTTTTCTGATGTCAACTCTGGATCTAAAATTCTAAGCCTCTTGAGGGAGGATGACGAAAACGATACCGCGATCATTACAGTATGCTTTGAACAAACCCCGCTGATGAGGTACAGGCATTGTTTCAACCCCTAAACACTGGAGTTATAAGGATGATAATCCCTCGTCAACCCATCAGAGCCAAAGAAGTAGGAGTTTTTATTTTCGAAAATCAAAAACCCTTAATCATAACCTGGGGCAGGGTAGTTCTCTCAGTTGATCCAAGTGCATCTCTACAAAACGAACAAAGACAGTGATGGTTCAGAACAATCAAAAGGACAGGCAGTCACCATCAAAATTCATAAATGAAAAGCCCAAAAAGTCTAAACCTATGAAAAGGGACTTATGAAACCGGGGCATCCCGCTGACTGTAATTCCAAAAAGGAAACAGTTCAGGCAAAAAAAGAAAGGGATAAAGAAATCAAAAGAAAGAGGTACTACAATCCCTCAACCAAAGAAAAAATGACTGCCTATTCCAAATAAATCATCAATATCTGAACCATCACCGGAAAATCAGAGCAAAGACTCAAACAAGGTCTAACGTATGATCAACTGAGTTTAGGTTTGGAGAACATCACGAAGAGCGGGTGGGTACAAATAAAATTTGAGCCTTTATCCTTTGTTTCTTAAACCGTGAACCAGGCCACGTTATAACCCTCAAAAGTCCTAGCTGAAGCATGGGTTTAGTTCGGAAGCATACTGTTACGAAGGTATCCTGACTCCTTAAGGCTTACGGTAAAATACGGAGTTGACATCACGTTTTACAAACATTCACTTGTTTTATGAAAAGATGCATTTTCAAAATCTTCGAGACAGACATAAGCTTTGCGTTTTTAACATAACTTTGTTTGCATATGACTTTTTGTTTGAACATCATAAAAATTTGCACGACGAAAGTCTAATGAACAAGAGTATCTCCAATCAAGGGGCATGGCATGACTATTGTCCATCATCTGGGGCAGCGAAGTCAAGATCCAGAGAATCTCTCAAAAGGCCAACCAGCCTGGGGCAAACCTCCATCTGGATCACCTGGAGCGTTGGACGATCAAACCAAGATCTTCTGGTAACATGGTAACATAAACAGCCAGGGGCACCTCCCTGCATTCTAAAAACATGGACATAGTCGAGAAAATACTGCGCAAAATCAAAGACCCGCTAGGTTGATACACCTAGGCAAAAATAAGGGCTTCCCGGCGAACCAAAAGGGTTCGGGCAAAATGAAGGGATGAAATGAAGAAAGCTGTACACCCGGCAAGTCGAAAACCTGAAAAGGCGGCTTGGGCAAAAATGGGTATCCCGGTGGACTGAAAACCCGAAAGGGCGGTCCAGGCAAAAGTTAGGGATCAAAGCGTACGACTATGTCCTGTCATCTTGTAATCTGTCTACCAGAAGAAGGTTTGTCCATCAACAATTATCAGCACCCCACAAGTGCCTCCCCCCATAGAAACAGGGGCAGTAAAGAGTGGTCTAAGCAATCTGATTGTTCTACCCTCCAAGGTATCAGGGTAGGTTCCGTGGAGGAACATAACCAATACAGTTCAAAGCTTCCCCAGAGAATCCAATCCAGTTTCCCCAGGAAAGATGGAATTCATATCCCCAAGCAGTAAGCTTATCCCCAGTAGATTCTGGAAGCTTACCCCTCTCAAGGCCCGAACGCGTCGCCCGGCTTTATTCAAAGAGTTATTTCCTTAACAGGATATAACTGGGTTATCCTCAGCCAAAAGCCACGGAAAGAGCATCCTTGACGAAGTCTTCCTACCCCAGCGAAGTCCATCAGCATTTCCAACAACAAGGATATCCTCAGCAAGCTATTATCAACATTCAGTAAGGCATCTCTATCCCCACAGAATATTGCTTCCCAGCATGGTCGCTAGAGTATCTTTTCTCCCTGCAGAATCCTCCATTCGCCAAGTTTATTCCCCAACGGAGTTATCTTCGCCTATTGGAATTCTTGCAACTATTCTTCAACATCAGCCCAGGATACGACTTCCCGGCACCCGTCAAGGATTTATTTTCTTAGACAAACATACACTCATAAAACGTCACATACATCATTATAGCATGCGTATGCATCATATTACACGAATCTCATTGATTTTGAAGACATACAGTTCATGCATCATGATTTTGCATACAATTATGTTTTACCTTTTCAGGAAAAAGATCAGTACAAAAATGATTACTATCAACTAACGCAATTCTTTCTCGATATAGTTTCAGATATGATCCAGATATGGTGACGTTCTGATACTGCTTCCAGACATCCTTCTAGATATAGTTTCAGATATGATCCAGATATGGTGACGTTCTGATACTGCTTCCAGAATCCCTTCTTGATATAGTTTCGGATATGATCCAGAGATGGTGACGTTCTGATGCTGCTTCCAGGTATCCTTCAGATATAGTTTCAGATATGACCCAGACATGGTGACGTTCTGATACTGCTTCCAGATTTCCTTCGGATATAGTTTCGGATATGATCCAGAGATGGTGACGTTCTGATACTGCTTCCAGGTATCCTTCAGATATAGTTTCAGATATGATCCAGACATGGTGACGTTCTGATACTGCTTCCAGGTATCCTTCAGATATAGTTTCAGATATGACCCAGATATGGTGACGTTCTGATGCTGCTTCCAGGTATCCTTCAGATATAGTTTCAGATATGACCCAGAGATGGTGACGTTCTGATGCTGCTTCCAGGTATCCTTCAGATATAGTTTCAGATATGACCCAGAGATGGTGACGTTCTGATGCTGCTTCCAGGTATCCTTCAGATATAGTTTCAGATATGACCCAGATATGGTGACGTTCTGATGCTGCTTCCAGGTATCCTTCAGATATAGTTTCAGATATGACCCAGAGATGGTGACGTTCTGATGCTGCTTCCAGGTATCCTTCAGATATAGTTTCAGATATGACCCAGAGATGGTGACGTTCTGATGTTGCTTCCAGGTATCCTTCAGATATAGTTTCAGATATGACCCAGAGATGGTGACGTTCTGATGCTGCTTCCAGGTATCCTTCAGATATAGTTTCAGATATGACCCAGATATGGTGACGTTCTGATGCTGCTTCCAGATCTCCTTCCAGATATAGTCCAGATGTAAACCAGATAGGGCAACGTTCTGATACTTATTCCAGTTGAAGATATTTCAAGACCTCCTCTAGTCCAGCTAAATCGACTCCCAACAGATTTTTCTGAGAAAGACTCAGCAGTCTCTTATGGTCCCCTCTCCGACGGTGTGTGAGGTGGTAATTCCTTCTTCCTATGATTCCCTCTCCGACAGTGTGTGAGGTGACAATTCCTTTTCAGATGTTTCCCTCTCCGACGTTGAGTGAGGTGATCATTCCTTTCAAATTATAATTGCCTATGGTTCTCTTCCCAATATGGCAAAGATGGTAATTCCCGCCAAGATTTTTCTCAACGAGCGTTGTTGAAGTTAAAATCACCCAAGGATCTCTTACCATTCATGCTAAGGCAGTAACCATTCCTGGTTCATTCATCAGCGTTTGAAGCTCCAGACTCAGCTCCTGTAACCAGTCAGGACATATCTATACCAAGCATCTAAAATCAGCTCCTGCAACGTGTCAGGTACTCATTTTTCTTTTGCAGGTATGCAGGTTCTCGCTAAGGAATCTCCTACGCAATCAACATTCAGATGGCACTTATAAGCCCATCATCCTATCCAGCAATCTCCAAATGGCATCTATAAGCCCATTTCCATCACACTGCTACTATGTGAGCGCAAATTTCTGGGCACTCTAGTGTCCAATCATCTTCTACCCTCGGATTACGAAAGGCACGTCAGCCAATCTGCATCCTCAGGTCTAAGAAGATTGAACAGGGGCAACTGTTGTACCCCAAAATTTGCCCTCCCATATTCTTCAAGAAATTGCCAAGCCAAGTCACAAAATTCCCCAAGGGTCATGAAGTTCAACTGTCTCCTATACAGTCAAAACTAGGGTTTGGATTCTGATCAAGAAAATGAAGTTTTCAAAGGCCCAATCAAGTCTCATATGCCTACAAAGATGGTCAAGCATCCCCATATCAAGTTTCAAGGCATTCAGCTCAAAATTGCACAGTCAAAACCCTAGATTGCACTACAGTCAACTGTAGGGGCAAAATGGTCATTTGGCAGTCAAAAGTTCAAATTTTTGGTCAACATATCATTTTGAAGCCACAAACATCATTTGATCAATGCTTGATCATGATTCTCAAAATTTGGCTCAGAAATCATCAAAGATGCAAAAGTTACTATATTTGGACAGCTAAAAAAGTCAACTGAAATTGACCAGGGCATAACTTTCACATGGATTATCAGAAAAATTCCATCCAAAGCTCATTTTGAAGAGAAAGACATTTCCTACAACTCATCTTCATATTCCAAGTCCAAGAAATGCTCTCACAAAAAGTTATCAATTTCAACATTATAGGTCATTTTCAAAAGTCAACAAAAAGGGACTTTAAGTCAAAGGCCATAACTTGAGATTGGTAAATCAAAATGACATGGGACCAAAGGCATTGGTTAAAGGACTCAAAGACCTTTCCAAAATGTCTAAGAACATGTGAAAAGCTTAAAAATTGAGCAAGTTATGCCTTGTGGAAGTTGGGAAATTTTTGGGAATTTTGGAAAGTCAACATTGATGCAAATGATCCAAAAATGCTAATGGGCCCATCTTTCTTCCAAGTTTCTTCATGCCAAGCCTATGCACGACCATTAAGCCCAAGGGGAAGTATTTTCTCATTTTTTAATTATTTATTTGAATTTATATTAATATTAATTCATTTAAATTATTTAAATATGTAGAAAATATAAACTTGACCTAAAAAAATCTTTTTATGCACATTCTATACTCAAGATCTCGTGCACATGCTAATTAGGCAAGATTTGGTTTGATTTGGCATGATTGAATAAAATTGTACATGAAAAAGATTCAAAAAGGATCCTTAACTAATCAAATCCTTAATCCATAATTGCAAGAGATTTGTGCTAATTTTGTTAACCTAAAATGCTCACTATATGATCAGGAATCAAAACCTAATGCAAGAGGAGGCTAAGCTGCGCAGAAAAAGACATTGCCAACTTGAAAAATTGTCCAAAAAACTCAAAACTGATTTCAAGGTTACAAGGCGATTTAAGGCACCAAACCTATTCCAAAAGCTTCCTTGGAAATCCCTGAACGTGTTCCAATCAAGAACAACAATCAAAACTTCAAGAACTGGTAGTTTGAACTCGAACTGTATAGTAAAATTTCCAAAATCGTGCATCATGATTTAAACGTTTTTACAGCATTTTGTCCATTGATTCACGTTTATCATAATGTTTTGAAGCTAACTGATACCTTTAATTGCATTTTTCTGTGCTATACGAGATGATGCCATGAATGAGATTTAGGGTTTGCAGGTTTCAAAATTAGGGATTCTTAATACAAGCAAAATTAGACCATCCCAGTACCACCATTGCAATCAGCTCATCAAGACGAAGAGAGTTTGACCTTCGCGATTAATTTATATACACCCAGCATCTAATCGTTATTTTCTTGTAGGTTGCCTAAAACCACGCATCCAAAACCGTGGCTGAAAGTTCTTGTTTTCAGAAAAATAAAATAGAACGAGGAAGACGATGTGTTGTCAGCCAGTGATTCGCTAGTTTGAAATTTCGCGCGTCCCAATCCATTAACGTGTTTCTTTCTTTATATTATTTATTCGTTATTTATATATTAAAGATGTTAACATGGCGTAGTGGTCCAGGTGTTGGCTGGTGAGGGGCAAGACCTGGGTTCGAACCCCAGGTCTATACAATTCCCATGTTATTTTTCATTAACAATTCTTATGCAGCGCGCCTATTGAGGACCACCATATTCCATCATCATCCCACCATACACGCGTCCAGTGAGAGCAGATCAAGGGCTCAAATTCAAAGAACACCATAAACGCAGTCAACATGCCATACAAAATCTGGAAAAGTCAACGAATTCAAAGTTAATTGGGCCAGAATTCTAAGGCCTGTACCTCCAATTTGGGGCTACCCCCCCCCCCTGGTTTGCATTTTTTCTATGTTTCTTCTTATATTTTATTTTTGCTATTTCATTTATTTTATTTGTTTTAACATAATTAATTTGTTTTCACAAAAATACAAAAATTCACAAAAATTCAGAAAAGACAAAAATATAATATATATATTTATTTTAATTATTTTTCATAAAAAAAAACTTGCATGTAAATTAGTTAATTTAAATTAAGGCTTATTGTTAATTCTTTTCATCATAAAAACACAAAAATATAGAATTTAGGCTTGATGAATTTTATTCCCTTTTAAATTTTCCTTTTTTATCACAATATTATTTATTTATTTATTTTTATAATTAAATGCACATAAATTAATTTAGGGTTTAATTTAGGTTAATATAACATTTTCATGATAACTAAAAAATATTAGAATTAGGGTTCGACACTTTGTTTTAATTGTAATTAATTCTCTTTTTTCCTATTAAACATAAAAAACCACAAATACTAAAAAACATTTTTCTTCTTTTAAAATTTTAATTTTAATTCTCATTAATTTAATTATTTTTGCAAAAGGGTCCAACGCCCATGTTCGTTATTATTTAATTTGCCTATTTATTTTATTTCGTTTATTATAATTATGTAATTCTCCCAAAGCTTTGTAATTTAAACTTTTCGCACTTTTAATTCGCTTTCTTTATTTTCCGTCAAATCGGGTCCGGTTTAATTTTGGCGATGTGGACCCGCGCCATTTGTAATAGTTTAGATTTATTTTCCCGCAAATTTTAACTGTTAAAAAGCATGCAAGAATGAATGTCTTAATTAAAATCAAGCGTAGAACACTTTAAACATGACAAGACAAATATCAATGAAAATAACACACAATTCGCACACACCACCCCTAGGGTACGCCTCACTGTTGCCTTTCGAAAGGTGATCGTCGAGTAGAGGATGTCTTAGTAAGTCCTCATGATCCGGGAACCTGGCATGAGGGTAGATTCTAAGGTATCTTCCCATTGCTCTGGTGATCACCATGTCCCGAACCTTCGAATTGACCCGAACACCTCCAACGGTGGTGCTACCTACCTCTCAATGGTGGGATGGCATTACTTTAAAGGACATTTACACAGACGAATTCCTTAGGGTAGGTAGGTTCTCAAGGATACTTGCTCTCATCTCAAAACCAATCAAAACATACTTTTCACACCGACACTTTTCAAAAGCTTTCAAAACAAATTTTTCAAACACTCTGACGTACGAGTCGAACTGAAATTTTTCAAAGAAACTTTTTTAAACCCACATTGAAAAGCAGACAAACAATTTTGAAAACACATTGAGCAAGTATCTAAGAGCCCATGGATAACCATGGATAGAAAGGGTGCTAACACCTTCCCTTTCTATAACCTACCTCCCGAACCGAGAGCAATCTCTTTAAGGAATTTTTCTGTGCTTTTGTCCTTTCCATTTGGAGAAAATAAAAGACGGTGGCGACTCTTGCTTCCGCGACATTTCGCGAACCAGCGTTAAACAGTCAGTTCCAGATCCACCGATCACAGTTACCATAAAGTGAAATGCCGCACTAAGGTATTTTCAAAACTTTTCAAAACACACACAGAAGCAATTTAAAAATGAGCAAGTACCTAAGAGCCCGTGGAAAACCACAGATAGAAAGGGTGCTAACACCTTCCCTTTATATAATCGACCCCCCGTACTCAGAAACATCTCGAAAAAGGGTTTTTCTGTTCTTTTTCCCTTTTCCTTTGTTGGATAAAATAAAAGTCGGTGGTGACTCTTGTTTAACGCGACATTTGCAAACACAAACGCAAAAACCAGTAGTAACAAAAAACAGTTAGTTCTGCCACTGTATTACAGGTAGAAATCGTCAAAGATTCCTTCACTATCTGTTGAGGTAGCAATCGTCAGAGATTCTTTCACTATTTGTTGAGGTAGTAATCGTCAGTGATTCCTTCACTATCTATTGAGGTAGCAATCATCAGAGATTCCTTCATTATCTGTTGAGGTAGCAATCGTCAAATATTCCTTCACTAATCTGTTGAGGTAGAAATCATCAAAGATTCATTCATTATCTATTGAGGTAGCAATCGTTAAAGATTATTTCATTGTAACCTTCCAAAGACAGTCCAACATGGACTCATCCTAAAATATCCCTACGCAGGCTCTTCCTAATATATTTTCAATCAAGAGATAACTCTTCAGCAGAGCCTTAGACGACTGAAGTTTCTAGACTCTGTTCTCCACAAAGTTTTCCTCAAACAGGAAAACAACAGAAATTAACATCCCCAGTGGACTCCTCCTCAGACAGCAGGAACGAGAACCACCAAAAGAACCATGTGTGAAATCAGCATATACTTTGGATGGCATCTTTAAGCCCATCTCCGACGAATCTCTGTCATCTTCTCCAAATGGCATCTGTAAGCCCATTCCCGCCATCATCAATAATCAGTGTTACTTCATGCGAGTGCGAATTTCTGGGCATTATAGTGTTCAATCATCTTCCACCTTCAGATCACGAAAGGCAGACAAGCCAATCTACATCTTCAGGTTTAAGAAGATTGAACAGGGGCAACTATCGTACCCCAAATTTTCCCTCCCATTTTTTACAAGATCTTCTCTTACAAGGGTGGTTACAAACACTTGCTTGAAGAAAAATAACAAATTTCTAAGTTGGTTAAAGTGATTTTCGATTGGCCTCTCTAAAGTTCCTTTCGATTGGTATCTCCAAAATGCCTTTCGATTGGCATATGCAAAATGCCTTTTGATTGGCATCTCTAAAATGCCTTTTGATTGGCATCTTCATAGAGCCCTTCGATTGGCATGGACAAAGGTCCTTCGATTGGCCTGTTAACAAGGCTTTTCGATTGACATTTTAGCAAAGTATTTCAATTGGCATCAAAACAAAGACATATTTGATTGGCATCTTAATGGAACTTAGATTGGTCCAAACTGAAGGAAATTGAAGAGAGAAAAACGAAGCTTCCAATCGGTTAACAAGGTACTTCGATTGGCGTCTGAGCAAGGCACATTAATTGGTATCAGAATAAAGTATTATTCGATTGGCATTTCAACAAGGTCTCTGATTGGCATGGATACAAGGCCTTTCGATTGGCCTCATAGTCAGGCCCTTCGATTGGCATGGATACAAGGGCTTTCGTTTTGCCTCCTGACAAGCCTTTCGATTGGCATGGAAAAGAATCCTTCGATTTAGCATCTCAAACAAGGCAGCTTCGACAGGCATGTTAACCAGGTACCTTTCGATTGGCCTTTTGGCAAGACCCTTCGATTGGCGTTTCAACAAATACCCTTCGAGTGGTATTTGGGAAAAGGATTTTTGAATGACAGGAGGGTGTTCGAAGGAGTCAAGTGTCCAAGTTCATCCCAAGATTTCCAAAGAGACATGAACGTTTCAAAAAAGGAATGCTTTTAATATGTCAGATTCTTGTCTCATGGTATTAAAAGCATGGTTAATTTGTTATCTCTTACCGTTTCTGGACCATCACTCTACTATAAATACAAGGCAAGGATACAGTACCAAGGGGGGAAACGAAAGAGAGAAAACGAAAGAAGGGGGAAACAAAAGAGAGAAAACGAAAGAGAGGGGAAATGAAAAAGAGAAAACAAAAGAGAGGACATAAATGGGTACTATACACACACGCATACACACTGCAATCGAAGAGTCCACACACACACACTACTCAAAAAATCCCAAAAGCGTCCCAATCGAAGCACCCTTTGCAGGTTCCCTAATCTAGGAGTCCACCCTAACTCCTAAGCGAACATCTCCACACCCAAAGCTGCAGATCGAAGCATACCGGCCATAGGTATAATTCTGAAATTCAATTTCTTAATCTAAGCGCATTTATTAGTTCTAATGTGTTTGTGTGTGTTTGTAATGAAGCGTTAAGCAGGTTACAATCCTCACAGACCTACCATTGTTAAGGCACGTGAGTTTGGTTCCTTCGAATCTCATGATTCTTAGTGTTTCAAGACAGGACAAACCCAAATTCGAAATAAAGAGCGTTTCGAATCAGAGAGTGGTTTGAGTTAGGGGGGGGGGGGGGGGTAAGATCCCCCCTGGATCTCTAACGTTTGTTCATTGTGCAGAAATATTGTTTAGGGCTTCGAAGCATCCAGCTTCGAGCTGGGTAACACAGGAGCAATCTGTCATTTTTAAACCCAGATTCGAATCTAAGGATTCTTGGTATTGCATGACGAAATATCTTCAGATCCTAATTAGGGAGGGAATCAAAGGACCTGGGTTCGACACCCAAGTCTACATTTGTTTTGTTGCTAACATTTGTTGTAAGTCCAGCATAAATAAGGTCATAGCGCGCAGGATCGAAAGACCTAGACTTAGCACCTAGGTCATGCTCTTCGTTTATGCCAACATACCTTTACAGAGTCATTGCCATCATAGTATCCCTCCTGGATCGAAAGACATCCATCTCTCCCTGGGTCGAAGGACACCCATCTCTTCTGGATCAGAGCTTCCCTTTCCTCAAGATCGAAGGGCAAGGCTTTTCACTGGATCAGAAGACAACTCAAACCTCTTTCGATCTAGGCCTCCTGAATTACACCTTTTTACTGCCTGTTTCTTTCGATTTCATTTTATTTTGACTATTTTGTTTCTTTTCTTAATCAACATTAAATCAAAAAACCACAAAAACATTATGATGGTTTTTTTTATATATTAAATTAATTTTATTAGTTAATCTTTTAATTATCTTAACATCTTTCAAAAATTAAAACTAAATAAACTTAGAATTTATTTTCTTAAAATAAATAAAATAAAGCAACAAAAAGATTTTTATTCTTAGGATTTTTAGACGTTATTTTCAATTCGCGCGCATCTTATTTTATTGTAACTGCTCACAGTTGTAATAGCTTTAGATTTACAATTCCGCACTTTTAGTTTCTTGCATTTTTTATGTAACTGTCCCGAAGCATTGTAATAGCTTAGGACCTCTGCTTTCTGCATTTTACTGCTTTTCATATTAACTGCTAGTAACTAGTCTTGTATGATAAGACTAATAATCAAACGCTAGCAAACTTAAAAAAAAAGACAAAAAATAACTGAAACACAACACAATTGCACATATACACCTCTAAGGTACGCCCATTTTGGTTGCCTTTAAAAAACAGTCATGAGGCAGGAATGCTTTAGCAAAGACCCGTAAAATCAAAAGACCATAGTCCCTCGATGACCCTACAGTTGCTTTCTTGGTAAATGATCTAGTCCCTCAAACACAATTGCTAAAGCATCTCCGTGATTGCCTTCGTGATTGTAACATCCCTTTGATTGTCCCTCAAAAACATCCAACGATAGGGCTACCTACTCACTAATAGTAGAATAGAACTGTCTAAAGGATAGGAGGAAAAGAATGACCTTTTTCGAGTAAAAAAGTAGATAACTGTTAGAAGTTTTCTCAGAAATACTTTTTTCACTTACACAGAAAACTACTTTTCAAAAACAATTTCGAAACATTTGCTTTGTTAACATTCTTGAGGACCGGTACAAGAATTAAATACGAAGCAAATTGCCGCACTAAGGCGTTTTCAAAACATTTTCAAACACAAAGCACAAAAGCATCTTTCAAAATGAGCAAACCTCTAAGATCCTGTGGAAAACCACAGATGGAAAGGGTGTTAACACCTTCCCTTTCCATAATCTACCCCCCTTACTTAGAAAATTTTCGAAAAGGTATTTTTCTGTTATTTTTACCCTTTCCTTAAATTGGATAAAATAAAAGACGGTGGCGACTCTTGCGAACAAAAAACACAATACCAATATATAACAGCCGGTTCTGCCACTATATCACAGTCTCAAAGGATGATGTCACTCTCTTATTCATATATGTTTTGGTGTTCCCGATCTCTGGAAGATGTTACTATCATTGACCGTTATGGGGAACTCCCTAATTTTCCACTCCTAGGCATTAGGGGAGGTATTACTTACAACCCTTCTCTGGCTCTACACAATTTGGTTATGCTCAAAGAGTTGGTCCTCCTGACGCACTTATCTAGGGTATTGTGTTAGACTATGAGAACGATTTTCAAGGTTATCGTCAATGGTTTATACGAGCTTGGGGCATGGTAAACAAAATTGATAGCAAGACTTTAGGACATAATAATTATATCCCTTTGGAGCCCTATCTCAAATGGGTACGAGCTCGCGCTCAAAACCTTATGATTCCATATCCAACTATTCTACCAGTGATCTTAGAGCCTGTTGTCGAAGGAGAAATTTCTCACATCATTCTCCATCCAGACATACCCACCGACCTCGAAGAATTGCATAAGTCCTGGATTCAACTCAAGGAAGAACGAGACACCTTTGAAGCTCAATTTTATGCAAGTGAAAAGAATGTGTTGGAGCTCATAAAATAACTTCACGAGGAGCAAAGCCTTAATTCATACATCGACACAAAGAGGAAGCGTCCGTGGGAGACTTGAGTCTTAAGTTTTAGTAGTTCATTTTGTTGTCTCTTTGAGACTCTTTTGCTTTTTGTTGTAAGCCTAGTAGGAAATTTTAATTTTGAAATTATTAATGAAATCTTTGTTTCTGTTTCCTTTTAGCTAGCAAATTTAAATCTCTTAAGGTCCTTGAAAACATTACATCCCCATATCATGCATCATTTCATAAGTAGGTTTTCCGGTACAGGTTTCCTCATCTATTTACTGTTTATTTCAGTATAAGATGGATCTCTAACAAACTGTCAAGGATCTGCAAACTCAACATGCACAATTTTAAGAGACTCTTCTGAATCTGGCCAAATGGCAACAAGAGATGATGGCGCTCCTCACCATAAAAAAAGACTAAGAAGCAGGTTGTTATCCTCAACACAGGGAGAAGATTCAAAGGTCCTGCTCAGCCAGTTCAAGATGTTTCCTCTGAGGAAGACGATAACCAAGAGGAGGATGTTTGAAGTGTCAGGGGTGAAGGTAAAAACAATCAGGGTATCAAAGATGGAGACTACTCTGATGAACAATACCCTCCCACAGATGACAAATACAAGTAATTAGAAGATCGACTCAAAGATGTGGAAATCCAGAAGTGCCTGGATTGGATTTTGGATAGCTGGGCATGATATCGGGGTGGTCATCCCTCACAAGTTCAAGGTCCCTATCTTTTCCAAATATAACGGGGTCTCTTATCCCAAACTTCATCTGAGGTTGTATGTTCGAAAAATCCAACCTCATACTGCTGACCGGAAATTATGGGTCCATTTATTCCAAGAAAGTTTGGCTGGCACTCAACTTGAATGGTTCTATCAGCTGGAGGGAACCAACATCCACACATGGGAAAACTTAGCTTCCACTTTCTACAAGCAGTATCAATATAATGCTGACCTGGTGCCAACTCGTGTACAATTGCAAAATATGTCCATGGGCTCGAATGAAGGGTTCAAGGAGCATTCCCAAAAATGGAGGGACCTAGATGGAAGGGTGAAACCTCCTTTGACCGACCGAGAATTGGTGGATATTTTCATGGGCACTCTGACGGGTCCAATCTTTAATTTGCTGATTGGGAGTTCTTCATCAGGGTTTACTGAGCTAATTTTGACTGGTGAATGAGTTAAAAGTGGTATCAAGAGCGGGGAGATTCCAATGGCTACATCTTCTAATGTTGTGAAGAAGCCATTCATTGGTAAGAAAGAAACCAACGCTGTCTATGGCCAGAAAATCCGTAGTAAAAATGATTGCCATCAGTCTGTGGGAGCAGTGTTGATCTCTAATTCGGCAGCTGTTCAACAATCACAACAAGGTAGATAACGTAGGTCAGACGCTCCGAGGAGGCAGTTCACCAATATTAATATGCCATTGGCTCAAGCATTGCAACATTTGTTAAAGTATGACCTCATAGAACTCCGGGATCTTCCTCCTAATCCCAACACATCCTCTCTAAAGTACAATCCAAATGCAAGATGCGCTTATCATTCGAACAGTCCTAGGCACAACACTAACAACTATTGGGCCCTGAAAAACAAAGTTCAATACATGATTGATAACAAGGAAATTGAGTTCGACCCTCCTAAGACTCTGAACATGATTATTTCTCCTATGCCAAAGTATGACAAGGGCATAAGTGTTGTTGAAGATATTTTGTATGTTATCTCTTTAAGTAACATGGTTACTCCTCTCTCGACAATCAAAAATAATTTGCTACAAGCCGGTTTATTTCCGGGCTATGTTAAAAAATGTTATTATTGTGCCGTTCAACCCAATGGCTGCGGGTTACTGAAGGAAGGAATTCAACGCCTGATGGATGAACATGTAATTTTGATTGAAAAAGTTCTACATACTGAGAATTTATGTCGAGATCTATCTGTCATATCTGGTACTCCTTTCAAGATCACTTCCAAAGGTCCTGTAAGGATTACTTCCAATCCAAAAGTTGTGCCCTTAATCATTACAAAACCTGGGCCCATCCCGTATTCCTCGGAGAAAGCTATTCCACGGAATTATGGGTATGACGTCTATTACCATGAAATTAAACAAGAGTTGTCTGATGAAGATGGTGAAGTGGTTGATACCAATATTGATAATATTGCAGGGAAAAGCAAGATTAATAGAAACAAAATGATTTTCTCCCAGGAAATCTCTCCACCTGTTCAAGTTATAGTTACCAAGACAACTGTCGAGGCTCAAGGAAAAGAGTCAATGATAGAGCCCGCCCGGACGGAGGTATTGTGATACGGTGGCAGTACCAAATGTTAATACTGGTTTGCATTTTTTGTTCGCAAAATGTTGCGGTAAGCAAGACTCGCCACCGAATTTTATTTCATCCAACAAAGGAAAAGGAAAAAGAATAGAAAAAACCTTTTTCGAGATGTTTCTGAGTACGGGGGGTAGATTATAGAAAGGGAAGGTGTTAGCACCCTTTCTATCCATGGTTTTCCATGGGCTCTTAGTTACTTGCTCATTTTTTCAAATTGCTTGTGTGTGCTTGTTTTGAAAATGTTTTGTTTTACTTCGTTTTAACCCTTGTTTCTGTCCTTAAGAGTGTGACGAAGTTGTTTTTGAAAACTATTTTGAAAGTGTTTGTGTAAAAGAGTTTTTATTATTTTGAGCAATTACTTAAGATTTTATACCTACTCGAAAAAGCTCTGTTCGTTTTCCTTTTAGACAGCGCTATCCCATTATTAAGGAATAGGTAGCACCGTCGTTGGAGTTTGAGGGACTATCGAAAGGGACGAAATGGTCATTGAAGGCAACATGTAAGGATACCTTAGCAGTTCGAAGGGACTGTCATCATATATTCGTAGGCAACATCGAGGGACAAGATCATTTCTCGTAGGCAACTCGAGGGACATTGAGGGACTATGATCTTTATGATGACTTTTAGATTGAGGGTCCTTTGCTAAGATATCCCTACGCTCGAGGGACACGCCCATTATTTCTGAGGCAACCAAGTGAAGCAAACCCTAGGAGTGAGCATGTGCGAGTGTAATTTTCAGTTAATTTATCTTTGCACATTTAGGGTTGTCTACCGTATTAATTTTCAGTTTGTCTTTCCATACAATCCTATTAACATACATCTAAGCAGTTTATAGTTTGCAGAATTAAAAGCAAGAAAGTTTAAAGTCCTAGCTATTACAAGGCTTTTTCAGATACATAATTATTTTGGACTGAAAATAAAAATGTGAAATTTAAACCCTAATTACTATTACAACCTCGAAACAGTTACAATAATAATAAAAGGAAATTAAAAAATGCGCGCGGCGAATTAAATGCGAGAATAATTTACGAAACCTAAAAAATCTAATTGAAAAAAGATTTAGATTAGTTTTCTTTGAGAAAAATTAATTAGGTTGTGTAAAAATTAAAACCCTAATTTCTAATTAATTTAAATTATAAAAAAAGGAATTAAATTTTCCCAAAATTAAATTATACTAATTAATTAAGGAAATAAATTATTTTTATGAAAAAAATGATTTTTATGTTTTTTTGATGATCTTTTGATTAAATAAAAAATAATGATTTTTTGGTGTTATTTTAATAAAGAAAAACAATTAGTAAAACAAATTTTAAAAAATTAAAATAGAAAAGAAAACAATGGGCCTGTGTTGTGCCAGCCTGAGAGTGCGCCATAGTCCTTCATTGTTTGAGGCGTTGGATCTGAATTATTGATACATCCAATGACCAGATGGTGGTAGCGCATGGTATAGATTTTGGAGGATGATGCATTGAATCTGTAGAAACAAAGTAAGAAAACAAAATTTGCTGGGATGGTTAGTTGTATATATAATAATATAAATAAAATATAAAGGAAATAAAGTGGTCTTTCCCAAACGCGCGCGTGATTCAAATCACCCAATATGATTCTGCCACCTAATTGTATTCTTCCCCATAACTGTTATTTTTGGCCACACTTTTACCTACAGTCGTTGCCGTCACTAAAGGGTATAGTGACGGATTTTGTTCGTAGCCATAAACCTGTAAAATTTAAAAAAAAAACAGCACAAGCAGAATAAATTCAAACCAAAGACATGGATCAACAGCAAATCATCTCCTGAGCATGATAATACCCCTAATTTTATCCAATTTTTCCTTTATATATAATTCCCAATTTGGGACCTCAAAACCCTAACAATGGCATCATGCCATTCTTGCACTTAAACTTCAATCAAACCAATCAAAAACATTGCAAATATGATAGCAAGCATGGATATATGATCAAAACATGTTTATGATGGATATATCATTGAAAATGAATCTTGAAAAAAATATGCAAACCATGGCACTATGAGGCGTGATTTCTGAAGGTTTTAAGGCTTGAGGATGATTGGAATGGCTTTAGAACACGTCCAAGAACAGATTGTTGGCTTTGGAATTACTTGAAACGGGCTATGGAAGAGAATACAGTATGCACTTTTCTTCCAAAATTTGCAATTTCTTCCTCTTGTTTTCACGACCCCAAACCCTTTTTTATGCTTTAGAGATGTTAGGTATATATGATGGAATGATTTAGGTCAACAAAAACTGATCATATCTTTGCAAATTATGGAGATTTGATTTCATTCTTTGCCTTGTATGATTTGTTTCCAAAATAGACCAAATTAAGATCTTTTCCAATCAATTAGCTGTTGCACGATTTTTTTGATTTTCTAGCTGTTCATGGACTCATAATATGCTCATAAAATCAAATCTTTGATTTTATTTGATTATTCTACTATTTAAATTGATTTATTTTGATTTAAATGGATAAAAAATCAAAATAAATAATAAAAATAATAAAATAATAGGTGGATAAGCTCAGGGGTCGTGGGACAACTTAGGAACAAGTTTCAAACAAGAAAACATGGGCCCATTTAAAAAAAAGGTCATTTTGATCAATATTGACTTCATGCACATTTCCGAAAATTGGTCAATTTTGACAATACATATCTCCCTCAGTTTTAACCCTAAGAGGGTGTTCTTGGACTTTTTAGAAACCTTAGGATGTTCCCTAAATAACCATATTGGTTTCATCTCAATTGGGTCTTCCATGTTCATGTAAGATTCTTTGACCCAAAAGGTGTTTTTGTTGACTTTTTAAAAGGACCTATAATATAGAAATTCATATCTTTTTATGAGTGCATATTTTGAACTTGTGGGATGAAGATGAGTTGTAGGGAATTGCATCCTATTCAAAATTAGCCTTGTATGGAAAATTTCTAATAAAGTACGAGGAAGTTATGCTTGGTGAAAGTTTGGTTGACTTTTCCTAAGAAACCCTAATTTAGCAACTTTTGGGTTTTAATGAATTTCGGGCATTCCTTGAAGAATAATGATCAAACCTTGATCAAATAATGAAAGTCACTTAAAAATGTGGATGTTGATCAAAAATCTTGAAGTTTGACTGTATGTGGGCCACAATTGACTTTTGACCTAATACGGTCGATTCTCAAGCATCTGAGCAGTTGACTGAGCAAACTTCTTGTGCAGTGCTTAAAATTTGACATGGAGGGTCTTGAGAACATATTAGGACCATGGAGAGCATATGAGGTCTTTGGAGTCCACCTATCTTAATGAAAATGGAAACCCTAATTTGAGACACACTGCCTTAGGAGAGAGTTTGTCTGGTCAACTCTTGGGCAAACTTGAGCAAATTGAGGACCTCTAGGAGTATGTATTGAGTAAAATAAGAGGGAGAATTTTGGGTACGACAGCTGCCCCTGTTCAATCTTCTAAAACCGAGGATGTAAATTGGTTGTCTGGCTTTCGTAATCTGAAGGTGGAAGATGATTGAACCCTAGAGTGCCCAAAATTTGCACTCGTCTGAGATGGTGCTGGACTATGTAGGTAGTATCAGGAATGGGCTTATAGATGCCATTTGGAGGATATGACGGAGAATCATCGGAGATGGGCTTAAATATGCCATCCGAAAGATATGACGGAGAATCGTCGGAGATGGGCTTAAAGATGCCATATAGAGGATGTTGATTTCCTGAGATGTTCCTTCGATGAGAGTCATGTTCATGTTGTTGATAAGGAATTTGCTGAGGAATGTTGGTATTTGTCTTGGGAGAAATAGAATTTTAGGAGCTTCAATTGTCTGTTACTCTACTGGGGAATTAACTTCGGGGGTGAATTGCATATCTGGTCAGTGTCTAGGCTGCATCACGACCTACTGGGGAAAGGTGAAATCGATCGTGTTTGATCAGGTCCAAGTCTTACAGTGTTGTGGACTGATGTCTGGAGATAAGAGGAAAAAAACCTGGATGGTAAGGTTATGAGAAGGAACCTGGATAGTAGGGCTTATGGGAAGGAACCTGGGTAAGGTTGCTTCGTGAGGAGTTTGGGTAAAACTGCATCTGAACTGAGAAGGAACCTGGGTAAGGTTGCTTTCTGAGGAGTTTGGGTAAAACTGCATCTGAATCGAGAAGGAACCTGTGTAAGGTTGCTTTCTGAGGAGTTTGGGTAAAACTTCATCTGAACTGAGAAGGAACCTGGGTAAGGTTGCTTTGTGAGGAGTTTGGGTAAAACTGCATCTGAACCGAGAAGGAACCTAGGTAAGGTTGCTTCAGGATAAGTCTGAGTGAAACTTCAGAAGAAACCTGGGTAAGGTTGCTCGTGATGAGTCTGTGTAAGGCTTTAGGAGGAACTTGGGTAGGGCTACTTCGGGATAAGTCCGTGTAAAAATTCGGCAGGAACCTGGGTAAGGTTACTTTGGGCTAAGTCTGTGTAAAACTTCAAGAGGAACCTGGGTAAGGTTACTTTGCGATAAGTTCGTGTAAAACTCCAGGAGGAACCTGGGTAAGGTTACTTTGTGATAAGTTCGTGTAAAACTTCAGAAGGGACCTGGGCAAGGTTACTTTGGGATAAGTTTGTGTAAAACTTCAGGAGGAACCTGTGTAAGGTTATTTCTTGATAAGTTTGTGTAAAACTTCAGGAGGAACCTGGGTAAGGTTATTTCGGGATAAGTTCATGTAAAAACTTTAGAAGGAACTTGGGTAAGGTTACTTTGTGATAAGTTCATGTAAAACTTCAAAAGGAACCTGGGTAAGGTTACTTTGTGATAAGTTTGTGTAAAACTTTATTTGGAAATGTATGAGAAAAGACCCGTGTAATATTTTTCAGGATAAACCTGTGTGAAGCTGCATTTAGGAGAAACCCGTGTAAGATTTCTTCGTGACGAACCCGTGTAAAGATGCATTTGATCGTGCAGAGATTACTCTGTTTAGTTTCATGAGCTAATATTGAACTTGCTGGAAGTTGTTGATGATAAGCATCTTTCCTAAAAAGGTACATGATTAATCGTATATGATGCATGACATGCATTGTATGATGATGTTCTCAAAATAAATGAGATTATGCCGTATGCAATATGTATGCGCACGTCATGATATATGAACATGAAATGCTATTGTGGCACGTCCGAGTATGGGAAAATAAATCCCTGACTGCTGTTGGAGATTAATGGAAATTGAGTTCCCGACTGTCGTAGAAAAAATGGTTCTTCTACTTCTGTTGGAGATGGTGAACCAGAGATGACTATGCTGGGGATTTTCCCCTTGTTTACGGATATTCTGCCGAGGAGAGACTTTGCTTGAGAACAACTATGCGGGGGAATAATTTCGTTGGAGAGAGAAGCTTCCACAGCTGAAGGGATAAACTCTGTCGGGGATTGAGCTTTTGTATTCAGAGAAATAAACTCTGTTTGGGAGAAAACTTTATGAACCGCTTGCAATTACAAAATTCGACTGGGGAATATAGACGTCGGCTCTATGAAAGAGCTTGGCTGGGGAAATTAACTCCTGTTTGGGGGAGGCAGAGATCAAAAATTTGGTTGCCTCTACTCTATGGGGAGTGTAGATGTTACTGAGACTCATGCTAAGGATACGACAATGACTTCGTATCAAGACTTTTCTGCCCCTGTACCTGCTGGAGAAAGTGCCTGTGGAGGCCTTGTGGATTGAGTGTTATCCCAACTTATGAGGTGCTTGGTAACTTCCGATCGGAATGATAAGTCTTCTACTGATAGGAAAATGATGAGATGATGGAACATACTCGTACGCTTTAATCCCTAACTTTTTCCTGGACTATCTTTTCAGATTTTCAGTCTACCAAGATACCCTTTTTTTCCCAAGCCGCCTTTTCAGGTTTTCCGCTTGCCGGGTGTACTTATCTTTTTTTGTTTTTATCCCTCATTTTTTCCCGAACCCATTTGGTTCGCCGGGATGCCCTTATTTTTTCCTAGGCCAGTCAACCTAGCGGGTCTTTGTTCATGCGCAGTGTTTTCTGACTATGTCCACGCTCTCAGGGTGTAGGGAGTTGTCATTGTCGGTAGTGTTGTGTTGCCACACTACCAGAAGATGTCTGTTTGATCGTACAGGATTCGTTGCTGGAATTCATGCGCAATTCCCCTAAGTGATTCAGATGGAGATCTGCCCCTGGCTATTTGGAATCTTTGAGAGATTCCTTGAATCTTGACTTGACTGCTCCAGATGATGGACAGTGATCATGCCGTGCCCCTTGGTTGGAAGTGTTTTTCCACTTGAGGTGATCCTTTTTATTGAGAAGGTTTTTGTTCACTAGATATTCTTCATACAAATTTCTCAGCTGTTGAACAAATAGTCATATGCAAACAAGGTTATTTTAAGAATGCAAAGCTTACGTCTGTCTTGAAGTTTTGAAAATGCAGTTTTTTTACAGAAAAAATAGAATTTTGCAAAGATGTGATATCAAATCAGGATTTGTAACGGACCTTCAGGAGTCAGGATACCTTTTGTAACAATATGCTTTCGAACTAACCCATGCTCCAGCTAGGACTTTTAAGGGTTATAACGTGGCCTGGTTCACAGTTCAAGAAAAAAGGATAAAGGCTCAAATTTTATTTGTACCCACCCGTTCTTTGTGATGTTCTTCAATCCTAAACTCAGCTAATTGTGCATTTAGATCCCGTTTGAGTCTTTGCTCTGATATTCCAGTGATGGTTCAGATACTAACAGTTTATTTTGAATAGGCAGTCATTTCTTTTTTGTTGAGGGTTTGTAGGACCTCTTTCTTTTTTATTTTATTATCCCTGTCTTTTGCCTGAACTGTTTCTTTTTGTGATTACAGTCAGCGGGATGCCCCAGTGTTTTTTCTTAAGTCTCCTTCATAGGTTTTGACTTAATGGGCTTTTATTTCGAGAGATAATAAGTGTCTGTCTTGACAATTATAGGGAACCATCATCGTCTTTTGTTTTGGAAGGACGTCTTCGACACCATTCATTTTGCACCTGGATTAACTAAGAAAACTAACTTGCCCCAGGTTGTGATTAAGGGTTTTAATTTGTGTGAAATAAAAACTCATACTTCTTTAGCTCAAAGGGGTTGACTAGGGATTATCTTCCTTATAACTCCACTGTTTGAGATTTGAAACAGCGCCTGTACATCGTCAGCGAGGTCTGTTCAAAAGTATACTGTAGAGATTGTGGTATCATTTTCGTCATCCTCCCTCTAAAGGCTTACAGTTTTTTAGTCGAGAGTTGAATATCACGAAAAGGAAATTTAAAGCAATTTAAGCATAATGAAAACAAATTAATTCAAGACAGACATGTGTAATGCATTAATGACATAATAGAGTTTGACATGACAATAATTGTTCGAATAAGCAAAGAAAATACAACTTTAGAATTTAAATGAACCAAAATGCTTTTAATCCTATCCGTGTTTTGGTAAGGGAGCAGTGATCACGTTGGGAGTCTCAGGAGGGTCGAATTCGATCTCCTTGACATCAATCATATTCTGAATCTTGTATTTCAGTGCCCAACAATCGTTAGTATCGTGCCCCGGGCTGTCAGAATGATAAGCACACCTTGCCTACGGATTGTAGTTAGGAGAGGAAGTCTTCGGGTTCGGATGAGGGTTTATCACCGTAGTCAGCTTCATCTTCAACATGTGTTGCAATGCTTGTGACAGTGGCATGTTGATTTGGGTGAACTGACTTTGAGGTCTTTCCACCCTTGGCTGATTGTTTCGTTGTTGTGGTCGTTGTGCGCGTGCCGAATTAGAGATCAGCACCGCCCCCGTAGATTGGTGGTAGTTTGCCTTGCTACACCCCTTTTAGCCGTGCACATCATTGGCTTCCCTCTTGACACCAAATGACTTCTTCTCTGTACTCGAAGAAGTATTTTCCTGGATCTTGCCACTCGGGATCCCAGCTTCTACTCTTTCTCCAGTCAATATCAGCTCGGTGAAACCAGCTGAGGAGCTACCAATCAAGTGATTGAAGAAAGGACCAGACAACGTACCAAGGAACATATCCACCAACTCCCTATTATACAAAGGGGGTTGGACTCTCCCTGCCAGATCTCTCCATTTCTGCACATAGTCCTTGAAACCTTCGCTTGCACCCATAGACATACTCTGGAGTTGAGTACGGGTAGGGGCAAGGTCAACGTTATATTGATACTGCTTATAAAAAGCAGCAGCCAGATCTTCCCAGTTACGGACATTGGTTCCCTCTAGTTGATAGAACCATTCAAGCTGAGTCCCAGATAGACTGTCCTGAAAGAAATGGACCTACAAGTTCCTATCAGCGATGTGAGGCAGAATCTTCCTTACATAAGAACGGAGATGGGGTTTTGGGCAGGACACCCCATCATACTTTGCAAAAATTGGAGCTTTGAACTTCTGTGGGATGACCACTCCCGACACCAATCCCAATTCTTTGAAATCCAACCCAGGTATCCTCTGGACCTCCATAGCATTCAAGCGATCTTCCAACTGCTTGTATCTATCCTCAGTGGGAGGATACTACTCATCATTGTAGTCGGTATCATTGTCAGAAACTTCAGGACTGGGATCTTTCTCCTTGTCTCTTCTTCTTGATTCTCCCTTTCCTTAGATAAAGAGGTTAGATCGACTTGTCGCTTCAACGGTCCTCTAAACCTTCTGCCTATATTCAGAATACTGGCAACCTTCTTCTTTTTCTTTTTCTCTTTCAGGATAAGGGTTTTCAGATCCTCCTGCCCTTTTGCCAAATTTATGAACATTTGTTGGAATTGGGCGTTTTGTGCCTGAAGGTCCTTGATGCTTTGTTCGGAAGACATTTTTGCTGAAATAAACAACGAAGAAGATGAGAAACCTGTAATGGCACCTGTAATGATGTGTATGATATGCATGCAATGTTTTCAAGGATCTCACGGGGTAAACAAGAAACTGTTAGAATTTGATTGCAGCTTGATTGAAGAAACTTCGTGTCATTGAGAGTCCTTCTTCAAGAGTCAAGCTCACCATATCGAGTGGGTCATAGCCCATGACTCAAGATCCTTTGACAACATTGTCTAGAGGAAAATAAATCCCCTTGCCCCTTGCTAGACGTCTGGTTCGCCATGACCTAAATCACAGACCCTTGAGATCCTTGAAATGCTTAGTATGATGTGCCATGTTTATGATGTCATGATTATGTTGAGAAATCACAGGTATAACAAGAACAAACAAATCACACCAAGTCCTTAGGTTTAAGGCTTGCTTGAGTTTAAGGTAGTACCCTCTTGAATTTGGATTGGTTCAGCCTGTCCTATAAATAGTAATCGAGTTCTAAGGGATCTTAATATCACTAACCATCCTTTATTGGGCATTATCTCAGCTCAAGCAATCTTTTCTTGCGGCCGAAATATCCTGAAGGTTTGATCTCAATGAGTGTAGCATCGAGTATCAACCAATCCTCAGCTCTACACCGAGGCCAGCTATCTCACTACTTTCTAATGGCCAAGTTTGTTCGACTAAGGTTCTAAGGTCCGTTAGTGCTTCACGACACCATGCGGCGGCCCAGTATTCTCCTCGTTTCTCCATGAAGGATATCGGTACCAACCAAAGTGCCATACCAACACATCCGTCACTTAAACCATATCGGTCTATGCCGTATAGTCTCCATGATCTATTGTTGTTTACCTAATGAGTGCCCCCAGATCCGGGTGTAGGATCTATAGTAACCCCAAACAAACCCTCAAAAGTAAAGCAATCAAGACAATCAAGAGAAGCAATTTTAATGACCTAGATCCTAAGGTATACCCCACTTATTTATTCCCCAGCAGAGTCACCATTTCTGTGATACGGTGGAAGAACTGACTGTTTTTACTGGTTTGTGTTTTTTGTTCGCAAAATATCGCGGTAAGCAAGAGTCGCCACCGACTTTTATTTTATCCAATCAGGAAAAGGAAAAAGAACAGAAAAACCTTTTTTAAGATGTTTCTGAGTATGGGGGGTAGATTATAGAAAGGGAAGATGTTAGAACCCTTTCTATCCATGGTTTTCCATGGGCTCTTAGGTACTTGCTCATTTTTTCAAATTGCTTGTGTGTGCTTGTTTTGAAAATATTTTGTTTTACTTCGTTTTAACCCTTATTTCTGTCCTTAAGAGTGTGACGAATTTGTTTTTGAAAACTATTTTGAAAGTGTTTGTGTAAAAGAGTTTTTATTGTTTTGAGCAAGTACTTAAGATTTTCTACCTACTCGAAAAAAGCTCTATTCGTTTTCCTTTTAGACAGCGCTATCCAATTATTAAGGAATAGGTATCACCGTCGTTGGAGTTTGAGGGACTATCGAAAGGGATGGAATGGTCATTGAAGGCAACATGTAAGGATACCTTAGCAGTTCGAAGGGACTGTCATCATATATTCGTAGGCAACACCGAGGGACAAGATCATTTCTTATAGGAAACTCGAGGGACATTGAGGGACTGTGATCTTTATGATGACTTTTAGATTGAGGGTCTTTTGCTAAGATATCCCTACGTTCGAGGGACACGACCATTATTTCCGAGGCAACCAAGTGAGGAAAACCCTAGGAGTGAGCATGTGCGAGTGTAATTTTCAATTAATATTTCTTTGCACATTTAGGGTTGTCTACCGTATTAATTTTCAGTTTGTCTTTCCATACAATCCTATTAACATACATCTAAGCAGTTTATAGTTTGCGGAATTAAAAGCAAGAAAGTTTAAAGTCCTAGCTATTACAAGGCTTTTGCAGATACATAATTATTTTGGACTGAAAATAAAAATTCAGAATTTAAACCCTAATTACTATTACAACCTCGAAACAATTACAATAATAATAAAAGGAAATTAAAAAATGCGCGCGGCGAATTAAATGCGAGAATAATTTAGGAAACCTAAAAAATCTAATTGAAAAAAGATTTAGGTTAGTTTTTTTTGAGAAAAATTAATTAGGTTATGTACAAATTAAAACCCTAATTTCTAATTAATTTAAATTATAAAAAAGGAATTAAATTTTCCCTAAATTAAATTAAACTAATTAATTAAGGAAATAAAATATTTTTATGAAAAAAATGATTTTTATGTTTTTTTTGATGATTTTTTGATTAAATAAAAAATAATGATTTTTTGGTGTTATTTTAATAAAGGAAAATAATTAGTAAAACAATTAAAAAAATTAAAATAGATAAGAAAAGAATGGGTCTGTGTTGTGCCAGCCTGAGAGCGCATCATAGTCCTTCATTGTTTGAGGCGTTGGATCTGAATTATTGATACGTCCAATGGCTAGATGGTGGTAGCGCATGGTAGACGTTTTGGATGATGATGCATTGAATCTGTAGAAACAAAGTAAGAAAATAAAATTAGCTGGGATGGTTAGTTGTATATATAATAACATAAATAAAATATAATGGAAATAAAATGGTCTTTCCCAAACGCGCGCGTGATTCAAATCACCCAATAGGATTCTGCCACCTAATTGTCTTCTTCTCCACAACTGTTGTTTTTTTCCACACTTTTACCTACAGTCGTTTCCGTCACTAAAGGCTATAGTGACAGATTTTGTTCGTAGCCATAAACTTGTAAAATTCAAAAAAACGCAGCACAAGCAGAATAAATTTAAACGAAAGACATGGATCAACTGCCAATCATCTCCAGAGCATGATAATACCCCTAATTTTATCCAATTTTGCCTTTATATAGAATTCCCAATTTGGGACCTCAAAATCCTAACAATGGCATCGTGTCATTCCCGCACTTAAACTTAAATCAAACCATTCAAAAACATTGCAAATATGATACCAAGCATGGATATATGATCAAAACATGTTTATAATGGATAAATCATTGAAAATGAATCTTGAAAAAAAGATGAAAACCGTGGCACTGTGAGGCGTGATTTCTGAAGGTTTTAAGGCTTGAGGATGATTGGAATGGCTTCAGAACACGTCCAGGAACAAATTGTTGGCTTTAGAATTACTTGAAACGACCTATGGAAGAGAATACAGTCTGCACTTTTCTTCCAAAATTTGCAATTTCTTCCTCTTGTTTTCACGACCCCAAACCCTTTTTATGCTTTAGAGATGTTAGGTATTATGATAGAATGATTTAGGTCAACAAAAACTGATCATATATTTGCAAATTATGGAGATTTGATTTCATTCTCTGCCTTATATGATTTGTTTCCAAAATAGACCAAATTAAGATCTTTTCCAATCAATTAGCTCTTGCACGAATTTTTTGATTTTCTAGCTGTTCATGGACTCATAATATGCTCATAAAATCAAATCTTTGATTTTATTTCATTATTCTACTATTTAAATTGATTTATTTTGATTTAAATGGATAAAAAATCAAAATAAATAATAAAAATAATAAAATAATAGATGGATAATCTCAGGGGTCGTGGGACATCTTAGGAACAAGTTTCAAACAAGAAAACATGGGCCCATTTGGAAAAAAAAGTCATTTTGATAAATATTGACTTCATGCACATTTCCAAAAATGGATCAATTTTGACAATACATATCTCCCTTAATTTTACCCCTAAGAGGGTGTTCTTGGACTTTTTAGAAAGCTTAGGATTTCCCCTAAACAACCATTTTGGTTTCATCTCAATTGGGTTTTCCATGTTCATGTAAGAAGCTTTGACCCAAAAGGTGTTTTTGTTGACTTTTCAAAAGGACCTATAATGTAGAAATTCATATCTTTTTATGAGTGCATATTTTGAACTTGTGGGATGAAGATGAGTTGTAGGGAATTGCATCCTCTTGAAAATGATCTTTGGATGGAAATTTTTTGATAAAGTATGAGGAAGTTATGTTTGGTCAAAGTTTGGTTTACTTTTCCTAAGAAACCCTAATTTAGCAACTTTTGGGTTTTGATGAATTTAGGGCATTCCTTGAAGAATCATGATCAACCCTTGATCAAATGATGAAAGTAACTTAAAAATGTGGATGTTAACCAAAAATATTGAAGTTTGACTTTGTGTGGGCCACAATTGACTTTTGACCTAATACGATCGATTCTCAAGCATCTGAGCAGTTGGCTGAGCAAACTTCTTGTGCAGTGCTTGAAATTTGACATGGAGGGTCTTGAGAACATATTAGGACCATGGAGAGCATATGAGGTCTTTGTAGTCCACCTATCTTAATGAAAATGGAAACCCTAATTTGAGACACGCTGCCTTAGGAGAGAGTTTGTCTAGTCAACTCTTGGGTAAACTTGAGCAAATTGAGGATCTCTAGGAGTATGTATTGAGTAAAATGAGAGGGAAAATTTTGGGGTACAACAGGCACCAAAAGAAGTTGCAGTCAAAGACACCTTCAGACAAGAAATGGAATAGGTTTTGAAGATCATTCATAGAAGCAATTACAAAATTATTGAACTGTTGGGCCAGACCCCGTCCAAAATCTCCATGTTATCTTTACTATTGTGTTCTGAAGATCACACACAAGCTTTAATGAAAATTTTGAAGACTGCTCATGTACCACAAGAGATTTCTGTCGATCAATTTGGAAGTTATATTACTAGCTTAAAGACTGACAATGGATTAGGTGTCTCTGATGCTGACCTGACTTTGGAGGGGAGAAATCATAATAAAGCCATGTATGTCTCCATTGAATGCAGGGGCACTACCCTGGATCATGTGTTAGTTGATACTGGCTCTTCTCTGAATGTTCTACCAAATGGTGCACTTGACATACTAGATTGTGAAAGGGGTCGTGCTGAAACCTAGCAACATCATAGTTCGAGCCTTTGACGGATCAAAAAGAATGGTACATGGAGAAGTGGACCTCCCGATCAAAGTGGGTTCATAGATCTTTAAATCCGTA
Organism: Vicia faba; assembly: GCA_948472305.1. Lineage (NCBI taxonomy): Eukaryota > Viridiplantae > Streptophyta > Magnoliopsida > Fabales > Fabaceae > Vicia > Vicia faba. The sequence continues at coordinate 794,101,321 of OX451740.1, read as the reverse complement.
TTCTATGTGATGGACATCCGGCCAGCTTATTCTTGTCTACTAGGACGCCCCTGGATCCACGGGGCAGGCGCTGTTACCTCTAATTTGCACCAGAAATTAAAGTATCTTGTGAAAGGGAAGATTGTTATTGTCTGCGGAGAAGAGTAGTACATGGTCAGCCATCTGAGTTCATTCCGATACATGGAGATGGATGGTGAATTCATTGAGACTCCCTGCCAAGCTTTTGAAGTAATTTCCCCTGCTGCTGTTGAAGATGTTTCTGCAATTTCAAAGACTACCAGGGTTCCGCACAAGATGGCCTCCTTGAAAGATGCCAAAGCTACTATAGAGTAAGGTGGTTGCACTGTTTGGGGTAAACTTCCTGATATCCCCTACAAATCTGATAAGTTTGGTCTGGGCTTCACTGCATAAGGTCAAAGGGTTGTTTTCCACGCTCGGGCTGGAAGACCTCCATTTCGTATCATCAATAACGGAATCAACACTATATAGGATACTGACAGTGATGGTGACTTCAACAATTGGATATTCCCTACCATTGACAACAGAATCAGAAACTGGAAAGCGGAAGACATTATCTCAATCTCCTTCAGTCAGGAGTAATAGCTATTTCTGTTTTATTGCTTTAAGAAGTTTGGTTATGTAATTTATTTTAAAATAATGAATTTAAACCTCGTGTCTTGCCCGAGGCATAATGGTCCATTTATTAAGGATTGTCATTTCATATGTCATATTTTCATTTAATGAAAACATTGGACGTTTTATGTTCAAATTTTGCGCTCTCTATTTTTTTCTTTTACTTTATCGCACTTTTAAATAGCTATGTGTTCTTACACACACACCCACACACTACATTGCAGATCTCCATCCAATATGGATCTCATTGATAACGATTCTGCTATTGCCGCTTATGACTTTGAAAATCCAATCTACCAAGCCGAAGACGAAGGTGAGGAAGATTGTGAGATACCTGGAGAACTTTCCAGACTCTTAATACAAGAAGAACAGGCTATCCAACCACATGAAGAGCCATTCGAAGTGGTAAACTTGGGTTCTGAGATAGACAGAAAAGAGGACAAGATAGGCGCTAACTTAGAGGATAGTGTCAAGAACATATTGATTCAGATGTTGCACGATTATGTTGAGGTATTTTCTTGGTCATATGAAGACATTCCAGGGCTCAATACAGATATTGTGGTTCACCGTCTGCCAATGAAAGAGGGTTGCTCTCCGATTAAGCAGAAGGTTCGTCACATGCGCCCTGAGATGTCAGAGAAGATCTAGGCCGAGGTTATGAAGCAATTCAATGCAAGGTTCTTAATAGTGACGTCATATCCTTAATGGGTTGATAATGTTGTTCTGGTACCAAAGAAAGATGGCAAGGTGCGTATGTGTGTAGATTACAGGAATCTGAATAGGGAGAGCCCCAAAGATGACTTCCCACTTCCATATATTGATGTTCTATTCGACAACACTACTCATCACGAGGTATTCTCTTTCATGGATGGTTTCTCGGGTTATAATCATATCAAGATGGTTCCTGAAGACATGGAGAAAACTACTTTCGTCACACAGTAGGACACATTATGTTACAAGGTCATGCCTTTTGGGTTAAAGAACGTAGGGGCAACTTATCAGCGTGCCATGGTAGCTTTATTCCATGACATGATTCATCATGAGATAGAAGTCTATGTCAACGACATGATAGCAAGATCACCGATCAAAGAAGAACATCTTGATCATCTGTATAAGTTATTTGAAGGGTTGAAGAAGTACAAACTAAGGCTTAATCTGAACAAATGCACTTTTGGGGTGAGATCTGGGAAACTGCTAGGTTTCCTCGTCAGCGGTAAAGGTATTGAAGTTGATCCCACAAAAGTTAAAGCTATTCAAGAAATGCCAGCTCCCCACACCGAGAAGGAAGTTAGAGGTTTCTCAGGACGACTGAATTACATTGCCCGATTCATTTCTCATTTGACTACTACCTGTGAGCCAATCTTCAAGCTGCTGAAGAAAGATCAAGTAGTAAAATGGAACAAATATTGTCAAATAGCTTTTGATAAAATCAAGGAGTACTTACAAGAACCTCCAATTCTGATGCCACCAGTTGAAGGAATACCTTTAATCATGTACCTAACAGTCCTAGAGAATTCAATAGGGTGTGTGCTGGGGAAACATGACGAGTCTGGTCGAAAAGAGCATGCAATGTACTACCTTAGCAAAAATTTTACCGACTGTGAAACAAGATATTCACTGCTTGAGAAAACTTGTTGCACTTTGGCATGTGATTCTCGCTGACTAAGACAATATATGTTTACTCATACTATATTAATCTCTAAGATGGATCCCATCAAGTACATATTTGAGAAGCCAACTCTCCCCGGAAGAATAGCCCGATGGCAAATGATCTTAACAGATACGGCATTCAGTACACCAATCAAAAGGAAATAAAAGGAAGTGCACTGGAAGATCATTTGGCACATCAAGCTGTAGACGACTACCAATCTATGAACTTCGAATTCCCGGATGAGAATAATATGCTAATTATAGATTGTGAAGAACCTGGACCGTATGAATAATCTGAGCTAGGATCCCGATGGAATATGGTTTTCAATGGAGCTTCTAGCGCACTTGGCAACGAAATTGGTGTTGTAATCATCTCTCATCAGGGTTTCCATACACCCTTAACTTCTAGACTTTGCTTTGAATGCACCAATAATATGGCTAAATATGAAGCATGCATCTTGGGTCTTAGAGTTGCTATTGACTTAAGAATCAAATTCTTGAGCGTATATGGGGATTCAGCTCTGGTATTCATTCAAGTCAAAGGAGAATGGGATACAAAGCATCCGAATCTTATCCCTTAATGAGAGCATGTGTTAACCTTGATTTCGTACTTCGAAGAGATTACTTTTAAGCACATCCCAAGAGAAGAGAATCAGTTGGCGGATGCGTTAGCTACCATGTCATCCATGTTCAAGCTCATATGGGACAACGAGGCTCCCAAAACTACCATCGAAATATTTGAAGAACCGACACACTGCTATGAAATTGACACTGATGGAGTAGAAGAAAAACCTTGGTTTCATGAAGTGAAAAGATAACTTGAAGCTCAAGAATACCCTGAAGGGGCATCTATCAATGACAATAAATTCCTACGGAGGTTCTCGGCTAAGTTCTTATTGAGCAAGGGGATTTTGTATAAGCGTAATCATGATTTAATCTTACTTCGGTGTATGGAAAAGAAGGAAGTAGAGAAAATTATGGAGGATTTGCATGAAGGCGTCTTTGGTACTCATTCCAGTGGACATACCATGGCTAAGAACATTTTGAGTGTAGGATACTATTGGTCGACTATGGAAACCGACTGTCACCACCACTAGAGAACTTGTCATAAATGCCAGATCTATGTTGATAAGGTTCATGTGCCTCCAGTACCTTTGAATTTTTTGACTGCTCCTTGTCCATTCGCAATGTGGGGCATTGATATGATTGAAGAAATCAAGCCTACTGCTTCTAATGGACATCACTTCATTCTCGTCGCCATTGACTACTTCACAAAATGTCTCGAAGTAGCCTCGTTCGCCTCCGTTGCCAAGAATGTGGTAGCCCGATTCATAAAACATAATCTTATCTGCCGGTATGGAATCCTCGAGAGAGTCATAACAGATCATGGTACCAACCTCAACAATACCATGATCATTGAAATCTGCACGCAGTTCAAGATCAAGCACTACAACTCGTCTCTGTATCGACCAAAGATGAATGGTGCGGTGGAAGCTGCCAATAATAATATAAAGAAGATTGTGCAAAATATGGTTGTGACCTACGAAGGGCCATTCATTGTCAAGAAAGTATTTTCGGGAGGTGCTATGATACTGACCACCATAAAGGGTGAAGATTTCCCGCACCCTGTGAACGTGGACATAGTCAAAAGATACTGCATATAAAAATTACCCGCTAGGTTGACTGGCATAGGAAAAAATAAGGGCATCCCAGCGAACCAAAAAGGTTCGGGCAAAATTTTGGGATATATATAAAAGATTGTACACTCGGCAAGTCGAAAACCTGAAAATGCGGCTTGGGCCAAAAAGGGTATCCCGGTGGACTGAAAACCTGAAAGGGTGGTCCATGAAAAAGTTAGGGATTAAAAGCATACGATTATGTCCCGTTGAATCACTTACTTCTAGCTTTATTACCAAAGTCGAAAATTCAAATGATGCTGATCAATTCAATCAACTTCTTACGATGGCAAGGCATGAGATGTTCAAAGACATATGGGAAATAACAGAGTTGAAACCTGACGGAATCACTTACACATATCTATATGTTTTATTTCACTTTGTACTCTTTCTATTTCACGATGATTTTCTCTTACTAGGATTTCCGTCTCTTTGTACAAATCGCCTATTTATAGGCAAACTATCAACATAAACACAATTTCAAAATTCAATTTTTTACTTTTTGTGTTTTGTTTTCAAAAATGTCCAATGACTAAAATTGAATGAACATATGCATATGAACACGATTAACTATTAACAAATATATGCATAAGAACAATAATAAGCATTTACTCAAGATTCTAGGAGTTGGGATGACATTCAAGCCATCCACAAATCCCCATAGAGTAATTTTCACAAATTCATCTTCAATGAAGATACAATCCCCATAATTTCCCCAGTAGATCGCCCAGCGGATAAAAGAACATGATCTCTTCCCAGCAATATCACCAACCTATGGAATTCCAATCAGTACAGTTCTTGGAATTTCTCTTCCCCAACTGAGTTTATTCCTCCGAAACTGTAAACCCCCCCACAAATTTCTTCTCTCGAGTAAAGCTTGTTTCCTCAACAGAGTATTTCTCTGATAACATGGTTTATTTCCCCCAACAAATTATAGTCTCCTTAGCTTAAGTATATTCCTCAGATAGCTATGGATCAATGAAAAAATTCCTCTCCCCAGTGAAACCGCCACTATCCCCAGAGAGTTTCTATGAAACCTAGAACCAGACTAGATATCAGTCAACTTTAAACTCCCTAGAAGAGTTGGAAGTTTATCCATCTCTTTTATCCCTAGTTAGGGTATATAAGAATTAAACTCCCCAGACGAGTCTGAAGTTTATCCATCTCTTTTATCCCCAATCAGGGTATATAAAAATTAAACTCCCCAGTAGAGCGTTGAATGACTAATATTCTTGAACTCTTCTCCCCAAACAGAAGTCAACATTCCCCAACATATTTTTCTTCAAACAATAAACAGGAATCCCTAGCAGAAACATTCTAGACAAGATAAAAGATACACATGCTCTTCATCCCCAACAACAGGCAGGGATTTATTTTCCTAGACAAAGATACTGCACGGGTTTACAAATACATATCAATAACATTTCACATTTATACATCATTTATAAACATTATAGCATATGCTTACAAAACACATATAGCACAATCTCGTTTATTTTAAGAACATCATTACGCAGTGCATTTCATACATTACATACAACTAACTCTTTACCTTTTCAGGAAAAGATTAATCAACAGACAGATATCATCAAAAATTCTCAAATAAGTCCAAGATTAATTCCCGAAACAAGATGGGACAACTATCTATGTGACCATGTCAGAGATTAATTCCTGAAACAAGACGGGGCAACTATCTTTACAACCAACAAAAAGAAGGTTCCGTATTAATTCCCGAAACAAGATGGGGCAACTATCTGGATGATAAGCCATAAATCAATTCCTGAAACAAGATGGGGTGACTATTAATATGAAAAGGTTGAAGATTAACTCCCGAAACAGGACTGGGAAACTATCTTTCTTCCTTTATGGTCAGGTAAAGATCAATTCTTGAAATAGGACAAGGAGACTATCTTTATCACCATTGGTATGAACTCCCGAAATAGGATGAAGCGACTATCTACATGACGAACACCTCTGTTGTACCCCAAAATTTTCCCTCCCTTTATACTCAAGACATGCTCATTGAAGTCCCCGATTGCTTAAGGTTGACCAAGAATTGACCAGACAAATTCTCCTCATAAGCAATGGATTTCCATCTAAGGTCTCATTTCTCACAAAAAAAATTGGTTTGCAAAGGCTTCAAATGATCTCCATGGCATCTATAGGCCTCAACATAATGGAATAGCTGAAAGAAAGAAAAGAAGTGTACTGAACTTGACGATATGTAAGTTGAAAGCTAAAAATATGCCTAAGAGCTTTTGGGTCGAAGCAGCTTCGACAACAGTACGCAATCTAATTTGATGCCCAGCGAAGCAGATGATTGAAGAAAGAATAGTTAGAAAGAAAGTGTGAGGAGGCTTTTATGAAGTCTTCAATTGATGAAGAGCTGGTAAAGAGCTTCGAAGGTTTCATCTTCGAATTATTGAAATAAGCTATTCGAAGCATTACAAGGGAAGGAATTTCGACTGTCATGTTGATTTGAATTGGCGCTTTGAAAGGAAGAAGATTTCAAATTCAAAAGCTTTAAAGAAACATGTGGAGGTCTAATGGTTCGAAGGACATGCAACCTTTAAACATGGCGTGATTTCATAGAAGGACTTAGGGTCGAATCAACCAAATATAAGTCCTCTTAGAGTTTTTGAACCAATGTGTTTCAGGTATGTACCTGAACAAGCAAGGAAGAAGTTGGATGATCAAAGTGAAGTCTTGGTGCTTATAGATTACCATTCGATTGGTGCATACAAGCTGTATTCACCATTCGAAGATAAACTAGTTGGTCTTGCAGACGAAAGGAAATGGTGGGACTGGAGTCAAAGTTCAGTTCGACAAGGAAAAGAACAGAATGAAGCTTCCACCAAGTCAAGATGAAGAGGTGATACTTCGATTGGTCAAATTGAAGGAAGGGAGATCGAAAGGAACATAACAAAGCTTCGACAGGTCAAAAGGAAGAGGTGATACTTCGATTGGTTGAATTGAAGGAAAGGAGATCGACAAGAACAAGAAATGTTCGATTAGGATGATGTTCCCAGATTACACAATCGAAGAAGACGGTGACTTAATTGAAGAAGCCATGATGATGAAGCCTTGAGCAATTCGAATTTGAACTCAGAGCCATCAAAAAGAACAATGCTCCGGAGTTGGTCGAAAGAACCAATTAATGTGAAATGGAGATGCAAGTCGAAACACCAACCATAACATGTCTAGGTTCATTATGCTTCAAGAATGGCAAGAAAATTATCAAAATGGCAACTTTTCAAATATTTCGATTATGCTTTCAAAGCCATGATAAATGGATAATTTATGCCATATTTGTTCACCACCACACTCCTATAAGTACAAGACTAAATCAGAAGCAACGGAGAGAGGGAAACCACCTCAAAGAGCCACGCGAAAATCACAAAGAAATACATCAAAGTTGTTAAATTCGAAATACACTTTGCAGGATCCTCCTGTCCAAACGAATACCAAATTCGTATTCCTGAGATTCTCATAAGCTCATACCAGCACTCCTCCAAGCCTGAAGCACGCCCAAAAGTCACGCACCAAGCCCACCGGTCCTTGGTAAAATTTTGGATCATAACCCTTTAAATACATAATTTAAATTGGTTTTATATGCATGTTTATATTATTATTGATCATTGGGTTAAGTCTAATGTGCTACATGCGAATATGAGTGCTGGAAGAACAGGGTGCCATTTTTAGAGCTTCGAAGCAGCCAGGCTTCGAACAGGGTGATACAGGGACCTTTTACCAATTTTAACCTCAGATTTGGATTCAGGGGATGGTCTTACATAGTGTAGGGTCCTTGGATTTGTTTCGATCCAGCATTTGATCAAGTTTGTAGGTGTGCGTGCATGGGAAGGACTTGGGTTTGATATCCAGGTTGTGCATTTTGTCTTTCTAACTATTTCCTTACAGATCTGGTGCCCCAGCCCAAACGCACACACCATGTACCATCATATCATCACCATCTGATCCATATCCAAATGCCTCAACATGAAGCTTCTTGGTAGACCCTCAAGGGCTAGCAAGATAGGATCCAACGCAACTCTTGGGTTCTGTTTGTATGGCCTAACATTTTCCAGATCATACCACCCCCTGTTTACTTTTGCTACTAGGCCCATCTTTATTTTCTCGTTTTATTCATTTTATTTATTTCTTTTAATTCCTTTCTTTTTATTTTAATCAATAAACAAATATAATAATCACATAAAAATAGATTTAGGATTTTTCTTAATTAAATTTTGGTAAATTAATTAACTAATCACTTTAAATTTTTTTTTAAATTAAAATTAAATAGACTTAGGATTAATTTCATTTCTTAATTAAAAAAAAAATCAACAAAAAGATTTCATTTTATTTGGGATTTAGACGTCCTTTCTAATTCGCGCGCAATATTATTTTAGCATTACTATTTTTCATACTATTGTAACTGCCTACTGAATGTAATAGATTTAAACTAGGACATTTACTATTTTTATTTCCTCCAAGTTTTGGTATTGTAATTAATCCCCCTCCCCGAAGCCTTGTAATAATTTAGGATTTATCTTTTCACACTTTTAATTACTGCAAACTATTAACTGTCTAGATGCATGGCTAATAAGATTGTATGGCAAGAACATAATAATCAAACACTAGCAAACCTAACACAAGAAAAAAAATAACTGAATACAACACACTCTCACATATACACCTCTAGGGTTTTCCACTTTGGTTGCCTTTGGAAAAGCAGTCACAACTCTCAAAACGTGAGAGACTTTAGCGGCTACCCTCTGGTTTAAAAGATCACAAGTCCCTCGATGACCCTCTCGACGTTGCCTCGGTAAAGTAATCTTAAAACCCTAGGGTAGTTACTAAGGTTTCTTACCCAGTTGCCTTTATGACTATAAAATGTCCCTTCGAATATCCCTCAAACATCCAACGACTAGGGATACCTACTCACTAATAGTAGAATAGCACCGTCTAAAGGAAAAGAGGAAAAGAACAACCCTTTCAAGTAAAAATAGATAGTTCCAAGATGCTATTCTCAAACAAACTATTACACTGCATAAAACTTCTTTTAAAAAACATTTTCAAAACGCTTTATCAACACTCTTGAGGACTGATACAAGAGCTATCATAAAGCAAACTGCCTTTTTGACTTTTCAAAATACTTTTCAAAAAAACACACAAAGCACAAGGTATTTCAAAATGAGATAAGCATCTAAGAGCCCGTAGAAAACTACGGATGGAAATGGTGCTAACACCTTCCCTTTCCATAATCTACCCCCCTTACTCAGAAAACTCTTGAAAGGTATTTTTCTGTTCTTTTCAGCCTTTCCTTTGTTGGATAAAATAAAAGTCAGTGGCAACTCTTGCTTACCGCAATATTTGCGCATATAAACGCAAAACCAGTATAACAGTCGGTTCTGCCACCGTATCACAACCTCCTTAAGACATCTTCTGGCTCAGATTAAATCGACCATAGATTTATTCTGATGCTTCTTCCAGTAACTTTTTCTGGCTTAGATTAAATCGACCATAGATTTATTATGATACTTCTTCTAGTAAAAGACAAGCGTAAACATCATCTGGCTCAGATTAAATCAAGCATAGATTTATTATGATACGTCTTCCAGTTGAATTCAAGCGTAGACTTAGTCTAATTTCTATCGACAGTTCCTTTGGATGGCATCTATTAAGACTTAGTGATTTCTACATACTTTCTTTTGTGCTTCTGTCATTGCACTTCTTGCAATCTTATGACCTTTATCGTCTACTGGGTGAGTGTAGCCATCAACTACCAAGTCTCATAGGTCCAAGTCATATGCCAGAAAATAACTTTCTATTCCATCCTTCCAATAGTCAAATTTATCCACATAAAACATATGAGGTTTTTAACTATAGTGATCTCTATCATTATCCCTATGATCAACAGCAGAAATATGTGTAGCCATTGGTTTTTCACATACGCTGGATCGGTACTGGACACGGTTAAGTGTTGATAAAAATTAAAACTTTTTATATCCTCAGAACCAGAGCTCTGATGCCAATTGAAGGTGTGAAAAACACAAGAAAAGGGGGGGGGGGGGGGGGCTTGAATTGGGTTTTTAAAACAAAAACTTTTCTTTAAAAATATTCCCCTTTAAGTTAAAAATTTTTTTCCTTCACTCTTGATAATAACAATAAGAATAACAAAAAGTAAAGAACAATGTATGTTTATACTAGTTCACTTGAAAATTATCAAGCTAGTCTAGTCCACCCGCCAAGCTGATTTTGCCTCACTCAATCGATGACTTAATTCACTATAACCAAACTGATTACAATTTGCACAAGCTACCCGCAAGTGACTAACAACCTCTAAGACTCGCAAGTCAAAGACTTCTTAAGGATACATACCTACCTGGTCCCTTAAGGAATATAAAACAAAATTATCAACCTGATTATTACGGTGCACAAGCTAACCGCAAGTGACTAACAACCTCTAAAACTCACAAATTCTAGACTTCATAAGAATACAAACCTACATGGTCCCTTAAGAAAAATCAAACAATCGTTTGAATACAAGTTTTGTTTACAAGAATATTGCTTCTACACAAGCTGAATATGAAAACTATTTTAAGAACAGTGACTTAAGAATGTGAAAGCTATAAACAGCGTTTGCGTGTGGTTATTCAGTGAATTGAAAAATTTCTCTCTTAGTATTCAAGCCTTTATATAGCCAATAAAATAATATATCTATTGAGGGGTACTCTTGGGATTTCCAGAAACATTTGAAGCTTGAACAGTAACGCAGGGGACAAGATCGTGCAACGCGTCCGTCCTTTCATGGTAGTGGAATGAAACGTTGTTTTTACCATATACTATTTGTACCATGTTAATGTTATCTTCTTTCCTTCTGCACTTCAGAGGCTTCTGCGAGCATGAGTGTTTTATCCTAAAACTTGTCCTCTCATTTTCTTCAAGACCTTCTCATGAGGTTCCCATTAGCTCAAGACTACTCAAGAGTTGACTGGTCAAAACTCTTCTCCTAAGCAATGAGTCCATAACTAGGGTTTTTTTTTCATCATAGGTCCTCAATAATGCACATGTCAAGTTTCAAGCCTTGTATCACAAATTTTCCCAGTCAATTGCTCAGATGATTGAAAATCAACTACATTGGGTAAAAAGTCAATTGTGGTCAATATACAGTCAAATTTCAAGATTGTTCGTCAACATCAATATTTTTAAGTGACATTTATCATTTGATCAAGGGTTTATCATGATCCATCAACAAAAACCCTTAAATCACCAGGGGTCAAAAATTGCCCAAATTTGGGTTTTGACTGAAGATGACTGATCATTGACTGTTGACCTAGTGCATGACCTAATGGCTTGAAGCATGATCTCAAGGACTCAAGTACAACATATTTACCTAATTACATGTATCAATACATTTCCAAAAATGCAAGTGATTAATAGTTGAAGAATTGAATCAACTGATGAAAAGTCAATAGTCACACAAAAGTCAAACTTTGACTTTTTTGTCAAACATTGGAATTCAAAAGTCAAGAATCATCAAGATATTCAAAACTATCAAACTTGATCACCAAGAAATCAAAAATTCAACAAAATTCAAATTTAGAGATCTTTTAACACTTAGAAAAATTCCAAGTGTTTTTGTTCTTAACAAAAACCCTAACTTCACAAGCAAGTTTCCTCAAGATGCAAGTTGATTCAAGGAAAAGTTTCAACATGAAAGTTGTAGGGATTGATGAATTCTACAACTTTGTTAATGTGGTATGATCCTCAAAAAATACTTGGATTAAGAGATATAAGTTCGTGAAGTTATGATATTTTTATCCAACACTTAGAAGATTTTTTACAAGTTTTGATCAGATTTTTGTCCCAACTTCATGGCCATTTTCACCAAGTTCTCATTTGATTTAGCCAAAACTCACAACATGAAATTTGTAGACAATGATTCAAGATTTCCAAAATGTTCGAGAACACAATTTTATCATGCTTTAGGTAGGATATTCAAAGGCATGAAGTTAGGTATCCATTCTTGAAATACAAGTCATTTTGTTAGGAACATAAGATCAAATCTCTAAGCCATGCTGCATAATATTGTTTTACAGGATTCTAACTTGCAAATCTCACCACAATTAAATGTTTACACAACTGATTGAATCATTATCCAAGTGTTTAAGCCATTGTCCAAATGATTTTCCATTTATGGCACAAAGGCACCATTTCCATTTACATAAAGCATGCTTTATGCATTTTGTCAACTCTCCTTGAGCCTCTCACCTGTTCCTTCTGCACACACACAATGACAAAGAAAGAAGAAACATGTCTATAACTCCTAACCACCCTATGAGCAATTGTACCATTGCATTAGAATCATGCCTTTGCAAGTTACTTCAAAAACCATGCTTCAAAACCATAACGTGCTATCTTGAATTTCTGGTTACTTTGGGCCCTCAAACCTCTTGCCTATTGTTGTACCCCAAAATTTTCCATCTCAATTCTTCAAGAAATTCCTCACAAGATTTCTACTAGGCCAAAACTCCACAAGGTTTGATCAGCTTCAAGAAGAGACCTCCTGCATGTAAGCTTTGATTACACTAGTGACTCCTTACAAGCTGGCCTTTGGTGCACATGGCAAGAGCCTCATGTAGCCTCCTTTGATTCAAAGGGGAAAATCATCCTATAGCCTCCTTCGATTCAAAGGGGGAAAGCCTCTTGTTGATGCCCTTCGATTCAGAAGTTGGTGGCTTCCTACTGGCCTCCTTCGATTTAGAAGATAAGTTCCTTCTTTACGCTTGCCCCCAATTCACAAGGCAAGGACCTTCTTCAAGCCAGTAGGCACAAGTCAATGACCTCCTGCAACTATCCTTCGACTCAGAAGCCAATGGTCTTGCATGTCTGCGAAATTCACAAGGCATAAATTTCCCTTCATGCTAGCGCTCACAAAGAAAGGGACCTCCTACATATAAGCTTCGATTCCCTCTTGAAAACCCTCAATACGCATAACCTTTACACTATGACATATCTGGGTGTCCCAATCGAAGGTTATACCTTGGTGGGACATCCTAAGAATTGCAAGTGATGCATGTGGTCCATTCAAAAGGACACATAAATGTTTCACATCGAAGAACACCCATTTGGCCCCCTTCGAAGGATACACAAAAAGGGTCCATTTGAAAGGCACGTGCTATTTGGAAACAAATATTATTGTCTAAGGAAAGGACCTGGTCGAAGGCTGGACTTATGAAGTCAAAACAAAAAGTTGAAATATCAAAAGATGCTTGCTGGCCAGAGTCCTATGTACTGCCAACTACAAGCCTGCTGCACTGGCCACAACACTCAAAAACTGCTACAAAGTAGTCCTGCAATGCTACCTCTAGTCATACACCAAAATGGCATACAAGACTGCACCTCGAAAGCTACAAGAACATCATACCTAATTTGTTCAAATCTCTTTTGTTTTCCCTCTCAAACATCATCCAAACTCATCTATAAATAAGAGCTTCCATCACACATCTTAGGTGGCTCATAGTTGAAAAAACTCTTGTTGTGAGAAAATTATCAAATTCTCAAAACTCTTAAATACTATCAAACGTTCTCAAACACTCCAAAATACTCCAACTCTAAAAGGCTCGGATCCTTTCATACATTAGTGAACCCTTTGATTCACTCCTCAACTTCCAGATAACTCACATTCGACTCATTCCCCAACTACAACATAATAGTCTTTTGATTCACTCCCTAGACTGTTATATAATAACCTTCGATTCATTCAGCACTATCACATACCCTCCTTCAATTCAGTGACTGCCCAAGTAAACCAGCCACTGAACTAGCTTCAGGAAGATTCCAGTAAAGCTCCATCCACCACCAAGGAAGTCACTTACATCTCCTTCGATTAAGCACTTCAAGAGGTAAGTTTTCTCTAAACTTGGAACTCTTTCATTCAAATATCATTTGTACATACCAATAAAAGGAAAATGTAGATATCCCATCTAGGAAGTATACCATGCCCTAAATTTCGATCCTCACTGCCTGTATGTTGAAATTCTCAACCCTGACTAGTTAGACTTTGGATTTTGGTGCCCAATAATCTTGTGCTAACCCCTGGCCTGTAGCTTTTGAAAGTTACACTTGTTAATTGAATTTTCAAGTTTAGACAGGTTCTATGTATCCTTTGATTGGATAAACATTGAAGCCTTTCGAATCTCAACCTGGGAGCTTTGCATTCCTACAATCGAAGGAGGTAGCAAGGAGTTTGAAACGAAGAGTGTACCTCACACTGACTTCCAGGCCAATCGAAAGAAGCAGGAAAAGGAAGAAATCAAAAGGCATGTTCATACTGATTCGATGCCCAATCAAAAGGAGCAACCGAAAGGATGAATCGAAGGCTGCATCTCATACCAATTCCCAATCGAAAGAAGCCAAAGAAGGGGGAAATGAAAGTGCCTACTACCTGGAACGAAGGACTCACTTTTTCTCTCTTTTTATTTTATTTTTGTTTTGTCTTTATATTTTCTTGCTATTCAATATGGTTGTAATAGTTAGGATATTTTATTTTATCCATTTTTATTGCTTTATACAAATGTTAGTAATTAGGATGTATGCCGGGATAAAACCAACAAGTGGACAACCCAAAAATCAAAGACAAAAGTGCATGTAATCAAACACACTTTGCATACAATCACCTCTAAGGTAATCCTACTTGTTGCCTCTGAAAATAGTCATGTCCCTCGAATATGGGCGTTTTAGTAAAGACCCTCGATAAAAGATCGTAGTCCCTCGATGTCCCTTAATGTTGCCTTTGGTAAACAATGTAGTCCCTAACGAAATTGCTAAAAATTTCCATAGGTTGCCTTCTATGACTATACAAACGACCCACGCCCGTCCCTTCACATCCAACGATGGGGTTTCTTACCAAATCAATGGTAAGGTAGCAACATCTAAAGGAGGAGGAAAAGAACATAATACCTTTTGAGTAGGTAGGACGCTCGTAGTTGCTTTCTTTCTCACAACTAAAAAACCATTTTCACACCAACACTTTCAATTGAAACATTTTTAAAAGTCAAAGCTCTTTGTATGCATTCTTATAGAGACGAGAATCATTACAAAGGCACTTTTCAAAATCACTTTCAAAAACATCTTCCACAAACACCTCTTTGAACTATTTTCAAAAACTAACACTTTGTACGCATTCTCATAGGGAAGAGAATCATTACAAAGACGTTTTCAAAATACTTTCAAACCCACACCACAAAACGCATTTTCGAACAAAAGCAAGTGATCTAGCAAGAAACTAAGAGCCCGTAGATAACTACGGATGAAAAGGGTGCTAACACCTTCCCTTTTTCATAACCTACCCCCCCCCCCTAAACTCAAGAAATAATCTCAAAGGTCTTTCCTGTTCTTTTCAACCTTTCCTTTGTTAGATAAAAGAAAAGTCGATGGCGACTCTTGCTATCCACAACAATTGCGATCAAACGCAAAACACCCAAGTCAGTTCTCCCACCGTATTATAGAACTGGTGACTCTGCTGGGGACATTACTTAAAAGTGGGGTTACCTTAGGGATAGATCACCTTTACTTGCTTTCTTTGTTTGACTTGCTTGCTTTACATTATGGTTCCTTGTTTGGGTTTGTTTTGATTCTCTACCCGGATCCGGGGCACCTTTTAGGTAAGTAGCAATAAATTGTGCAAACTGTGCGGGGTATACCGACATGGTCAAAGAAATAGCTACATTAGTTTGAGAAATTTGTTGGTACCGACAACCATTGAGTAGTCAAGGATAATACGAGGCCTCTGTGTGGTGTCATGAAGCACTAACTAACTTTAGAACCTTAATTGAATAACTTGGCCATTAGGAAGTAGTGAGATAGCCAGCTTTGGTGCAGTCTGAAGTTGGTTGATACTCGATACTACGCTCATTGAGATCAGACTTTTTGGATATTTTGATCGCCAATAAAGAGGCTTGCGCTTAAACAATGCCCGATGAAGAAAGATCAATGATATTGAGATCCCCTAGAACCCAATTACTTTCTAGGACAGGTTAAACCAATTAAACTTCAAGAGGGTACTTACCTATGAACCTCATGCAAGCCTAAACCTAAGGATATTTTTGATTTTATTGTGTATATACTTGTACATAACATCATGACATCATACCATAGAATTTTACACTAACCATTTCAAGGATTTCGAGATTCATCTTTGTTCTGTTTTGTAGGACATGGCTCCCACTCGCAGGAATACGATCCAAGTCAATCTCGTACGAGTACCTTTTCAACTCAAAGAATTAGAATCAAGGGTCCTTGAGAATTCTTAGTTCACCAAAAGGCATGGACAACTTCTCAACCTGGTTACCTCAAGTTTTGATGAAGACATGACGAAAGTGCTTTTCCAGTTCTTTGACCCTTTGCACCATTATTTTACCTTCGCCGATTACCAACTTGTGCCTACTATGGAGGAATTATCTCAACTCTTGGTAATTCATATTCTCAATCAATTACCTTTCAACGGTATGGAAAGAGACCCAAGCCCTAAGGAGATTGCTCGAGCTTTACATTTGCAACAATCTGACGTCATGGCTAACTGGGAAACAAGAAGTGGTGTCAAAGGGTTTCTAGCCAAGTTCTTGTTGGAAAAGGCTCAAGACTGTTGGAATACTCTGGATTTACAAGCCTTTAAAGAATTATTGGCTCTTATCATCTATGGGATGGTACTATTTCCTAATCTTGACCAACTTATAGATGTGAACACAGTAAAAAAATTTATATCTTGCAATCCGGTGCCTACTTTAATGGGAGATATCTTGCATTCTCTCCACTCTCGCACCATGAATAGAAGGGGGACCCTCATGTGTAGCACTCCTTTGTTGGATAAGTGGTTTGTTTCACACCTACCCTGATCTATTGTGAAGAACAAGCAAGGTTTGAGATGGTCCAATAGGTTGATGTCACTCAGACATTCAGATATTCACTGGTGTTCTCGTTCCTTGGAGGACATTACTACCATTGACCGATGTGGGGAATTCCATAATGTCCCTCTACTTGGCAATATGGGAGGTATTACTTACGACCCTTGCATGGCTTTGCGACAGTTTGTGTATGCACAAAGAGATGGTCCTCATGATGCGCTCATCCAAGGTGTGGTATTCGACTACGAGAGCGATGACCAAGGCTATCGTCAAAGGTTTATACGAGCTTGGATAATGGTAAACAAAGTGGATAGTAAGACATTGGGACACAAAAATTCCATTCCCCTTGAGCCTTACTTTAAGTGGGTACGAACTCCTGCTCAGAGTCTCGTAATGCCTTACCCCTCCATCCTACCTATCATCATGGAGTCTGTTGCTGAAGGAGATGTTATGTATACTGTCCTTTATCCTAACATGCCTACCTCTCTTGAAGATTTGCAAAAGGATTGGATTCAGCTAAAGGAAGAAAGAGAGACCTTCGAAGCCCATTTCCACGTGAGTGAGAAGAAAGTTTTGGAGCTTACGAGACAACTTCATGAACAACGAAGTTCGAACGCCTACATTGCGCCAAAAAGGATGCGCTCGACCTTTTTGTCTTAGGAGTTTATTTTGTGTTTATTTCCTCCATTGTAAGCCCTAAGAGGCATGATGTAATCAACTTGGATTTATTAATACAATGTGTGTTTCCTTTTGTCTAAGCAAATTTAAATCTCCTAGTTTCCTTGAAATCATTTGCATATGCATTTTCATTCATCATAACACAAACAGGTTTCTTTTTATAACATGTTTCCTTATCTTTTTACTATTTATTTCAGTAAGATAGATATTGAACAGACAGTAAAGGATCTTCAAGCGCAGAACACTCAATTTCAAAAGATGTTCCTGGCTCTGGCTAAAGGACAAGAGGACCTGAAGGCTCTCATGATCAAAGATAAGAAGAAGGTGAAGAAACAAGTCAGTGTTTTGAATTTGGGAAGAAGGTTTAGAGGACCGCCCAATCGAGCTCTAGATTTCAAACCTTGTCGGATGAAGGAGATAATTAAGGAAAGAACAATGAAGGAAATGACAACCCAAAGTATGAGGAAGATGAAGCTGACTACTCTGAGGAACAATATCCTCCTACTAATGATAAATACAAACAACTGGAGGATCACCTCAATTCTATGGAGATCTAGAGGGAACCTGTGCTGGATTTTGAAGAGCTAGGACTGGTCTCAGGGGTGGTCATCCCGCAGAAATTCAAGGTCCCCACATTTGCTAAGTATGACAGTGTCTCTTGTCCTAAGCTGCATTTAAGGTCATATGTCAGGAAGATTCAACCTCATACTGCTGATAGGAACCTATGGGTACATTTCTTCTAAGAAGGTTGGTCAGGGACGTAGTTGGATTGGTTCTATTAGTTGGAAGGAACCAACATTCATAATTGCGAAGATCTGGCTGCTGCTTTTTACAAGCAATACCAGTATAATGCTAACCTATCTCTAACTCGTACACAATTGCAAAGTATGTCTATGGGTTCTGGAGAAGGTTTCAAGAATTATGCTCCGAAATGGAGGGATCTTGTGGGAAGAGTCCATCCCCCTCTATCTGATAGAGAGCAGGTGGATATGTTTTTGGGTACGTTGTCTGGTCCATTATTCAATCATCTGATTGGAAGCTCTTCATTCGGGTTTACTGAGCTGATCATAACTGGTGAAC
The DNA here is from genome assembly GCA_948472305.1 of Vicia faba. Lineage (NCBI taxonomy): Eukaryota > Viridiplantae > Streptophyta > Magnoliopsida > Fabales > Fabaceae > Vicia > Vicia faba. Next base: position 794,082,699 of record OX451740.1, on the reverse strand, counting down.
GGGTAGAAGCTGGTATTAAGAGTGGTAAGATTCAATGGGATGCATCCTCAAGCACGATTAAGAAAACCTTCACTGGAAAGAGGAAAGGCAGTGCTGCTTATAGCCAGAGAAATCAAAACCAAACTTAACATCGTCAGATGGTAAGGGCTGTTATGATCTCCAATCCTGTATCAAATCAACAACGGAACCATCAGCGTAAGACAGATGCGCCCATAAGACGATTAACCCGGATCAACATGACCTTATCCCAGGTTTTTCCGCATTTGTTGAAATCCAATCTGGTAACTCTAAAGGAAGCTCCCAAGAATCCTAATACTGCTTCTCCCCCTACAACCCGAACACTCGATGTGCCTATCATTCTGAGAGTTTGGGGCATGATACAAACGATTGTTGGGCTCTGAAAAATAAGGTACAAGACCTTATCAAGGCGAAAGAAATTGAGTTTGACCTTTCAGAGACACCTAATGTAATAACAGCGCCAATGCCCAAACATGGCCAAAGTGTCAATGCTGTTGATGACGACCATTTTGTTTCCTCTGTGGATGAATTAACTACTCCTCTTCTGATCGTTAAAGAAAATATGTTGCGAGCCAGTTTATTTCTAGGTTGTGGTGAAGGTTACCACTTATGTATGTCTCTACTGGATGACTGTTTATTGTTAAAAATGGGCGTCTAACGCTTAATGGTTAACAAATAAATTTTGTTTGAAAAAATTCCCCTCATAAGAAGTTATTGTGAAGATGTCTCGATAATCACCATTTCCAATAATCCTCCTAGGGTCTTCACCAAAAGACCCGTCAGGATTACATCTGTTCCCAAGTTTGCTCCCTTGATCATCACCATGCTGGGGCCAATACCGTATTCCCCGGATAAAGTTGTTCCCTGGAATCATGGGGCTGACATCTATTACCATAGCGTCAAGCAAGACCTGTTGGCTATTAAAGACAAAGTTGCTGAAGATATTGATCTTGACGTCGACAATATCGTTGGGAACAGTAAAGATACGAGAAGCGGAAGAGTTTTCTCTCCCGAGATCTCTCCAAAAACTGTTGCTACTCCTGTGATTATTCCTGTTGTTATTCTTGATAGTACCCCCTTGCTACTCCTATTGTTATCCCTGTTGTCACCCCTGTTACTGAGTCGGTCGAGACTCGGGGCAAAGAGGTATTGGTTGACCCTGTCCAGACAAAGGCACACAAATAAGTCATTCCTTAGGCTTCTAAGAAAGAAATGGAAGAGATATTGAATATATTAAAGAAAAGTGATTATAACGTCGTAGAGAAGTTAGGGTAGACCCCCTAAAAAATCTCAATGCTAGCCTTACTTTTATGCTCTGAGGCCCATGCTAAGGCTTTAGTAAAATTCCTGAAGTTTGGCCACGTACCTCAAGAGACCTTTGCTGATCAATTCGAGAATTGCATGGCCAGCCTGACCGCTGATAATGGACTGGGTTTTTCCAATGTTGATTTAACCCCCAAGGGAAGGAAACACAATGATGCCCTACATGTCTCCATTGAGTGTAGGGGCACCACCCCAGCTCATGTTCTGGTGGATACAGGTTCTCGCTGAATGTCTTACCCAAGAATGCTTTGGACAGGTTAGATTGTGAGGGACTCACATTGAAGCCCAGCAAAATCATGGTAAGGGCCTTCGATGGTTTTAAAAGAATGGTGCATGGGGAAGTGGGCATCCTTATCAAAGTGGGTACTTAGAATTTTGAATCAACCTTCTATGTGATGGATATACTCCCATCTTATTCCTGTTTATTGGGTCGACCCTGGATCCATGGGGCTGGTGATGTTGCTTCTACCCTACATTAGATGTTTAAGTACCCAGTCAATGGAAAGATTATCACGGTCCATGGTGAGGAGGAATACATGGTAAGCCACATGAACTCTTTCAGGTATGTTGAAATGGACGGTGAGTTCATTGAGACCCCCTGTCAGAACTTCGAGGAGGTTCCACAGACGTTTGTTGTGACTAAGACTGCTACTAAGATTCCGAAGATTACCATACCTCCATTGAAGACGGATTCTCTGAAGGATGCTAAAGTAGTAGTTGAAGAAGGTGGATGTACCATTTGGGGTCAACTTCTGGACATTCCCTACAAATCTAACAAGTTTGGTTTGGGTTTTACTTCGGAGGCCCAAAGAGTTGTTCGACATGCTCGCGTTGGGGACCATCACTATGCATCAGCAATCACGGAGTCAATGCGTTGGAGGAAAGTGATAGCGATTGTGACATGGACAAGTGGATTTTCCTAACTATCAGCGGTGGACTCAACAATTGGGAGGCCAAAGATTTTGTTCCTATTACTTTTATTGAAGAGTAATTGTCTTTTAATTTCTGGACTTGTAATATTTAAACAATTGAAACTCTAAAGTCTTGTGTCTTACCCGAGGCACAATGGTCTATCTGTGAGGGTTATTAATTCATCTTCATATGTCATTAATAATTCATGGGACGTTTTGCATGCAAATTTTATGCTCTTTGTTTTTCTTTTTATACCTTTTACTTTATCAAAAATAACTATGCTCTTACACACGCTCACATATCGAAATGCAGATCCACATCCATTCGGGATCCCATTGGTAACGGTTCTGCTATTTCCAATTATGACTTTGAAAATCCGATCTATCAAGCGGAGGACGAAGGTGAGGAAGATTGTGAGGTACCAGGGGAACTTGCCAGACTATTACAATAGGAAGAAGGGTAATACATCCCCATGAAGAGCCAGTTGAGACAGTAAACTTGGGTACTGAAGAGGACAAGAAGGAGGTCAAGATAGGTGCTAATCTAGAGCATAGTGTTAAGGAGCGTTTAATTCAGATGCTACATGATTATGTTAAAATATTTGCCTGGTCATACGAAGACATGTCAAGACTCGACACTGATATCGTGGTCCATCATCTGCCAACAAAAGCAGACTGCCCTCCAGTGAAACAGAAGGTTCATCGTATGTGGCCAGAGATGTCAGAAAAGATCAAGGCTGAAGTCATTAAGCAGTTCAACGCCGATTTTTTAGTTGTTACCTCCTATCCATAATGGGTTGCTAATGTCGTTCCGGTACCTAAGAAGGATGGCAAGGTACGCATGTGTGTAGATTATAGAGACTTGAATAGGGAAATCCCCAAGGATGACTTCCCGCTTCCCCATATTGATGTTCTAGTTGACAATACCGTACAACACAAGATATTTTCCTTCATGGATGGTTTCTCTGGGTACAATCAGATCAAAATGGCATCTGAGGACATAGAGAAAACGACCATCGTCACGTAATAGGGCACTTTCTGTTACAAAGTTATGCCATTTGGGTTAAAGAGCATCGGGGCAACCTATCAGCGTACCAAGGTAGCTTTGTTTCACGATATAATCCATCATGAGATAGATGTCTACATTGATGATATGATAGCCAGATCTCAAACTGAAGAGGAACACCTTAAGCATGTCCAGAAGCTATTTGAAAGACTGGAAAAATACAAACTGAGGTTGAACCCGAACAAATGCACCTTTGGAGTAAGATCCGGTAAGCTCTTAGGCTTCGTTGTTAGTGGAAAAGGTATTGAGGTAGACCCTACAAAGGTAAAATCAATACAAGAAATGCCCGCTCCTCGCACTGAGAAGGAAGTTAGGGGATTCTTAGGACGTCTAAACTACATCACCTTATTCATTTCCCATCTAACCGCTACTTGTGAGCCAATCTTTAAATTACTGAAGAAAGATCAAGTGGTGAAGTGGAATGACGACTACCAGGCTGCCTTTGACAGGATTAAGGAGTACCTTCAAGAGCCTCCAATTTTGATGTTGCCAGTTGAGGAAAGACCTCTGATCATGTACTTAACAATTTTGGAAAATTCAATGGGGTGAGTGCTGGGGCAGCATGACGAGTCTGGCCGAAAAGAGCATGAAGTATACTACCTGAGCAAAAAGTTTACCAACTATGAAACCATATATTCATTGCTCGAGAAAACTTATTGTGCTCTGGCATGAGCTGCTCGTCGGCTAAGACAGTATATGCTGACTCACACCACCTTATTGATATCTAAGATGAATCCTATCAAATACATATTCGAGAAGCCCGCCCTCTCTGGAAGAATAGCAAGATCCTAATCGAATACGACACTCAGTACACTACCCAAAAAAGCTACTAGCTGATCATCTGGCTCATCAAGCTGTGGATGACTATCAATCCATGATCTTTGAATTCCCGGACGAGGACATCATGTTGGTGAATGATTGTGAAGAACTCAGACCATATGACGGACCTGAACAAGGATCCCGATGGACTATGGTTTTTGATGGAGCTTCCAACGCACTCGGAAATGGCATCAGCACCGTGATCATATCTCCCGAAGGCCGTCATACTCCTTTCACTTCCAGGTTGTGTTTCAACTGTACCAACAATGTGGCTGAATATGAAGCGTTCATTATGGGTCTCAAAGCTTCTATAGATTGAGGGATCAAATCCTTAAGTGTATTTGGAGGCTCGGTCTTAGTAATCAGTCAGATCAAAGGAGAATGGGACACGAAGCATCCTAATCTCATCCCTTACAAAGAGAATGTGTTGATATTGATCCCACATTTTAAAGAAATTACCTTCGAGCATTTTCCACGAGAGGAAAATCAACTAGCGGACGCGCTAGATACTATGTCATCCATGTTCAAAATCAAGTGGGATAATGAGGCTCCTCAGATCACTATTGAGAGGATGGACGAACCAGCATACTGTCACGAGATTGATACTGAAGAAGTAGTGGAAAAACCTTGGTTCCATGAAGTTAAAAGATATCTTGAGGCCTAAGAATATCCTGAGGGAGCTTCATTCAATGATAAGAAGTTCCTAAGAAGGTTCTCTGCTAAGTTCTTCCTCAGTAACAGAATCCTCTACAAGCGCAACCATGACTCTACCTTGCTTCGGTGCATAAACAAAGGTGAGGCAGAAACGATTATGGCTGATTTGCACGAAGTTACCTTTGGCACCCATTCTAGTGGGCACATGATGGCTAAAAAGATCCTACGGGAAGCATACTATTGGTCCACTATGGAAGCAGATTATTATCAGCATTTGTGAACTTGTCATAAATGCCAGATTTATGCTGATAAAGTGTATGTGCCACCAGTTCCCTGAACGTCTTGATCGCTCCCTAGCCATTTGCAATGTGGGGCATCGATATGATTGGGGAGATCAGGCCTAAAACTTCAAATGGACATTGTTTCATCCTTGTCGCCATCAATTACTTCACAAAATGGGTCGAGGAGACTTAATTTGTTTTTCTTACCAAGAACATTGTGGCCCAATTCATCAGACATAACCTTATTTGTCGGTATGGTATTTCGGAAAGAATCATTACAGATAATGGTACCAATCTTAATAATACTATGATCACCAGACTATGCACGCAATTCAAAATCCAGCATCATAACTCTTCTCCTTACCGGTCGAAGATGAATGGCACTGTGGAGGCCGCTAATAAAAATATCAAAAATATCATACAGAAGATGAAAGTGACCTATAAAGACTGGCATGAGATGTTACCATTTGCTCTCCATGGTTACCGTACCATGGTGCACACATCAACATGGGAAACTCCTTTCTCTTTGGCATACGGTATGGAAGATGTCCTACCGATTGATGTCCAGATACCTTCTTTGAGAATCATGAAGGGTGCAGGTTTGAATGAAGACGAATGGATTCAAACTCGACTTGAATAATTGAACCTGATTGATGAGAAGAGGCTCGTGGCTGTCTGCCATGGTCAGATGTACCAAAAACGTATGATTAAAACTTTTGACAAAAGGTTAGGTGTCAGGTATATCAGGCTGGTGACTTAGTAATCAAGCGTATCATACTGCCGCAAGGTGATCCCAGGGGCAAATGGACTCCTACATACGAAGGATCATTTGTGATCAAGAACATATTTTTTGGTGGGGCCATGATCTTAACCACTATGGACGGCGACGACCTTCCGCACCCTGTAAACACGGACATAGTTAAAAGATACTACGCATGAACAAGACCCGCTAGGTTGACTGGCCTAGGAAAAATGAGGGCATCCCGACGAACCAAAAGGTTCAGGAAAAAATTAGGGATATACATATGAAAATATGTACACCCGGCAAGTCGAAAACATGAAAAGGTGGCTTGGGCAAAAAAGGGTATCCCGGTGGACTGAAAACTCGAAAGGGCGGTCCAGGCAAAAAGTTAGGGATTTAAAGCGTATAACTATGTTCCGTTGGATCACCTTACATCCAATCGTCAGTATCAACTATTAAACTCAAACAGTACTAATCAATCCAATCAGCTTTGGACAAGAAGCAAAGGGATGAGACACTCGAAGACATAGAGGCAATAGCAGAATGGGAACCCAATGGGATTATTTCACATAGTCGTTCTTCTTTGTATTAGTTTTCATTCTTACAACGGCATTCTCTTACTAGGATGTTCGTCTCCTTGTACAAAAACGCTTATTCAAGTTAATACAAAGCTATCTATTGTACCCCAAAATTTTCCCTCCCATTTTCACACAATACATACTCCTAGAGGTCCTCAATTGCTCAAAGTGGACTAAGGATTGACCCAAGCAAATCCTCCTCTTAAGACAATAAGCCTCAAACTAGGGTTTCAATTTCAAGCAAGATGGTTGAGTTCCAAGGGTCCCAAATGGTCTCCATTGTCCTAATATGTCCTCAAGATCATCCATGCCAAGTTTCATGCCTTACACAACAAGTTTTCTCAGTCAACTGCTCAAATGTCTAAAGATCAACTATACTAGGTCAAAAGTCAACTGTGGCCCAAATACGGTCAAACTTCAAGATTTTTGGTCAACATCAACATTTTTAAGTAATATCCATCATTTGATCAAGGGTTGATCTTGATTCCTCAAGAAATTCTCCTAACTCATAAAAAGTCAAAAATGGCAATTTAGGGTTTCTATAGGAAAAGTCAACCAAACTTTGACCAAGCATAACTTTCTCATTCTTTATCATAAATTTTTCCACAAAGTCTCATTTTTAAGAGAATCCAATTCCCTACAATTTATCTTCATCCCCCAAGTTCAAGAAATGCCCCAATAAAAAGATGCAAGTTCATACATTATAGGTCCTTTCAAAAATTCAACAAAAACACCTTTTGGGTCAAAGTTCATCATACGAACATGGAAGATCCAGTTGAGATGAAACCAAAAAGGTTATTTAGAGGACATTCTAAGATTTCTAAAAAGTCGAGGAACACCCTCTTAGGATTAAAAATGAGAGAGATATGCATTGCTAAAGTTGACCAAATTTTGGAAATATCCATGAAGTCAACATTGATCAAATTTGATTTTTTTTCCAAATGGGCACATGTTTTCTTGTTTAAAACTTGTTCTTAAGATGGCCCATGACCCCTGAGCTTATCCACTTATTATTTTATTATTTTTATTATTTGTTTTGATTTCTTATTCATTAAAATCAAAATAAATCATTTAAAATAACAGAATAATGAAATAAAATCAAAGATTGGATTTTATGAGCATATTATGGATCCATGATCAGCTGGAAAATCATATAATTCGTACAAGAGCTAATTGGATTGGAAAAAAAATCATAATTTGGCCAAATTTAGAAATAAAAAATACAAGATGCAAATCAAATCTTTTCTCACAACTTTTCAAAGATTGTGTTCAGTTTTGTTGACTTAATTCACTCTACTATATATTCATAACATTCCCAAATCAAAAAGACAAGGATTGGCCGTGTAGAATTGAGAGAATAAACTCAAAATTTTGGATAAAAAAGTAGTGATTGAACTTTGATTTAGAGGCAGATTCAAGGACTTTGAAGATTGGAAATCCATTCCTGGACATATCTGGATCACTTGCACGCATCAAGACATCCAGAATCTTCCTCCACGATCCCACGCTTTGTTCTTCATTCTTGAATTTGGTTTTGAGAATTTACGCATTATAAACGATTTCTAAACATACATTCATGTTTGTATCATCATTTATAATCTGTTTGTATAGTTAATTATGAGTTTTAAGGTATATTTAATGACCTGTCATTATTAGGGTTTAGAAGTGAGTTTTAGGGCTTTTTGTTTCAGGAAAAATCAGGGCCAAAGATGGACACCATTGCACTCAAGATATCAAACCCAGTTGATCTATGTGATTAGATTTGATTTATCTCGCCTGGTGTTGATTTTTGAGATTTCCAGGTTTATAGTTACAACATGTCGTCCGTAGGTAAAAGTCCTGTCTAAAATGACAGTTCCTTTGGAGAAGATGATGGCGTGTCCAAACCTGGTTGGACAGTTTGAATCTCGCGCGCGTTTGGTTACAGCCACTAACCATCATTCAATATATTATATTTTGTTTATTTCTATTAACAAAAGACAAAGTGGCCCAGTGGCAAGCATGAAGGATGTTAAAGCGTTGTGTGTGGGAGGTCAGGGGTTCGACCCCTGCCTCCAACATTTTCTATTTTCTCTTAATTTCTTATAGATTGCAATGCATCATTACCCTAGACGCGCATCATACACTCTCACACTCAGCCATAGGATCACCCCTTCATCCAGATCCAGCGCTTGGAGGCGCATCCCTAGGTGGACCTCCAAACATGCCTCCCACTAGATCCAGCGCTTGCTATGGGCCAATCAGACTTGGGCTTGGCAGAATTCCGCATGCCACCCTCCATTTGGGCTCATACCCCCTCAGACCCATTTATCTTCACCTCTTCTATTATTTTTTTATTTAATTTCTTTTTTGTTCTAATTATTTCAAAACAAATCAATATTTTTATTAATATCAGAAAAATAAAAAAAAATCACAAAAAATAGGATTTAGTCTTTATTTTTAATAAATTAATTCTTTGAAAATTAATTATTTTAATTAACTTTAATCTTTGTTTCATTAATTAAAATTAATTAGAAAAAATTAGGTTTAAACTTCAAATCTTTTTTTTCATAAAATCCCAAAAAAATATTTTTAACAATCAAATTAGATTTCTGGGGCTTTCGAACTTTTATCCAATTTTAATTCTCGCGCTTTATGACTTTTGCCATACGATTAATTTTTGTTATTGATGTAACTGCGCCTGGATTGTAATAGTTTAATTAGGGTTTTATTTCCGCATTTTTACTTTTCAGTCATTAATTATGTAATTGCACCAAAGCCTTGTAATAGTTAGGAATTTAACGTTTCCGTCATTTATTTTCCCGCATGATAAACTGCTTAGATGAATGTTTAATAGGGTTGCCTGAAAGATAATGATTAATTGGACCTAGATAACCCTAATTGCGCAAGAAAATATATATCTGAAAAAAGCACACTGCTGCACATTGCACCCTTAAGTTATACCTCACTCGGTTACCTTTGAATTACAGTCATAATTCTCGAAACGTGAGAATTCTTAGTGGTTGTCCTTAAATCTAGAGATCATTAGTCCCTCGATGACCCTCTCGACTGTTGCCTCGGTATAAAAGTGATCTTAGGGCTTTAGGACAGGTACTAAGAGTTTTTTCCAAGTTGCCTTTAGTGACCGTACGTCCCTTTCGATAGTCCCTGAAAAATCTAATGACTAGGGTTACCTACTCATTAATAGTAGGATAACACGATCTAAAGGATAGGAGGAACAAAACAGTATTTTTTTGAGTAGGTAGACAACTGTTAGGTACTTGCTCAATCAAATTTTTACACCCCACACTTTCAAATACTACTTTAAAAAAAAGTTTTCAAAACGCTTTATCACACTCTTGAGGACTGATACAAGAGTTACCGTAAAGTTAATTGCCGCACTAAGGCATTTTCAAAGCTTTTCAAACACACAAACACAAGCAATTTTAGAAAATGAGCAAGTACCTAAGAGCCCATGGAAAACCATGGATGGAAAAGATACTAATACCTTCCTTTTCCATAATCTACCCCCTTACTGAGAAACTCGAAATAGGTCTTTTTCTGTTCTTTTCACCATTTCCTTTGTTGGATAAAAGAAAAGTCGACGGCGACTCTTGATTACCACGACATTTGCAGAAAAAAATGCAAAACCAGTATTAACAGTCGGTTCTGCCACCGTATCACACTATCCCTTTGAAAATTCAAATCTAGTTGTTTTTATTTTCCTGTTTTGTTTGCAAAAACGTACAGTGATTATTTTTGAACATATGCATTTTGAATGTGATTACTACTTACCAATATATGCATAAAAAAGAGAAAAGAAAACAGAAAGACAATTACTAATGGCGTTAAGAAACAGGACAATGTCTGAAGGCCATTCCACCAAATCCCCGCAGGAACTTTCTCCAGCTGAAACAGAGGAAGAGACATCCTACTACAAGGTCACTTCCATATCTTCAGTATGCAACCTAATGGTATCAGGTACTCTCATATCCCCGACAGAGCAAAATTTCCAGTTACTGCTCCAAAGATTCCCCAGTGAAGTCGCCAAGCTTCTCAGGGTTCCCCAGCAGGATTTCACAAAGTCCTCAAACAATGCACGGAGTTTCCCTTCCCCAACAGAGTTTATTTCTCTAATAATGGAAACCCGTCTATCAGCACTTCAACTTCAATAAAATATAAAGACTTACACTCCTCATCCCCAGCAGCAGTCAGGGATTTATTTTCCACAGTCCAACAACACCGTAGTAGAACAACGGATATGTTCATACATGTCATTCATACATAATAGCATCAATAACACAAATGTATATATCGCAATCTCATTTATTTTGAGAACATCATTACTCGATACATCTCATGCATCATGACACTGCACACAGCTGACTCATTACCTTTTTCAGGAAAGTTAGCAAGCAAACAAATATCATCACCAATTTTCATTAATTCCATATTAATACCTAACACAAGACGGACAACTATCTGTGAACAAATTGATTGTAGATCAATTCTTGAAACCGGACGGGATAACTATCTACATGACGAACACTTTATTCAAGACCTTTGCTAGTTCAACTTAAATTGATCAATGGTTTATCCTGATTCTGTTCTGGTGGACACTTTCTCTGGTTCAAATAAATCGCTCCAAATATTTATTCTGATTCTTTTCTAGTTAAAGATTATTTAAGACCTCTCCTGTTTCAGTTTAAATTGATCAATGGTTTATCCTGATTCCATTCCGGTGGACACTTTCTCTGATTCAAATAAATTGCTCCAAAGATTTATTCTGATTCTTTTCCAGTTAAAGATTATTCAAGACCTCTGCCAGATCAGTTTAAATTGATCAATGGTTTATCGTAATTCCTTCCCGATAGACAATTTCTCTTGTTCAAACAAATCGCTTCAAAGATTTATTCTGATTGTTTTCTAGTTAAAGATTATCCAAGACCTCTGCTGGTTCAGTTTAAACTGATCAATGGTTTATCCTGATTCTTTCCCGGTAGACACTTTCTCTGGTTCAAATAAATCGCTTCAAAGATTTAGTCTGATTCTTTTCCAGTTAAAGATTATTCAAGATCACTGCTGGTTCAGTTTAAATCGATCAATGGTTTATCTTGATTCCATTCTGGTGGAAACTTTCTCTGGTTCAAATAAATCGCTCCAAAGATTTATTCTAATTCTTTTCCAGTTAAAGATTATTCAAGACCTCTGCTCATTCAGTTTAAATTGATCAATGGTTTATCTTGATTCCGTTCCGGTAGACACTTTCTCTGGTTCAAATAAATCGCTTCAAAGATTTATTCTGATTCTTTCCAAGTTAAAGATTATTCAAGACCTTTGTGGTTCAGTTTAAATCGATTAATGGTTTATCCTGATTGCGTTCCGGTAGACACTTTCTCTGGTTCAAATAAATCGCTTCAAAGATTTATTATGATTCTTTCCCAGTTAAAGATTATTCAAGACCTCAGCTGGTTCAGTTTAAATCGATCAATGGTTTATCCTGATTTCATTCCGGTAGACACTTTCTCTGGTTTAAATAAATCGATTCAAAGATTTATTCTGATTCTTTCCCAATTAAAGGTTATTTAAGATCTCTGCTGGTTCAGTTTAAATCGATCAATGGTTTATCCTGATTCTGTTTTGGTAGACACTTTCTCTGGTTCAAATAAATTTCTTCAAAGATTTATTCTGATTCTTTTGCAGTTGAGGTCAAGCTTAGACTCGATCTGATCTTTTGACAACAATCACTTTTGGTTGGCATATATAAGCCCACCTCCGACAACTCTCCATCATATTTCCAAATGACATCTTTAAACCCATTCCCTACACAATCAACCACCACATAATCAAGTTCAAATTTCTGGGCACTCTAGTGTTCAATCATCTTCCACCTTCAAGTCACGAATTGCGGACTCACCAATCTAACTCTCCAGGTTTAAGAAGATTGAATAGGGGCAGCTGTTGTACTCCAAAATTTTCCCTCTCAATTCTTCAAGAAATTCCTCACAAGATATCTATTGGGCCAAAACTGCACAAGGTTTGATCAGCTCAAGTTTCCATGGATCATATTGGATTTCCAAGCATCAGGTCAAGGAGAAAACTATTGAAAGAGAAAAGCAGATAAATTTGACTTTTTTGGCAAAATTGAGGAAAAATAAACCTTCTTCGATTCATGCTTAACTTCGACTAGACTTTTTCCTCCATGTTAGCTTCGACTGGGTTTGGTTTCCCTTTGAAACAGTTCCCTTTGATTCCAAAGGAAATGACCTTTTACTAGCTTCTTTTGATTCAGAAGGAAACGACCTTCTGAAAGCTTCCTTTAATTCAGAAGGCAATGGCCTTCTGAAGGTCTCCTTCGATTCACCAAATAGGGACTTCCTTCATGCAAGCCTCATTTGGGCATTTAGGTTCCCTACATACATCCTTCGATTGCACCATTGGCCTTACATGTTTGCTTGATTCACAATGAAATGGTTACTTGCATGCAAGTTTCGATTGGGCATTTAGTCTCCTAAATACATCCTTCGATTGAGCGTTGGTCCCTGACATGCTTGATTTGATTCACAAAGTAATGGCTATTTTCCTACATTCTTCGTTTGAGCAATGGCCTTTTTCTTGCATGCTTCGATCCTACAAAGCCATGGGCTCCCACCATGCTAGCATACACAAGGCAAAGGCTTTCCTATGCATTCATGTTAGCACCCACAGGGCTTTGGCTATCTTCATGCTAGCTCTGACTGGGCAAAGTCTCCATTTGAAACAACTTGCTTTCGATCCACAAGGGGAATGCCTATCTTTATACAAGTATTATTGGGACAAGAAGAGACCTCCTGCATGTAAGCTTCGATTACACTAGTGACTCCTTACAAGCTGGCCTTTGGTGCACATGGCAAGAGCCTCTAGTATCCTCCTTCGATTCAAAGGGGGAAAAGCCTCCTATAGCCTCCTTCGATTCAAAGGGGGAAAGCCTCTTGTTGATGCCCTTCGATTTAGAAGTTGGTGGCTTCCTACTGGCCTCCTTCAATTTAGAAGATAAGTGCCTTATTTACGCTTGCCCCCAATTCACAAGGCAAGGACCTTCTTCAAGCCAGCAGGCACAAGGAAATGGCCTCCTGCAGCTATCCTTCGACTCAGAAGCCAATGGTCTTGCATGTCTGTGAAATTCACAAGGCATAAATTTCCCTTCATGCTAGCACTCACAAAGCAAGGGACCTCCTGCATATAAGCTTTGATTCCCTCTTGAAAACCCTCAATACACATAGCCTTTACACTATGACACATCTGGGTGTCCCAATTGAAGGTTATACCTTGGTGGACCATCTGAAGAATTGCTGGTGATGCATGTGGTCCCTTCAAAAGGACACATACATGTTTCAAATCGAAGAACGCCCATTTGCCCCCTTTGAAGGATGCACAAAAAAGGTCCATTCGAAAGGCACATGCTATTTGGAAACAAATATTATTGTCTAAGAAAAGGACCTGGTCGAAGGCTGGAATTATGAAGTCAAAATGAAAGGTTGAAATATCAAAAGATGCTTGCTGGCCAGAGTCCTATGTGCTGCCAAGTATAAGCCTGTTGCACTGGCCACAACACTCCAAAACTGCTAGAAAGAAATCCTACTATGCTGCCCCTATTCTTGCACCAAAATGGCATACAAGACTGCACCTCGAAATCTACATGAACAGCATACCCAATTTGTTCAAATCTCTTTTGTTTTCCCTTCCAAACATCAGCCAAACTCATCTATAAATAAGAGCTTCCATCACACATCTTAGGGGGATGATAGTTGAAAAAACTCTTGTTGTGAGAAAATTATCAAATTCTCAAAACTCTCAAATACTATCAAACATTCTCAAACATTCCCAAACACTCCAACTCTAAAAAACTCAGATCCTTTCATACATTAGTGAACCCTTCAATTCACTCCTCAACTGCCAAATAACTCAGCTTCGACTCATTCCCCAACTACAACATAATAGTCTTTTGATTCACTCCCTAGACTGTTATATAACAACCTTCGATTCACTCACCACTATCACATACCCTCCTTCAATTCAGTGACTGCCTAAGCAAAGCAGCCACTGAACTAGCTTCAAGAAGATTCCAGTGAAGCTCCATCCACCACCAAGGAAGTCACCTACAGGTCCTTCGATTAAGCACTTAGAGAGGTAAGTTTTATCTAAACTTGGAACTCTTTCATTCAAATATCATCTATACATACCAATAACAGGAAAATGTAGATATCCCATCTAGGAAGTTGACCATGCCCTAACTTTTGATCCTCACTGCGTGTATGTTGAAAGTCTCAACCCTGACTAGTTAGACTTTGGATTTTGGTGCCCAATAATCTTGTTCTAACCCCTGGCCTGTAGCTTTCGAAAGTTACACTTGTTAGTTGAATTTTCAAGTTTAGACAGGTTCTCTGTATCCTTCGATTGGCTAAACAATGTAGCCTTTTGAATCTCAACCTGGGAGCTTTTCATTCCTACAGTCGAAGGAGGTAACAAGGAGTTTGAAACAAAGAGTGCACCTCACACTGACTTCCAAGCCAATCGAAAGAAAAAGGAAAAGGACGAAATTGAAAGGAATATTCATATTGATTCCAGGCCCAATCGAAAGGAGCACCCGAAAGGATGAATTGAAGGCTGCATCTCACACTAATTCCAAATGGAAAGAAGCCAAAGAAGGGGGAATCTAAAGAGCCTACTGCCTGGATCGAAGGACTCACTTTTTCTCTCTTTTTATTTTATTTTTGTTTTGTCTTTATATTTTCTTTCTACTCAATATGGTTGTAATAGTAAGTGTAACGGTAGAAATGTTTAAGACTAAGCCATTAGATTGACTAGACTTATAAAGATCAAAATAAAAATCGCCATCGCGCTTTATTGTTTCCAAAGTAATGGCAAAAGAGCGACTAACCCAAAAAGAGGGGGAAAGATTCAAGGTAAGGGGGTTGGTTATGCAAAGGGAGGTATTACCACCCTAAACATCTACAGTACTTTGCAGGAACCTCTTTGAAAAAATCTGTATATTTTGGCTACAAAATGTTGTATGAAAAATAGATGGTGGAGGTGAGTAAAGAAGTATATTTTTTTTAATGATTTTTGCACCCTCCACGGTTGCGAACCTTTAGTGCCTATGTACCACCTTTTATGCAATAGGGGATCAAGGTACACGTAGTTCACCTTTTAAAGATTTTAAAACACAAATGTGTTGGTTAATTTTATGAGATAAGACATCATCGTCATTGTCTGTCTGGAAAACATACTTACTACCCACAATCATGAGAAAGAAGAATTTGCATCATCTCAAAGTGGAGGATATGGATTGGATTTTAAAATCAACAATGCCTCACTCAACACCCAAGTGGAAAACATCTATCTTCACTACATATTGTAGAAGTATAGTTATTTGCATCACTATAAGGATTGACAAGAGTCTAATCTTTTGAGAAAGGTTTTAAAATAAAAAGCCAAAATGGAAAAATGGTTTGAAATGAGATTGATTGACTTTTAGTCTTCTTACAAAAAATGCCAAGTGTTATTAAGTTGATTGAAGTTTATTTATGAAAATATTTTAAAAATGCATGGACATAAGTCCAAGTTTGTTATGAAAATGGTTCAAGTTTCAAAACAAGAAGAGTTCTCGAAAGGAGGAGGGGGATTTTTGAAATTAAAGAAGTTGGGAGGAAAAGAAGGGACTATCCTAAAGCATAAGGTAAAAGCTAGGGATACGAGCCATCTAACCAACAAGAAGCTAATACTTGACATTATGAGTCAAGATAGAATTTTCATTCTTTGGATTGAAACCAAGTAAGCAAAGATACTAGACCTCTTAAGAGAACCAAACTTCAAATGTATTAAGTCTTCACAAAAATTGGGCAGAGTAACGGCTGTATACGGGTGAATTCCAGATTATAAACAAAGTATGTAATCACAATAACCTGCACACAAAACAAACAAACAATCCAATGTCTTGAGGTAAAGCTCAAGAACTCCAGACAAAATATCATTAAGGTCACAAGGTCTCCAACATAGGCCAAGGTTTCTAATCTTAAGTCCAAGAAGTCGAATACTCCATAATGCCAAGGATAGTAACCAAATAGTCCAAGTATCATTAAAGCATTTTATGGTTCATGTTGATTATTAGGTGTATTAAAAGAGAAAAGAAAAGCTCAAGTGAGCAAAATAAAAATGACATAAAGTAAATGCTCAAGTGAGCAAAGATGAAAATAGCATGAAACGTAAATGCAAAAATGAAATGGTACATAAAGTATAAAAAATAAAAGCATAAAGTAAAAACAATTTAATAACTAGCGGTTAGTTGGATGACCATCTTGAAACTTGCATTTGGAACTCATTATAGGATTGGTAGAACCAAAGCCTCCACACAACAAGTTGCATTTTCTTTTTGTCAAGTATATCATCCATTTGGAATCCTCAAAAGTACCATTTAATGATCAACGATGTTTAAGTGATTTGCGTTGTCCAAAAGTATTGTAGATCCATTAGAGGATTGGTAGAACCAAAGCCTCCACAAAATGAATCTCAAGGTTATTGGATCAAAGAGATCAAATTAACATACTTGGGATTGCAAACATAAGTTTGGGCCATAAATGATCATTTATTCGAATCGGGACAAAATTTAGCGCTATGTTAAGCAATTTTAAGTGGACTTATATAGAAGTCACACCTATTTTGAGATCGGTCAATAGCAATCTATGCACCATTTGTTTTGAGACATGATATAGAGATCATGCTCCAATAACACTTAGTGCAATAAGAAAGGGACAAGATGAAGAGGGATGGGAAAGAATATAAACCACATTTGAATTAAAATTTAATCAAACTATTATTAAAATCATTCATCCATTTTTGTGGAGTTAGACTCAACACCATGGATCCAATGATGTTAATAAAGTTCATGATTAAAAATTTAACCCAAGATCAACCAGAAAATAATCACAAAATAATATTGCATTTAATATATACATTAAAAAAGGTTTTTTTAAAATGTTTTAAAATAGAAATAAGAGAGAAAAATATTAACTATATTCAAACTAATCAAGAAATATTAAGTAAGACCATAGAAAAATCAGAAAAGGACTCAAATATTTTTATAAACTTTTTGGTATTTTTTTAAAGTCAAAAACTATTTTTAAAATTAAAATAAATGAGTAAAATAACCCAAAAATGATTAAAAAAATACCAAAGTCAGAAATAAAAAATAAATGAGGTCACCAATATTTGTCACAATATCATTGGATCATACCATATTTTTTTCAGAATTTAATAATGCATAAAAGTATTTTTAAACATTTAAAACAATTCAAATAAAGTGAAAATTTAAAAAAAAATATCAAAACACAAAATAATATTGTGAAAAAATAAAAATCTAAAAGAGAAAAATTAAACATATTTTTCATAATTTTTTCAAATTTTTTGGACTTAAAATGAATTTTCTATGATTTTTTGAAGTTTAAAGCAATTAAATATAAAAATCAGAAATAAAAAATTAAGTCAAAAATATGTGGACCATTGAATGAGAGTCAAAACGCGTTAATAATCAAATCCAAGTGATCTCGCGCGTTGTACATATCATGGTCATTAGTGATTAAAGCACTGAATCAAATGTAAAATAAGATTTTCAAAAAAAAAAAAAAAAAGTGGCAAGCCATGATTGGTTGGAAGATGACACGTTGGTCATCTTCAACCTCCAGCCAACGTGAATTGCAGATATCTCAAACTGTAAAATCAGAAGCTCAGACCTATGCCATTCGCTTCGTCTCTTCAAGACGAAGACAACTACACCTTCGTGACAAATTTATATAAATTGTAGCTCTAGCAATTTGGAAGGAAAGTTTTGAAAAGGGATTTAAACATTCATGGTCAAAATGTGTTTCCAGATAAAAGCAAGTGTTGCAACTAGAACCAGGGCAATGAGAGTTTCACAATGATATCAAAGTTTTAAAGAATTAATGGAGAAATCTACCTATTGAAGTTGAGTTGCAGAGCTCTGAAACTGGACTTCTATGGAGAAATATAGGTCACGATTCTTGAAGGTAATTGTATGGTTAGCTTCAGGGAAGATCAAGGAAGGTGAATTGATAGAAAGATTGGATTGAAAAAGGCTTGAACACTGATTTCGAAGTTGTAGAAAAATGTATGGAGCAAGTTTGGCAGGATGATTTTGGCTGTTCAAGCTTGAGGAAATGAATGAGGGATGACCCTCTATTTATAGGGAATCAAATGGAATGTTCAAGCGTGTGAAATGATGAAGTTTGGAGGGAAATCGTGTGAAGTTGCAAACAAGAAAAGCGTGACTTCTACTTTGATCAAAACTCATCCAAAACACACGTTTTACTATGCTAATCACTTCTGGAAGTTCACTAAACATGTTTAGAAGCAAAAACGCGCAGAAACCAAGTGTTTAGAAGCTAATTCAATGATTTCAAATTCCGACTTTTGAAGAAACTTCAGTTTCAAGTTACCAAGTTCAAATCAATGGCATTCTCAGCTCAAGGGGTCTTAGGGCATGATTCATGATTCTTTAGAAAGTTGAGGTTACAAGATTTGCAATTGGAAAAGAATGGAATCAAATGGATGTTTGAGCTGAAAGTTGCAATGAGTCAAAGTTGGGAAAAAGAGGTTGACTTTCCATACTTAGAAATATTTCAAGTTTTTCTTCAAAAGTGACCTATAATGTTTTGCATCTAAACATGGCATTCCTCTTGGAATTTTCTCTTGAGCAAAAAAGCTGGCATGAAATATACCTCTTGAATGACATTTTGAAACTTGAACCATTAAAAATCTCCAAAAATTGAGAGAGGTATGAATTGTTGAAGTTGGCAAAAAATCATGAAATGACCTATAATCTTTTGTATCCTTAGGGCATCTTTTTATCCATTTTATTACTTTGCACATAAAATAAGGAATAAATTTCACATCCTCAAGATCATTGTGGAAAAATAGTGGCCTCAAGATAATAAAAATTGACCAAGTTATGATCATTTGAAGTCACACATGGGAAATTGGGGGTTCATCTGAAGGACTTGTAGTCTTTCTTCAACATTAAGTTTCTTCCATATGAAAACTCATTGAAACTTTTGAAGTGATTTGTTAATAACCCTTTTAAGAGAAGGATGTTTATAGAATCACTCAAAAATACCAAAAGATGAGCAAGATATACTTCTTTGAAGTTAAAAACCCTAGCTCCTAGATCAAGAAAATGCTTTGAGGAACTTTGACAATTTTGAATAACCTTATTGTACCAAAACTTTTGCTTTATAAATAGCATTTGTTCAGGATGATAATGAGAACTCGTATCAACCAAAACCACTTCCATATCTTGATAATTGAGAGAAATATGAACTTGTGACCAATGGGAACAAGACCTTGTCCAACCATGACAACTTCTTCAATCAACCCCTTGTACTTTTGAATCAATTTTGATAACTTTGAAATGTAGTGAACCAAAATAAACCTTTCCATGCCATTTCTTCCAAAACAACTTCAATGGTGAGGTTTGGATTTCTTAAGCTTTATTGAATAGGGCATGGAAATAAACTCATGAACCCACTGATCAACTTGCTAAGCCACATTGCCTTTACCTACATTGTTAACAAGTAAGGAAAACCAACATTGCATTTTATTAATTATAAGGAAAGTCAAAACAAAACATGAATGATCATAAAAGAAAAACAAGTCAAGGTGCTTGGTGATTCCTCAAAGAGCAAAGCTAAAGATAGGGAGGAGAACCAAAAACCCTAATGTGATCTTGTTGTGATTGAATAAATGTGGTATGATGAAGGGATCTTAGGGGAAAATTTTTGGGTACAACAACTTCCCTTATTTAAGTTTCTTCTATCTGGAGATACGAAGGTTAAAAATCTTCGTGTTGACGCGATCGAAGATACTTAAATATAAAACAAACCCTATTTTTGGCCCTAAGATGCCATGCAATGCTTATGAGTATGAATGCATATGAACAATTTCAAAGGAACGCGAAACACCACTGGGTTTGTAACAAAGGAAATAAGGATCAAAAGAGAAACCCGGCCAGAAAAATGAATCACTGGTGAATCCAAAAAGACCCGACTCATAGAGGATGGTAAAAGACCAACAGATACACCAACTTTTACTGAAGGCGAAACTACCGACGTTCACTGAAGGTAGAAAGAGAAAAGAATAATAACACCGACGTTTACTGAAGGTCAGCTAACAAATTTCACTGAAGGTAGTAAGAGGATATATCATAGCATTGTCGTTCACTAACAGTGAACTACCAACATTCACTGAAGGTAGCAAAAAGATGACAATCACCAACTTTCACTGAAGGTTACCTACCAACTTTCACTGAAGGTAGTAAGAGAAGATATATCATAGCATCACTGTTCACTGACGATGAACTACCGACGTTCACTGAGGGTATCAAAAAGATAAAAATCACCAACTTTCACTGATGGTGATCTACCAACTTTCACTAAAGGTAGAGAGAAAAGAAATATCATAGCATCGCCGTTCACTGGCGATGAACTACCAACATTTACTGATGGTAGCTAAAAGATAACAATCACCAACTTTCACTGATGGTGATCTACCAACTTTCACTGAAGGTAGAGAAAAGAAATATCATAGCACTGTTGTTCACTAATGATGAACTACCAACGTTCACTGAGGGTAGCAAAACGATAACAATCACCAACTTTCATTGATGGTGATCTACCAACTTTCACTGAAGGTAGAGAGAAAAGAAATATCATAGCATCACCATTCACTGACGATGAACTACCAATGTTCACTGAGGGTAGAAAAAAGATAACAAGTTTTTCCCAAAATTCTGGTGTTTCACCTAGAAAGGGTCCCAAGTTCTTCTTTAACCAAGACATTCTGCCTAGAAAGGGTAATATATAAGCTGTCTCAAATAAAAAGATTACCACTTGTAAAGATTTCACAACGAACCGTCTCTGTGATATTGAAAAGACTTGCCCTTCATTGGAGTAATTTGACAATGAATTGAAAACTATCCACTCATAGGGAGTATAGCAAAAAAAAGTAACGTCGACTTTTACGGGAAAGTACAAGTTGCTCAAATAAAGAGACCTGCTACTTTCTATCATGGAGGATTATAAAAATGACTCTATGGGGAGAACATAATTATGATACGGTGGGAGAACTGACTTTAAGGTTTTGTGCTTGATCGCAAATGTTGCGGTTAGCAAGAGTCACCACCGACTTTTCTTTTATCCAAAAGGAAAGGTGAAAAAGTACAGGAAAGACCTTTGAGATTATTTCCTGAGTTCGGGGGGTAGGTTATGAAAAGGGAAGGTATTATCACCCTTTTCATCCATGGTTTTCCATGGGTTCTTAGTTACTTGCTAGATCACTCGCTTTTGTTTGAAATTATGCTTTGTGTGGCTTTTGAAAGTATTTTGTAAAGAGGCCATTGTTTAGGCAATCTTTGTAATGATTCTCGTTCGTAAGAATGTACACAAAGATGTTGATCTTTTGAAAATGTTTTCAAGTTTTGTAAGATGTTTTGAAAGTGTAAGTGTTTATTTTGAAAATAGCAAGGATGTTTATTTGAAATTGAGCAAGTAATTATGAGCATTCTACCTACTCAAATGTCTTTCTTGTTCATTTCATTTTCCTTTGACATTGTTGTCTTACCATTGATTTGGTAAACAACCCTATCTTTGGATGTAAACGGGACGGACGTGGGTCATCGTATAACCATGATTAGCAATGTTGTGAGGTATCTCAGCATTCTTTTGGGGGGACTAAGATCATTTGTAAGGCAACTTAGATAGCGTCATCGAGGGACTATGATCTTGTATTTGCTTGTTTTTGCTAAGATACCTCACATGTGTAATATGGACATTTTGTAAAGGCAACCAAGTGGAATTACCCTAGGGTTGTTTGTGTGCAAGTGTATTGTTTACATGCTTGATTTTGTCTTGAATTAGGGTTTTCTAAGTATTGGTTTTAGTCTTTCCATACAAACCTGAATTACTAGCATGTTATATAAAAGCGATAAATTGCGAAATTTAAAGTTACTACGCTATTACAACATTTGTTGGGAGGGGGTGTACAATTTGTAAATGGGGATTGCAAGAATTTAAACCTAATTAGTCTATTACAACCATATTGAATTGGTATGAATATACAAGGAATTAAATAAATACAAAGAATAAAAATGAATAAATGTACAAGGATGCAAAATGTAAAGAAAAGGAATTTTGTTTGGTTTTCATGAAAAAAAAAGATTTTTGTCTTAACCTAATTAAATAAAGAGAATAGTTAATTAAGTTTGAATTTATTAAGAAAAGATTTTAAATGAAAACCCTAATTCTATTAATCAAAAGAAAATAAGTTTAAGAAAATTAGTTTTTTTGGTATTTTTTATCTTGAAAATATTTATAGTATTATAAAATATTTTAGTCCTTTTTAAATTAAAATAATGTATTTTAAATGGTGTGAAAAAATAAATTAATAAAATAATATTAATTAAGTTTATAAGATTTACTTAATAAAATAAATAAAGTATAATAAATAAAAATATTTTTTGTGGAAAAATAGAATAAAATAAGTCAAAATATAAATATATCATTTTTTGTATTTTATGATTTTTTAGTATTTAGATAATATATTTAAGAAAAGAAAAAAAATGAAAAAATAAAATAATTTGGGCCAAGGTGTGCCAAGAGTCAATGTGGAGGTCAGCTAGCAATCACAAAAAAATAAGCCAGGCCCAAAGGGCCCAGCGCCTGCCAAACAAAAAAAAGTCAGAATTGTAAAAATATGAAAAAAGAAAAGAAAAAGGTACCACTGGGGCTCGAACCCAGGTCCCATAGGTTACAGGCGCGCGCTTCTACCACTGGGGTGGCTATATATCCGTTAATACAAATGAAATAATAAATATGTAAGGCAAAACTTGTTCTGAAGAGTTCATCTTCAACCTCCAGCTAGACCAACTGTAACTTGCTCATTTCTCATCAAAAATGAAAACTTTAAACATGAAACTTGTAGCAAATTTTCTCACGATTCTAGAAATGTAAAGTATTAAAACTATAGATCAAAGATAAGCAAGAATTTTAATGGCACTAATCTGAACCCTAAAAATTTCAGTTTCAAAATTCTCTAAGCTCAAGCAAAATTAATGGAAACTATGGACATGGTTAGCTTCAGGGCAATGATATCTACATGTTTTATTCACAAATAAACTATTGATGATGCCTGTATGAAGAGTTCCAAGTTGAGAAAACTTACCTCAAAACTGGAAATCGTGTTTGGAGTTTGAGATTGTTTTAAGTGATGGTGATGATCAAGTTAGCTTCCTTGAGGTCCTAGGAAGCTAATGCAATTGTTTACTTGAGTTGAGAGTGGATGAAATGACTTGGAGAAGTCATGTGCAATGCACTGTTTTTGGTTATGGAAGATACGGTAAATGATGTTACAGAAATGAAACAGGTACAGGGATAAGTTACACTTGATGTAAGGAAGCTTTAGAAACTAAAATTCCAATAAACACACAAGGGAAATGTGAGTCTGATGTTCAAGGTCAGAAACTATGTAACAATGGAGTTTTTGGGCAATTTTTGATTTGAGAGAGTTTTGGTATATTTCAGGGTGCTCAAGCTCGTGTTCTAACTCACAAATAGTGACTCTATTTATAAGCAACAAGTTTGGAATGCTCTAGTTCACCAGAATTCAAATTTACATGTTTATGCATTACATGTGATTTTTTGAGAAATTCAAGTTTCCATGCCTTGTACTTGGTTCATAGAGTTGTTAACCACTTTAAGCACAATTCTTCTGACTTTGTGGATGGATTGTAATCAAGAAAAACAAGTTGGGAGCTCAAGAAGTTGACTTTGTGCATAAAGCTTGCTTTACAAGAATGGATATGATACTTTCTCCCTAAAATGGCAAATTGATTTGGACAAAGCTTAAAACACTTGGATAAGGGCATAATCAGTTGTGTAAACCATTAATTATGGAGTGAAAAACAAGTGTTAGGCCTGAAAAGTGAGGATTATGCAGCATGGCTATGGATTTGGTTCATGTGTTCATCCAAAATGACTTGTAATTCAAGTGACAAAACCCTAACTTCATTTCTTCAATTCTCCCTGCTCAAGAATGATCTCAAGGAGTTCTTGGACATTTTGGAAAGCTTGAAATGTTCTCTACAACCCATATTTGAATTGCTTTTAAATATTCCCCTTGGAACTATATGAAAAAGTGCCATGAAATTAGGTCAAAATCCTGACCAAATTTGGGCAAAATTTCACTAAGTGTTTAGTTTCATGACCCTATGTTCATAAAATTATAAATTGAGATCCAAGCATTTTTGGAAGAAGTTGTGTGAAGAAAAGTTATGGATTTCATGGAGATCTACAACTTTCATGTTGGGAGTTTCTCTTGAATCATCTTGCATCATGGTGAAAATTTTGCTCAAAGTTATGAAATAAGGCATATGTTCACGACACAGGACGGGAAGAAGGCATATGTTCCAAAGCCTGGAGGCCACGTAGGTTTTGGAGGCAATCAGAGGGGAAATATCATTGGCTCTGGAACAATAGGTAATGGAAATATTCCCTCTATAAGTAATGTTTTATTAGTAGATGGATTAATGCATAATCTGTTATCCATAAGTCAATTAAGTGATAACAGTTATGATATAATCTTTAATCAAAATTCATGTAAAGCTGTTAGTCAGAAAGATGGGACTATCCTATTTAATGGAAAGAGGAGAAACAACATTTATAAAATCAAACTTTCTGAACTGAAAAGTTAGAATGTAAAGTGTCTTCTTTCTATTAACAACGAGCAATGGATCTGACACAGAAGATTGGGACATGTTAGTATGAGAAGAATATCTCAGATTAACAAACTCAATCTGGTCAGAGGACTTCCTAACCTGAAGTTCAATTCAGATGCTCTGTGTGAAGCATGTCAAAAAGGCAAGTTTGCAAAACCTGCTTTCAAATCTAAAAACGTTGTTTCAACCTCTAAGCCATTAGAACTTCTGCACATTGACTTATTTGGACCAGTTAAAACTGCTTCAGTCAGTGGCAAGAAGTATGGGTTAGTAATCGTAGATGACTATAGCAGATGGACATGGGTAAAGTTCTTAAGACACAAGGACGAGTCACACTCTGTGTTTGTTACCTTCTGCAACCAAGTTCGGAATGAAAAGGATCTTAGAATCGTCAAAGTCAGAAGTGATCATGGTGGAGAGTTTGAAAACAAAGATTTTGAATCATTTTTTAATGACAAAGGCATTCTGCATGATTTCTCTTGTCCTAGAACTCCCCAGCAAAATGGAGTTGTAGAACGAAAGAACAGAACATTGCAAGAAATGGCCAGAACCATGATCAACGAGACTAATATTGCTAAGATGTTCTGGGCAGGGGCAATAAACACAACGTGTTACATTCAGAATAGAATCTCCATAAGACTTATTCTGGAAAAGACTCCATATGAATCGTGGAAGAACAGAAAGCCCAACATTTCATATTTTCATCCATTTGGATGTACTTGCTTTATTTTAAATACTAAAAATTATTTGAACAAGTTTGAC
Source organism: Vicia faba (assembly GCA_948472305.1). Classification (NCBI taxonomy): domain Eukaryota; kingdom Viridiplantae; phylum Streptophyta; class Magnoliopsida; order Fabales; family Fabaceae; genus Vicia; species Vicia faba. The sequence continues at coordinate 794,056,746 of OX451740.1, read as the reverse complement.
TCTAAAGCACAAAAGTGTATTATGTTAGGATACTCTGAACGCTCAAGAGGGTACAGAGTATACAATACAGAAACACAGATTGTGGAGGAATCAATCAGTGTTCGTTTTGATGATAAGCTTGACTCTCAAAAGTCAAAGCAGAATGAAGTATTTGCAGGTATGGAAATTGAATTCACAGGTACTAAAGACAAGTCATCAGAAGATCTTAACAGAGACACTCCCTCAACATCAGAAAGAAGCACTGCAAGAAATACAGCACCTTCTGTTGATCAACTTCAGAAAAGACCATCCAGAAGCAGCATGGATCACCCAGAAGAAACAATCTTAGGAAGAAAGGAAGATCCAATCAGAATAAGATCTAGCTTCAGAAACTCTGAAGAATCCCTCATGGGACTTGTTTCTCTAATTGAACCATCAACAGTTGATGAAGCACTTCTGGACAATGATTGGATTCTAGCAATGCAAGAGGATCTGAATCAATTCACAAGAAATGACGTATGGGATCTAGTTCCTAAACCAAAAGGATTCAACGTCATTGGAACTAAATGGGTGTTCAGAAACAAACTGAACGAACAAGGTGAAGTCATCAGAAACAAAGCACGATTGGTAGCACAAGGTTATAGTCAGCAAGAGGGGATAGACTATACAGAAACCTTTGCTCCAGTCGCCGGGTTAGAATCTATCAGACTCTTAATTTCTTTTGTTGTTAATAAAGGCATCACTCTGTATCAGATGGATGCTAAGAGTGCATTCTTAAATGGCTATATAGAAGAAGAGGTATATGTGCACCAACCCCTGTTTTTGAAAGTTCCAAAAATCCAGAATATGTTTTCAAACTAAAGAAGTCACTGTATGGTCTGAAACAAGCTCCCAGAGCTTGGTATGAAAGACTAAGTAACTTCCTGTTAGAAAAGGAATTCACCAGAGGGAAAGTGGACACAACTTTATTCTGTAAGACAGTTAAGAATGACATTTTAGTATGTCAGATTTATGTTGATGATATCATATTTGGATCTACTAAACCTTCTCTGGGAAGAGAGTTTGCTAAGTGTATGCAGGCGGAATTTGAGATGAGCCTAATGGGGGAACTGAAATTCTTTCTGGGAATTCAGATCAATCAAACCCCAGAAGGAACTTACATTCATTAAAGAAAATATGTCAGAGAACTTCTGAAGAAATTTGATCTCTCAGAATGTAAGCCATCAAAGATTCCAATGCATCCCACGTGCATTCTGGAAAGAGAAGAGGTAAGTAAAAAGGTAGAACATAGGGTCTACAGAGGTATGATTGGTTCTCTTCTTTATCTGACAGCTTCAAGGCCTGATATTTTATTCAGTGTATGCATTTGTGCAAGATTCCAATCAGATCCTAGAGAATCTCACTTAACAGCAGTTAAGCGAATTTTCAAGTATCTGAAAGGTACTACTAATCTGGGTTTGTTTTATAGAAAATCAAGTGATTACAGCTTAGTAGGATACTGTGATGCTGATTTTGCTGGAGACAGAGTAGAACATAAAAGTACTTCTGGAAGCTGCCAATTTCTGGGAGAAAATCTGAATTCATGGTCCAACAAAAGACAATCCACAATTGCTCTATCAACAGCAGAAGTCGAATACATAGCAGCAGCTGGATGCAGCACACAAATGCTCTGGATGAAAAGTCAACTTGAGGACTTCCAGATATTTGAGAGTAACATTCCTATCCTCTGTGGCAATACTTCTGCTATTTGCTTAAGTAAAAATCCAATTTTACATTCTAGGGCTAAGCATATAGAAATAAAACATCATTTTATTAGGGACTATATTCAGAAAGGTATTTTAAATTTAAAATTTATTGACACAGACCATCAATGGGCTGATATTTTTACAAAACCACTTTCTGAAGATAGGTTCAACTTCATTATGAAACATCTCAGCATGAAGCTCTTCCCAGAATAAAATTGTTTTAATTTTATATATTAACCTTCAGAAATTTGTTTATTTTCTGTGAACTACTGATCAATCTTCCTTCAGAACTTTAGAAGTTCATATTGTATCAGAATCTATCCAAGAAGATCTGAGCACTTCATTTCTAGGATGGAAATGTGTTGTTCACTAAAGCAAACAAGTGTCATCCAGTCATCAGCTGTTTTCTGAGGCTGAACACGCGTTCACGCTTCTGAAAAGGCAAAGCGCTGATTGGATGCATTGAGACACATGTCATGGGTAACCGTTCCAAATATCTTTCTGAATCCCATAAAATCAGCTATCGTTAAATGCTAATAATCATTATTAATTTCTATCTCTTAAACGTTTATGTTTTCAAAACCTTTTTTAGAAAATCTATTTAAACACTTCACACCATTCACACACTTTTACCGTCACTTTCGTTTTCTCTCAATATTTCTAATTTCCATGTTCTTATTTTCTCAAGAAAACCTTTCAATCTTTTTCACAAAAAAACCTCGTGTGAACATGGCTTCTTCCAGCATTCCTTCTTCAGGTTCCCAGAAAACTGTTTCTTCTGAACAATATGAAGTACCATTCAGAACGCTTCTAACTCCAGTCAAGAATCATGAAGTTCTATCAGAAATAATAGTGGATTTCAACAGTCTCAAGGAAAATGGTTTTGATTTATCTGAAGATATTAAAGCTCAAGGTTGGGAAAAGTACTTTGACAGGCTGGTGGGTCCAACATTTCCTATTCTGGTAAATGAATTTTGGATTCACGCTTTTTCTTCAAATCACCAAGTTACATTCTACATCATGGGGAAGAAGATTGTGATTACTGAAGACCTGATTGCAAGACTGATAGGGTACAATGGTGGTGGTATTCACTGCATAGATATGGCAGAAAGGTGTGCAAATGTTGCCGTAATAGAAAGGGAAATTTTCACGCTGGGGCTTCCCTCCAGCAAGATTAGAGATTTGAAGGACAAGCACAGAATTTGGGCCAAGATCATTCTGGGTTGTTTCAACCACAGGAAGCCTACCAGCTCTCCTGATTACATAAACATTGATCAGAAGTTTCTGATCTATTTTATCTCTCAGAAGGTCAAGATTAATCTAGCTCATCTTCTGTTCAACCATCTCAGAATAAGTGTCAAGGAAACAAGAGAAGATGAACGTACGAAAAGGGATTGGATACCCTTGGGAAGACTGATATCAGATATTCTGACTGAGAATAGGCTGATTGATCATTTGACAGAGGCACAAGAAATCAGCACTCTGGAACCGTCTGTTGGCAAGCAGTTGAATGCCAAAAATGTGAAGAAAATGAAGTTGATAGAGAACATTAAGAAGGAGCCCAGCGTCACTCCTTTTGCTGAAATCTCCAGCAGAAGAGTCCCACTGGACGACTTCCCTCTATTCTCAGATATTGACTCCAAGCCTGAAATCATTCTGAGATATTTGGATGCTTGTAAAGCTGATGGTACAACACCAAATCTAAATATTCAAGATCTTCAGCAGAAGGCGCCAGAGGTTGTTCTGAAGAAGACAAAGAAAAGAAAAGCTGCTACAGAAGGACCATATCAACAGACTCCTAAGAAGAGAGGTAATCCTTCTTCTGTTACTGTTTTAGATTCAATTGTTGTTTCCACATCTATTCCAATTCCAACTCCATCTGAAAACCCAACACCTCAAACTTTCGATGATTTTGACTTAGACTTTGACCCTTCTGTATCATTAACCCTCAGAAGATCCCGCTCCCAACCACAAAATCCAAATACTGAAGCCATGCCAGAACAAGAACTTGAAAAAGTTCTTTCTGATATAGACCAACACACTTCCGTTCCCGAACTAGAAAATCCAAATCCAAACACAGAAATTCCCATCTCACCATAATCTGATATTCCTCTCTCACCAATACCAGAAACTCCACTCTCTCCAGAACCAGAAATCCCACAACCTTTATCTCCTCAACCAGAAATTAATACACCCTCTCCTCAACATGAACAATCTCCACAACCTGAGACTCAAACCTCTGAGGCTCAACCCTATGAATCCCCTGAACCACAACCTTTGGCCATTCAATTGCCCTGTGGTACCACTGTGAACATGTCTCAACTTCCCTCTTCACCAGAAATAACTCCACCAAATTCCCCATCAAGTCCAATGGTAATTCCTGACTCTCCCACTCCCTCACCAAAAGCCAAGTCAGAAGACCACAGCAAAATTGTCATTGATTTAACAGTCTTTGAACGTCTTGCTGCCATCAACCAGAAAACAGCCATCCCTAAACCGAAACATCCAGATGTTGGTTCCAGCATATTGATCTTTGAAACAGATATACATAAGTGGATCACTTCTTTGAAACAAGCAAGTCTGGAACTGGTTGATTCTGCTGTATCAGACCTCCTCTGGACAAAATTCAGAAGATGGGTATGCACTGAAACCTTTAAGTTGCAAGACCAGAGCTATGGACAGGCTCAACAGAACTTAAGCAATCTGCTAAAAGAGATTGAAGGTCCAGTTCTGAGCAAGCTGCTTAAGGAAGAAGTTCTCCCACTGGATATTGCTCCTTGGTCTGAACAACGCCCATCATCCAAAGTTTAACCTGCTGAAGAACAGATGATCCCATCAGAAGAACAGGTTCAAGAAGAAGATATTGAAGAAAGCTCTGGGAAGCATCCTGTGTCTGAAGATCCTCAAGCCTCCTCTCTTGACAGGCAGACTCTGGAGGACTTGAAAAGATATGACATGCTGATGAATGAGAGAATGGATAAGCAGGATGCCAAGATTGATGCTATAGCAAACATGGTATCTCAGCAACAGGAAACCATCACTCAAATTAAGAGCATGTTGGAAGCTCTGTTCACACGACTTCCACCCTCTTAGAATTTTTCTTGTGTTTTCCTTGTTTTCTTTACATGTTTGTCTGTAATATTTTTCCATTATTCTGAACTACTCATTGCTTCTGTTTTTAATATAATCGCTTTTTTAGCTCTGATCATTTTAACTCTGATTATTTGTGCTTTTTGATAACTGACAAAAAGGGGGAGAAATAATGATATTTTTCAATAACGGATTACTGAGACATAAGTCTCAAACATTCTAACATTCTGATATATTTGAATTTCTTTCTTCTGAAAAGCTTACAGGTACAAGAGTCTGATGAATCTGATGAACTCTGATAAAATAAAGTTCTGATGCTCAAGTTCTCATGGAATTAAAGGGAAGTAATCAACTCAGGGGGAGTTTTTCTCTTCGTTGCTCTGATACTTTTATTCCTTATCTTTAATCTCTGATACCGTTTATTATTTATTTGTTTATCTCTGATACATTTTTATTCTTGATTTTAATTGGAAAAAATCCGGTTTTTGTCATCATCAAAAAGGGGGAGATTGTTAGAACATAGTTTGATTCTACAACCCTCAGTTAGAGTTTTGATGATAACAAAATACAAGATTAAATATATTGTAAGATTTATATAAGACATATATGCTACTTAAAATTTATGTTGTGTATTTACAGAAACTCTGATGGAATCAGCATCAGAAGATCAATATCAACATCAGCATCAGAAGATATGTCAGCATCATAAGATCAAATAACATGTGCTATATGCTGAAGCCTGATGAACAAAATCTACGCATAACATACTCTGACTCTGATCAAGATCATAACCAAGTCATCAGCACTCAGAAGTGTCAGCATAAAGGAAAGAACACTCTGATTAGCATAAGCAGAGAAGACTCTGAAGTGTCAATGTTACTAAGCATTCAAGACAGATTAATTACCAACAGCTTCATTTCAAGACATGATCTTCTCAAAAAGGAAAGAACGTTAATAGCATTGAAATGGATTTATGGACAACCAACGTATCTCTTCCGTGGCTATTTAAACAAGTCTGTGAGAAAAGAAATGGCTAATACTCTACACGCACATACGTCTAAGCTAATCATCTTCATGTTCTCACTCATTCAATTTGCTAAAGCTCTCAACCACGCTTACTCTATAGCTCTAGTAATCCAGTTTTTATTCCAAGCTTAATATTGTGTATTATCACAATTGTGATATATAGTTTTGTTAGAAAACATTAACATGCAATTTGTTCATTTATCTGTAAGAGAATTTCCTTGAGATAAACCGGTCTGTGGTTAGACTCAAGAAGGCTTTAACAGTTATTAAAGTAGTTGTTGTATTCAGTTGAATATAGTGGATTAAGACCTCGTTGGAGAGAGGAGAAATCACCTTGACGGGTGGACTGGAGTAGTTTGAGATCAAACGAACCAGGATAAAAATAACGTGTTGTCTGCATTTGATTTTAAGTTTTACAATTCAACCCCCCTTCTTGTGTTTTTCACTTCTTCACTTACATGCACACACACACACACACACACACACACACACACACACACACACACACACACACACACACACACACACACACACTTGTAGGTCCTCATCCACTCTGGATCTCATTGCCAATGCCTCTACTATTGCCGACTATGATTTCAAATGTCCAATTAACCAAGCCGAAGATGAAGGCAAATAAGATTGTGAAATACCGGGAGAACTAGCCAGACTTCTATTACAAGAGGAAAAAGCTATTCAACCGCTCAAAGAGTCAATTGAAGTCATCAATCTGGGTACCGAGACAGACAAGAAAGAGGTTAAGATCGATGCTAACCTGGAAAGCAGTGTCAAAAGAAGATTGGTTCAGATGTTGCATGACTATGTGTAAGTGTTTTCTTGGTCGTACGAAGATATGCCAGGGTTGGATACCAATATTGTAGTTCATTGTCTGTTGGCAAAGGAAGATTTTACTCTTGTCAAACAAAAAGTTCTTCACATGAGGCCTGGCATGTCTGAAAAGATAAAAGCTGAAGTGATGAAACAATTTGACGCAGGGTTCCTAGCTTTTATATCTTATCCCCAATGGGTTGCAAATGTGGTGTCAGTTCCGAAGAAAGATGGAAAAGTTCATATGTGCGTAGATTATAGGGATCTGAATAGGGAAAGCCCCAAGGATGACTTCCCTCTAACTCATACTAATGTCTTGGTCGATAACACTGCTCAACATAAAGTCTTCTCTTTCATGGATGGTTTCTCCGACTATAATCAAATTAGGATGGCTCCTAAAGACATGGAGAAGACCACTTTCGTTACGCAATGGGGCTCCTTTTGCTACAAGGTCATGCCGTTCGGGTTGAAGAATGCAGGGGCAACATATCAGAGGGATATTGTAGCTTTTTTTATGATATAATCAATCATGAGATATAGGTATATGTGGATGATATGATTACAAGATCACAGACTGAAGAGGAACATCTCGATCGCCTGTACAAGTTATTCAAGAGGTTGAAAAAGTACAAGTTGAGGTTGAACCCTAACAAGTGCACATTTGGAGTACGATCTGGAAAGCTTCTAGGTTTTGTTGTCAGTGGTAAAGGCATCGAAGTCGATCCTGCCAAGGTGAAGGCCATCCAAGAAATGCCAGTTCCCCACTCTGAAAAGGAAGTTAGAGGATTCTTGTGTCGTCTTAACTACTTCTCCCGCTTCATATCTCACTTAACTGCTACTTGTGAGCCGGTCTTCAAACTCTTGAAGAAAGATCAAGTAGTCAGATGGAATGATGAATGTCATGCTGCCTTCGATAAAATCAAAGAGTATCTGCAAGAACCTTCTATTCTCATGCCTCCATTTGAAGGAAGACCCTTGATCATGTACTTTACAGTGCTAGAGAATTCTATGGGGTGTGTTTTGGGCCAAAATGACGAGTCTGGCCGAAAAGAGCATGCTATTTATTACCTGAGCAAAAAGTTTACCGACTGTGAAACCAGATATTCGCTGCTTGAGAAAACTTGCTGCGCTCTAGCATGGGATGCTCGCCGGCTAAGATAGTATATGTTGACTCATACCACTATGTTGATTTCTAAGATGGACCCGATCAAGTACATCTTCGAGAAACCTGCTCTTTCCGGGAAGATAGCTAGATGGAAAATGATCTTGACTGAGTATGACATTCAATACACAACACAAAAGGCCATCAAAGGAAGTGTATTAGCAGATCATTTGGCCGATCAAGCTGTTGATGACTACCAGTCTATGAACTTTTTCTTCCCAGATGAGAACATCATGCTAGTGACCGACTGCGCGAAACCTGGACCGTATGACGAACCTGAACAAGGATCCCAATGGACTATGGTCTTCGATGGGGCTTCCAACGCTTTGGGGTAATGGAATTGGTGCTATGATCATATCCCCTGAAGGTTGCCACACTCCCTTCACTTCCAGACTATGCTTCGATTGTACGAACAATATGGCTGAGTACGAGGTATGCATTTTGGGCCTGAAGGCTGCCATTGATTTGAGGATCAAGCATTTGAATGTGTTTGGGGATTCCGCTCTAGTGATTAGCCAAATAAAAGGAGATTGGGACACTAAGCACCCTAATCTCATCCCTTACAAGGAACTTATGCTATCTCTGATTCCTTACTTCGAAGAGATCACCTTTGAACACATCCGTAGGGAAGAAAATCAGTTAGCCGATGCTTTGGCCATAATGTCTTCTAGGTTCAAGGCCAGATGGGACAATGAAGCTCATATGATTACCATTGAGAGATTCAACGAACCTTCACACTGCTATGAGCTTGAGACTGACGCTGAGAAGCCATGGTACCATGAGGTGAAGAGATACCTTGAAGCACCAGAATACCCTGAAGGAGCGTCCATCAATGACAGAAAGTTCTTACGAAGATTTTCAGCCAAGTTCTTCTTAAGTAACAAAATTTTGTAGAAGCGCAACCATGACTCTTCTCTACTCTGGTGTGTGGACAAGAAGGAGGCGGAGGAAATTATGGAAGACATGCACAATGGTCTCTTTGGAACTCACTCAAGCGGACATACTATGGAAAAGAAAATCTTGAGAGTCGGTTACTATTGGTCAATGATGGAGACTGATTGCTATCAACATTCAAGGACTTGCCACAAATGCCAAATCTATGCTGACAAGGTCCATGGTCCTCCTATTCCTCTGAACGTCGTGACCGCTCTGTGGCCATTTGCAATGTGGGGCATTGACATGAATGGAGAGATCAAGCCCACTGCTTCTAATGGACATCGCTTCATTCTTGTCGCGATCGATTATTTCACCAAATAGGTTGAAGCCGTTTCATTTTCCTCAGTCACAAAGAACGTGGTAGCCAGATTCATCAAACATAACCTCATCTTCCGCTATGGTATCCCCGAAAGGATCATCATCGACAATGGGACTAACCTCAACAATGCTATGATAACTGAACTTTGCACTCAGTTCAAAATCAAGAATCACAATTCTTCTCCTTATAGACCTAAAATGAATGGCACAATGGAAGAGGCCAACAAAAACATTAAGAAGATTATGCAGAAGATGGTAGTGACCTACAAGGACTAGCATGAGATGTTACCATTTGCTCTTCATGGCTACAGTACTTCAGCTAGAACATCAACTAGGGAAACTCCCTTTTCTTTAGTCTATGGCATGGAAGTTGTTTTGCCAGTGGAAGTTCAGATTCCCTCACTAAGGATTATGAATGAGGCAGGCCTAGGCGAAGATGAGTGAATTCAGACGATATTGGATCAGCTGAACTTGATCGATGAAAAATGACTGGCTGCTGTTTGTCATGGTCAGATGTACCAAAAACGCATAATCAAGGCTTTCAACAAAAAGATCAAGCCTCGAGTATATCAAGCTGGTGACTTGGTGATAAAGCACATCATTTTGCCACAAGGAGACCCCAAGGGCAAATGGACTCCCATCTACGAATGGCCATTTGTTGTTAAGAGAGTTTTCCCTGGCGATGCCATGATGTTGACTACCATGGATGGTAAAGACTTCCCACATCCTGTGAACGCGGACATAGTTAAAAAATATTATGCATAAAGGACCCGCTAGGTTGACACACCTAGGAAAAAATAAGGGCATCCCGGCAAACCAAAAGGTTTGGGAAAAAATTAGGGATATATGCAAAAGATTGTACACCCGACAAGTTGAAAACCCGAAAGGGAAACTTGGGCAAAAATAGGTATCCTGGTGGGCTGAAAACCCGAAAGGGTGGTCCAGGAAAAAGTTAAGGATTAAAAGCGTATGACTATGTTCCGTGGAATCACCATCGTCGACTTCATTACCAAGGTCTAAGTTCAAACGGTCCAAGATCAATCCAATCAACTTTTATCAACGGCAAGGGTAATTCGAAGACATTCGGGAAATAGTAGAGTTGGAATGCAATGTGATAATTTCCACATGGCTATTTGTTTTTGTTTTCAATTTTTGTTTTCCTTTCGTGGATTTCCTCTTACTAGGATCTCCGTCTCTGTGTACAAAAATGCCTACTCGTGGGCAAAATATCAATACAAATATATTTTAAAGTGCAAACTTTCTATTTTTGTTTTGAATGCAAAAATGTCCAATGACTAAAATTGAACGAACATATGCATGTGAACATGATTAAAACTATTTGGCACATGTGTCCTGCTAAGCAGCAGCAAACATCTCTTTAATGTATATGGAATATCCCCACAAAGTTATTTCGTTAACATTATCCCCACAAGGACGGTTAGAATAAGCCAATCCTCAATAGAGTTGCCCACAAAATCTCTTTGCATAGGTTGATCCCCAACCAAAGTCTCAATCTCTTGACAACTCTCTATCCAGCTAATTTGGGTCCTAAAAGGAGAAGCCTTATGGATCTCTTCCTAAAAGAACTCACCTCGTCAGTAGTTTATCAAGTATTCCCCAACAAGGTTTATTTCCCCAACAAATAACGAACAACAAAATTCCCCGGCATAGTCTATCCTCTCCAACTTGAGTTTTCCTTTCAGATATTACAAATCAGAGGGCCACAACCCCTAATCCCCCAATGATGTCGCCAACAAAGTCATTTCAATCTTCAAAAGTTGATGTGAAGCATGGAATTCGACCAAATAACAATTTTAACTTCAGTAAGTTCTTGTTGTGAAGCCTGGATCCGACCAGATAACAGTCAACTTCATTCATTCAAATACTATGAAGCCTGGGCCCGACCAGATATTAGTACAAATTTCAGTAACTTTGAAGCCTGGACCCGACCAAATAATAGTTAACTCCTCAAGATACTATGAAACTTGGACCCGACCAGATAATAGTTTAACTTTTCGAAATATTGGTAAAGCCTGGACCCGAACGAATAATAGTTCAACTCTCAAGTAATTGTGAATCCTGGACCCAGCCAGATAATAGTGTAACTTCTCCAATTACTTTGAAGTCTGGACCCGACCAGATAATAGTTTAACTCTTTGAGATATTTAAGAACCTGGACTCAACCATACCAGTGTTTAGCTTCTTTTCCCCAGTAGAGTTTGCCTCTACCCCAACAAGTTACTGTGAAGTCTGGATCCAATCAGGTATCAGTTTTCAACTTCATCTTTTCAAACAAGTTATTGTGAATTCTGGATCCGACCAGATAGCAATTCCCTTCAGAAGTTTGTTGTGAAACCTGGAATCCGACTAGATAACAACTAAGTTCCAAGCAAGTTACTATAAAGCCTGAACCCGACCAGATATCAGTTCAACCATATCTCTTCAGAAAAGTTTATTGTGAAGCCTGGACCCGACCAAATAGAAATTAACTTCATCCACCTCAAAATCTGTGAAGCCTGGATCCAACCAGATATCAGTTCAACTTCGTCTATTCAAGCAAGTTACTGTGAAGCCTAGAGTCTAACTAGATAACAAATAGCTACGATCCACAGCGAGACACTATGAAGCCTGGACCCGACCAGATAATAGTATAAATTTCCAAAAACTATGAAGCCTGGACCCGACCAGATAGTATTTACCACTTCAAGAAATCTGTGAAGCCTAGATCCGACCAGATAACAGTTCAATTTCAAGAAATCTTCTGCGAATCCTGGAATCTGACCAGATAACAGTTAATTTATTCTTCCCCAGTAAGTTACCGTGAAGCCTGGATTCGACCAGATAACAGTTGAATTCCGCATCTTTAGCAAATTGTTGTGAAGCCTGGACCCGACCAAATAACAACTAACATTCAAGAGATTATCCCCAGCGGAAGCATTCTGTCAACAAAATTTAAAGATATGTATATTCTTCATCCCCAACAGCAATCCGGGATTCAGTTTCCTAGAAATCCTCAGTAGTAGTCAGGGATTTATTTTCCCTTACAAATATGCATCCCACATTCATACATCATAGCATATACATACAAAACACATTTAGCACAATATCATTCATCTTGAGAACGTCATGCATACATCTGCATTTAACTAACCCTTTTTTCCCACAGGTAAAACATCAAGTTTTTAATATAAATCGACCAAAGATTTGTGTTGATACTTCTTCCAGTATTTACCATCATTCCTCCAAATGGCATCTATTAGCCCATTCCCAATACATCTTCGAGTGCAAGTTTCTGGGCACTCTAGTGTTCAATCATCTTCCACCTTCAAGTCACGAATGGCAGATCCGCCAATCTAACTTATCAGGTTTAAGAATATTGAACAAGGGCAGCTGTTGTACCCCTAAATTTTCCCTCTCATTTCTCAAGAAATCTCTCATAAGATCTCCTTTGGTTCAAGAATACACAAGGTTTGACCAGCTCAAGACACTTCCTCAACACTGACAATTGAAAATTAGGGTTAGAGTTTGTACAAGGATAATTGAACTTTCTAAGCCTTAATTGACTTTCATGAATCATTTTGGACCCTCAAGATTGCTCATTTCAATTTTCAAGTCCTGGATCACATTTTTGCTCAATCAATTGGTCAATTGACCTAAAATCAGTTGTATTGGGGGAAAAGTCAACTGTGGTCAATTTACAGTCAAACTTCATAATTTTTTATCCATATCAACACCATGAACTCATATATGTCAATTGATCAAGTTTGGATCACAATTCCTCAATAAATTTGATCAGGTCATCAAAAGGGCAAAATGGTCAAAATTAGGGTTTTAACTAAGAAGGTGCAATTTTTGACTTTTGACCTAACCAATGACTTATTGGTTTAAGACGTGATCTCATGGATTCAAATACATAATTTTTACCTAATGGCATGGCTCAAAACATTTCTCAAGATCAATTGATTGATAGTTGAATTTCAGTCAACTGATGAAAAGTCAATTATACACTGAAAAGTCAAACTTTGACTTTTTGACCAAAATCAAGTTTCAAAGATTACAAATCATCAAGACATGTCAAAATATGAAACTTGTTCATTAATAAATTGAAAAGTTAAAATTATCTTTGAAAAGTCAAAATTCTAAGACTTAGAATTTTTTCTAAGTGTTAGAAAGTTCATATTTTTCCATAACTTTGTGCCAAATTTCCACCATGATGCAAGATGATTCAAGGGAAACTTCCAACATGAAAGTTTTAGATATCAATGAGATATAAAACATTGTAGGGGAGAAATTTTTATATAAATTCTTGGATCTCAAGTTATTAATTTGTGAAGACATGCTCATGAACTTAAAACACTTAGTGAAATTTTGCCCTAGTTAGGCAGATTTTTGGTACCAACTTCATGGCAACATTTCACCTAGTTCCAAGATGAATCTTCAAAAATGTCCAACATTAAGGTTGTATATTATTTTACAAGCTTTCCAAAATGTTCAAGAACTCATTGATATCATACTTGAGCTAAGAGAATCGAAGGAAAGAAGTTAGGGTTTCAAACTTGAATTACAAGTCAATTTTGTGATGAACACTTGATCCAATCTTCAAGCATGCTGTATAAATCCCACTTTGCAGGCTTCTAAATTGCCTTTCACTCCATAATTAAATTCTTACACAACTGTTATAGCTTTTATCCAAGCATTTGAGGTATTGTCCAAATGGTTATTCCATTCATGGCACAAAGGTAACACTTCCATTTTGGAAAAGAAAGCTTTATTGTAAAAGTCAATGCATAGAGCTCCCAAATTGTTTCATATGAGTACAAGAAATGTCAAAAATAAAAGCAACATGTCTAGATCCTCCCATAAACTCAGACCATGCTTGTACTATGCCTTGAAACCATGTTTTCCACTTTTCTTCAAAATCAAGTAACATAGTTATAACTCTATATCTCACACATCTGTCAACTTCAAGTCCTCTAACCTTTTCATATAACTATACAAGTGATTCGTAAGCTAACACAAGATCTCAAGCACCCCAAAACTCTTCCAAGCACCTTGCTGCACAAAATTGCCCAAACTTGATAGTTTTGAGCCAAAACTCATCATCTCCATTTTCACTCATGCATTTTGAAATCTAATCATCAGTACACTCTCTATACATCATACAAAATTTAGCCAGGCCCCTGTTTCCTGAATGTAATCCCTTCATCACCATCCACCATTTTCAAAATTGGAGCTTCCAACTTGACTTGAGTTGGGAGTTCCAGCCATCCTCAAAGCAAAGTAGGAGTTGAAATACACTCAAGAAGGTCCAGGCTAGCTAAACAGATCATTGGGAAACCTCAAAGCTTTCTCAAACCGAAAACACGACCTCCATCTGCAAGGTAAGTTTTCTGAACTTCTATCTCTTCATACAAGCATCATTTGATTCTGATGTTTGAAGATAAAATGTATACATCATTGCCCTGAAGCTGTACATGTTCATAGTTTTCATTTATATTGATTGAGCTTAGAGAATTTTAGAAATTCATGTTCATCTTTGAGAATTAGTTTAAGTTATTTATATATTCAAAATCGTGTTGAAATTTCTAACATGTTTGATGTTGGAAGTTTTGTGATTGGATGAGAGATTAGTGAGTTACAGGAACTATGGCTGGAGGTTGAAGATAAAGTCATTTCTAGGACTGATTTTGTATTATATATTTATTGTTTTGCTTATATTAATGGATGTACAACCACCCCAGTGATAAAGGCAGTGTACATGTATGGTAAAGGTCATGGGTTCAAGTCCCAGCGCTGCCTTTTGTTATTTTTTCAACATTTTTTTCTTCTTTCTTGCACAACCAGCGCTTGGGCCTAAGGCCGTGGGCCCTTACCATTTTTACTGAAATACACCCTCAATTCACTGCACAACATAGACCCACTTTTTTTTTTTATTTTGTTTATTTTCTGCTTACAAAAAATACCATTTGGGCTAGGTTTCCAAAAATTGTTTTTCTAACAAACTCCCATATTCCATTTCAAACCCTCATGACTTTTATTTTTATATTTTATTTTATTTTATTTTTCTTTATTACTTTTATTATTATTATTAATATTATTACTTTTATTAATAAAAAAATCCAAAAATATATTTTTCTTCATTATTTACATGCTCATATTTTTATTTTCTTTATAAAACAAAAAGACAAAAATATTTTCTTAAACAAATTTAATTCTTTTTCTTAATAGATTAAATAATTAGATTTTGGTTTAGTTATTTTCTTTTTATTTAAAATTAACTTAGAACTTAGGTTTCTTTTAATTAATTAATTTCCATATTATTTTTATTAAAATAAAAACCTTTTCTTAAAAAAACCTAAAAAAATGCATTCTAATTTAATTTCTTTTTTTAATTACTTTAGGCTTAATTTTTTTAATTTAATTAATAATTTTCTTTTAGATAATTAGGTTAAAACCAAACCCTTAACAAAATCCAAACAAAAATCATTTCCTTTTCATTTACATCTTTGCACATTATATTCTTTTCAATTCTTGTACATTATTCAATATGGTTGTAATAGATAATTCAGTTTAATTTCTTGCAATCCCCATTTGTAAATTTGTATAACCCATCCCCCTAATGTTGTAATAGCGTAGTAATTTTATTTTCCACAATTTATCGCTTTCATATAAATGCTAGTAATTGGGGTTTGTATGGAAAGATAAAAATCAACAAGTAGATAACCCTAATCAAAGATAAACAATGCATGCAAATCAAACACACTATTCACACATGCACCCTTAGGGTAATTCCACTTGTTGCCTTACAAAAATGGTCATATTATGCATATGGGATATCTTAGAAAAAACAATCAAAAATACAAGATCATAGTCCCTCAATGACGCTATAAATGTTGCCTTTCAAATGATCTTAGTCCCTCAAAGAGAAATGCTAAGATATCTTACAAAATTGCTATAATGACTATACGATGACCCACACCCGTCCCTCTACATCCAAAGATAATGCTTCTTACCAATCAATGATAAGATAGCAATATCAAAGGAAAGGAAGAAATGAACAAAAGACTTTTGAGTAGGTAGATTATTCCTAGTTGCTTGCTCACTTTCAAAACAAACATCCTTGCTCATTTTCAAAACAAACACCAAACACTTTCAAAAACAAACTTTCAAAACTTAAAATATTTTCAAAAATACAACACTTTGTATATGTTCTTACAAACGAGAACCATTACAAAGTTTGCCTAAACGAAGGCGCCTTTTCAAAATACTTTCAAAAACACCACAAAGCATATTTTCAAACAAAAGCAAGTGATCTAGCAAGAAACTAAGAGCCCATAGATAACTATGGATGAAAAGGGTTCTAATACCTTCCCTTTTCATAATCTACCCCCCCCCCCCGAACTCAAGAAATAATCTCAAAGGTATTTCCTGTTCTTTTCTACCTTTCCTTTTGGATAAAAGAAAAATCGGTGGCGACTCTTGTTAACCGCAATAATTGTGATAAAACGCAAAACATCCCAAGTCAGTTCTCCCACCGTATTACATGCGCATACTAGCGAAAGTAACCTGAGAAAACCTTCCTGGGAAAAACCAAATTTCTCAAAATTACTGGAATTCTTCCATTCCTAGGATCACCATCTTTGTGTTCCTCTTGAATCACGAAATCTAAAGCAAAAGTGAGTTGTAAATTCTTTTTGAAAAACAATTTTGTTATTTAATATTTTCGCTTTGAAAATTATTATCGATTATAAATGGAGTCTTTGTAAGCTGAATAAAATAAGAAATACAAAGAATTGAGTAAAAGCTCAAATTTTATTAATAGAATGGTAGTCTCCGAATGGCGAGACTCCATGGATAATTATAAAGTTTGGAAAATGGTAATATATAATGAAAAGATACATTGAGATACAATGTCCATTATTCCCTCTAACAACTTTGAAGTCCTGAGCAGTAACTCTTGTTGAAGAATGGTGAGGACCCAAGAAGATTGTTGCTTCAACAATAAAGTCTTGTATGATGCAGTTACTTGCCAAGAAAGTCCCTAACTTTTGCCTAAGCTGCCCTTGCAGATTTTCAACTTAGCAGGAAATTTTATTCTGTTTATGTCTCTAATTTTTGCCTAGACCGCCCTTTTGGGTTTTCGGCCTACCGAGACGCTCTTTTTTGCCTAAGCCGCCCTTTCGGGTTTTCAACTTAGCGATTTGTTCTTTTATTTCTTTAGGCGAAGTATTTCTTGACTGCATCAGCATTCATGGGACGTGGGAACTCCTTGCCATACATAGTTTCAAGAATTAATGCACCGCCAATGAAGGCTTTCTTGACAACATACGGGCCTTTAAAATTGGGAGTCCACTCGCCCCTAGAATCAGCGTTAAAAGACATGATCTTCCTGAGCACGAGGTTGCCTTCTCTGAATTCACTAGTGTTTTACCCCAAAATTTTCCCTCTCATTTTACTCAACACATGCCTATTGAGATCTACAACTTCCCCCAAGGATGCCCAAGAATTGATCAGGCAAATTCTCCTCCTAAGGCAATGAGCCCCCAACTAGGGTTTCCATTTTCATCAAGCTGTTTGAGCTCCAATGGTCTCAAATGCTTCCCATGGTACTAACATGTCCTCAAGATCATCCATGCCAAGTTTTATGCTTTGCTTAATAAGTTTGCTCAAACAATTGCTCAAGTATTGGAAAATCAATTATGCTAGGTCAAAAGTCAACTGTGACCTATATACAGTCAAACTTCAAGATTTTTGGTTAACATCAACATTTTGAAGTGATATCCTTCATTTTATCAAGGGTTGATCATGATTCCTCAATAAATGCTCCTAATTCATCAAAAGTCAAAAATAGCAAATTAGGGTTTCTATAGGAAAAGTCAACCAAACTTTGACCAAACATAACTTTCTTATAATTTATCAGAAATTTTCCAACCAAATCTCATTTTGAAGAGAATCTAATTCACTAAAACTTCTTTTCAGCCCTCAAGTACAAGAAATTCACCATTTGAAAGATATAATTTCATACATTACAGGTCATTTTTAGAGAGTCAATAAAAGCCACTTTTTTTCCAAGACCTTTAACATCAAGATAACATCTTCAAAAGCAAAATTGACCAAAAGAGGGATTGAAGTAGACATCTTGGGATTTCCAAAAAGCACAAGATCATCATCATGAGGTAAACATTGAGCAAGTTATGGATTTCCCAAATTTGGGAAATTTGGGAAATTTCAAGAAATATGCATTGGGCAAATTTGAATTTTTAAGGCAATGGCTCAAATTCTTGAACTTCGAACATATTTTTAAGACCATAGAGGACTCCTAAAAACATTTTTGCATAGTCTTGACTTTATTTGAATTTTATATTAATTTTATTTAATTAAAAATCAAATAAATCAACATTATTTCAAATAATATGTTTAAGGCTTGCTTTAATGCATAGAGAGATCCCCATTTTGGTGTACAGTAGGGCCAAGATGTTCGAACTCATTCAAAATTAAAAAATGGGCAAAATCCCATGACTTTGGCTAAAGTTACAAATGGCCATTCATGGCATTCAAGAGCTTGTCCATGGCTGTTACAAACATGGCGTTTTCGTGTTCTCTCACCACTCCCTATATAAATAAGCTTTTGGCAAGCATCAAAGGGAGACACGGCCTGGAGAACCCCTGCCATTTTACAAAAAAAATTCAAATTTGTCAAACTCGAAATTCAATTTCCAGCCTCCATTACTCCAAACCAAGGATTCTAATAAACTCCTGGAGTTGCTCTGAAGTTATCCCGCCCATTGCCAAGTCTTGAAGCATTTCCAAACACACCCTCCATCCCTCACGGTTTGTTACATTTTTTTAAACTTGTTTTGTATAATTCAAGAAATTTCAATATGTTTTAATCGCGCATGTCTAACCTTTTGAACATTTGCAAGCTTCTGGTTTAGTTTAATTGCAGTTTGGATGCAGGATTTGCATATTACCATTTCTAGGGTTAAACCCTTAGATTTGGGATTTTCTAAATTAGCTAAAATTGGACCCAACCATTGACATCATCGTGTTCAGGAGGTTGAACACAATTGATTCATGGCCTAAAAAATTATTTTTTTTGTGTATTCTGTTGATTTCATATGCAGGGGTTATAGTGACGGACAAAAAACCGTCAATGTAGGTGCTTTACCTAAGGCGACTGACAGAGGAGGAAGACGAGCGCATGGAAGCCTCCCAATGGCTCGTATGAATCAACATGCCATTTTATTTCTTTTATATAATATTAACTCTTTTTTATATATTATTATTGAACAATTTCATATAACGAATGAACATATAGCTCAATTGGAAAAGTAGCACGCTTGTGAGGGAAGGGACCTGGGTTTGAATCCCAGGTGCAACATTTTCTGTTTTCTTAATATTCAAAACAAGATCCAGTGTAACACATGGCCAGAAGTGCATCATGGACCATCAATCTGAGCCATCTGATCACCACTGGATCCAGATCTAGCGCCTCTAATGTACAAACCACCATGTACCCCTTCAGCTTGGATGCACAGGATCCTGGACAAAGGTTTTGGGTTCTGAGTTATTGGGCCCAACATTTTCTTATTAGGAACCCTCATGTTTATTATTACACCCCCAGGCCCATTGTTTTGTTTTAATTCTTTTTCTTTTTTTCTTTTTTTATTTTTACTTTCATTATTTAATTAACCATAAAAAATCAGAAAAATAACCAAAAATATTAGATTAGTTTATTTTTTAATTAAACTAATTTTGCAAAGAATTTAATAAATATTTTAACTATTTTCTTTAATTTAAAATAAAGTAGAACTTAGGATTTAATTAGATTTAATTATTTTTCTCTTCATAATAAAAAAAACTTAGACTATTTTTCTTAAATAATTTTTATTTTTTTTAAATAGACTTTAGGATTTTTAATCTAATTATTTTTATTAATTAAAACAAAAAAATCAAACAAATAAGTCTTTTACTTAACTCTTTTTTAGGTTGTTAGACGCTTCTTTATTTCGCGCGTTTATTTTATTCTCGCATTTTCTAAATATTGTAACTGATCATGGATGTAATAGTTTGGGACTTAAATTTCCGCATTTTTAATTCCGCACTCTACTTTTTCGCCCATTATTATGTATCTATACCAAATCCTTGTAATAGCGTAGGAACCTTTATTTCTTGCTTCTTATATTTTTATATGCTTGTGTATAATTGCTAGTAAGTAGGAGTGTATGACAAGATTAATCAAATTAATCGTAGATCACTAACTTCAAGATAATATAACTGAAAAAACTCACTCCTCACACTTGCATCCTCTAGGGTATCCCCACTTCAGTTGCCTTCGAAAAATAGTCATAATTCTCGAAATGTGAGAAGTTTTAGTGACTATCCTCCAGTTTAAAGATCACTAGTCCCTCGATGACCCTCTCGATATTGCCTCGGTTAAAAGTGATCTAGAACTTTAGGGTGGTTACTAAAGCTTGTTGCCAAGTTGCCTTTGTGACTGTAAATGTCCCTTCAATTATCCCTCAAACATCCAACGATAGGGCTACCTACTCACTAATAGTAGGATATCACTGTTTAAAGGAAAAGAGGAAAAGAACGACCCTTTTCGAGTATAAAAGTAGATAGTTGTCAGAAGTTTGCTCAAATATTTTGCACTTACACAAAAACTACTTTACAAAAGACATTTTAAAACACTTTGTATACTTTCTCCACTATCCCGAGAAACATTACAAAGTCCGCCATACTAAGGCGTTTTTCAAAATATTTTCACACACAAAGCACAAAGGTATTTCAAAAATGAGAAAACCTCTAAGATCCCGTAGAAAGCTACAGATGGAAAAGGGTGTTAACACATTCCATTTCCATAATCTACCCCCTTACTCAGAAAACTCTCAAAAAATGTTTTTTCTGTTATTTTTCCCTTTTCCTTTGTTGGATAAAATAAAAGACGGTTGTGACTCTTGCTTAGCGCACATTTGCAAACACAAATGCAAAAACCAGTATTAAACAGTCAGTTCTGCCATCGTATCACAGTACTGGCGACTCTGCTGGGGATGTATATTATAAAAGTGGGGTTTACCTTAGGGTCTAGATCATTTCTAAATTGTTTGCTTGTTTGTTTTCTTTGCTTTTGAGGTTATCTGTTTGGGTTGTTTGGATCCTAATCCCGGATCAGGGAATTCCTTTTAGGTAAGTAGCAATAAACTATGAGGGAGTTGTGTGGGGTATACCGACACAGTTGAAGCAGTAGCTACGTTGATGCGATACTTTGGTGTGTACCGGTAGCCATTTAGTAATCAAGGAGAATACGGGGCCGATGCGTGGTATCATAAAACGTCAACTGACCTTAGTGTAGCGGTAGAAATATTCAAGACTAGGCCATTGGATTGACTAGACTTTATACAAATAAAATAAAATAAAAATCGCCACCGCGATTTATTGTTTCCAAAGGAATGGGAAAAGAGCGAATAACCTAAAAAAGGAGGGAAAGATTCAAGGTAAGGTGGTTGGTTATGCAAAGGGAATGTATTAGCACCCTAAACATCTACGGTACTCCGTAGGAACCTCTTTGAAAAAACTGTATATTTTGGCTATAAAAATGTGTTGTATAGAAAATGGATAGTGGAGGTGAGAAAAGAAGTATATTTTTATGTTTTTTGCACCCGCCGCAGTTGCGAATCTTTAGTGCCTACGTACCACCTTTCATGCAATAGGGGATCAGGGTACACGTAGTTCCTCTTTTTAAAAAAATTGAAACACAAGTGTGTTGGTTGATTTTAAGGGATAAGACATCATCGTCATTGTCCGTGTGGAAAACATACTTACTACCCAAAATCATGAGAAAGGAGAATTTGCATCATCTCGAAGTGGAGGATATGGTTTGGATTAAAAAATCAACAATTCCTCACTCAACACCCAAGTGGAAAATATCTCACTTCACTACATATTGTAGAAGTATAGTTGTTTGCATCACTACAAGGATTGACAAGAGTCTAACCTTTTAAGAAAAGTTTAAAGATAAAAACCGAAGTGGCAAAATGGTTTGAAATGAGATTGATTGACTTTTAGCCTTCTCACAAAAATGTCAAAGTATTATTAAATTGATTGAAGTTTATTAGTGAAAATGTTTTGAAAATGCATTGACCTAAGTCCAAGTTTATTATGAAAGTAGCTTAAGTTTCAAAACAAGAAGAGTTTAAAAAGGAGGGAGAAGATTTTTGAAATTAAAGAAGATGGGAGGAGAAGAAGAGACTATCCTAAAGCATAAGGTAAAAGCTAAGGATAAGATCCATCTAACCAACAAGAAGCCAAAGCTTGACATTATGAGCCAAGATAGAATTCCCATTCTTTGGATTTAAACCAAGCAAGAAAAGATACTAGACCTCTTCAAGTGTATTAATTCTTCATAAAAATTGGGCAGAGTAACGGCTGTATACGGGTGAATTCCAGATTACAAACAGAGAATGTAATCACAAAGAACCTACACACAAAAACAAACAAGCAACCCAATGTCTTAAGGTAAACCTCAAGAACTCCATACAAAATAATCAGATAAGATTACAAGGTCTCCAAGATAGGCCAAGGTTTATAATCCTAGGTCCAAGAAATAGTCCCATGCTCCATAATGCCAATGATAGTAACCAAATAGTCCAAATACCATTAAGAGTTTTTTTTAGTGTTTATGTTGATTATTAAGTATCTTAAGAAAAGAAAATAAAAGCTCAAGTGAGCAAAGTAAAAATGAAAATAAAATAAATGCTCAAATGAGCAAAGATGAAAATGGCATGAAATGTAAAATGCTAAAAAAAAAATAGTACATAAAGCATAAAAAGAATAAAAGCATAAGATAAACAAGTCAATAATTAGTGGTTAGTTGGATGACCATCTTGAAACTTACATTTGGAACTCATTAGAGGATTGGTAGAACCAAAGCCTCCACACAACAAGTTGCATTTGCTTTTTGTCAAGTATATCATCCATTTGGAATTCTCACAAGTACCATTTAATGATCAACGATGTTTAAGTGATCCGCGTTGACCAAAGGTGTTGTAGATCCATTAGAGGATTGGTAGAACCAAAGCCTCCACACAATGAATCTCAAGGTTATTAGATCAAAGAGTTCAAATTAACATACTTGGGCTTGCAATCATAAGTTTGGGCCACGAATGATCATTTATTCGAATCGGGAAAAAATTTAGCGCTATGTGAAGCAATCGTAAGTGGACTTATATAGAAGTCACACTTATTTTGAGGCCGGTCAATAGCAATCTATGCACCATTTGTTTTGAGACATGATATTGAGATCATGCTCCACCAACATTTAGTGCGATGAGAAGGGGATGAGATGAAGAGGGTTAGGGAAAAAAGATGAATAAACCACTTTTGAATTAAAAATTTATTCAAACTATTATTAAAATCATTTATCTATTTTAGTAGAGTTGAACTCAACAACTAAGATCCAATGATGTTAATAAAGCCATGATCAAAAAATCAACCCAAGACAGCCAGAAAATAATCACAAAACAATATCATATTTAATATATACATTAAAAGGTTTAAAATGTTTTTAAAAAATGGAAAATAATGAGGAAAATATCAATTATGTTCAAATTAATCAAGAAATGAAAAATAAGGCCATAGAAAAATCAGAAATGGATCCAAATATTTTTGTAAAACTTTTGGTAATTTTTAAAAGTCAGAAACTATTTTTAAAAATTAAAATAAATGGATAAAATAAACAAAAATAGTAAAAAAATAGTAAAATCAGAAACAAAAATAAAATAAGGTCACCAATATTTGTCACAATATCATTGGATCATTCCATAATTTTTTCAGAATTTAAAAATGTATAAAAGTATTTTTAAACATTTTAAACAAATCAAATAAGTGTAAAATTTAAAAAAAATAGAAAAACACAATTAAATTGTGAAAAAATGAAAATCAGAAAGAGAATAATCAAAAATATTTTTCATAATTTTTTCAGATTTTTTGGACTAAAAATGAATTTTCTATGATTTTTTGAAATTCAAAACAATTAAAATATAAAAATCAGAAAAAGAAAATAAAAGTAAAAGATGTGGACCATTGGATGAGAGTCAAAACGCGTTAGTAATCAAATCCAAGGGATCTGGCGCGCTTTGCATATCATGGTCATTAGTGAATAATGTACAGAATCATTAATAAATCAGATTTTTTAAAATAACTAGTGGCGTGCCATCATTGGTTGGAAGATGACACGTAGGTGATCTTCAACCTCCAGCCAACGTGATTTGCAGGTCTCTCAAACTGTAAAATCAGAAGCTCAGACCTATGCCAATCGCTTCGTCTCTTTAAGACGAAGACAACCACACCCTTGCGCCAAATTTATATAAACTGTAGCTCAAGCAATTTGGAAGGAAAGTTTTGAAAAGGGATTTGAAAATTCATGGTCAAAACGTGTTTCCAGTGAAATGTAAGTGTTGCAACTAGAACCAGGGCAATGAGAGCAACATAATGATATCAGAGTTTTGAAGAATTGATGAAGGAATCTACCTATTGAAGTTGAGTTGCAGAGCTCTGAAACTGGACTTCTATGGAACAATATAGGGCACGATTCTTGAATGTAATTATATGGTTAGCTTCAGGGAAGGTCAAGGAAGGTGAATTGAGGGAAAAATGGATTGAAAAAGGCTTGAGAATGGATTTCGAAGTTGCTGAATTCTGGGTTGTGAAACAAGTTTGGCAGGGTGATTCTGGCTATCTAAGCTTGGGAAATTGAATGGGGGATGACCCTCTATTTATAGGAAAGAAAATGGGATCAAAAGGAATAGAAAATGATGTGTTTTGGAGGGAATTCATATGGGTCTGCATCATGAAGAAAGTGTGACTCAAACATGATCAAAACTCAGTCAAATCGTGTGTTTCATGATGCTAATCACTTTTGGAAAGTTTCTAAAGATGATTAGAAGCAAAAACGCGTGGAAAACATGTGATTAGAAGCCAAAACAAAGATTTCAAAATCCTGACTTTGTGAAAAATTCAGTTTCAAACT
The DNA here is from genome assembly GCA_948472305.1 of Vicia faba. Taxonomy (NCBI): domain Eukaryota; kingdom Viridiplantae; phylum Streptophyta; class Magnoliopsida; order Fabales; family Fabaceae; genus Vicia; species Vicia faba. Next base: position 794,031,635 of record OX451740.1, on the reverse strand, counting down.
ACCAAATTAAAATCCATGGCATTTCCAACTCAAGAGGTCTTGGGGCATAATTCTTGATGCTTTGGAAAGATGAGGTTACAAGTTTTGCAATGGAAGAAGAGTGGAATCAAATGGATGCTTGATCTGAAAGTTGCATGGAGTCAAAGTTGAAGAAAAAGAGTTGACTTTCCATACTTAGAAATATTTCAAATTCTTCTTTAAAAATGACCTATAATCTTTTGTATCCAAACATGGCCTTCCACTTAGAATTTGCTCTTGACCAAAAAATATGGAATGAATTAGATCTCTTGAATGACATCTTGCAATTTGAAACACTCAAAATATCCAAAAATTGAGCAAGTTATGACTTGTTGAAGTTGGCCAAAAATCATGAAATGACCTATAAAATTTTGCATTCTTAAGGAAACTTCCATCCATTTTCTCACTTTGCATATAAAATAAGGCATGAATTACACATCCTTAAGATCATCATGGAAAAATAATGGGCTCAATGTGATAAAAATTGACCAAGTTATGACCATTTGAAGTCACATATGGAATATTGGGGATTCATCTGGATGACTTGTAATCTTTCTTCTTCACCAAGTTCCTTCCACATGAAAAATCCTTGGAAATTTTGAATTTATTTGTTGATAACCCTTTGAAGAGAATGATGTCCTTGGAATCACTCAAAAATATCAAAAGATGAGCAAGATATGCTCCTTTGAAGTTCAAAACCCTAACTTCTAAATCAAGAGAAAGCTTTGAGGAACTTTGACAAGTTTGAACAAACTTCTTGTGCCAATATTCTTCCTTTGTGAATATAAGTTGTTAAGGATGATGATGAGGACTCATAGCCACCAAAACCACTTCCATATCTTGAAATTTGAGAGAAATATGCTCTTGTGACCAATAGGAACAAGACCTTGTCCAATCATGACAACTTCTTCCCTCAACCCCTTGTACTTTTGAATCAATTTTGATAACTTTGAGATATGTTGAACCAAAATAAGCCTTGTCATGCCATTTCTTCCAAAATAACTCCAATAGTGAAGTTTGAATTTCTCAAACTATTGACTAAGGCATGGAAATAAACTCATGAACCCATGAAGCAACCTGCTAAACCTCATTGCCTTTACCAACATTGTTAACAAGTAAGACAAACCAACATTGCATTTTATTAATTAGAGAGAAAATCAAAGCAAAATATTCATGATCACAAAAGAAAACAAGTCAAGGTGCTTGGTAATTCCTCAAAAGAGCAAATCTAAAGATAGGGAGAAAAACCAAAAGCATTAATGTGATGTTGTTGTGATTGAAACAAAATGGTATGATGAAGGAAACTTAGGGGCAAAAATTGGGGTACAACACTTAGCACATTAATTGACCAACTTGAGTTTTAGGTCGTAGTGAGATAGCCGTCTTTGGTGAAAACCCAAAGTCGGTTGATACTCGATGCTACACTCATTGAGGTTTGACTCTTGAGTTTTGTTTGGTGGCAAGTCAATTGTCTATCAGAATGAAATTTGGGGGAAAGATCGGTGATATTGAGATCCCTTAGAACCCGGTTACTATATTTAGGACTGGTTGAACCAATCCAACTTCAAGAGGGTATTACCTTAAAACCCATGCAAGCCTTAAACCTAAGGTCTTTGTGTGATTTTCTTGTGTTTGCTATATATGAGCATAATCATGACATCACAGCATAGCATATCATACTAACCATTTCAAGGATTCTTAGCGTTTATTTTTGTCTTGTTTTGTAGGACATGACCCTCGCCCGCAGATTCACTATCCAAGTCAGTCTGGTAAAGGTACCTCCTCAACTTAAGGATTAAGTATCCAGGGTTCCTGAAAGCTCTCCCTTCACTGAAAGACATGGTCGACTTCTTAGCTTGGTCACCTCAAACCTTGATGAAGAAATGCTAAAAGTGCTCTTTCAATTCGTTGACCCTCTACATCACTGCTTCACTTTTTTGGATTAGCAGTTAATGCCTACTATGGAGGAGTTTTCTTTGTTACTGGGGGTGCCTATTGATCGATAAAATAGCAAGTGTACTATTTTTACCAATGTAGTAATAAAAGGAAGTTATCCCGTGTATCAATCTCGAGGACTGCGTTAAAATTAATAATGTTGAAAAGGATTCAATTAGACAAAAAGGGCATTGGTGTCGTTTGAGTAAAGGTAAAAAAATCTGCTCTGTAAATCTTAAAACAAAAAGTAAAGAGTAATAACACAACAATGATGAAACATGCTAGGGATAAGATGTATGAATTGCTCCATAATGAATTGAACTTATATTTATACTATCCGTGCTTATGTAATCCAATACCGATTCTCAAGAGTAGTTTCCTCTAATTCCTTAGCCGAAAACCCATGACATAGAATTTTAAAGTCTAATTCCTTAGATATTCAAACATATGTCAATCACACGTAAAAGATCAAGAATTTACGGTCAAAGCTATTAGATCCTTATTCCTAAGAGAAATTAGTGACGATATTATACAAGTAGCGATAAAGTGATCAGTCAAACCTACTTTACCCATAGATCAATACCCAATTTTCCAAAAGGATAAACATTAGGAAATTGCATAATACAGTGAATACATAAAAACATAGATATAATAAAATTATGGCAATTCAGTTCATTACAGAAGAAATTCAGGGACACCCCATAGCATTGGGGGGTTTAGCTTTTCATAATATTCAAAGAAAATACTAATTTAACGTTAAACATTACAAAGGATGGAATTGCTCTGATCTTCAATTGCTTCCGCTTTTGTTGATCTATGTCATCCAAACCTTTGATCGTTCTCATCCCCTTGTTCTCTGCTGTCCTCTTTTTCCTCAAAACCAAAAAGTACCCTCTACTCCTCAAAACTAGGTCTAAATAGTGTCAGATCACCCAAGAAGTCTGCGCAAAGTCCAAAATAACCTCCAAGAATTTAAATAGAGTGATTTCAAAAAATCACTTTTCAGTCCCGCTCTTGCCAACACAGGCCATGTCATGTGACACGGGCGCCCGTGTTAGCTTCTGTGTTGTTCCTTCATCTTGACCGTGCAGCAGTCTCTCTGACACGGGCTGTGTTAGGTGACACGGGCGCCCGTGTCAGCTTCTGCATTATTCCTTCACCTCGCCCGTGCAACATTCTTTCTGACACGGGCTGTGTCAGGTGACACGGCCGCCCGTGTCAGCTACTGTATTCTCGAAGGGAACGCTTCTGAACTTGTCAGTTCCACCACTATTCCTGTGCAATTTCGCCCGGACTTGAAAATACAAAAAGAACTACCATACCAAGATTTCAAAAGTACTTTATTTACAAAAATTGAACTGACAAAATGTAAATAAACAAAAAATGAGAAAATTAACATACGCGATGAAAATAGTAAAAAGAATTAGCTAAAGTGTTACCAAAGATGTGGTTTCGTGCCGGATAATAGATAGATAACCAGACATAAATGTGACCGATCACAACCCCAAACTTATCTCATTGCTTGTCCTCAAGCAAAGCTTAAGTCTGACTTATAGGTACCCTCCGAATTTCAACAAACCACGTACCACTAAGATTATTCGCAATTTCTTCACTTTCTTCTAGGCCTTACATGCTTCCCCGACTTACTACAATCAACTACACTTTCAGAATTTAACACCTCTTCCTCTGTCAGTTTCTCACACTTTCTCCAGATCCCTCGGGTTTAAGTGTTTATACTCTCATTGTCAAGGTATGCACCGTCATCTAATGAGTTTGCACAATATCTGTAAATATAACACAAACACACAAAACATACACTATACGAGGACTTTATAGGTTGTAACGGGGCTAAGGGACAAGGTGGGATATACAAAGAAAAGGAAACAAAGGGTTAAATAGCTCAGATTCGATGTTATCTATCTCATATTTGTGTACTTGCTATTTTTCAACTCATAGGGTATGACACATAATATTCGAGATTTTTTAGTTTCTTCTCCTCAAAAGGGTATTGGAAGAACTATGATACGCTTCTCTCTTTTTTTTTTACTGCTTCGGTGACGAATGCATTATCTCAATATTTTTTTCTTTTGGAGTTCTACATATTTTCTCCTCTTCTTTTTTTTGACTGCACTCATTCACTCTCCTCTGTAAGTGTCACAACCCCAAACTTAGAGTATTTACACAAACCATAAAATTTATAAAACCTATATGAGAAAGGTAGGGAAGTGTTTAGGCTAAAGGTTTTATAAAATGCAGGTTTTATTTTTATTTTTTATTTTTTTTACGGGGATAAGGCTCAAACTGGGGTAACAAGGGATAATGTAAAAGGGAAGGCTCAACAGGCTCAGGGCTGGAAAAAAACATTTTGCCTCAGTGCATGTATGTGTGCAGTATATATTCACAGATCAATTATGCAAACAAAAAGAGACTAAGTATATACCCAACACTCTCATGGTGCATATGTGTTTGGCTATTTCTGATCCTCACCATGTTGGGTGTACTGACAGTTTTGGAGGTGCCAACTGTGTCATGTAGCGTCATGTAGATTCGGGTATGTCATATTGCGGTCTAGTTCCAGTGTTAGGGATTACGTCCAATCTTCTTTTCAATAGTACCAACTTCCAGAGGTTTCCTAGAGTTTAGTGTCGGGATTGATTTGTCTCATCCACTTCTCTCAGACTATCTACTATTTCGGTATAGTCACCACACATTTGAAACACACAAAACATACAGAAACCAAAGATTTAAACTGAAATAACACGCAATAAATAAAAACACACAAAATACTAAATAATAAAAGAAACCCCCTCACACTTGGACTAAACATTGACCTCGATGTTTCAGAACCAAGGATGCAAGGGTCTTAGAGAGCTCACTGCGGTGGAGGAGGGTGAGGAAACTGCAACATTAGGTGCTGCATCATTCGTTGTATGTCAGCTAACATCTCTCCTTGCTGAGCTTGTTAGTGTCCTTGACGGAATAACTCGACTCCTTGATGTGTTTGCTCAGCTCGTAGATCAGCACATTCTGCTTACAGCCACACCCACTCCTCTTGACTGAATGATGAGGACCGGCCATCCATCTGAGTCGGCCTTTCAGATGGATTTTCTACCGGCTCTTCAGCATCATCATCCACGAGGTGTTCCTCAGCAGGATTGTTAATATCATTCTCAACCTGAAAAGCATCATTAAAAATACCATATTCCCAATTTTGACGATTCAAAATTGAGATTTTTTCAGGGTTAGGCAGCATCATAATAATCCATTTAGAAACAATATAACCAAAACGATTACCCAATACTTGAATCATCCCCTGATTAATTAAGGCATTCATATCTATTTTACTCATACCTGCCACAGGCACATGATTTATTTCCACAGGGTTGTAACCAAAATAAACGGCTATTTGGGTAATCATACTGCCAACAGAAATATCACCCGAAGTTGCTCGTCCCACTTTTCTCAGGTGGTTTGCTGCGAAGGCAGCAACATTGACCGGGGTTGCATTGGCCATAGCATGAAGCAGAAAGAGCTCTGCCTGCGAAGCGACTCCTGTACTATCTTCTCTACCTAACAAAGTGTAAGCCAGACACTTCTGAGCATACCTGAAGCAAGGGTTTTGAACCCGAGATGACTTGGCACTCTTTGCCTCATAACCACCACAACCAGTGATATCTCCCCAAAATCCCGCTGGATTGAAAGTTTCTGGAATTGCTCCTGGTCCATAAACGGGAAGGTGGAGAATCCCACCTAATTCCTCAAGGGTCAGACGACGTTCCACATTGAACAGCCTGAATGTTAGAGTACCTGTGTGCATTTGAGTGCTTCCATCCCAAGTTGGTTTCAGCTTACACTCGACAGAGCTCAGAAATTCGAGTGTTATGCGCTCAAAAGTGGGCGTTTCATGCTGCATAAATTCCAGAATTCCCAAAACATGCAACATTATATATAATTCATTAGTTAAACCCAGTTGAGATAAAGTTTGGGAGCACATGTACCTTATGGGCATCAACTTACACCGAATATGATGCGAGTAACGCACTTCATGAGAAGGATTGTCAATGAAAATTTCATTAGCGTTAGGTTCCGCCATTTGGTCGCGGCTGCTCCTTGGTCTTGAACTTGATGGTTCGCCTGCTAGCTGCTTACCTCTTGAATTTTGCTTTGGGTCATTTTTGGTAAACCTGTAAAATCGCACCAAAATGAAACAGAGAGTTAGAGGAAAAAGCTACCGTAGAAAGGTAGAGGGCAAAATTTGGAACAACTTTTGTGAAAGTTGCAAGGTGGGAGCACAAGATCTAAGGAGAAAGATAGGAGTTTTATGAAGAGAGTGGCTATGGAGTTTGAGAGAGAGAGAGAGAGAGAGAGAGATAGAAGAAGGGGAGATAAAAGGTTTTTGTGAAATGTGAGAGGGAGAAGTGTTATAAAATGCCGGGCCCATAAGTTTGTTTTTTTTTTAAATGAAACTCCCAAAATTCCTCTCCCTCTTTATTATTTTATTTTTGAAGAAAACAAAAATGAAAAAAAATCTAAAACGCCTGACACGACCGTGTCACATGACACGGGCAACCATGTCAGGGCCTGCCATTCACGCTCCAGGGTTTCTGACACGGGCATGTCGCCTGACACGGGCACCCGTGTCAGAGACTGAGTATGCACTCTCTCTCTTACTTGGATGACACGGTCGTGTCAGATGACACGGGCGACCGTGTCAGATGACACGGGCGACCGTGTCATCACCTGTACTTGCCAAAAACCTCTTTCAATTTTTCTCAAATCTTCTTTCGTTGCCCTGCTCAAAATGCCATTCCTCAAACTCCTCCGCATAAGAGACCCCGAAAGAAAACAATTCAACAGCACAAAAGAAATCATAAGAAATAAAACACGTGGGTTGCCTCCCATATAGCGCTTCGTTTAACGTCGCATGGCTCGACGGTTGTTCATCTCACCCTGTAAGACGAACAACATGAATCTGACCACCTTCTTGCCCGATATAATAGGGGTTTAACCTTTGCCCATTCAATTTAAAAATGTCACCATTTACTTGATTTCTCACTTCAATCCCCCCATGAGAAAACACTTTGTGCACTACAAAAGGTCCTGACCATTTGGATCTCAGTTTTCCAGGAAATAACTTCAACCTGGAATTGTATAAGAGGACCAGTTTTCCTTCATGAAACTCTTTCCTCACAATCCTTGTATCATGCCACTTCTTTGTTTGGTCTTTGTAAACCTTTGCATTCTCATAAGTGCGGTTCCGGAATTCCTCCAATTCATGAAGTTGAAGGATTCGTGAACTTCCTGACTTAGCCAAATCCATATTCAAAAATTTTGATGCCCAGAATGCCTTGTGCTTTAACTCCAAAGGCAAATTGCATGCTTTTCCATAAACTAGTTGGTACAATGACATACCGATTGGCATTTTAAAAGTCGTTCGATAAGCCCATAAAGAATCATCCAATTTAGCCACCCAATCTTTCCGAGAAGAATTTACTGTTTTCTCGAGAATTTGCTTTAGTTGCCTGTTTGAAACTTCCACTTGCCCACTAGTTTGAGGGTGATACAGAGTGGCAACCTTATGCTTAACATTGTACTTCTGGAGTAACTTTTCCATGAGGTGATTCAGGAAATGTGTTCCTTCATCACTTATGATTGCTCTCGGTACTCCAAATCTAGCAAAAATGTTTTCTCTCAAAAATTTCACCACCACTTTCGCATCATTAGTTGGTAGAGCCACAACTTCAACCCATTTTGATACATAATCAACCGCCACAAGGATGTAGTTCTTCCCAAAAGATGGTGGAAAAGGTCCCATGAAATCGATTCCCCAAACATCAAATGATTTGACTTCCAACATAGAATTCTGAGGCATCTGGTTTCTCTTGGAGATATTCCCAATTCTTTGACATTTATCACACTCTTTACCATATCTTGGGCATCCTTGAACAACGATGGCCAATACAACCCTGATTGGAGGACCTTAGCCACGGTTCTATCACCACTAAAATGTCCTCCATATTCTGACGCATGGCATGCTTTCAATATGTCTTCCTGCTCTTGCTCAGGCACACATCTTCTTATAAGACCGTCCACTCCTCTCTTGTATAAAAAAGGGTCATCCCACAAATAAAACCTGCAATCATGAACAAACTTTTTTTCTGTTAGAATCAAAGTCATCAGGGATGATACCTCCTACTATATAGTTTGCATAATCTACGAACCATGGTACACCAATAACAACAAGGATTTGTTCATCGGTAAACTCATCCTTGATTGGCCGCTTAACCTCTGTTTCTTCAATAGGTGACATACGAGAGAGGTGATCAACAATGGTGTTTTCACATCCTCTCTTATCACGAATATCCACATCAAACTCTTGAAGAAGTAGAATCCATCTCAGGAGTCTTGGCTTAGAATCCTATTTAGCGAATAAATACTTTAAAGCAGTATGGTCAGTATAAACAGTGACCTTAGAACCCAACAGATATTGCTTGAATTTATCGAAGGCGTAAACCACAACTAACAACTCCTTTTCAGTAGTTGCATAGTTCATCTGCGCAGGGTTCAACACATGACTCTCATAATAAATAACATGCAGCAGTTTTTCTCTATGTTGTCCTAGATCTGCCCCTACTGCAATATCACTAGCATCACACGTGATCTCGAAAGGGAGATACCAATCAGGGGCTACAACAATTGGTGCCGACACTAATTTACTCTTTAATGTTTCAAAAGCTATGACACACTCTTTATCAAACACAAAAGCCCTATCCCTAACCAAAAGGGTCGTTAAAGGTTTTGCTATTTTAGAAAAATCTCTTATAAATCTACGGTAAAAACCCGCATGCCCAAGGAAACTTCTAATACCTTTTTCATTCGTTAGAGGATGAAGCTTTGATATTACTTCAATCTTTGCTTGGTCCACCTCTATTCCCTTGTAGGAAATTTTGTGGCCTAAGACTATTCCTTCGCGCACCATGAAGTGGCATTTCTCCCAGTTAAGGATTAGATTGCTCTCTTGACATCTTTCTAAGACAAGATCAAGGTTACTTAAACAATTATCAAACGACTTACTAAAAACTGAGAAGTCATCCATGAAGACTTCCATATATTTTTCAAGCATATCCGCAAAAATCGACTGCATGCATCTTTGAAAGGTAGCAGGTGCATTCATAACCCAAATGGAATTCTTCTGTAGGAAAAAATACCAAAAGGGCATGTAAATGCTGTCTTCTCTTGATCTTCTGGTACAACAGCTATCTGATTATACCCTGAATAACCATCAAGGAAACAATAGTACTCATGATCGGCCAACCTCTCCAACATCTGGTCGATAAATGGTAACAGAAAGTGATCCTTTCTCGTAGCGAGGTTCAATCTTATATAATCGATACAGACTCGCCATCCGGTAACTGTCCTTGTAGGGATCAAATCATTCTTCTCATTCTTGATCACAATTGTCCCTCCTTTCTTTGGCACGACATGTATAGGACTCACCCAAGAACTGTCAGATATAGGATAAATCATCCCAACATCTAACAGTTTCACCACTTCTCTTCTGACTACCTCTTTCATTGCGGGATTTAGTCTTCTTTGGGGTTGGATAACTGGTTTATGATCATCTTCCATAAAAATTTTGTGCATGCAAACCGTAGGACTAATCCCCTTCAAATAATCAACCGACCACCCGATAACACTTTTGTGTTTTTTTAGAACCTTGACGAGCTTATCCTCTTGGAGAGCTTCAAGATTGGAACTGATTATTGTCGGGCACCTATTATCGGTGTCGAGGAAAACATACTTGAGGTTCTCAGGTAATTGTTTCAGTTCATCTCCTTCCTTAGATTCATCTTTCTTCTCTTCCGTTGAAGGCTGCCTTAAATCCTCCCACCGGTTTGGTCGAGTCCCCTTGAATGATGGAATTTCATCCATCATGGCTAATGCTTCCATATCTTTTTCATCCACCTCTTCGGATTCTTAAAAAATTGATAAGCTCAGCACTTTATCCAACGGTAGTTGTTTAGTCTTCAAAGAATTCTCATTAGCAACCACTTGATCAATTACTTCGATATGTTGGCTCGTGGCAATATCATCCTTATACTTCATAGTGTTTCGAACATCAATTTTCAATTCTTCATCATAGACTTTCAGAGTCATGGTACCCTCTTCTATGTCTATCAAACATCTCCCGGTATCTAAAAATGGCCTTCCAAGAATGAGAGGAATCTCCTCAACTTCCGGAATCTCAAGAACAACAAAATCAACCGGGAATACGAACTTGTCAATTTTCACAAGGACATATTCCACTATTCTATAAGGTCTTTTCACCGAATGATCGGAAAACTGAAGTGTCATCCTTGTGTTTTGCACATTACCAATCCCCAATTTCTTGTATATGGAAAGTGGCATGAGACTGACACTTTCTCCCAAATCAATAAGGGCCTTTTTAAAAGATCTATCCCCAATAGTGCAAGGGATAGTAACAGAACCTTGATCCTTCTTCTTTACTGGAATCTTCATACCCTGCAAAATAGAACTACAAGTTTCAGTTAGAATAATAGGGTCGATATCGATGGTTCTTTTCTTCGATATGATATCTTTCATGAACTTGGCATAAGTAGGCATCTGCTCGAGTGCCTCCAAGACAGGAATGTTGAGTTAAAGCTTTTTGAACATCTCTAAATTTTTTTTAAAGTTTTTCTGATGATGCCCCTTCTTCTTGTTTCTTGTGGGGAAAGGGAGTTGAATTTCAGGTTTCGTCTCGGCGACTTTTCCTTTTTGTTCTTCTTGGACCGCACTTTCATGTATAGTTACTTCTTCATTTCAACCTCATTTTCTTTAATCTCTAAATCAACTTCAAACAATAGTTCTTCTTCTTCAGAATTTTTCTCCTGCACATCTTTTGCCTTACTGCTCCTAGTGACCACAACATTCACGTGATGGTTGTATCTTGGATTAGTGATCGTGGCACTTGGCAAAGCGCCTTGTGGTTGCGAACCCGCAAGTTGTTGTGCGATCTGACTCATCTGTATTTATAGATTCTTAATGGAAGCCCCGTGTTCTTTAGATTACTTCGGGTCTCTTCTTGAAATTGAGAACTTTGAGCGGCCATCTTTTCAATGGCAATCTCCCAATCAGCTTTCTGTGTCCCCTGTTGTTGAAATTGTTGCTGAGGTTGGGTGTATGGTTGCTGCTGCTGTGGTCGGTTTTGGGCATTTCCTTGTTGATCCTTCCACGAGAAATTAGGATGATTTTTTCAACCTGGATTATAAGTATTTGAATAAGGGTTATTTTTCTTAAGAAATTTTATCTCCTCAATTTGTTGTGCAGTGGCAACGCAATGTACAGTAAGATGAGGTCCTCCACAAATTTCAAAATTGCTAGCATGCGTGGGTTGAACCGGTTGAACCTGAGCTACAGTTTGTGTATAAATGGTCATCTTCTTCAATCTTCTTTCTACTTCAGTTGTAATTTAGTCTTCCATCTTAACAACTTGATTAGCCAATTTCAAATCAATTATTCCTTCAGGTTGGGACACACTCCGGTCATACAACTCTAAATGCTCATTTGCTGTAATAGCTTCAATTATCTTTTTAATACCAGTGGCTGTTGTAAAGTTAGTTGAGCCACCAGAAGCTGTGTCGATGAGTTGCTTAGTCTTCATCCTTAGGCCATTTACAAAATTTTGCATTTGTTCAGTTGCATCTATGTTGTGAGTAGGACATGCAACCAACAGTCGTTTAAACCTCTTATACGCATCTCCCAGTGATTCTCCTTCCTTCTGTTTAAAGTTCACAATGTCATACCTCTTACGGATGTACACAGAAGCAGGAAAATATTCGTTGAGAAAAGTAGTCTCCATCTATTGCCAAGTTGTAATGCTTCCAGCCGGTAAAGAGTAAAACCATTCTTCAGCATCCTCTGACAATGTAAAAGGGAACATTACTAATTTTTTTGCTTCTTCAGAATGCCCCTCAATTTTTAACGATGTGGTCATGGTGAGAAACCTCTGCAGATGTTTGTTTGCATCTTCATTAATCTTTCCAGAGAATGGCCTCCTTTCAAGTTGCTTGATAGTGGAAGGGTGCAACTGAAAGTGGTCGACGTTTACTGGTTGATTAACGATCGTCATCCGACCCAGAGGAGAATTTGCTCCTCCATAGTCACCCAGAAGTCTTTCCACAAGCGGTGGGTCAGCAGCCATCGCTTCAGACTCTAATTGCACTGAAGGACTTGATTGAACTTCTTCTCTCCCCTTCCGACTTTCTTGCCTAACTTTTCAGATTCTCTCTCTCTCAGTGATCTTTCTGGTTCTGAGTCAAAAAGAAATTCAGCTGAGGCCTTACCTCGCATGAAAAGATTAGACAATAATTAGTTGTGAGTGAATACTACAAAATAGTAAAATAAAATTTTGGTTGCAGAGCAACAAAATCCTAATTGAGTAATTTAAACACAGAAAATTTGGCAGTCCCCGACAACGGCGCAAAAAACTTGATCGATAAAATAGCAAGTGTACTATTTTTACCAATGTAGTAATAAAAGTAAGTTATCCCGTGTATCGATCTCGAGGACTGCATTAAAATTAACAGTGTTGAAAAGGATTCAATTAGACAAAAAGGGCATTGGTGTCGTTTAAGTAAAGGTAAAAAAATATGCTCTGTAAATCTTAAAACAAAAAGTAAAGAGTAATAACACAACAATGATGAAACATGCTAGGGATAAGATGTATGAATTGCTCCATAATGAATTGAACTTCTATTTATACTTTCCGTGCTTACGTAATCCAATACCGATTCTCAAGAGTAGTTTCCCCTAATTCCTTAGCCGAAAACCCATGACATAGAATTTTAAAGTCTAATTCCTTAGATATTCAAACATATGTCAATCACACGTAAAAGATCAAGAATTTATGGTCAAAGCTATTAGATCCTTATTCCTAAGAGAAATTAGCGACGATATTATACAAGTAGCGATAAAGTGATCAGTCAAACCTACTTTACCCATAGATCAATACCCAATTTTCCAAAAGGATAAGCATTAGGAAATTGCATAATACAGTGAATACATAAAAACATAGATATAATAAAAGTATGGCAATTCAGTTCATTACAGAAGCAATTCAACGACACTCCCTAGCATTGGGGGGTTTAGGTTTTCATAATATTCAAAGAAAATACTAATTTAACGTTAAACATTACAAAGGATGGAATTGCTCTAATCTTCAATTGCTTTCGCTTTTGTTGATCTTCGTCATCCAAACCTTTGATTGTTCTTGTCCTCTTGTTCTCTGTTGTTCTCTTTTTCCTCAAAACAAAAAAGTACCCTCTACTCCTCAAAACTAGGTCTAAATAGTGTCAGATCACCCAAGAAGTCTGCACAAAGTCCAAAATAACCTCCAAGAATTTAAATAGAGTGATTTCAAAAAATCACTTTTCTGTCCCGCTCTTGCCAACACGGGCTGTGTCATGTGACACGGGCAACCGTGTTGGCCACTGAAGTCTCACTCCTCTAAAACATATGCCAGGTATTCTGACACGGGTTGTGTCATGTGACACGGGCGCCCGTGTCAGCTTCTACTTTGTTCCTTCATCTTGACCGTGCAATAGTATCTCTGACACGGGCCGTGTCAGGTGACACAGGCGCCCGTGTCAGCTTCTGCATTATTCCTTCACCTTGCTCGTGCAACATTCTTTCTGACACGGGCCGTGTCAGGTGACATGGCCGCCCGTGTCAACTACTGTATTCTCGAAGGGAACGCTTCTGAACTTTTCAGTTCCACAACTATTCCTGTGCAATTTCGCCCGAACCTGAAAATACAAAAAGAACTACCCGACCAAGATTTCAAAAGTACTTTATTTAACAAAAATTGAACTGAAAAAATGTAAATAAACAAAAAATGAGAAAATTAACATACGCGGCGAAAATAGTAAAAAAAAACTAGCTAAAGTGTTACCAAAGATGTGGTTTCGTGCCGGGTAATAGATAGATAACCAGACAGAAATGTGACTGATCACCTATCCTTAACAAGGTACATTTCAATGGTATGGAAAGAGACCCTAACCCCGAAGATACTGCTAAAGCTCTGTCCTTACAACGGTCTGACGTAGTAGCAAATTGAGAAACCAGGAGAGGTATCAAGGGTTTTTTGGCTAAGTTCTTGTTTGAGAAAGCTCATCATTTTTGGGATACCCTATACTTACAAGATTTTGAAGAAGTGTTAGCCCTTATCAACTATGTTTTGTACTGTTTCCTAATCCAGACTAGCTCATAGACGTGAATGCGGTTAAGTTTTTCCTGTCACGCAATCCGGTACCTACTCTGCTTGGAGATATCCTACTTTCTCCATATACTCGCACTATAAAGAAAAGAGGGACCCTTATGTGTGCACTCCTCTTTTGTCTAGGTGGTTTATTTCTCACCTACCTGATCCGTCTTGAAGAACGAATAGGGTTTAAGATGGTCTCATAGGCTAACGACTCTTACACATTCAGGTGTTCATTGGTGTCCTCGATCCTCAGAGAATGTTACCATCATTGATTGATGCAGAGAATTCCCTAATGTCCTTCTTTTAGGCATTAAGGGAGGAATCACTTACAATCCTTGTTTGGAACTGCGACAGTTTGGATATGCGATAAGGGATGGTCCTCATGATACGCTTATCCAAGGAATCACCTTCGACTATGAGAATAATGCTCAGGGTTACCGTAAAAGGTTCATGCGAGCTTGGGGCATGGTACATAGAGTTGATAGCAAGACACTGAGGCACAAAAATTCCATCCCTCTTGAGCCATATCTCAAATGGGTACGAGCCCGTGCTCAAAGTCTTATGATGACTTACCCCGCCATCCGACCTATGATTATGGAACCGATTGCTGAAGGAGACACTCCTTATCTTGTTCTTTATCCTGACATGCCAACTGATCATGAGGAGTTACAAAAATCCAGGGTTCAACTTAAGGAGGAGCGGGATACGTTTGAAGCTCAATTCTACGCTAGTGAGAAGAAAGTCCTGGGACTCACTAGGCTACTTCATGAAGAGAGGAATATAAACACCTACATTGCACCAAAGAGGATGCGCTTGTGGGAAACCTAATTTTCTTTTTGCTTTAAGTTTTATTTTGTTTGATTGTAAGCCTAAAGGGCACTCTTTGTAATAATTCGAACTTATTAATACAATTATAGTGTGTTTCTTTTTGTTTAAGCAAATTTGAGTCTTTAAGAATCCTTGAAATCATTGCATACGCATATCATCCATGACATTGCATAAACAGGTTTCAAAGTAGGTTTCTCATCTTCTCCGCTGTTTATTTAAGCAATAATGGCTTCTGAATAAAGTATCAAGGATCTTCACGCACAAAATTCCCAATTTAAGCAAATGTTCGTAGCTTTGGCTAAAGGGAAGGAAGATCTGAAGGCCCTTATTCTGAAAGAGAGAAAGAAGAAAGCAAAGAAGCCAGTTCGTGTTGTGAGTGTGGGAAGAAGAAGACCAGCTAACCGAGCTCTAGACTTTGCAACTCCATCAAAGGGAGGGGACAATCAATAGGAGGAAACAAGAGAGGAAGACTCCAGTTCAAAAGAATCTAATGATGAATCAGACTATGATGAGGAAAAATATCCTCCTGTTGATGAAAAATAAAAACAACTGGAGGATCATTTGAATGCAATGGAGGTCCGAAAGATACCGGGTTTGGACTTTTAAGAGCTGGGTTTGGTCTCTGGGGTTGTCATCCCGCAAAAGTTTAAGGTGTCGGTGTTCTCCAAGTATGATGGGGTTTCTTGTCCCAAGCTTCATCTCTGTTCTTATGTAAGGAAGATTGATCCTCACACTACAGATAGGAACTTGTGGGTCCATTTCTTTCAAGATAGTCTGTCTGGGGCTCAGCTTGAGTGGTTCTATCAGTTGGAGGGAATCAATGTCCACAACTGGGAAGATATGGCTGCTGCTTTTTATAAGCAGTATCAATATAACACTGACCTTGCTCCTACCCGTACTCAACTCCAGAGTATGTCTTTGGGTGCAAGTGAAGGTTTTAAGGACTACGCTCAGAAGTGGAGAGATTTGGCAGGGAGAGTCCAACCCCCTTTGTCTGATAGGGAGTTGGTGGAAATGTTTCTTGGTAAGCTATTTGGTCCGTTCTTTAATCACTTGATTGGTAGCTCCTCAGCTGGTTTTACTGAGCTGATATTGACTGGAGAAAGGGTAGAAGCTAGGATACAAAGTGGCAAGATCCAGAAAGACACCTCTTCAAGTACAATGAAAAATCCATTCATGGGTAGGAAGGAGGTCAATGCTATATACAATCCAAGAAGTCAGAATAGAACTGAGCATCGTCCAACGGTAGAGGTTATGATGATACCTAGGCCTGTGGCTACTCAACAACGAAACAATCAGCCAAGGGTAGAAAGACCTCAAAGGCAGTTCCCCCAGATCAATATGAAATTGTCTGTGGTTTTACCCCATCTGTTAAAATCTAATTTGGCAACCTTAAGGGAGGCTCCCAAGAATCCCAACACCACATCTCCTTGTTACAATCCAAGCGCCCGGTGTGCTTACCATTCTGAGATTCTGGGCCATGATACAAATGACTGTTGGACGCTGAAGAATAAGATACAGGATCTGATCGAAGCAAAGGATATTGAGTTTGATGCTCCTGAGATGCCTGATGTTATAACTGCTCCCATGCCCAAGCACAACCGTTGTGTTAATGTCGTGGATACTGATCTATTTATTACTTCTGTTGATGAAGTTTTCACTCCTCTCATGACCGTCAAGAAGAATTTGTTGCTAGCCAGTTTGTTTCCGGGTTGTGGTGAAGGTTTCCACATGTGTTTATCTCTGCCTTCTGGTTGTTATTCGTTGAAAGTAGGTGTTCAACTCCTGATGGATAACAAATAGATTTTGTTCGAAAAGACTCTGATTCCAACTGTTCTACATGACTATGTTTCTATCATAACCATTTCTGCCAATCCTTCCAAGGTCTCCTCCAAAAGACCTATTAGGATTACACCTTCTCCAAGAATTTCTCCATTAATAATCACTTTTCTTGGCCCTGTACCATACTCCTCGGACAAAGCTGTTCCTTGGAATTACGATGCTGACGTTTACTACCATGGCGTTAAGCAGGATTTATTAACCAGTAAAGACAAATAAGCTAAAGAGGTTGATCCCGATATCAGTAACACTGCCGGGACCATCAAAATTACCCGAAGTGGAAGGGTTTTCTCTCCCGAGATCTCCCTGAAGACTGTTTCTAGGCCTGTTGTTATTCCATCTGTTGTTCTTGCTAGCACTTCTACTACTACTCCCATCCTTACTCCAGTTGTTATCCCTACTGATGAGTCATCTGGGACTCGGGGAAAAGAAGCTATAGGTGAGCCTGCTCGGACGGAGGCACCTAGAGAAGTTATTTTGGAATCCTCTAAACAAGAAATGGAGGAAATTTTAAAAATAATCAAGAAGAGCGACTACAATATGGTCGAATAGCTAGGGAAGACCCCTTCGAAGATATCAATGTTGGCTCTGCTATTGTGTTCTGAGGCCCATGCAAAGGCTTTGATTACATTTCTCAAGACTATGCATGTTCCGCAAGAAACCTCCGCAGACCAATTCAAGGACTGTGATGCCAGTTTAACTACCGATAATGGGTTGGGTTTTTCTGATGCTGACTTGACACCCAAGGGGAGAAAGCATAATGATGCTCTGCATGTCTCGATGGAATGCAGGGGCACTACTATGGCCCATGTGCTAGTGGCCACTGGATCGTCACTGAATGTTCTGCCCAAGAAGGCTCTTGATAGGCTAGGTTATGAATGTTTGACCTTAAAGCCCAGTAACATTGTGGTGAGGGCTTTCGGCGGTTCAAAAAGAATGGTGCACGGGGAGGTGGACATCCCTGTCAAAGTGGGTTCCCAGACCTTTAAATCCACCTTCTACGTGATGGATATTAGGCCATCTTATTCTTGTTTGTTGGGTCGTCCTTGGATCCATGAAGCTGGAGCCGTTATTTCTACGTTGCACCAAATGTTGAAGTATCTAGTGAAGGGAAAGATTTTCACCGTGCATGGTGAAGAGTGGTACATGGTAAGCCATCTGAACTCTTTTAGGTATGTATAAATGGACGGCGGGTTCATAGAGACCCCTTGTCAAAATTTTGAAGAGGTTCCCCATACTATGACATCAACCGAGACTATTACCAGTGTGCCAAAGATCACCAGACCTCCCTTGAAGATGGCTTCTCTCAAGGACGCCAGAGCAGTAGTTGAAGAAGATGGGTGTACCATTTAGGGGCAGCTCCCTGATTTCCCTTACAAAACTGGAAAATTTGGTTTGGCCTTTACTTCAGGAGCTCAAGGGGTTGTTCGACGTGCTCGGGATGGAGGACCTCCCCTACACATTAGCAATCATGAGATCATTTCTATAGAAGACAATGATGAGGGTTCTGATATGGACAACTGGATCTACCCTACTACCAACGGTGGACCTAATAACTGGACGACCAAAGATTTTGTGGCGATTACTTTTGCTCAGCAGTAATTGTCTTACTTCAACAGGGAAATCCCCAAGGATGACTTTCCGCTTCCCCATATTTTCTAGTTGGCAATACCGCACAACACCAGATCTTTTCCTTCATGGACGGTTTCTTTGGGTACAATCAGATCAAGATGGCTCCTGAAGACATGGAGAAGACAACCATTGTCACGCAGTGGGGCACTTTCTGTTACAAGGTGATGCCATTTGGGTTGAAGAATGCTGGGGAAACCTATCGGCGAGCTATGGTAGCTTTGTTCCATGACATGATACATCACAAGATAGAGGTATATGTTGACAACATGATAGCCAAATCTCAAAATGAAGAAGAGCACCTCGATCATCTGCAAAAGTTGTTTGATAGCTTGAAGACGTACAAGTTGAAACTGAATCCGAACAAGTGCACCTTTGGGGTGAGGTCTGGTAAACTCTTAGGTTTCATTGTCAGTGACAAAGGTATTCAAGTAGACCCTACAAAGGTAAAAGCTATACAAGAGATTTCCACTCCTTGTACTGAGAAGGAAGTTAGGGGTTTCTTGGAACGTTTGAACTACATTTCGAGGTTCATTTCACACCTAACTGCTACTTGTGATCCAATCTTCAAGCTTCTGAAGAAAGATCAAGTGGTAAAGTGGAATGATGAATGCTAAGCTGCCTTTGAAAGAATCAAGGATTACCTTTAAGAGCCTCCAATTCTGATGCCTCCGGTTGAAGGAAGACCTTTGATAATGTACCTAACAATATTGGATAATTCAATGGGGTGTGTGTTGGGGCAGCATGACGAGTCTGGTCGAAAAGAGCATGAAATATACTACCTTAGGAAAAAGTTTACCGACTGTGAAACACGATATTCACTGCTTGAGAAAACTTGTTACGCTTTGGCATGGGATGCTCGCCGACTGAGACAGTATATGTTGACCCACACTACTTTGTTGATATCTAAGATGAATCCAATAAAATACATCTTTGATAAGCCCGCTCTATCCAGAAGAATAGCAAGATGGAAAATGATCCTGTTGTACCCCAAAATTTGCCCTCCCATATTTCTCAAAATATTTCAAGAAAAATTCACAAGTCCAACCCGACGCGTCATATTCAGGTATTCTTTCGCCAAGATATCTCTGATAACGTATTCTCAAATTCAGGTTCGGCTCAAGAGTCAATTCTTTAAAGAAGGTATCCGAATGTGTGAGTTTTCTCGAAGAAATGTGGTGAAAGTGCAGTTTTTACGCGCTAAAAAATTCATAACTTGAAGATAGTGGCTCATTTTGAACCCGTTCCGGTGGCCTAAATTCCGTCTTGACATTATCTACGTTTTCATCTCTCACGGATGGAAGCCAATTTCGATCAGAAGGTCTTCAAAAATGTGGATTTATCAAGTATTTTTGCACAGAAAATTTGTGACAGAAGTTTATTTGCGTCATGTTCAGAAAATCATAACTTGGTCGATTTTCATCGTATCGAGCTGGTGCCGGCGCCAAAATTTCACAAATTGAGGTGACTACATTTTCACAGAAGGTATTGAGTTCAAACGGTATTCAAAAGGCCTTCGTTTTTTTGCTCAGAGTGCGTGACACGCTGAAAATCCTGAATGCTGAATATTATTTCAGTTGGGCCGAAACTTCGAAAATTCATAACTCGGTCAATTTTTATCGGATTGGACTCATATTTTTACACAAGGTCACTGACTCATAGAGCTACAACTTTGCTTCAAAAGTCGAGACCAAATTATGCACCGATCAATACCAGTTTTTTATTGAAGAACGTGTCAGAGTCGACACTGGAGCCCAAAATAAGTTCGTCTGAGCTGAAACTTCAGAAATTCATAACTAATTCATCGTTTATCCGATGGAGCCGATTTTCAGACAGGAGTTAGTTATCAATGTTGGCTACATTTTGTTTTCACATTTCAACTTCAAAAATTGCACTTAAGTCCCTGCGATTTAGCCTGGAAAGTGACGAACTCAAGTGAACATTGGAGGCCCAATTGCACATTCAAAGCCCATTTTCTTTACCCTAATTTCCATTATATAATCACCTTCTTTTCACACAAACCAGAGAGGAAAAAAAGAGAAAAAAAGAAAGGAGAAAAAAGAGAGAAAAAACCTTGCCACAACACTGTTAGAATATCAAATTCTTTCAAGAACTCTAAAACCTTGAAATCCTTATTACAAATCCCTCTCTCACTACAAACAAGCCATCACAGTTACAAACCAACACCTCATTACTTCTTCAGTAAGGGTAAGGATGGCTTGATCTCCATGATCCAAAAGGCATAAAAGCATTCAGGTCACTAATTTTCCAATAAGGGTAAGAGTGATTTGATCTCCATGATCAAAAGGGTATAATCATTCATACATGCCATATTGTGCCTAAACATTAAATTTCTTCATATATTGGCTTTATTTGCATTTTATGATTTTATTTAATGTGTTCATGAGATTCAACATTGCAGATTTAGACAGGATCCCATGCAGGTTCATCAAGGAACATTGATGCCAAAACACAAATGGCCAAAAGCCAAATGGCCAAAGTAGAACAACTTATGCATGATGAGGCCAGAACACAAATGGCCAACAGTCAGGATACAAATGGCCATGAAACCCAATCCAATGGCCAAAGAATGCAGACCACGATACTCAGGAGTCAATGAACACGCGCGTGATGCCAGAAAGTCAAACAAGGCTTTTTGTCTAATGGGCCAGAATACTTCAAAAAACCTCCCCTTGGGTCTGAATACCCCCCATGGTTTGCATCAATTTTCAATTTTTATTTGTTTTTCTTTATTAATTCTATTAATTATTTTAATTGTTTTCTTTAATTTCCAATAAATAATTTTCATAATAAAAATAAATACAGAAAAATCAAAAAAATGTTTATTGTTATTAATATTAATTTCACTATTATTTTAGTTTGTAAATAAATGTTAAATAATTAATTTAGTTAAATTAGGTTTTAAAACTTAAATCTTTTTCTTAACAAATTAAAATATGTAGAAATTAGGGTTTTTAACTTTTCATCATTTTTTTAATAAATAATTTTCTCACCATTATTATTATTATTAATTAATTACTACTTTTGTAAATAAACATGTACATTAATAATTTAGTAAATTAGGTTTTAAACTTTAACTTTTTTTTTAATAATTAAAAATATTTAGAACTAGAGTTTCCTTCTAATTTTAAATTCTTTTCTTTATTTTAATTAAATACCAAAAACCTAAAAAACATTTCTTGTCTTAATTAAATAATAATTAGTTTTTAATTTCAATTTAATTTCAAAAGGGTCCAACGCCCTCGAACGTTCTATTTTTATTCTTTTCGCACGTTATTTTATTTTCCTTTGTGAATATTATGTAATTGCTCAAGCCTTGTAATAATAATTAGGAATTTATTTACTTTCCGCATTTTTTATTCAAAACGGGTCTTTGTTAATTTGGCGATGTATAGACCCGCGCCTTATAATAGCGTATGATTTTACTTTCCGCACTTAAATTTCTGCACCTTTAAACTGCTAAACTTTGCATGAAAGAATGTATGGCCTAAATTAAAAACAATGCGTAGATCACCATGATACATGTACAAGATAAATGCTAAGCTGAAAATAACACACAAATTCACACACCACTCTTAGGGTACGCCTCACTGTTGCCTTGCCTTCGAAACGTGGTCGTCGAGTATAGGACGTTTTAGTAAGTCCTTATGTCCGTTGATCCATATGCCTCAAAACAAGTTTCCTCGGAAAAGTTGCCTCGAATTAAAAAGGATCAATGGCATAAGGGTAGCTTCTAAGGTGTCCTACTGTTGCTTCGGTGACCACACTGTCCCTACAAACGAATTGACCCGAACACCTCCAACGGTGGTGCTACCTACCTCTCAATGGTGGGATGGCACTATCTTAAGGACATTTACACAGCCTAATTCCTTAGGGTAGGTAGATGACTCGTAGATACTTGCTCTATTCCAAAAAACAAATCAAAACTCTTTTCACACCGACACTTTTCAAAAAGCTTTCAAAACAATTTTTCAAACACTCTTGAGGACTGATACAAGAGTCGATCTGAAACTTTAAACGAAACTTTTTTCAAACCCACTCACATTGAAAAGCAAACACTTTTGAAAACACAATGAGCAAGTATCTAAGAGCCCATGGATAACCATGGATAGAAAGGGTGCTAACACCTTCCCTTTCTATAAACCTACCTCCCGAACCGAGAGATAATCTCATAAGGAATTTTTCTGTGCTTTTGTCCTTTCCATATTGGAGAAAATAAATGACGGTGGCGACTCTTGCTTCCGCGACATTTCGCGAACCAGCATTAAACAGTCAGTTCCAGATCCACCGATCACAGAACTGGCGACTCTGCTGGGGAAACCATTATAAAGTGAGGTGTACCTTAGGACTAAGATCACTTGTGTTTTCAATTGTTGTGCTTGTTTGCTTTATTATTGTGGGCTGTATCGGAGTTACATAGATCCTAACCAGGATCTGTGGATACCCTGTTAGGTAGCATAAGCTGTGAGGGACCTGTCCGGCGTAGACCGACATGGGTGAAGCAGTGGCTACGTTAGTGTGGCGCCTTGGTCTGTACCGATATCCCTTGTGTCGCAACGAGGAGAATATGGGTCTTCTGAGGAGTCATTAAGCACCAACCGACCTTAGAACCTTAAACGACCCAACTTGGCCAATAGAACGGTAGCAGTATGCTACGCCCATTGAGGCTAAACTCTCGTGATGGTTCTGGCTGCAAGAAAAGATTGCGATGCTGGAGTTATGACCGATTGAGGGTAGTCAGTGATATTGGGATCCTCTAGAACCCGGTTACTTCTGATAGGACAAGTCTTAACCAACAAACTGAAAGAGGGTAATACCTAGACCCCATGCTGGCCTAAACTCTAAGGGCTCTTTGTGTGACTTGTGTGCTTTCAAACTTGACTACTTGCATACTTGTTATCTGACACTTGAGTTTCTTATAGGTTTTGTTTACAGTCCTTAATCTGGACTCATAACAGGGTTTACCTACATTACTCCATGCATATCATAACATCATACCATTGCATGCATCCTGCATAAGGACTAACTCATTTCAAGGATCTCAAGGGCTTGTGATGCAGGTCATGCTGAACCAGTTATCCAGTAAGGGGCAAAGGGGATTTATTTTCCTCTAGCCAAGGTTGTCAGGGGCTACGACCCACTCGATATGGTGAGCCTTGACCCTTGAAGAAGGACTCTCAACAACATGCAGTTCCTTCAATCAAGCTATCGGGTCCCAACTCTAACAATTTTCTTGTTTACCCCGCGAGATCCTTGAAAACATTGCATGCATACATACACGTCATTGCATCACAGGTATCCCTTTTACAGGTTGCTTACCTTCTTCGCTGTTTATTTCAGCCGATCGTCATGAATCCTGAATCATCTACTGAGCAATCCATCAAGGCTCTCCAGGCTCAGAACGCCCAGTTCCAAGAGTTGATCATGAGTCTAGCCCAGGGGCAACAAGATCTGAAGACCCTGCTTTTGAAAAAGAAGAAGAAGAGGACAGTGTTGTTCAACCCTAGACGCAAATCTGGGAATGGATCACGAAATGAAGTTGAGCAGACTACCCCATCTGTTGGGAAAGACAGTCCCCAAGAAAGGGAGGTTCCTAGTCCAGTGGTCTCTGACAACGAGACCGATTACAATGAGGAGCAGTATCCTCCAACTGAAGACAGGTACAAGCAGTTGGAAGACCGTCTAAATGCCATGGAAATTCAACAAGTGCCTGGTTTGGATTTCGGAGACTTGGGTCTATCTTCTGGTGTGGTCATCCCACACAAGTTCAAAGCACCATATTTCGCAAAGTATGACGGGGCGTCCGGCCCTAAGCTACATCTCAGATCTTATGTGCGGAAGATTCAGCCGTATACTATAGACAAGAACTTGTGGATCCACTTCTTCCAGGAGAGTCTTTCAGGGACTCATCTCGAATGGTTCTATCAGCTGGATGGAACCAAGGTTCGTAACTGGGAGGAGTTGGCTACTGCTTTTTACAAGCAGTACCAGTACAATGCCGACCTTGCTCCCACGCGTACTCAGCTTCAGGGGATGTCTATGGGTACAGGCGAAGGTTTTAAAGAGTATGCGCAGAAATGGAGAGACCTTGCTGGAAGGGTACAACCACCTCTAACAGACCGTGAGCTCGTTGACATGTTCTTGGGGACTTTGTCTGGTCCATTCTACAACCATCTGATTGGGAATTCTTCTGCTGGGTTCACAGATCTTATCTTGATTGGGGAGAGAATTGAAGCTGGTATCAAGTCGGGGAAGATTCAAGAAACCGCACCTGCTGATGCTCAGAAAAAGCCCCACAGTGGGAAGAAGGAGTCCAATGCTATACATGGTAAAAAGGGTCGTCATGATGTAGGGGCAATCCAGATCTCTGATCCCACGCCCGTTCAACCAAGAAAGAGAAATAGGCGTAGGATAAAGTATCAAGATAGGAAGTATACTGACATCAACATGTCTTTGTCTCAGGCATTACAGCAATTGCTGAAGGAAAAACTGATCACACTAAAGGATCCTTCTCAAAATCCTGATACTTCCTCTTCCAAGTACAACCCGGGTGTGAGATGTGCCTACCATTCTGACAGTCCTGGACATGACACCGACGACTGTTGGACCTTGAAGAACAAGATCCAGGATTTGATTGACGCCAAGGAGGTCAAGTTTGAACACTGATCCTACACCAAATCATCGAGAATGTCTTTTGTTCATTAGAATTTTCAATTTGTAATTTTCTTTTGATTGTTCAAACATTGTATTCATGCCAAACTTTGTTATTTCATTAATGCATTACACGTGTCTGTTTTGAAGTAATTATGTTTACTATGCTTAAAACTGTTTTCATATTTTTTGTGATGATCAACTCTTGATTGAAAATTCTAAGCCTCTTGAGGGAGGATGACGAAAACGATACCACGATCTTTACAGTATGCTTTTGAACAGACCCCGCTGATGAGGTACAGGCATTGTTTCAATTCTTAAACACTGGAGTTATAAGGAAGATAATCCCTCGTCAACCCCTTCGAGCCAAAGAGGTAGGAGTTTTTCTTTTCAAAAATTAAAACCCTTAATCATAACCTGGGGCAGGGTAGTTCTCTCAGTTGATCCAAGTGCACAACGAATGGCACCAAAGAGGTCCTTACAAAGCAAAAGACAGTGATGGTTCCGAATAATTAAAGGCAGGCAGTCGTTATCTCTCAAAATAAAAATCCCAATAAGTCAAAACCTATGAAGGAGACTTACAAAACTGGGGCATCCTGCTGACTGTAATTCCAAAAGAAACAGTTCAGGCAAAAAACAGGGATAATAAAATCAAAAAAAGAAAGAGGCCCTACAAACCCTCAACCAAAAAAAAAGAAATGATTGCCTATCAAAATAAACTATCAACATCCGAACCATCATTGGAATATCAGGACAAAGACCCAAACAAGGTCAAACGCACGATCAACTGAGTTTAGGTTTGAAGAACATCACGAAGAGCGGGTGGGTACAAATAAAATTTGAGCCTTTATCCTTTGTTTCTTAAACCGTGAACCAGGCCACGTTACAACCTTTAAAAGTCCTAGCTGAAGCATGGGTTAGTTCGAAAGCATACTGTTACGAAAGGTATCCTGACTCCTTAAGGCTTGCGGTAAAATAACGAGTTGACATCACAGTTTACAAAAAAAAACTCACTTGCTTTTATTGAAAAATACATTTTCAAAAATTTCAAGACAGACATAAGCTTTGCATTTTTAAAATAACATTGTTTGCATATGACTTTTTGTTTGAAAATCAAAGAAATTCGCACGAAGAATATCTGGTAAACAAAAGCACTCCCAATCAAGGGGCATGGCATGATCAGTGTCCATCATCTGGGGCAGTCCAGCCAAGATTCGGAGAATCTCTCAAAAGGCCAACCAGCTTGGGGCAAATCTCCATCTGGATCACCTGAGGCATTCCAACAACGAATCTTGCCTGATCAGACATCTTCTAGTGGTACGACAACACAATACTACTGACAGTGACAACTCCCTGCATCCTGAGAGCGTGGACATAATCGAAAAAATACTACGCAAAATCAAAGACCCGCTAGGTTGACACACCTAGGCAAAAATAAGGGCTTCCCGGCGAACCAAAAGGGTTCGGGCAAAAATAAGGGATGAATATGAAAAAATCTGTACACCCGGCAAGTCGAAAACCTGAAAAGGCGGCTTGGGCAAAAATGGGTATCCCGGTGGACTGAAAACCCGAAAGGGCGGTCCAGGCAAAAGTTAGGGATCAAAGCGTACGACTATGTCCCGGCATCTCGTCACTTGCCTACCAGAAGAAGAGTTGTCAATCGACAGTCATCAAGCACCTCCACAGGTATCTTCTTCCCTCACCTCAGCAACAGGGGTAATAATGAGTCGTCCAGGCGATCCAGTTGCTCTGTCAACCAAAGTACCAAGGAAAGTTCAATCAAAAGATGATTACTATCTACCTTTACAGCTTCAGATCAACCCTGGTAACAAACCAGAAAATTCTGTGGACGATGGATCGTGGGTTAATATCCGAAACCAAACAGGACAATTATCTACTTGATCATCAACAGGCAACCCCACACCGGTTCCTTTTCTTTCAGAAGAAGTCTTACACGGACTTATCTCAAGATGACCTTACCCCGGTTCATCAAGAAGTTTTACACAAACTTACCCTGCAGTAACCTTACCCCGGTTCCTCCAGAAGTCTTACACGGACTTATCTCAAGATGACCTTACCCCGGTTCATCAAGAAGTTTTACATGAACTTACCCTGCAGTAACCTTACCCCGGTTCCTCCAGAAGTCTTACACGGACTTATCTCAAGATGACCTTACCCTGGTTCATCAAGAAGTTTTACACGAACTTATCCTGCAGTAACCTTACCCCGGTTCCTCCATAAGTCTTACACGGACTTATCTCAAGATGACCTTACCCCGATTCATCAAGAAGTTTTACACGAACTTACCCTGCAGTAACCTTACCCCAGTTCCTCCAGAAGTCTTACACGGACTTATCTCAAGATGACCTTACCCCGGTTCATCAAGAAGTTTTACACGAACTTACCCTGCAGTAACCTCACCCCGGTTCCTCCATAAGTCTTACACGGACTTATTTCATGGTAACCCTACACCGGTTCCTCCCAAAGTTTTACACGAACTTATCCTGCAGTAACCTCACCCCGGTTCCTCCAGAAGTCTTACACGGACTTATCTCAAGATAAACTTACCCCGGTTCCTCCAAAAGTTTTACACGAACTTATCCCGAAGAAACCCTACATAGGTTCTCTCTCCCCAAAGATGCAGTTTTACACGGGCTCGTCATCAGAAACCCTACCCAGGTTTTACTTCTTCCAGGATGCAGTTTTACACGGGCTCATCGTCAAAGTAACCCCACATAGGTTCCCTTCTCAAACTCTAGACGTAGTTTTACACGGACTCGTCATCAGTAAACCCTACACAGGTTTCCTTCTCAGCTCTAGATATGGTTTTACACGGACTCGTCATCAAAGTAACCCTACACAGGTTCCTTCTCCATTTCAGATGCAGTCTTATACAGACTCATTATCAGTAAACCCCACACAGGTTTCCTCCCTCCAAAGATGCAGTTTTACATGAGCTCATCATCAGGCAACATAACACAACAATGGTATCCCCAGCGGAGTTCATCAGATCTTCCAACAAAGCTCGTCAATGGTATCCCCAACGGAGTATCATCAACATCTCAGCAAAGTGCCTCTTTCCCCACAGAGCATTCCCCGCAGAGTATTCTATTCGCCAAGTTTATTCCCCAACAGAGTCATCTTCTCCTACCGGTATTCTTGCAACTACCATCCCCAGCGAAAACGAAGAACTCTCTTCAATATCAGCCCAGGATTCAGCTCCCGACATTCGTCAAGGACTTATTTTCCTAGACGAAAATACATTCATAAACATTACATTGTCATACATTATGATACATGCATACACGCATCATATCACCCCAATCTCATTTATTTTTGAGAACATCATGACATCAGGCAATTCATACATTATGACATTGCATACAACTAACTCGTTACTTTTTCAGGAGAGAACGATCAACAGATAAAAGTCTTTACCGTTTGAGGTAGATGACACCTAAGATTCTCTCATCATTCTGCTGAGGTTGAAGTCGCCTAAGATTCTCTCATCATTCTGCTGAGGTTGAAGTCGCCTAAGATTATCTCATCATTCTGCTGAGGTTGAAGTCGCCTAAGATTCTCTCATCATTCTGCTGAGGTTGAAGTCGCCTAAGATTCTCTCATCATTCTGCTGAGGTTGAAGTCGCCTAAGATTCTCTCATCATTCTGCTGAGGTTGAAGTCGCCTAAGATTCTCTCATCATTCTGCTGAGGTTGAAGTCACCAAAGATTCTCTCATCATTCTGCTGAGGTTGAAGTCACCTAAGATTCTCTCATCATTCTGCTGAGGTTGAAGTCGCCTAAGATTCTCTCATCATTCTGCTGAGGTTGAAGTCGCCTAAGATTCTCTCATCATTCTGTTGAGGTAGTAATTGCCCAAGGTTCTCTCGTCGTCCCGTTGAGGTAGTAATCGCCCAAAGGTTCTCTCATCGTCCCGTTGAGGTAGTAATCGCCCAAAGGTTCTCTCATCGTCCCGTTGAGGTAGTAATCGCCCAAGGTTCTCTCATCGTCCCGTTGAGGTAGTAATCGCCCAAGGTTCTCTCATCGTCCCGTTGAGGTAGTAATCGCCCAAAGGTTCTCTCATCGTCCCGTTGAGGTAGTAATCGCCCAAAGGTTCTCTCATCGTCCCGTTGAGGTAGTAATCGCCCAAGGTTCTCTCATCGTCCCGCTGAGGTAGTAATCGCCCAAGGTTCTCACATCGTCCCGTTGAGGTAGTAATCATCCAAGGTTCTCTCATCGTCCCGTTGAGGTAGTAATCATCCAAGGTTCTCTCATCGTCCCGTTGAGGTAGAAATCGTTCAAGGTTCTCTCATCGTCCCGTTGAGGTAGTAACCGTCCCTGATTCATTCATCACATCATTATCAACAAAAAACCTTTTGAAGTTCCAGACTCGATTCCTGTATCCGGCCAGGGCACGTCTGAAGAGTTCGAAGATCTGATTCCTGTATCTTGCCAGGGTGTATCTGTTGACGACTAATTCTCCGGACTCGATTCCTGTATCTTGCCAGAGCACGTCTGAAGAGTTTAAAGATTCGATATCTGTATCCAGCCAGGGCACATCCACATGAAGAGTTTGAAGATCAACCCCTGTAACAGGCCAGGTAATTATTTTCTTTCTCTGGTACACAAGTTCTCGCTAAGGAATCTCTTACGCGATCGACACCTAGATGGCATCTGTAAGCCCATCCACATACCAACAGTCTCCAAATGGCATCTATAAGCCCATTCCCGACAAGGTATTGTCACACTTCCAGATGGCATCTATAAGCCCATCTTCCTATCCATCAGTCTCCAAATGGCATCTGTAAGCCCATTCCCTACATCACACTGCTGATACTCTACTATGTGAGTGCAAATTTCTGGGCACTTTAGTGTTCAATCATCTTCCACCTTCGGATTACGAAAGGCACGCCAACCAATCTACATCCTCAGGTCTAAGAAGATTGAACAGGGGCAACTGTTATACCCCAAAATTTGCCCTCCCATATTTCTCAAAATATTTCAAGAAAAATTCACAAGTCCAACCCGACGCGTCATATTCAGGTATTCTTTCGCCAAAATATCTCTGATAACGTATTCTCAAATTCAGGTTCGGCTCAAGAGTCAATTCTTTAAAGAAGGTATCCGAATGTGTGAGTTTTCTCGAAGAAATGTGGTGAAAAAGTATGCTGAAAGTGCAGTTTTTACGCGCTAAAAAATTCATAACTTGAAGATAGTGGCTCATTTTGAACCCGTTCCGGTGGCCTAAATTCCGTCTTGACATTATCTACGTTTTCATCTCTCACGGCTGGAAGCCAATTTCGATCAGAAGGTCTTCAAAAATGTGGATTTATCAAGTATTTTTGCACAGAAAATTTGTGACAGAAGTTTATTTGCGTCATGTTCAGAAAATCATAACTTGGTCGATTTTCATCGTATCGAGCTGGTGCCGGCGCCAAAATTTCATAAATTGAGGTGACTACATTTTCACATAAGGTATTGAGTTCAAACGGTATTCAAAAGGCCTTCGTTTTTTGCTCAGAGTGCGTGACATGCTGAAAATCCTGAATGCTGAATATTATTTCAGCTGGGCCAAAACTTCGAAAATTCATAACTCGGTCAATTTTTATCGGATTGGACTCATATTTTTACACAAGGTCACTGACTCATAGAGCTACAACTTTGCTTCAAAAGTCGAGACCAAATTATGCACCGATCAATACAAGTTTTTTATTGAAGAACGTGTCAGAGTCGACACTGGAGCCCAAAATAAGTTCGTTTGAGCTGAAACTTCAGAAATTCATAACTAATTCACCGTTTATCCGATTGAGCCGATTTTCAGACAGGGGTTAGTTATCAATGTCGGTTACATTTTGTTTTCACATTTCAACTTCAAAAATTGCACTTAAGTCCCTGCGATTTAGCCTGGAAAGTGACGAACTCAAGTGAACATTGGAGGCCCAATTGCACATTCAAAGCCCATTTTCTTTACCCTAATTTCCATTATATAATCACCTTCTTTTCACACAAACCAGAGAGGAAAAAAAGAGAAAAAAGGAGAGGAGAAAAAATAGAGAAAAAACCTTGCCACAACACTGTTAGAATATCAAATTCTTTCAAGAACCCTAAAACCTTGAAATCATTATTACAAATCTCTCTCTCACTACAAACAAGCCATCACAGTTACAAACCAACACCTCATTACTTCTTCAGTAAGGGTAAGGCTGGCTTGATCTCCATGATCCAAAAGGCATAAAAGCATTCAGGTCACTAATTTTCCAGTAAGGGTAAGAGTGATTTGATCTCCATGATCAAAAGGGTATAATCATTCATACATGCCATATTGTGCCTAAATATTAAATTTCTTCATATATTGGCTTTATTTGCATTTTATGATTTTATTTAATGTGTTCATGAGATTCAACACTGCAGATTTAGACAGGATCCCATGCAGGTTCATCAAGGAACGTTGATGCCAAAACACAAATGGCCAAAAGCCAAAAGCCAAATGGCCAAAGTAGAACAACTTATGCATGATGAGGCCAGAACACAAATGGCCAACAGTCAGGATACAAATGGCCATGAAACCCAATCCAATGGCCAAAGAATGCAGACCACGATACTCAGGAGTCAATGAACATGCGCGTGATGCCAGAAAGTCAAACAAGGCTTTTTGTCTAATGGGCCAGAATACTTCAAAAAACCTCCCCTTGGGTCTGAATACCCCCCATGGTTTGCATCAATTTTCAATTTTTATTTGTTTTTCTTTATTAATTCTATTAATTATTTTAATTGTTTTCTTTAATTTCCAATAAATAATTTTCATAATAAAAATAAATACAGAAAAATCAAAAAAATGTTTATTGTTATTAATATTAATTTCACTATTATTTTAGTTTGTAAATAAATGTTAAATAATTAATTTAGTTAAATTAGGTTTTAAAACTTAAATCTTTTTCTTAACAAATTAAAATATGTAGAAATTAGGGTTTTTAACTTTTCATCATTTTTTTAATAAATAATTTTCTCACCATTATTATTATTATTATTATTATTATTATTAATTAATTACTACTTTTGTAAATAAACATGTACATTAATAATTTAGTAAATTAGGTTTTAAACTTTAACTTTTTTTTTTAATAATTAAAAATATTTAGAACTAGAGTTTCCTTCTAATTTTAAATTCTTTTCTTTATTTTCATTAAATACCAAAAACCTAAAAAACATTTCTTGTCTTAATTAAATAATAATTAGTTTTTAATTTCAATTTAATTTCAAAAGGGTCCAACGCCCTCGAACGTTCTATTTTTATTCTTTTCGCACGTTATTTTATTTTCCTTTGTGAATATTATGTAATTGCTCAAGCCTTGTAATAGTAATTAGGAATTTATTTACTTTCCGCATTTTTTATTCAAAACGGGTCTTTGTTAATTTGGCGATGTATAGACCCGCGCCTTGTAATAGCGTAGGATTTTACTTTCCGCACTTAAATTTCTGCACCTTTAAACTGCTAAACTTTGCATGAAAGAATGTATGGCCTAAATTAAAAACAATGCGTAGATCACCATGATACATGTACAAGATAAATGCTAAGCTGAAAATAACACACAAATTCACACACCACTCTTAGGGTACGCCTGACTGTTGCCTTGCCCTCGAAACGTGGTCGTCGAGTATAGGACGTTTTAGTAAGTCCTTATGTCCGTTGATCCATATGCCTCAAAACAAGTTTCCTCGGAAAAGTTGCCTCGAATTAAAAAGGATCAATGGCATAAGGGTAGCTTCTAAGGTGTCCTACTGTTGCTTCGGTGACCACACTGTCCCTACAAACGAATTGACCCGAACACCTCCAACGGTGGTGCTACCTACCTCTCAATGGTGGGATGGCACTACCTTAAGGACATTTACACAGCCTAATTCCTTAGGGTAGGTAGATGACTCGTAGATACTTGTTCTATTCCAAAAAACAAATCAAAACTCTTTTCACACCGACACTTTTCAAAAAGCTTTCAAAACAATTTTTCAAACACTCTTGAGGACTGATACAAGAGTCGATCTGAAACTTTAAACGAAACTTTTTTCAAACCCACTCACAATTGAAACGCAAACACTTTTGAAAACACAATGAGCAAGTATCTAAGAGCCCATGGATAACCATGGATAGAAAGGGTGCTAACACCTTCCCTTTTTATAAACCTACCTCCCGAACCGAGAGATAATCTCATAAGGAATTTTTCTGTGCTTTTGTCCTTTCCATATTGGAGAAAATAAAAGACGGTGGCGACTCTTGCTTCCGCGACATTTCGCGAACCAGCATTAAACAGTCAGTTCCAGATCCACCGATCACAGATCCTAACTAAATACGACATTTAATACACGACCCAAAAAGAAATCAAGGGGAGTGTATTAGTTGATCATTTGGCTCATCAGGCCGTGGATGACTACCAGTCCATGAATTTTGAGTTCTCCGACGAGAATATTATGCTAGTAACTGACTATGAAGAACTTGGACCAGATGAAGGACCTGAAGAAGGATCCCAATGGACTATGGTTTTTGACGGAGCTTCGAACGCACTCGGTAATGGAATTGGTGATGTAATCATATCTCCTGGAGGTTGTCATACTCCTTTCAATGCTAAACTATGTTTCAACTGTACTAATAACATGGTGTAGTATGAAGCATGCATCATGGGTCTCAAAGCTGCTATTGACCTAAAGATCAAGTTCTTGAGTGTATTTGGGGATCCAACTTTTGTAATAAGTCAAATCAAAGGCGAGTGGGACACAAAGCACCCAAAGCTCATCCCTTACAAAGAGAACGTGCTGACATTGCTTCCACACTTTGAAGAGGTCACCTTTGAACATTTCCCACGAGAAGAGAATCAGTTAGCAAACGCGCTAGCTACCATGTCCTCTATGTTCAAGGTCATGTGGGACAACGAGGCTCCTCGAATCACTATTGAGAGATTGGATGAACCAATATACTGCTATGAGATCGACACAGAAGGAGTAGCAGACAAACCTTGGTTCTATGAGGTGAAGAGATATCTCGAGGATCAAGAGTATCTCGAGGGGGCATCTATCAATGATAAAAAGTTTCTGAGAAGGTTCTCCGTGAAATTATTCCTCAGTAATGGAATCCTTTACAAGCGCAACCATGACTCTACTTTACTTCGGTGCATAGACAAGAGCGAAGCGGAAAGGATTATGGCATAATTACATGAAGGTGCCTTCGGAACTCATTCGAGTGGAGATACCATGGCTAAAAAGATGCTACGGGAAGGATACTATTGGTCCACTACGGAAGCAGACTGCTATCAACATTCACGAACTTGTCACAAATGCCAGATCTATGCTGATAAGGTGCATGTACCTCCGGTTCCTTTGAACATCTTGATGGCTCCTTGGCCCTTTGCAATGTGGGCCATTGACATGATCAGAGAGATTAGACCTATCGCTTCCAATGGGCATCGCTTCGTCCTGGTAGCCATTGATTATTTCACGAAGTGGGTCGAAGCTGCCTATTTTGCTACTATTACCAAGAACATTGTGACGCGGTTTATCAAGCATAACCTGATCTGTCGGTACAGTGTTCCAGAGAGAATCATCACTGACAATTGTACAAATCTCAACAATACAATGATCACCGAACTCTGTAAACAATTCAAGGTCCAGCATCATAATTCTTCCCCTTACCGGCTGAAGATGAATGGCGCTGTTGAAGCTACAAATAAGAACATTAAGAAGATCATACATAAGATAACAGTGACATACAAAGACTGGCATGAGATGTTACCATTTGCTCTTTATGGTTACCGCACCTCAGCGCATACGTCAACAGGGCAACACCTTATTCTTTGGTATACAGTATAGAGGTTGTCCTACCAATTGAGGTCTATATCCCTTCTCTGAGGATCATGAAGGATGCCGATTTAAACAAGGACGATTGGATCCAGACTCGACTTGATCAACTGAATCTGATTGATGAGAAAAGGCTTATTGCTATTTGTCATGGTCAGATGTACCAAAAACGGATGATCAAGGCTTTCAACAAAAAGGTCAGACGTCAGGTATATCAAGCGGGTGATCTAGTGTAAGTTCCCTGGCTGGAGAGTTGGCTTCATTTGTAAAACAAATAAGAAAGCAAGTTTACCCATATTCCCTCTGTTGTTTTAATATGTGAGGTTGAAGAAGTTCAACATCTGGACCAACATGTTATGTAAGATGTCACAACATCAGCATATGACATCGCGCTTGAAATTAAGTACTGATTAAGTAACTATGTTATATGTTGAATGGTTGTAACAGCTGTGACTTGTAACCTAACTATTCTAAGTGATCTAAATTATGAAAGAGGTTATTTGTTGTGTTGAAGAAGTTCAACATCTAGGAAAACATGTTAGATGTAATGTCATGACATCTGACTTGACATCACGTCAACAGAATTGATAATTCAGTTACAGTTCTGGTACTTAAATACTCTGAGAATATATGTGGCGTTTCTTATGGAGAATCTGAAGATCAATCAAGAATCAATCAGAATATTTGAAGAAAATACTGTTTCTAAATATGGAGATATTTTAGGAAACTAGAAGATTGAAGACCTTGATTATAGGAGAAGTTTGCTGCTGAGTTGTAACAGCAAGGAGAAAAGCTTGGTGAGATTTTTGAAGGCCCAAATCCAGTTGGGTAATAGGTTATAAATAGCAGATTGTAACCTAGGGTTTGTGCAGCTCATATAATGTAACATTGGGGGTGTTTTGTTAGGAAAACCTGTCGGTCTGTGGCAAGGTTACCATGTATGTAACTCGAAACCTGTAGGTAAGAGTTTGAGTGTTCTTGGATGAAGCTGTGAAGCAAGTCTAAGTATTTTTGCATTACTTCATATTCATTGTAATGTAGGAAACCAAGTGGGAGGACACTGCTTCTTGAGTAGGAGTAAGACTTCTGTTGCTGCGACAATAGGAATGGAAACTGGTAGGTTTCTATCTAGGAGTTCCTAGGTATAGGTTGCACTGGGTAGATGATTAAGTGAAGGGTGGGAACTTGTGAAGTTTAGTCCTGAATTAATATTGCTGATAGTGGATCTTCTTCCTGGCTTGGTATGCCCCCAGAGTAGGTGTGTTTCACCGAACTGGGTCAACAACTGATTTGTGTTTTTACCTTCAACACTTTATAACTCTGTCTGTTATATATCAAGGTAAAACTGTAATGTTGTAACAGATGATGTCTCAGAACATGTTAAGACATCATGCTGATATCTGTGCAGAAGAAACAGAACTGCAAAGACTGTTTGCTCTCTGCTGATCATGTGCAACAGATGAACAGAACTAGGCACATCGGTGTTCTATCCTCTGCACCTTCAAAGTAGATCTGGCACAGCTTGGTTAAACTGTACTTCTGTTACCCTTCAATACTGAATCATGAAAAATTGGGTATCTACCTTGCAGTGTATTTATTATGTCATATCAGATGTCTAGACATTGAGTATAACATCTGAAGACTGGCATACACCAGAATTTCAATTGGTATCAGAGCAGGCATCCTGTTCTGTTTCTGGATGAGATCCATGGGTGATACTTTCTGGTATCTGCAAGGTCAATTTTAGTACTGAAGATTGTAACCTGGAATGGTTTGTTATTTCCCTGAATGGTCCCTTGAAGTGGGAGGATGGACTATTCTTGACAGGAACTGTGTGTACCTGTCTTTGGTGATTGGCATTTGGCCTGGTTGTGTGGTAGCTGCTCTAGGTTTGATTTATCTTCAAACCTAGGATGTGTGTACGCCTAAAGTTGTGTGTAGTAGTCATGCTAGGTCTAGTTTTGAAGGCTAGTCTGGTGGAGTGTGTGTGCAAAGATTGGGTTGTATTATGTTCTTCCGCTGTGTAATACCTGGCAAAACTCAAGCTCTGATTGAAGGCTACTGTATTCAAGAATTCAACATAAACTATTGAAGATGTCACAGATACTTGAGTCCTCTCAAGTCCACTCATGAAGACTTTCTTCGTTCAGGATGGTAAGAATCACATAATCACGGATTAGTGTTATACGAAGACCTTGAAGAATTTCAAGGAGGGCCTTGTTCCAAGGCGATGGAACTGATGTTCTATGTGATGGTGGAACAAGGATGCAGCTACTAGTTGAAGAGCATATGTTTTGGGTGTCAAA
This sequence comes from Vicia faba, assembly GCA_948472305.1. Taxonomy (NCBI): domain Eukaryota; kingdom Viridiplantae; phylum Streptophyta; class Magnoliopsida; order Fabales; family Fabaceae; genus Vicia; species Vicia faba. The sequence goes on along the minus strand of OX451740.1, from coordinate 793,994,301 downwards.
CAAAGGGATACCTTTGTTTGGAACCTACTCCTGACCTGGAAGAGGAGACATCTGTGTGTGCAAAGTTGACAATGGTAAAGTCAACTATGTCTGTGTACTCCCGAAGGTTACTTTAGGAGTCAGAACTCTAGAAGTAAAGCTGGTTGAGATATGACATTGATCAGGGCTGAGCAATTGTTCCCTGGAGTACTATGGTGTGAAGAAAGACAAGCTCATTGGTTAATAAAAGCCAATGATGGTGCAGCACTATTGCTTCTTCATAGAAGTAGATTGGGATCATGAGTCTTGTCATTTAAACATCGTGATTAGAGGTGGAAGATCTTTCAAGAATATGAAGACTCGGAGTTTGGTTAAGGTATAACTCTTGGAGTTATGTAAATCTGGTAGGGATGTCATATGTCATGTCGAGACATTTGTGCACAATGCATGGATATTTTGTGTGGAGCTTCCATGACTGATAGTTTGAGGGGAAGATTTGGTTAACCTCCTCACATTAGTTCAGCCTGGTGTTTAGCTGGCTGTTGACCTATGTCACATGGGTTCTGAGTGTTGTGTGACATATTTGCAAGGAAGGATTCATCTCTCTCATTCCTAAGGATGAATCAGATCTGGTAGGAGTCTCAAATCGGTTGAAGTAAGTAGAGTTTGTTCAGAGAAAATTCTATTTACTTGAGTCAAGGGTGGCAACCTAGATATCTCAACTCTTTGGTCTCTCAAAGAAAGAGCTTGCAAGAAGAAGATATTAACACACGAAGAGCATGTCAAAGTATTCAAATGGTGAAAGTATCTTACTGGATAATGGGAAGGATTTATGATCAATTGCTATTTGTGACAAGTACAAGTATTTAATTGATTGTCCTTGGAGTTCAAGATAACTGATGTTCTTAAAGATGTGGGAACATTCCTTCTTCTAGACCCTGTGAAGAATCACAGGAAGAGTGATACCTTAGAGCTATCTCCTTGGTGATAGCATAATCATTTGATCCTTGAAAAGGTTTCCTGGAAACGTGTTCAGACTCGAAGCTACAAGAAGAAGAAGACATCATAATCTTGATGATAGTTACTTGGATCAGTCTGGTCCTGATCTAGGTAAGGAAGTAAATTAGAGAAGGGGCTGAATTCAACAACTAGATGTTATAACATAATGTTGTGACATTTGGTTCAACATAAGACTCTTGGTTGGTGAAGTGGCACATCAACTTAAGATAGGAGTTGAAGGTTGGATACTTCAAAAGGATCGTCTCTTTGCAGCTCTTTGGAGTTGTTGGGTGGAGAAGATGTTACATGTTCCTGTCTTAGTGTATCTAAGCCTTTTGTGATAACTTGTAGCTTGAAGTTCAAATTTCGATTGATCAGAATATCTTTGGGAGAAGTCTGATAAACATGAAGGAGATAATCAAACAGTGGCATTTGGTCCATCTCAACAGTGGATTCAGAGAATCAAGATAATCAACATGTGGCAGCTAATTATTATCGAGAAAGTTTGATTCAAAGTATGAATGCGTTCAACCAATATTGTTGAACATAGGGTGCGCTCTTGAAGACATAAAGATGCGTCTTATGCTTTCCATTCATCAAGGGGTCTTATTTACCTTGAATCAGAAGTTGTCTTAAAGGTCCAACTAAGTATTGAATGTGACCTACTTGTTTCCATGAAGAGAAGTGATTGTCCCTAACAGGGGGAGTATTGATTTGTATGAAAGGTCTTCATCAAACTCGTAGGATATAAAGTGTGGAACCTTTTTAACTATTGGGATGATGTGTTCGAGACTGAAGAGCACTATGTCTGACCGAATGTCATCACATTGGTAATGACATTGTTCCTAATTCCCCCTAAAACTACAGACAGGAGGAAAGTTGGATGAAGTGTGGATTGTTATGACTCAGAGGGAGTAACCATCCTCTTTGTGAAAAATGGAATAGTTTCAAACATAGGATTTGAGCGTGTTTTCATCTGCTAAGAAAACAGGGCGGTTGTGTCTCATTATGGAGCTGTTTAGTGAGCTGGAATGTCTAGATGATAACTTGTCATCTAATAAAGGTATTATACAACTGAGGCAGAGACAACGATGGTTCTTGGATAGGGGACAAATACTTAAAAGGAGTATTCGGTTCTAAAAGACAAATGTCTGACAATGGTCAAAGGGTCAAACCCAAGGGTAGGTACCTGCATTAAAACCAGTCCTAGGGTACTGAAACTGTCAGAGTAAAGTACCAAGATCGTTACTATCTATGCCAAAATTGCATTATTTATGAAGACTCTCTCTATTCTTTCTCTTCATCAGAGGGTTTCAGCAATATGAAGTTTGTTAGCATCTGGGAAATTTGTGCATGGGTATGGATCTGTATGGGCAGTCTTTGTCAAATTCTGGCCAAAAAGGGGGAGAAAGATAGGGACCCAGTCTCAGGCGAGACTCAGGTGAAAGCAACACACGGTAATGTCCAGCGAGACTCAGGTGAAAGCAACATGATCCCTAAGTAAGTGACTTTGTTTGTGTCTTGTGTTCTGAGTTAAGAGGATAGTTGTGACTTGTGATCTGAGTTACATGATCACAAGTAATAAGTATCAAGATTATCAACAATAATCTTGAGAAAAGAAATCCTCTTGGGGCATCGATAGTTTGGAGTTGCTCACAGTTGAAGGATAGAGGTTTGTTGTTTGCTCAAAGGACATCAGCCTCTACAAAGAAGATATTGGACAAGATGTTGTAACATCTCAACTGTGTTGTGGCCTGGTCCCAAAATACAACTTGCACTTATTTGTTTTAGCCAAAATTTGCCAAAGGGGGAGATTGTAAGTGCCCTGGCTGGAGAGTTGGCTTCATTTGTAAAACAAATAAGAAAGCAAGTTTACCCATATTCCCTCTGTTGTTTTAATATGTGAGGTTGAAGAAGTTCAACATCTGGACCAACATGTTATGTAAGATGTCACAACATCAGCATATGACATCGCGCTTGAAATTAAGTACTGATTAAGTAACTATGTTATATGTTGAATGGTTGTAACAGCTGTGACTTGTAACCTAACTATTCTAAGTGATCTAAATTATGAAAGAGGTTATTTGTTGTGTTGAAGAAGTTCAACATCTAGGAAAACATGTTAGATGTAATGTCATGACATCTGACTTGACATCACGTCAACAGAATTGATAATTCAGTTACAGTTCTGGTACTTAAATACTCTGAGAATATATGTGGCGTTTCTTATGGAGAATCTGAAGATCAATCAAGAATCAATCAGAATATTTGAAGAAAATACTGTTTCTAAATATGGAGATATTTTAGGAACTAGAAGATTGAAGACCTTGATTATAGGAGAAGTTTGCTGCTGAGTTGTAACAGCAAGGAGAAAAGCTTGGTGAGATTTTTGAAGGCCCAAATCCAGTTGGGTAATAGGTTATAAATAGCAGATTGTAACCTAGGGTTTGTGCAGCTCATATAATGTAACATTGGGGGTGTTTTGTTAGGAAAACCTGTCGGTCTGTGGCAAGGTTACCATGTATGTAACTCGAAACCTGTAGGTAAGAGTTTGAGTGTTCTTGGATGAAGCTGTGAAGCAAGTCTAAGTATTTTTGCATTACTTCATATTCATTGTAATGTAGGAAACCAAGTGGGAGGACACTGCTTCTTGAGTAGGAGTAAGACTTCTGTTGCTGCGACAATAGGAATGGAAACTGGTAGGTTTCTATCTAGGAGTTCCTAGGTATAGGTTGCACTGGGTAGATGATTAAGTGAAGGATGGGAACTTGTGAAGTTTAGTCCTGAATTAATATTGCTGATAGTGGATCTTCTTCCTGGCTTGGTATGCCCCCAGAGTAGGTGTGTTTCACCGAACTGGGTCAACAACTGATTTGTGTTTTTACCTTCAACACTTTATAACTCTGTCTGTTATATATCAAGGTAAAACTGTAATGTTGTAACAGATGATGTCTCAGAACATGTTAAGACATCATGCTGATATCTGTGCAGAAGAAACAGAATTGCAAAGACTGTTTGCTCTCTGCTGATCATGTGCAACAGATGAACAGAACTAGGCACATCGGTGTTCTATCCTCTGCACCTTCAAAGTAGATCTGGCACAGCTTGGTTAAACTGTACTTCTGTTACCCTTCAATACTGAATCATGAAAAATTGGGTATCTACCTTGCAGTGTATTTATTATGTCATATCAGATGTCTAGACATTGAGTATAACATCTGAAGACTGGCATACACCAGAATTTCATCTAGTAATCAAGCGCATCATCATTCCGCAAGGTGATCCCAGGGGAAAATGGACCCCCACATACGAAGGGCCATTTGTAATCAAGAACATATTTTCTGGTGGAGACATGATTCTAACCACCACGGATGGTGACGACCTTCCCCACCCTGTGAATGCGGACATAGTGAAAAGATACTACGCATGATTAAAGACCCACTAGGTCGACTGGACTAGGCAAAAATAGGGGCATCCCAACGAACCAAAAGGGTTCGGGCAAAAATTAGGGATAAAAACAACAACAAAATCTGTACACCCGGAAAGTCGAAAACCCGAAAGGGTGGCTTGGGCAAAAAAGGGTATCCTGGTGGACTGAAAACCCGAAAGGGGGGTCCAGGCAAAAATTATGGATTTAAGGCGTATAACTATGTCTTATTGGATCACCTTGCGATCAAACTTCAATATCATACTATCAAACATAAGCGGTACGGATCAATCCTGTCAACTTCGGACAAGCAGCGAAGAGATGAGACGCTCGAAGGCATAAGAGCAATAGCAGAATTGAAACTCAATGGGATCGTTATACATAGTTACTTTCTCTTTGTATGTAACTTTGTATAAATCCTTCTTGCGACGACATTTTCTTACTAGAATGTCTGTCTCCTTGTATATAAACGCCTTTTATAGGCAAACTTCAAAAATTAATACAAATCAGTTCTTGAAAGTTCAAAACTACTTGTTTTCTATTTTTCTATTTTGTTTTGTAAAAACGTCTAGTGATTACTTGTGGCATATGCATATTAAATATGATTACTGTTTGCAAATATTTACATAAAGAATAGAAAGACAACTGCTAATGGATTAAGGAACGAAGCAATGTTTGAAAGCCATTCCTAGTCTCTACAGTTTTTTTCCCAGGCAGGAATTACCTTCTCCAGCAGAATTCTTCCGAAATTTGAAATCCATGATTTCCAGCTGAGTTTATTTTTGTCCCCAGCAGTTTATGAAGCCTTGTCCCTGCAGAGTAAAACGACCAAAGTTTGACCTCTCATTCCCCACATAGCTTTATAATCTTCGGCAACTTTCAAATCTTCATCCCCATTAGAGTTTATTTCTCTGGTAGCAGAAGATTATCCTCAACAGAGTTCCTTTTTCCTAGCTACTGAATATTCCCCAGTAGAGTCTCCAACAAAATCTTTTTCTCACTATGGAATTTTCCAACAGAAGAATTCTTCTCCCTCAGCGGAACACTCCCCAAATAGAGCATCTTCTCCCCAGTGGAATATTTGCAAGCAGAAGTACTTGTCTACCCACATATTCATTCTTAAACAGAAGACAAAAAAAATCCCAACCGAGTATTCTCAAACAGAAAGAGGAAATCCTCGACAAATCATCTCTACTCGTCATCCCTAGCGGAGGTAGAAGAACCACTTTTTCTACAACAGTCAGAAATTCAATTTCCAGTACTCTCCAGCAGTAGTCCAGGATTTATTTTCCTAAACTGGGAAGCTTCGCAATAGCAGCCCCTGTTCATACATCATGGCATGCGCATACACATCACATACAACATAATGTCATTTATTTTGGGAACATCATCACAATGCATTTCATACATCATGACATTGCATATGACTAATTCTTTACCTTTTTCAGGGAAATGTCAAATCAACAAATACCGTTGAATACTTATGTGACCTGGTAGTCTTCTCAAAAGCCACATATAACCAAGGGTTATCTTAGGATCTTCCTCAGAAAGATGCCCTCATAAGACCTTCTCTGGTTCAGATCACCACTAAGATCTCTCTGATTTCTATTCCAGATGAAGATACTCTAAGACTTTTGTCTGGTTCAGCGGAATCGATGCTAAGACTCTTCTGATTTCCATTCTAGTCAAAGTTAATCCAAAACCTTCTCTGGTTCAGTTAGATAGACACTAAGATCTCTCTGATTTCCATGCCGGTTGAAAAAATTGTGAAGCCAGGGTTTTGACCAGATAACAATATGAGGTGTTGCGAAGCCTGGAATCCGACCAGATAGTAGTTCACTCCTTCAAAGACATTGTGAAGCCTGGGTTTCGACCAGATAACAGTATAAGGTGCTGCGAAGCCTGGAATCTGACCAGATAGTAGTTCACTCCTTCAAAGACACTGTGAAGCCTGGGTTCTGACCAGATAACAGTATAAGGTGCTACGAAGCCTGGAATCCGACCAGATAATAGTTTAGTTCTTCAAAGACACTGCGAAGCCTGGGTTTCGACCATATAACAATATAAGGTACTAAGAAGCCTGGAATTCGACCAGATAGTAGTTCATTCTTCAGAAACTGTGAAGCCTGGGTTTCGACCAGATAACAGTTTAAGTTGCTGCGAAGCCTAGAATATGACCATATAACAGTTAACTTCTTCAGACACTATAAAGCCTGGAATCCGACCAGATAGCAGTTTATTCTGTCAATTACTATGAAGCCTGGACTCAACTAGATAATAGTATACCTCAGATTCAAGTTGAATCCTGGACCCGACCAGATAACATCTCAATTTCTTCAAACTACCGAAGCCTGGGTACAACCATATAACGGTATGCCTCAGATTCAAGTTGAAGCCTGGACTCGACTAGATAACAACTTAATTTGTTCAATTCACTGAATTCTGGATTCTGACCAGATAACAATTTAAGTTACTGTTAAGCCTGGAGCACGACCAGATAATAGTTCAATCTCATTTCCCCAGTAAGTCACCGTGAAGCCTGGAATACGACCAGATAGCAGTCAGCCTTATCATCCTTAGCAAGTCACTACAAAGCCTGGATCCTAACCAGATGGTAGTTCATTTCAGTCTCTTCAGTCAAGATATGATTCCCCAGTAGAGTAATGGACAACCGAGGCGCCTAGACTCTATTCCCTTGAGAAACATTTCCTAGCGGACTCCTTCTCAGATAGCAGGAGCAGGAATCCCCGCAAAGAGAATTCTTATGAAGTCAGCATCTATTTTGGATGGCATCTTTAAGCCCATCTCTGACATTCTCCTATCATCTTTTCCAAATGGCATCTATAAGCCCATTCCTGATATTACCTACACAGCCAGGTATCATTTCAGACGAGTGCAAATTTATGGACACTCTAGTGTTCAATCATCTTCCACCTTCAGATCACGAAAGGCAGACAAGCCAATCTATATGTTCAAGTTTAATAAGATTGAACAGGGGAAACTGTTGTACCCCAAAATTTTCCCTCTCATTTTACTCAACACATGCCTATTAATATCTTCAACTTGCCCCAAGGATGCCCAAGAATTGATCAGGCAAATTCTCCTCCTAAGGCAATGAGCCCCAACTAGGGTTTCCATTTTCATCAAGGTGTTTGAGCTCAAATGGTCTCCAATGCTTCCCATGGTCCTAAAATGTCCTCAATATCCCCCATGTCAAGTTTTATGCTTTGCTCAACAAGTTTGCTCAGACAATTGCTCAAGTAATAGAAAATCAACTATGCTAGGTCAAAAGTCAATTGTAACCTATATACAGTCAAACTTCAATATTTTTGGTCAACATCAACATTTTGAAGTGATATCCATCTGTGATACGGTGGGAGAACTGACTAGTGTTTTGCGTTTGTTTTCGCAAATGTTTCGGTTGAGCAAGAGTCGCCACCGACTTTTTATTTTATCCTAAGGAAAGGTTTAAAAAGCACAGCAAAAACCTTTGAGATATTTTCTTGGGTTCGGGGAGTAGATTATAGAAAGGGAAGGTATTAGCACCCTTTCTATCCATGGTTATCCATGGGCTCTTAGGTACTTGCTTAGATCAGCTTGCCTTGGTTTTCAATTGTTTGAAATGGTGCTTTGTGTGTGGTTTTGAAAATGTTTTGAAAAAGATGCCTTGTCTAGGCTGCCCTTGTAACAATTCTTTACTCGAATGTTTTACAAAAGGTGTTTGTCTTTTTGAAAAGATGTTTCAAGGTTTTTGAAAGTTGTTTTGAAAGTGTGGTTTGAAAAATAGGCAAGTGTTTTTGTTTGACAAGTACTTAAGAGCTATCTACCCTAAAGTTCTCAAAGATTTTTGCTATGTTTTAACCCTTTTAACAATTTTGTTCCATCATTGCATTTGATGGACAATCTTGTGTTAGGATGTGAAAGGGACGGGCGCGGGTCATCGTTTAGACCATAATCGCAATGGTGCCAAGTATCTTTGGGCAATTTTCCTTTAAGGGACTTGATCATTTTTAGGCAACTTTCCGAAAGCGTCATCGAGGGATTTATGATCATTTGAATTTGTATTTGTTTTGCCCAAAGAGACCTAACATGCAATATGGCCCATTTATTGAAGGCAACAAGTGGAATACCCTAGGGGTGCAAGTGTGATATGTGTTGTCCATTTTCATGCTTGTTTATCTTGAAATTAGGTCAAACTATTTTTTGTCGTTTTTGATTCGCATACAAACCCTAATTCTAGCATGGTATAATTAGAAAGCATTAAAGTGCGAAATTTAAAGTTCCTAAGCTATTACAACACAATATGGGAAGGGGGGTACAAATGTTCAAATGGGGGGTATTTGACAAGGAATTTAAACCTAGCTATTACATCAATTTGGAATTATTTACAAGATAATTGATTGCACAAATTAAATGGAAATAAAATAAATATGCAAGATGCAAAAAGGTTTTTTATATGTATGAAAAAAAAGTATTTTTATATGTCAAAATAAAATAAAATGAAAAGTATTAATTTTTGGATTTTTTGTGTATTTAGGGCAAAACCCTAATTTTATTAAGTAAAATGTATTAATTATTCAATATGTATAAATATTATTTATTATATACAAAAATAAAATAAAAATGAAGTATATTGGTCAAAAGGGTATTTTTTATATTAAATATTGATAAAAAATAAAAGTGTGTATATTTTGTATTTTAACCTAAATATACTAATATATATATGAATATTTGTATTATTTACTAAATATATATTATATATACAAAAATAATAATATTTAATATTTATAAAAAAAAGTATATTTTATATAAAATATTTTCAGAAGATAAAATAAAATAAAAATGGAAAATAAAATGTGTTTGCACTATTTTAACATTTTTTAAATAAAAGTATATCTATTTGTTTATTTATGTACAAATAACCACTTAAACAAATAAATGCCTAATAAAATCAAAAATGGTTTGAAAAAATATTTTTATATTTTTAATATCATGAGAAGAAATAAATAAGTCATAATAAAAAAGAAAAGTCAAAAAAATCATGAAAATAAGCAAAATGAGCCTAGGGGGTGTCAAAGTAACAAAAGGGTGTAAAAAGAAATAAGAAATAAAGCCCAGCCCACGTGGAGCTTCTTCAACCTCCAGCATTTCTGTTTGAACAAAAACACGCGCCTCTTTTCTTCCATTGCAAGGTCCTGATTCTTTGAGTTTTAGCAAAAACTTACAACACCAAAAATGTTAAGCATCCTCTCACGAGTTCACACATATAAAGAACATGATTTAACTCTCAGAAATGAGAGAGAATTTCTTCTCCCCCAATTCTTAACCTAATTTTTATTCCAAGTTCAGACATCAAATTCTCTAAGCATACATAATATAAATGAAATCTAATCACATGGGCATGTTCAGGGCTATGAATGTGACATGTTTTCTTCACAAACCTAAAGCTAACAATGCCTGGATAGAGAGATACGTGTTCATGAACTTACCTGTTCAGTTGAAGTTGTATCTGGTGATGGAGGTGTCCTCAATGCAAGGTGATGATTGGTACAGCTTCCTTGATGTCCAGGGATGTTATTCCAAGCTTTACTTTGTCTTGAAACCTTTTGAATCGTGCTATAGAACTTCAACTGCAAAACAAGAAAATGAAAATGGTGATGTTGCCTGGGAGTGTTACAGGTCGTGTTTGAGGTTTTGATTAGCTTCAAGGGATGTTGTGGGATGTGTTTGACAAGTTTTTAGCAAGAATGCATGGAAGGTTTGAGCTATGGAACTCAAACTGCAGCAAATGCTCTGTTTGGGCAGTTTGAGGGTGATTCTGGTGATGGGGAGGTATTGGGGATTCTAGGCTCGTGTTTCAGCTCAGTTAGGATGTTTAGGATATGTTTGACAAGTTTGCTTAAGGGTTCTTTAGCTGAGATGAAAGTTGTTGTAAGTTATGGCAAGTTTCTTCTACTTTAAGCAACCAATGGCCAAGTTGAGTTTCTAGCTTGTACAGGCCCCCCTAATGTGCTGCATAACTCAGTCTTGATCAGTGTAATTAGCTCCTAAACTTTTGCCAAAGAGATTTCAAATGTACTTGCTTGGATTTGCATTTTGACATAAAGTTCACTTTTGCAAAAATGGTTAGAATGCTTTTTCTAAATTGGGATTAAACCATTATGCAATGCTTGAACACATAGAATATGGTCTTGGCACAAAGATTTTGCATTAAATTTATGAGTGTAAAAAGGATTTAGGGCCTGTAATCAAGAGATGCATGCTGATTTGAAAATTGCCTAAGTGTATGAACATGGAAATTGGCCATAACAAAAGTGAGTTTATCCCATATTGCAAAATTCGATTCTCTCAAACCATGAGGTTGTTTGATGAGTTCTTGGACATTTTGGAAAGCTTGGAATGTGTACTACAATCCATCTTTGAAATGCAAATTGAAATTCCAAGTGGAAGTATGTGAAAAATGGTCTTGAAGTTAGGCAAAAATCCTGCCTAAAATAGGTCAAATTTTCTCTAAGTTAAGAATGGTTTGGTACCCTTGTTCCAAAACTTGTAACTTGAGATACAAGCTTCTTTTGGGAAAACTTTGTGAATCAAAGTTGTAGATTGTGCAATAGGCTACAACTTTCATGTTTTGACTTTTTCTTGAATCCAAAGGAATCTTGGTGAGAAAGTGGGGCAAAGTTAGGAAAAATTAGGGTTTTTCATAACAGAAAAATTCTAAGTTATGAAAAATCTTCATTTCAAACCCTAATTTGCAATTCTTGATTTCTTGATGAACAAGTTTCATGATTTGGCATGTTTTTATGAAAAATGAATCTTGACACTTGATTTTGACCAAAAAGTCAAAGTTTGACTTTTCAGTATACAGTCAAGATTGATCAATTGACTGGGAAATTCAACTGTCAATCTTGTGCATTTGGGATCTTTTGAACTTGTTGAGTATGTAAAGACAATTCCATAGGGTCCTTGAGTCCATATGTGAGCTTGGTTTGCCATTGGCTAGGTCAAACAGTCAAAAATTGCCTTTGTGCAGTCAAAACCCTAAAAATGACCATTTTGCCCTTTTGGTGATCTGATCAAATTTCTTGGGGGATTGTGATCCAAACTTGATAAAATGGTTCATATGAGTTCATAATGTTGATTTGGGTCAAAAATCATGAGGTTTGACTGTCAATTGACCACAGTTGACTTTTTCCCCAATACAGCTATTTTTAGGTCAACTGTCCAATTGATTGGGCAAAGATTGGAATCAAGGCTTGAAACTTGGTATGGATAAACTTGTGAGTCCAACATGAAGCATGAAAGTCATCTTAGGCATTTTATGTCAAAACATCTTTGTGCAAACTCAAACCCTAATTTGGGTCAACAGTGCAAGGAGGAGTCTTGAGCAGAGTAAACCCTAACTTGATCTTGAGCTCTTGTGGTGAGAAAATGTTGAGGAAATGTGAGGGCAAATTTTGGGGTACAACAGTTGCCCCTGTTCAATCTTCTTGAACCTGAAGAGTTAGATTGGCAAGTTTGCCTTTCGTGACTCGAGGGTAAAAGGAGATTGGACATTAGAGTTCCCGGAAATTTGCACTCGTCAAAGCAATGGATGCAGGAATGGGCTTAGAGATGCCATTTGGAGATGGGCTTAACGATGCCATCTGGAAGAGTGACAGAAACTTGTCGGGGATGGGCTTAAAGATGCCATCTGGAATGAGTATCAGGAAGGTGTCCATGCTTTGGACTATCTCCGAACTGGGGGTCTGAATAAGCAACAGATTGACATCCGTATCTGGAGGCATCCGTAAACTGTTTTCAAAAGTTGAAAAGAGTCTGAACAAGTGATAGATTAACATTCGTTGTGGGGAAGAATCCATAAACTGTTTTCAGAAATCTTGGAGTTGAATAAGCAATAGAGCAGCATCCGTTGTTGGGAAGCGTCCGTAAACTGTTTTCAAAGGTTTGCATCTGAACAAGCGATAGATTAACATCCGTTGTTGGGAAGAATCCATAAACTGTTTTCAGAAGTCTTGAGAAGAATCTGAACAAGTGATAGGTTAACATCTGTTACTTGGAGAACCCGTGAACTGTTTTCAGAAATCTTGAAGTTGAAGAGGAATCGGTGTAGGGTTTCCTGATGATGTGCTCGTATAAAGCTGCATCTGGATGAATCTGGAATAAGCATCAGAATGTTGCCATGTCTGGGTCACATCTGAACTATTTCTAGAAACAATCTCGGCAGATAATGATTTTTGTCTGTTGACTGATCCTACCTGAAAAGGTAAAGAGTTAGTTATATGCAATGTCATTATGCATGATACAATGTATGTTATATGATATGAATGTAAATGGATGCGCATGTAAGCTGGAGAGCTGTCTTACAAAGGATAGATGAATCCGAGATGGCTGAAGATAAAAGTATTTTGACTGCTGCCGGGAAGAATAATTCCTTAGCTGTTGCTGGGGAATAAGGAGCTTGGGTTGTATACCAATCCTCTGGGGAATACCAGACCTTCAAACGTCGAGGGGCCTCAGAACCACTCGTAGGGACTTGGAATTCCCTTGGTGACTTGCAGGATAAGAGAAATTCTGATGATGACTACTGGGGACTTTAGAACCTGGTAGACTTAAGTTGGGGAGGTAAGACTGAGAATCTCTAGTCTAGTGAGAAGCATTTCTGTGGGGAGAAGGTTCACTAGTCTGGCTCCGCTGGGGATTGATAATTTGAAGTTTTAGCTCTGCTGGGGATACTGAAGCTTAAACTTTGAGGGGAATTGAGTTCTGGAGGATTCTCTGGCTGGGGATAACAAAAAACTCCTCTGGGGATTGTATTGATAAGTTATGTTGGGGAACTCTGATGAACTCCACTGGGGATAGGAAGAAATTTTCCGAGTGCGATCTTCCGTGGCAATAAGCTGAGGATAACCCAGTTATAAGCCCTTGTGGGGAATAACTTTGAATAAAGCTCGGGAGAGACGTCCGTACTCTGCAGGGGATAAGCTTCCAGAATCTACTGGGGATAAGCTTTAAGACTTTCTGGGGATATGGATTCCAAATCTCTTGGGGGGTTCCTTTGAAGGGGTATCAAGATATCCAACTGCACCTTCAACCTATCAGTAATCCTCTTTCTTGATTCATAAGGAAATGATTATGTTCAAATGCATATGCCTATTTAACAAAACATTATACGTTTCTCAAAATAAAGCAACTAGTGTAAGAGAAAAGGAAACGACACAAATTTCTGGGAAAAGTATTTGTATTAACTTTCTATGGATATATTTGTACAAAGGAGACAATCATCCTAGTAAGAGGATTTTGTCGTAAATATTGAAAGATTTATACAAAATAAAGATGGCTATGTGAAATAATTCCATGGGATTCCATTCCGCTATAGCCTTCACAACTCTGAATATCTGTCCATTCAATGCTTCATTTGCCGATGACTGGATTGATCAGAAACCTGGAACTGGTTGATGAAGAGATTGTCTTTGAAGTGATCCGACGAGACATAGTCATACGCTTCAATTCCCTAACTTTTGCCTGAATCGCCCTTTCGGGTTTTCGATCCACCGGGAAACCCCTTTTTGCCCAAGTCACCCTTTCGGGTTTTCAACCTGCCGGGTGTACAGATTTTTTCGTTTTTATCCCTAATTTTTGCCTGAACCGCCCTTTCGGGTTTTCGGTTCACCGGGATGCCCATTTTTGCCCAAGCCTCCCTTTCGGGTTTTCGACTTGTCGGGTTATTTTATGCGTAGTATCTTTTGACTATGTCTGCGTTTGCAGGATGCGGCAAATCGTTGCCGTCTATGGTGGTCAGAATCATTGCACCACCAGAAAATATGCTCTTGATCACAAATGGTCCTTCATATGTAGGAGTCCATTTGCCCCTGGGATCACTTTGCAGCAAGATAATCCGCTTGATTACGAGATCTACGACTTGATACACTTGACGTCTGACTTTCTTATTGAAGGCCTTGATCATCCGTTTTTGATACGTCTGACCATGGCATATAGCAGCGAGTCGCTTCTCGTCGATCAAATTGAGTTGATCAAGTCGGGTCTGCATCCAATCATCTTCATTCAAACCTGTGTCCTTCATAATCCTTAGAGAAGGAATCTGAACTTCCATAGGCAGGACAGCTTCCATGCCATATACCAACGAAAATGGGGTTGCCCCGGTTGAAGTACGTGCCGTCGTACGGTATCCATGTAGAGCAAACGGTAACATCTCATGCCAGTCTTTGTAAGTGACTGTCATTTTCTGAATGATCTTCTTAATGTTTTTGTTCGCATCTTCAACAGCACCGTTCATCTTTGGCCGATAGGGAGATGAATTGTGATGATAAATCTTGAACTGTTTGCATAATGCGGTGATCATCGTGTTATTCAGATTTGTACCGTTGTATGTGATGATCCTGTCTGGAACACCATACCGACATATGAGATTTTGCTTGATAAAGCGGGCAACCACATTTTTAGTAACAGAGGCGAAGGAAGCTGCTTCGACCCACTTGGTGAAATAGTCAATGGCAACCAGGATGAAACAATGTCCGTTGGAAGCTGTGGGCTTGATTTCTCCAATCATGTCGATGCCCCACATTGCAAATGGCCAAGGAGCAGTCATAACGTTGAGAGGGACCGGAGGGATATGAACTTTGTCAGTGTAGACTTGACATTTGTGGCAAGTACGGGAATGTTGATGGCAGTCAGCTTCCATGGTAGACCAGTAATAGCCTGCCCTTAGGATCTTCTTAGCCATTGTATGCCCGCTCAAGTGAGTGCCAAATGTGCCGCTGTGTATCTCAGTCATGATCAACTCTGCTTCAGCTTTGTCTACACATCAGAGTAATACACAATCATGGCTTCGTTTGTAAAGGATGCCGTTGCTCAGGAAGAATTTGGCAGCAAATTTCCTTAAGAACTTCTTGTCATTTACGGAAGCTCCTTCGGGATAATCTCTAGTCTAGAGATACCTTTTGATCTCATGGAACCAAGGTTGTTCCACTATTTCTTCGGTATTAATCTCGTGACAATGTGCAGGTTCATCCATTCGCTTGATGGTGATTTGGGGAGCCTCGTTATCCCAGTTGAGTTTAAACATGGAGGACATTGTAGCTAGAGCATCTGCTAGCTGATTCTCTTCTCGCGGGAAATGCTCGAAGGTAATTTGCTCGAAATGAGGCAACAATGTCAAGACATGTTCTTTGTACAGGATAAGATTAGGATGCTTGGTATCCCACTCTCCTTTAATTTGACTGATAACCAAAGTCGAGTCCCCAAATACGATCAAAGATTTGATCCCCAAGTCTATAGCAGCCTTGAGACCAAAGATGCAAGCTTCATACTCAGCCATGTTGTTTGTGCAGTTGAAGCAAAGTCGGGCCGTGAAAGGTGTGTGACAACCTTCCGGAGAAATGAGTACTGCGCCGATACCGTTTCCAAGTGCATTTGAAGCACCATCGAAGTACAGGGTCCATCGGGATCCCTTTTCGGGTCCGTCATACGGTCCGTTACTTTCAATGTTGTCCAAATTCATGATGTCCTCGTCTGGGAAGTCAAATCTCATGGGTTGATAATCTTCGATAGCTTGATGAGCCAGATGGTCAGCTAGTACACTTCCTTTTATAGCTTTTTGGGTGGTGTACTGGATGTCATACTCAGTTAGGATCATTTGCCATCTAGCTATCCTTCCAGATAAAGCGGGCTTTTCGAAGATATACTTGATAGGATCCATCTTGGAA
Source organism: Vicia faba (assembly GCA_948472305.1). Taxonomy (NCBI): domain Eukaryota; kingdom Viridiplantae; phylum Streptophyta; class Magnoliopsida; order Fabales; family Fabaceae; genus Vicia; species Vicia faba. The sequence goes on along the minus strand of OX451740.1, from coordinate 793,978,170 downwards.
ATCAACAAGGTAGTATGAGTCAACATATACTGCCTTATTCGGCGAGCAGCCCATACCAAAGCGCATCAAGTTTTCTCGAGCAGTGAGTAGCGAGTCTCACAGTCGGTAAACTTTTTGCTAAGGTAATAAATAGCATGCTCTTTTCGACCAGACTCGTCATGCTGGCCCAAGACACACCCCATTGAGTTATCCAAGACGGTCAGATACATGATCAATGGTCTTCCTTCGACGGGTGGCATCAGAATAGGAGGTTCTAGCAAATACTCCTTGATTTTATCAAAAGCAGCTTGGCAATCGTCGTTCCATTCGACTACCTGATCTTTCTTCAAGAGTTTGAAAATTGGCTCACAGGTAGAAGTCAGATGAGAGATGAATCTGGCAATATAGTTCAAGCGCCCCAAGAAACCTCTAACCTCCTTTTCAGTACGGGGAGTAGGCATCTCTTGTATTTCTTTCACTTTTGCTGGATCGACTTCAATGCCTTTGTTGCTTACAATGAATCCTAGAAGTTTACCAGACCTAACTCCAAAAGTGCACTTACTTGGATTCAGCCTGAGTTTGTATTCTTTCAACCTGGCAAACAGATTTTCTAGATGTTCAAGGTGCTCCTCCTCTGTTTGTGACCGAGCTATCATATCGTCTACGTAAACTTCAATCTCATGATGTATCATATCATGAAACAAAGCTACCATGGCGTGTTGATAAGTTGCCCCTGCGTTCTTTAGTCCAAACGGAATCACCTTGTAACAGAAAGTGCCCCATTGTGTGACAAAAGTTGTTTTCTCCATATCCTCGGGGGCCATTTTGATTTGATTGTAGCCCGAGAATCCATCCATGAAGGAAAACACTTTGTGCTGAGCTGTATTGTCGATCAAAATGTCAATGTGTGGAAGTGGGAAATCATCTTTGGGGCTGGCCCTATTCAAATCCCGGTAGTCCACACACATCCTGACTTTGCCATCTTTCTTAGGTACTGGCACGGTGTTAGCGACCCATTGAGGATAGGACGTAACAGCCAGAAAGCCAGCGTCGAATTGCTTCATTACTTATGCTTTGATCTTTTCAGACATGTCAGGCCTCATTCGGCGGACTTTTTGCTTGATCGGTGGACAATCCTCTCTTGTGGGGAGACAGTGAACCACGATGTCTGTGTCTAAACCCGGCATGTCTTCATAAGACCAAGCGAAGATTTCAACATACTCATTCAACAACTGTATTAGGCGTTCCTTGACACTTGGTTCCAGATTGGCACCCACTTGCACCTCTTTCCGGTCTTCCTCGGTCCCCAAGTTGACAGTTTCCAATGACTCTTCGTGAGGTAATATGGCCCTTTCCTCTTGCTGTAGGAGTCTGGCTAGTTCCCCTGGTACTTCACAACCTTCGTCATCTTCATACTCGGCTTGATTGACCAGATCTTCAGAGTTATTGAAGGATATAGCAGAATCGTCACCCATGGAATCCGGATTGGATGGGTACCTGCATTTGTGAGTGTGGGTGTGTGTAAGGGATAGCCATCCTTAAACAGAAAATGCAAAAGGAAAGAAAATGAACACAAGCAGTTTATCAAATGAAAAACGTCCAATGAATCATTAAACATGGCATATGGATATGAAAGATAATCAAAACCCTTACAAATGGACCTACATGCCCCGGGCAAGGCATGAGGTAAAAAGATAGTGTACGGATTGTCGAAAATAAATATTACAGACCAATAGGAAATGTTTGACAGATAAATTACTGATGAATAAAAGTGATGGGGACAAAGTCTTTTTCCTCCCAGTTGCACAATCCTCCTTTGACAGTCGGGTAAATCCACTCTTCGATGTTGCTCTCTTTGTCTTCATCCTCCAAAGCGTTGATTCCGTAGGGAGAAATTTTGACTGGAGCTCTTTCAATCTTCGAATGGCGCATAGCCTTCTGGCATGCGGTAGTGAACCCTAATCCAAATTTGTCTGTTTTATGTGGAATATCAGGCAACTGCCCCCATGCTGAATTCTTCCCCTCCTTTATTGCGGCCTTTGCGTCCTCTAGAGATGCCATCCTGGCCATCTGCCTCGGTGTCTCAGCTGCCAACTTTGCTACTGTTATTTCAGGAAGGACTTCTTCGAAATGCTGGAAAGGTGTCTCGATGAACTCACCTTCTACCTCCACGTACCGGAAGGAGTTCAAGTGGCTGATCATGTACTCCTCTTTGCCATGGACGGTTATGATCTTCCCCTTGACAGGGTACTTCAACATCTGATGCAAGGAGGAGGTGACTGCCCCGGCATGGTGTATCCAAGGCCTACCCAACAAGCAAGAGTATGACGGACGGATGTCCATCACATAGAAAGTAGATTTAAACACCTCAGTGCCTATCTTGATGGGAATTTCAACCTCCCCATGGACCATTCTCTTCGAACCATCGAAGGCTCTGACAACGATATCACTCGGTTTCAACTCCAACCCTTCACAATCTAGTCGGTCCAAGGCCTTCTTAGGCAGTACATTCAGCGACGAACCAGTGTCGACCAAGACATGTGCGAGAGTAGTTCCTCGGCACTCGACTGAAATGTGCAAAGCATCATTGTGGTTTCTACCTTTAGGAGTTAGGTCGGCATTAGAGAAACCTAATCCATTATCCGCAGTAAGGCTAGCCACGCAATTTTGGAATTGATCTGCAGAGGTTTCCTGGGGCACATGGGCTGCCTTCAGGAATTTTATCAGAGCTTTAGCGTGCGCTTCCGAGCAAAGTAGTAGTGCCAACATGGAGATCTTTAAGGGGGTTTGCCCCAGTTGTTCTACCACATCGTAATCACTCCTTTTGATTATCTTCAAGATCTCATCCATTTCCTTCTTGGAGGTTTCCAGGATGACCAAGGGTTGAGCCCTCGTCCTGACGAGCTCATCTTGGATTCCCTTACCTTTATCAGCAGCGGTAGGAGGGACAGTACTAGGAACAACAACATCTTCGATCAATGGGGTTCTAGCGGAGAGTTTTATTGGTGCAGGGATAACCTTGTCAGCAGATGAGGGTCCAAAGATTGCTCTTGGAGGGGCAATCTCTGGAGAAAATATTCTCCCGCTCCGGGTGATTTTGCTCGTGCCTGCAATGTTTCCAATGCTGGCTTCTTCATCATCCGAACCTTCTTCAGTTATTTCGATTTGTTTAATACCATGGTAGTAGACGTCACCGCCATAGTTCCATGGTATTGACTTCTCAGAAACATAGGGGACAGGCCCTGGCATTGTTATCTTCAAAGGAACAGATTTCGTAGCTGGTGTAATCTTAACAGGCTTTCTGACGGCCTTGGAAAGATTGGCGTGAATGGTTATGATTGAGACATCTTCAGTATGGGTTGGAATAGCAGAAAATTTTTCAAACAAAATTTGTCGACTGTCCATTAGGCCTTGGATGCCTTTCTTCAGTAACGGACAATCAAACGGCAGAGAGTAACAACAATAGCAGTCCTCTTTACATCCCGGGAAGATCCCGGCCCTTAACAGATTCAACTTGATGGTTAGCAACGGAGTTATCAGGTAATTGACATCAGCAACATACAAATCTTCTTCAATGGCATTGACATTTCAGTCGTGCTTCGGCATGGGAGCAGATATCACATTTGGCTTCTCTGGAGCGTCAAACTCCACCTCCTTCGCCTCTATCAGGTCTTGGATTTTATGCTTGAGTGCTCAACAATCATTGGTGTCGTGCCCGACACTGTCATAATGGTAGGCGCATTTAGCATTAGGATGATAATGCAGAGAGGACGTATTCACATTTTTTGGTGCCTCTTTGATAGTGGCGAGATTCAACTTCAACAGATGGGGAAGCACTTGCGCTGGCGTCATATTAATGCGGGTGAACTGCCGTTGTGGCCGTTCCACCCGCTGTTGATTTGGTCTGGACTGGTTATAGCGAGGCTGCTCACTTGAAGAGTTTTGAATCATTACGGCCCCCACAGTTGGCCGGCGTTCAGTCTTCCCTGCTCTTCTCTGGGAGTATACAACAGCCGTTTCCTTCTTGAAAGGTTTCTTCTCAACACTTGCAGCAACACCCTTCTGAATCTTCCCTGACTTGATGTCAGCTTCTATTCTTTCACCTGTTAAGATCAAATCGGTAAACCCCGCGGAAGAGTTACCAATCAGATGATTGAAAAATGGCCTAGATAGGGTCCCTAGAAACATATCAACAAGTTCACGGTCGGTTAAAGGAGGCTGCACCCTGCCAGCCAAATCCCTCCATTTTTATGCATATTCTTTGAATCCTTCGCCTGTTCCAAGTGACATACCCTGAAGTTGGGTACGCATAGGAGCAAGGTCAGAATTGTACTGATATTGTTTGTAAAAGGCGGTGGCCAAGTCTTCCCAGTTTCGGATGCTGGTTCCCTCTAGCTGATAAAACCACTCCAGTTGAGCCCCAGAAAGGCTGTCTTGAAAGAAATGGATCCAAAGGTTCTTATCTGCCGTATAAGGTTGGATCTTTCTTACGTAGGACCTAAGATGCATTTTTGGACAGGATAGCCCATCATACCTCACAAAAACTGGCACTTTGAACTTTGGGGGAATCACAATCCTGGCAACTAAACCCAAGTCTTCGAAATCCAAACCCGGCACCCTTTGTAGCTCCATGGCGGCCAACCTGTCTTCTAAACCTTTGTATTTATCATCAGCCGGAGGGTATTGTTGATCAGAGTAGTCTTCATCCTCTTCGACCTCTTCTTCTTCCACATCGGACTCGGAAGGTACCGCAACCCCACCTCCTTTACTGGTTCCTTCATCAGAAGTAGGAGGAAATTCAAGCACTCTCCTGGCCTCTCCGTCAAATCTTCTCCCTAAAGTAGCCACCCCGAGTCTCTTTTTCTTCTTTTTCACTGGGTCTTTATTCCCCAGCAAGGTCTTGAGATCCTCCTGACCCTTAGCCAAGGTCGTCAGGAGTTGCTGGAACTGTGCATTTTGAGCTTGTAGGTCTTTGACTGTTTGCTCGAGATCCATCCTACTGAAATAAACAGCAGGCAGATAAGGAAACCTGGAGTGAGACCTGCTTATGCACATGATGAATGGTATGCTTATGTATGCAATGCATTCAAGGATTTAGAATATTCAAACTTGTTGTAGACAAAAAAGAACGCACGTCATATTAATAAGAAGAAATTTGTTAGTACATAAATGCACCATGGGACAAATATTACAAAAAAACTTCTCAAGGTAAAAAGAAATTGCGCATCCTCTTTGGTGCGATGTAGGTGTTGAGGGCCTCTTGCTCATGGAGTCGGCGCGTAAGCTCTAGAACCTTCTTCTCACTAGCGTAGAAGCTGGCTTCAAAAGTGTTCCGTTCCTCCTTGAGCTGAATCCAACTTTTCTGCATTTCGTCCCACGATGTAGGCATGTTTGGATGTAGGATGGTGTAGGGAACCTCTCCTTCCTTGACGAGATCTTTAATCATAGGGAGAACATGAGGATAATGCATCATTAGACTCTGGGCTCGAGCTCGTACCCACTTGAGATAAGGCTCAAGAGGGATGGAGTTCTTGTGTCCCAGTGTCTTGCTATCAACCTTGTTGGGCATCCTCCAAGCTCTGATGAATCTTTGGCGAAGTCCTTGCGCATCGTTGTCGAAGTCAAAAACTAGGTCAGGAATCAACATGTCATGAGGGCCATCCCTCCGCGCATATCCAAATTGCATCAAAGCTAGGCAAGGGTTGTAGGTGATACCTCCTCTGATTCCAAGTAAAGGAACATTAGGGAACTCTCCGCAATGATCGACGATGATGACATTTTCTCTGGACCGAGAACACCAATGTACATCAGAGTGAGTAAGAGTCATCAATCGTTGGGACCACCTTGAGCCCTGGTCATTCTTCAGGACAGATTGTGGAAGGTGCGAAATAAACCACCTTGCAAGGAGAGGAGTACAGCACATGAGAACACCCCTCTTTCTCATTGTTCGTGTGTAAAATGAGTGAAGGATGTCCCCAAGCAATGTTGGTATTGGATTTCTAGACAAGAAGATTTTGACGGTGTTGACATATACCAATTGGTCAGAATTTGGGAACAGGACCAACCCATAGATAAGGAGTGCCACAATTTCTTCAAAGGCTTGTAGGTCCAATGAATTCCAACATTCTTGTGCCTTCTCAAACAAGAATTTTGCTAAGAATCCTTTGACGCCGCTTCTGGTTTCCCAATGCCCCTTGATGTCGGATGGTTGTAGATGTAATGCTCGAGCAACATCTTCCGGCTTTGGTTCCTTTTCCGTACCGTTGAAGGGTAGTTGATTAAGGATAGGGATTCTTAGGAGTTGAGAAAACTCCTCCAAAGTGGGCACCAACTGGTAATCGGGGAAAGTGAAACAGTGGTGAAGAGGGTCAAAGAACTGGAATAGCACTTTCATCAAGTCTTCTTCAATGTTGGTGTTGACTAAGCTGAGCAGTCTACCATGTCTTTCACTGAAGGATGAGCTTTCCGGAATTCTTGAGGTGAGCTCCTTGAGTTGAGGAGTGACTCTCACAAGGTTGACTTGGATGGTTTTTCTGCGAGGAATTTCCATGACCTACAAAACAAGAACAAAGATGAAGATCTAAACCCTTGAAATGGTTAGCGAATGCATATGATGCTTTATGATGTTTATGATGTATGCACAAAACATATGTACAAGCAATTCACACCAAACCCTAGTTTCAGGCTTGCATGGGGTTTCATAGGTAAGTACCCTCTTGAGTGTAGTTGGCTTAAAAACCTGTCCTATAAATAGTAACCGGGTTCTAAGGAGCTCAATATCATTGGATTGTTTTCAATGTTCATTGTTTTGGTTTAGCCACTTAACTAGCGACCAAAATATTCCAAGAAAACAACCCTCAATGAGTGTAGTATCGAGTATCTACCAACTTCGGACTGCACCAAAGCCGGTCATCTCACTACCCCTAATGTAAGGCCAAGATGGTCAAGTAATGTTCTAGGTCATTAGTGCTTAGTGACATCACTCAGTGGCCCCGTACTCTCCTTGATTGAACTCAAGGGTTACCGGTACTCACAAATATGTCACACTAACATAGCTATTGCTTCGACCGTGTCGGTATACCCCGCACAGTTTCCACAACGTATTGCTATCTATGAATGTTTCCCAAAATCCGGGTGTAGGATTGCAAACCCAAACAAGAGAGCCAAGATATAAAGCAATCAAGACAAACAATTAATCATGCAAGAGGGTGATCTAAGCCCTAAGGTTACTCCACTTTTAAAATTCTCCCCAGCAGAATCGCCAGTTCTGTGATACGGTGGGAGAACTGACTAGTGTTTTGCGTTTGTTTTCGCAAATGTTTCGGTTGAGCAAGAGTCGCCACCGACTTTTTATTTTATCCTAAGGAAAGGTTTAAAAAGCACAGCAAAAACCTTTGAGATATTTTCTTGGGTTCGGGGAGTATATTATAGAAAGGGAAGGTATTAGCACCCTTTCTATCCATGGTTATCCATGGGCTCTTAGGTACTTGCTTAGATCAGCTTGCCTTGGTTTTCAATTGTTTGAAATGGTGCTTTGTGTGTGGTTTTGAAAATGTTTTGAAAAAGATGCCTTGTCTAGGCTGCCCTTGTAACAATTCTTTACTCGAATGTTTTACAAAAGGTGTTTGTCTTTTTGAAAAGATGTTTCAAGGTTTTTGAAAGTTGTTTTGAAAGTGTGGTTTGAAAAATAGGCAAGTGTTTTTGTTTGACAAGTACTTAAGAGCTATCTACCCTAAAGTTCTCAAAGATTTTTGCTATGTTTTAACCCTTTTAACAATTCTGTTCCATCATTGCATTTGATGGACAATCTTGTGTTAGGATGTGAAAGGGACGGGCGCGGGTCATCGTTTAGACCATAATCGCAATGGTGCCAAGTATCTTTGGGCAATTTTCCTTTAAGGGACTTGATCATTTTTAGGTAACTTTCCGAAAGCGTCATCGAGGGATTTATGATCATTTGAATTTGTATTTGTTTTGCCCAAAGAGACCTAACATGCAATATGGCCCATTTATTGAAGGCAACAAGTGGAATACCCTAGGGGTGCAAGTGTGATATGTGTTGTCCATTTTCATGCTTGTTTATCTTGAAATTAGGTCAAACTATTTTTTGTCGTTTTTGATTCGCATACAAACCCTAATTCTAGCATGGTATAATTAGAAAGCATTAAAGTGTGAAATTTAAAGTTCCTAAGCTATTACAACACAATATGGGAAGGGGGGTACAAATGTTCAAATGGGGGGTATTTGACAAGGAATTTAAACCTAGCTATTACATCAATTTGGAATTATTTACAAGATAATTGATTGCACAAATTAAATGGAAATAAAATAAATATGCAAGATGCAAAAAGGTTTTTTATATGTATGAAAAAAAAGTATTTTTATATGTCAAAATAAAATAAAATGAAAAGTATTAATTTTTGGATTTTTTGTGTATTTAGGGCAAAACCCTAATTTTATTAAGTAAAATGTATTAATTATTCAATATGTACAAATATTATTTATTATATACAAAAATAAAATAAAAATGAAGTATATTGGTCAAAAGGGTATTTTTTATATTAAATATTGATAAAAAATAAAAGTGTGTATATTTTGTATTTTAACCTAAATATACTAATATATATATATGAATATTTGTATTATTTACTAAATATATATTATATATACAAAAATAATAATATTTAATATTTATAAAAAAAAGTATATTTTATATAAAATATTTTCAGAAGATAAAATAAAATAAAAATGGAAAATAAAATGTGTTTGCACTATTTTAACATTTTTTAAATAAAAGTATATCTATTTGTTTATTTATGTACAAATAACCACTTAAACAAATAAATGCCTAATAAAATCAAAAATGGTTTGAAAAAATATTTTTATATTTTTAATATCATGAGAAGAAATAAATAAGTCAGAATAAAAAAGAAAAGTAAAAAAAATCATGAAAATAAGCAAAATGAGCCTAGGGGGTGTCAAAGTAACAAAAGGGTGTAAAAAGAAATAAGAAATAAAGCCCAGCCCACGTGGAGCTTCTTCAACCTCCAGCATTTCTGTTTGAACAAAAACACGCGCCTCTTTTCTTCCATTGCAAGGTCCTGATTATTTGAGTTTTAGCAAAAACTTACAACACCAAAAATGTTAAGCATCCTCTCACGAGTTCACACATATAAAGAACATGATTTAACTCTCAGAAATGAGAGAGAATTTCTTCTCCCCCAATTCTTAACCTAATTTTTATTCCAAGTTCAGACATCAAATTCTCTAAGCATACATAATATAAATGAAATCTAATCACATGGGCATGTTCAGGGCTATGAATGTGACATGTTTTCTTCACAAACCTAAAGCTAACAATGCCTGGATAGAGAGATACGTGTTCATGAACTTACCTGTTCAGTTGAAGTTGTATCTGGTGATGGAGGTGTCCTCAATGCAAGGTGATGATTGGTACAGCTTCCTTGATGTCCAGGGATGTTATTCCAAGCTTTACTTTGTCTTGAAACCTTTTGAATCGTGCTATAGAACTTCAACTGCAAAACAAGAAAATGAAAATGGTGATGTTGCCTGGGAGTGTTACAGGTCGTGTTTGAGGTTTTGATTAGCTTCAAGGGATGTTGTGGGATGTGTTTGACAAGTTTTTAGCAAGAATGCATGGAAGGTTTGAGCTATGGAACTCAAACTGCAGCAAATGCTCTGTTTGGGCAGTTTGAGGGTGATTCTGGTGATGGGGAGGTATTGGGGATTCTAGGCTCGTGTTTCAGCTCAGTTAGGATGTTTAGGATATGTTTGACAAGTTTGCTTAAGGGTTCTTTAGCTGAGATGAAAGTTGTTGTAAGTTATGGCAAGTTTCTTCTACTTTAAGCAACCAATGGCCAAGTTGAGTTTCTAGCTTGTACAGGCCCCCCTAATGTGTTGCATAACTCAGTCTTGATTAGTGTAATTAGCTCCTAAACTTTTGCCAAAGAGATTTCAAATGTACTTGCTTGGATTTGCATTTTGACATAAAGTTCACTTTTGCAAAAATGGTTAGAATGCTTTTTCTAAATTGGGATTAAACCATTATGCAATGCTTGAACACATAAAATATGGTCTTGGCACAAAGATTTTGCATTAAATTTATGAGTGTAAAAAGGATTTAGGGCATGTAATCAAGAGATGCATGCTGATTTGAAAATTGCCTAAGTGTATGAACATGGAAATTGGCCATAACAAAAGTGAGTTTATCCCATATTGCAAAATTCGATTCTCTCAAACCATGAGGTTGTTTGATGAGTTCTTGGACATTTTGGAAAGCTTGGAATGTGTAATACAATCCATCTTTGAAATGCAAATTGAAATTCCAAGTGGAAGTATGTGAAAAATGGTCTTGAAGTTAGGCAAAAATCCTGCCTAAAATAGGTCAAATTTTCTCTAAGTTAAGAATGGTTTGGTACCCTTGTTCCAAAACTTGTAACTTCAGATACAAGCTTCTTTTGGGAAAACTTTGTGAATCAAAGTTGTAGATTGTGCAATAGGATACAACTTTACTGTTTTGACTTTTGCTTGAATCCAAAGGAATCTTGGTGAGAAAGTGGGGCAAAGTTAGGAAAAATTAGGGTTTTTCATAACTTAGAAAAATTCTAAGTTATGAAAAATCTTCATTTCAAACCCTAATTTGCAATTCTTGATTTCTTGATGAACAAGTTTCATGATTTGGCATGTTTTTATGAAAAATGAATCTTGACACTTGATTTTGACCAAAAAGTCAAAGTTTGACTTTTCAGTATACAGTCAAGATTGATCAATTGACTGGGAAATTCAACTGTCAATCTTGTGCATTTGGGATCTTTTGAACTTGTTGAGTATGTAAAGACAATTCCATGGGGTCCTTGAGTCCATATGTGAGCTTGGTTTGCCATTGGCTAGGTCAAACAGTCAAAAATTGCCTTTGTGCAATCAAAACCCTAAAAATGACCATTTTGCCCTTTTGGTGATCTGATCAAATTTCTTGGGGGATTGTGATCCAAACTTGATCAAATGGTTCATATGAGTTCATAATGTTGATGTGGGTCAAAAATCATGAGGTTTGACTGTCAATTGACCACAGTTGACTTTTTCCCCAATACAACTGATTTTTAGGTCAACTGTCCAATTGACTAGGCAAAGATTGGAATCAAGGCTTGAAACTTGGTATGGATAAACTTGTGAGTCCAACATGAAGCATGAAAGTCATCTTAGGCATTTTATGTCAAAACATCTTTGTGCAAACTCAAACCCTAATTTGGGTCAACAGTGCAAGGAGGAGTCTTGAGCAGAGTAAACCCTAACTTGATCTTGAGCTCTTGTGGTGAGAAAATGTTGAGGAAATGTGAGGGCAAATTTTGGGGTACAACACCATCATTTGATCAAGGGTTGATCATGATTCCTCAAGAAATTCTCCTAATTCATAAAAAGTCAAAAATAGCAAATTAGGGTTTCTATCGGAAAAGTCAACCAAACTTTGACCAAGCATAACTTTCTCATAATTTATCATAAATTTTCTAACAAAATCTCATTTTAAAGAAAATCCAATTACCTAAAACTTATTTTCACCCCTCAAGCCATGAAATGCACCATTTGAACGATACAAGTTCATACATTACAGGTCATTTTTAGAAAGTCAATAAAAGCCACTTTTTTCCAAGACCTTTAACATCAAGATAAAATCTTCAAAATAAAAATTGATCAACAGAGGGATTGAAGTAGACATCTTAGGCTTTCCAAAAAGTACAAGATCATCATCATTAGGTAAAAATTGAGAAAGTTGTGGCTTTCCCAAGTTGGGAAATTTTGGGAAATTTCAAGAAATATGCATTGGGCAAATTTGAATTTTTAAGGCAATGGCTCAAATTCTTGAACTTCAAACATATTTCTAAGACCATAGAGGACTACTAAAAACATTTTTGCATAGTCTTGAATTTATTTTCATTTTATATTAATTTTATTTAATTAAAAATCAAATAAATCAAGATTATCACAAATAATATGTTTAAGGCTTGCTTTAATGTATGGAGGGGTCCCCATTTTCATGTACAGTAGGGCCAAGATGTTTAGACTCATTCAAAATTCAAAAATGGGAAAAATCCCATGACTTTAGCCAAAGTTACAAATGGCCATTCATGGCATTCAAGAGCTTGTCCATGGCTATTACAAACATGGCATTTTCGTGTTCTCTCACCACGCTCTATATAAACAAGCTTTTGGCAAGCATTAAAGGGAGACACGGCCTAAAGAACCCCTGCCAGTTTACAAAAAAATTTCAAAGTTTTCAAACTCGAAATTCAATTTCCAGCCTCCATTACTCCAAACCAAGGATTCTAATCAACTCCTGAAGTTGCTCTAAAGTTATCCCGCCCATAGACAAGCCTTGAAGCATTGCCAAACGCGCCCTCCATCTCTCACGGTTTGTTACATTTTTTTAAACTCGTTTTGTATAATTTAAGCAATTTCAATATGTTTTAATCGCGCATGTCTAACCTTTTGAACATTTTCAAGCTTCTGGTTTAGTTTAATTGCAGTTTGGATGCCGGATTTGCATATTACCATTTCTAGGGTTAAACCCTTTTGATTTGGGATTTCCAAATTAGCTAAAATTGGACTCAACCATTGACATCATCGTGTTCAGGAGGTTGAACACAGTTGATTTATGGCCTAAAAAATTATTTTTGTTGCGTATTCTGTTGATTTCATATGCAGGGGTTATAGTGACGGACAAAAAATCGTCACTGTAGGTGCTTTTACCTAAGGCGGCGAACAAAAGAGGAAGACGAGCGCATGGAAGCCTCCCAATGGCTTGTATGAATCAGCGTGCCATTTTTTTCTTTTCTATAATATTGACTCTTTTTTTATATATTATTATTGAACAATTTCATATAACGAATGAACATATAGCTCAATTGGCAAAGTAGCGCGCTTGTGAGGGAATGGACATGGGTTCGAATCCCAGGTCCAACATTTTCTGTTTTCTTAATATTCCATACGAGATCCAGCGTAACACATGGCCAGAAGCGCATCATGGACCATCAATTTGAGCCATCTGATCACCACTGGATCCAGATCTAGCGCCTCTAATGTACAGACCACCATGTACCCCTTCAGCTTGGATGCACAGGATCCTGGACAAAGGTTTTGGGTTCTGAGTTATTGGGCCCAACGTTTTCTTATTAGCACCCCCCTGTTTATTATTAAACCCCCAGGCCCATTGTTTTGTTTTAATTCTTTTTATTTTTTTATTTTTACTTTCATTATTTAAGTAACCATAAAAAATCAAAAAAATAACCAAAAATATTAGATTAGTTTCTTTTTTAATTAAACTAATTTTGTAAAGAATTTAATAAATATTTTAACTATTTTCTTTAATTTAAAATAAAGTAGAACTTAGTATTTAATGAGATTTAATTATTTTTCTCTTCATAATAAAAAAAACAAAAAATAACTTAGACTATTTTTCTTAAATAATTTTTATTTATTTTTTAAATAGACTTTAGGATTTTTAATCTAATTATTTTTATTAATTAAAACAAAAAAATCAAACAAATAAGTCTTTTACTTAACTCTTTTTTAGGTTGTTAGACGCTTCTTTATTTCGCGCGTTTATCTTATTCTCACATTTTCTTAATATTGTAACTGATCATGGAAGTAATAGTTTAGGACTTAAATTTTCGCATTTTTAATTCCACACTCTACTTTTTCGCCCATTATTATGTATCTATACCAAAGCCCTATAATAGCGTAGGAACCTTTATTTCTCGATTTTTATATTTTTGTATGCTTGTGTATAATTGCTAGTAAGTAGGAGTGTATGACAAGATTAAACAAATTAATCGTAGATCACTAACTTTAAGATAATATAATTGAAAAAACACACTCCTCACACTTGCATCCTCTAGGATATCCCCACTTCAGTTGCCTTCGAAAAATAGACATAATTCTCGAAATGTGAGAAGTTTTAGTGACTATCCTCCAGTTTAAAGATCATTAGTCCCTTGATTAAAAGTGATCTAGAACTTTAGGGTGGTTACTAAAGCTTCTTTCCAAGTTTGCTTTGTGACTGTAAATGTCCCTTCGATTGTCCCTCAAACATCCAACAATAGGGCTACCTACTCACTAATAGTAGGATAGCACTATCTAAAGGAAAATAGGAAAAGAACGACCCTTTTCGAGTATAAAAGTAGATAGTTGTTAGAAGTTTGCTCAAACATTTTGCACTTACACAAAAACTAATTTTCAAAAGACATTTCAAAACACTTCGTATACTTTCTCCACTATCCCGAGAAACATTACAAATTCCTCCGTACTAAGGTGTTTTTCTAAACATTTTCACACACAAAGCACAAAGGTATTTCAAAAATGAGCAAACCTCTAAGAGCCCGTAGAAAACTATGGATGGAAAGGGTGCTAACACCTTCCTTTTGCATAATGTACCCCCCTTACTCAGAAAACTCTCGAAAAATGTTTTTTCTGTTATTTTTCCCTTTTCCTTTGTTGGATCAAATGAAAGATGGTGGCAACTCTTGCTTACCGCACATTTGCAAACACAAATGCAAAAACCAGTATTAAACAGTCAGTTCTTCCACCGTATCACAACGAGGTTTGACCTTCTTATCAAAAGCTTTCTTCATTCTCTTCTGATATAACTCCCCATGACACAAAGTCGTCATTCTCTTCTCTTCGATCAAATTCAATTGGTCAAACCTATTTTGGACCCATTCAGCCTCTGGCAACATGGTTTCCATTATCACACGCAAAGAGGGAATCTCAACCTCGATTGGGAGCACTGCTTCCATTCCATACAAAAGGGAGAACAGGTTTGCTCCTGTTGAAGTACGAACGGATATCCGATATCCATTCAAAGCAAAAGGGAGCATTTCATGCCAATATTTATAAGTAACAACCATCTTCTGGATGATCTTCTTGATATTCTTATTAGTAGCTTCAACAACCCCATTCATCTTCGGCCTGTACGGAGATGAGTTGTGATGGACAATCTTGAATTCTTCATAAAGTTCTGTCATCATCTTGTTGTTCAGATTCGAGCCATTGTCGGTGATAATTCTACTCGACACACCATACCACATATGCAATTATTCTTAATGAAGCGCACAACCACCTGCTTAGTAACATTAGCATATGAAGCAGTTTCCACCCATTTGGTGAAGTAATCAATTGCTACCAAGATAAAATAGTGTCCATTCGAAGCTCTGGGTTCTATCATTCCAATCATGTCAATACCCCCACATAGAGAAAGGCCACGGGGAAGAAATAACATTTAGAAGTGTCGGAGTCACATGAATTTTGTCCGCATAAATCTGAAATTTATGGCACTTCTTTGCAAATTTGTAACATTCAGATTCCATTATCAGCCAATAGTAACCTTCCCTTAGCATCTTTTTAGCCATCGAATGTCCATTGGCATGAGTGCTAAATGAACCTTCATGAATCTCATGCATCAACATGTCTGCTTCGTGTCTATCCACGCATCTGAGAAAAACCATGTCATAATTTCTTTTGTACAACACATTTTCACTGAGGAAGAAGCTGTCGTCTAATCTTCTCAATGTCTTTCTATCTTTATTCGATGTACCAATCTAGTATTTCTGAGTCTGGAGAAAATGATTGATATCATAATACCAAGGTTTCTCATCTGCTACCTCTTCTGTTGTAAACACGTGAGCGGGCCTATCCAGTCGCCAAACTATAATTCGAGGTATATTATTCCAAGTATTCACTTGATACATAGATGCCAGAGTTGCCAGAGCGTCTGCCATTTGATTTTCGTCTCTGGGGATGTGATGGAATTCAACTTTATTAAAGAAGGGTAACAATATTCTAGCATAATCTTTGTAAGGGATCAATCCGGGGTGACAAGTATCCCACTCTCCTTTAATCTGATTTATTACCAATGCTGAATCGCCATACACATCTAGAATTTTAATTTTGAGATCAATAGCTTCTTCGAGACCCATGATGCAAGCGCCATATTCTTCCATATTATTAGTACAATCAAATGTCAACCTTGCAGTAAAAGGAATGTGTGATCTATGTGGAGTGACAATCACAACACCAATTCCTTTACCATAAGCATTCACAGCTCCATCAAATATCATGCTCCAGCAAGATTCAGGATCAGGACCTTTCTCAGGCAATGGTTCATCACAATCTTTCACTTTCAGAAAAATCACATCCTCATCGGGGAAATCATACCTCACAGACTGATAATCATAAACTGGTTGGTGAGCAAGCTAATCTGCCAACATGTTGCTTTTAATATCTTTTTGAGTGCGGTATTCAATGTCATATTCAAATAACAACATCTACTAGCAGGCAATTCTTCCAGTAAGAGTAGGCTTTTCAAAAATGGACTTGATTGGATCCATTTTGGAGATCAACCAAGTAGTGTGATTCAACATATACTGCCGCAAATGTTTTTCCGCCCAGGCCAGAGCACAACATGTCTTTTCCAGCATGGAATACCGTGACTCACAATCAGTAAACTTTTTACTAAGATGATAAATGGCATACTCTTTCTTCCCTGTTTCATCTTGTTGTCCCAGAATACAGCCCATGGAATTATCTAACACTATCAGATACATAATCAATGGTCTTGCTTCAAAAGGAGGGAGCAAGATATGAGGTTCAAGCAGATATTATTAATACTTTCAAATTCCCTTTGGCATTCATCTGTCCATACACAACCTTGATCTTTCTTTAACAACTTAAAGATCGATTAACACGTTGCATTCATGTGAGAAATGAATCTGGAAATATAATTCAAACACCCGAGGAACCCTTTGACTTGCTTTTCAGTTCTCGGTGCTGGCATTTCTTGAATTGCTTTAACTTTATCAGGATCAACTTCAATCCCTCTCTGGCTAACAATGAAACCCAATAATTTCCCTGACCGAACACTGAAGGTACATTTATTTGGATTCAAGCAGAGACGATACTTCCTCAAACGCTGAAACAACTTCAACAAATCTTCTACATGCCCTTCTTCAGTATGGGATTTAGAAATCATGTCATCAACATATACCTCAAGTTCCTTGTGCATCAGATCATGGAATAGGGTTGTCATAGCCCCATGGTACGTTGCACCAGCGTTATTCAACCCGAAGGGCATCACTCTGTAATAGAATGTTCCCCAGGGTGTGATAAACGTTGTTTTTTCCATGTCCTCAGGCGCCATCCTTATTTGATTATACCCGGAAAATCCATCCATGAACAAGAAATCTTTGAATTTTTCTATGCTATCCACTAACATATCAATGTGTGGCAATGGAAAATCATCTTTCAGACTAGCTTTATTTAGATCTCTGTAATCTATGCACATGCGAACTTTTCCTTCTTTCTTCGGTACTGGGACAATATTGTCAATCCACTGAGGGTACACTGATGTCACAAGAAAAACGACATTAATCTGCTTTAGAACTTCCTCTTTGATCTTCACTGCCATATCTGGGTGAGTTCTTCGCAACTTCTGTTTGATTGGCGAGCACTCTGGCTTCAGCGGCAAATAGTGCTCTACAATATCTGTATCTAGACCAGGAATATCTAGGTAAGACCAAGCAAAAATATCCACTTACTCTTTCAACATCTCAATCAACCTTCTATTCACATCAGGATGTAGCAATGCTCCGATCATGACTTCTTTCGGGTCTTCTTCTGAGCCCAAATTGATTATTTCCAATGGCTCTTTATATGGCTGAATGGCATTTTCCTCGCGCTCAAGCAACCGTGAGACCTCTTCTAGAATCTCATCATAGTCTTCTTATTCGGCCTCATACACAGGACATTCAAAGTTGGGAGAGGGTTCAAAGTCATTGTATTCAACGGGTTTTTTAATTAATCTGCACATATGATTTATGATTTCTTTTAGAAACTGACACATATAACAAGTGATTATGCAGATTGAATTTTAGTTATTATTTATTTTTTTAAAGGTTTTTTCTGATTACCATTTTCCAAGAAAAAGAAAAAAAATAAAGACACAATTTGGGAAACAAAGACAACTTTTATTATTGATTTTAAAAAATCACAGCAAACAGATAAGCCCATATAATATTAATACTTTCACCTTGGGTAGTGATAACGCGAAATCATATCATATATTTACCATAAAATTTATCCGTTTTATGTCGTATTTACCCGATTAACTCTCGAATATTCTGAGTTCTGTATGGTTTTATGCAGGTACAACATATCTAAGCTCAAACTAAGAAGAAACGTGAAATGCGCGAGATTGCGGCCAAGACCAAAGAGAAAAGATAAATCTGTCAAGAAATCCATTTTTTTGCTGATGTTACGGTCGTCATGCCCTTGCCATGACCGTAAGACGCTTCAGAAGAGTGTGATGGTCGTCACACCCCTGCCACGACCGTAACGCGCTATTTCATGCAAATTGCGCGTAACGCCCCAGCCACGCCCGTAATAAGCTTATATGTATTAAATTTTGAACTTGGTCAAGCAACAGAACATGGTAAAGCTGAATGAAGTGGTCAAGCAAAGCATGCATACGTGCCTAAATTCTCTCCAACTTCCAAGGCCACTTTCTCCTCATTTTTCTCAGTAAGACCAAGAATTTAGGAACTCAAATATTTTTCCAACCGTACTTTTATTCTCTATATATAGCTTAGACTTAGAAAGAAAAGGGAGGAGAGTTTAGTTCACAAAAACCTTGCGGAAGCTCTGCCAATTTTTATTCTCGATTTTATTTCCGAATTTCGTCCATTTAAGTTTTCATTCCGACGTTCCAATCTTGCCGGCTTGTGGAAGAAGGATCTCGGACTTTATTGCTTTTCAGGTTTTTATTGTATTTGATTTTTATTGTATTTGACATAATTGCAATTTTATTTATGTTATATTTCTATTCTGTATTTATGATGCATGCGCTGTTGTTTTCCGAATTTATTTCCTGCTTTTTAATTCCGAATACTATGAGTAGCTAAATACCCGTAGTCAGGGTGTGATGAAATAACCGAATAAATTAATGTTTTTCTAAGCTAAAACCTTAATCAACTTAATTTCTGGCCGTGACTTTTTATAATTAAAAATTAAGCTTTTTATTACGAGAGTAAAGAAAGTGAAATAGGGAGAAATCAAGACCACGAGAGTGTGAGGTTTTAACCGGATAACTAAAGTTAGGCATTCGATTTAAATACAGCGAGAGCGCTTTAAAACGAATTAGACTTATTTAGTTTTCAAAAAGATGCTTTCTAAACACTTATGGACTAGCGAGAGCAGACATTTGGCTTTAGGAGTATGATCCGAGGTAAGACCACGAGAGTGTGAATCGAGGGTTTTTAAACTGATAAGTACTACAGAACAATTAAGTTAAATATTTTTACATGCTTAGGTACAACTTAATTCACATATGTTTAAATCATTACATACCGACCACTTTAATATTAATTCCCTTAATTGAATTTAGTTTCCCTTTAGTTTTAAACTTCTAAAAAAAACCAACGTGACAATTTCCGCCTTAGCTAAACTAACCTGTTTTACAACACTAGAGTGATTACGAAGTCCCTGTGGGTTCGACATCCTTTTATTACTACCGCGATAGACTGTGCACTTGTAGTTAAGATACCGTTAGACATTAGGTCGATCGCAGACACATCAAGTTTTTGGCGCCGTTGCCGGGGACTTTAGTTTAGTCACTAGTGTAATCTGAAAACAACGTTGTCTAGACTAAGGCAACTTTGTATATTTCCCTCTGTTGTATGCCAAACACTCGTTCTCAAAACGAGCCTTTGCATTTAAAAATTAATGATATCGAGCGTTACTTAAGATTAAGACGCCGAATTCCAGAATTCCGATCTCTCAATAATCTTCCTCCGACTAAAATTCCTGATATCCCGTTATCGGAATTTACCGAAGAATCGACAATGGCTGACGTACCAAATCCGCCTCGCGCTCTTAAGGACTACGCAGTTCCTTCGCAAGCGGAGCCTCACAACAGCATTGCCGCCCCTGCTATCGCTCGAAACGATTTCGAGCTGAAACCTTCGCTTCTATCCGCCGTTCAGCAGAACCAATTTTCTGGATCCCCTACTGACGACCCTAACCTACATCTGTCAGTGTTTGTGCAGTACGCAGACACTGTAAAAGCGAATGGTGTAAACCCCGAGGCGATACGATTGCGCCTATTTCCTTTTTCTTTAAGAGACAGAGCCCGAGCCTGGCTCCAATCTCTTCCATCAAATTCAATCACCACATGGGATGAATTGAAAAAAGTCTTCTTGGCTAGATATTTCCCACCAAGCAAAACTGTTATGCTTAGAGCTAACATCAACGGTTTTAGACAAAAAGATAATGAATCACTTTTCGAAGCATGGGAACGTTACAAGGATATGATTAGACTCTGTCCTCATCATGGTTTAGAAGAATGGCTAATCATTCATACGTTTTATAAAGGTCTGTTGTATAACACAAGAATGACTATAGATGCCGCTGCTGGTGGCGCACTGATGGATAAACCATATGCCGAAGCAAATCAACTTATCGAAAGTATGGCCCAAAACCACTATCAATGGGGAAGCAAAAGAGCTAATGTGGAGAAATCCCAAACCAAAGGTGGAATGTCTGAAGTAAATATCCTGGACCAAGTCAATGCTAAAGTGGAAGCTCTTACCCAAAAGCTAGAAAACCTTACCACTGCTCCTGCAGCTACCGTAGCTGTAGTTGTCCAAACTTGCGATCTATGTGGTCTTCAATCACATCTTGCTCCAGAATTCCCACTTCTAACAGGAGTTCCAGCTGAACAAGCAAACTATGTACAAGGGAACCCTTATAGCAATACCTATAACCCTGGCTGGAAAAATCATCCGAACTTTTCATACAAAAGTAACAACGCGTTATACGCGCCTGTACAAGCTCCTGCCACACCACCCGGTTATCCAAAAGCTATCCCAAATCATCCTGGTAATTGACCTAATGCTCCTAGGAAATCTAACCTAGAAATCATGATAGAGCACTTCGTTGCTTCCCAAGCTCAGACTAATAAAGACGTTATGAATCAAACTTTACATACTAATGAGCAGATAAAACAATTAACTAGCAAGGTTGATGCTTTAGTCACCCATAACAAGATGCTTGAGATGAAAATTTCATAGGTAGCTCAACAACAAGCACCTACTGCAGCACCGGCTGGAATTTTTCCTGGTCAACCACAGCCCAACCCAAAAGGACATGCTAATGCTGTGATACTGAGAAGTGGAAAAGAACTCGACGAACCTGTTGACCCGAGACTAGAAAATCCAGCCATGTACCAAAAACAGAGCGAGCCGCCTGAACAAGCCAATGAACCTAGGGAAAAAGAAAAGGAAAGCGAAACGCAAGAGGCAGTGGAGCAAGAGAAGCCTTATGTACCTCCACCACCTTATAAACCACCAATCCTGTATCCTCAGAGACTTACAAATTCCAAAACGATGGGCCAATTCAAGAAATTCGTTGAACTTCTGAAACAACTCAATATAACAATACCTTTTACAGAAGCCATCACTCAGATGCCCTTGTACGCTAAATTTCTTAAGGAAATCCTATCCAACAAGAAGAAGATAGAGGATAACGAAACAGTTACACTCACTGCCGAGTGTAGCGCGATCATTCAAAACAATATGCCTCCTAAGCTAAAAGACCCAGGTAGTTTCTCCATACCTTGTAATATTGGAAAATTTGTCATAGACAAAGCTCTATGTGACTTAGGAGCAAACATTAGTGTCATACCCTTATCTATCTGCAAAAAGCTAGAGATGGGAGAACTCAGACCCACGAAAATGTCCGTCCAATTAGCCGACCGATCGGTTATATACCCTGTAGGTATACTGGAAAATGTACCAGTTAGAATAGGTCAATTCTATATCCCGACCGATTTCATCATCATGGACATAACCGAGGACTCAGTTACCCCTATCATACTAGGAAGACCCTTCCTAGCCACCGTCGGAGCTATAATTGATGTAAAGAAGGGCAGACTAACGTTCGAAGTTGGGGAAGAAAAAGTGGAATTCATCCTTACTCAATTCTTACAAGCACCAGCCATGAACGACACATGCCATCTTATAGATGTCATAGACGAGTGCGTAAGGGAAATGGAAGCAGAACAGACAAAATATTATGAGATAATAGAAATCCAAACCCCTCTAATATTCAAAAACAATGACAGTCTAAACGAAAGCTTAGCACTCACGCCCGATCATATGCCATGCACGAAGAACCCCAGTGTAGAATTGAAAATTTTACCTAAGAATCTAAGATACGAATTCCTTGATACCGAACACACGTGACCAGTAATAGTAAACTCCAACTTAGGAAAGCTCGAAACTGAAAAACTTTTAGGCGTCCTAAGAAGGTATCCAACCGCACTAGGGTATAACATATCTGATTTGAAAGGAATATGTCCTTCAATTTGTATGCACCGTATTTTGCTAGAAGAGGATTGTAAAACCTCTAGAGAACCTCAAAGAAGGATTAACCCGATTCTTAGCACTGTAGTCAGAGATGAAATTACAAAGCTTATGGAAGCTGGAATTATATACCCGATCTCTGATAGTAAGTGGGTGAGCCCAGTACACGTGGTGCCCAAGAAAGGAGGTATCACCGTTGTTAAGAACGCGAAAGGCGAACCAATAACTCAAAGAGTAGTCAATGGGCATAGAGTGTGTATAGATTATAGAAAACTAAACAAAGGCACTCGTAAAGACCATTTTCCTCTACCCTTCATAGATCAAATGCTAGAACAGTTAGCCAAACATTCCTATTTCTGCTATCTAAACGGTTATTCCGGATTCTTTCAAATCCCCATTCACCCTGACGATCAAGAAAAGACTACTTTCACGTGTCCGTATGGAACGTTCGCATATAGACGAATGCCCTTCAGATTGTGTAATGCCCCAGCTACCTTCCAACGATGTATGATGTCAATCTTTGCAGATTTTATAGACAACATCATGGAAGTATTCATGGATGATTTCTCAGTGTGTGGGGGAAGTTTCGAAGGATGTCTGTTAAACCTAGAGAAAGTCTTAGAAAGGTGCGTAAAAGTAAACCTCGTGCTCAATTGGGAAAAATGCCATTTCATGGTCCGAGAAGGAATCGTGCTAGGACATGTCATATCCAATAAAGGAATTGAAGTTGACAAAGCCAAAATAGAAGTCATAAAAGAACTCCGACCACCTAAGACCATTAGAGAAATACGAAGCTTTTTAGGACACGCCGGTTTTTACCGGCGATTCATTAAAGATTTCTCAAAAATCACTAAACCACTTACCGGTCTGTTAATGAAAGACGCTGAGTTCATATTCGACAATGATTGTCATAAAGCGTTTGAAACTCTAAAATCAGCCCTTATCACCGCACCAATCATGCAACCGCCCGATTAGAATTTACCCTTCGAAATCATGTGCGACGCGAGTGATTACGCCGTAGGCGCAGTTCTTGGACAGAGGAAAGACAAGAAGCTACACGCTATTTACTACGCTAGCAGAACGCTAGACCAAGCCCAAATGAACTACACCACGACTGAGAAAGAGCTATTAGCAGTCATCTTCGCGCTTGACAAATTCCGTTCCTATCTAGTAGGGGCGAAAATCATCATCTACACGGACCACGCTGCTATAAGATATCTATTAAATAAGAAAGATGCAAAACCAAGGCTCCTCAGATGGATCCTTCTTTTGCAAGAATTTGACTTAGAAATTAAGGATAAAAAGGGGACCGAAAACGTCGTAGCGGATCACTTGTCAAGATTGGAAGATATAAAACCCGAACAAGTGCCGATTAACGATGATTTTCCATATGAGCAATTGATAGCCCAAATAAGGAACAACCTGGCTCATTTCAACCTAACCGAACCACAACCCGACGAAGCCGTAAAAGCAATCCATGCAACCATGGGACTGCCATGGTATGCTGACATAGTTAACTATCTAGCTGCAAACGCACTCCCACCAGATCTTACTTACCAACAGAAAAAGAAATTCTTCCACGATCTCAAACACTACTATTGGGACAAGCCCTTACTATTTAAAAGAGGACCAGACGGAATCTTCCGTCGATTTATACCCGAGGAAGAGATAGAAGATGTCATTTCCCATTGTCATTCGTCTCCTTACGGGGGACACGCAAGCATCTCCAAAACTTGTGCAAAGATCTTACAAGTTGGCCTATTCTGGCCTAATCTATGGAAAGATGTCCACATCGCTGTTAGAAATTGTGATCGGTGTCAACGCACCGGCAATATTTCAAGACGCGATGAAATGCCTCAAAGGGGAATACTAGAAGTAGAAATCTTCGACGTATGGGGAATCGATTTCATGGGACCCTTCCCATCTTCTTTTGGAAACAAATATATACTCGTCGCGGTTGATTATGTCTCAAAATGGATCGAGGCCATAGCCTCTCCTACAAATGACACCCGAGTAGTAATCAAACTCTTTAGAAACATAATTTTTCCAAGATTCGGCGTACCGAGACTCGTCATCAGTGATGGTGGCTCCCATTTCATCTCAAGGATATTCAACAAATTACTTTTTAAGTATGGAGTAAAACATCGTATAGCGACACCATACCACCCACAAACCAGTGGACAAGTCGAAGTATCAAACAGAGAAATTAAGCAGATCTTAGAAAAAACTGTAGCCACAACTAGGAAGGGTTGGTCATCAAAGCTCAACGAAGCTTTATGGGCCTATAGGACGGCCTACAAGACCCCTATAGGGACTACACCCTTCAAGCTCGTATACGGAAAATCCTGTCACCTCCCAGTAGAATTAGAACACAAAGCGTATTGGGCAATTAAAACGCTCAACATGAACTACACTGCTGCGGGGGAAAAACGAGTCCTGGATTTAAATGAATTAGAAGAGTTGAGATTAGATGCTTACGAGAATGCCAAAATATACAAAGAAAGAACTAAAAAATGGCATGATAAGCGTTTAGCTAGGAAAGAATTTAGTGTGGGAGATGTCGTGCTATTATTTAACTCAAGACTTAGGCTTTTCCATGGTAAATTAAAATCGAGATGGTCGGGTCCATATGAACTTACGAGAGTGTCTCCTAGCGGAGCGATAGAAATTAAGGGTAGAAACACTGACCCGTTTATAGTAAACGGGCAGCGGTTAAAAATATACAACAACATTGAAAATAGAGACTATACGAATAGTCTAAGACTTTTAAAATTACCCGATATTTCACCCGAATAAATCTGCTAGGCACTATGTCAGGCTTTTGACATTAAAAACAGTGCTGAGTGGGAGGCAACCCACCTATTTGTTAATTGTTAGTTATTATTCTTTTCATTTTTTGCATTTATTTCTATTTAAAGTTTCATTTTCATTTTCTTTCTTATGTTATAATTTTCATGAAAACTGCTGCTAATTTCAAAAATAATCTTACTTGCCACAGGATTTCTGAAAAGTTTTTGTTTCTCTTATACCTTCTCTTCTGACTAGTTTCCCTAACAATATCCATGGAACCGAAGCCACATAATTTCTTAGAAACCACCTTTAGGGGTATAAACCAGAAAAGAAAATTCGAGGAATTGTCTAAAAGAAACATTGGCATAACACTTTATCATGATGAACCCACTATGAATGCCCTAGGTATATTAGATAGTGTTATGTACTTGTTTAACCAGTTGGGGTGGGAAAAAGCCCTTATTAAGACTAGGTTTTCCACCTACCGTGAGCTCACCTTTGAATTCCTAAGCTCCTTAGTCCATTTACCAGAACACGGGAAAGGAACCCGTAAAGGATTCATAAGTTTCCGTCTCTTCAGCATTAATTTTGTTTACAATCATAAGGACTTAGCTGACTTGTTAGGATTTCCTAGCGGCCCTTTTGCCTTTTCCACTACCCAGGTTGAGCTGATGGACATTGAGCTAGACTACTTTTGGGGCACCTTGACTGGTAATTATCACCCTGACCCGGATAATATGGATAATGATGAAATTCATAACCCTGCTATCGGCTATTTCCATAAGATTCTAGCCCATACTGTATTTGGGAAAGAGGAGAACCAGACTGTCGTGTCCAAAGACAAGATATTTTTACTGTATTGTATGCACCAAGGCCACCCCGTTAATTTCGTACCCTTCCTGATGCAAACCTTTTACCGCATTATAGATAACCCTGATGAACCAATCATCATAGGTGGCCTGGTCACAATGATTGCACATGCCCTCGGCCTAAGACACCAGCTGAATAGGTGCCCTTATTTTGGTACGATCCGTCCCATGAATCTTGCTTTTTGCTTTAACCGCCGAATGATAGCAAACCATGCTTACCCACCTTATGATTATCTAATAAGAGATGAAGTTGTAAACTTATTTACCCTTCCGAACCATGACAAAGTGAGTGTCCATAACCGTGACAACTGGCTTTATGAGCTAAACCTGCCCGACCAACCTCCTACACCTGAGACACCGCAAGATTACCAAATTTTTGATGATATTATGTCCGATATGGGTGACCCCGAGACTCCTCCTGGTTATTACGAAAATGTCAACATGGAGGAAGCCCATGCAGCCCCTGAAACAACAACTAAGGATTATACTGATAACCTTAACAAAATTGCCACCACACTTAATACCTACCAGACTAACATTAATGGATTAAAAGATGAAATAAAAAGCATGTGTCTGGAAATAATGTGATTAATCGACATAACAGTGGAGCAATTTTATCATATTCATAATTCACTCGAAGAAATTAAAGCAAAGCTTGGATGAAGTCACGAATGGCAGCTGCAGTTTTTATATTTCATTTTGTTTTGTTTCTAGGAAGTTTCCAATTTCTGCACACTTTCAATTTCGTTTAAATGTAGAACAAATTTATCTTTATGTAATTTTTGAGTTTATGTTGTTGAACATGCAGTTTTACGAAATCATCGTTTTAGTTGTTTAATACTGGTTTGCTAGTTTCCTCTGCACGAATTATAATGCTTTACATATATTGCGGGTTTTTACTCTAATTGCTGATGGTGTGATGTTTTGGAACATATATGCTTGCATTTTCTTGGTATACCATTGCATTTATATTTCTATTAAAATGCCTTTGTATAGAGATAGAATGTTGCAGACTTGATACAGCACAGTCTGTTAAGAAATTGCACATTTTGCAGTCATTACGATCGTCACATCCCTCTTACGCTCGCCACACGCATTTTAGCGTGTTACGATCGTCATCCCTGTGTTACGACCGTAACACGGGTTACATCAGTGACCCTTGTAGCAGACAGTAGCGCCTCTTCTGCAACCTTCCCTCTTCTCCACTATTTCAAAACCTTCCCATTAAGTTTCATCCATTAAGTCACCTTCATTCTCCATTAAGTTTCATCCTTCCCAATATTTTTCCCTCATCATAATCTCCATCTCACAACCGATACCTCACAAACTCCATCCCACAACCCAAACCCACTATCTCTAACGCTTTAGCATTCCAAAATGGCAAACTTCAACCAACAAATCCCAGGCATCTACCTACGCGATGGTGAAGCAGGGGAAACCCAGCGCACGCGGTTCCTGAAGTTCCAACGCCGAGGCATCCATCCTACGAGGTTCGTCGACATTGACTGCCTCCGAGACCTCGGGTTACTTGAAAGTGTCCAACACCTCCTACAGAATGTCAACCTTTGGACCCTATGTAGCCAGCCCCAACCAACGTACGAGAATCTCACCCTTGAGTTCCTCAGTTCATTTTGCTACATCACTCCGAATGGCCCAAGAAATCAACTTACCGGTGTGGTAAGGTTCCACATCTTTGGCACCGAATACGATTTCTCTCAGAATGCATTCGGTCGCCTACTAGACTTCTGTACTGATGAAGGCGCTCACCTCCGTGTGCCAGACACCTTCCATGAGGAATCCTTCAACCTTTGGCATAGCTTGACCAATAATCGGGCTAACTCCTACGATCACCTCAATGCTACCCAAATCCACAACCCCGCCATTCTCTACTTCCACCGCATCTTATCCAACACCATTTTTGCAACGGATAGTAACCACAAACTTAACTCCAAAGAGTTGTTCTTCATGCAATGTGCGTTTACTAATCAGAAAATCAATGCCGCACCATTCCTCTTGGCCCATATACATTCTATTTGCACTCGAGGCGGCAAACCCTTCTATTTCGGAGGGCTTGTCACTTCTATTGCATTGGCCCTGAATCATGGCGACACCCTTGCCCATCTGCCCTCCAGAGCACCGGTCTTGCTTACCTTAGACCATTGCAAATCGGCTCATCTCATTTACCAACGGGACGACGGTCGGTTCCATCCAGTGATCCGTAACGTCGTTTATTCTAACATTGTTTTTCCTTGAAGGGACCGTATCGATCCGAATAACCGAGACAATTGGCTATTTGATGCCCCTGACGGCCATGCTCCCGTGCACGATGCCCAGCCAGCTGCTCCAACTGACGAGATCCAGGAGGAATTGGACCGCGAAACACCTGCTCCCGACATTCCTGAGTCCTCTTCTGCACCACCTCCTTTTACTATGGAGGACGTCCTCAGAGCCCTCCATCAGCAAAATCAGATGGTTGTAGCTCTTGAAAGAAAGCATCAGGAGCAGTATGACACTCTACATGCGCAAAACGTCCAAATCTTGAGCGGCCAGCGCAACGTCAACGAGAAGCTGGACGAGGTTTTCTCCGAGCTAAACGCCTTACGCATGGACGTCACCGCTCTTGGCTCGCATGATACTGACCTCGAGGCCACACCTACCCGACGATCCCGCACACGTAGCAGAGGCAGAGGCCACCAATAGTTTTCTTTTGTTTTTGTATTTCATTTATTTCCCTTTCCGTCAGTTTTCTATTTGTATTCCTTCCTAACTTATATCATGCCATTGAGACAATGTCTGATATAGTGTGGGAGAGACGTTATATTTTCCTTCATGTTGCACTAAATTTATGGTTATTCTATGATATTTTCAAGTTTTTCAAGTTTTCCCCGTATTTTAAGCCATACCAAAAATTTCTCCGCTCGCATAGCTCGACATACCTACCTTAAAACGGAAACCTAGTTAGGTAGACAAGAACGAGTAAACAAAATCAATACGACTATGACACCGTGAACATCCTACTTATGCAACCCGTCTAAACGAGAAGTTATATGTACACCTCGATTTTTAAGTTCTGAAGTAACCCCTAGTAGTTTATACTAGCAGTCAGCACCGTCTGGACACAAACCACGTGGGGAGCCGATGAATATAAGTGTTTGATGCCTAATCTTCTCATCTCGATGCTAAACAAAGAAAATCTTGTGCCAAAAGACAAAGATCGCATACGAGACATAAGTATAAGAGAAGAAGTCCATTGAAGGTTGGTTCAGAGGAATCTGGTTCTGAACTTGGTAGGGCGTGCTACGGCTCGATCCCCCGCAACCTCCAATTTGGAAAAATCCAGGGTAACCACATCCGTGTACCAGACCCCGCGACAGAAATAGGATCAAAGTCACTAACCGGCTACTCCACTACGCGCGTGAAAAGACATAGGGCTTAATGTGATTGCGCCAGAATGAAACCAGGCGAAAAAGCACGAGAGGATCGAGGTTTAAATATGACGAAACGATTAAGCGGTTTGTTAAGATGGAAATACGCGACTCAATTGTGTCATTGCAATATCATTGACGTTTTACTCAAGTATCGACCGACTGACGATTGGTTTCTTGTGTTTTATATTGAAAACAAAAGGTATGTCGTGCACGTGCGCCTAGCGAACACTTGTCCGATTTTTTACGACTATTTGCTTGAGGAAAAGCAAAGGTTTAAGTATGGGAGGATTTGATAACACGAAATCATATCATATATTTACCATAAAATTTATCTGTTTTATGTCGTATTTACCCGATTAACTCTCGAATATTCCGAGTTCTGTATGGTTTTATGCAGGTACAACATATCTCAGCTCAAACTAAGAAGAAACGTGAAATGCACGAGATTGCGGCCAAGACCAAAGAGAAAAGATAAATCTATCAAGAAATCCATTTTTTTGCTGATGTTACGGTCGTCACGCCCTTGCCACGACCGTAAGACGCTTCAGAAGAGTGTGACGGTCGTCACACCCCTGCCACGACTGTAACGCGCTATTTCATGCAAATTGCGCGTAACGCCCCAGCCACGCCCGTAACAAGCTTATATGTATTAAATTTTGAACGTGGTCAAGCAACAGAACGTGGTAAAGCTGAATGAAGTGGTCAAGCAAAGCATGCATACGTGCCTAAATTCTCTCCAACTTCCAAGGCCACTTTCTCCTCATTTTTCTCAGTAAGACCAAGAATTTAGGAACTCAAATATTTTTCCAACCGTACTTTTATTCTCTATATATAGCTTAGACTTAGAAAGAAAATGGAGGAGAGTTTAGTTCACAAAAACCTTGCCGAAGCTCTGCCAATTTTTATTCTCGATTTTATTTCCGAATTTCGTCCATTTAAGTTTTCATTCTGACGTTCCAATCTTGCCGGCTTGTGGAAGAAGGATCTCGGACTTTATTGCTTTTCAGGTTTTTATTGTATTTGATTTTTATTGTATTTGACATAATTGCAATTTTATTTATGTTATATTTCTATTCTTTATTTATGATGCATGCGCTATTGTTTTCCGAATTTATTTCCTTCTTTTTAATTCCGAATACTATGAGTAGCTAAATACCCGTAGTCGGGGTGTGATGAAATAACCGAATAAATTAATGTTTTTCTAAGCTAAAACCTTAATCAACTTAATTTCTGGCCGTGACTTTTTATAATTAAAAATTAAGCTTTTTATTACGAGAGTAAAGAAAGTGAAATAGGGAGAAATCAAGACCACGAGAGTGTGAGGTTTTAACCGGATAGCTAAAGTTAGGCATTCGATTTAAATACAGCGAGAGCGCTTTAAAACGAATTAGACTTATTTAGTTTTCAAAAAGATGCTTTCTAAACACTTATGGACTAGCGAGAGCAGACATTTGGCTTTAGGAG
Source organism: Vicia faba (assembly GCA_948472305.1). Classification (NCBI taxonomy): domain Eukaryota; kingdom Viridiplantae; phylum Streptophyta; class Magnoliopsida; order Fabales; family Fabaceae; genus Vicia; species Vicia faba. The sequence goes on along the minus strand of OX451740.1, from coordinate 793,947,213 downwards.
TATGATCCGAGGTAAGACCACGAGAGTGTGAATCGAGGGTTTTTAAACTGATAAGTACTACAAAACAATTAAGTTAAATATTTTTACATGCTTAGGTACAACTTAATTCACATAGGTTCAAATCATTACACTCCGACCACTTTAATATTAATTCCCTTAATTGAATTTAGTTTCCCTTTAGTTTTAAACTTCTAAAAAAAACCAACGTGACAATTTCCGCCTTAGCTAAACTAACCTGTTTTACAACACTATAGTGATTACGAAGTCCCTGTGGGTTCGACATCCTTTTATTACTACTGCGATAGACTGTACACTTGCAGTTAAGATACCGTTACTACTGCATAAAACCATACAGAACTCGGAATATTCGAGAGTTAATCGGGTAAATACGACATAAAACGGATAAATTTTATGGTAAATATATGATATGATTTCGCGTTATCAGGTAGAGTGAAAGCTTTTCAAAAATATTAACAAAAACAAATTACTTTGTAACATGTATACAAGAGGGAACATCAATGGTGATCCAGTTCTGAACCCTAACTCCGTGTGTCACATAATTTGGCATTTCTAGCTCTGCTTCATCTTCCACAATGGCATTAATCCCAGAAACAGTTGGATGAAGATAACCCCCGCTATGAAAGATATCTTGATACTTGCCTGAAGAAGACTTCAGCTTCATTCCCTTACCTTTAGCATTCTTCACAGAGAACCCCAAGCCAACTCTATTCTTGTTTACAGGTGGATCAACAATCTGTCCCCATACTTCACTATGGCCATTATGCACAACCTGATGCGCATCCTTAAATGAAGCCATAGAGTTCTCATTTCCTCTTACATTATCAATGGATAAATCTTGGAACTGGGTTCCAACAGCAACTTCATCCGCCTCCACAATGCTGAAAGAGGACAAATGAGATATCAATAATGCATGTTCTCCATTTATAATTACCATTTTTCCCTCACGCACAAACTTCAACTTCTGGTGTAAATTCGAAGTGACAGCCCATTCCTCATGTATCCACGATCGTCCCAGTAAGCAGCTATAAGCGGGTACAATATCCATGACCTAGAAAGTAATCTAAAACAAATGTGGGCCTATATGAATATGCAAGTCCACTTCACAAATAACATATTTCCTTGATCCATCAAACGCTTTAACAATAATGCCACTTGGGCGCATGGGTATTCCTTGATATTTCAACTTCATAAGCGTGCTCCTTGGTATAATGTTTAATGCAGATCCATTATCAATCATCACATTGGATAATGAATCATTCTTGCAGTTCATAGAGACGTGGAGGGCCAAATTATGATTCCTTCCTTCATCGGGAAGTTCATCGTCTCAGAAACTCAGGTTATTACATGAAGTAATATTCCCTACTACACTGCTGAATTGGTCTACAGGCATATCACTTTCCATAAAAGCTTGGTCCAATACCCTCATCAAAGATTCTCTGTGAGCAGAGGAGTTCATCAATAAAGCCAAGATATATATTTTTGAAGGAGTCTGCAGTAGCTGATCTACAATTCTGTAGTCGCTCATCTTGATTATCTTTAAAATATCATCTACCTCCTTTTCTAGCGTAGCTCCACTAGATTCATCCATTGCCTTCTTGGGTTCAACATCTTCAACAATTTTCTTTCCAGTACTAACATCTCGACGAACAACTGGTGCAAATATATGACCACTGCGGGTCACTCTGCTAGTCTCAGCAATATTTCCAACTTTATGCATTGGCTAGATGGGAACTTCCACACTATCCTCTAAGATTGTAGCATTATATTTGTAGGGTACATCCTTATCTGACTTGTAGGGGACAGGACCCGGAAAACTAATCATCAATGGAGTAATAGTTGGCTTGCTATGATATTCAACTTCAAAATGGGTAGGTGCACCAAAATAAGGCACAATAACATTTACTCCCTCTTCAACACATTCATTCATTACAGAGTCATCTCTGGAAAAAAAATATTCATCCGAGGAGAAGAACTCATCTGCGAAGGCATACTCGTCATCTGACTCTTCTTCATCCAAACAAAGCTCAATCACATCAACTTCATGGTAATCATCCCTTTGACCTATAACCTCGATAGTTCCATTATCCAACAACAAATGAACACCTTTCCTTACAATTGAACATCCTCGGGAGTCCCGCTAGCAAATTCGGCGAGATCCATACTGATGTTCTACCTGACCAGCCATGTGGCAGAAAGCAACATGCAATTTTACAAGATCCTCATTCGTATATTCCCACATCAAAGATTCTGAAATCTCTAGGAGATCCAGAAACCATGTTTACTTCATCTTCATACTCTACCCTAGGCCTAATTATGTGGATGAGGCCTTCATCCATCATCTCCTGCAAATCAGCCTTTATCTTGTCACAACCCTGTATATCCATACTGCAAATAGCACAACCAGCATGGTCATGCGTATAGTAGCTAAATTCATAGAGGTTTGCATGCATTTTCACCAAATCTCCTCTAACCAAATTAATATAAAAAATCCGGAAGTCGCCTGGACAATAGGCCACCATGTTTACATCATTTGCTCCTCCATGCTTTAGTAGAGGATTATATTTCACATTAGGGCCCACATCCTTGAAAGATAAGATACCAGACTTCACCAATTTTTATACTTTAGTTTTAAAAGGATAGAAGTTCTCAACATTGTGCCCTGGTGCTCCCTGATGAAAAGCACATGTTTAGTCTGCCTTGTAATACCAAGGAAATAGTGATGGTACAACGGGAGGTGGTCGGGTCTGAACTAACTTCTTTTGAATTAACGCCGGGAGTAATTCTATATAACTCATAGGGATAGGGTCATAACTCCCCCTTCTCTGATTATATCCTTGATTCCCCTAATGGGATGGTCTCTGATAAGCAACGGTAGTCGGAGCTATACCAACAACTGGAGTTACTGAGGCAACTTATTAATGACGCTGATAATTTCTTCTAGGAGGATTAACCCTCATCTCTTGTATAACAACGTTTGTATCTCCTTCCTTCTTTTTGGAAAACCCACAGGATGGCTTCTTCGTACTTCCGGAACCTTCACTCTTTGTTAAACGGCCCTCTCTTACAGCCTCTTCTAAACGGATACCCATGCCCACCATTTCCGTAAATTCACTTGGCGCACTCGCTACCATCCTCTCGTAGTAGAAAGCACACAAAGTCTTCAAGAAAATATTGGTCATCTCCTTCTCTTCCATGGGAGGAATCACTTGGGCGGCTACCTCGAGCCATCTCTGTGCATATTCTTTGAATGATTCCCTGTCTTTCTGGACCATGGCTCTGAGTTAATCACGGTCAGGCGCCATATCCATGTTGTATTTATATTGTCTGATAAATGCTTCTCCCAATTTGTTGAAAGTATGGATATTGATGCTGTCCAAACTCATATACCACTTCAGCGCAACACCCGTCAAACTATCCTGAAAAAAGTGAATCAACAAACGTTGATCATCAGTGTGGGTAGACATTCTCCTTACAGACATCACAAGATGAGCACGAGGACAAGTGTTGACCTTGTACTTATCAAACTCCAGGACTTTAAACTTCGCAGGTATCTTGACATTTGGGACCAAGCATAAATCATTCACATTCTGCCTGAACAATTCCTTTCCCCTGAGGACTTTCATCTCCCTATGCATCATGTCAAACTGCTCTTGAAAATCATCCATTTTATCATAGAGACCCAAGTCTTCACTTGGTGGAGGAAAAGGAAGATACATATCATCATTATAAAATGGAGCCACATTCACGGAAAGAGGTGTAGCGGGAGTAGCATGCACCACAGGAGGTGCAGGAGTAACAATAGTCTGAACAACTGGAGTATCTTGAGGGCCAAGATTGAAACCTTCAGGCACAAAGTTCTCTGGCATTCCCCATGGACAACCTTGAGGTATGAGATTCTGAACAACAACTGGAGTAGCAGACACAAGAATAGTCGGAGCTTCAGTAGTAACCCTTGTTTTTTGAGGTTGAACACTCAGTGGCTGATTCTGAGCAGCCACCAGAGATTCCATCAGAGCAATAAGATTGGTCATGTCGGCCTTCAGAGCATAACTTTCCTCACGCAGCTCGTGATTCTCTTGTTCTAAGTTGTCCATCTTCCTTCTGAAGTTAGCTCGAGTGTTGTAGTGGTGAGACAGCTTGCTGAACGAAGTAAAGAAGCTCGGTAAGACACCTGGACATGCATAAAAAATGTAAAAAATATGTGTAATATGATGCATGATATGCAATGCACATGATTTATTTTATTATTAATATTTCAAGGGACTTAAACATTTATAGACATATTCTAAATATCAAAGTAATAACACATTTGAAATACTGATTTTTTATTATTATAATAACTTTGAAATTTACAATAATCCCAAGTACAAGATGAAAATAAAGTCTAAAACCCTAAGAATTAAAGCTGACGGAGATCACTCTATACACTGGCGCTTCCCTGTAAGCCTGGCAATCTGAGCCTTCAACCTCTGATTTTCTTCCACATATCTGGTAGCAGCCTCCTTCCAATCACTTGAATCATTAAGTGAGAAACTAGCATCTGATTGAGGCTTAGGAGAAAATAAATCCCCTTTCCTCTCCATGGTCTCTACATCCCGACTCTCAAGAATCTCAATCAAGTCATATTTCTCCTTCAAGTCTGCTCTATAGGAAATTTCTGAAGTTTGGCACTTATTCTTCCAAGCATCCTTTTCCTACTGCATCCTGACCAAAGCAAGTTGTAGCTTTTCTACATCATCCAATAAGGGAAGAGTGGTCTTCACAAACAAATCAGGCATAGGTGTTTCTCGGGAATACGACATCTTCAACTGAATAGCTCTCGCTTTGACCCACTGAAGATATGGCTCCAAAGAAAAAGCCCCCCTATGTCCTAAGTCATTCCTACTCTTCCTATGAATATGACGCCGGACCTTCACAATCTTCTCCCTAGCTTCCTTATGGTCTTCTCCCTCCTTCAGAAAGAAAATACTCAAATGAATACTATTTGGTTTATCCCTCATCGGATAACCAAGTTGTCGTCGTGCAAGAACATGGTTATAGTTAATTCCTCCCTTTGTACCAAGAAGAGGTACATTGGGGAAACTGCCACAACTGTTGACAATATCTATATCATGGTAAGCCCGATGATACCAATCAATATCCGAGTGAGTAAGTGTCATGATCTTAGGAGCTCAACGGGGTTCCTTCCTAACATCCCAGAAAGCATCAGATCGAGGCATATGAGAAATAAACCACTGGTACAACAGAGGCGTGCAACAGATAATCATCCCCCCATGATAAGAATTCCGAAGATGAATAGAGTAATAAGCATCACCCAACAATGTAGGAACTGGGTTTCCAATCATGAAGATCCTGATAGCATTAATGTCAACAAACATGTCCATATTAGGAAATAAGAACAACCCATAAGCAAGTAGAGAAAAGATGGCCTCAAAAGCGATTGTACTCTTCATCCTGGAAAAGTAACGGGCTTTCTCCAATAAGAACTGAGTTGGTAATCCTCTAATCCATCCTTTAGTAGTCATATGGGCTTCAACTTCAGACTTCCCCAGATGGATCAAGGCAGCAATCTCATGTGGTTTTGGCTCACCCTCCAAACCAATAAAAGGAACACGATCGGTAACAGGTAAATCCAACAGATAAGAATACTCCTCTAGTGTAGGCATCAACTGATAGTCGGAGAAAGTAAAGCAATGATACATCGGATCATAGAACTGTACCAAGGTCAAGAGAGTACCCTCCTTCATCCTAAGCTTCATGAGAGGAATGATGGATCCATACTTCTTCTAAAAATATGCAGAACACTCAATCTCGGGAATTAGACTGATCAACTCATCTATCTTGGGATCTCTAAAAACGTATTTTCCGGTCTTTCTTTTTCCAGAATCCATGGTCAAAAGGTACCTGAGATATTCACAAATGGTCAACTTTCAAGTCCCTTGAAATAAAATTTATTCAAAAGATGCTTATGAGTGCATGGATGCATGATGCAACAATCACACACAATATCACAAATATAGGGTTCATAGGTTCAACATCACGAGCATGAGGTCGAAGGTACTACCCATAAGGTATGGTCTAAAAGTTATCAACTGCCGAACAAGGTTCTAGAGGTTCCCAGAGTCTACATCCTTCCTTCAGATATTACCAACTTCCTGATTAACTCGGTAATTAGTAATATTCTCAAGAAAAACTCGTCCAAGCGTAGTATCGCGTGACAACTATTTCCGGATTACTCGGTCATAGCTTTCGCACTACACTTAAAAGGCCAAGATGGGTTAGGTAATCTACGGTCCTCAGCTTCAGCAGGCTCCTAGGTTGAAAGTAGTACGTCTTCCTGATTACTCGGTAAATGACACTACAATCAAAGGGGCATCCACTGAGTGGGGGATCTCATGCCTCCTTTTTTGGGATTACTCCCTCAAAGTTAACATGACTATACCTCTTATACTATCTTAAAGTTTGCCCAAGTCCGGGTATAGGACTTATAAGTAATCACCAAGCACCCTAAAAAACAGGAAAATCCAAACAACTATATATACAACATATAACACATAAACAACAATAACACATATCTAGATATAAACAAAGATAGGTTCAACCCACTTAGGGATGGACCAGCAAGAGGTCAATCTTTCCCTAGTGAAGTCGTCATTTTTTTGTAGTGGTAGAAATGTTTAAGACTAAGCCATTAGATTGACTAGACTTATATAGATCAAAATAAAAATCCCCACCGCGCTTTATTGTTTCCAAAGGAATGGGAAAAGAGAGAATAACCCAAAAAGACAGGGAAATATTAAAGGTAAGGGGGTTGGTTATGCAAAGGGAAGGTATTAGCACCCTAAACATCTACGATACTCTGCAGGAACCTCTTTGAAAAAATCTGTATATTTTGTCTACAAAATGTTGTATGAAAAATAGATGGTGGAGGTGATAAAAGAAGTATATTTTTTTTATGATTTTTGCACCCGCCGCGGTTGCGAACCTTTAGTGCCTACATACCACCTTTCGTGCAATAGGGGATCAGGGTACACCTAGTTCACCTTTTAAAAATTTTAAAACACAAATGTGTTGGTTAATTTTATGAGATAAGACGTCATCGTCATTGTCCGTGTGGAAAACAGACTTACTACCCACAATTATGAGAAAGGAGAATTTGCACCATCTCAAAGTGGAGGATATGGCTTGTATTTTAAAATCAACAATGCCTCACTCAACACCCAAGTGGAAAATATCTCTCTTCACTACATATTGTAGAAGTATAGTTGTTTGCATCACTACAAGGATTAACAAGAGTCTAATCTTTTGAGAAAGGTTTTAAAATAAAAAGCCAAAGTGGCAAAATGGTTTGAAATGAGATTGATTGACTTTTAGTCTTCTCACAAAAAATGCCAAAGTATTATTAAGTTGATTGAAGTTTATTTATTAAAATGTTTTGAAAATGCATGGACATAAGTCCAAGTTTGTTATGAAAATGGTTCAAGTTTCAAAACAAGAAGAGTTTTCAAAAGGAGGAGGGATATTTTTAAAATTAAAGAAGATGGGAGGAGAAGAAGGGACTATCCTAAAGCATAAGGTAAAATCCATGGATAAGAACCATATAACCAACAAGAAGCCAATACTTGACATTATGAGTCAAGATAGAATTCCCATTCTTTGGATTGAAACCAAGCAAGAAAAGATACTAGACCTCTTAAGAGAACCAAACTTCAAATGTATTAAGTCTTCACAAAAATTGGTCAGGGTAATTGCTGTATACGGGTAAATTCTAGATTACAAACGAAGTATGTAATTACAATAACCTACACACAAAACAAAGAAGCAATCAAATGTCTTGAGGTAAACCTCAAGAACTCCAGAAAAAATATCAATTAAGGTCACAAGGTCTCCAACATAAGCCAAGGTTTCTAATCATAAGTCTAAGAAGTCCAATACTTCATAATGCCAAGGATAGTAACCAAATAGTCCAAGTATCATTAAGGAATTTTATGGTTCATGTTGATTATTAGGTGTCTTAAAAGAGAAAAGAAAAGCTCAAGTGAGAAAAATGAAAATGCCATAAAGTAAATGCTCAAGTGAGCAAAGATGAAAATAGAATGAAATATAAATGCAAAAAGTAAATGGTACATAAAGCATAAAGAATAAAAGCATAAAGTAAAAACAATTTAATAATTAGTGGTTAGTTGGATGACCATCTTGAAACTTGCATTTGGAACTCATTAGAGAATTGGTAGAACCAAAACCTCCACACAAGAAGTTGCATTTGCTTTTTGTCAAGTATATCATTTATTTGGAATCCTCAAAAGTACCATATAATGATCAACGATGTTTAAGTGATCTGTGTTGACCAAAAGTATTGTAGATCCATTAGAGGATTGGTAGAACCAAAGCCTCCACACAATAAATCTCAAGGTTATTGGATCAAAGAGATTAAATTAACATACTTGGGCTTGCAAACATAAGTTTGGGCCACGAATGATCATTTATTCGAATCAGGACAAAATTTAGCACTATGTTAAGCAATCGTAAGTGGACTTATATAAAAGTCGCACCTATTTTGAGGCCGGTCAATAGCAATCTATGCACCATTTGTTTTGAGATATGATATAGAGATCATACTCCAATAACACTTAGTGAAATAAGAAAGGGACAAGATGAAGAGGGATGGGAAAGAATATAAACCACATTTGAATTAAAATTTAATCAAACTATTATTAAAATCATTCATCCATTTTTATGGAGTTAGACTCAACACCATGGATCCAATAATGTTAATAAAGTTCATGATCAAAAATTCAACCCAAAATCAGCCAGAAAATAATCACAAAATAATATTGCATTTAATATATACATTAAAAAAAGTTTTTTTTTAAATGTTTTAAAATAGAAATAAGAGAGAAAAATATTAACTATGTTCAAATTAATCAAGAAATATTAAGTAAGACCATAGAAAAATTAGAAAAGGACTCAAATATTTTTATAAAATTTTTGGTATTTTTTTAAAGTCAGGAACTATTTTTAAAATTAAAAGAAATGATTAAAATAACCCAAAAATGATTTAAAAAAATACCAAAGTCAGAAATAAAAAATAAATGAGGTCACCAATATTTGTCACAATATCATTGGATCATACCATATTTTTTTCAGAATTTAAAAATTCATAAAAGTATTTTTAAACATTTAAAACAATTCAAATAAAGTGAAAATTTATAAAAAATATCAAAACACAAAATAAAATTGTGAAAAACTAAAAATAAGAAAGAGAAAAATCAAAAATAGTTTTCATAATTTTTCAGATTTTTTGGACTTAAAATGAATTTTCTATGATTTTTTGAAGTTTAAAGCAATTAAATATAAAAATCAGAAATAAAAAATAAGGTCAAAAATATGTGGACCATTGGATGAGAGTCAAAACGCGTTAGTAATCAAATCCAAGGGATCTGGCGCGTTGTGCATATCATGGTCATTAGTGAATAAAGAACTGAATCAAATGTAAAATCAGATTTTCAAAAAAAAAGTGGCAAACCATTATTGGTTGGAAGATGACACGTTGGTCATCTTCAACCTCCAGCCAACGTGAATTGCAGGTCTCTCAAACTATAAAATTATAAGCTCAGACCTATGTCATTCGCTTCGTCTCTTCAAGACGAAGACAATTACACCTTCACGATAAATTTATATAAACTGTAGCTCTAGCAATTCGAAAGGAATGTTTTGAAATGGGATTTGAAAATTCATGGTCAAAATGTGTTTCCAAATAAAAGCAAGTGTTGCAACTAGAACCAGGGCAATGAGAGCTTCACAATGATATCAATGTTTTGAAGAATTGATGAAGAAATCTACCTATTGAAGTTGAGTTGCAGAGCTCTGAAACGAGACTTCTATGGAGAAATATAGGTCACGATTCTTGAAGGTAATTGTATGGTTAGCTTCAGGGAAGATCAAGGAAGGTGAATTGACAGAAAAATTGGATTGAAAAAGGCTTGAACACTGATTTCGAAATTGCTGAAAAATGAGTTATGGAGTAAGTTTGGCAGGGTGATTTTGGCTATTCAAGCTTGAGGAAATGAATTAGGGGTGACCCTCTATTTATAGGGAATCAAATGGAATGTTCAAGCGTGTGAAATGATGAAATTTGGAGGGAAATAGTGTGAAGTTGCAAACAAGAAAAGTGTGACTTCTACTTTGATCAAAACTCATCCAAAACGTGCATTTTGCTATGCTAATCACTTATGGAAGTTCACTAAACATGTTTAGAAGCAAAAACGCGCAAAAACCAAGTGTTTAGAAGCTAAATCAATGATTTCAAATTCCGACTTTTGAAGAAACTTCAGTTTCAAGTTACCAAGTTCAAATCAATGGCATTCTCAGCTCAAGGGGTCTTAGGGCATGATTCTTGATAATTTAGAAAGATGAGGTTACAAGCTTTGCAATGGGAAAATAATGGAATCAAATGGATGTTTGAGATGAAAGTTGCATTGAGTCAAAGTTGGGAAAAAGGTGTTGACTTTCCACACATAGAAATATTTCAAGTTTTTCTTCAAAAGTGACCTATAATGTTTTACATCCAAACATGGCCTTCCTCTTGGAATTTTCTCTTGACCAAAAAATATGGCATGAAATAGACCTATTTAATGACATTTTGAAACTTGAACCATTAAAAATATCGAAAAATTGAGAGAGTTATGAATTGTTGAATTTGGAAAAAAAATCATGAAATGACCTATAATCTTTTGTATCCTTGGGGTATCTTCCATCCATTTTCACACTTTGCATATAAAATAAGGAATAAATTTCATATCATCAAGATCATTTTGGAAAAATATTGGGCTCAAGGTGATAAAATTTGACCAAGTTATGATCATTTAAAGTCACACATGGGAAATTGGGGGTTCATCTGGAGGACTTGTAATCTTTCTTTAACATTAAGTTTCTTCCATATGAAAACTCCTTGAAACTTTTAAAGTGATTTATTAATAACCATTTGAAGAGAAGGATGTTTTTGAAATCACTCAAAAATACCAAAATATGAGCAAGATATACTTCTTTGAAGTTCAACCTTCTTATACCAACCACTTTTGCTTTGTAAATATAAGTTGTTGAGGATGATAATGATAACTAATAGCAACCAAAACCACTTCCATATCTTGAGAATTGAGAGAAATATGCACTTGTGACCAATGGGAACAAGACCTTGTCCAAGCATGACAACTTCTTCAATCAACCCCTTGTACTTTTGAATCAATTTTGATAACGTCGAAATGTAGTGAACCAAAAAAAACCTTGCCATGCCATTTCTTCCAAAACAACTTTAATGGTGAGGTTTGGATTTCTCAAGCTTTATTTAATAGGGCATGAAAATAAACTCATGAACACATGGATTAACTTGCTAAGCCACATTTCGTTTACCTACATATTTAATAAGTAAGGCAAACCAACATTGAATTTTATTAATTAAAAGGAAAGTCAAAACAAAACATGAATGATCACAAAAGAAAAACAAGTCAAGGTGCTTGGTGATTCCTCAAAGAGAAAAGCTAAAGATAGGTAGGAGAACCAAAAACCCTAATGTGATCTTGTTGTGATTCAATCGATATGGTATGATGAAGGGATCTTAGGGGCAAAAATTGGGGTACAACAGTTAGGATATTTTATTTTCTGCATTTTTATTACTTTATACAAATGTTAGTAATTAGGATGTATGGAAAGATAAAACCAACAAGTAGACAGCCCAAAAATCAAAGACAAAAATGCATGTAATCAAACACACTTTGCACACATGCACCTCTAAGGTAATCCTACTTGTTGCCTCGGAAAACAGTCATGTCCCTCGAATATGGGCGTTTTAGAAAGGACCCTCTATAAAAGATCGTAGTCCCTCGATGTCCCTCGATGTTGCCTTTGGTAAACGATCTAGTCCCTAACAAAATTGCTAAAACGTTCCATAGGTTGCCTTCTATATCTATAAAAACGACCCACGCCTGTCCCTTCACATCTAACGATGGGGCTTCTTACCAAATCAATGGCAAGGTAGAAACATATAAAGGAGGAGGAAAATAACATAATACATTTTGAGTAGGTAGGACGCTCGTAGTTGCTTGCTTGCTCACAACTAAAAAACCATTTTCACACCAACACTTTCAATTGAAACATTTTCAAAAGTCAAAGCTCTTTGTACGCATTCTTATAGAGATGAGAATCATTACAAAGGAACTTTTCCATATTCAGAATGTCAGTCGGTTTCTTTGCCTTCTTTTTCTTCTCTTTAATGATGAGAGCTTTCAAATCTTCTTGTCCCTTAGCTAGAGCAAGGAACATCTGTTGGAATTGAGCGTTATGTGCTTGAAGATCCTTAACTATTTGTTAAAGAGCCATTTCTTTTTGCTGAAATAAACAGCAAAAAGATAAGAAACTTGTCTTGAAATACCTGCTTATGTAATGATATGCATGGCATGTTTATGCGATGTTTTCAAGAACCTCGGGAAATTTAAATTTGCGAACCAAAATGAAACAAAAGATTTTATTAGTAAAAATTCAAATTACAACTGCCTTTTAGGCTTACAATTGGAAATTAAAAAAACTCTTAAAATCTAAGAATCAAGTCTCCCATGCGAGCTTCCTCTTTGTGTCTAGGTAGACATTAAGACTTTTTTCTTCGTGAAGTTACTTCATAAGCTCCAACACTTTCTTCTCGCTGGTGTAGAATTGATCCATAAAGGTATCCTGTTCTTCCTTCATCTGAATCCAGGACCTCTGCAACTCTTCAAGATCAGTGGGCATGCAGAATGGAAAACTATATAAGAAACATTTCCTTCAGTGATAGGCTCCACGATCATTGGCAAGATGGTTGTATATGGCATCATAATGTTTTAGGCGCGAGCTCGTACCCATTTGAGATAAGGCTCAATAGGAATGGAATTCTTATGCCCCAACGTCTTGCTATCAACCTTATTTACCATTCCCTAAGCTCGTATGAACCTTTGACGATACCCTTGAACATCATCCTCGTAGTTAAACATAATGCCTTGGATAAGCATATCATGGGGACCATCCCTTCGAGCATAACTGAACTGTCATAGAGAAAAAGAAGGATTATAAGTGATACCTTCCCTAATGTCGAGGAGTGGGACATTAGGTAATTCTCCACAGCGTTCGATGATAGAAATATCTCCCATAGACCGGGAGTACCAAAGAATATCCGAGTGAGAAAGTGACATTATCCTTTGCGATAAACCCAAACCTTCTTCGTTCTTCAATGCTGATTGAGGAAGGTGCGAAATAAACCACCTAGACAACAATGGTATACAACACATAAGAAACCCTTTTCTCTTTATGGTACGAGTGTGAAGGGAATGCAAGATATCTCCGACCAAAGTAGGCACATGGTTACGAGAGAATAAAACCTTGACAGCATTCACATCGATGAGTAAGTCCGGATTAGAGAACAGTACTAACCCATAGATTAGAAGAGCCATAACTTCTTCGAAAGCTTGGAAATCCAAATCATCCCAAAACAACTGAGCCTTTTCTAATAGGAACTTGACTAGGAAACCCTTGACTCCACTTCTTGTTTCTCAGTTGGATATAACGTCAAACTGTTTCAGATGCAAGGCTGCTGCAATGACCTCTAGCTTTGGAGCTCCCTCTAAACTGGTGAAAGGTACCTGATCAAGAATAGGTACACCCAATAATTGAGAGAACTCTTCCATGGTAGATACCAACTGATAATCAGGAAACGTGAAGCAATGGTGTTTGGGGTCAAAGAACTGAAAGAGTACACCCATCATCTTCTCATCAAAGCTTGAGGTGATTAGGTTGAGAAGTCGACCATATTTCTTAGTGAACGAGGAAGTCTCAGGAACCCTTGGTACTAGCTCTTTGAGTTGAGGATGTACTTTCACAAAGCTGGTTCGGATGGTATTTCTACAAGAAGAAGCCATGATCTGCAAAACATAACAAAGATGAATTCCCTTGGTCCTTGAAATGGTTAGTGAAATTAAAATGGATGTTTATGATGTGTGATGTTATGTTTGAACATTATATCACACACAAGCAAAACACACAAAACCTTAGGTTTAGGCTTGCATGGGGTTTATTGGTAAGTAGCCTCTTGAAGTTTAGTTGGTTCAACATGTCCTAGAAAAGTAACTGGGTTCTAAGGAGTCTCAATATCATCGATCTTTCTTTATCAGGCATTGTTTCAGGTCAGACAATCTTTTCTTGCAGCTGAAATATCCCGAAAGTCTGATCTCAATGAGTGTAGTATCTAGTATCAACCAATCTTCAGCTTTATACCGAAGCCGACTATCTCACTACTTTTCTAATGGCCAAGTTTGTTCAACTAAGGTTCTATGGTCAATGAGTGCTTTATGACACCACACAGCAGCCTCGTATTCTCCTCAATTTAACATAAGGGATACCGGTACTAACAATTGTGTCACACTAACGCAACCATCACCTCAACCATATTGGTCTACACCGTATAGTCTTCACGATCTATTGCTACTTACCTAAAAGTGCCTTATATCTGGGTATAGGATCTTTAACAGTAACCCCACAAACCCTTTAAAAATAAAGCATACAAAACACACAAGGAAAACAATTTTAAAATGATTTATCTCTAAGGTAACCCCACTTTTTATTATCCCCAACAGATTCGCCAGTTCTGTAATACGGGGGTAGAACCGACTGTTATACTGGTTTTGCGTTTGTATTCACAAATGTTGCGGTAAGAAAGAGTCGCCATCGACTTTTCTTTTATCCAACAAAGGAAAGGGTGAAAAGAACAGAAAAAGACCTTTCGAGATTATTTCTGAGTAAGGGGGGTAGATTATGGAAAGGGAAGGTGTTAGCATCCTTTCCATGCGTAGTTATCTACGGGCTCTTAGATGCTAGCTCATTTGAAAATACCTTGTGTTTGTGTGTTTGAAAAAAAAAGCATTTGGAAAAGACGCCTTAGTGCGGTGAACTTTGTGATGTTTCTCGTGTCGTGGAAAACGTATACAAAGTGTCTTTGAAAATATTTTTTAGAAAAGAGTGTATGTGTGGAAAATTGTTTTATTTGAGCAAGCATCTAAGAACTATCTACCTACTCAAAAGGGTTTGTTCTTTTCCTCTTTTCCTTTAGACAGTGCTATCCTACTATTAGTGAGTAGGTATCCCTATCATTGGATGTTTTGAGGGACAATCGAGGGTCATCATACAGCCACAAAGGCAACTGGACAAGATACTTTAGTAACTACCCTAGGGTTTTAAGATCATACCGAGGAAACATCGAGAGAGGGTCATTTTTATGATCTTTAAACCGGAGGGTAGCCACTAAAATCTCTCACGTTTCGAGAGTTATGACTGTTTTATTCCAAAGGCAACCAAAGTGGGGGTACCCTGGAGGTGTGCATGTGCGAGTGCATTGTGTTTCAGTTATTTATCTTTGCATTAGGTTTGCTAACTTTTTGTTTTTAATTATTGTCATGCAATCCTATTACCATACATATAAACAGTTAATATATGTACATGAATTAAAAGTGAGGAATTTAAACCTAGCTATTACATGGCTTCGGGGAGGGGGATTTACAAGTCCAACAATTGGGGAAATAAAAAGCAGTAAATTAAGTCCTAATTTTAACTATTACAACCCATAGTCAGATACAATAATATGAAAATGATAATGCAAAAGCACTAAATGCGCGCGAATTAGAAAGGACGTTTAAAACTCTAAAAATTTCTAAGTAAAAGAATTTTTTTTGTTTTGTTTATTTTAAGAAAAAAATGTTTAAGTTAAAAATTAATAAGAAAATTAGATCTGATCTTAATTAATTAAAAAATGATCATTAATAAAAATTAAAACTAATAAAAGAAAACTAATTCTAATTTTTATTATTGAGAAAAAGATTTGAAATTTGACTAAACCCTAGTTCTAATTGATTTTAAATCAAGGAAATAGGTCGAGGTAATTAATTAAATTAATTTATGAAAATTAAATTTAATAAAAACCCTAAATCTAATTTTTTGTGTTTTTTATGATTTTTTGATTAAATAAAAAAAGTTTAAAAAGAAATAAATAAAGTAAAACAAAAAGAATATAGAGTGGGTCTGATGTTAACTAGAAAATAGGGGGGATGAACCAGAATTTTGTAAGGCCCAAATCAGGGAGCCCAATGTTACGCGTGATCCTATATTGCTGGCCATTAAGGATCCATCATGAAGGAGTACTCCAGGGGCGTTGAATCTGACCTCGTTGTGATCTATTGGCTGAAGTTTGAAAGCGCATGGTAGGTGTTTGAAGTGCAACACACTGGATCTACAACAAGTTTGTTAGAAAAATAAAAACGCAAAGCCTGGGGATCGAACCCAGCCCCTCCAGCTTTGCAAACGCACGCTTCACCACTCAAGAAACCTGCTTATTTGTTGATATAATAAAATGAAAATAATATAATGAGAAATCAGTTAAACTTTCAAATTTTAAATGCGCGCCAAGCTGGATTCGAATGGACGAATAGTGTAGCAACGCGTGGGACATTAGAGTCAATGGAAGTCAAAGGTGCCAGAGTTAAACTCCGGTCACCTTCTCTGGTCGACCAAAAACTGAAAACCTGTAAAAACGCGAGATTTAAGACAAAACCAAATGCCTATCCTACATAAAATCGAACCCTGAGCTTAATTATGGCCTTAGATTGGCCTGAAAGTCCCTGTATCAATGAAAATGAAACATGACTGAAGCTTTGCCCTAACAATGGCAAATCTTCGTCCTTGCGTTAAACCTCGCATGTAATGACTCTAAACAGCCACAATCATCAGTATGAACACATATATGCATGCATAAGTCATTTATATTACATAATAGAAAGATTCGAGTTCAAGAAAGTATACCAAACCGGTGATGCTCGAGGGAGAGATCCTGGGCACGATTTGACTTGAGCAATGGTTGGTATAAGCTCTTGGGAATCTTAGGGTGATGATGGAATGCCTGGAACGGACTGAGGGAAGCTAGATCGTATGATACGAGTTTCACCTTCTTTAAAGTTTTTTTGGAAATTTTCTCTTAGGGTTTAGAGGCAGCTGTGTGTGCCCTTGGTCTAGGGTTGTTATGTATATATATGAGACAAGATTAGGGAAACAAAAAGAGTCCAAATCTTTGCATATTATGATGAAAAGATATGATTTTATTATTGCATGAAACTTGCTATATTTGATCCAATCTCATGCCAATCTATTTTGTGCGTTTTTTGACAGCTAATCATGAGCTCTTGGGCCTTCAACATGGTCACCTCTCAAGCCTTACACGCCTCATACATTAATCTTGCATTTATTTAATTTATTTTGAATTTATTTGGATAAAAATCCAAAATAAATAAAATAATAATCAAGCTCATGCATGGGTGAGTTTATAGGTTCTTGGACATGTCATGAATATGTTCAAGTCAAAAATCTAGGCACGTCAACCTAAAAACACAAATTTGCTCAGTGTATTTCTTGAAATTTCTCAAAATTCCACAACTTGTGAAAGCCATAACTTGCTTAATTTTTAACCTTTAAAGATAATCTTGGACTTTTTGGAAATACAAAGATATCCTATTCAATCTCTCTTTTTATCAAATTTTTATTTGAAGACTTCATCCTGATGTAAATGGTCTTGGCAAAAAGTGTCTTTTGTTGACTTTCTGAAAGTGACTTGTAATGTATGAGCTTATATATTCCAAATGATACATTTCTTGAACTTGAGGATAAAATAAATGTGGTAGGGAATTTAACTTTCTTCAAAATGGGCTTTGTTTTGGGAAAAATGGATGAAGTATGTGAAAGTTATGCTTGGTCAAAGTTCAGTTGACTTTTCCTATAGAAACCCTAATTTAGCAATTCTTGACTTTTGATAAATTAAGTGCACTATTTGAGGAATCATGATAAACCCTTGATCAAATGATTAATATCTCTTCAAAATGTTTATGTTGACAAAAATCTTGAAGTTTGACTGTATATTGGCCACAGTTGACTTTTGATCTAATATAGTTGGTTTTCAAGCATTTGAGCAATTGACTGAGCAAGCTTGTAGTGCAAGGCATAAAACTTGGCATGGACATTATTGAAGACATATTAGGGACCATGTAAATCATTTTAAGCTTTTGGAAACCAAAATTCTTGGTGCAAAGTGAAACCTTAGTTGGGGGTCCATTGCTTAGGAGGAGAATTTGTCTGGCCAATTATTGGTCAACCTTGAGCAATTGAGGACCTCTATGAGCATGTATTGAATAAAATGAGAGGGGAACTTTTGGGGTACAACATAAGGTGATAATAATGGCACTACATAAACTATTCTTGTGTTTGAACAATCTTTATGTGATGTGAAGTGCTTGGATAGTTGGTTTATGGGAAAAGATTGCAAGGTGGAACAGTGGTTTGAGGATTTTTCTGTTTTGTGAATGAAAATAGAGCCGAGTTTTTTGGAATGAACAAAGGTTACAAAGACTTCCGTTTTCTCTCTTTTCTTTCTTTTCTCCCAAAAAATCCTCTCAATCCCTCTCTTGTGTGTTGTGAAAACAATCTATTTGTAGATGAAGTTGGTTAAAATTTGAGAGGGAAACAAATGGGTTTTTGAACTTTTTGGGTATGCTGTCTCATTTATTTTTAGATGCAGCTCTTATACGCAATTTGGTGCAAACATGAGACTGATATGATGCAGATTTTTCAGGGCAGCATTGTAGGTTTTGAAGCAGACGATGACAGTGTTTAAAGGCAGCATAGCAGGGCTGGTTTTGTACAGGACAACAAACTGTCTTTTAACATGGTTTTGGGCTTGTAGCAGAAGGCTTGGACTTGGAAACATATATGACTTTGGGGTTTTTCTGTACATCAACATTTGTAGCATGATACAAGTCTGGTTTTGTGGACAACATAGTGGCAATGTTTGAAGATTGAGTCAAATTGAAAAGTTCAAACAAGACAAAGCTTAGGATTTGTAACTTGCAATTTTTAACTTTAAAAATGAAGCCTTGTTATTTACTTGAAAGCTTGTAATAATTTGAATTGTCTTGAATTATGGTGAAAAGATGTCATGAAGAAATAAAATTAACGTGTATAGAAAATACTTAGAAATTTTTCAAGTCTTGCAAAGTTTGATTTTTGAATTTCTTGATTTTTGATGATCAAATTTCATAGTTTGAATGTCTTGATGAAATGTGATTTTTGAAACTCAAATTTGACCAAAAAATCAAAGTTTGACTTTTCAGTATACAATTGACTTTTTCATCAGTTGACCAAATTTGATCTATCAATCCACGAATCTCGGGAAATGAATTGAAATATTTGATTAGGTCAAATGATGTACTTGAAACCTTGAGATCATATTTCAAACCAATAATTCATGTACTACGTCAAAAATCAAATATTGGTCATTCTTAGTCAAAACCCTAATTTTGACCATTTTTCCCTTTTGATGATTTGAATAATTTTCTTAGAGAATTATGGTCCAATCTTGACCAAATGATACATATGACTTCAAAATGTTGATACTGGTCCAAAATCTTAAAGTTTGACTGTAGGTTGACCATATTTGACTTTTTTTTCAATACAACTAATTTTAGGTCATCTGATCAATTGACTGAGTAACTTTGGTAATCTAGGACTTGAAACTTGACAGGAGCAATCTTGAGGGTCCATAATGACCCATGGAAGTCATTTGAAACATTAGAAATCCAATTGTCCTTGTGCAAACTCAAACCATAATTTGAGGCATCAACGTTGAGGAGATGGCTTGACCTAGTCAATACTTGTGCAAACATGGATCATTAAAGATCTTTGTGAGAAGCAACTTGAGAAAAGAAAGGGAAAATTTTGGGGTACAACACTTTCTTACCTGTCGAAGTTCAAATTCCTTCTCTAAGGATCATGAAAGATGCAGACTTGGACGAAGACAAGTGGATTTAGACCAGGTTGGATCAGTTAAATCTAATTGACGAGAAGAGGCTTGCAGCTGTTTGTCACGGTCATATATACCAGAAATGCATGATCAAGGCATTCAATAATAAGATCAAACATCGGGTATATCAGGCTGGTGATTTGGTAATAAAGAGCATCATTCTACAGCAGGGTGATCCCAGGGGCAAATGGACTCCCACTTACGAAGGGCCATTTGTAATCAAGAAAATATTTTCAGGTGGAGCTATGATAATGACCACCATGGACGGTGAAGATTTCCTGCACCCTGTAATGCGGACATAATCAAAAGATACTACGCATGAAAATTTCCCTCTAGGTTGACTAGCCTAGGCAAAAATAAGGGCATCCCGGCGAACCAAAAAGGTTTGGGAAAAATTCAGGGATATGTAAAAAAGGATTGTACACCCGGCAAGTCGAAAACCTGAAAAGGAAGCTTGGACAAAGAAGGGTATCCCGGTGGACTAAAAACCCGAAAGGGTGGTCCAGGAAAAAATTAAGGATTAAAGCGTACAAATATGTCCCTATTGGATCACTTACAATAAGAGTTATTACCAAAGTCAAAGTTCGAATGGTACAGATCAATTTAATCAGCTTCTTCCGAGAGCAAGGGATGAGATGATTGAAGACATAGAGGCAATATCAGAGTTGGAACCTGATGAGATTATTTCCACATAACTATTATCTTGTTTACACTTTATATTCTTTTCATTTTACGACAATTTCCCTTTATTGGTATCTCTATCTCTTTGTACAAAATCGCCTGTTTATGGGCAAACCATCAATGAAATACAAATTCAAAAATCAAACTTTTTCACTTTTTCTGTTTTGTTTGCAAAAATGTCCAATGACTAAAATTAAATAAGCATATTCATATGAATACAATTGATTGTTGACAAATATATGTGCAAA
This sequence comes from Vicia faba, assembly GCA_948472305.1. NCBI lineage: Eukaryota > Viridiplantae > Streptophyta > Magnoliopsida > Fabales > Fabaceae > Vicia > Vicia faba. The sequence goes on along the minus strand of OX451740.1, from coordinate 793,926,351 downwards.
AACAGGAATAAGAATTTACTCAAGACTCTAGGAATTAGGATAATGTTCAAGCCATCCACAAATCCCCACAAAGCCAGTTCCATGAGATTATCCTTACAATGTAATCTTTGTAAGTTCACATATTCCCCGCAATTTCCCCGACAGATTGCTCTGGCAGATAAAGGAGTATAGTCTTCTTCCCAGTTACGAAATCCCAATCATTACGGTTTATGGAAATTCTTCTCCCCAGTTGAGCTTTCAAAACTGTAAAATCCCCTACAGACTACTTCTCTCTGGCAGAGCTCATTTCCCTCAGCAAAGTATTCATCTGTCAACAGGGTTTACTTCCCCAGCAAAGTTCAAACCTCCATCAACAGGGTTTACTTCCCCAGCAGATTAAGTCTGCTTCTACCACAGTTTACCGACAAGATTCCCATCTCCAGTAAGGAACAGCCTGGATTGCTATCCCCAGATATTGGTTACTGAGTTTGAAATTGAATCAGATATTGTTTAAACTTAGTCTCTCTAGACGAGTCGGTATACATATCAGAAACTCGATTAACAACATCTCGAAAGGATATCCATCTCTTTTATCCCGAGTCAGGGTATACAAGAATTACAATCCCCAGTAGAGTGAGGAACAACCAATGTTTTTGAACTCTTCTCCCCTAAGCAAAAATCAACATTTCCCAATGGAGTTTCTTCGAATAGAGAGTAAGAATCCCCAACAGAAACAATTCCTAGAAGACTGAAGATACACATACTCTTCATTCCCAGCAACAGTCAGGGATTTATTTTCCCCAGTCAAAGATGTCGCCCGAATTTACAAATACATCTCAATAACATTTCACATTCATACATCATTTACGAATAACATAGCATATGCATACAAAACGCGTACATCACAATCTTGTTTATTTCGAGAACATCGTTATCCAATGCATTTCATACATCATGGCATTGCATACAACTAAAATCTTTACCTTTTTAGGAAAGATCAATCAACGAACAAACATCATCAATTACTTGTATGACCAGACAGTCTTCTCGAAGACAACATCTTCTTGCTCAATTTAGATTAAACATAGATCTATTCTGTAAATTCTTCCAGTTGAAGACGGTTATAGACATTTTCTGGCTCAGTTTAAATTAAGCATGGATTTATTCTAATACTTCTTCCAGTTAAAGTAAAGCATAAATATCTGTTGGCTCAGTTTAAATAAAGCGTAGATTTATTCTGATACTCTTTTAATAGACATTCTTCTGGCTCAGCTTAGATCGAGCGTAGATCTATTCTTATACTTCTTCCAGTTGAAGACATTTTTTGGATCAGATTAAATGGACCATAGATTTATTCTGATACTTCTTCTAGTTAAAGTCGAGCATATACATCTTCTGGCTCAGATAGAACCAACCATAGATCTATTCTGATACTTCTCCCGGTCAAAATCAGTCGTATAAATCTTCTAGCTCAGTTTAAATCAAGTATGTATTTATTCTGAAACTTCTTCCAGCAAATATTTTCTGGCTCAGTTTAGATCAAGCTAGATTTATTATGATACTTCTTCCAGATAAAAATAAGCACAAGTATCTTCTGGATCAGATTAAATCAAGCATCAATTTATTCTGATACTTCTCCCAGTTGAATACATTTTCTGGCTTAGATTAAATCAACCATAGATTTATTCTGATACTTCTCCTAGTTAAAGTCAAAGAAACATTTTCTGGCTCAATTTAAATCGACCATGGATTTATCCTAATACTTCTCCCAGTTAAAGTCAAGACAACATTTTCGGGCTCGGTTTAAATCGACCGTAGGTTTATTCTAATACTTCTTCCAGATGAAGAATAGCATGGAGATCTTCTAGCTCAGTTTAAATCAAGCATAGATTTATTCTGATACTTCTTCCAGTTGAAGACAGGTATATACCCCTGCTGGCTCAGATTAAATCAAGTTTAGATTTATTCTGATACTTCTACAGTTGAAGACAATGTTTACTTAGGATGGAATCTCTAATCCCATCTCTAAAGACACTCTGTCACCTCTCCAAATGGAATTTGTAAGCCCATTCCCGATACAATCTACCGACAATGTTACTTTTTGCACAGGCGAGTGAAAATTTCTAGGCACTTAGGTGTTTAATCCTCTTCTACCTTCAAGTTATGAATGGAGGACATGCCAATATGACTCTTCATGTTTAAGAATATTGAACAGAGGCAGCTGTTGTACCCCAAAATTTCCCTCCCATTTTCTTCAAGATATTCTTCAAAGCTTCTCAAAATGCTCAAGACACTCGGGTTGACCAGTTAAACCTCCTTCTAAGCAAGGAGTCCACAACTAAGGTTTTGAGTTTCTCAAGTAAATTTGGGTTGCAAAGGTCTCAAGTGATTTCCATGTTTTCCCATAGGTCTTCAACGAGGTTCATGTCAAGTTTCAAGTCCTACATCACAAGTTTGCTTAGTCAATGACTCAGATGATTGAAAATCAACTATATTGGTTAAAAAGTAAACTATGGTCAACATACAGTCAAACTTAAAGATTTTTTTGTCAACATCAACATTTTGAAGTTATATTCATCATTTGATCAAGTGTTGATCATGATTCCCCAAGGAAATCTGTCAAATCATCAAAAGTCAAGAATTGTCAAATTAGGGTTTCCTTAGGAGAAGTCAACTGAACTTTGACCAAGAATAACTTTGACATGCTTCATCAAATTTTCCCCAAACAAAGCCCATTTTGAATAAAATCCAATTCTCTACAACTTTGTTTATATGCTCAACTCCAAAAAATGCTTCATTTGAATGATATGAGCTAATACCTTATAGGTCATTTTCAAAAGTCAACAAAAGACACTTTTTGTCAAGGAAACTTACATCAAGATAATATCTCCAAATGAAAAAATGATTGAATTAGAAAGTGTAGAGGACATCTTGAGATTTTCAAAAAGTCCAAGATCATCTTCAAAAGATGAAAATTGAGCTAGTTATGAGTTGTACGAGTTGGGAAATTTTGAGGAAATTCATGAAACACAAAATGAGCAAACTTGGGATTTTAAACTAGTGGGCCTGACTTTTGATGTTCAAACATGCTCATAAGATGTTATAGGGCCTCTAAAAATAATTCACACATTTTTATGATTTTTTATTCTTTTCATTTTGAATTTTTATTCATTTAAAAATAAATAAAATCAAATAAAAATGAAAACAATGTGTAAGGACTTGGGCCTTTTGATTTCACACCTTTACATGCCCATTACAAACTCATGCAAGCCTGCCAAAGATGCCAAGTTTGTACAAGACCAAGAAGGGAAGAAATATTTCAAGTTTGGCAAGTTTTAGAGTTGTTTTACCTTTGTCTAAACCATGACTTAATGAGTTGATTTCATGCCATGTATATTATCTCATATCATTCCTCTACATAATGCAAGCCAAGGCAGCTCAAATGACACGAAAACCACTGCATAAGAAGGCTCTCCAAAAATTCTCAAAATTCCAAAAAGTTGTAAAATTCGTAGCTGCACTTCCAGCCCATATCAATCCAAACAAAAACCATCAACTCACTCTTGAGTTCCCCAGGGGTCCTCCAGAGCCCAAATTCAAGCCCTACGCATCCCAGATCCTCCTCATAATCATCCTGTTGCACCCCAAAATTTTCCCTCCCATTTTATTCAAGGCTTGCTCATTAAGATCCTCAATTGTCCAAGGTTGACCAAGAATTGATCAGACAAATTCTCCTCCTAAGCAACAACCTTTCAACTAGTTTCACTTGTCACCAAGATATATGAGATCCAAAGGTCTCAAATATTTTCCATGGTCCTAATATGTCTTCAAGTTTGTCCATTTCAAGTTTCGTGCCCTACAAATTCTCTTATCCTCAAGCTCAAGAAATGCATCATTTAGAAGGTACAAGCTTATACATTAGAGGAGGTTATTTCACCCTATACGCCTCAACATCAGGGCATAACTGAAAGAAAGAATAGAAGTGTACTGAACTTGACGAGATGTAAGTTGAAAGCTAAAAATTTCCCAAGAGATTTGAGGTCGAAGCTGCTGCGACAGTAATATACACTCTGATTAGATTGTCAATGAAGCAGTGTTAGCCGGTAATTTCAATTACACAAGTTTTGAATAAATGACACTATGATCGAAGAAAGAGTAGTTCAAAAGAAAGTGTGAGGAGGCCTTTACGAAGTCTTCGATTGATGAAGAGCTAGTAAAGAGCTTCGAAGGGTTCATTTTCGAACTATTGAAAAAATAAGCTATTTGAAGCATTACAAGGGAAGGCATTTTGACTGTCATGTTGATTTGAATTGGCGCTTCGAAAAGAAGAAAGAACAGCATGAAGCTTCGACACGGTCACAACTGTCAAAACTATGTTCGAAGAAGATAACCAGAATAAAGCTTCGATGGTTGAATTGTAGAACCATCTGCACAACTGTGTTCGAAGAAGATGACCAAAATGAAGCTTCGACTGATCAAATCGAAGAACCACCTACAAAATTGTGTCCGAAGGAGATGAACATAACGAAGCTTCGACAAGTCAAGATAAAGAGGTGATACTCCGATTGGTCGAATTGAAGGAACGGAGATTGAAAGGAACAAGAGTTGTTCAATTAGGATGATGTTTCCAGATCAAGCAATTGATGCAGATGGTGACTTAATTGAAGAATCCATGATGGTGAAGCCTTGAGCAATTCGAATTGGAACTCAGAGCCATCGAAAAGAACAAAGCTTGGGAGCTTGTCGAAAGAATCAATTGATGTGAAATGGAGATACATGTCGAAACGAATACCTAATGGGATGCAGCTTGTCCAGGTTCACTCAGAGTTAGAAATGGCATGAAATATCTCAAAATGACAACTTTTCAAATCTTTCGATTTTGCTTTCAAAGCCATGATTAATGGCTGATTCATGCAATATTTGTTCATTACCACACCCCCTATAAGTACAAGACTAAATCAGAAGCAAAGGGACACAAAAAAATTTGCCTCAAAGAGTCACACGAAAACACTGCCTCAAAAAACCATATAAAATTCTCAAAATCTCACAAAGTGATCAAAACTCAAAACACAATTTGTAGGCTCCTCCAGTCTAAATGAATACCAGATTCGTATTCCTGAGACTCTCAGAAGCCCATACCATCTCTCCTCCAAGCCTGAAGCACGCCCAAAAGTCTCGCACCAAGCCCACCGGTCCTTGGTAAAACTTTGGATCATAACCCTTTGAATACATAATTTAAATTAGTTTTATATGCATGTTTATATTATTATTGATCATTGGGTTAAGTCTAATGTGCTACATGCGAATATGAGTGCTGGAATTACAGGGTGCCATTTTTAGGTCTTCGAAGCAGCCAAGCTCCGACCTGGGTGATACAGGGACCTTTTGCCAATTTTAACCCCAAATTTGGATTCAGGGGATGGTCTTACGTAGGGTAGGGTCATTGGATTTGCTTCGATCCAGCATTTGATCAATTTTGCAGGTGTGTGTTCAGGGGAAGGACCTGGGTTCGATATCCAGGTCGTGCATTTTGTTTTTCTAACTATTTCCTTGCAGATCTGGCGCTTCAAGTCCAAACTCACACACCATGTACCATCATATCATCACCATCTGATCCAAATCCAAACGCCTCAACATGCAGCTTCATGTTAGACCCTCAAGGGATAGTAACATAGGAACCAGCGCAACTCCTGAGTTCTGTTTGTTTGGGCCTAACGTTTTCCAGATCATACCACCCCTTGTTAACTTTTGCTGCCTGGCCCATTTTATATGTTTCTTTTTGTTCTTTTTAGTTACTTTTTATTTAATTATAAAATCAGATAAAATCACCAAAAAAAATTAGGTTTTAGTTTTTTTATTAAAATTAATTTTTTTACTTAATTAACTAATCACTTTAACATTTTTTTTAAAAAATTAAATAGACTTAGGATTAATTTCATTTCTTAATTAAAACAAAAAACAACAAAAATATTTTTTCTTATACCTTAGGATTTTTGGACGTATTTTCAATTCGCGCACGTTAATTATCTTTCGTATTTTATTTTAATATTTTTGTAATTTCCTACTGGATGTAATAGAATTAATTAGAACTTTACATTTACCTTTTTCTTTATTTCCCTCCTAGTTTTGGACATGTAATTAATCCCCCTCCCTAAAGCCTTGTAAAAGTTTAGGATTTACATTCCCACACTTTTAATTTATGCAAACTATTAACTGTTAGATGTATGTGTAATAGGATTGTATGGCAAGAATAACAAACAAACGCTAGCAAACCTAATTCAAAGATAAATAATTGAATATAACATAATTTCACATGCGCACCTCTAAGGTACCCCACTTTGGTTGCCTTCGGAAAAACAGTCACAACTCTTGAAGCGTGAGAGATTTTAGTGGCTACCCTCTGGTTTAAAGATCATAAGTCCCTCGATGACCCTCTCGATGTTGCCTCAGTAAAAATGATCTTAAAAGCCTAGGGTAGTTACTAAGGTTTCTTGCCCAATTGCCTTTGTGACTGTATAAACGTCCCTTCGATTGTCCCTCGAACATCAAACGATTAGGGCTACCTACTCACTATAGTAGGATAGCACTGTATAAAGGAAAATAGGAAAAGAACAACCCTTTCGAGTAAAGTAGATAGCTATTAGATTCTTGCTCAAACAAATTTTTACACTTACATAAAACCTCTTTCAAAATCATTTTCAAACACTTTGTATACGTTCTCTACTATTCCAAGAAACATTACAAAGTTCTCCGTACTAAGGAGATTTCAAAAATGCTTTTCAAAAACACACAAAGCACAAGGTATTTCAAAATGAGCTAAGCATCTAAGCCCATAGATAAACTACGGATGGAAAGGCTGCTAAGACCTTCCCTTTCCATAAACTACCCCTTTACTCAAATAATCTCGAAAGACCTTTTTCTGTTCTTTTCACCCTTTCCTTTGTTAGATAAAAGAAAATTCGGTGGCGATTCTTTCTTACCTTAACATTTGAAAATACAAACGCAAAAATAGTATAACAGTCAGTTCTACCACCGAATCACAGAACTAGCGACTCGGCTGGGGAAATATTAAAAAGTGAGGTTACCTTAGAGCTTAGTTTATTTTTAAATTGCTTTAAATTATGTGTTTTGTATGCTTTATCTTTGAGGGCTTGTTTGGGTTGTTACTAAAAGATCCTACACCCAGATCTTGGGCACCTTTTAGGTAAGTAGTAATAGATCGTGGAGACTGTACTACATAGACCGATATGGTTAAAGAAATAGCTGCATTAGTGTGACACATTTGTTGGTACCGGTATCCCTTGTGTTAAATTGAGGAGAATACGAGGCTGCTGTGTGGTGTCATAAAGCACTAACAGACCTTAGAACCTTAGTTAAAGTGGTTATTAATAGAGCAATTCTTGGAGCAGATGTAATCCTAATAGGTCTTTTGGAGGAGACCTTGAAAGGATTGGCAGAAATGGTTATGATATCAACATCTTCATGTAGAACAGTTGGAACTGGAGTGTTTTCGAACAAAATCTCTTTGTTATCCATCAGGCATTGAACACCTGCCTTCAGCAAATAACTACCAGAAGGCAGAGATAAACACATGTGGCAACCTTCCCCATATCCTGGAAATAAACCGGCTAGCAACAAATTCTTCTTGACGGTCATGAGAGGAGTAGAAACTTCATCAACAGAAGTAACAAATAGATCAGTATCAACGACATTAACACCACGGTTGTGCTTGGGCATGGGAGCAGTTATGACATTAGGCATCTCAGGAGCATCAAACTCAATCTCCTTTGCTTCGATCAGATCCTGTATCTTATTCTTCAGAGCCCAACAGTCGTTTGTATCGTGGCCTGGACTCTTAGAATGGTAAGCACATCGAGTGTTTGGATTGTAACGAGGAGATGTGGTGGTTGGATTCTTGGGAGCCTCCCTTAAGGTTTCCAAATTAGATTAAAACAGATGGGGTAAAACCTCAGACAATGTCATATTGATCCAGATGAACTTCTTTTGAGGTCTTTCTACCCTTGGCTGATTGTTTTGTTGTTGAGTAGCCAGAGGCCTAGGTATCATCACAGCCCCTACCGTTGGACGGTGCTCGGTTCTATTCTGACTTCTTGGATTGTAAATAGCATTGACCTCCTTATTACCCATGAATGGCTTTTTCACTGTACTTGAAGAAGTGTCTTTCTGGATCTTGCCACTTTAGATCCCAGCTTCTACCCTTTCTCCAGTCAATATCAGCTCAGTAAAACCAGGTGAGGAGCTACCAATAAATTGTATAAAGAATGGACCAGATAGCGTACAAAGAAACATGTCCACCAACTCCCTATCAGAAAAAGGGGGTTGGACTCTCCCTTCCAAATCTCTCCACTTCTGAGCGTAGTCCTTAAAACCTTCCTTTGCAACCATAGACATACTCTGGAGTTGAGTATGGGTAGGAGCAAGGTCAGTGTTATATTGATATTGCTTATAAAAAGCAGCAGCCGGATCTTCCCAGTTGCGGACATTGATTCCCTCCAACTGATAGAACCACTCAAGCTGAGTCCCGGACAGACTATCTTGAAAGAAACGGACCCACAAGTTCCTATCAGCAGTGTGAGGCTAAATCTTCCTCACATAATAACGGAGATGAAGCTTGGGACAAGAAACCCCATCATACTTGGCGAACACCGACACCTTGAACTTTTGCTGGATGACAACCCCAGAGACCAAACCCAGCTCTTCAAAATCCAAACCCGGTACCTTCCGTACCTCCATTGCATTCAAACGATCCTCCAGCTGTTTGTATTTTTCATTAGCAGGAGGATATTGTTCCTCGTCATAGTTAGATTCATCATCAGATTCTTTTGGATTGGAGTCTTCCTCTCTTGCTTCCTCCTCTTGATTGTCCCCTCCCTTTGATGGAGTTGCAAAGTCTAGAGCTCAGTTAAATGGTCTTCTTCTTCCCACGCTCACAACACAAACTAGTTTCTTTGCCTTCTTCTTTCTATCTTTCAGAATAAGGGCCTTCAGATCTTCCTGCCCTTTAGCCAAAGCAACGAACATTTGCTGAAATTGGGCATTTTGTGCCTGGAGATCCTTGATACGTTGTTCAGAAGCCATTATTTGCTGAAATAAACAGCGAAGAAGATGAGAATCCTACTTTGAAACTTGTTTATGCAATGTCATGGATGATATGCGTATGCAATGATTTCAAGGATTCTTAAAGACTCAAAATTTGCTTAAACAAAAAGAAACACATGTTAATTGTATTAATAAGTTCGGATTATTAGAAAGAGTTCCCTTTAGGATTACAATCAAACAAAATAAAATTTAAAGCAAAAAGAAAATTAGGTTTCCCATAAGCGCATCCTCTTTGGTGCAATGTAGGCGTTTATATTCCTCTTTTCATTAAGTAGCCTAGTGAGTCCCAGGACTTTCTTCTTGCTGACGTAGAATTGAGCTTCAAACGTATCCCGCTACTCATTAAGTTGAACCCAGGATTTTAGTAACTCCTCATGATCCGTTGGCATGTTAGGATAAAGAAAAAGATAAGGAGTGTATCCTTCAGCAATCGGTTCCATAATCATAGGTAGGATGGCGGGGTAAGGCATCATAAGACTTTGAGAACGGGCTCGTACCCATTTGAGATAAGACTCAAGAGGGATGGAATTCTGGTGCCCCAGTGTCTTGCTATTAACTCTATGTACCATGCCCCAAGCTCGCATGAACCTTTTACGGTAACCCTGAGCATAATTCTCATAGTCGAAGGCGATTCCTTAGATAAGCGTATCATGAGGACCATCCCTTCTCGCATATCCAAACTGTCGCAGTGTTAAACAAGGATTGTAAGTGATTCCTCCCCTAATTCCTAAAAGAGGGACATTAGGGAATTCTCCGCATCAATCAATGATGGTAACATTCTCCGAGGATCGAGGACACCAATGAATACCTGAATATGTAAGAGACATTAGCCTATGAGACCATCTCAAACCCTGTTTGTTCTTCAAGACATATCGGGGTACGTGAGAAATAAACCACCTAGCCAAAAGAGGAGTGCAACACATAAGGGTCCCTCTTTTCTTTATAGTGCGAGTATGCAGAGAATGTAGGATATCTCGAAGCAGAGTAGGTACCAGATTGCATGACAGGAAAACCTTAACCGCATTCACGTCTATGAGCTGGTCTGGATTAGGAAACAGTACCAACCCATAGATGATAAGGGCTAACACCTCTTCAAAATCTTTTAAGTCCAGGGTATCCCAAAAATGATGAGCTTTCTCAAATAAGAACTTAGCCAAAAAACCCTTGACACCTCTCCTGGTTTCCCAATTTGCTACTACGTCAGACCGTTATAAGGACAGAGCTTTAGCAATGTCTTCAGGATTCGGGTCTCTTTCCATACCATTGAAAGGTACCTTGTTAAGGATAGGCACCCACAGTAACAGAGAAAACTCCTCCATAGTAGGAACTAACTAGTTATCCAGAAAAGTGAAGTAGTGATGTAGAGGGTCAAAGAATTGAAAGAGAACTTTCAACATTTCTTCATCAGGGTTTGAGGTGACCAAGCTGAGAAGTCGACCATGTATTTCAGTGAAGGGGTCAGGAACCCTTGATACTAAATCCTTAAGCTGAGGAGGTACCTTTACCAGACTGACTTGGATAGTGAATCTGCGGGCGAGGGCTGTGTCCTACAAAACAAGACAAAAATAAACCCTAAGAATCCTTGAAATGGTTAGTATGATATGATATGTTATGATGTCATGATTATGCTCAGATATAGCATATATAGCAAACACAAGAAAATCGCACAAATACCTTAGATTTAAGGCTTGCATGGGTTTTAAGGTAATACCCTCTTGAAGTTGGATTGGTTCAACATGTCCTAAATATAGTAATCGGGTTCTAAGGGATCTCAATATCACCGATATTTCCCCCAAATTTCGTTCCGATAGACAATTGACTTGCCACCAAAAAAAACTCAAGAGTCAAACCTTAATGAGTATAACATCGAGTATCAACCAACTTTGGGTTTACACCAAAGACGGCTATCTCACTACGTCCTAAAAAGCCAAGTTGGTCAATTAAGGTGCTAAGGTCAGTTGACGCTTTATGATACCACACAGCGGCCTCATATTCTCCTTGATTACTCAAGGGATACCGATACACACCAAAGTATCACATCAACGTAGCTACTGCTTCAACCGTGTCGGTATACCCCGCACAACTCCCTCATTGTTTATTGCTACTTACCTAAAAGGAATTCCCCGATCCGGGTTTAGGATCCAAACAACCCAAATAGATACCCTTAAAAGTAAATCAAGCAAGACAAGCCAAAGAAGCAATTACAATGACCTAGATCCTAAGGTAAACACCACTTTATAAATCAAGTCCCCAGTAGATCACGAGTTCTATGATACGGTGGAAGAACTGACTGTTAATACTGGTTTTGCGTTTGCATTCGTAAATGTCGCGGTAAGCAAGAGTCGCCACCATTTTTTATTTTATCCAACAAAGGAAAAGGGAAAAAGAACAGAAAAAACCTTTTTCGAGATGTTTCTGAGTACGGGGGGTAGATTATAGAAAGGGAAGGTGTTAGCACCCTTTCTATCCATGGTTTTCCATGGGCTCTTAGGTACTTGCTCATTTTTAAATTGCTTTTGTGTGTGTTTTGAAAAGTTTTGAAGATGCCTTAGTGCGGCGTTTCACTTTATGGTAACCCTTGTATCAGTCCTCAAGAGTGTGATAAAGCGTTTTTTAAAAACTTTGTTTGAAAAATGTTTGAAAAATGTTTGAAAGTGTAAGTGAAAAATTGATTTTTTTGAGCAAGTACTTAAAAGTTTATACCTACTCGAAAAAGACTATTCATTTTCTTATTTTCTTTAGACAGCGCTATCCTAATATTAAGGAGTAGGTAGCTCCATAGTTGGAGTTTAAAGGGACAATCGAAAGGGACGATTACGGTCACTTAAGGCAACAGGGAAAGATCTCTTAGTAACTATCCTAAAGTTCTAAGATTGCATTTTGTTTTACCGAGGCAACCTTCGAAAGGGACTTGCAATCTCTGAATTAGAGGACAGTCACTAAGAATTCTCACGTTCGAGAATAGTGACCGTATTTCTGAGGAAACCGAAGTGGGATATACCCTAGGGGTGAGCATGTGCAAGTGTTTGATTTCAGTTTATTTATCTTTGCACAGTTAGGGTGTTCTACTGTTTTAAACATTTGATTTATCTTTTGCATACAATCCTATTATCCATACATCTAACAGCTAATAGTAGCAAAAAAATAAAATGCGAGAATCTTAAACCTAGCTATTACAAGGCTTTGGGGAGGGGGTTACATAACCAAACTTGGGGGAAGGCGGTAAATAAAAACAGTAAATGAAAACCTAATTCACAACTATTACAAACCATTAACAGTTACATTAATTGGAAAATAAAATGAAAACAAATAAGCGCGCGAAAAAAAATTAAGACGGGAATAAAGTCTAAGTCCTAAAAAAACTTATCAATTAAAGAGAAAATATTTTTTGTCATTTTTTTTATGTTAAAAAAAATATTTGAAAACTTAACCTAAATCTAATTAATTTTTATTTAATAAAAATTAATAAGTTAAAATAATCAAATTAATTAAAAAAAAATTTAGAAAATTAATTTTAATTATCAAACCTAATTTTATTTATTGATTTTTTATTATTTTTTATGACTTAAAAAAATGAATTTGAAAATAATAAACAAAAAAAATAAAAATGAGGAAGATAAACAAAACAACATGGGCCTGATAAAAAAACAAAAAAAGGAGGTGTGATGTTGAATTCCCGTCTGGCCCAAATAAGGCCAAGCCCAAGACACATTGGGATCCTGTGGGGACGCCCACTGAGTGTCCACAGTGGTATACACATTCTATGTGTTAGATCTGGATCCCATATGAATTTGCTGGCATAGATCTGGGGTGTATGGTATGCGTCTGAATATGTGAAGCGCTGAATCTGTTGAACAATTATTAGAAAAAATAAACTGCTGGACCTGGGGCTCGAACCCAGGTCCTCTCCTTTATGCACGCGCTAGCTTACCAACTGATTTGTCTTGATCACTCAAACATACAATAACATTAATATATTATATGTAAAAAACAAACATTATCTGAGAAAAAAACAAAACACGCGCAAGTTTGAATCCTCCAGTGGGGGACTGCCACGCATTGTCTTCCTCCCTCATCCTTCATCTTAGACTATAACCTATAGTGGCCGTTTTTTGTCTGTCACTATAGCACCTGTAAATCAAAACAAGCAAAAATTCACATGATAAATTTATGGTGAGGCCATGGATGAATTGGCCTCAACCTCCTGAGCACGCAGAGACCCTTGGTTAGGTCCAATTTTGGCTATTTCCAAAAATCCCAAATTTAAGCTTGGAACCCTAAAAATGGTGATACTTAATTCCTGCACCAGAACTCAAATCTAACCATGCAAATAGCTAGCAAACATAAGAGTGGTTAATAATGCATGATCAAAATGTGTTTATATTACATAAATCAAAGAAATCAGATTCAAAAGAAAAATGTAAACTGTGAGGTAGTGATAACGTGCTTCAGACTGTTTTGAGGCTTGGTGATGATTGGAATCGATCTAGGGGACTTCTCGAAATGTGTTTTAATACTTGTTTGGGACTGAAACAAGCTGGAAATGGAAATTCGAGTTTGAAAACTTAGTGTTTTTTTTGCAAATTGGACAGGGTTTCTCCAGGTCATGTGTCTCTGTTTGATGCTTGCCAAAAGCTTGTTTATATAGAGAATGATGAGGGGACACAAAAATGCAATGTTTGTAATAGCTATGGACAAGCTTTTGAATGCCATGAATGTCCATTTGTAACCTTGGCCAAAGTCATGGTATTTTTTCCATTTTTTAATTTTGAATGAGTGCAAACATCTTGGCCTTGTTGTACACAAAAATTGGGACCCCTCCATGCATTAAAACAAGCCTTAACCATATTATTTGTAATAATCTTGATTTATTTGATTTTTAATTAAATAAAATTAATATAAATGCAAATAAAGTCAAGACTATGCAAAAATGTTTTTAGGAGTCCTCTATGGTCTTAGAAATATGTTTGAAGTTCAAGAATTTGAGCCATTGCCTTAAAAATTCAAATTTTCCCAATGCATATTTCTTGAAATTTCCCAAAATTTCCCAACTTGGGTAAGCCATAACTTGATCAATTTTTATCTCATGATGATGATCTTGTACTTTTTGGAAAGCTCAATATGTCTACTTCAACCCCTCTTTTGATAAAATTTGCTTTTGAAGATGTTATCTTGATGTTAAAGGTCTTGGAAAAAAGTGGTTTATTGACTTTCTAAAAATGACCTATAATGTATGAACTTGTATCTTTCAAATGGTGCATTTCTTGGACTTGAGGGATGTTGAGAAGTTGTAGGGAATTGTATTCTCTTAAAAATGAGCTTTGGTTGGAAAATTTCTGATTAATTATGAAAAATTATGCTTGGTCAAAGTTTGGTTGACTTTTCCTAAAGAAACCCTAATTTGCTATTTTTGACTTTTGATGAATTAGGAGAATTTCTTGAGGAATCATGATCAACCCTTGATAAAATTATGGATATCACTTAAAAATGTTTATGTTGACCAAAAATCTTGAAGTTTGACTGTATATAGGTCACATTTGACTTTCGACCTAGCATAGTTGATTTTCCAATACTTGAGCAATTGACTGAGCAAACTTGTTGAGCAAGGCATAAAAGTTGGCATGGATGATCTTGAGGACATATTAGTACAATGGAGAACATTTGGGATCCTTTGAGCTCAACCATCTTGATGAAAATTAAAACCCTAGTTGGGGGCTCATTGCCTTAGGAGGAGAATTTGTCTGGTCAATTCTTGGTCCACCTTGAGCAATTGAGAACCTCTAGGGGTATGTCTTGTGTGAAAATGGGATGGAAAATTTTGGGGTACAACACCCTTCACCGCCAGATTGTGTTTTGACTGTACCAACAACATGGACGAGTACGAAGCGTGCATCATGGGTATCAAGGCTGCTATCGATATGAGAATTGAATTCTTAAATGTATACGGGGATATAGCCCTGGTAATCAGTCAGATTAAGGGAGAATGGGATACGAAACATCCAAATATCATTCCTTATCGAGAGCATGTATTAACATTAATTCTGTATTTCGAGGAAATCACTTTTGAACATATTCCAAGAGAAGAGAATCAATTGGCAGACACATCAGCCACCATGTCATCTATGTTCAAAGTCAGATGGAACACTGAAGCTCCTCGAATTACTATTGAGAGACTAGATGAACTGGCACATTGTTGTGAAGTTGATACTGATGTAGTGAAGGAAAAACCTTGGTACCACGAAATAAAAAGATACCTAAAGACTCAGGAGTATCCTGAAGGAGCATCTATCAATGACAAGAAATTTCTAAGAAGGTTTTCAGCCAAGTTCTTTATGAGTAACAAAATCTTGTATAAGCGCAACCACGATTTGACTTTGCTTCATTGTGTAGACAAGAAGGAAGCTGAGAAGATTATGGAAGATATAAACTAAGGAGTCTTTGGTACACACTCCAGTGGACATAAAATGGCTAAGAAAGCTGTGATAGTGGATTATTATTGGTCGACCATGGAAACTGATTTCCATCATCATTCCAAAACTTGTCATAAATGCCAGATTTATGCTGACAAAGTACATGTGCCTCTGGTTCCTTTGAATGTCTTGACTTCTCCTTGGCTATTTGAAATGTGGGGCATCGATATTATTGTAGATATTAAGCCTACTGCTTCTGTTGTACCCCAAAATTTTCCCTCTCATTTTTCCTCCAGATATGCTCATTGAGGTTCCCAATTGCTCAAGGATGACCAAGAATTGACCATACAAATTCTCCTCCTAAGAAATGAACCTCTAGCCAGGGTTTCACTTTTCACAAATAATTTTGGGTTGCAAAGACCTCAAGTGATTTACATTGTCCTAATATGTCTCCAAGAATGTCCATGACAAATTGCATACCTTACACTACAAGTTTGCTCAGTCAATTGCTCAACTGTTTGAAAATCAATTGTATTAGGTCAAAAGTCAATTGTGGCCTATATACAGTCAAACTTCAAGGTTTTTGATCAACATCAACATTTTGAAGTGATATCCATCATTTGATCAAGGGTTGATCATGATTCCTCAAGAAATGCTCCTAATTTATCAAAAGTCAAGAATTGCTAAATTGAGGTTTCTATTTGAATTTTTATTCATTTAAATATGAATTAAATCGAATAAAAACTAAATAAAATTGCATAAAATAGTAAATATTGGTTATGGAAATATGGGCTGATGGTTTTAATTATTTTTGGATAAAAAATTTCGTGCAAAGGAGGCCAGGTGCATTGCACCTCAAAATGGGCAAGAATTTGCGTTTTTGGAACTTTTTAATGTGTTTGATTTTGGTTTGAAAGAGGGCCATTATGGGTGGATTCTTACCATCTTAACTAGCCCTCTCCTTCCTCTATAAATACAAGACCAAGGCATGAGCAAAGGACACGAAAAATCATTGCTAGAGAGCTTCCATAAATTTCACAAAAAAATCATAAAAGTGTTGAAATTTGAAACTGAGTTTTTCAGCCATCATTCATCCATACCAACTGCTCATTCGTATTCCTGAGATTCCTAGGAAATTATTCCATCCATTCCCAAGGATTGCAACATCCTAGACCATCGGATTCATGCATCACCGATTGGTAAGATTTTTTGAAATCGAAATTGTATATTCACGCCATGTAAATACCTCTTGCATTTTTGTTTTTTCTCTAATTTTACTTGCAGATCCAATGTTCACAAGCCAAGCATGTGCACCATATACTATCAAATCACCACCATCCAATCTAGATCCAGTGCTCTCAACGTGCAGTCCATCATGCACTCTCAACAACCTCCCTCACTGAATCCAATAGCACCTTTGGGCTAACAGCAACTTGGGCCCAGCGAATTTCAAATCTTATACCCCCATATTTCTATTGACATTCAGGCCTTTTTTTTGTTTTCTTTTTAGCTTATTTATTTATTTGCTTTATATTTATTAACTTTTTCAAAACATTTCTTAATAACAATATAAAATTAGAAAAAATCATAAAAAATATAGTTTGAGGTTTTTTTATTAAATTAATATTGTAAAATAATTAACAATTATTTAAAACATTTTCTTTAATTTAAAATTAACAGAACTTAGGATTCTAGTTCGTTTTCTTTTCATAATTAAAAATACCAAAAAAAACATAGACTTATTTCTTTTCTTTAAAATTTCCATTCTCATTAATAATTGATTTTTTTTCTTTAAATCTAGATTTAGGATATTTAATCAATCATTTTATTAATTTAATCATTTTCTTAAATCAAACAAAAACAAACAAAAAGATTTTCTTTCTTAGGGTTTAGACGTTCATTTCCATTTCGCACGCGTTATTTACTTTCACATTTTTTTCATACTAATGTATTTGCATATGGGATGTAATAGACTATAATTAGGACTTTTTACTTTACTGCTTTCTTTATTTTCCCCCAAATTTTGGACTTATAATAATCCCCCTCCCCAAAGCCTTGTAATAGTTAGATTTATATTTCCGCACTTTTAATTACTGCAAACTATTAACTATTTAGATGCATGACTAATAGGATTGTATGGAAAGAACATAAAATCAAACGTTAGCAAACCTAACACAAGATAAAGAGCTGAATACAAAAACAATTGCACATGCGCACCTCTAGGGTACCCCCACTTTGGTTGCCTTCAGAAAAACAATCACATCTCTCGAAGCGTAAGAGATTTTAGTGGCTACCCTTCGGTTTAAAGATCATAAGTCCCTCGATGACCCTCTCGACGTTGCCTCAGTGTGATCTTAAAAACCCTAGGGTAGTTACTAAAGTTTCTTGCCCAGTTGCCTTTGTGACTTTATAAACGTCCCTTCGAATGTCCCTCAAACATCCAATGATAAGGCTACCTACTCACTAATAGTATGATAGTGTTGTCTAAAGGATAGGAAGAAAATAACAAACCTTTGGAGTATAAGTAGATAGTTCTTGGATGCTTGCTCAAAAAAAGAAAAAACACTTTCAAAAAACGCTTTATCAACACTCTTGAGGACTGATACAAGAGTTATCATAAAGCAAATTGCCGCACTAAGGCCTTTTCAAAATAATTTTCAAACACACAAAGCACAAGGTATTTTTTCAAATGAGCTAAGCATCTAAGAGCCCGCAGATAACTACATATGGAAAGGGTGCTAACACCTTCCCTTTCCATAATCTACCCCCCCCCTTACTCTGAAAACTCTCGAAAGGTCTTTTTATGTTATTTTCACCCTTTCCTTTATTGGATAAAAGAAAAGTCGGTGCGACTATTTCTTATCGCAACATTTATGAATACAAACACAAAAATAGTATAACAGTCGGTTCTGCCACTGTATCACAGAACTGGCGACTCTGCTGGGGATGAAATAAAAAAATGGGGTTACCTTAGAGCTTAGGTCATATTTAATTTGCTTTCCTTATATTCTTTGATTTCTTTATCTTTAAGGGTTTTTGCTTGGGTTTACTTGTAAAGATCCTACACCCAGATCTGGGGAACCTTTTAGGTAAGTAGCAATAGATCGTGCGGATTGTGTGGGGTATACTGACACGGTTGAAACGATAGCTATGTTGGTGTGACACATTTGTTGGTACCGGTAGCCCTTGAATAGTCAAGGAGAATACGGGGCCGTTGTGTGGTGTCACGAAGCACCAACTGAACTTAGAACCTTTAATTGAACAACTTGGACATTAGGAAGCAGTGAGATATCTGGCTATGGTGGAGTCCAAAGTTGGTTGATACTCGATACTACACTTAGTGAGATTTGACTTCCGGGATATTTCGGTCGCCAATAAAGAGGCTTGCCCTGAAACAATGATCGGTGAAGAAAGATCAGTGATATTGAGATTCCCTAGAACCCGATTACTATTAATAGGACAGGTTGAACCAACTATACTTCAAGAGGGTACTTACCTAGGGAATCCATGCAAGACTGAACCTAAGGCTACTTATGTGACTTGTTTACTTTCACTTTCTAACAACTTGAACTCATTGTAGGGCTTTGATTGTACTCCTTGAAGGACTTGTTTGTAGTCTTTATCCAATAACTTGGATTTCCTGCAAGACATACTTGTCTTCATCACCCTACATTTTTGCTTGATGCATAGCATACACATTATAGCGTCATACCATAGCATTTCCTTAACCATTTCAAGGATCTCAAGGGCCTGTGATGCAGGTTATGATGAACTAGACGTCTACCAAAGGGCAAAGGGATTTATTTTCCTCTAGCCAATGTCGTCAAAAGACCCAAGCACGATAACTTGAGTCAGGGTCTATGACCCACTTGATATAGTGAGCTTGATTCTCGTAGAAGGACGATCAACAATACAAAAGTTCTTCAATCAAAGCCGCAGTTGGATTCTAACACTTTACTGTGTTTAACCTGCGAGAGCCTTGAAAACATTGCATCCACGCATCATGCATGTCATTACCTAACAGGTCTCCCAGTACGGGTTTCTCATGTTCTCGCTGTTTATTTCAGCAAGGAAAATGACTCTCAAATAGAACAACAGAGATCTCCAAACTCGGGATGCTCAGTTCAAGGAAATGTTCCTAAACCTATCCAAGGGGCAAGAAGAGTTGAAAGCACTCCTCAACGGGAATTTGACCAAGAAACATCTTGACAACAACAAAGATGACCAGTTGGAACAACTGTAGGATGAGATGGAAAGGATGAGAATCCAGATGAGTAATCAAATGGCTCTTATCCAAAATTTAGCTCGAGGACAGGAAGAATTGAGGATTCACATCAGTAAGCTCCATCAAGACGGATGTAACCGTATGAAGCAAACAGTCGAGGCTGGGGACCAAGTCATTAATCAGGCCCTAATGAGACAATAAGTTGGCTTGGTGGAGAGTAGACCTTTCCAAATTTTTGTTACGCCACAACCTCGCCAATAACGACAGGGTAATCAACGTAAGTGGAATACATCTAAAAGACGCTTTACCGAAATCAACATGTCATTAGCTCAAGCATTTCAACACGTGTTGGAGGCCAAGCTAATTACATTGAAGGACCCTTCTCAGTATCCCAACACTGCTTCCCTAATGTATAATCCAAATGCAAGGTGTGCATACTATTCCAACAGTCCTGGACATGACACTAATAGTTGTTGGACATTGAGAAATAAGATTCAAGACTTGATCGGCGAAGGAGTATTGGAGTTTACACAAGATGGTCAAGCTGAATTCTTCTACCATCCCTCAAAGGCACACCATCTGAAGTGACAAGTTCAGACAACGAGGCTTTTTGTTCATTTGAATTCT
Source organism: Vicia faba (assembly GCA_948472305.1). Taxonomy (NCBI): domain Eukaryota; kingdom Viridiplantae; phylum Streptophyta; class Magnoliopsida; order Fabales; family Fabaceae; genus Vicia; species Vicia faba. Next base: position 793,905,990 of record OX451740.1, on the reverse strand, counting down.
CAATTTGTAATTTTCTTTTGATTGTTCGAACATTTATTTATGTCAAATTTGTTACTTCATCAATGCATTGTATATGTTTGTCTTGAATTATTTCATTCGTATCCACTATATTCAAACTGTGTTTTTACTTCCTTTCATGATATTCAACTATCGATTAAAAGCTATAGGCCTTTAGAGGGAGGATGACAAAAACGATACCACAATCTCATACAATATTCTTTTGAACTGACCTTGCTGACGATGTATAGGCGTTCCTTCAAATACTAAACAGTGGAGTTATAAGGAAGATAATACCTAGTCAACCCCTTTGAGCCTAATAAGTAGGAGTTTTCTTTTCACACAAATTAAAACCCTTAATCATAACCTGGGGCATGGTAGTTTTCTCAGTTAATTTAGATGTGTATTCTGTCGCAAGCTCTACCTTCATACACGGAAAATAGTGTAGAAGATACCCTCCAAAGGATGGTAATGGTTCCACATAGTCGTCAAGACAGGCATTCATTATCCCTCAAAATAAAAGCCCGTTAAGTCAAAAACCTATGAAGGAGACTTAAGAAAAACTGGGGCATCTCGCTGACTGTAATCGCAAAAGACACAGTTCAGGAAAAAGTAGGGATAACAAAATCAAAAAAAGAGGTCCCACAGATCTTCAACAAAAAAAAGAAAAGGTTTTAAAAATGACTGCCTTCTCAAACAAACGTTCAATTTCTGAACCATCACCAAGTATCAGAGTAAAAATTCCAGGCTCAATTGGGATCTAAATGCACAATTAGCTGAGCATAGGATCGAAGAACATCACGAAGAATGGGATGGGTACAAGTAAAAGTTGAGCCTTTATCATTTGTTTCTTAAACCGTGAACCAGGCCACGTTACAACCCTCAAAAGTCCTAGCTAAATCATGGGTTAGTTCGAAAGCATACTGTTACAAAAGGTATCCTGACTCCTGTAAGGTTCGCTATAAATCCTGAGTTGATATCACACTCTTACAAAATTTGTTGGTTTTACTAAAAAATGAATTTTCAAACTTCAGGACAGACATAAGCTTTACATTCTTCAATACCATTGTTTGCATATGACTATTTGTTCAAACAGCAGAGATATTTTCACAACGGATATTCGATGAACAGAAATCCTCTCAATGGACAGAATCACCTCAGATGGAAAGACATTTCCAGTAATAAACCTTTCATAATCAAGGGGCATGATATGGTGTCTAAATGGATCTGGGGCAGTCAAGTCAAGATTTGGGGAATCTCTCGAAAGTTCCAAATAGTCAGGGGGCAGACCTCCATCTGAATCACTTTGGGTATTGGACATGAATACCAGCAACGAATCACATGCGATCCAGCAAACATCTTCTGGTAGTGTGGCAACACTTACTACTATGGACAGTGACAATTCTCTGCACTCGATGAACATGGATATAGTTAAAAGATACGACGCATGAGCATAGACCCGCTAGGTCGACTGGCCTAGGCAAAATTAAGGGCATCCCGGCGAACCAAAAGGGTTCTGGAAAAAATTAGGGATATACATATGAAAAAATTGGTACACCCGGCAAGTCGAAAACCTAAAAAGGCGGCTTGGGAAAAAAAGGGTATCCCGGTGGACTGAAGATCTGAAAGGATAGTCCAGGAAAAGTTAAGGATTAAAGCGTACGACTATGTCCCATCATCTCGTCACTTGTCTATCAGAAGAAGACTTATCACTATGATAAACATCTACTCGAGACTCTAAGAATTGGGATAACATTCAAACCATCCATAAAATCTTTGTGGCTACTTTCTTCAGTAGGTACAGAAGCAGGGGCATCCTACTGTAAAGTCACTGCCATATCCTGAGCATGCAGCCTAATGATGTTAGGTGTTCTTATATCCCCGGCGAAACAAGAATCTCCAATTACTTACCCGGCATCTCAAAGAATTCCTTAGCTTGGCTCACAAGCTTTTCAGGATTCCTCAGCAGGATTTCAACAAAATCCCCAAGCAGTTCACAAAGTTTCCATTAACCAACAAAGTTTATTTCTCTAACAACAGAAATCTATCTCCCAACATTTAACTTCAACATATTTAAAGACCTATATTATTCATCCCCAGCAACAATCGGGGATTTATTTTCCCTAATTCTGCAACACTACAACAGAACAGCTAACACGTTCATACATTGCATTCATACATCATTACTATACACATCATAGCATATGCAACACAAATGCATATATCACAGTCTCATTTATTTTGAGAGCATCATGCAATTCATACATCATGTCATCACATGAAACTGGTTTTACCTTTTTAGGTTAAAATTGTTAGAACAATGTTTGAATCTAGTACCCTATATTTAAGTTTTGATGATAACAAAGTGAAAAGATATAGTATTTAAATGTTTCATGATTGAATTATATGCTGCCTAAAAATACTATGCTCTGACTTGCAGATATGCTGATTAAAATATGCAAGATCACTTCATCAGCATCAGAACTTGATTTGATACACCAGCATCAGAAGTTGCTGAATCAGAACGTGAAGATCAGATGATCAACTCACGAACACGCTGAAGCTTGATGAACAGAACTGCGCGTAAAACACTCTGATACAGAATCAATAGTTCATCAGCAGCTAAGCAGAATCAGAATGAGCCAAGCCAGAACGTGCATTGAAGAAGCAACGGTACTGTGCATTGAACGCTAATCAATTCCAACGTCTTCATTCCAGACAAGATCTGCTCAAAAAGGAAAGCTTGTTAATAGCATTGAATCAAGAATATTTGCATCAACGTTCATCTTCTCAAGTGCTATATAAACCAAGCTTCGAAGATTATAATGGCTAATGCTTCCAAACTCTCTACACGCACAAAGCTGAACAATAATCTTCATCTACCAGTTTTGCTAAACCAACAAACTCTGATACTCCATTAGCGTTTAGCATTCTAAGTTTCTAAGCTTCATTTGTGTAAACATCACAGTTGTGATATAGTTTTGTAGAAAACATTCACACACATTATTTTATACCTTTGTAAGAAAGTGTTGCCTTGACAAACCGGATTGTGGTTTGAATCAAGAAGGCTTTAGCAGTTGTTAAAGCAGATTTGTATTCAGTTGAATATAGTGAATTAAGACCTCGTTGGAGAGAGGCGAAATCACCTTGACGGGTGGACTGGAGTAGTTTGAGATCAAACGAACCAGGATAAAAATATCTTGTCAATTGCTTTAAGTTTCCAGTTTTACAATTCAACCCCCCCCCCTTCTTGTGTTTTTCACCCCTTCAATTGGTATCAGAGCGCCTGGTTCTGAGCTAAAACACTTAACCGTGTCAGTACAAGATCCAGCGTCAGAAAAACACAATGGCAGGAAACAACTCTCATTTCAGCAATGACAACAATGAGGATAGAGACAGATTCAGCGGCAAACCTCCAGTCTTTGATAGAGAAAACTTTGACTACTGGAAAGACAGAATTGAAAGCTTCTTTCTAGCACATGATGCTGATCTGTGGGATATGGTGACAGATGGATACACGCACCCTGTGAATGCAACTGGTCAGAAGATTGAAAGAAAATCAATGACTGATCAACAAAAGCGTGATTTCAAGAATCACCATAAGGCCAGAACCATCCTCCTCAGTGCCATCTCATATACTGAGTATGAGAAGATCTCCAACAGAGACACATCTAAGAACATCTTTGATTCTCTCAGAATGACGCATGAGGGCAACGTTCAAGTCAAAGAAACAAAAGCTCTGGCGCTCATTCAGAAGTATGAGGCGTTTAAAATGGAAGAATCTGAATCCATTGAAACTATGTTCTCTAGATTCCAGATTCTGGTAGCTGGTCTCAAAGTTCTGGACAAAGGATACTCTACTGCTGACCATGTCAAGAAGATAATCAGAAGTTTACCCAAGCAGTGGAGGCCTATGGTTACTGCTCTGAAGCTAGCGAAGGATCTCAACAAAATCACTCTGGAGGAACTTATAAGCTCCCTCAGAAGTCATGAGATAGAGCTAGAAGCTGATGAGCCTCAGAAGCAAGGTAAGCCTATAGCTTTAAAATCTAACAGAAAATCTGAATCTAAAGTTTTGCAGGCAGTTGAAGAAACATCTGATGGATCCTCATCAGAAGAAGACGAACTTTCCCTTCTCTCCAGAAGAGTAAATCAACTGTGGAAGCAAAGACAAAGGAAGTTCAGGAATCCCAGAAGATCTGATCAGAACGAGTCTTCTTCAAGATACAGAAGGACAGATTCTTCCTCTGGATACAGAAGATCTAAAGGCTCCTCTGGTAGCAAGAAGCCAAATACAAAAGACATCATCTGCTACGAGTGCAATGAGCAAGGACACTACAAGAGTGACTGTCCAAAGCTTCAGAGGGAAAAGCCCAAAAAGAAGTTTGGAAGAGAGAAGAAGAAAAGTCTCATGGCCACATGGGATGACTCTGACTCGTCTGAAGCTGACTCAGAATCAGATGATGAAAGGGCGAACATAGCGCTCATGGCTAGCATTCCAGATGACAGTGAAGCTTCTGACTCAGACTCAGAATCAGACACAGAAGAGGTATTCCCTAACTTCGCTGTTAATTTTACAAAGGCTGAACTTGCTGAAAGCCTCAATGAAATTCTGGAACGTTATCAGCAGATTAGAGCTAAATTCAGAGACCTGAAAAGGACTCTTGAATCTGACTCTAATAAGTCTGAGAGTCTCAAATTGGAAAACTCTGAGCTGAGAGATAAAATTTTAAAATTAGAAAACTCTTTACAAAACTCTCAGAAGGTACCAATTTCTAAAACTCCCAGCAACGCTGATGAGATCATCAAGGAGTATGATCATAGTTTCCAGAAGTTCCTTGCTAAAAGCATAGATAGAAGCAGAATGGCTTCAATGATCTATGGAGTTAGCGGAAACGGCAGGAAAGGAATAGGATACCAAGGTAAGGTTCCTACACCTAAGAATGTCATGGATTTAGTTATTAAACACACTCCTATAAATTCACACTTTGTGTATGGTCACACACATGACATCAAATATACTAGTAGTAAGCACTCTGAAACCAAAATTCAACCAGAGTTTTGGTAAAACTAACAAATCAGGACCCAAGAAGATCTGGGTACCTAAGGACAAAATAATACATGTTGCAGATATCTTTAGCAGCAAGTCAGAAACACCAATCATGGTACCTGGACTCTGGCTGCTCACGACACATGACGGGAAGAAGGCATATGTTCCAAAGCCTGGAACTTAAGCCTGGAGGCCACGTTGGCTTTGGAGGCAATCAGAGGGGAAAGATTATTGGCTCTGGAACTGTAGGTAACGGAAATCTTCCCTTTATTAATAATGTTCTGCTAGTTGATGGATTGATGCATAATCTGTTATCCATAAGTCAATTAAGTGATAACGGTTATGATATAATCTTTAATCAAAAATCATGTAAAGCTGTTAGTCAGAAAGATGGGACTATCCTATTTAATGGTAAGAGGAAAAACAACATTTACAAAATCAAACTTTCTGAACTAAAGAGTCAGAACGTAAAATGTCTTCTGTCTGTTAACAACGAGCAGTGGATCTGGCACAGAAGATTGGGGCATGTTAGTATGAGAAGAATATCTCAGATTAACAAACTCAATCTGGTCAGAGGACTTCCAAATTTGAAGTTCAATTCAGATGCTCTGTGTGAAGCATGTCAGAAAGGCAAGTTTGCAAAACCTTCTTTTAAATCCAAAAATGTTGTTTCCACCTCTAAGCCATTAGAACTTCTGCACATTGACTTATTTGGACCAGTTAAAACTGCTTCAGTCAGTGGCAAGAAGTATGGGTTAGTAATCGTAGATGACTATAGCAGATGGACATGGGTAAAGTTCTTAAGACACAAGGACGAGTCACACTCTGTGTTTGTTACCTTCTGTAACCAAGTTCAGAATGAAAAAGATCTTAGAATCGTTAAAGTCAGAAGTGATCATGGTGGAGAATTTGAAAATAAAGACTTTGAGTCATTCTTTAATGACAAAGGCATTCTGCATGATTTCTCTTGTCCTAGAACTCCCCAACAAAATGGAGTTGTAGAACGAAAGAACAGAACATTGCAAGAAATGGCCAGAACCATGATCAATGAGACAAACGTTGCTAAGACTTTCTGGGCAGAGGCAATAAACACAGCGTGCTACATTCAGAATAGAATCTCAATAAGACCTATTCTGGAAAAGACTCCATATGAATTGTGGAAGAACAGAAAGCCCAACATTTCATATTTTCATCCATTTGGATGTACTTGCTATATGTTAAATACTAAGAATTATTTGAACAAGTTTGATTCTAAGGCACAGAAGTGTATTATGTTAGGATACTCTGAACGCTCAAGAGGGTACAGAGTATACAATACAGAAACACAGATTGTGGAAGAATCAATCAGTGTTCGTTTTGATGACAAGCTTGACTCTGAAAAGTCAAAGCAGAATGAAAATCTTGCAGGTATAGAAATTGAATTTGCAGGTTCTGAAGACAAGTCATCAGAAGCTCTCAACACAGACATACCTTCAACGTCTGAAAGAAGCAATGCTAGAAATCCTTCATCTGCTGCTGATCAACCTCAGAAGAGAGTACCCAGAAGTAGTTTGGATCACCCAGAAGAGACTATTCTAGGAAGAAAGGAAGATCCAATCAGAACAAGAGCAAGCTTCAGAAACTCTGAAGAAACTCTTATGGGACTTGTGTCTCTGATTGAACCTTCTTCTATTGATGAAGCACTTCTGGACAATGACTGGATTCTGGCAATGCAAGAAGAGCTGAATCAATTCACCAGAAACGACGTATGGGATCTCGTTCCAAGACCAAAAGGATTCAACGTCATTGGAACAAGATGGGTGTTCAGAAACAAGCTCAATGAACAAGGTGAAGTCGTCAGAAACAAGGCACGACTGGTTGCACAAGGTTATAGTCAGCAAGAGGGGATAGACTATACAGAAACCTTTGCCCCAGTCGCCAGGTTAGAATCTATCAGACTTTTAATCTCATTTGCTGTTAATAGAGGCATCACTCTGTATCAGATGGATGTCAAAAGTGCATTCTTAAATGGTTATATAGAAGAAGAAGTTTATGTTCACCAACCCCCAGGTTTTGAAAATACAAAACATCCAGAACATGTTTTCAAACTGAAAAAGTCACTGTATGGTCTGAAACAAGCTCCCAGAGCTTGGTATGAAAGGCTAAGTAACTTTCTGCTTGAAAATGAATTCACCAGAGGGAAAGTGGACACTACTCTATTCTGTAAAACAGTTAAGAGTGACATTTTAGTCTGTCAAATTTATGTTGATGACATTATTTTTGGTTCTACTAATCCTTCTCTTGGAAGAAAATTTGCTAAGTGTATGCAGGCAGAATTTGAGATGAGCCTCATGGGGGAACTGAAATTCTTTCTAGGAATTCAGATCAATCAAACTCCAGAGGGAACTTACATTCATCAGAGCAAATACATCAGAGATCTTCTGAAGAAATTTGACCTCTCAGAATGTAAGCCATCAAAGATTCCAATGCATCCCACGTGCATTCTGGAAAGAGAAGAGGTAAGCAAAAGCGTAGAACAGAAAGTCTACAGAGGTATGATTGGTTCTCTCCTTTATCTGACTGCTTCAAGACCTGATATTTTATTCAGCGTATGCATTTGTGCTAGATTCCAATCAGATCCTAGAGAATCTCACTTAACAGCTGTTAAGCGAATTTTCAAGTATCTGAAAGGTACTACTAATCTGGGTTTGTTTTATAGAAAATCTAGTGATTACAGCTTAGTAGGCTACTGTGATGCTGATTTTGCTGGAGACAGAGTGGAACGTAAAAGCACTTCTGGAAGCTGCCAGTTTCTGGGAGAAAATCTGATCTCATGGTCCAGCAAAAGGCAATCAACAATTGCTCTGTCAACAGCAGAAGCTGAGTACATAGCAGCAGCTGGATGTAGCACACAGATGCTCTGGATGAAAAGTCAGCTTGAAGACTTCCAGATTTTTGAGAGTAACATTCCTATTCTTTGTGATAATACTTCTGCTATTTGCTTAAGTAAGAATCCTATTTTACATTCTAGAGCTAAGCATATAGAAATAAAACATCATTTCATTAGGGACTATATTCAGAAAGGTATTTTAAACTTGAAATTTATAGATACAGACCATCAATGGGCTGATATCTTTACTAAACCCCTTTCAGAAGATAGGTTTAATTTCATTCTGAAACATCTCAGCATGAAAGTATGCCCAGAATGAAAATGTTTTAATTCCATATATTTATCTTCAGAATGTAATTATATTACTGTGAACTTCTGATCAATCTTCTTTCAGAAAGATAGAACATGCAGATTGTATCAGATGCAAGTCTAAAGATCTGAGAGTCTAATCTCAAAGACAGACGTGCTGATCACTACATCAAACAAGTGTCATCCAATCATCAGCAAATCCATGAAGCAGAACGCGTGCACGCTTCTGAGAAAGGAAAGCGCTGATTGGGTGCATTGAGACACATGTCTGGTAACCGTTTTTAAGTATCTTTCTCAAATCCCCCAAAATCAGCAAGCATTTAATGCAGAGTAATCACGCTTGTTAATGGCAATCATTATTTTTTTTCTCTCTCTTAAAAACGTTTAATTTTTCAAAATAATTTTTGAAAACTTTATTTAAGCACATTATTCTTCATTCTTACTCTTTACGCTTTCTCATAATCTCTCAAGAACCTTCTGCATATTTCTGAGTTTATCTCCTTCAAAACCTTTTTCTCTCAAATCACTCTAAAATCTTTGTTGTGTGAGAACAATGGCATCCTCCAGCATTTCTGCAGGGAATCAGAAGAAAGAAACTTCTGAGCAATATCAGGTGCCTACCAGAACTCTTCTCACACCGGTAAAGAATCTTGAGGTTCTCTCTGAATTAATCATCGATTTCGAAAGTTTGAAGGATAATGGATTTGACCTAACTGAGGAAGTTAGGGCTCAAAAGTGGGAGAGGTATTTCGATAGGTTGGTTGGACCAACTTTCCCAGAGCTTGTCAAGGAATTTTAGATTCACGCCAAGATTCATAAACATCTAGTCATCTCTTCTGTCATGGGAAAGAAGATAATAATTTCTGAAGACCTCATTGCTAGGTTAATTGGTCAAAGTGGTGGTGGAGTCCGTTGTGTGGACATGGCTGACAGATGCCCTGATATAGGTGTGGTAGCAAACTGCATTTTCACTCTTGGTTTTCCCAGCAGCAAAATTAAGGATCTGAAGGATCACTGTAGAGTATGGGCCAAGATTGTTCTGGGCTGTTTCAATCACAGGAAGCCAACAAGCTCTCCTGACTATATAAACGTGGATCAGCAATTTCTGATCTACTTTATTGATCAGAGGGTGAAGATCAATCTGGCACACTTCCTGTTCAACCATCTGAAGACTAGTGTGAAAGAGACTAGAGAAGAAGAAAGGACCAAAAGGGACTGGATACCGTTTGGAAGGCTCATATCAGATATTCTGACAGAGAATAAGCTGATAGATTATCTGAGCGAAGCTCAAGTGCTGGGCACTATGGAACCAACTGTTGGAAAACCGCTGAACGCTAAGAACCTGAAAAAGATGAAGCTGATAGAAAATATCAGGAAGGAACCCAGAGCTTCTTCAACTGCTGACATCTCCAGAAGAAGAGTGCCTCTGAGTAATTTCCCAAGATTTTCTGAAATGGAATCCCAACCTGATATGTTTCTCAAGTATCCAGATTCATACAAGGAAGAAGATGCAGGTTCAAAGCTGAAGATCAAAGATCTGAGTCAAGTTCAACCTGAAGTGACTCAGAAGAAGACAAAGAAGAGGAAAGCAGAAGGATCATCTCATCAGACTCCAAAGATACGAGGTAATACATCTGCTGCTCCTATTTCAATTTCATCTACTATTCCAACATCTGCTGCCCCTCCTCAAACCTCTCACAGAATATCCATCCCAATCCCTTCTATTGATGAAACCCTACTCAGAAGACCCAGAATCAAAATTAACAAACAACCAACTGTTTCAACAACACCAGCACTTGATAGAGTGCTAGCTGATATTGAGCGTGAACACACTTCTGCTCAACCAAATTCTGAACTACCAAATATTCCTCCTCCACAACCCGAACCAGAAACACAACCTGAACCAGAAATACAACAACAACCAGAACCAGAACCAGAATCAGAACCACAACAACAACCACATACAGAAGAACCTCTGATCCCTGAGCAATCAGAGATTCCACCTCCTCAACCAGAAAATAATCCACCTTCACCACAACCACAGTTTCAACGCTATGAAACCCCTTCTCCTCATCATTCTGATCCCCACTCACCTCAACCTTCACCGCTGGCAATCCAGTTGCCATGTGGAACCACTATTATCAGGCCCCAGTTGCCATCATCAGAGGAATCAACACCTCCAAAAACTCCAACCACTCCAATAGAAATATCCTCTGATTCTGATAACCCTCCTCCAAAACAATCAGCCCCTCAGCAAACATCTGAAAACCCCAGCAGAACTTTCATTGACTTAACAAGTCTTGAACGTCTTGCTGATCTTAGACACAAAATTGCCATACCCAAACCAAAGCAACCAGATGTTGGCTCTGGTATCTTGAATTTTGAAACAGGTATGCTGCAATGGATTGCTTCTTTGAAGCAAGTCTGTCCGGGGATGATCGACCCAGCTGCCTCTGATCAGCTCTGGTCACAGTTCAGAGTATGGGTTCGTGCTGAAGCCCTCCAGCTGCAGGACGTCAACTATGAGCAGGCTCAACAGAACTTTAGCAAGCTGCTTAAGGAAGTTGAGAGTCAGCTGCCTCAAGAAGTTGTGCTCCCTCTGGACAGTGAATCATGGTCTGAGAAAGAGCAAGCTGCACAGGTGCAACCATCAGAAGAAGACAAGACCCTTCAGGAAGAAAATCCAGCAGAAGATGTAGCTGAGAGTTCTGAGAAGCTTCCTCCTGCTGAAAGTTCTCAAGCTGCCTTGGACAGGCAGGCTCTGGAAGAACTAAGGCTGAATGACTTGCGTCTACAGCAGCGGATGGAAGAGAATGATCAGAAGATGGAAGCAAGAATGAATGTACAGGACACCAAGATTGACACAGTTGTCACCATGGTTCAGAAGCAGAATGAAACTTCTGAAAAGATTCAAGCAATGCTGGAAAGCCTGTTCTCACGCATGCCCCCACAACCTTAAATATTTTTTCATGCATGACATTCTCTATGCTTTCTTCATTTTCTGATATATTGTTTTGACTATGTTTGTAATGCTATTTTGCTCTAATTCTGAACTATTTTAATATAATTAGTTTTTCTGATCTTAAGTGTTTTTACACATCACCAGCACTTTTTGATTGCTGACAAAAAGGGGGAGAACAAGAATGATATTTAAAATCAATAACGGCTAACTAGACAGAAATTCTCAAACATTCTAACTCTCTATTACTTGAAATGTTTTTCTGTTTTGTTTTTAAGTCTACAGGCACAATGAAGACTAGAAGCTAGATGCTCTGATCAAAATGTAGAAGCTCATGTTGCTCTGATCAAATATGAAGTTCTGATATATAAAGCTCTGATCGTCCTAACACTCTGATCCGAAGCAAAGCTCTGACAGGAAAAGCTCTGAAGCTCTGCTCTCTGATAAGTCAAAGACTCTTATTCTGATGTTCAAAGATAGAAAAAGATCTGATCCTGAAGAACACGCATATCAAAGGGAAGTAACAAACTCAGGGGGAGTATCTCTTAACTCTGATTTCTCTTTACTTCTTAACTCTGAAACATCTCCTAGATACCTTTTCACGTTATGTTTTCATTTAAAATATCTAGTTTTTGTCATCATCAAAAAGGGGGAGATTGTTAGAACAATGTTTGAATCTAGTACCCTATATTTAAGTTTTGATGATAACAAAGTGAAAAGATATAGTATTTAAATGTTTCATGATTGAATTATATGCTGCCTAAAAATACTATGCTCTGACTTGCAGATATGCTGATTAAAATATGCAAGATCACTTCATCAACATCAGAACTTGATTTGATACACCAGCATCAGAAGTTGCTGAATCAGAACGTGAAGATCAGATGATCAACTCACGAACACGCTGAAGCTTGATGAACAGAACTGCGCGTAAAACACTCTGATACAGAATCAATAGTTCATCAGCAGCTAAGCAGAATCAGAATGAGCCAAGCCAGAACGTGCATTGAAGAAGCAACGGTACTGTGCATTGAACGCTAATCAATTCCAACGGCTTCATTCCAGACAAGATCTGCTCAAAAAGGAAAGCTTGTTAATAGCATTGAATCAAGAATATTTGCATCAACGTTCATCTTCTCAAGTGCTATATAAACCAAGCTTCGAAGATTATAATGGCTAATGCTTCCAAACTCTCTACACGCACAAAGCTGAACAATAATCTTCATCTACCAGTTTTGCTAAACCAACAAACTCTGATACTCCATTAGCGTTTAGCATTCTAAGTTTCTAAGCTTCATTTGTGTAAACATCACAGTTGTGATATAGTTTTGTAGAAAACATTCACACACATTATTTTATACCTTTGTAAGAAAGTGTTGCCTTGACAAACCGGATTGTGGTTTGAATCAAGAAGGCTTTAGCAGTTGTTAAAGCAGATTTGTATTCAGTTGAATATAGTGAATTAAGACCTCGTTGGAGAGAGGCGAAATCACCTTGACGGGTGGACTGGAGTAGTTTGAGATCAAACGAACCAGGATAAAAATATCTTGTCAATTGCTTTAAGTTTCCAGTTTTACAATTCAACCCCCCCCTTCTTGTGTTTTTCACCCCTTCAAAAATTAGCAGACAGATAAACACTATCAACTTATACAATAGGTCAAAGATTAATACCCAAAACTAGACGGGGAAACTATATACACGACCAAGTGGTATGAACTCCCGAAGTAAGACGGGTTTACCAACAAATACAAGCAGGCCACAGATTAACAACTGAAACCAAACAGGGAAACTATCTATGTGACCAATATTTACAAGTTCCATATTAATACCTGTAACAAGCCAGGAAAACTATCTATGGAAGATCGATTGTAGATTAATACCTGTAATAAGTCAGGAAAACTATCTACATGAACAGATTGACAATTAATAGCTGTAACAATCCATGAAAACTATCTTTCTTTCTAAGGTCATAGATTAATACCTGAAACAAGACAAGACAACTATCTCAATGACCGACAAAAACAAGTTCCATATTAACACCTGTAACAAGCCAGGACAATTATCTGTGGACGACCGATGGTAGATTAACACATGTAACAAGCCAGGAAAACTATCTACATGAGCAGATTGAAGATTAATACCTGTAACAAGCCAGGAAAACTATCTTTCTTTCTAAGGTCAGAGATTAATACCTGAAACCAGCCAGGACAACTATCTCAACGACCGACAAAAACAAGTTCTAGATTAATACTTGAAACAAGTCGGGACAACTATTTGTGGACGATCGGTTGTAGATTAATACATGTACAAATCCAGGAAAACTATCTACATGAGTAGATTGAAGATTAATACCCGAAATAGGATGGGAAAACTATATTTCTTTCTAAGGTCAGAGATTAATACCTTAAGCTAGCCAGGACAACTATCTTAACGACCCATAAAGGAAAATTTCGGATTAATACCTGAAACAAGACAGTACAACTATCTGTGAACGAATGATTATAGATTAATATCTGAAACCAGACGGGAAAAATATCTGCAATTCCAGATGAAGAAATCTTACATGGGTTACTTCTCATGATCTCCAGATGCAGTCTAACACAGACTCATCCTGAAGCAATCTTACACGGGTTTCTTCTCATGATGTCCAGATGCAGACTAACACGTATTCATCTTGAAGCAATCTTATAGGGGTTTCTTCTCATGATCTCTAGATGTAGTCTCACACTGACTCATCTTCAAGCAATCTTACACGGGTTCCTTCTTATCTAGATGCAGTCTAACACGGACTCATCCTGAAGTAATCTTACACGGGTTTCTTCTCATGATCTCTAGATGTAGTCTCACACAGACTCATCCTAAAGCAATCTTACACAGATTCTTTCTCATCATCCAGATACAGTCTTAGCGGGACTCATCCTGAAGTAGCCCCACACATCCTCCTTCTCATATATCTCTAGATGAAGTCTAACACGGAATCATCCTGAAACAGCCCTACACAGGCTCTTTCTAATACATTTATAGACAGTAGTTAATTTCATTCTTGTAGGTGTTTAGGTGTTGGCTTGCATTTTTGGTAAATCCCAAGTGTATGTGTGAATGTCATGACTGATGTCATAACATTCTAGTTTAGGTTGTACTAATTCATTAGGTACCTTTGCAGAAAAATATTGTAATTCAAATACTGATGTTTATAAGTGTGTATCTGAGCATTTTGCAAAATGATCACTCTTTGCTAAATCAGTAGACAGGTTTTCTCAGATGTCATAACAGATGTTATGACATCCTGTTCTGAACTAATAGGATTGCAGGATTGGATAAGTCTGAGTTTTTTCAGGAAATAACTCAGTCCTTTCTGAACAGAATCCTGCGTTTTCTGAGGGGTAACCTAGCTCAACCCTAACCTGGTTAATAAAGTCCTGTGACCTGGTCTTTAGGTAAAACGGAATTAACCCTAGGTTTTTGGAAACCCTAACTGAAGTTGCAGCTGCTATATTCAACAGAGCTGCTGTTTTTCAAGGATCCCGCTGATTGATTAGAAGATCAATTTGTAATCTGTATAGATTTGATTATTGTACTCCAAGCAATTATCATTGTGATAAGTGCCTTGGAATAGGTTTCTATTTGTAAGGGCTGTGTAGCACTCAAAGCTTTGAAGCAAGAGTGTTTGAATGTTCCTTGACTAAAGCTGTGAAGCAGAGTCAAGTTAGTTGTGTGCATCACTCAAAGCTGTGAAGCACGAGTGATTGTGTTGCTTGATTAAAAAGCTGTGAAGCTTAATCAAGTGTTTGTTTTTGAAGAGTGTATTCATCAATTATTGAGTCAAATTAGTTTATGTATCACTGCTGTGATTGAGGGGGAGTGAGTTGGTACTCAGGTTTAAGTTGTACTTAGATTGGAATTGCATTGGGTAGGTCTTAAGTGAAGGAGATAAACTGGTTGGTTTATTCCTGAATTAACATCTCTTATAGTGGATTCTCTCCCTGGCTTGGTAGCCCTCAGAGTAGGTGTTGTTGCACACTGAACTGGGTAAACAATTGACTGTGTTCTTTATTGCTTTTGTATTTACTGTCATATAGTAAGTCAGATACGGTGTCATAACATTGAACGTGACATTGAGTATCTGCAGCCAGAATTTCAATTGGTATCAGAGCAGGCACCCTGCCTGTATTACTGGGTGAGATCTAGGGATATCACTTTCTGGAACTATGGACAGAGAAGGAGTTTTTGGAAATAGACCACCCATTCTGGATGGAACTAATTATGACTACTGGAAACCTCGTATGATTGCCTTCCTAAAATCTCTGGACAAAAAGGCTTGGAGAGCTGCTGACAAAGGATGGATCCATCCCACCATAACTGAGGAAGATGGGACAATCAGTCTGAAGCCTGAGGAAGATTGGAGTAAAGAAGAAGATGAGTTAGCTCTGGGAAATTCAAAAGCTCTAAATGCCTTGTTCAATGGAATTGATAGAAATATTTTCAGATTAGTTCATCAATATGAACTGGCCAAGGAAGTTTGGGACACTCTCAAAACTACTCATGAGGGAACTTCCAAAGTAAAAATGTCAAGGCTTCAGATGTTGACTACCAAGTTTGAGAATCTAAAAATGATGGAAGATGAAACCATTCATGAGTTTCACATGAATATCTTGGAGATTGCCAACACCTCAGGAGCACTGGGAGAAAAAATGTCAGAAGAAAAACTGGTGAGGAAGATTCTCAGATCCTTGCCTAAAAGATTTACAATGAAGGTAACTGCCATAGAGGAAGCCCAGGACATCAGCAAGTTGAAAGTGGATGAACTTATTGGGTCTCTTCAGACTTTTGAGATGGGGATCACTGATAATGGTGACAAGAAGAACAAAAGCATAGCACTTGTATCCAACACTGATGTTGAATACAAGGAGGATGAAGAAGAAAACATATCAGAAGCTATTTCCATGCTTGGAAGACAGTTCAACAGGCTCATCAAAAGAATGGACCCAAAGTCAAGGTCTAATGTTCATAACATTCCCTCTGACATTGACAGTTCCAACAGAAGACCAAGGTCAGAAGATAAGGGAAACCAAGGCAGAGGTATTCAATGCCATGGATGTGAAGGATATGGGCATATTCGAGCTGAATGTCCTACCTTTCTTAAGAAGCAAAAGAAAGGAATGACTGTTACTTGGTCTGACTATGATTCAGAAAGTAATTCTGAAGAAGAATCTGCCAAACTAGTTACTGCCCTAACTAGTGTTTGTACTTCTGAAAGTGACACTAGTGATGAAGAAGTGACATTTGAAGAACTGGCTGATACCTACAAGAAATTGTGTATCAGAAGTACTGAAGTCTGTGTGCAGAATGAGAAACAATCAAAACTCATTATAAAACTGGAGGCTGAAAAAAGGGCAAATCTTGAAACTATAAGTCATCTAGAAGGAGAAGTTCAACTGCTGAACTCACAACTGAATCAAATGACCAAATCTGTCAAGATGTTGACCAATGGAACAGACAAATTGGAAGAGATCCTTCAGGTTGGACAAAATGTGGGAAATAAATCTGGACTAGGATTTATGGAAGCAAAGAAATCTGGTACTGGTAAGCAAATGTCAAAACGGATGTCTCAACACAACTCTCAACATCAGGAACAGAGACATATGAAGAAAAGGTACCAAAGATGGAAATGTCATCATTGTGGTAGATATGGCCACATAAAGCCCTTCTGCTTCAGATTACATGGATACCCTAATCAGATCTCAGGTGTCAAACCTAAGTCTAAAAAGGTACCACATGCTCCTCAATGGAAGAAAAAGGCTACTGCACTGATAGCTCACACTTCCCTGAGGGTCTCTGCAAAGGAAGACTGGTACTTTGACAGTGGATGTTCCAGACATATGACTGGAATCAAGAACCTCCTCAATAATGTTAAGCCTCACACCACCAGTTTTGTGACCTTTGGAGATGGGGCTAAAGGTGAAATCAAAGGAGTTGGTGATTTGGACTGCCCTGGAGTTCCAAGTCTGAATGAAGTACTGCTGGTGAAAGGACTGACCGCTAATCTCATTAGTATCAGTCAACTGTGTGATCTAGGATTCAAGGTCAATTTCTCAAAATCTGAATGCCTTGTAATCAATGACAAACAAGAGATAGTAATGAAAGGAGTCAGATCCAAAGACAACTGCTACTTGTGGGAGGCTGAGAACACTAATTTCTCATCTGTGTGTTCCATTGCAAAAGAAGAAAAAGAGGTGAAACTGTGGCAGCATAAGCTTGGTCTCCTTCATCTAAGAAGAATGAAGAGAGCTATCTCTATGGAAACTGTCAGAAGAACTCCAAAACTACAGGTTGATGATATCTGTGATGTGGGAAATAAATGTGTTGTCAGAACCTTAAGTCATCTTGACAAGGATGTTGGAAATAACAAGTCTCATAAATTCTGTTCTCAAAACATCTGGTCAAAACAGATGCTCCCTGAGTACAATGTTACACAAGATGTTGTGACATTGTGTTGTGACAATCTGAAAACATTCAACATTTCCTTGAACCCTATTGACTTTGAAGAGAAGAAGTCATTTAAACTGGAACATAGTTTCTCTAAGCTTCAGCTGACTGATTCTTCTACCAAGGCTCTTGTTGGAAATAAACTTGAAAATTTGAGGGGCAGGTTGGGTATTCACCAACATGAGAAATTATAGCAATTAATTTTGCTTAAAACAAGGGTTGGAGGGATTAATTTTATTAAGTCTATATCTAGTGAGTTAATCATATTCTTTCACAATTCCTTCAAAAGCATTAAGAAGTTGAAGAGACTCCCTTTTACCTCCTACCTCTCTCATCCTTGCAACCTTTTTCCTCCTCCCAATCAAAGATTTTTCTCAAACTGCTACCATTACTCAAAGTCAATCAAATTGTCTCAGACATCGTCTTCAACCAAGGCGACTTCGTCTTCCGCATCATCGTCATCATCTGACCAAGATTCTAGGGCAATCACTACATGCATAGAATCTGAAGTTCTGGAGGTCACTCCTCTCAGGGAGATGGCAACTGACCCAGCCAGAGTCAAAAAGCTCAGAACCAGACATGCAGGAAGAGCTCAAGCTACAGCCTCTGGTAATTCTTCTCATCCTTCGTCTTCTGTACCTAATAGAGAAGGATCAGTTCAAGTACACCAAGCTATTGCTAGGCTGGTTACTAGCATACTGAGTGGTAACCAATCTGTACCGGGGATTTCTATCCCTTTAAATCAATCAGAAAGTCCAAATGTGGAAGGTTCTGAAAATATAGATGTCACTGAGGATGTTGTGACACCAAAAGACAACATTCAGAACCCCTCTGAAAAGGCTGCTGATCCACCTATCATTGATGTGGATGAAGATTACTCAGATAATGAACTGATTGCTAATGTGAACCCTAGCATTGCTAGGAGATTGATGAAAAGAAAGAGTAGTCAGAATGATAAACCTGATGCTAAGAAATCCAAGGCTGAAGGGATGGCTGAGAAAAGTATTCAGACAAAAGGGAAGAAGGCACAGGTGCAGACTGCTAGACAACCAATCTCTAAGAAAAGTAAAGAACCTGAGACTTCTGATTCTGATGATGAATCAGAATTTGAGATTGATATTGAAGAAACTCCCATCAGAAGGAAGCTCCCCTCCAGCAAGATTGCTAGAGTGCCTGAAGTGCCAACAGACAACATCTCCTTTCATCATCCTGACAATGCAAACAGATGGAAGTATGTTTGCTTAAAGAGAATAGCCTTGGAGAGAGAACTCAACAATGATGCCTTGGAGTGCAAAGACATCATGGATCTAATCAAGAATGCTGGGCTAATGAAGACAGTGATAAAGTTTAACAAATGTTATGAAAATCTGGTTAAGGAGTTTGTAGTGAACTTGTCAAATGATTGTGCTGATGGAAGGTCAGCTGACTTTGAAAGTGTCTTTGTTAGAGGAAGAAGGGTCAAGTTCTCTTCATCAGAAATCAACAAGTTTCTTGGAAGAACAAATAAGGACTGTCCTGATCTAGAGGCAACTGACAATGAAGTTTGTTTAACCATCACAGCCAGGCAAGTAAAGTGCTGGCCATTGAAAGGGAAGCTGAATGCTAGTAAACTCAGCATGAAATTTGCCATCTTGCATAAAATAGGTGCAGCAAACTGGGTGCCTACAAATCACAAATCAACTATCTCCACAGGATTGGGGAGATTTATCTATGCTGTAGGAACCAAGACTGCCTTTGACTATGGAAGGTACATCTTTGAACAAACTTTAAAGCATGCTGGCAGTTATGCTGTCAAAGGACCAATTGCCTTTCCCTCCCTCCTTTGTGGAATCATCCTTGCACAATACCCTGATATCCTTGTAGCAAGAGATACAGTCTGCAAAAGAGCTCCTGCCCTTGGCCTGCACTACAAACTGTTTCAGGGATCTCATGCTCCAGACATTGTCATAACATCAGCTGAGACATCGTCTGTGAAGACCCAGTCCAAGACATCAGATGTCATAGCTGTTTTAAAAGAAACTTGCAAAGAGCTGGATACTAGAAAAAGGACCCTAGAACTTCTAATTGCCAGGCTAGAAAAGGAGGAAGCTGAAGAAAACAGAAGGGAAGAAGGTGAAGGACATCTCAACATTGAAGAAACTAGCTCCTCAGAATCTGATGACAGTGCTTGAAGGTTGATTGCTGTTTGGTGGTGTTGCTGGTTGGTGCTGATATCTGGTGGAGTTTGGAAGTTGTTTTCTGCTGCTATTTTGTTTTGGATAACTGTATAATTTTTTGAACATGTTTTCTTTGGCCCATTTGTGGCTAAAGAGGGGGAGAATATTTTTGGTACTTACTTAATTAGTACTTGACATTCTATTTTTCTGCTGTCACTTATTTCTGCTGCTATCTATCTCTGATTGTTTAAGGTCTTTAGCCAAAAATCTGCCAAAGGGGGAGTTTGTAGGTGTTTAGGTATTGGCTTGCATTTTTGGTAAATCCCAAGTGTATGTGTGAATGTCATGACTGATGTCATAACATTCTAGTTCAGGTTGTACTAATTCATTAGGTACCTTTGCAGAAAAATATTGTAATTCAAATACTGATGTTTATAAGTGTGTATCTGAGCATTTTGCAAAATGATCACTCTTTGCTAAATCAGTAGACAGGTTTTCTCAGATGTCATAACAGATGTTATGACATCCTGTTCTGAACTAATAGGATTGCAGGATTGGATAAGTCTGAGTTTTTTCAGGAAATAACTCAGTCCTTTCTGAACAGAATCCTGCGTTTTCTGAGGGGTAACCTAGCTCAACCCTAACCTGGTTAATAAAGTCCTGTGACCTGGTCTTTAGGTCAAACGGAATTAACCCTAGGTTTTTGGAAACCCTAACTGAAGTTGCAGCTGCTATATATTCAACAGAGCTGCTGTTTTTCAAGGATCCCGCTGATTGATTAGAAGATCAATTTGTAATCTGTATAGATTTGATTATTGTACTCCAAGCAATTATCATTGTGATAAGTGCCTTGGAATAGGTTTCTATTTGTAAGGGTTGTGTAGCACTCAAAGCTTTGAAGCAAGAGTGTTTGAATGTTCCTTGACTAAAGCTGTGAAGCAGAGTCAAGTTAGTTGTGTGCATCACTCAAAGCTGTGAAGCACGAGTGATTGTGTTGCTTGATTAAAAAGCTGTGAAGCTTAATCAAGTGTTTGTTTTTGAAGAGTGTCTTCATCAATTATTGAGTCAAATTAGTTTATGTATCACTGCTGTGATTGAGGGGGAGTGAGTTGGTACTCAGGTTTAAGTTGTACTTAGATTGGAATTGCATTGGGTAGGTCTTAAGTGAAGGAGATAAACTGGTTGGTTTATTCCTGAATTAACATCTCTTATAGTGGATTCTCTCCCTGGCTTGGTAGCCCCCAGAGTAGGTGTTGTTGCACACTGAACTGGGTAAACAATTGACTGTGTTCTTTATTGCTTTTGTATTTACTGTCATATAGTAAGTCAGATACGGTGTCATAACATTGAACGTGACATTGAGTATCTGCAGCCAGAATTTCAATTCTCCCTAGCAAGTTACTGTGAAGCCTGTAGTTCAACCAAAAAACAACAATCTTTTCCAGAGATAATTCCTCAATAGAGCCACAGACAACTGAAGTTCGTAGACTTTATTCCCCACACAGTTTTCCTTAAGCAGGAGAACAACAAAAATCAACCTTCCCCAGTGGACTCCTTCTCAGACAGCAGGAACGGGAATTCCCCTTAAAGGGACCTCTTATGAAGTCAGTATCTACTTTAAATGGCATCTTTAAGCACATCTCTGACAATTCTTAGTCATCTTCTCCAAATGGAATCTTTAAATCCATTCCCCACACAGTCAAACATTACTTTATGCGGGTGCAAATTTCTGGGCACTCTAGTGTTCAATCATCTTCCACCTTCAGATCACGAAAGGCATAAAAGTCAATCTAAATATTTAGGTTTAAGAAGATTGAACAGGGGCAGCTGTTGTACCCTAAAATTTTCCCTCCCATTTTTACTCCAGATATGCTCATTGAGCTTCCCAATTGCTCAAGGATGACCAAGAATTGACTAGACAAATTCTCCTCCTAAGCAATGAACCTCTATCTAGGGTTTCACTTTTCACAAAGAATTTTGGGTTGAAAATACCTCAAGTGATGTCCATTATCCTAATATGTCTCCAAGAATGACCATGAAAATTTTCATAACTTACACTACAAGTTTGCTCAATCAATTGCTCAAATGTTTGAAAATCAACTATACTAGGTCAAAAGTCAACGGTGGCTTATATACAGTCAAACTTCAAGGTTTTTAGTCAACATCAACATTTTGAAGTGATACCCATCATTTGATTAAGGGTTTATCATGATTCCTCAAGAAATGCTCCTAATTTATCAAAAGTCATGAATTGCTAAATTAGGGTTTCTGTAGGAAAAGTCAACTGAACTTTGACCAGGCATAACTTTCACATACTTCATCCATTTCCCCCAACCAAAGCCCAGTTTAAAGATAATCCAATTCCCTACAACTTCTCTTTTATCCTCAAGTTCAAGAAATGTATCATTTGGAAGATACAAGTTCATACATTACAAGTCATTTTCAAAAGGTCAACAAAAGTCATTTTTTTCCAAGACCATTTACATTAAGATGATTTCTCCAAATCCAAAAATGGTCAACATATAGATTGTATAAGATATCTAGGGCTTTCCAAAAAGTCCAAGATCGTCATTGGATAAAATTTGAGCAAGTTATGGATTGCACAAGTTAGGCAATTTTCAAAGGAACGACATGAAATCTCAATTGAGAAAATTTGTGATTTTAAGTTATTGGGCCTAACTTTTTGGAGTTCAAATATGTTCATGATGTGTCCAAGAACCTCTAAATCTATCCATGGATTTTTATTTATTTTTTTATTTTTTTTGAATTTTTGTTCATTTAAATATGAATTAAATCAAATAAAAATTAAATAAAATTGCATAAAATAGTAAATATTGGTTATGGAAATATGGGTTGATGGTTTGAATTATTTTTGGATCCAAATTTCATGCAAAGGAGGCCAGGTGCATTGCACCTCAAAATGGGCAAGAATTTGCATTTTTGGAACTTTTTTAATATGTTTGATTTTGGTTTGAAAGAGGGCCATTATGGATGGATTCTTACCATCTTCGTTAGCCCTCTTCTTCCTCTATAAATACAAGACCAAGGCATGAGCAAAGGACACGAAAAGTCATTGCTAGAGAGCTTCCACAAATTTCACAAAAAAATCATAAAAGTGTTGAAATTTGAAACTGAGTTTTTCAGCCATCATCCATCCATACCAACTGCTCATTCGCATTCCTGAGATTCCTAGGAACTTATTCCACCCATTCCCAAGGCTTGTGACATCCTAGATCATCGGATCCATGCATCAACGGTTGGTAAGGTTTCTTGAAATCGAAATTGCATATTCACGCCATGTAAATACCTCTTGCATTTTTGTTTTTTCTCTAATTTTACTTGCAGATCCAATGTTCACAAGCCAAGCATGTGCACCATATACTATCAGATCACCACCATCCAATCTAGATCCGGTGCTCTCAACGTGCAGTCCATCATGCACTCTCAACAACCTCCCTCACTGAATCCAATAGCACCTTTGGGCTGACAGCAACTTGGGCCCAGCGAATTTCAAATCTTATACCCCCATATTTCTATTAACATCTAGGCCCATTTTTTTGTTTTCTTTTTAGCTTATTTATTTATTTTCTTTATATTTATTAACTTTTTCAAAACATTTCTTAATAACAATATAAAATTAGAAAAAATCATAAAAAATATAGTTTGAGGTTTTTTTTATTAAATTAATTTTGTAAACTAATTAACAATTATTTTAAACATTTTCTTTAATTTAAAATTAATAGAACTTAGGATTCTAGTTCATTTGCTTTTCAAAATTAAAAATACCAAAAGAAACTTAGAATTATTTCTTTTCTTTAAAATTTCCATTCTCATTAATGATTAATTTTTTTTCTTTAAATCTAGATTTAGGATATTTAATCAATCATTTTATTAATTTAATCATTTTCTTAAATCAAACAAAAACAAACAAAAATATTTTCTTTCTTAGGGTTTAGACGTTCATTTCCATTTCGCACGCGTTATTTACTTTCACACTTTTTGCATACTAATGTATTAGCTTATGGGATATAATAGACTATAATTAGGACTTTTTACTTTACTGCTTTCTTTATTTTCCCTCAAGTTTTGGACTTGTAATAATCCCCCTCCCCAAAGCCTTGTAATAGTTAGATTTATATTTCCGCACTTTTAATTACTGCAAACTATTAACTGTTTAGATGCATGACTAATAGGTTTGTATGTCAAGAACATAAAATCAAACGTTAGCAAACCTAACACAAGACAAACAGTTGAATACAAACACAATTGCACATGCGCACCTCTAGGGTACCCCCACTTTGGTTGCCTTCGGAAAAACAGTCACATCTCTCGGAACGTGAGAGATTTTATAGGCTACCCTTTGGTTTAAAGATCATAAGTCCCTCGATGACCCTCTCGACGTTACCTCAGTGTGATCTTAAAAACCCTAGGGTAGTTACTAAAGTTTCTTGCCCAGTTGCCTTTGTGACTGTATAAACGTCCCTTCGAATGTCCCTCAAACATCCAACGATAAGGCTACCTACTCACTAATAGTATGATAGTGTTATATAAAGGATATGAGGAAAATAACAAACCTTTCGAATATAAGTAGATAGTTCTTAGATTCTTGCTCAAAAAAAGATTTTACACTTACACAAAACATTTCAAAAACACTTCCAAAAAACGCTTTATCAACACTCTTGAGGACTGATACAAAATTTATCATAAAGCAAACCGCCTCACTAAGGCCTTTTCAAAATAATTTTCAAACACACAAAGCACAAGGTGTTTTTTCAAATGAGCTAAGCATCTAAGAGCCCGTAGATAACTACATATGGAAAGGGTGCTAACACCTTCCCTTTCCATAATCTACCCCCCCCCCCCCCCCCCCTTTACTCAGAAAACTCTTGAAAGATCTTTTTATGTTCTTTTCACCCTTTCCTTTATTGTATAAAATAAAAGTCGATGGCGACTCTTGCTTACCATAACATTTGCGAATACAAACACAAAACCAGTATAACAGTCGGTTCTGCCACCGTATTGATAACGAGAAATCGTATCATATAATTGCTACATTTTTATCAATTTTCATAATGCATTAACCCATTTAACTCCCGATTATTCTGAGTTTTTATGTCTTTTCACAGGTACATCATGTTTCAAATCAAATTAGTGAAAAAGGATCACATGAAGAAAGCTAACCAAAAATCAGAAGAAAAAGAACTAAATTTGTAAAATCTGCAAAGTTTGATGTTGTGACGGCCGTCACACCCCCATTACGAGCGTAACACGCTCACAACTTGAAGGACGCTCGTCACAAATCATTGACGAACGTAACGCTCTATTTAAGCGCATTACGACCGTCACCTCCTCATGACGACTGTCACACACGTAATTCAACGTTATGCATAATAGGAGACGTGGGCAATGTAATGGATGTTTTCTTCTCCTACAATTTCTCAACTTCAGTAACGGAAAGTCTGAGTCTTCCTCCACTCAAGCATGCAAGTCCACGTTCCTAAATTCTCTTAACTGCAAAAATCCTCTTCTATAAATAGGAGGAATATTAATGGAACGGGGGAGAGTTTTTGCTACAGATTTTCTTGCCGAAACCCTGCCAAATTTAAATACTGCATTTTTTTGTTCTTACTTTATTTTCCCTTTTTCCAATTAATAACTATTTCCAACATTAGGAAATTGTTATTATAGTCAAAATTTATTTCTAGTCTCAGAATTTGTTTCAAGTTCCGATTTCGAAGTCCCAATCTTGCCGACTTGTGGAAGAGGGAGCTTGAGGAATAATATTGTTATTCAGGTTTTAAATCGCATTAAATTTTAATATAATTTGTTTATGTTTATTTATTTATTTATTTTATCATGAATGATTTATTCTTTCCCGATTATATTTCATGTATGTCTATTTCGAGTACTATGACTAGCTAACTTTCTAGAGTCGGGATGTAATAATAGTAATCGAATGGATTAAATTGTGCCTAACCTAAAATCTAAATTAAAATAATTTTTGGCTGTGACTTTTTATAATTAAAATCAATCTTTTCGTTACGAGAGTAAGAAAAGTAGAATAGGTTAGAATCGAGACCACGAGAGTGTGAGGTTTTGACCGGATAGCTAAAGTTAGGCATTTGATTTAAATACAGCGAGAGCGCTTTAAAACGAATTAGATTTTATTAAGTTTTCAAAAAGTATTTTCTAAACACTTATGGGCTAGCGAGAGCAGGCATAGGGCTTTAGGGGTATAATCCGAGATAAGACCACGAGAGTGTGAGTTGAGGGTTTTTAAACTGATAATTTCTACAGAACCATCCAAGTTAAACATCTTTATATGCTTAGGTTCGATTAGATCCATTTAGGTTCACTACATTACATACCGACCGTTTTATTATTATTATCCCATTAATTCGATTTATTTTTGCCTTACCTTAACCTCTAAACAACCAAACGTGACAACATCCGCCTTAGTTAAACTACCAAACCTTTATAGCACTAGAGTGATTACAAAGTCCCTGTGGGTTCGACATCTTTTTATTACTACCGCGATAGGATGTGCACTTGCAGTTAAGATACCGTTAGACACATTAAGTTGATCGCAAACACACATCAAGTTTTTGGCGCTGTTGCCGGGGACTTTGATTTAGTCACTAGTGCACTCGTAAAGTAGTACTGTATAGACTAAGGAAACTATTTATTTTTCCCTCTGTTGTATGCCAAATACTCGCTCCCAAAGCGAGCCTTTGCATTTAAAAATCAACGATATCGAGCGCTATCTCAGAGTAAGACACAGAGTTCAAGAATACCGTGATCTCAACAATCTTCCTCCGACTAAGCTCCCTGATATCTCAATCCCTGAATTAATTGAAGAATCTAAGATGGTTGACGTACCAAATCCACCTCGTGCTCTTAAGGATTACGCAGTTCCTTCTCAAGCGGAGCCTCACAACAGCATTGTCTCTCCTGCTATCACTCGAAACGATTTCGAGCTAAAACCTTCGCTTCTATCTTCCGTTCAGCAGAACCAATTTTCTGGATCTCCTACTAACGACCCTAACCTACATCTGTCAGTGTTTATGCAGTACGTAGACACTGTAAAAGCGAATGGTGTAAACCCCGAGGCGATACGATTGCGCCTATTTCCATTTTCTTTAAGAGACAGAGCTCGAGCATGGCTCCAATCTCTTTCTTCAAACTCAATAACCATATGGGATGAGTTGAAAAAAGTCTTTTTAGCTAGATATTTTCCACCAAGCAAAACTGCTATGCTCCGAGCCAACATCAATGGTTTCAGACAAAAAGATAACGAATCGTTTTTCGAAGCATGGGAACGCTATAAGGACATGATCAGACTCTGTCCTCATCATGGTTTAGAAGAATGGCTGATCATTCATACGTTCTATAACGGTTTCTTTTACAACACAAGAATGACTATAGACGCAGCTGCTGGTGGCGCATTGATGGATAAGCTGTATACCGAAGCAAATCAACTCATCGAAAGCATGGCTCAAAACCATTATCAATGGGGAAGCGAAAGAGCTAATATGGAAAAAACCCAAACAAAAGGTGGCATGATTGAAGTGAATAGTCTGGATCAAGTCAACGCTAAAGTAGAAGCCCTTACCCAAAAGCTAGAAAATCTTACTACTGCTCCCACAACTACCGTAGCTGCAGTAGCTCAAGCTTGCGATCTATGTGGTCTTCAATCACATCTTGCTTCAGAGTGCCCACTTCTAACAGGAGTTCCAGTTGAACAAGAGAATTACGTGCAGGGAAACCCTTATAGCAATACCTATAACCCTGGTTGGAAGAATCATCCGAACTTTTCATATAAAAGCAACAACATGTTATATGCACCTGGACAAGCTCCTGCCACACCACCTGGCTATCCAAAAGCTGCCCCAAATCACCCCCATAACGGACCTAATACATCTAATGCCCCTATGAAGTCCAATCTAGAAATCATGATAGAAAATTTCATTGCTTCTCAATCTCAAACTAATAAAGATGTTCTGAATCAAAATTTACATACTAATGAGCAGATTAAACAATTATCTAGTAAAGTTGACGCTTTAGCTACCCATAATAAGATGCTTGAAACTCAAATTTCACAAGTGGCTCAACAACAAGCATCTACTGCTGCCCCAGTTGGATTTTTTCCTGGTCAACCACAACCTAACCCGAAAGGACAAGCTAACGTTGTAATCCTGAGAAGTGGAAAAGAACTTGACGGACCTGTTGATCCAAGACTCAAAAATCTAGCCATGTACCAAAAGCAGAACAAACCAACTGAAATTGAGAATGAACCAAAGGAAAAGGAAAACGAGAACCAAGAGGCAGTGGAGAAAGAGAAGCCTTATGTGCCTCCACCACCTTATAAACCACCGATTCTGTACCCTCAGAGACTTACCAATTCCAAAACGATGGGCCAATTCAAGAAATTCGTTGAACTTCTGAAACAACTAAATATCACAATACCATTTACAGAAGCTATCACTCAGATTCCCTCGTATGCTAAATTTCTCAAGGAAATCCTATCTAACAAGAAAAAGATAGAAGATAACATAACAGTTACACTTACTGCTGAGTGTAGCGCTATTATTCAAAATGATATGCCCCTTAAGTTTAAAGATCCAGGTAGTTTCTCTATACCTTGTAAAATTAGAAAGTTTGTCATAGACAAAGCTCTATGCGACTTGGGAGCAAGTATCAGTGTCATGCCCCTATCCATTTGCAAAAAGCTAGAAATGGGAGAACTTAGATCCATAAAAATGTCCGTTCAATTAGCTGACCGATCAGTAAAATACCTTGTAGGTATACTGGAAAATGTCATAGTTAGAATAGGTCAATTCTATATCCCAACCGATTTCATAATCATGGACATTACCGAGGACTCAGTAACTCCTATCATATTAGGAAGACCCTTCCTAGCCACAGTTGGAGCTATAATTGATGTAAAGAAGGGCAGACTGACATTCGAAGTTGGAGAGGAAAAAGTGGAATTCATCCTCACTCAATTCTTACAAGCACCAGCCATGAACGACACATGTTATCTAATCGAAGTTATAGACGAGTGCGTAAGAGAGATGGAAGCGGAACAGACCACATACTCTGAAATAATGAAAATCCAAACCCCTCTAATATTCGAAGACGACAATTTGCGTGAACCATACCAAGATGATAGTCTAAGCGAAAGTCTAGCACTTACATCTGATCATATGCCATGTCCAAAGAAATCAGATTTAGAGTTAAAAACCTTACCCAGGAACCTAAGATACGAATTCCTAGATACCAAATGTACACGACCAGTAATAATCAATTCCAGTTTAGGAACGCTCGAAACTGAAAAACTTTTAGACGTCCTAAGGTAGTACCCGACTGCATTAGGTTATAACATATCTGACTTAAAAGGAATATGTCCTTCAATTTGCATGCACCGTATTATGCTAGAAGAAGATTGAAAAACCTTTAGAGAACCCTAAAGAAGGATTAACCCAATCCTTAGCATTGTAGTCAGATAAGCTTATCCCTAGTAAATTCTGGAAGCTTATCCCTCACGGAGCACGAACGCGTCGCCGGCTTTATTTAAAGAGTTATTTCCTTAACAGGATATAACTGGGTTATCCTCAGCCAAAAGCCATGGAAAGAGCGTCCTCGACGAAGTCTTCTTACCCCAGCGAAGTCAATCAATACTTCCAACAACAAGGGTATCCCCAACAAATTATTATCAACACTCAGCAAGGCATCCCTCTTCCCACAGAGTATTGCTTCCCAGCATGGTCGCTAGAGTATCTTTTCTCCCCGCAGAATCTTCCATTCGCCAAGTCTATTCCTCAAACGGAGTCATCTTCTCCTACCGGTATTCTTGCAATTATCATCCCCAGCGGAAGCAAAGCTTATTCTTCAACATCAGCCCAGGATATGATTTCCCGGCACCCGTCAAGGATTTACTTTCCTAGACACAAAACACATTCATAAAACATCACATACATCATTATAGCATGCATAGACGCATCATATCATACAAATCTCATTTATGTTGAGAACATCATTGCTTGATCCATATCATGCATTGCATATGACTGACCTTTACCTTTCAGGAAAAATACAGTTGAAATTCTCAATCATATTTCAAGACCTAGACCGGTTCAGTTAATCGACTCCAAAGATTTCTTATCCAGTCCCAGGCCTTC
This sequence comes from Vicia faba, assembly GCA_948472305.1. Lineage (NCBI taxonomy): Eukaryota > Viridiplantae > Streptophyta > Magnoliopsida > Fabales > Fabaceae > Vicia > Vicia faba. The sequence continues at coordinate 793,875,983 of OX451740.1, read as the reverse complement.
TCTAGTCCAGCTAAATCGACTCCCAACAGATTTTCCTGATAAAGACTCAGCAGAAGTTACTCCAGATTATAATTTCCTATTGGTTCTCTCTCCGACGGTGCATGAGATTTCCATTTTGGGATTTTCTTTAAGATTATAACTTTCAGATGTTTCCCTCTCCGACGGTGAGTAAGGTGATAATCTCCTATGGTTCCCTCTCCGACGGTGAGTGAGGCGATAATTCCTTTTCAGATGTTTCCCTCTCCGACGGTGAGTGAGGTGATAATCTCCTATGGTTCCCTCTCCGACGGTGAGTGAGGTGGTAAGTCCTTTTCAGATGTTTCCCTCTCCGACGGTGAGTGAGGTGATAGTCTCCTATGGTTCCCTCTCCGACGGTGAGTGAGGTGGTAAGTCCTTTTCAGATGTTTCCCTCTCCGACGGTGAGTGAGGTGATAATCTCCTATGGTTCCCTCTCCGACGGTGAGTGAGGCGATAATTCCTTTTCAGATGTTTCCCTCTCCGACGGTGAGTGAGGTGATAATCTCCTATGGTTCCCTCTCCGATGGTGAGTGAGGTGGTAAGTCCTTTTCAGATGTTTCCCTCTCCGACGGTGAGTGAGGTGATAGTCTCCTATGGTTCCCTCTCCGACGGTGAGTGAGGTGGTAAGTCCTTTTCAGATGTTTCCCTCTCCGACGGTGAGTGAGGTGATAGTCTCCTATGGTTCCCTCTCCGACGGTGAGTGAGGTGATAATTCCTTTTCAGATGGTTCCCTCTCCGACGGTGAGTGAGGTGATAATTCCTTTTCAGATGGTTCCCTCTCCGACGGTGAGTGAGGTGATAATTCCCTTTCCGATTATAAATTGTCTATTGGTCCTCTTCCCGATACTGCAAGGATGGTAATTCCCACCAAGATTTTCTCAACGAGCGTTGTTGAAGATAAAATCGCCCAAGGTTCTCTTACCATTCATGCTAAGGTAGTAACCATCCCTGGTTCATTCATCATCTTTTGAAGCTCCAGACTCAGCTCCTGTAACCAGTCAGGACATATCTATGCCAAGCATCTGAAAACTAGCTCCTGCAACGTGTCAGGTACTCATTTTTTCTATTTTGCAGGTATGCAGGTTCTCGCTAAGGAATCTCTTACGCGATCAACATCCCGATGGCATCTATAAGCCCCATCATCCTATCCAGCAACCTCTAAATGGCATCTATAAGCCCATTCCACCATCACTGCTACTATGTGAGCGCAAATTTCTGGGCACTCTAGTGTTCAATCATCTTCCACCTTCGGATTACGAAAGGCACGTCAGCCAATCTGCATCCTCAGGTCTAAGAAGATTGAACAGGGGCAACTGTTGTACCCCAAAATTTGCCCTCCCATAATTCTTCAAGAAAATGCCAAGCCAAGCTGCAAAGTTCCCCAAGGGTTGCACAGTTCAAGGGCTCCTATACAGTCAAAACTAGGGTTTGTGTTCTGATCAAGAAAATGAAGTTTCCAAAGGTCCAATCAAGTCTCACAGGCCTATAAACATGGTCAAGCATCCTCATATCAAGCTCAAAATTGCACAGTCAAAAACCCTAATTGCACTACAGTCAACTGTAGGGGCAAAATGGTCATTTGACAGTCAAAAGTTCAAATTTTTGGTCAACATATCATTTTGAAGCCACAAACATCATTTGATCAATGCTTGATCATGATTCTCAAAATTTGGCTCAGAAATCATCAAGATGCAAAAGTTTCCTTATTTGGACAGCTGAAAAAGTCAACTGAAATTGACCAGGGCATAACTTTCACATGGATTATCAGAAAAATTCCATCCAAAGCTCATTTTGAAGAGAAAGACATTTCCTACAACTCATCTTCATACTCCAAGTCCAAGAAATGCTCTCACAAAAAGTTATCAATTTCAACATTATAGGTCATTTTCAAAAGTCAACAAAAAGGGACTTTAAGTCAAAGGCCATAACTTGAGATTGGTAAATAAAAATGACATGGGACCAAAGACATTGGTTAGAGGACTCAAAGACCTTTCCAAAATGTCAAAGAACATGAGAAAAGCTTAAAAATTGAGCAAGTTATGCCTTGTGGAAGTTGGGAAATATTTGGATATTTTGAAAAGTCAACATTGATTCAAATGACCTAAAATTGCTAATGGGCCCATTTTTCTTCCACAATCCATCATTCCAAGCATGTGCACGACCACTTGGCCCAAAGGGAAGTATTCTCTCATTTTTTATTTATTTATTTGAATTTTTATTTATATTAATTCACTTAAATCAATTAAATGTGTGAAAAATACTTAACTTAACCTAACAAATCTTATTGTACATGTTTTAGACTCAGTAATTCGTGCACATTCAAATATGGGAAGATTTGGTTTGATTGGATCCTAATTGATACAAAATTGTATGGAAAAGATTGAAAAAACAAAGCTTGAAAATCCAATCTTCAAAATCATGATTGCAAGAGATTTTGAACAAGTTTTCTAACCTAATTGACTCAATACAAAAGCCTGATCACAACCCTAATGCAAACACCCACTCAGCCACTCAAGAAACTCCATTGACAACTTGAAATTTTCTCTAAAAAAGTCAAAACTGAAAGTACACTTCCAGGGCGATTCAAGACTTAATTTTTGTTCCATTAGCTTCCTTGGAGATTACTGGACGTATTCCAATCAGAAACAACCATTCAAACGCAAGGAATTGGTATACAGCATTCAAGATATCTCATGAAAAATCCATGATCGTATTTTAACTTCTAGGCATTCTCATGGCATTTTAATGGTTGATTTACATTCCTTGTGAAGTTCTGAAACTAACCAATATATTTAATTGCTTTTTTATGCATTGCACGCGATTTCACCATGTTTGATTTTTAGGGTTTGCAGGATGTGAAATTAGGGATTTTGAAACCAAGCAAAATTGGCCTTCAAGAGTGCCATGGTTGTAATCAGCAAGTCTGGACGAAGAAGATACCAGGCTCGCGCTTAATTTATGGACGTTCTAGGCTTATTCGCTATTTTCTGAAAAGTGGCCTAAGAGAACGCATCCAAAACCGTTGCCTATGTTTCTTTGTTTCAGGAAAATAAAAAAAACCAGCGAGGAAGATGATTAGGTGGCGAGGCTTGATTGGTGCATTTGAAATTCGCGCGCTTTAACCCACTAACGTGTTGTTTCGTATTATATTATTTATCGTTTATTTATTTAACAAACGCGTGATAGTGGTCCAGTGGCAAGGTGTGAACGTTGGCAATGCATATGACCTGGGTTCGAGTCCCAGGTCTACGTTAACTTCCATATTATTTTGCAATGCGTATTCCTATGCAGTTTCAATGGTGGAGCGCACCATACATCCTCCAGATCAGATCGCCCACGTACCTAGTGGAATCAAACCAAAGGCTGAGATTGAAAGGACACCCTAAACCCTAGTCAATACGCCAAGCAGGTTGTCTGAAAAAAGTCAAATGGACCATGCTTATTGGGCCAGAATCTCCATGATTTCACCTCCTATTTGGGGACTACCACCCCCCAAGGTTTGCATAGTTTTTGTTTTCTTTATTTTTAATTATATTTTTATTTTAATTATTACTTGTTTAATTAATATATTATTTTTTACAAAAATATAAAAACATCATAAAAATCAGAAAAGATAAAAAAAAAATCAAATATATTTATTTCTAATATTTTTTGTAAATAATTTTGCATGTAAATTAATTAGTTTAAAATAGAGTTTTAATTTTAATTTCTTTCATAACAAAAATACAAAAAATATAGAACTAGGTTTAATTAATGTTTTATTCCTTTTCAATTTTTTCTTTTCCACCATAGTATTATTTATTTTATTTATTTTCATAATTAAATTTGTATACAAAAATTAGGGTTTAATTTAGGTTTAATTCTAATGTTTTCTTAATAAATTAAAATAAAATAGAATTAGGGTTAGCGTCTAATTGCAATTAATTTTTTCTATTAAATCCTAAAATACATAAAAACACCAAAAAAACAAAAACAATTTCTTTTCTTAAAATTAACTAATTCATGTAATTTTAATATTTTTGCAAAAGGGTCCAACGCCCTCGTTTCGTTCTTAAATTGCTTATTTATTCGCACATTTATTTTATGTCATTTAAATAATTATGTATCTCCCCCAAAGCCATGTAAATTACTTCTCGCACTTTTAATTTCTTTATTTATTTTCTGTCAAATCGGGTTCGAGAAAATTTTGGCGATGTGGACCCGCGTCGTTTGTAATAGCTTAGAATTTACCTTTCCCGCAAATATTTTAACTGTTAAACAAAGCATGCAAGAATGAATGTCTAAATAAAAGCAATGCGTAGAACACCAATAACATGACAAGACAAAATAATTGAAAACGACACACAAATCACACACCACCCCTAGGGTACGCCTCACTGTTGCCTTGCCTCGAAAGGTGATCGTCGAGTAGAGGATGTCTTAGTAAGTCCTCATGATCCGGGAACCTGGCATGAGGGTAGCTTCTAAGGTGTCTTCCCATTGCTCTGGTGATCACCATGTCCCGAACCTCGAATTGACCCGAACACCTCCAACGGTGGTGCTACCTACCTCTCAATGGTGGGATGGCACTACTTTAAAGGACATCTACACATACAAATTCCTTAGGGTAGGTAGACGACTCTAGATACTTGCTCTAATTTCGAAACAAAAATTCAAACATACTTTTCACACCGACACCTTTTCAAAAAGCTTTCGAAAGCAATTTTTCAAACACTCTTGAGGACCGATACAAGAGTCGAACTGGAATTTTCAAAGAAACTTTTTTTAAAACCCACATTGAAAAGCAAACAGACCATTTTTGAAAACACAAGTGAGCAAGTATCTAAGAGCCCATGGATAACCATGGATAGAAAGGGTGCTAACACCTTCCCTTTCTATAACCTACCTCCCGAACCGAGAGCAACCTCTATAAGGAATTTTTCTGTGCTTTTGTCCTTTCCATTTGGAGAAAATAAAAGACGGTGGCGACTCTTGCTTCCGCGACATTTCACGAACCAGCTTTAAACAGTCAGTTCCAGATCCACCGATCACAGAACTGGCGACTCTGCTGGGGACTTAAACTTAAAGTGAGGTGTACCTTAGGGTAGATCATAACTGTGTTTTCAATTGTATTGACTTGCTTGCTTTATTATTGTGGGACTGTCTTGGGAGTTCTATAGATCCTAACACGGATCTGGGGATACCTTCTCAGAAAGTAGCAACAAGGCTGTGAGGGAACTGTGCGGGGTATACCGACATGGTTGAAACAGTCTGCTACGTTGATGTGGCACTTTGGTGTGTACCGGTAACCCTTGAGTTCAGTCAAGGAGAGTACGGGGCCTCCGCGTGGTGTCGTGAAGCATCAACAGACCTTAGGAACTTTAATCGAACTATCTTGGCCTCTTTAGGGTAGTGAGATAACTGACTTTGGTGTAGTCCGAGGTTGGTTGATACTCGATACTACACTCAATTGAGGGTTGCTTTCCTGGAATATTTCGGTCGCCAGTTCAGTGGCTAAATCGAAATGATGAACAATGAAAGCAATCCCGTGATTTTGGGACCCTTAGAACCCGGTTACTTTTAATAGGACAGGTTGAACCCACCAACTTCAAGAGGGTAATACCCAGACCCCATGCTTGCCTGAACTCTAAGGGCTCTCTTGTGTGACTTGTGTGCCTTCCAACTTGACTATTTGCATGCTTGTTATCTGACACTTGAGTTTCTTGCAGGTTTTGTTTACAGTCCTTAATTGGGACTCATAACAGGGTTACTTACATTACCCCATGCATAGCATAACATCATACCATTGCATACATTCTAACCTATTTCAAGGATCTCAAGGGCTTGTGATGCAGGTCATGATGAACCAACTGTCCAGCAAGGGACAAAGGGGATTTCTTTTCCTCTAAACAAGGTTGTTAAGGGCTATGACCCACTGGATATGGTGAGCCTTTGACCCTTGACGAAGGACTCTCAACAACATGAAGTACCTTCAATCAAGTTACCAGTTCTCAACTCTAACAAGTTTCTATGTTTACCCCGCGAGGTCCTTGAAATCATTGCATGCATATCATACATATCATTGCATAACAGGTACCCTTTCTCTACATGTTACTTACCTTCTTCGCTGTTTATTTCAGCAGTCTCGTCATGAATCCTGAATCCTCAACCGAGCACACTATCAAGGCCCTCCAGGCTCAGAACGCCCAGTTCCAAGGGCTGATCATGAATTTGACCCAGGGGCAACAAGATCTAAAGGCTCTGCTCTTGAAGAAGGAAAAGAAGAAGAAGAGGACTGTTTTGTTCAGCCCTAGGCGCAGATCTGGGAACACTCTGCAGGATCAAGCTGAGAGGACAACTCCCTCTGTGGGGAAAGGCAGTCATCAAGAGGAAAGGGTCCCCAGTCCAGTGGTCTCCGACAATGAGACAGATTTCAACGACGAACAGTACCCTCCTGCCGACGACAAGTACAAGCAATTGGAAGACCGTTTGAATGCTATGGAAATACAACAGGTACCTGGGCTGGATTTTGGAGATTTGGGTTTGTCTACTGGTGTGATCATCCCTCGGAAGTTCAAAGCACCATCCTTCACTAAATATGACGGGGCGTCTTGTCCCAAGCTACATCTCAGGTCTTATGTTCGGAAAATCCAACCATACTCAGCGGATAAGAACTTGTGGATCCACTTCTTCCAGGAAAGTCTTTCAGGGACTCACCTCGAATGGTTCTATCAGTTGGATGGGACCAAAGTTCGTAACTGGGAGGAGTTGGCAACTGCTTTCTATAAGCAGTATCAATACAATGCCGACCTTGCTCCTACACGTACCCAACTCCAGGGTATGTCATTGGGATCAAGTGAAGGTTTCAAGGAGTACGCACAAAGATGGAGAGACCTTGCTGGAAGGGTGCAGCCTCCTTTAACTGACCGGGAGCTCGTTGATATGTTCTTGGGGACCCTATCCGGGCCATTCTTCAATCATCTCATTGGTAATTCATCTGCAGGATTTACCGACCTCATCCTAACTGGCGAAAGAATTGAAGCTGGTATCAAGAGTGGGAAAATCCAAGAGGCCACACCTTCTGACACTCACAAAAAGCCTTACACGGGAAAGAAAGAATTTAATGCTGCATACAGCCAAAAGAGTCGTCGTGACCAACATGCAGGGGCAGTCATGATCTCCGGTTCTGCACCACGTCGCCAACCACAAAAGGGAAATCAGCGAAGGCCGGACGAGCCCAAGAGACAATTCTCCAACATTAACATGCCATGGTCACAAGCATTGCAGCACATGTTGAAAATGAACCTGATTGCGGTGATCAACCCTCCTGCAAATCCCAAGACCTCCTCTCCAAGCTACAACCCAGAAGCGAGGTGTGCTTATCATTCTGATAGCTCGGGGCACGATACTGAGGACTGTTGGGCACTGAAGTACAAGATTCAGAACATGATCGATGCCAAAGAGATCGAGTTCGAGCCTGCCGAGACTCCCAACGTGATCACTGCTCCATTGCCAAAACATGGCTAGGGTCGAGAGATTTTTGTTCATTTGAATTCAAGTTGTAGTTTTCTTTTCTTGATCAGATAAACAATTATCATGTTAAACTCTTTTATTTCATGAATGCATTCCACATGTCTGTCTTGACTTAATTATGTTTACTATGCTTAAAACTGCTTTCATATTTTTGTGATGGTCAACTCTTAATTGAAAATTCTAAGCCTCTTGAGGGAGGATGACGAAAACGATACCGCAATCTTTACAGTATGCTTTTGAACAGACCCCGCTGATGAGGTACAGGCATTGTTTCAATTCCTAAACACTGGAGTAATAAGGATGATAATCCCTCGTCAACCCATCTGAGCCAAAGAAGTAGGAGTTTTTCTTTTCGAAATTTAAAACCCTTTATCATAACCTGGGGCAGGGTAGTCTCTCAGTTGATCCAAGCGCATAACGAATGGCACCAAAGAGGTCCTTAAATAAACAAAAGATAGTGATGGTTCCGAATAATCATAAAGGACAGGCAGTCGTTATCCAAAAAAAAAAAATCATAAATGAAAAGCCCAAGAAGTCAGAACCTATAAAAGGTACTTATGAAACCGGGGCATCCCGCTGACTGTAATTCCAAAAAGGGAACAGTTCAGGCAAAAAAAAAAGAAAGGGATAACAAAAATCAAACAAGAAAGAGGTCTTACAAACCCTCAACAAAAAAGGAATGACTGCCTATTCAAAATAAGTTATCAACATCCGAATCATCACTGGAAAATCAGAGCAAAGACTCAAACAAAGGTCTAACGTATGATCAACTGAGTTTAGGTTTGGAGAACATCACGAAGAGCGGGTGGGTACAAATAAAATTTGAGCCTTTATCCTTTGTTTCTTAAACCGTGAACCAAGCCACGTTATAACCCTTAAAAGTCCTAGTTGAAGCATGGGTTAGTTTGAAAGAATACTGTTACAAAGGTATCCTGACTCCTTAAGGCTTGTTGTAAAATAATGAGTTGACATCACAGTTTACAAAGAAAACTCACTTGCTTTTATTGAAAAATGCATTTTCAAAATTCAAAGACAGACATAGGCTTTTGCATTCTTAAAATAACCTTGTTTGCATATGACTATTCGTTTGAACAGCAGGGATATTCGCACGATGAACACCTTGTGAACAGAAGTACCTCCAATCAAGGGGCACAGTAGGAGCATTGCCCATTATCTGGGGCATGGAAAAATACTTCCAACAGGGGCAACTCCCTACATTCTGAAAGCATGGACATAGTCGGAAAGATACTGCGCATAATCAAAGACCCGCTAGGTTGACACACCTAGGCAAAAATAAGGGCTTCCCGGCGAACCAAAAGGGTTCGGGCAAAATGAAGGGATGAAATGAAAAAATCAGTACACCCGGCAAGTCGAAAACCTGAAAAGGCGGCTTGGGCAAAAATGGGTATCCCGGTGGACTGAAAACCCGAAAGGGCAGTCCAGGCAAAAATTAGGGATTTAAGCGTACAACTATGTCCCGGCATCTCGTCACTTGTCTGCCAGAAGATTTGTCAAATGACCTCCAAGGTATCTCTTCTCTCGCCTCTGAAACAGGGGCAGTAATGAGTTATCAAGGCGATCCAATTGCTCTGTCAACCAAAGTACAAAGGAAAAATCAACATAAGGATGATTACCATCTACCTTTACAAATTCCAGATTGTGAGTTAACATCCGAAACCAAACAGGACAATCATCCACTTAATCAAAATCATGTAACCCTACACCGGTTCCTCCTCAATTTTCAGACAAAGTCTTACACAGACTCACCATCCCGAAGCAACCTTACCCCGGTTCCTCCAGAAATCTTACATGGATTTACCCCAAGGTAACCTAACCCCGGTTCCTCCTAGAAATCTTACATGGATTTATCCCAAGGTAACCTAACCCCGGTTCCTCCAGAAGTCTCACATGGACCTATCTCAAGATGACCTAACCCCGGTTCATCACGAAGTTTTTACACAAACTTATCCTGCCGTAACCTAACCCCGGTTCCTCCAGAAGTCTCACATGGACCTATCTCAAGATGACCTAACCCCGGTTCATCACGAAGTTTTTACACAAACTTATCCTGCCGTAACCTAACCCCGGTTCCTCCAGAAGTCTCACATGGACCTATCTCAAGATGACCTAACCCCGGTTCATCACGAAGTTTTTACACAAACTTATCCTGTCGTAACCTAACCCCCGGTTCCTCCAGAAGTCTCACATGGACCTATCTCAAGATGACCTAACCCCGGTTCATCACGAAGTTTTTACACAAACTTATCCTGCCGTAACCTAACCCCGGTTCCTCCAGAAGTCTCACATGGACCTATCTCAAGATGACCTAACCCCGGTTCATCACGAAGTTTTTACATGAACTTACCTCACCAAGCAACCCTACACCGGTTCCCTCTCTTCAAAGATGCAGTTGTACAGGGACTCGTCACCCAGAAACCCTACACAGGTTCTCCCTTTCCGAAAAACGAAGTTTTACACGAACTCATCATCAAAGTAACCCTACCCAGGTTCCTTCTCCATTTCAGATGCGGTTTTACACGAGCTCATCAGCAGGAAACCCTACAGAGGTTCCCTCTTTCAACTTACAAAATTACAGTCCAAAATCTCCCCAGGAGAGTCCAATCCAGTTCCCCAGGAAAATTGGAGTCCATCTCCCCAAGCAGTAAGCTTATCCCCAGTAAATTCTGGAAGCTTATCCCTCACGGAGCACGAACGCGTCGCCGGCTTTATTTAAAGAGTTATTTCCTTAACAGGATATAACTGGGTTATCCTCAGCCAAAAGCCATGGAAAGAGCGTCCTCGACGAAGTCTTCTTACCCCAACGAAGTCAATCAATACTTCCAACAACAAGGGTATCCCCAACAAATTATTATCAACACTCAGCAAGGCATCCCTCTTCCCACAGAGTATTGCTTCCCAGCATGGTCGCTAGAGTATCTTTTCTCCCCGCAGAATCTTCCATTCGCCAAGTCTATTCCTCAAACGGAGTCATCTTCTCCTACCGGTATTCTTGCAATTATCATCCCCAGCGGAAGCAAAGCTTATTCTTCAACATCAGCCCAGGATATGATTTCCCGGCACCCGTCAAGGATTTACTTTCCTAGACACAAAACACATTCATAAAAAATCACATACATCATTATAGCTTGCATAGACGCATCATATCATACAAATCTCATTTATGTTGAGAACATCATTGCTTGATCCATATCATGCATTGCATATGACTGACCTTTACCTTTCAGGAAAAATGCAGTTGAAATTCTCAATCATATTTCAAGACCTAGACCGGTTCAGTTAATCGACTCCAAAGATTTCTTATCCAGTCCCAGGCCTTCTCTAGTCCAGCTAAATCGACTCCCAACAGATTTTCCTGATAAAGACTCAGCAGAAGTTACTCCAGATTATAATTTCCTATTGGTTCTCTCTCCGACGGTGCATGAGATTTCCATTTTGGGATTTTCTTTAAGATTATAACTTTCAGATGTTTCCCTCTCCGACGGTGAGTGAGGTGATAATCTCCTATGGTTCCCTCTCCGACGGTGAGTGAGGCGATAATTCCTTTTCAGATGTTTCCCTCTCCGACGGTGAGTGAGGTGATAATCTCCTATGGTTCCCTCTCCGACGGTGAGTGAGGTGGTAAGTCCTTTTCAGATGTTTCCCTCTCCGACGATGAGTGAGGTGATAGTCTCCTATGGTTCCCTCTCCGACGGTGAGTGAGGTGGTAAGTCCTTTTCAGATGTTTCCCTCTCCGACGGTGAGTGAGGTGATAATCTCCTATGGTTCCCTCTCCGACGGTGAGTGAGGCGATAATTCCTTTTCAGATGTTTCCCTCTCCGACGGTGAGTGAGGTGATAATCTCCTATGGTTCCCTCTCCGATGGTGAGTGAGGTGGTAAGTCCTTTTCAGATGTTTCCCTCTCCGACGGTGAGTGAGGTGATAGTCTCCTATGGTTCCCTCTCCGACGGTGAGTGAGGTGGTAAGTCCTTTTCAAATGTTTCCCTCTCCGACGGTGAGTGAGGTGATAGTCTCCTATGGTTCCCTCTCCGACGGTGAGTGAGGTGATAATTCCTTTTCAGATGGTTCCCTCTCCGACGGTGAGTGAGGTGATAATTCCCTTTCCGATTATAAATTGTCTATTGGTCCTCTTCCCGATACTGCAAGGATGGTAATTCCCACCAAGATTTTCTCAACGAGCGTTGTTGAAGATAAAATCGCCCAAGGTTCTCTTACCATTCATGCTAAGGTAGTAACCATCCCTGGTTCATTCATCATCTTTTGAAGCTCCAGACTCAGCTCCTGTAACCAGTCAGGACATATCTATGCCAAGCATCTGAAAACCAGCTCCTGCAACGTGTCAGGTACTCATTTTTTCTATTTTGCAGGTATGCAGGTTCTCGCTAAGGAATCTCTTACGCGATCAACATCCCGATGGAATCTATAAGCCCCATCATCCTATCCAGCAACCTCTAAATGGCATCTATAAGCCCATTCCACCATCACTGCTACTATGTGAGCGCAAATTTCTGGGCACTCTAGTGTTCAATCATCTTCCACCTTCGGATTACGAAAGGCACGTCAGCCAATCTGCATCCTCAGGTCTAAGAAGATTGAACAGGGGCAACTGTTGTACCCCAAAATTTGCCCTCCCATAATTCTTCAAGAAAATGCCAAGCCAAGCTGCAAAGTTCCCCAAGGATTGCACAGTTCAAGGGCTCCTATACAGTCAAAACTAGGGTTTGTGTTCTGATCAAGAAAATGAAGTTTCCAAAGGTCCAATCAAGTCTCACAGGCCTATAAACATGGTCAAGCATCCTCATATCAAGCTCAAAATTGCACAGTCAAAAACCCTAATTGCACTACAGTCAACTGTAGGGGCAAAATGGTCATTTGACAGTCAAAAGTTCAAATTTTTGGTCAACATATCATTTTGAAGCCACAAACATAATTTGATCAATGCTTGATCATGATTCTCAAAATTTGGCTCAGAAATCATCAAGATGCAAAAGTTTCCTTATTTGGACAGCTGAAAAGTCAACTAAAATTGACCAGGGCATAACTTTCACATGGATTATCAGAAAAATTCCATCCAAAGCTCATTTTGAAGAGAAAGACATTTCCTACAACTCATCTTCATACTCCAAGTCCAAGAAATTCTCTCACAAAAAGTTATCAATTTCAACATTATAGGTCATTTTCAAAAGTCAACAAAAAGGGACTTTAAGTCAAAGGCCATAACTTGAGATTGGTAAATCAAAATGACATGGGACCAAAGACATTGGTTAGAGGACTCAAAGACCTTTCCAAAATGTCCAAGAACATGAGAAAATCTTAAAACCTGAGCAAGTTATGCCTTGTGGAAGTTGGGAAATTTTTGGATATTTTGAAAAGTCAACATTGATTCAAATGACCTAAAATTGCTAATGGGCCCATTTTTCTTCCACAATCCATCATTCCAAGCATGTGCACGACCACTTGGCCCAAAGGGAAGTATTCTCTCATTTTTTATTTATTTATTTGAATTTTTATTTATATTAATTCACTTAAATCAATTAAATGTGTGAAAAATACTTAACTTAACCTAACAAATCTTATTGTACATGTTTTAGACTCAATAATTCGTGCACATTCAAATATGGGAAGATTTGGTTTGATTGGATCCTAATTGATACAAAATTGTATGGAAAAGATTGAAAAAACAAAGCTTGAAAATCCAATCTTCAAAATCATGATTGCAAGAGATTTTGAACAAGTTTTCTAACCTAATTGACTCAATACAAAAGCCTGATCACAACCCTAATGCAAACACCCACGCAGCCACTCAAGAAACTCCATTGACAACTTGAAATTTTCTCTAAAAAAGTCAAAACTGAAAGTACACTTCCAGGGCGATTCAAGACTTAATTTTTGTTCCATTAGCTTCCTTGGAGATTACTGGACGTATTCCAATCAGAAACAACCATTCAAGCGCAAGGAATTGGTATACAGCATTCAAGATATCTCATGAAAAATCCATGATCGTATTTTAACTTCTAGGCATTCTCATGGCATTTTAATGGTTGATTTACATTCCTTGTGAAGTTCTGAAACTAACCAATATATTTAATTGCTTTTTTATGCATTGCACGCGATTTCACCATGTTTGATTTTTAGGGTTTGCAGGATGTGAAATTAGGGATTTTGAAACCAAGCAAAATTGGCCTTCAAGAGTGCCATGGTTGTAATCAGCAAGTCTGGACGAAGAAGATACCAGGCTCGCGCTTAATTTATGGACGTTCTAGGCTTATTCGCTATTTTCTGAAAAGTGGCCTAAGAGAACGCATCCAAAACCGTTGCCTATGTTTCTTTGTTTCAGGAAAATAAAAAAAACCAGCGAGGAAGATGATTAGGTGGCGAGGCTTGATTGGTGCATTTGAAATTCGCGCGCTTTAACCCACTAACGTGTTGTTTCGTATTATATTATTTATCGTTTATTTATTTAACAAACGCGTGATAGTGGTCCAGTGGCAAGGTGTGAACGTTGGCAATGCATATGACCTGGGTTCGAGTCCCAGGTCTACATTAACTTCCATATTATTTTGCAATGCGTATTCCTATGCAGTTTCAATGGTGGAGCGCACCATACATCCTCCAGATCAGATCGCCCACGTGCCTAGTGGAATCAAACCAAAGGCTGAGATTGAAAGGACACCCTAAACCCTAGTCAATACGCCAAGCAGGTTGTCTGAAAAAAGTCAAATGGACCATGCTTATTGGGCCAGAATCTCCATGATTTCACCTCCTATTTGGGGACTACCACCCCCCAAGGTTTGTATAGTTTTTGTTTTCTTTATTTTTAATTCTATTTTTATTTTAATTATTACTTGTTTAATTAATATATTATTTTTTACAAAAATATAAAAACATCATAAAAATCAGAAAAGATAAAAAAAAATCAAATATATTTATTTCTAATATTTTTTGTAAATAAATTTGCATGTAAATTAATTAGTTTAAAATAGAGTTTTAATTTTAATTTCTTTCATAACAAAAATACAAAAAATATAGAACTAGGTTTAATTAATGTTTTATTCCTTTTCAATTTTTTCTTTTCCACCATAGTATTATTTATTTTATTTATTTTCATAATTAAATTTGTATACAAAAATTAGGGTTTAATTTAGGTTTAATTCTAATGTTTTCTTAATAAATTAAAATAAAATAGAATTAGGGTTAGCGTCTAATTGCAATTAATTTTTTCTATTAAATCCTAAAATACATAAAAACACCAAAAAAACAAAAACAATTTCTTTTCTTAAAATTAACTAATTCATGTAATTTTAATATTTTTGCAAAAGGGTCCAACGCCCTCGTTTCGTTCTTAAATTGCTTATTTATTCGCACATTTATTTTATGTCATTTAAATAATTATGTATCTCCCCCAAAGCCATGTAAATTACTTCTCGCACTTTTAATTTCTTTATTTATTTTCTGTCAAATCGGGTTCGAGAAAATTTTGGCGATGTGGACCCGCGCCGTTTGTAATAGCTTAGAATTTACCTTTCCCGCAAATATTTTAACTGTTAAACAAAGCATGCAAGAATGAATGTCTAAATAAAAGCAATGCATAGAACACCAATAACATGACAAGACAAAATAATTGAAAACGACACACAAATCACACACCACCCCTAGGGTACGCCTCACTGTTGCCTTGCCTCGAAAGGTGATCGTCGAGTAGAGGATGTCTTAGTAAGTCCTCATGATCCGGGAACCTGGCATGAGGGTAGCTTCTAAGGTGTCTTCCCATTGCTCTGGTGATCACCATGTCCCGAACCTCGAATTGACCCGAACACCTCCAACGGTGGTGCTACCTACCTCTCAATGGTGGGATGGCACTACTTTAAAGGACATCTACACAGACGAATTCCTTAGGGTAGGTAGACGACTCTAGATACTTGCTCTAATTTCGAAACAAAAATTCAAACATACTTTTCACACCGACACCTTTTCAAAAAGCTTTCGAAAGCAATTTTTCAAACACTCTTGAGGACCGATACAAGAGTCGAACTGGAATTTTCAAAGAAACTTTTTTTAAAACCCACATTGAAAAGCAAACAGACCATTTTTGAAAACACAAGTGAGCAAGTATCTAAGAGCCCATGGATAACCATGGATAGAAAGGGTGCTAACACCTTCCCTTTCTATAACCTACCTCCCGAACCGAGAGCAACCTCTATAAGGAATTTTTCTGTGCTTTTGTCCTTTCCATTTAGAGAAAATAAAAGACGGTGGCGACTCTTGCTTCCGCGACATTTCGCGAACCAGCTTTAAACAGTCAGTTCCAGATCCACCGATCACAGTGGCTCCCATTTCATTTCGAAAATATTCGACAAACTGTTATCCAAGTATGGAGTAAGACACCGAGTAGCAACACCGTACCATCCACAAACAAGTGGACAAGTCGAAGTCTCGAACAGGGAAATTAAACAAATCCTAGAGAAAACAGTCTCCATATCTAGGAAAGATTGGTCATCTAAACTTAACGAGGCTTTATGGGCTTATAGGACAGCCTACAAGACCCCTATAGGAACTACACCTTTCAAACTTGTATACGGAAAGTCCTGTCATCTCCTGGTAGAATTAGAACACAAAGCATATTGGGCAATCAAAATGCTCAACATAAGCTACACAACTGCTGGAGAAAAGCGAATCCTTGACTTGAATGAATTAGAAGAATTAAGACTAGACGCTTATGAAAATGCTAAAATATATAAAGAAAGAACCAAAAGATGGCACGATAAGCGTTTGACCTGGAAGGAATTCAGTGTAGGAGACGTCGTGCTATTATTTAACTCTAGACTTAGGCTTTTTCCTGGAAAATTGAAATCCAGATGGTCTGGTCCCTGTGAAATAACAAAAATATTCCCTAGCGGAGCAATATAAATTAAGGGTAGGAATAGTGACCCGTTCCCAGTGAACGGGCAGCGATTAAAGCAATATCATCATATTGAGAATATAAATTATGCGAATAGTCTAAAACTCTTCGAATTACCCACTACTTCCCCTGAATGATCTACTGCTAGGCACTACGTCAGGCTTATGACATTAAAAACAGCGCTTAGTGGGAGGTAACCCACCTGTTTGTTTTTGTTACTATTTCTGTTTGTTTTTATTTTTGATTCCGTTTCTACATTTATTTCTTTTAAAGAATTATTTTCATTATTTTATTTTTTATTTTTTCTAAAATTTTTTATACAACTGTTGCTGATTTTCAAACAACTTTATAGGTTTTTTGAAAAAGTCTTTTTCTATCCTACCTTCTCCCCTAATTTGCTTTCCCCCTTTGCTATTTACTATGGAAACCACTTTTAGAGGCAGGAACCAAATGAGGAGGTTTGAGGAATTATCACACAGAAATATTGGTATGACCTTATATTATGATGAACCAACAATGGACACTTTAGGCATTAAGGATAGTGTCCATTATCTGTTTAGCCAGCTGGGGTGGGAAAAATCCCACATTAAATCTAGGTTTGTTACATACCGCGAGCTCACCCTTGAATTTCTGAGCTCCTTAGTTCATATACCCGAGTGCGGTTTTGGAACTAGAAAGGGATTTATAGCCTTCAGGTTATTTGGTATTGAATTTGCTTACACCCATAAAGAATTAGCCGACCTTCTAGGATTCCCTAGCGGACCTTTTGCTTTTTCTACCACCCAGGCAGAGTTAATGGATTTTGAGCTAGACTATTTTTAGGGGACTTTAACCGGGAACTACCACCCTGAGCCGGATAACATGGATAATAATGAAATACACAACCCCGCTATCTGTTATTTCCATAAGATTCTAGCACATACCATTTTCGGAAAAGAACAGAACCGCACTGTCGTATCTAAAGATGAGATATTTTTGCTGCAGTGTATGACCCAGGGCCGACCTGTAAATGCAGTTCCATTCTTGATGCAGACCTTTTCCCACATTTCTCAGAACCCTAGCGATCCAATCATCATAGGAGGCCTTGTCACCATGATTGCTAATGCCCCCGGACTTAGATACCAACTACATAGGTGTACACAATTTGGTTCAATCCGCCCTATGAACATTGATTTTTGTTTCCACCTACGAATAATAGGTAATCTAAGTCCTGCACCCTTCGAATACTTAATAAGGGATGAAGTAGTCACGGTATTTACACTTCCTAACCATGCCAAAACAAGTGCCCACAATCGCGACAATTGGCTGTATGAGCTTAACCCTCTCGACCACCCTTCGACACCTGAGACACCCTAATCCTACCAAGTTTATGATACCACAATGTCTGATGAGAGTGACCCCGAGACCCCTCCTGGTTACCATGATGGTAACAACATCGTAGAGGATATTGATGCCCCTGCAATAACAAAAGGAGAATATGCTGAAAATTTGAATAAGATCTTTTCTACACTGGATGTTTATCAAACGAACATTAACGGGATCAAGAACGAGTTGAAGGGTATGCGTATGGACGTGATAGGCTTAACTCATATAACTGTGAAGCAGTTTTATCACATAAATGCAGCTTTCGAAGATTTAAAGACGCGACTGGGATGAAGCAGCAGAATCAACACTTATTTTTACCTTGTGTTTTATGTTTCTAGGCAGTTTATGATTTCATTTCAAACAAGTTTACTCTTTACAGTTTTTAAAGTTCTGTTAGAAACATATATTTATTTCAATTTCAATTTATTTTCATTTTATTTCATTTTCAGTTTATTTTCATTTTCATTAAATTTACTGTGTGTTACATCAAATATTATATTCACTGTTCATATTATCATTTTGAAAATTTTTGTTATACGATGTATGTTGAAAATACTCTGCATGTATTGAATTACTGTGTTATAATGTTTTAGAATTATACTGTTTCGTTCATTTCATAAATATGATTCTTTGCACTCGTAACGATCGTAACGTCCCCATGACGAGCGTAACACGCATTTCACCGTGTTACGCCCGTCAGCCCACTGTGACGGTCGTCACGCGCGCTCAATAGTAGATTCTGCTATTACAAAAGTCGTTCCACTTTCCATTCATTCTTCCATTTTTCCCAAAACCGTAACAGTACCCATTCAAATTCTCTCTTAAATTCCAACACTCCAACACTTAAACTCCATTACCCCACTACTCAATCCACATTCCAAACCCTTTCACGATTCAATCTCTTGCATGCAATATGGCCAACAACCAGCAAATCCCCAATCTCACTTTCAGAGCCGACGAGCAAGGTGAAACTCAACGACTCAAATTCCAGAAGTTCCAACGCCGCGGTCTCCAACCTACTCGGTATGTTGACCTTGATTGTTTGAGGAATTTGGGACTGCTAGACAGCGTTTGACAACTTTTGCAGAATGTGAACTTATGGAACCTGTGCTGCGAACCGCAACCCATCTACGAAACTCTCACCTTGGAGTTTCTGAGTTCCTTTGCATACATTACTCCCACCGGCGCCATGAACCAACTCTCAGGCGTGGCCAAATTTTGTATGTTTGGCATTGAGCATCAGCTGTCCCAAACTGATATCGCACGGCTATTCGGTTTCTGTTCTGACGAAGGTGTCCACCTTCGGGTGCTGGATAATTTCGGTGAGGAAGTTTTTAATTTATGGCACAGTATGACGAACATTCGTGCCGGATCTTACGACCACCTCAACGCCACACATATTCATAATCCGGCTATCCGATACTTTCACTGCATCCTCTGCAACACCATCTTCTCCCAAGACAGCAATCACAAGCTCAACTCCAAGGAGCTCTTCTTCATGCATTGCGCATTCACCGGCCAGAAGATCAACGCTGCCCCATTTTTATTGGCCCATATTCACTCCATTTGTGCTAGAGGCGGAAAACCCTTTTATTTCGGAGGGATTGTCACTTCTCTTGCCATAGCCCTGAATTATGGTGCCGCTCTCACATATATGCCTTCTATGGCGCCGACATTGCTGACTCTGGACCACTACAAGGCCGTACACTTCATTTATGAGCGGAAGGATGGCAGATTCCATCCTGTGATTCGAAACATTGTTTATCATAACATTACTTTGCCTTGCAGGGACCGAATCGATCCACAAAACAGAGCTAACTGGTTATTCAATCCTGCAGCTCCCGAGGGCCGTGTTCCTACTCATGAAGATCAACCTAATGCCCCCGCAGACGAAATGCAAGAAGAGCTGGACAGTGCTGCCCCCGTCCACGACATTTCAGGACCTTCATCCGCACCACCTCCTTTTACTCTTGAAGACGTTCTTCGCGCCATCCATCATCAAAATCAAATGAGTGCCGCACTTGAAAGAAGACAACAGGAACAATATAACTATTTATGTGCACAAAACACTCAGATTTTGACTGGCCAGCGGAGCATGAACGAGAGGTTGGACGAGGCCCTGTCTGAACTTAACGCCTTAAGGTTGGACGTCAGCACCCTTGGCTACCAGGACACTGATACCGAAGCCACACCTACCAGGCGATCACGCACTAGGAGTAGAGGACGTGGCCATCAGTAGTTTTTATTTTTCTAAGTAGTTTACTTTTTCTGTTTCTTTTCTTTTCTGTTTGTTTCTTGTACTTGTATTTCCCCACCTTTATGCCACAACATTGAGGACAATGTCGAATTTAGTGTGGGAGAGGTACCTTTCCATCTACCATAAACAAGTAATTTTTTACGTTATTTCTCAGTTTAAATTCTTTCCCGCTTTATTTAGCCATACCGAAAATTTTTGCTTTATCTTCGCATTAGCCCGGCATACCTATCTTAACGAAATCCTAGTTAAGGAAGCTGAGAACGATTCAACAAGATCGATACGGTTATGACACCTTAGACTTCCTACTTACGCGATATGTTTCAATAACCAGTATACCTATATCTTGAGTTTTAGTTCTAAAGTAACCCCTAGTAGTTTATACTAGCAGTCAGCACCGTCTTGACACAAACCACGTGGGGAATCGATGAATATAAGTGTTTGATGCCTGATCAATGAAATATCCTTCTTATCTCGCTGCTAAAAAAGAAAACATTTTGCACCAAAATACAAGGTAACATATAAGAGATGAGCAATTAATGAAGGAGTCCATTGTTGGTTGGTTCAGAGGTATCTGGTTCTGAACTTGGTAGGGCGTGCTACGGCTCGATCCTCCACAACCTCCGATTTGGATAATATGTATAGGGTTGCCACATTCGTGTACCAGACCCCGTGCCAAAAGGATCAAAGTCACTAACCGGTTACTCCACTACGTACGTTCTAAGACAAAGGGCTTAATATGATTGCGCTAGAACAAAACCGGGTGAAATAGATACGAGAAACTCTGGGCAGAATTATAACGGAACTATTGGACAGTTTGTTTGAAATGGAAGCCCACGACTTAGCTTATTGCTTGTGTCATTAGCGTATCGTTTATGTTTCAGTTAAGTATCGGTCGAACTGACGAGGATTTCCCGTAATTGCTTTAAAAATCAAAGGTATGTCATGCATGTGCACTTGATAAAACTTGTCCGATCTTTCTAAATGATTATTTTCTTGAGGACAAGAAAAGGTTTAAGTATGGGGGAATTTGATAACGAGAAATTGTATCATATAATTGCTACATTTTTTATCGATTTTCATAATGCATTAACCCATTTAACTCCCGATTAATCCGATTTTTTATGTCTTTTCACAGGTACATCATGTTTCAAATCAAATTAGTGAAAAAGGATCACATGAAGAAAGCTAACCAAAAATAAGAAGAAAAAGAACTAAATCTGCAAAATCTGCAAAGTTTGATGTTGTGACGGCCGTCACACCCCCATTACGAGCGTAACACGCTCACAACTTGAAGGACGCTCGTCACACATCATTGACGAACATAACGCGCTATTTAAGCGCATTACGACCGTCACCTCATCATGACGACCGTCACACGCATAATTCAACGTTATGCATAACAGGATACATGGGAAACGTAATGAATGTTTTCTTCTCCTACAATTTCTCAACTTCAGTAACGGACAGTCCGAGTCTTCCTCCACTCAAGCATGCAAGTCCATGTTCCTAAATTCTCTTAACTGCAAAAATCCTCTTATATAAATAGGAGGAATATTAATGGAACGGGGGAGTGTTTTTGCTACAGATTTTCTTGCCGAAGCCCTCCCAAATTTAAATACTGCATTTTTTTGTTCTTACTTTATTTTCCATTTTTCCAATTAATAACTATTTCCAATATTAGGAAATTGTTATTGTAGTCAAAATTTATTTCTAGCCTCAGAATTTGTTTCAAGTTCCGATTTCGAAGTCCCAATCTTGCCGACTTGTGGAAGAGGGAGCTTGAGGAATAATATTGTTATTCAGGTTTTAAATCGCATTAAATTTTAATATAATTTGTTTATGTTTATTTATTTATTTATTTTATCATGAATGATTTATTCTTTCCCGATTATATTTCATGTATGTCTATTTCGAGTACTATGACTAGCTAACTTTCTAGAGTCGGGATGTAATAATAGTAGCCGAATGGATTAAATTGTGCCTAAGCTAAAATCTAAATTAAACTAATTTCTGGCTGTGACTTTTTATAATTAAAATCAATCTTTTCGTTACGAGAGTAAGAAAAGTAGAATAAGTTAGAATCGAGACCACGAGAGTGTAAGGTTTTGACCGGATAGCTAAAGTTAGGCATTTGATTTAAACACAACGAGAGCGCTTTAAAACGAATTAGATTTTATTAAGTTTTCAAAAAGTATTTTCTAAACACTTATGGGCTAGCGAGTGCAGGCATAGGGCTTTAGGGGTATAATACGAGATAAGACCACGAGAGTGTGAGTTGAGGGTTTTTAAACTGATAATTTCTACAGAACCATCCAAGTTAAACATCTTTATATGCTTAGGTTCGATTAGATCCATTTAGGTTCACTACATTACATACCGACCGTTTTATTATTATTATCCCATTAATTCGATTTATTTTTCCCTTACCTTAACCTCTAAACAACCAAACGTGACAACATCCGCCTTAGCTAAACTACCAAACCCTTATAACACTAGAGTGATTACAAAGTCCCTGTGGGTTTGACATCTTTTTATTACTACCGCGATAGGCTGTGCACTTGCAGTTAAGATACTGTTAGACATATTAAGTCGATCGCAAACACACATCACGCATCACTGAACTGGCGACTCTGTTGGGGATGAAATAAAAAGTGGGGTTACCTTAGAGCTTAGGTCATATTTAATTTTCTTTCCTTGTATGCTTTGATTGCTTTATCTTTAAGGTTTTTTGCTTGGGTTTACTTGTAAAGATCCTACACCCAAATCTGGGGCACCTTTTAGGTAAGTATCAATAGATCGTGGGGATTGTGTGGGGTATACCGACATGGTTGAAACGGTAGCTGTGTTGGTGTGACACATTTGTTGGTACTGGTAGCCCTTGAGTAGTCAAGGAGAATACGAAGCTGCTGTGTGGTGTCACGAAGCACCAACTGACCTTAGAACCTTTAATTTAACAACTTGGCCATTAGGAAGCAGTAAGATATTCGGATTTGGTGCAGTCTGAAGTTGGTTGATACTCGATACTACACTCATTGAGATTTGACTTCCGGGATATTTCGGTCGCCAATAAAGAGGCTTGCGCTGAAACAATGCCCGATGAAGAATGATCAGTGATATTGAGATTCCCTAGAACCCGGTTACTATTAATAGGACAGGTTGAACCAACTATATTTCAAGAGGGTACTTACCTAAGGAATCCATGCAAGCCTGGACCTAAGGCTACTTATGTGACTTGTTTGCTTTCACTGTCTAACAACTTGAACTCATTGCAGGGCTTTGATTGTACTCCTTAAAGGACTTGTTTGTAGTCTTTATCTAATAACTTAGATTTCCTGCAAGACATACTTGTCTTCATCACCCTACATTTTTGCTTGATGCATAACATACAAATTATAGCGTCATACCATAGCATTTCGTTAACCATTTCAAGGACCTCAAGGGCCTGTGATGCAGGTTATGCTGAACTAGACGTCTACCAAGGGTCAAGGGGATTTATTTTCCTCTATCCAATGTCGTCGAAAGATCCAAGCACGATAATTTGAGTCAGGGGCTATGACCCACTTGATATAGTGATCTTGATTCTCGTAGAAGGACGGTCAACAATACAAAAGTTATTCAATCAAAGCCGCAGTTGGATTCTAATACTTTACTGTGTTTACCCTGCGAGAGCCTTGAAAACATTGCATCCACGCATTATGCATGTCATTACCTAATAGGTCTCCCAGTATAGGTTTCTTATGTTCTCGCTGTTTATTTCAGCAAGGAAAATGGCTCTCAAGCATAACAACAAAGATCTCCAAACTCAGGATGCTCAGTTCAAGGAAATGTTCCTGAACCTATCCAAGGGGCAAGAAGAGTTGAAATCACTCCTCAACAGGAATTTGACCAAGGAACATCCTGAAAACAACAAAGATGACCAGTTGGAACAACTGTAGGCTGAGATGGAAAAGATGAGAATCCAGATGAGTAATCAAACGACTCTTATCCAAAATTTAGCTCGAGGATAGGAAGAATTGAGGATTCACATCAGTAAGCTTCATCAAGACGAATGTAACCGTATGAAGCAAACAATCGAGGCTGGGGACCAAGTCATTAATCATCCCCTAATGAGACAAGAAGTTGGCTTGGTGGAGAGTAGACCTTTCCAAATTTTTGTTACGCCACAACCTCGCCAACAACGATAGGGTAATCTGCGTAAGCAGAATACATCTAAAAGACGCTTTACCGAAATCAACATGTCATTAGCTCAAGCATTTCAACACGTGTTGGAGGCCAAGCTAATTACGTTGAAGGATCCTCCTCAGAATCCCAAAATTGCTTCCCCAATGTACAATCCAAATGTAAGGTGTTCATACCATTCTAACAGTCCTGGACATGACACTAATAGTTGTTGGACATTGAGAAATAAGATTCAAGACTTGATCGACAAAGGAGTACTGGAGTTTACACAAGATGGTCAAGATGAATTCTTCTACCATCCCTCAAAGGCACACCATCTGAAGTGACAAGTTCAGACAACAAGGCTTTTTGTTCATTTGAATTCTCAATTTGTAATTTTCTTTTGATTGTTCGAACATTTATTTATGTCAAACTTTGTTACTTCATCAATGCATTGCATATGTTTGTCTTGAATTATTTCATTCGTATCCACTATATTCAAACTGTGTTTCTAATTCATTTCGTGATATTCAACTATCGGTTAAAAGTTATAGGCCTTTACAGGGAGGATGACGAAAACGATGCCACAATCTCATACAATATGATTTTGAACAGACCTTGCTGACGATGTACATGAGTTCCTTCAAATACTAAACAGTGGAGTTATAAGGAAGATAATCCCTAGTCAACCCCTTTGAGCCTAATAAGTAGGATTTTTTCTTTTCACACAAATTAAAACCCTTAATCATAACTTGGGGCAGGGTAGTTTTCTCAGTTAATTCATATGTGTATTCAGTTTCAAGCTCTACCTTCATACACGAAAAATAGTGTAGAAGATGCCCTCCAAAGGATGGTAATGGTTCCACATAGTCGTTAAGACAGGCAATCATTATCCCTAAAAATAAAAGCCCGTTAAGTCAAAAACCTATGAAGGAGACTTAAGAAAAACTGGGGCATCCCGCTGACTGTAATCGCAAAAGAAACAGTTCAGGGAAAAGTAGGGATAACAAAATCAAAAAAAGAGGTCCTACAAATCTTCAACAAAAAAAGAAAAGGTTACAAAAATGACTGCCTTCTCAAACAAATGTTCAATTTCTGAACCATCACCAAGTACCAGAGTAAAGATTCCAGACTCAATTGGGATCTAAATGCACAATTAGCTGAGCATAGGATCGAAGAACATCACGAAGAATGGGTTGGGTACTGTTGTACCCCAAAATTTGTCCTCTCATTTATCAAGACTTTTCTTACAAGACTTCTTTGACTCAAGACAAGATTAGGGTTTGGTTAGCTCAAGACATCTCATCTTGCACTGATAACCCAAAATTAGGGTTTGAGTTTGCACAAGGATTTTTGGACCATCAATGTTTCATGTGACTTTCATGCATCATTTTGGACCCCTAAGATTGCTCATGATGAGTTTCAAGCCTTGAACCACATTTTTGATCAGTCAATTGGACAATTGACCTAAAAATCAGTTGTATTGGGGGAAAAGTCAACCATGGCCAATTTACAGTCAAACTTCATAATTTTTTATCCACATAAACATTTTAGACTCATATATACCATTTGATCAAGTTTGGATTACAACTCCTCAAGAAATTTGATCAAATCATCAAAAGGGTAAAATGGTCAAAATTAGGGTTTTGATTGAGGAAGGGAAATTTCTGATTTTTAACCTAGAAAATGACCATTTGAGTTCAAGCATGATTTCAAGGATTCAATGGCATCATCTTGACTCAATTAAATGGTTCAAAACATTCAAGTTCATTGGATTGACAGATGAAATTTGCAGTCAACTGATCAAAAGTCAATTGTATACTGAAAAGTCAAACTTTGACTTTTTGGTCAAAATCAAGTACCAAGGGTCATAATTCATCAAGACATGTCAAAATATGAAACTTGTTCACCAAGAAAACCAAATTTGAAAATTAGGGTTTTAATTTGAAAATTTTCATAACTTAGAATTTTTCTAAGTATAAAATTTTTCTTATTTTTTCCCAACTTTACACCACTTTTTCACCATGATGCATTTTGATTCAAAGAAAGTTCCCAACATGAAAGTTGTAGACCTCCATGAAATCTACAACTTTTCTTCACAAACGTTTCCCTAAATATGTTTGGATATCAAGTTATAAATTTGTGAATACATGGTCATGAACTTCTTAACTTAGTGAAATTTTGCCCTAATTTAGGCAGGTTTTGGACCCAACTTCATGGAAATTTTTCACCTAGTTCCAAGAGGTATCTCAAAATGAATTTCAAAGATGGATTATATATCACATTACAAGCTTTTCAAAATGTCCAAGAACTCTCCAAGATAATGTTTGAGTAGGGAGAATCGAAGAGAGGAAGTTGGCATTTTCTCACTTTTTGTTCAAGCCATTTTCATGAAGAACCAAGTTGCAAATCAAACCTATGCTGGCTATTTCATGCTTTACAGGTCCTAAACTTGCTACACACTCCTTAATTAAATGCTTACACAGTTGACAAAGCCTCTATCCATGCTTTTGAACTTTTACACAACTTATAGTTCCATTTTGGGCAAAAAGGCTCCATTGCCATTTTCATAAAGAAACACTTTTGCAAACTTGTCAACTTGGAGCTTTGAACCTGTCCCCTTGATGCATACAAACCACACAGGTCTCAAGCAAGTTGTACAAACTCATACCAACCCTAAGCAATCTGGTACAAGCATGTGAAGCATTAGTCTTGTCACTTTGCTTCAAGTACAAGAAAGTTGGCAAAAAGGCTAGCATTGGCAGATCTGTTGGGAAGCTGACTTTAGATTATTTCTATACTAATATGCAAACAATATGCAACACATAAGAGGCTGGGCAAGGACCTGAAACTCTCTCAAGCTGAAAAACACTCAAAACCTGTCCAAAACTGCAGATTCTGCACAAGCATCCCCATATTCCATTTGGCTCGTGCGTTTTGAGTTTGGATCATTCAAACACATTACACACTTGATACCTAGTCAATCCAAACCATCATCCCTGTTCTATAACCTCTGTTTCACTACCTTCCATTGTTAACTTTGAAGCTTATAGTTGGACTTGGTCAGGGAGTTCTAGCCATCTTCAGAGCAAGGTAAGGGTTGGAATAGATTCAGGGAAGCTCAAGGAAGCTCAAACAATCATCAGGCCTCCATCAAAGTCCCTGCATTTCCATACACGATTCCAGCTGAAGGAGGTAATTTTTCAAACTCTATCTCCTTGTACAAGCAACCTCAAGCCACGATCTGTGAATAAAAAGTGTAGTTCTCATCCTAACGAAGCTACACATATCATTATCTTGCATTTATATTACTTGTGCTAAGAGAATTTGCAAGTTGAAATCTCTGAAAATTTTGGTTAGAAATTAGGGATTTTAAAATTCTCTTTGATCTTTGATAGTTAGATTACATAATTCATATGGTTGGAATCGTGAGTTCAAATGCTACATTTTTCATGTTATAAGTTTTCATTTTTATGCAAGCATGAGGAAGTTACAGGTTGAACTGGCCATGGCGTGAGGAAGAGAAGGCAGGACAGGGACGAAGCTGTTTGGGCTTTTTGCTTCCTGGGCCTTTTTTTGTTTTTGCTAGCACTACCACTGATTTGCTGTTACACCCCCTACTAACTCTTTCATATTTTATTTTTTTAATTTTTATATTTAATACTTTTAATTATTTTCTTTAATGATAAAAAATCCTAAAAAATAATTTAATTATTTTTACACTTTTATTTTTATTTTTTTTATTATTTCTCACATAAAAAAAATAGTTTATTTTGATAAAATATAATTTATTTTCTTAATAAACTTATAAATATAATTAAATATACTTAATATTATTATTTTACATTTCATACTTACAAATACATATTTTTTGCATATATTAAATTTTTAATATTTATATACAATATTATTTATTATTTTCATACAAAAAATGCACAAATTAATAATATAGAAACATTATTTTCTTTTAAATGAAAATTAGGGTTTAATCCCTTTCAAAAGAATTAAATATTTTTCCTTATTTTTTTAGGTTTAAATTAAATATTCTTTTATACAAAAACAAGACATAAAAAAATCTTTTCTTTCATACATATTGCATTACATTTTAAATATTGTATTATATTTATTTTAATTCGCGCAAATTCGATTTGGTTGTAATAATATATTTAACTTTATATTTGTGCAAATCCTCATTCAAACTTGTATTCCCCCTCCCATAAAATTGTTGTAATAGCTTAGTATATTTACATTACGCAATTTATCGCTTTATACACCATGATTAGTAATTAGGGTTTGCATGACAAGAACAAAATAAAGCAAATAGAAAACCCTAATTACAAGACAAAATCAAAAGCATGAAAATGACACACTTGCACACAAGCACCCTTAGGGTTTCTCCCACTTGGTTTCCTAAAATAAAATGGTCATTTTACGCATGCGAAGTATCTTGGCAAAACAAAACAAATTTAAGATCATAGTCCCTCGATGACGCTATTCAAAAGTTGCCTTACAAAATGATTTTGGTCCCTCAAAAATGCTAAGATACTTTGCAACATTGCTATCATGGTTATACGATGACCCACGCCAGTCCCGTTTACATCCAAAGATAGGGTTGCTTACCAAATCAATGGTAAGACAACAATGTCAAAGGAATAAAAAATGCACAAGAAAGACATTTGAGTAGGTAGATAGCTCCTAGTTACTTGCTCCATTTCAAACAAACAATCCTTGCTATTTTCAAAACAAACACACACATTTCAAAAACATCTTACAAACATTAAAAACATTTTCGAAAGACAAACATCTTTGTATACATTCTTACGAACGAGAATCATTAAAAAGATTGCCTAAACGAATGGCCTCTTTTACAAAGTACTTTCAAAACCACATCAAACACCATTTCAAACAAACCAAAGCAAGTGATCTAAAGCAAGTAACTAAGAGCCCATGGAAAACCATGGATGAAAAGGGTGCTAGCACCTTCCCTTTTCATAATCTACCCCCCGAATTCAAGAAAACATCTCAAAGGTCTTTCCTGTGCTTTTTCACCTTTCCTTTTGGATAAAAGAAAAGTCAGTGGAGACTCTTGCTAACCGCGACATTTGCGATAAAATGCAAAAAAACCTCAAGTCAGTTCTCCCACTGCATCACAGGTACAAGTAAAAGTTGAGCCTTTATCATTTGTTTCTTAAACCTTGAACCAGGCCACATTACAACCCTTAAAAGTCCTAGCTAAAGCATGGATTAGTTTGAAAGCATATCGTTACAAAAGGTATCGTGACTTCTGTAATGTTTGCTATAAATCCTGAGTTGATATCACACTCTTACAAAATTTGTTGGTTTTACTAAAAAATGAATTTTCAAACTTCAAGATAGACATAAGCTTTGCATTCTTCAATACCATTGTTTTCATATTACTATTTTTTCAAACAGCAGAGAAATTATCACAATGGATATTCGATGAACATAAATCCTCTCAATGGAAAGAATCACCTCAGATGGAAAGACATTTCCAGTAATAGGCCTTTCATAATCAAGGGGCATGATATGGTGTCTAAATGGATCTGGGGCAATCAAGTCAAGATTCGGGGAATCTCTCGAAAGTTCCAAATAGCCAAGGGGCAGATCTCCATCTGAATCACTTGGGGTACTGGACATGAATTCAAGCAACAAATCACATACGATCCAACAAACATCTTCTGGTAGTGTGGCAACACTTACTATTATGGACAGTGACAATTCTCTGCACCAGATGAACGCGAACATAGTTAAATGATACTACGCATGAGCAAAGACCCGCTAGGTCGACTGGCCTAGGCAAAAATAAAGGCATCCCGGCAAACCAAAAGGGTTCGGGAAAAAATTAGGGATATACATATGAAAAAATTGGTATACCCGGTAAGTCAAAAACCTAAAAAGTCGGCTTGGGCAAAAAAGGGTATCCCGATGGACTGAAGATCTGAAAGGACAATCTAGGAAAAAGTTAAGGATTAAAGCGTACGACTATGTCCCGTCATCACGTCACTTGTCTATCAGTAGAAGACTTATCACCATGATCAACATCTACTCGAGACTCCAAGAATTGGGATAACATTCAAACCATCCATAAAATCCACGTGGATACTTTCTCCAGTAGGTACAGAAGCAGGGGCATCCTACTATAAAGTCACTGCCATATCCTCAGCATGCAACCTAATGATGTCAGGTGTTCTTATATCCCCGACGGAACAAGAATCTCTAATTACTTACCCGGCATCTCAAAGAATTCCTTAGCTTGCTTCACAAGCTTTTCAGGATTCCTCAGTGGGATTTCAACAAAATCCCCAAGCAGTTCCCGGAGTTTCCCTTCCCCAACAAAGTTTATTTCTCTAACAATGGAAATTTATCTCTCAACATTTAACTTCAACTTATTTAAAGACCTACATTCTTCATCCCCAGCAACAATCGGGGATTTATTTTCCCTAATTCTGCAACACTGCAACAAAACAGCTAACACGTTCATACATTGCATTCATACATCATTTCTATACAAATCATAGCATATGCAACACAAATGCATATATCACAATCTCATCTATTTTGTGAGCATCACGCAATTCATACATCATGTCATCGCATGAAACTGGTTTTACCTTTTTAGGTTAAAATTAGCAGACAGACAAACACTATCAACTTATACAGTAGGTCAAAGATTATTACCCAAAACCAGACAGGGAAACTATATACACGACCAAGTGGTATGAACTCTTGAAGTAAGACGGGTTTACCAACAAATACAAGCAAGCCACAGATTAACAACCGAAACCAGACAGGGAAACTATCTATGTGACCAACATTTACAAGTTCCATATTAATACCTGTAACAAGCAAGGACAACTATCTGTGGACGACAAATTATAGATTAATACTTGTAACAAGCTAGGAAAACTATCTACATGAACAGATTGAAGATTAATACCTGTAACAAGCCAGGAAAACTATCTTTCTTTCTAAGGTCAAAGATTAATACCTGAAACAAGACAAGACAACTATCTCAATGACCGAAAAAAACAAGTTCCAGATTAATACCTATAACAAGCCAAGACAACTATCTGTGGACGACCAATGGTAGATTAATACATGTAACAAGCCAGGAAAACTATCTACATGAGCAGATTGAAGATTAATACCTGTAACAAGCCAGGAAAAATATATTTCTTTCTAAGGTCAGAGATTAATACCTGAAACCAGCCAGGACAACTATCTCAACAACCAGAAAAGACAAGTTCCAGATTAATACCTGAAACAAGCCAGGACAACTATCTGTGGACGATTGATTTTAGATTAATACATGTAACAAGCCAGGAAAACTATCTATATGATCAGGTTGAAGATTAATACCCGAAATAGGATGGGAAAACTATCTTTCTTTCTAAGGTCAGAGATTAATACCTGAAGCTAGCCAGGATAACTATCTCAACGACCCATAAAAGCAAGTTCCAGATTAATACCTGAAATAAGACAGTACAACTATCTATGAACTAATGATTGTAGATTAATATCTTAAACCCGACAGGAAAAATATATGCATGACCAGATGAAGCAATCTTACACGGGTTTCTTCTCATGATATCCAGATGCAGTCTAACACAGACTCATCCTGAAGCAATCTTACGCAGGTTCCTTCTCATGGTCTCTAGATGCAGACTAACACGGACTCATCCTGAAGCAATCTTACATGGGTTTCTTCTCATGATCTCCAGATGTAGTCTCACACGAAATCAACTTCAAGCAATCTTTTACGGGTTCCTTCTCATCCGGATGAAGTCTAACAGGGACTCACCTGAAGTAATCTTACACGGGTTTCTTCTCATGATCTCTAGATGCATTCTCACACGAACTCATCCTAAAGCAATCTTACACAAATTCTTTCTCATCATCCAGATACAGTCTTACCCAGACCCATCCTGAAGCATCCCCCACAGGCTCCTTCTCATATATCTCCAGATGAAGTCTAACACAGACTCATCCTGAAACAACCCTACACAGGCTCTTTCTAATACATTTCTAGACATCAGTTAATTTAATTCTCCCCAGCAAGTTATTGTGAAGCCTGGAGTTCAACCAGAACACAACAATCTTTTATAGAGATAATTCCTCAATAGAGCCACGGACAACTGAAGTTCCTAGACTTTATTCCCCACATAGTTTTCCTCAAGCATGAGAACAACAAAAAATAATCTTCCTCAGTGGACTCCTCCTCAGACAGCAGGAACGGGAATTCCCCACAAAAGGACCTCTTATGAAGTCAGTATCTACTTTGGATGGCATCTTTAAGCCCATCTATGACAATTCTAAGTCATCTTCTCCGAATGGAATCTTTAAATCCATTCCCCATACAGGAAAACATTACTTCATGCGAGTGCAAATTTCTGGGCACTCTAGTGTTCAATCATCTTCCACCTTCAGATCACGAAAGGCAGACAAGCCAATCTAAATTTTCAGGTTTAATAAGATTGAACAGGGGAAGCTATTGTATCCCAAAATTTTCCCTCCTATTTTTACTCCAGATATGCTCATTGAGGTTCCCAATTGCTCAAGGATGACCAAGAATTGACCAGACAAATTCTCCTCCTAAGCAATGAACCTCTATCTAGGGTTTCACTTTTCACAAAGAATTTTGGGTTGAAAAGACCTCAAGTGATTTCCATTGTCCTAATATGTCTCCAAGAAAGACCATAACAAATTGCATACCTTACACTACATGTTTGCTCAATCAATTGCTCAAATGTTTGAAAATCAACTGTACTAGGTAAAAAGTCAACGGTGGCCTATATACAGTCAAACTTCAAGGTTTTTGGTCAACATTTTGAAGTGATACCCATCATTTGATCAAGGGTTGATCATGATTCCTCAAGAAATGTTGCTAATTTATCAAAAGTCGGGAATTGCTAAATTAGGGTTTCTATAGGAAAAGTCAACTGAAATTTGACCAGGCATAACTTTTGCGTACTTCATCCATTTCCCCCAACCAAGGCTCATTTTGAATATAATCCAATTCCCTACAATTTCTCTTTTATCCTCGAGTTCAAGAAATGCATCATTTGGAAGATACAAGTTCATACATTACAGGTCATTTTCAAAAGGTCAAAAAAAGTCATTTTTTTCCAAGACCATTTACATTAAGATGATTTCTCCAAATGCAAACATGGTTAACATATAGATTGTATAGGACATCTAGGGATTTCCAAAAAGTCAAAGATCATCATCATTGGATAAAATTTGAGCAAGTTATGGATTGCACAAGTTGGGCAATTTTCAAAGGAAAGGCATGAAATCTCAATTGAGAAAATTTGTGATTTTTAGTTATTAAGCCTAAGTTTTTGGAATTCAAATATGTTCATGATGTGTCCAAGGACCTCGAAATCTATCCATGCATTTTTTTTGAATTTTTATTCATTTAAATATGAATTAAATCAAATAAAAACTAAATAAAATTGCATAAAATAGTAAATATTGGTTATGGAAATTTGGACTAGTGGTTTGAATTATTTTTGGATCTAAAATTTCGTGTAAAGGAGGCCAGGTGCATTGCCCCTCAAAATGGGCAAGAATTTGCATTTTTGGAACTTTTTTAATGTGTTTGATTTTGGTTTGAAAGAGGGCCATTATGGGTGGATTCCTACCATATTAGCTAGCCCTCTTCTTTCTCTATAAATACAAGACCAAGGCATGAGCAATGGACACGAAAAATCATTGCTATAGAGCTTCCACAAATTTCACAAAAAAATCATAAAAGTGTTGAAATTTGAAACTGAGTTTTTCAGCCATCATCCATCCATACCAACTGCTCAGTCGTATTCATGAGATTCCTACGAACTTATTCCACCCATTCCCAAGGCTTGCAACATCCTAGATCATCGGATCCACGCATCAACGGTTGGTAAGGTTTCTTGAAATCGAAATTACATATTCACGTCATGTAAATACCTCTTGCATTTTTGTTTTTTCCCTCTAATTTTACTTGTAGATCCAATGTTCACAAGCCAAGCATGTGCACCATATACTATCAGATCACCACCATCCAATCTAGATCCAGTGCTCTCAACATGCATACCATCATGCACTCTCAACAACCTCCCTCACTGAATCCAATAGCACCTTTGAGCTGACAGCAACTTGGGCCCAGCGAATTTCAAATCTTATACCCCCTGATATTTCTATTGACATCCAGGCCCATTTTTTTTTAGCTTATTTATTTATTTGCTTTATATTTATTAACTTTTTCAAAACATTTTTAATAACAATATAAAATTAGAAAAAATAAAGAAAAATATATAGTTTTAGGTTTTTTTATTAAATTTATTTTGTAAACTAATTAATAATCATTTAAACCATTTTCTTTAATTTAAAATTTATAGAACTTAGGATTCTAGTTCATTTTCTTTTCATAATTAAAAATACCAAAAAAAACTTATAATTATTTCTTTTCTTTAAAATTTCCATTCTCATTAATAATTAATTTTTTTCTTTAAATCTAGATTTAGGATATTTAATCAATCATTTAATCAATTTAATCATTTTCTTAAATCAAATAAAAAGATTTTCTTTCTTAGGGTTTAGACGTTCATTTCCATTTCGCACGTGTTATTTACTTTCGCCCTTTTTCATACTAATGTATTTGCTTATGGGATGTAATAGACTATAATTAGGACTTATTACTTTACTGCTTTCTTTATTTTCCCCCAAGTTTTGGACTTGTGATAATCCCCTTCCACGATGCCTTGTAATAGTTAGATTTATATTTCCGCACTTTTAATTAATGCAAACTATTAACTGTTTAGATGCATGACTAATAGGATTGTATGGCAAGAACATAAAATCAAATGCTAGTAAACCTAATACAAGAAAAATAGTTGAATACAAACACAATTGCAAATGCGCACTGTGATGCGGTGGGAAAACTGACTTGAGGTTTTGCGTTTGTGTTTGCAAATATTGCGGTTTAGTAAGAGTCGCCACCGACTTTTATTTTATTCAAAAGGAAAGGTAAAATAGCACAGGAAAGACCTTTGAGATTGTTTTTGGGTTCGGGGGGTAGATTATGAAAATGGAAGGTGCTAGCACCCTTTTCATCCATGGTTTTCCATGGGCTCTTAGTTACTTGTTTTAGATCACTTGCTTTTGCTTTACAATTGTTTGAAATGGTGCTTTGTGTGGTTTTGAAAGTATTTTGAAAAGAGGCCTTTGTTTAGGCAATCTTTGTAATGATTCTTGTTTGTAAGAATGTATAAAAGATGTTTGTCTTTTGAAAAATGTTTCAATGCTTTGAAAGTTGTTTGGAAAATGTTTTGAAATATGTGTGTTTGTTTGAAAATAACAAGGATTGTTTGCAAATTGATCAAGTAACTAGAAGTTATCTACCTACTCAAAAGTCTTTCCTACACATTTTTATTCCTTTGACACTGTTGACCTACTATTGTTTTAGTAGACAACCCTATCTTTGGATGTTAAATGAGACGGACATGGGTCATCGTATGACCATGATAACAATATTGCCAAGTATCTTAGCTTGTTTGAGGGACCAAGATCATTTGTTTTTAGGCAACCTTTTGATAGCTTCGTTGAGGGACTATGATCTTTTGTTTTGTTTGATTTTGCCAAGATACCTAGCATGCATACCATGGCCATTTTGTTTTAAGGAAACCAAGTGGGTGAAACCCTAGAGGTTCTTGTGTGCAAGGTGTTGTCATTTTTCAGGCATTTGTTTGTCTTGAATTAGGTCATGTTATTTGTTTAATTTTTTCTTATCATACAAACCCTAGTTTTTACTAAACATGCATATAATGCAATAAATTGTGTAAAGTAAATCTAAACTATTACAACAATATTATGGGGAGGGGGATACAAGTTTTGAATGGGGATATTTGCACAAAATACCCTAATTCACTATTACAACCCAATTGAATTTATTGTACAATAAATAAATAAGCAATTATTTAAATATGCAATAAAATGTAAATATGCAAAAAATATTTTGTAATTGTTTTATGTATGAGAAAATAAAATTATCTAAGCCCTAGAAATAAGAAAAAAAATAATGTTATTATTTTTGAAAGGGGAAACCCTAATTTTGATTTAATAGAAAATATTTTTTTCTAATATTTATTTGTCCATTTTTGTTTAAGAAAAATAATAATAATATTATGTACAAATGTTTAAAAAATAAAATATGTATGAAAATAATTATTTTTATGTGAAAAAATAATAAAATAAAATGTATAGTATTTTCAAATTATTTACAAGTTATTTTAAGAAAATAAAGTATAAAATCTTAATAAACTATTTATTATGCAAAAAAAAAATTATAATAATAAAATGCAAAAAATAAAGAAATTTTTTTTGGGTATTTTTTATCATTTGGAAAAAATGAATGCAAGCACAAAAAATAAAAATATGCAAAAAAATACAAAAATATAAAATAATGTCAGGGGGGTGCAGAAGTAAAATGGGGGGTGCAAAAAGTCAGAAATGCAAGGCCCAAACGCGCTAGGCCCAGACAACTTCGTCCCTGACCTCTGTCACTCCAAACACGCGCGTTCTTCTTCAAATCCTGTTATTGCTCATGCTTGCATGAAATAAAAAACTTACAACATGAAACTTATAGCATTTTTAATCACGACTCCAACCATATCCATTTTGTAACCTAACTCTCAAAGGACAGAGAGAATTTTAATGGCCCTAATTTCTGACCTAATTTTTTCATGAACTTCAACAATAAAATACTCTTAGCTCAGTTAATATAAATGGAAACTATGCATATGTACATCTTAAGCAAGTTAAGGACTACATTTTTGCTTCACAAATCGTGACCTAAGGATGCCTAAATAGAGAGATAGAAACTTGACAAATACCTTGCTCAGTTGAGTTTGGATATGGCAATGTGGGTACTTTGAGTGAGGCCTGAAGATCGTGTGAGCTTCCTTGAAGTTCCCTTAAGCTTCTCCAATGCTCAGCTTGCCTTGTAGATGCTTGAATCTCCCTGTAGAAGTCAACCTGCAAACCTTCAAAATGAAAATGGTGAAGCTTAAAAAAGGGCACACAGTTGCAAGACAAAGGCCTGGATAGTTTAGGTAGGAGGTATGGAATTTGTTTGAAGCCTTGAAACAAAAAACGCACGAGCAAAATATGATTTAGTTTGAGTTTTGCAGAAGATGCCCTGTTTGGGCAGAAAAATGGGTTTTTGGTGTTTGAGAGTGTTTGAGATGTTATCAATTCGTGTATTGGCTTGTTACAAGGTTCTGAGGTTGTTTGAAATGAAGCCAATTCTTGCCTTTATCAGATGCACAAGTTGTATTGACTTTTACAAGTTTACTTGCTTTTGAAGAAAGTTAGAAGTGACAATACAAAAGCTTGTACTTGCTAGCTCATGGACTGCATAGAGTTGGTACAAGTTTCCTGATATTTTTGGATCTTGTTTGCAACAAAAGATCAGGTCCATGGCTCAAGGAATGCAAAGTTGCAAAAAGCATGCTTTATCAAAATGGTATTATGAACTTTATGCCATTTTTGGATTAATTCATTGTGCAATGCTTCAAAAGTCAGAACAAGACCATTATCCAATGTGTTTGCATTTAATTATGGAGTGTATAAAGGATTAGGACCTGTAAAACCAAGTAAAAGCATGTTTGGAACTGATTTGCAACTTGTAACATTGTGAAAAATGCCTTGAACAAAAGTGATAAATTGCCATTTTCATTTCTTCGATTCTCCCTAACCATAAATGATCTTGGAGAGTTCTTGGACATTTTGGAAAGCGTGTAACATGCTATACAATCCATCTTTGAAATGAAACTTAAGATACCTCTTGTAACTAGGTGAAACGTTGCCATGAAGTTAGGTCAAAATCTGCCTAAACTAGGGAAAATTTTAACTAAGTTAAAAAGTTTATGGGCCCCTATTCACAAAATCATAACTTGAGATCCAAGCATCTTTTTGGAAAACTTTGTGAATAAAACTTGTAGATTTCATGGAGGACTACAACTTTCATATTGTAAGTTTTCTTTAAATCCAATTTCATCATGGTGAAAAAGTTGTGGAAAGTTGGGAAAAAATAAGAAATTTTCATAACTTAGAAAATTTCGAAGTTATGAAAAATTTTCAAATTGAAACCCTAATTTTCAAAATTGGTTTTCTTGATCAACAAGTTTCATATTTTGACATACCTTGATGAATTATGACTCTTGGCACTTGATTTTGACCAAAAAGTCAAAGTTTGACTTTTCAGTGTATAGTTTGACTTTTGATTAGTTGACTGGAAAATTCATCTGTCAATCCTATGCATTTGAGATCTTTTGAACTATGTGATTAGGTCAAGATTATGCCATTGGGTACTTGAAATAATGCTTGAACCCAATTGGTCATTGGCTAGGTCAAAAATCAGAAATTGCCCTTTCTCAAGCAAAACCCTAATTTGGACCATTTTGCCCTTTTGATGATCTGATCAAATTTCTTGAGGAGTTGTGGTCTAAACTTGATCAAATGGTACATAGGAACCTAGAATGTTGATTTGGATAAAAAATTATGAAGTTTGACTGTAAATTGGCCATGGTTGACTTTTTCCCCAATACAGATGATTTTTAGGTCAACTGTCCAATTGACTGGGCAAAAATATGATTCAAGGCTTGAAACTTGGTATGAGCAATCTTAGGGGTCCAAGATGGTGTATGAAAGTCAAATTAAGCATTGATGGTCCAAAAATCCTTGTGCAAACTCAAACCCTAATTTCAGGCTAATAGTGCAAGGAGATGTCTTGAGTTGAGCAAACCTTAATCCTGTCTGGAGTCCAAGAGGTCTTGTGAGGAAAATCTTGATAATATGAGAGGGAAAATTTTGGGGTACAAAAGCTGCCCCTGTTCAATCTTCTTGAACCTGAAGAGTTAGATTGGCGAGTTTGTCGTTCGTGACTCGAAGGTAAAAGATGATTGGACACTAGAGTGCCCGTAAATTTGCACTCGTCAAATGTAGTTGAGGGAATCGGCTTAAAGATGCCATTTGGAGATGTGATAGAGTCTTATTGGAGATGGGCTTAAAGATTCCATCCAAGAATGTTTGTTGAATTGTAAGTTGTAAGTCAGGAGAATAAGTATCAGAATGGTATCCGTGTCTGGAACGTATCTGTACTGTATCTGGGGACTAGATCTGGATAAATAACAAAATAAATTCCGTGTTTGGAGTGTATCCGTATTATATCTGAATATGAAATCTGAATAAGCGACAGAATAGCATCCG
This sequence comes from Vicia faba, assembly GCA_948472305.1. NCBI lineage: Eukaryota > Viridiplantae > Streptophyta > Magnoliopsida > Fabales > Fabaceae > Vicia > Vicia faba. The sequence goes on along the minus strand of OX451740.1, from coordinate 793,836,486 downwards.
TGTCTGGAGCGTCTCTGAGTTGGGGAAAATCAGAATAGGTGACAGAATGGCAACTGTGTCCGGAGCGTATCTGGAATGTATCTGAAGTTTTGAATCTGAATGAGTAATAGAAAAGCATCCGCGTCTGGAGCGTATCTAAACTTTATCTGAGATCTGAATCTGAAAACTGAATAAGGGTCAGAATGGCATTCGTGTCTGGAGCGTATCTAATCTGTATCTGATAGTTGAAATCTGAATAAGTATCAAGATGGCATCCGCGTCTGGAGCGTATTTGAACTGTATCTGAAATCTGAAATCTGAATAAGCGACAGAATAGCATCCGTGTCTGGAGCATCTCTAAGCTGGGAAAAATCAGAATAGGTGACAAAATGGAAACCGTGTCTGGAGCATATTTGGAATGTATCTGAAGTTTTGAATCTGAATGAGTAATAGAAAAGCATCCGCGTCTAGAGCGTATCTAAATTGTATCTGAGATTTGAATCTGAAAACTGAATAAGGGTCAGAATGGCATCCGCGTCTGGGGCGTATCTAATCTGTATCTGATAGTTGAAATCTGAATAAGTATCAGGATGGCATCTGCGTCAGGAGCGTATCTGAACTGTATCTGAAATCTGAATCTGAATGAGCAACAGAATGACTTCCGTGTCTGGAGTGTATATGTACTATATCATGATTGTATACTGTTAATGGTAGCTTGTTAATCTTTTCCTGAAAAGGGTAAAATGTTAGCTGAAACACAAAGTTATGTTGCATGAATTGTATGATGCAATAAATGTGCTTTATCAATTTTTATGATATATGGATGTAATGTATGCGCATGTAAGCTGATTAGTTGTATTACTGAGCAAAATGAATCCTTGACGGATGGGGATAATAAAATCCTTGACTGCTGCCGGGGGAAATAAATCCTTGACCCTGCTGGAGATTCAAAATCTTTGAATGCTGAGGATGAGAAATCATTGGTGACTATTGGAGATTGAACATTCTTGACAACTTCTGTGGGGATGTGAGGATCCTTCATGTCTTGAAGTTGGAGTATTGACAAAAATTCTATTGTAAGAGTGATGTCAAACTGCTTGAGAAATCTGCTTGGGAAATCCAGAGAACTTGATGACTTCTACTGAGGGTTACACAATGGGAATCCTTACTCGGCTGGGGAATAGGGAGAATTCTGATGACTTCTGCGGGGAACTAAGAATGAGAATCTTCATTCTGTTGAGGAGTAATGAAAACTTTGGTGACTTCACTGGTGAAATGAGAATGAGAATCTTCAATCTGCAAGGGAGTAAAAACTCTGGCGACCTCATGCTGAGGAGTAATGAAGACTCTGTAGGGAAGAAGGCTTACTGCTGGAGAGTAAGTTCAGGAGTTTTCGGTCGTCTGCCACTCTACTGAGAAGTTATCCTAGGTTGGGGATAAGATAAAAGTTAACTGTTATCTGGTTGACTTCCAGGCTTTAAGATAACTTGTTGGGGAGATTGGATGGTTACCGCTGGGGATTAGAAGTCTTGACTCGACTGGGAATAAAGGTTTCAGCTCCGCTGGGAGATCTGTAACTCAAAGTTTTGGCTCCGTTGGAGATTGGGAGTTTGAAAACTTAACTCTGATGAGAATTAAGGGTTTGAAATTTAACTCCGCTGGGGATATGTATTTCAAGGTTTTAGCTCCACTGGGGATCTAGATGATGTACTGCAGGGGATTTCTCTCGGAATAGTCTAAAGACGTTTTCCTATCCTTTCAGTCTGTCAGTAATTGTTCTTTTCCATCTTGTTTATTTGTAAACAATAATTATGTTCAAATGCATATATTCATCAATGAATCATTGGACGTTTTTGCAAATAAAAACACAAGTGTAAAAGAAAAAGACAAATAGTTTTCTGTACTTTGAAAGAGATATCTTTGTATTAACTTTGAGTAAGTGTTTTGTACAAAGGAGACAGACATCCTAGTAAGAGGATGGTGTCATAAAAAGTAAGAAAAATTTTATACAAAGAAAGATAGCTATGTGTGTAAAAATCCCATGGGGTTCCCATTCCGCTATAGCCTTCGTAACTCCGAATATCTTGTCCATCCGTTGCTTCGTCCGAAGATGATTGGATTGATCAGAAATTCCAGGTTTGTCAGTGAAGAGATTGTTCTTAAAGTGATCCGACGAGACATGGTCATACGCTTTAATTCCCTAACTTTTTCCTGGACTTCCCTTTCGGGTTTTCAGTCCACCGGGAAACCCTTTTTTGCCCAAGTCGCCCTTTCGGGTTTTCAACTTGGCGGGTGTACAGATTTTTTTATCCCTAATTTTTGCCTGAATCTCCCTTTCAGGTTTTCGATTCACCAGGATGCCCTTTTTTTTCCTAGGTGTGTCAACCTAGCGGGTCATTTATGCGTAGTATCTTTTGACAATGTCTACGTTCGCAGGGTGCGGCAGGTCGTCGTCATCCATGGTGGTTAAGATCATTGCCCCACTAGAAAAGATGTTCTTGATCACAAATGGTCCTTCGTAGGTAGGAGTCCATTTGCCCCTGGGATCACTTTGCGGCAAAATGATGCGCTTGATTACCATATCCCCGACTTGATATGTCTGGCATCTGACTTTCTTGTTGAAAGCCTTGATCATTCGTTTTTGATACGTCTGACCGTGGAAAACAACAGTAAGTCGCTTTTCGTCAATCAAGTTAAGTTGATCAAGCCGGGTCTGAATCCAATCGTCTTCACTCAAACCAGCATCCTTCATGATTCTCAAGGAGGGAATCTGAACCTCAATAGGTAAAACAGCTTCCATGCCATATACCAAGGAATAGGGTGTTGCCCCAGTTGATGTGCGTGCCGTGGTACGATACCCGTGAAGATCAAACGGTAGCATTTCATGCCAGTCCTTGTAGGTGACTGTCATCTTTTGTATGATCTTCTTGATATTTTTGTTCGCAGCTTCGACTGCACCATTCATCTTTGGCCGGTAGGGAGATGAATTGTGATGTTGAATCTTGAACTGTTCGCACAAGGCGGTGATCATAGTATTGTTAAGGTTTGTACCGTTATTAGTGATGATCCTTTCGTGGATACCGTACCGGCAAATGAGGTTCTGCTTGATGAAGCGGGCAACAACATTCTTAGTAACAGATGCGAAGGAAACTGCTTCGACCCACTTGGTGAAATAGTCAATGGCCACCAGGATGAAACGGTGTCCATTGGATGTTGTAGGCTTGATCTCTCCAATCATGTCGATTCCCCACATAGCGAATGGCCAAGGGGCTGTTAAGACATTTAGAGGAACTAGAGGCACGTGTACCTTGTCGGCATAGATTTAACGTTTGTGACAAGTGCGGGAGTGTTGATAATAGTCAGCTTCCATGGTAGACCAGTAATAGCCTGCCCGTTGAATCTTCTTAGCCATCGTATGCCCGCTAGAGTGAGTGCCGAAGGTAACCTCATGCAATTATGCCATGATCTTTTCAGCTTCAGCTTTGTCCATACAACGGAGTATAATAGAATCATGATTGCGCTTGTATAGGATGCCATTGCTCAAGAAGAACTTTTCCGAGAACCTCCTTAAAAACTTTTTGTCGTTGACGGAAGCTCCTTCAGGTTATTCTTGCGCTTCGAGATACCTTTTGACTTCGTAAAACCACGGCTGGTCCACTACTTCTTCGGTATTAATCTCGTGACAATGTGCAGGTTCGTCCATCCGCTCAATGGTGATTTGGGGAGCCTCATTATCCCAGTTAAGTTTAAACATGGATGACATTGTAGCTAGAGCATCTGCTAGTTAATTTTCTTCTCGCAGGAAGTGCTCGAAGGTAATCTGCTCAAAATGTGGTAACAATGTCAAGACATGTTCTTTGTAAGGGATGAGGTTTGGATGTTTAGTATCCCACTCTCCTTTGATCTGACTGATGACCAAAGCTGAGTCCCCAAACACAATCAAAGATTTGATTCCCAAGTCTATGGCAGCCTTGAGTCCAAAGATGCATGCTTCATACTCTGCCATGTTGTTCGTACAGTTGAAGCAAAGTCGGGTAGTGAAAGGTGTATGGCAACCTTCTGGAGAGATGAGTATCGCGCTGATACCGTTGCCAAGTGCATTGGAGGCCCCATCAAAGTACAAGGTCCATCAGGATCCTTGTTCATGTCCGTCATATGGTCTGAAATCTTTAACATTGTCCAATGTCATGATGTCCTCGTCAGGGAAGTCGAACCTCATGGATTGGTAATCTTCGACAGCTTGATGGGCTAGATGATCAGCTAACACACTCCCCTTTATAGCTTTTTGGGTCGTGTACTATATATCGTATTCCGTTAGGATCATCTGCCATGTAGCAATCCTTCCAGACAAAGCAGGCTTCTCAAAGATGTACTTGATCGGATCCATCTTAGATATCAGCAAAGTGGTATGAGTCAACATATACTTCCTTAGTCGGCGAGCAGCCCATACCAAAGTGCAGCAAGTTTTCTCGAGCAGTGAGTATCGGGTCTCACAGTCGGTAAACGTTTTGCTAAGGTAATAAATGGCATGCTCTTTTCGGCCAGACTCGTCATGTTGGCCTAGTACGCACCCCATTGAATTCTCTAAGACAGTCAGATACATGATTAGCGGTCTTCCTTCGACGGGTGCCATCAAGATAGGAGGTTCTAGAAAATACTCCTTGATTTTATCGAAAGCAAATTGACAGTCATCATTCCATTTAACTACCTGATCTTTCTTCAACAGCTTGAAGATTGGTTCACATGTAGATGTTAGGTGAGAAATGAACCTTGCAATGTAGTTTAGGCGTCCCAAGAAACCTCTGACCTCCTTCTCAGTGCGAGGAGCAGGCATTTCCTATATAGCTTTGACTTTGGCATGATCAACCTCGATACCTTTGTTGATGACAATGAAACCTAAGAGTTTACTGGACCTAACTCCGAATGTACACTTGTTTGGATTCAGTCTGAGCTTGTACTCCTTCAACCTGACAAACAGCTTTTGCAAGTGACCAAGGTGTTCTTCTTCAGTTTGTGATCGGGCTATCATGTCATCTACATAGACCTCTATCTCATGATGTATCATATCATGAAACAAAGCTACCATGGCGCGTTGATAGGTTGCCCCGACATTCTTCAGTCCGAATGGCATCACTTTGTAGCAGAACGTACCCCATTGTGTAACAAAAGTAGTTTTCTCCATGTCCTCAGGTGCCATTTTGATCTGGTTATAGCCTGAGAATCCGTCCATGAAAGAAAATACTTTGTGCTGAGCTGTGTTGTCGACCAGGATGTCAATGTGCGGAAGTGGAAAGTCATCTTTAGGGCTGGCCCTGTTTAAATCTCTATAATCCACGCATATTCTCACTATGACGTCCTTCTTAGGCACGGGCACAATGTTAGCAACCCATTGTGGATAGGAAGTAACAGCCAGAAATCCAGCATTGAACTGCTTTATAACTTATGCTTTGATCTTCTCAGACATGTTAGGTATCATGCGGCGGACCTTTTGTTTCACTGGTGGACAGTCTTCTCTTATGAGGAGACGATGTACCACAATGTCTGTATCGAGTCCCGGCATGTCTTCGTATGACCAGGCGAAGATCTCAACATAATCATGTAGTAGCTGAATTAGGCGCTCTTTGACACTCGGCTCTAGATTGGCACCTATCTTAATTTACTTTTTGTCATCCTCAGTTCCCAAGTTGATTGTGTCCAACTACTCTTCATGAGGCTGAATTGCTCTTTCCTCTTGCTGTAGTAATCTGGCCAATTCCCCTGGCACCTCACAATCTTCCTCACCTTTGTATTCGGCTTGGTTGATCAGATCTTCAGAGTCACTGAAGGTTATAGCAGTATGGTTACCCATGGGTTCCGGAATGGAATGGTACCTGCATTTGTGAGTGTGGGTGTGTGTAAGGGACATAGCCATCTTAAAACAAACAAAATGTAAAAGAAAGACAATGAGTATAAAAGGTTTATATATGAAAAGTGTCCATGTTTCATTAAAATGACATATGAAATGAAAATAAGAACCCTTACAAATGGACCTATGTGCCTCGGGTAAGACACACGGTTGAAAAAGTACGAATTGTTTGTGAATTATTACAATCCAACAGAAATGGAAAAAGATAAATTACTGCGGTATGAAAGTAATCGGAACAAAGTCTTTTGCTTCCCAGTTGCACAGTCCTCCGTCAACAGTAGGGAAAATCCAGTCTTCTAAGTATCCCTCTTCTTCACTGTCCTCTAGCACATTAACCCCTTGGTGGCTGATCTTCACAGGTGGCCCTCCGGCACGGGAGCGGCGCACGGCCTTCTGACCAGTCGAAGTAAATCCCAAGCCGAATTTGTCTGCTTTGAAAGGAAAATTGGGAAGCTTCCCCCAGATTGTGGATCCGCCTTCTTCCACAACTGCCCTAGCCTCCTTGAGAGACGACATTCGAGGTGGTGGTCTTGTAATCACAGGAGTTAAGGACACTGCTTTGGTCTCTGCTATTTCCTGAGAAACTTCCTCAAAGTGTTGGAAAGGGGTCTCTATGAATTCTCCATCTAACTCCACATAACGAAAGGAACTAAGATGACTGATCATGTATTCCTCTTTGCCATGAAAAATTATAATTTTCCCCTGGACAGGGTACTTGAGCATTTGATGCAGAGTAGAAGTGACAGCTCCAGCATGGTGAATCCAAGGTCTTCCCAACAGGCAAGAGTAGGAAGGACGGATGTCCATCACATAGAATATGGAGTTGAAGGTTTCAGTTCCTACCTTGATTGGGATGTTCACCTCTCCATGGACCATCCTCTTAGAACCATCAAAGGCTTTGACAACTATATTGCTGGGTTTCAGGGTTAAGCCTTCACAATCCAGTCTATCCAAGGCTTTCTTCGGCAAGACATTTAAAGACGACCCAGTATCAACCAAAACATGAGCTAGGGTGGTTCCCCTACACTCCACCGAGACATGTAGTGCGTCATTATGTTTTCTACCTTTGGAGGTCAAGTCTGCATCAGAGAATCCCAGGCCATTGTCAGCTGTTAAGCTGGAAACACATTCCTGGAATTGATCAGCGGAGGTTTCTTGTGGCACGTGGGCCGTCTTCAAAAATCTTATCAGAGCCTTGGCATGAGCTTCTGAACAAAGCAACAGGGCCAACATGGAGATCTTTGAGGGGGGGGTTTTCCCTAGTTGTTCCACCATATTATAATCGCTTTTCTTGATTATTTTCAAAATTTCCTCCATTTCTTTTTGAGAGGTTTCAGGAATGACTAATGACTGAGCCTTCGTCAAGACAGGCTCCTCTTGGACATTCTTTCCTTTATCAGCGGAAGCATGGATGGGAATTGTATTGTCATTGTTGGCAGGTACACTTGCAGGTACGGTTACAGGAGTAATCTTCGGGATGGCTGCAGGTCCAAAGACTGCTATTGGAGGAGCAATCTCTGGAGAAAATATTCTTCCACTACGAGTAATTTTGCTTGTTCTAGCAATGTTACTGATGTCGGGATTATCTTCCTCAGAGCTTTCTTCTTCAATGGTCTGTTCAATCTGTTTGATACCATGGTAGTAGATTTCTCCACCATGGTACCATTTTATCAGTTTTGTACGGGGTTGGCCCTGACATTGTTATCTTTAAAGGAGTAGTCATAGGAGCAGATGTAATCCTAACGGGTTTTTTAGGAACCCTGGAAGAAATGGCGTATATGGTTATTATTGAAACTTCTGGAATTGGAATGGGTGAGACAGGAGCTTTCTCAAAAAAAATTCCCTTGTTATCAATCAGTTGTTGGATTCCTTTCTTCAAAAGAGGACAGTCAAATGGGGAGGACAAGCAAGCATGGAAATCTTGGTCACATCCTGGGAACACCCTAGCCTTCAACAAATTCAACTTGATGGTTAGGAGAGGAGTTGACAGTTCATCCACAACAAAAATAAACAGATCTTCTTCCACAACATTGGCATTATGCCCATGCCTGGGCATCGGGGAGGAGATAACATTCGGATTTTCGGGAGCTTCAAATTCAACTTCCTTTGCGTCAATCAGATCTTGAATCTTGTTCTTCAGGGCCCAACGGTTGTTGGTGTCGTGCCCTGGACTTTTTGAGTGGTACGCGCATCTGGCGTTGGGATGGTAATGTGGAGAAGCAGTGTTAGGATTTTTAGGGGCCTCCTTTAGCATGGCCAGGTTCAACTTCAAGAGATGTGGTAAGACTTGAGAAGGAGTCATGTTTATCTTGGTGAATTGCCTTACAGGCCTTTCCACCCTTTGTTGGTTGTTCCTCGGCTGATCATTTCTCGGAGGATTGTTTATCGGTTGGTCTGATGCAGACTTCTGAATCATGACGGCCCCCACTGTTGGTCGTCTTTCAACTCTTCCCTGATTCCTCTAGGCATAGACAACAAACACTTCCTTCTTTCCATGTCAGTATACCCCGCATAGTTTCCATAACGTATTGCTATTTACCTATGAATGTTTCCCAAATCCGGGTAGAGGATTGAAACCCATACAATAGAACCAAAGTGTAAAGCAAACAAGTCAAACAAGATAAGCATGTAAAGATGATCTAAAACCCTAAGGTAACCCCAGTTTTATAAATTTCCCCAACAGAGTCGCCAGTTCTGTGATGCAGTGGGAGAACTGACTTGAGGTTTTGCGTTTGTGTTCATAAATGTTGCGGTTTAGCAAGATTCGCCACCGACTTTTATTTTATCCAAAAGGAAAGGTAAAAAAGGACAGGAAATACCTTTGAGATTGTTTTTGGGTTCGGGGGGTAGATTATGAAAAGGGAAGGTGCTAGCACCCTTTTCATCCATGGTTTTCCATGGGCTCTTAGTTACTTGTTTTAGATCACTCGCTTTTGCTTTACAATTGTTTGAAATGGTGCTTTGTGTGGTTTTGAAAGTATTTCGAAAAGAGGCCTTTGTTTAGGCAATCTTTGTAATGATTCTTGTTTGTAAGAATGTATACAAAGATGTTTGTCTTTTGAAAAATATTTCAATGCTTTGAAAGTTGTTTGGAAAATGTTTTTAAATGTCTGTGCTTGTTTGAAAATAGCAAGGATTGTTTGCAAATTGATCAAGTAACTAGAAGCTATCTACCTACTCAAAAGTCTTTCCTACATATTTTTATTCCTTTGACATTGTTGGCCTACTATTGTTTTAGTAGACAACCCTATCTTTGGATGTTAAACGGGATGGGCATGGGTCATCGTATGACCATGATAACAATATTGCAAAGTAACTTAGCTTGTTTGAGGGACCAAGATCATTTGTTTTTAGGCAACCTTTTGACAGCGTCGTCGAGGGACTATGATCTTTTGTTTTGTTTGATTTTGCCAAGATACCTAGCATGCATACCATTGCCATTTTGTTTTAAGGCAACCAAGTGGTTGAAACCCTAGAGGTGCTTGTGTGAAAGGTGTTGTCATTTTTCATGCATTTGTTTGTCTTGAATTAGGTCATGCTATTTGTTTGATTTTGTCTTATCATACAAACCCTAGTTTTTACTAAACATGCATATAATGCGATAAATTGCGTAAAGTAAATCTAAACTATTACAACAATATTATGGGGAGGGGGATACAAGTTTTGAATGGGGATATTTGCACAAAATAAAACCCTAATTCACTATTACAACCCAATTGAATTTATTGTACAATAAATAAATAAGCAATTATTTAAATATACAATAAAATGTAAATATGCAAAAAATGTTTTGTAATTGTTTTATGTATGAGAAAATAAAATTATCTAAGCCCTAGAAATAAGAAAAAAATAATGTTATTATTTTTGAAAGGGGAAACCCTAATTTTGATTTAATAGAAAATATTGTTTTCTAATATTTATTTGTCCATTTTTGTTTAAGAAAAAATAATAATATTATCTACAAATGTTTAAAAAATAAAGTATGTATGAAAATAATTATTTTTATGTGAAAAAATAATAAAATAAAATGTATAGTATTTTCAAATTATTTACAAGTTATTTTAAGAAAATAAAGTATAAAATCTTAATAAACTATTTATTATGCAATATATATATATATATATATATATATATATATATATATATATATATATATATATATATATATATATATATATATATATATATATATATATATATATATATATATATATATATATATATATATATATATATATATATATATATATATATATATATATATATATATATATATATATATATATATATATATATATATATATATATATATATATATATATATATATATATATATATATATATAATAATAATAATAATAATAAAATGCAAAAAATAAAGAAAATATTTTTGGGTATTTTTTATCATTTGGAAAAAATGAATGCAAGCACAAAAAATAAAAATATGCAAAAAAATACAAAAATATAAAATAATAAGGCAAGGGTGCAGAAGTAAAATGGGGGGGGGGGGTGCAAAAAGTCAGAAATGCAAGGCCCAAGCGCACCAGGCCCAGACAACTTCGTCCCTGACCTCTGTCTCTCCAAACGCGCACGTTCTTCTTCAAATATTGTTCTTGCTCATGCTTGCATGAAATCAAAAACTTACAACATGAAACTTATAACATTTTTAATCACGATTCCAACCATATCCATTTTGTGACCTAACTCTCAAAGGACAGAGAGAATTTTAATGGCCCTAATTTCTGACCAAGTTTTTTCATGAACTTCAACAATCAAATACTCTTAGCTCAGTTAATATAAATGGAAACTATGCATATCTACAGCTTAAGCAAGTTAAGGACTACATTTTTGCTTCACAAATCGTGACCTAAGGATGCCTAAATAGAGAGATAGAAACTTGACAAATACCTTGTTCAGTTGAGTTTGGATATGGAAATGTGGGGACTTTGAGTGAGGCCTGAAGATCGTGTGAGCTTCCTTGAAGTTCCCTCAAGCTTCTCCAATGCTCAGCTTGCCTTGTAGATGCTTGAATCTCCCTGAGAAGTCAACCTGCAAATCTTCAAAATGAAAATGGTGAAGCTTGAAATAGGGCACACAATTGCAAGACAAAGGCCTGGATAGTTTAGGTAGTAGGTATGGAATGTGTTTGAAGCCTTGAAACAAAAAACGCACGAGCAAAATATGATTTGGTTTGAGTTTTGCAGAAGATGCCCTGTTTGGGCAGAAAAATGGGTTTTTGGTGTTTGAGAGTGTTTGAGATGTTAGCAATTCGTGTATTGGCTTGTTACGAGGTTCTGAGGTCGTTTGAAATGAAGCCAAGTCTTGCCTTTATCAGATGCACAAGTTGTATTAACTTTTGCAAGTTTACTTGCTTTTGAAGAAAGTTGGAAGTGACAATACAAAATCTTGTACTTGCTAGCTCATGGACTGCATAGAGTTGGTACAAGTTGCCTGATATTTGTGGATCTTGTTTGCAACAAAAGATCAGGTCCATGGCTCAAGGAATGCAAAGTTGTAAAAAGCATGCTTTATCAAAATGGTATTATGAACTTTATGCCATTTTTGGATTAATTCATTGTGCAATACTTCAAAAGTCAGAACAAGACCATTATCCAATGTGTTTGAATTTAATTATGGATTTTAGATAGTATTAGGACCTGTAAAACCAAGTACAAGCATGTTGGGAAGTGATTTGCAACTTGTAACATTGTGAAAAATGCCTTGAACAAAAGTGATAAATTGCCATTTTCATTTCTTCGATTCTCCCTAACCATAAATTATCTTGGAGAGTTCTTTGACATTTTGGAAAGCTTGTAACATGCTCTACAATCAATATTTGAAATGAAACTTAAGATACCTTTTGAAACTAGGTGAAAAGTTGCCATGAAGTTAGGTAAAAAATCTGCCTAAACTAGGGCAAAATTTCACTAAGTTAAAAAGTTTATGGACCCCTATTCACAAAATCATAACTTAAGATCCAAGCATCTTTTTTTGGAAAACTTTGTGAATAAAAGTTGTAGATTTCATGGAGGACTACAACTTTCATGTTGGAAGTTTTCTTTGAATCCAATTGCATCATGGTGAAAAAGTTATGGAAAGTTGGGAAAAAATAAGAAATTTTCATAACTTAGAAAATTTCCAAGTTATAGAAAATTTTCAAATTGAAACCCTAATTTTCAAAATTGGTTTTCTTGATCAACAAGTTTCATATTTTTACATATCTTGATGAATTATGACCCTTGGCACTTGATTTTGACCAAAAAGTCAAAGTTTGACTTTTCAGTGTACAGTAGACTTTTGATCAGTTGACTGGAAAGTTCATCTGTCAATCCTATGCATTTGAGATATTTTGAACTATGTGATTAGGTCAAGATTATGCCATTGGGTCATTGAAATCATGCTTGAACCCAATTGGTCATTGGCTAGATCAAAAATCAGAAATTGCCATTTCTCAGTCAAAACCCTAATTTGGACCATTTTGCCCTTTTGATGATCTGATCAAATTTCTTGAGGAGTTGTGGTCCAAACTTGATCAAATGGTACATAGGAGCCTAGAATATTGATTTGGATAAAAAATTATGAAGTTTGACTGTAAATTGGCCATGGTTGACTTTTTCCCTAATACAACTGATTTTTAGGTCAACTGTCTAATTGACTGGGCAAAAATGTGATTCAAGGCTTGAAACATGGTATGAGCAATCTTAGGGGTACAAGATGGTGTATGAAAGTAACATTAAGCAGTGATGGTCCAAAAATTCTTGTGCAAACTCAAACCCCAATTTCAGGCTAATAGTGCAAAGAGATGTCTTGAGCTGAGCAAACCTTAATCCTGTCTGGAGTCCAAGAGGTCTTGTAAGGAAAATCTTGATAATATGAGAGGGAAAATTTTGGGGTACAACACGCACCTCTAGGGTACCCCCAATTTGGTTGCTTTCAGAAAAAGCAGTCACATCTCTCGAAACGTGAGAGATTTTAGTGGCTACCCTTCAGTTTAAAGATCATAAGTCTCTCGATGACCCTCTCGATGTTGCTTCGGTATGATCTTAAAAACCCTAGGGTAGTTACTAAAGTTTCTTGCCCAGTTGCCTTTGTGACTGTATAAATGTACCTCGAATGTCCCTCAAACATCCAACATTAAGGCTACCTACCTACTAATAGTATAGTGTTGTCTAAAGGATAGGAGGAAAAGAAAAAACCTTTTGAGTATAAGTAGATAGTTCTTAGATGCTTGCTCAAAACAAGCTTTTACACTTACACCAAACATTTCAAAAACACTTTGAAAAAACGCTTTATCAACACTCTTGAGGACTGATACAAGAGTTATCATAAAGTAAACGTTCGCACTAGGCCTTTTCAAAATACCTTTCAAACACACAAAGCACAAGGTATTTTTTCAAATGAGCTAAGCATCTAAGAGTCTGTAGATAGCTACGGATGGAAAGGGTTCTAACACCTTTCATTTCCATAATCTACCCCCCTTACTCAGAAAACTCTCGAAAGGTCTTTTTCTGTTCTTTTCACCCTTTCCTTTATTGGATAAAAGAAAAGTCGGTGGCGACTCTTGCTTACCGCAACATTTGTGAATACAAACACAAAACCAGTATAACAGTCGGTTCTGCCACCGTATCACAACTTCCAATGGGCATCATTTTATCTTAGTTGCTATTGATTATTTCACGAAGTGGGTTGAAGCAGCCTCGTTTGCTTCTGTTACCAAAAATGTTATGGCCCGGTTCATTAAGCATAACATTATCTGTCGGTATGGAACCCCTAAAAGGATCATCACTGACAATGGTACCAATCTTAATAATACTATGATCATGGAACTCTGCATGCAGTTTAGGATTAAGCATCAAAATTCTTCTCTGTACCGACCAAAGATGAATGGCATTGTGGAAGCCGCCAACAAGAATATCAAGAAGATCTTACAGAAGATAACAATGACGTACAAAGATTGGCATGACATGTTACCATTTTCACTTCATGGTTATCGAACCTCAATACGTACATTAACCTGGGTAACTCCTTTCTCTCTAGTCTACGGTATGGAGGTTGTCTTACCTGTCGAAGTCCAGATTCCTTCTCTAAGGATTATGAAAGACGCAGATTTAGATGAAGATGAGTGGATTCAGACTAGGTTAGACCAAATAAATTTGATTGACGAGAAAAGGCTTGCGGCTGTTTATCATGGTCAGATGTATCAGAAACGCATGATCAAAGCCTTTAACAAGAAAGTCAAACATTGGGTACATCAGGCTGGTGATTTGGTAATAAAATGCATTATCCTACCATAAGGTGATCCCAGGGGCAAATGGACTCCCACATACGAAGGGCCATTTGTGATCAAGAAGATATTTTCTGGTGGTGCTATAATACTTACCACCATGGACGGTGAATATTTTCCGCACCCTGTGAACACGGACATAGTCAAAAAATACTACGAATAAAAGAGACTCGCTAGGCTGACAGGCATTGGCCAAAATAAGGGCTTCTCGATGAAACAAAAGGCTTCGGGCAAAAATTATGGATATATATATATATATATATATATATATATATATATATATATATATATATATATATATATATATATAAATTATACACCCGGCAAGTCAAAAACCTGAAAAGGCAGCTTGGGTATAAAAGGGTATCCCGGTGGACTGAAAACCCGAAAGGGCGGTCCAGACAAAAGTTAAGGATTAAAGCATATGACTGATAAGTGCATATTATATCTATTTTTATATATACTTTTTGTTTCACTTATCGACTTTTTGCTTGTAATATTGTTGAATAATCCTGACTTTTGTGTAAATACATTTAGTTTATGTTTATTTATGTTTTTGTGTACATAGTGTATCATTTAATGTTTTTCCATTCATTTTGTAGGTATTTGTTACATCTTGGAGCATTTAGGAATAAGGTGTCGAAGGCACGGCTCTGGATGTATGTTTTATAAATAAAAGATCATTTTTGGGACTTGTTGTCCAAGAGATCCTGCTTAGCACGTAGAGGCCGCTAAGTGCGAGTGGCGCTCAATGCATTTTGTAGCGTGCTACTTGTGTTTTATTGTTTTGGCAGAACCAATGTTTTGAAGCCCGCTTAGCACGGATAGCGCTCTTAAGTCGGTTTAGTGTGTAAATATCGTGCAACCCACTTAGCACACTGAGGCGGCTTAGCGCGGTCTGCTGAGATTTGTTTTATAACTTCATTTTTAGTCATTTTTAGGGTGGTTTGGGGGAAGTTTTTGCTCCCAAATCCATCAACTTGTAAATTTTGTTAGGATTAGCTTAGATAACAACTATGGAGCTTGCATATAGATGATCCGGGGTGGATTACTCTTCGATCAACGCTGACAAACCGATAGATTTGTAGTTCATTTCTCTTCCTCTTTGTGTAATATTTTATGGTTGGGTTTGTATGTATATTTTCTTTGATCTAATGTATATTTGTCACCCTTGGCGTTATATAAAACTTTCTTTATGAATCTTTGTGATCTTTGTGGATTATTGTCCTAGATATTTGCTCAGTGCTAGGGATTTGAGTTGTTATAGACATATACTGCTTAGGTTTTTATCTAGGATGATTAATTTGTTAGTTTCTAAACTCTAGAGATATATTTAAAGCTGATAATCTACTTAGGTATCGGAGCTTAAAGCATCTGTGTTATTTGTGTCGCTCTGAGAGATCGTCAATACGTCGCTTGGGATGGGAATAAAGTTTCATCTATTCTCAAAATCCCCGCAGAGTTATCTTCACAAGCTCATCCCTAACGTAGTTTACATGAATTCTCTTCTCCAGCAGGGCTTATATCCCCAACAGAATTTCTTTCTCTTATATTGCAATTCCCCGACAGGATTCTCTTCCCCAGCCAGATGTCATTCAACTTTTTCCTCCTAGAAGAGTTGACATCCATATCTAAAACTTGGTCAGACAACACATCAGAGGATTATCTATCTCTTTTATCCCAAATCAGGGTACATAAGAATCAAATCCTTCAAAATAACGACGAGCGATCAATTTTCCTGGAACTCTTCTACCCTCAAACACAAGTTGAACGTCCCCAGCGAGTATCCTTATACAGAAAGCGAGAACCCCCAGCATAGACATTCTAAATGATATTGACGATTCATATTCTTCATTCCCCAACAACAGTCAGGGATTTATTTTCTCCCAGTCAAGGATGTTATCTGAAGTTGTCTATAAGTTCTAGTGACATATTACATCCATACATCATTTACAGAATATCATATAATATGCATACGGAACATATACAGTATTCTTATCTATTTTGAGAGCATCATTACGCCATGCATTACATACATCATGACATTTCATAAAACTAACTTTGTTTTTTAGGTTGGTTCACAAACAAATAAATATTGTCAGCAGTTTATCATCCTTCAAATATAATCAATCGACGATTCATTCTGATGATCTTTTGGATATAGTCAGGTGTAAACTCATTTCAATATATATTCTAGATACAGTTCAGTTACGATCAAGACACATATCCATTCTTATACTCATTATAGTACATATTCCAGATACAGTTCAGGTACGATTAAGACATCGATCCATTCTAATACTCATTCCATAATATCTTTAGATACAGTCAGGTGTAGACACATTCTAATACAAATCCCAGATACAGTTGGGCGAAGGCTCATTCTGATCACCTTTTAGATACAGTCATGCATAGACTCATTCTAATACAGATCTCAGATATAGTAGGGTGAAGACTCATTCTAATCCTCTTATAGATACGGTCAAGACATAGACTCATTCTAGAACATCATTTAGATACAATCAAGACATAAGGTTCATTCTGACACTCCTTAGCACATCTGCTAGATACAGTCAGACACAGACTCATTCTAGTATACTTCTCAGATACCGTCGAACATAGACTCATTCTGATACATCTATCAACAATTACTTTGGATGGCATATATAAGCCCATCTCCGACGACACTCTCTCACCTCTCTGAATGGCATCTTTAAGCCTATTTAAGCAATACAGTCAACCAATAGTGTTACTTCGTGCACATGCGAGTGAAAATTTCTGGGCACTTAAGTGTTCAATCTTCTTCCACCTTCAGATCACGAATGGCGAGCATGCAAATCTAAATCTTTAGGTTTAAGAAGATTGAACAGGGTCAGCTGTTGTAACCTAAAATTTTCCCTCCCATTTTCTTCAAGATATCTCTTCATGCTCCTAGGGTTTTCAACTGCTCAAGGTTGGACTAGACAAACCCTCCTCCTAAGCAATTGACCTACAACTAGGGTTTTGCTTCTCTCAGGGAAAATTGGACTTAAAGTTCCTAAAGTGGATTCCATATTTCTCATATGTCCCTAAGGATGCTCATGCCAAATTTCAAGCCTTGCATCACAAGTTTGCCCAGTCAATTGCACAGATGATTGAAAATTAACTGTATTGGACAAAAAGTCAAATGTGGTCAACATACAGTTTAAAACTCAAGATTTTTGGTTAATATCAAGATTTTGAAGTCACATTCATCATTTGATCAAGGTTTGATCATGATTCATCAAGAAAACTCTCAATTCACCAAAAGTCAAAAGTTACTAAATTAAGGTTTTCTTAAGGAGAAGTCAACTGAACTTTGACCAAGCATAACTTTCAGATGATTCATCATATTTTTCTCAACCAAAGCTCATTTAAAATAAATTCAATTCTCTACAACTTTTTCACTTTAAGCTCAAGTTTAAAAAATGCTGCATTTGAGAGATATGGGCCAAAACATTATAGGTCATTTCAAAAGTCAACAAAAAGACACTTTTTTTCAAAGAACTTTACATCAATATAAATTATTCAAATTAAAAATGATCAACATAGAGATTGTAAAGGACATATTGAGCTTTCCAAAAAGTCCAAGATCACCTTCATATGATAAAAATTGAGAGAGTTATGATTGGTGCAAGTTGGGTAATTTTGAGAAAATGCATGAAACCCAAATTGATCAAACTTGAATTTTTGGGCTAATGGGCTTATCTTTCAAAGTACAAATGTGTTATAGACCTCATAATGGACCTCCAAATCCATTAGTGTACCATGGTAATTTTTTAGTTCATTTATTTTGATTTTTATTCATTTAAATTCAAATTAAATCAAATAAATATTAAAGGGAGGTGCAGTGCTTAAAAGGCTTTTGTTTCAAACATTGTGGAGGCCCAAGATCATGATGAAAACCGTGTGGGATTATTTTCAAAACAAATTTTGATGTTTTGTCTTATTCAAATTCTATTTTCAAGCAAAATCAAAGGTTGTTTCGTACAAGGTCCAAGCCCCATTTTCTTGACCTAATTTTCTCCAATATATATATATATATATATATATATATATATATATATATATATATATATATATATATATATATATATATATATATATATATATATATATATATATATATATATATATATATATATATATATATATATATATATATATATATATATATATATATATATATATATATATATTCTTCTCATTCATACAAGAGAGATCACGAAACCCTTGCAAGAAAACACTCTCCAAACTTCAAATTTTTGTCAAACTTGGGCAAACTTGAAACCCTATTTCCAGCCTTCCTCAAGATCAACCATACGTTCTAATCAATTCCAGAAGACTTATAGAGTATGTATGGATCGTTCTTGGTGATCAAAAGTGCATGAAACAAGCATCCTAAGCATGGCCGATTTCTTATATTTTTGTAAATTTGTATTCTGATTTCTATGTTGCTTTAATTCATACTAACCATACTAACGTGTTTTTGAGACAAAACTATATAGGACCAAACCATTTCATGAGTCCTATAATGCCAGGATGAGGGTTTACCATGTTTGAACCAATTTATGTTATTTTTTCGTATTTCTTTATACAAGGTGATTTAGCTAAAACCAAGGCCACCATTGAACTCGAAAGGGTCAAATTAGGGGAGTAAGGTCCCTTTGGATCACTAACTTGTGTTTATTTTGTAGGTTTAAAAAAAAGTCGCCTGAGAAGACGACCGGAGCTAGGGCTCTGGCGCCTCTCCGACCCAGCCATTTATGTTTATCTCATATTTAACTGTTTTCAATACACTATCGGATGAAACAGCCACCCCAATGGAAAGAGCGCACGCGTTAAGGAATTGATCTATAAGGTCGTGGGTTCGATCCCTGCCTTTTGCAACTTTTTTTTCTATTTTTCCAATTTACGCAAGTTTACAATATTATATGCAGCGTCCATTTCCTATCACCAACCAGCGCTTGGCCTGGTGGCAAGCTATACAGTTGTGAGGCTTGAGGGCGTGGGTTCAACACCCACCCCATGTATTTTCTTTCTTTTTTTCCTTCCTTGATTTTTCTTCCCCTAATCCTATTTTTTGCTTAACCTAATTTATTTTTATTAACCTAAAACAAACTTTTTTTAAACCCTAATTAATTAAGTTTAGTTTTCTTAAAATTAATCCTTTTTATTAATTAATTAACCATTATTGTATTAATACTAAAATAAATTAGAATTTTAGGTTTTTTTATTAATTATTATCATAAACCATTTTCTTCATAAAAAATCACCAAAAACATTTTCTTTTCTATTTTCCTCTTTCCTCGTTCTTATTTCTATTTTCCTATATCAATTGTATAGGATGCCTTCTTGAATGTAAATAGCTTAGGTTTATTTTTTCTCGCGTTTTTCTTATTAAGTATTTGCTCCGAGTATGTAATAGTTTAGGGTTTATTTCCCGCATTTCATTCTTATGTAACTGCCCCAAAGCCTTGTAATAGTTTTAGGTATACATTCTGCATTTTACATTCTGCTTTTATATTCTTATGTAATTGTTAGTAATTAGGGTTTGTATGGTAAGACTAAAATCAACCGATAGCAAAACCCTAATTTCCAAGATAAATATAACTAAATCAAACACACTTTCACCCTCACACCTCTAGGGTAACCTATCTTTGTTGCCTTTCGAAATAATGGTCATGTCCCTCAAAAGTAGGGATACTTTAGCAAAAAGACCCTCGATCAAATCATCATCATACAAAAGATCATAGTCCCTGGATGACCCTTCGACGTTGCCTACGGAAAAATGATCTAGTACCTCGAGTTGCCTACAAATAATATGATGACATTCTCTTACGAAATTGCTAAAGTATCCTTGCAAGTTGCCTTCGATGACCATTTGATGACCCTTCGATTTTCCCTTCACATCCAATAGATAGGGCTACCTACTTTTTAATGGTACGGGTAGAACTATCTCTAAAGAAGAAGGAAAAGAATAAGAAATACCTTGAGTGGGTAGGATACTTTTAATCGCTTGCTTACAAACTTTTCTAAAAAACATTTCTCACATCACACTTTTCAAACAAAATATTTTCAAACACTTTGTATGCATTCTTGAGGACCGATACAAGAATTATTACAAAGTCTACCTTACATTGGAAATTTCAAAATATTTTAAAACAAATCACACACAAAGAATGTTTTCAAAAGTGAGCTAAGTGATTAAGAGCCCGTAGATAACTACGGGTGAAAAGGGTGCTAACACCTTCCCTTTTCATAACCTACCCCCCGAACTCAAAATCTATCAAGATCTTTCCTGTTCTTTTCACCCTTTCCTTATTGGATAAAAGAAAATTAGGTGGCGACTCTTGCTATCCCAAAATTTGAGATAAAATGCTAAACAAGTTAATTCTCCCACCATATTACAGTAGGCTTTGGATATTATTGGAGAAATTAAGCCTGCATCATCAAAAGACCACAGGTACATCTTGGTAGGTATTGATTATTTTTCAAAATGGGTAGAAGTGGTCGCTTTGGCTAAAGTAGACCAAGAGGTAGTCATGGCCTTCATTAAAAACCAATTCATATATAGGTTTGGGACGCCATAGACCATAACAATTGACCAAGGGACTGTGTTCGTAGGGCAAAAGGTAAACGATTTCACTGCAGAAATGGGGTTCAAAATGTTAACATTGACACCATATTATGCTCAGGAAAATGGGAAAGTCGAACCAGCGAATAATACCATTATAGGTTTAATCAAGAAACATGTTGGCCAAAAGCCTAGAAGTTGGCATACGATTTTGGGCCAGGCATTGTGGGCATGTCAAAACTCACCAAAGCAGTCGACTAACACAATGTGTTTCAATTTGGTTTATAGACACGGAGAAGTTTTGCCCTTAGAAATCAATTTGCAATCAGTAAGAATACAGAGGAAATCAGATATTCCTACTGAGTATTATTGGGGAATGATGCACGATGTGCTGATATATGTTGAAGAACATAGGCTAGCAACTTTAGACACTTTGTTCAGGTAGAAAGAATAAGTAGCAAAGGCCTACAACAGAACAGTGAATGAAAAAGTGTTAGTCATTGGAGATTTTGTCTGGAAGGTGATCTTACCCATGGATCGAAGAGATAGAGTTTTAGGAAAATGGTCACCAAATTGGGAAGGACCGTTTCGAGTGGTTCAAGCTTTTTCAAACAATGACTATGAGATTTAAGAGCTCACGTCAGAAGATTGAATATTAAGAGTACATGGTAAATAATTAAAGAAATATAGACCTATGTTGCAAGGAATTGTAATAATAAAATATTATAAAACCATTCATTACATAATAAAACGTCTCTAAAGGGCCTGCAAAATATAATGGGCATTACAGAGTTGGCTAAAAGGGCAGATTATCCTTAAGGCACAAATAGCGGTCTCGAGCGAGGGACAATCGAGCATTGGTCAATTAAAGAGAGGTATCTAGTTCAACTAGCTCAATGTCCAACACCTCAACACACTCCTAGTGAAGAACCCTATCTAATGCTCCGTCATTCAGCGCCTTCTCAGCCATCTCAAATCTAGCAGCTTGTGAGGTTTCAGCTTCATTAATTTTCTTTTCCTGCTCTTCATTTGTTGTTTCAAAACAAAAATCTGTCGCTGCCACAAGGAGATGTTATCGACCCTTTTTTTAAAGTCCTCTTTAGCTTTGTCAAGAGATTTCTTTAGCACTTCACTAGCAGCTATGGAGGACTCCACGAAGGCCAGTTCAAGGTTACATTCCTTCTCTTTAGGAAGACATTTTCCCCATAATATCCTTACCTTTGGACAAGTGACCAAAAATTGGTCAAGAAAAGTAGATACCTTAGACACAAAGGTGACGACCTGAGGAGAGGTTGTATGAGCGTCAACCTTTTGCAGCACCTGTTTTACCTTAGCGCCATCAGCAAGAAACGTCTCTAAATGATTGATCATATCGACATGAAAGAGCTGTGTTTTCAGGCGACTGAGAACTTCGCCTTGGGTTCGAAGAGAAGAAACACCCCCAGAGACGGTTGAAGCTCTAGAGCCCCCATCATTCGAGCAATTTCTAGAAACCACTAACAACTTCAAGTATTCCAGAGGGCTACTTTGTTTTAAAGCGGAAATGGATTGAGGCGACATGGTGGTGTTGGTAGGAACCACGTTAGGAGGAGTTGAGACGGTGCCAAAAGGAGCATTTGTTTGAGGAGGCTCTTCAACTGTTTGAAAAGGTTGTTGTTTGATAACCTCATCAATGTTGGAAGCATATTCATGGCCCTCTATTTTTTCATCTCCAGCATCCCCCTCTAAGCTGTCGTTATGGGCGATATCTTCCACCCTCCTCACTGATGGGAGAATACTCAGAGGCCCCCTGATCAATGAGAGAATTGAGATTTCTATTAGTAGATTCACTATCTGACAGAATCACAGGAATTTTCTTTTTCCCCTTTGAAGTCCTTAAAATGAGCTGGGTGGGGCGCTGTTTGGATTTGAGGGTTGGTCGCTAAAACAAACAGAGACAAGTAAGGACAAAGCTAAAAAGGAGCAAGTAAGCTTGAAGAGGAAACGATTTTTGGGAGAATAAAGATACATGAGTGTCCCCTTCATGGCTAGAATTGATCCTCTCTGGGCGAGTCGAAGCTGGTTGCATGACTCGTACGTTTTCTACCACTGGAGCAGGCATAATGGCATAAGTAGTTTTTTTTTAAATTTCTTTAGATCGATTCGACCGAGAATTTTTGGATTTGGAGGGGATGACAGACGAAGGCATGTTTTCCACCTGGTTATCCTCATGAGAAGAGTGTTTTCGCCTCTTTAGAGAAGGCCTAGAAGGGACAACAATATGGGCCTCAGCAGCCTACAAATAGGGTCGACATAATCAGCATGTTAGACATGGGATGTAATCAATTCAGAGAACACCAAGATGAACAGATTACCTGAGAGGGAGTTATAGGTGCTTCATTAGCGGGAGAAGAAACAATTTCACTACTAACAGCCCCCCTAGCACGCTTCTTGTGCTTAACTGCTGAAGAAAACAAAAGCACAAAACAAAGGTTAAGGTCAAAGCAAGAAGAAGCGAGAAAGCCAATAATGTGATCGGAAGTCACAATAGTAAGTCATACCTTTCTTGAATTGTTGATTCATAGCCTTGAAAGAACTGGCCAATCGATGCTTGAAAGTGTTGGAGGTGTTGAGCGAACTCCGCTTCGCTATAACTTTGGGATGAAAGGCGCATTGCATCTGATGGCTTATAAAAGCTGCAAGACAAAGGTTGGCATAAACCAAATTTCCTAGCCACCATATTGGGTTGGTAACATAAAAGTTTCACCCCATCGTTATCACCCACCCTAGACGCTATAAGCCTAGGGCTCAGAGAAGCTTGCTAAATGGCTTTGGATTCAGGGACTTGTGTTGGCTCAGTAGGGGAAATGGTCAAGTAAACCATTCAAGACCACATGGTCTTGAAGCAAACAGTGCCATATTGGGGTGAAAAGAGGTGCACCTGAAGAAAAACTTCAAGTACGTTTCAAGCGTCTCCTCTCGAGTCAGGTCGTTGTTGAACGTCATTATCACAGCAAGACAAGGGCCTTCAATGGCACGACTGGAAAAGAATGCCTCATGTGCTTATGAAAGCTTCAATTTAAGATGATCCACAAAGGTGGTGTTTAGATACAATTACAATATCCAAAATGGCCCAGCAAGCATATAGATGGCAGTTGGTGCAAGGGAGGTCATCTGGTCGACCCCCACACTGAGCGATTCATAAAGCGGCCCCAGGATGAGTTTGCTCAAGCAGCTGTTTCGACCCATGTGGAGGTGATTCACCAACGCAATAAAAATTTTGGCCACCTTTAGAGACATACTACTGAAATATATTTAGAGAGCCACAGGGCCAAAAAGGTGATGTGCTCTTCATCAGACACCATATCGACATCCTTAGCATGGAAACACTCCATGTACTTAGTGAAACTAGCGACGTCCTTATCAAAAGGAGTGACATCTTCATCAACTGTAGTAGGGATGAAAGTTTCACCTGTAGGATGAAGGCCAGTGATATCTCCAACATCGAACTGTGTATGGGTTAGCATACCAGTTGCAAAATGGAAGGTGTTTGTGGAACTCTCCCAGAAGTAGAGAGCATAAATCATCATATAGTTACAGTAACTAGGGCAAACCTTAGAAAGTTGAATCAAGTCAAAGATTCCTTAGGACTTCTAGACATCACCTTTAACATTCTCCACCTTATTCAACCATGCAATGTAGTCTTGGTTAACAGTAGGAGCAGATCGAAAAACTTTTGAGGTCTTATAGATATGGGACAAACCTAAAGGACACTTCTGCACAATAGGGGGCTTTGTGCTTCTATGAATAGTGAAGCATTTTTTCAGATTTTTTGGTGCCCTAATCTTATCATGGGTGGGTCCCATGAGAGTGTATACAGTGTTGTTACAGGAAAATGGAAGAAACAGATTAGAACTAAAAGTAGCAATGTTGCATGATGGGTTTGGCTCCAGCACAAAGGTTTGTCCATCAATAGCGAGGAACTTAGTCATGGTGGAAACTAGCTCAATCGCATGAGGAATGTTAATTTGTTCAAAAATTTGGCTTGAAGACGCCATGGAAGGTGATTGCATGTTTTAAGTAAAACCGAAGGTGGTTTTTTTGCTGAGTTTGGAAGCTAAGAGTTTAAGGATGCAAGTAAAGCGTAAAAATAAAATGAAGGATTTGAAAGGGTATTTATACCACCAAAGAACCCCAGACATTTGGGAAGAAAGTGGGAGAAATTTGTGGCCACATGACCGACACGTGTCAAACAGATGGAAATTGAGGTGAGGAAGTTGGTAAGTTGGAGGCGACGATTGTTCTAAGAAGTTGAAGCTAGAAAGTAGAGGAGTGGTTATGTGATCGCTGATGTAAAGTTTGCAGAATAACGTCATTATTACAATGACGTCACTTTGCACTAAGAGGAAAGGATTAAAATGTTCGTTTATGCCCCTTCAATAAAAAAGGTAAAAAAAAGGCTCTTTTAAGAGCATTTAAGAGCATTTAATTATGAGGAGTCGACTACATAAGCATTTCGACCATGATTGATTTCACAGGAAGGCGACCAAGGTTTCATAAGCGCAGTCGACCAAAGAAAAGTTCATGGTGAATGGATTGGGCCCAGGGAGGTGAGAAGTCCAAAAGAGTTGAAAGGCCTATAAGCACCTAAAATTGTAAAGGCAAAACATTATGGAGGGAGAACGTGGGTTCGACCATAATGGAGAACATGGATTCACAAAGAGAAGTTACAATAGAGAATGTGGGTCCGTGGGGGGAGTTACGAAGAATGCATGGCATGCAAGGAAACGAAGCCCACTTAGAAAGTAGTTATTTTTGTGTATTATAAATAAAACACTTAGTGCACTTTTGTAAAAGGTCAAACTTTTCACATTCCTACACGCTAGTCACTCAAAGTAAGCAAGCGAACGAGCGAAATGAGTCAGGAAAAGGCAATGTATGTTTAAACCAACCTATTTTACAACTTTCTTTAATGTTATGTCCTTATCTTTTACTACTTAAAACACTTTTCGTCTCCTTTACTTTGTCTTTTTGTCTTTATCTTTTGCAATTTAAAACATTTGGGTTCAATCGAACACACCCTTTTTGAAAATGCTTTGACTACACAGGCGAACTGAAGCACTGCTCCGAGATTCCCTGGTCGATCTCGTATGTAAAATTGTTTTCAAGAAACCAGCGTTATTTACCAAATCTAGAAGTAAATAGGTACGCATCAACTGGCAGAGGAAGTTGATGACCGGTGGGTTGGTACTCGTTAGAGACTTACAGCTCTAGGTGAAGTGATTACTTGGGTTGTGTTCAACAGGGGATTTCTGAGGAAGTATTTTCCTGAGCATGTGCGTGGGAAGAAAGAGATTGAGTTTCAAGAGTTGAAACAAGGAAGTTTGATTGTGATAGAGTATGCTTCGAAGTTTGTGGAACTAGAAAAGTTTTATCCGTATTATAGTGAAGCAACTGCTGAATTCTTAAAGTGTATCAAGTTTGAGAATGGTTTGCATCCAGAGATTAAGCGGAAGATTGGGTATCAGCAGATCCGTGTGTTTTTCAGAGTTGGTGGTCAACTGCAGAATTTATGAGGAGGACAACAAAGCTCATTCAGCTCACTATAAGAGTTTGAATGAGAAAAGAGGAAGGCAATATCAAGATCGTAAGAATCCTTATGATGTCCCAGTTGATAAAGGGAAACATAAGGCTTACGATCAGAAGAAGACATGTGGGGAGGAGCTCCCGCTTCTATCAAGTACTATAGGTGTGGTGAACAAGGTCACCCGTCCAATGAATGTGAGAATAAGGTGTTGAGGTTCTAAAAGTGTGGTAAGTCTAGTCATCATGCTCCTGAATGCAAGAACGATGGTCCAACTTATTTTAATTATGGAGACAAGGGTCATCTCAGTACTCATTGTTAGAAATTAAGGAAGTATGCTACTACTCAGACCAATGGTAGAGAGTGATCGCGCCGAGTGGATCAGAGGATCAGACCAATGGTTGCTATTATTGATACTTGCGCTACTCATTCGTTTATTTCACTTGAATGTGCTACTAAGTTGGGATTGAAATTGTTTGGTATGAAGGGTAGTATGGTGATAGATACTATTTCTAGTGGTTCTGTTACTACTACTTACGTTTGTTTGAAGTGTCCTTTGAGTATTTATGGCAAGAGTTTTGTGATGGATTTGGTGTGTCTTCCCTTACACCAAATCAATGTGATTCTTGGAATGAACTGGTTGGATTTCAACTATGTTCATATCAATTGTTATAATAAGACTTTGAGGTTTCCTAAGTTTGGTGATAATTTAGAATCGATGATGTTGACCGCAAACTAGTGAATGAACTTTTGGAAGATGAAGCTTGATGTTTGTGTCCTTGCAAGTTGATGGTAAAGATGTGAATACGAAGTTAGCGATTGTCTGAGAATTTCCTGAGGTGTTTCCAGATGACATATGTAATATACCTCCTGAATGCAAAGTGGAATTCTCTATAGATTTGGTTCTAGGTACGAGTTTGGTGTCGATGGCTCCTTATAGAATGTCAGCTTCAGAGCTGAGCGAGTTGAAGAAACAATTGGAAGAGATGCTTAAGAAGAAGTTCGTTCGACCGAGTGTTTCTTTATGGGGTGATCCAGTGTTTCTAGTTAAGAATAAAGATAGAAGTATGAGGTTGTGTTTAGATTACAGGCAGTTGAATAAAGTAACAATTAAGAACATGTATCCACTACCGAGAATCAATTATTTGATGGATCAGTTGGTGGGTGCTTATGTTTTCAGTAAGATTGACTTGAAGTCAGGTTATCATCAGATTCAAGTTAAACCAGATCATATTCCGAAGAGAGTTTTTCGAACGAGGTATGGCCATTATGAATATATTGTGATGTCGTTTGGTGTATCTAATGCGCCCAGTGTTATTATGGAGTATATGAATAGAACTTTTCATTCATATTCAGATAACTTTGTCGTGGTGTTCATCGATGATATTCTAATATATTCTAAGACAGAAAAAGAGCATGCTGAGCATTTGCGGATGGTGTTGCAAGTGTTAAAGGAAAATAGATTGTATGCAAAGTTATCAAAGTATGAATTTTGGCTAAAGGAAGTTAGTTTTCTTGGTCATGTGATTTCTAGTGGTGGGATTGTTGTGGATCCTTCTAAAGTTGATGTTGTATTGTAATGGGAGGCTCCGAAGTCTGCAACCGAGGTTCAAAGTTTTCTTTGTTTGTTAAGTTACTATCAAAGGTTCATTGAAGGATTTTCTAAGTTGGCATTGTTGTTGATTCAGTTGACTGGAAAGGGTCAAGCTTATGTGTGGGATATTGTGTGCGAAGAAAGCTTTGTAGAATTAAAGAAGAGGTTTACGACTTCTCCGGTGTTGATTTTTCCTAATCTGATTGAGTCTTTTATGGTGTATTGTGATGCGTCTAAGATGGGAATTGGTGGTGTGCTAATGCAGAATTGACAAGTTGTTGCTCATGCTTCTAGACAACTCAGAGTTCATGAAAGGAATTATCCTACGCATGACTTAGGGTTAGCAATGGTGGTGTTTGTGTTAAATATTTGGAGACATTATCTTTTTGGTTCTAAATTCAAAGTGTTCAATGATCATAAGAGTTTTAAGTACTTATTAGACCAAAAAGAATTGAATATGAGACATAGAAGGTGGCTTGAATTGTTGAAATATTATGAATTTGATTTGAGTTACCATCCTGGTAAGGCAAATGTAGTTGTTGATGCATTAAGTAGGAAGTCACTGCATATGTCGATGCTTATGGTTCGAGAGTTGGAGATGATCCAGCAATTAAGAGACATGAGCTTAGTGTGTGAAGAGACTTCCAATAGTGTGAAGTTAGGAATGTTGAAACTGACTAGCGGTATAATAGAAGAAATCCGAGAAGGTCAGAAGTTTGATTTGAGGTTAGTCGATCAATTAACTTTAATTAACCAAGGAAAAAGAGATAAGTTCAGATTTGATGAGGATGGTGTAACAAGGTTTGGCAATAGAGTGTGTGTTATGGATATCCCAAAGTTCAAGAAGAGTATTCTTGAGGAAGTACATAGAAGCGGGTTGAGTATTCATCTCAGTGCTACAAAGATGTATCAAGACTTGAAGTAGTTATTCTGGTGGCCTGGTATGAATAAAGAAGTTGCCAAGTTTTTTTATGCTTGTTTGACTTGTTAGAAGTCAAAAATTGAACATCAGAAGCCTATGGGTCTTATGAATCCGTTGAGTATTCCATAATGGAAGTCGTACAGTGTTTCCATGGATTTTGTGACAGGTTTGTTGAAGAATGGTAAAGGTAATGGTTCAATTTGGGTGATTGTGGATAGGTTGATTAAGTCGGCTCACTTCTTACCGATGAAGATCAATCATCCTATGGAGAATTTAGATGAGATGTGTGATACGGTGGAAGAACTGACTGTTTTTGAAATGCTGGTTTGCGTTTTGCGTTTGTTTTCGCAAAATGTCGCGGTAAGCAAGAGTCGCCACCGACTTTTATTTTATCCAACAAGGAAAGGAAAAAAGCATAGAAAAATTCCTTTTTTGAGATATTTCTGAGTACGGGGGGTAGATTTATAGAAAGGGAAGGTATTAGCACCCTTTCTATCCGTAGTTATCTACGGGCTCTTAGGTACTTGCTCATCATTTTCAAAATTGCTTTCTTTGTGTTTGTGGACTTTGAAAAGTTTGTGTTTTAACTTCGATTTAACTCTTGCTTCTGTCTTCAAGAGTGTAATGAAGTATTTTTGAAAACTTGTTTGTAAAAAAGTGTAAGTGTGAAAAAAGTTTGTTTTGAATGAGCAAGTACTTAAGAACTAATCTACCTACTCGAAAAAAGAATTGTTCTATGTTTGTTTCCTTTAGACAATGCTATCCTACTATTAGTGAGTAGGTATCCTCATCGTTGGAGTTTGAGGGTCAATTTGAAAGAGGGACATACGGTCACTAAAGCAACGTTAGATTGTCTTAGTGGTAACCCTAATGTCTTAGATCATTTATCTGAGGCAACGATATCCGTGGAAACCTTTCTGAGGCAACTTATGATCTTTTAGACAAGAGGGCGACCTCTAAAATAACATATACTCAATGACCGTTTACGAAGGCAACCAAGCAGGAGTGTACCCTAGGAGTGCGCATGTGCGAGTGTGTTGATTTCAGTTATTTTTATCTTTGCACAATTAAGGGTGATCTAACTGTTTTAAATTTAGTCATTCATTCTTGTCATGCAAACCCTATTATCAAACATCTAGCAATTAAATAATTTGCGGAATTAAAATGCAGAATTTAAAACTACGCTATTACAAGGCTTCGGGTATTTACATAGCCAAAAACAAACCCTTTGAAAATAAAAGCGGTAAAAGTAAATGTCCTAATTAAATTATTATAAACCGAGAGCAAATACAATAATTGGATAAAAATAAAGCGCGCGGGAAAATTAGATCGAATGTGAAAACTAGGGTTTTGACCCTCCTAATTAAAAGAAAAGGTTTTTGTTATTTTTAATGTTTTTTAAGAAAATAAATTAAGTCCTAAAATTAAATGCTAAATTAATTAGTTAATTGATTTAATAAATGAAAAATAATTAAATGACATATTTCTGGTTTTTGATTATTTTAGGAAAAAAATAAAATAATTAAGTTAGTAATAAAAACCTATTGATTCTAATTAATTTTAATTATTTACAAAATCAATTAAAGTTATCTAACATAAATAACCTAATTATTTTAATTAATATTTATTGATGAAAAATAAAAATTCTGATATTAATTGGGCATAAAATATTTTTTGGTGATTTTTTGATAAAAAGAAGATTGTTTTTGGTTAGTAGATAAATAAATAAATAATTAAATGAAAATATAAACAAAAAATATATAAAAGAGAGAGATGGGCCTGAATTGGAGGTGTAGAAAGCAGTTTTCTGGGCCCATAAGGAGAAGGTCCACGCTGACTTTTTCCATCCAGTGTGGCATGTTTGACTTGGCCTATGGTGCGCTTGCAATGGTGGCCACCAAATCTGGCCATCTGGCCATCTGGCGTGTTGATGAGGAAGGAGTATGGTGGGTATCAGGATCAAGCACGCACTAGATTTCCTAAAATAATAATGAAAAATAGCAAATGCTGGAGGCAGGGATCGAACCCCTGACCTCCAACCTCTAACGCCTTGAGAACCTGTGTGGCAACCACTGCGCTGTTTTGTTTTGATTGTTCATAAAACACACAATAATGATAATATATGAAAAAATGAGTTAATGGATAATTGTAACAAAAGAAAACGCGCCAGATTTGAATAGGCCTATGGGGGAGTGACACGCAGTCGTCCCCTTCCTCTCTCCGTGGCTAAAAACTCATTTACATATACCTACGGACAAACGTCTATTGCTACAGACCTGAGCTTCTTCAAAATCCTCCACAGGCCATGGAAATAGCATCTAACACCATGGTTAGACTCGCCTTGCCTTCCTGGTCACAACCATACCCATTATAAAGGCCAATTGTCCCTGAAAATAAAAAACCTAAAACCAAGTCTGAAACCCTAACAATGGTGGATTTCGTTACAGACCATTAAAATGAAATTGGCTATTGTAGAAAGTTTGCAAACAATATGGTGATCAAGAATATGCCATTATTTTAAACTATACGTGTAAGAATGATGCTAATCGAATTCAAGAATATGGTGATACCATTATGGACTTACAGTGCGTTGTAGGGCTTGAAAACACTTTCGATTGCTTTCGCTTGTGGAGACTCCCTAGAAGTGATTGGGAGCGTCAAAGAGTCTTGAAACTGCCTCTAAAGGTGATTTCGAACTCACACATATCTTGGTATTTTTAAGAATTTTGTTCTATCTCTAGCGCCTGCTTCCAACCTGTTTCTAGGTCTGCCTCGCCTTCTTATGTATCAAACAATGCATTAGGGTTGATCATTGTGTCCAAATATTCCTTCTTGAATGCTTTTGATATTTGATTTGATTCCCTTTTAAAACCTTCCAAATTTGGCTTCTTTTCAATCTTTTTGTGCACACAAGCCTTGATGCAAATTTAGAATGATGCTAGATGTTCAATGAAGCCTGAAACAAACACAAAATCCCTTGTTATCAATGTTTTGGATTTTTATTTGATTTAATTTGATTTAAATTTAATTAATTCAAATAAAAATCAAATTAAATAACAAAAATATGATATGGACAAGTGGAAAAGTCTAGAGCACGTGGGATATGTTGCCAACTCAAAACAAGTGAAAAAGATTGGGCCCATTTGGCAAAATTTGAAGTTTTGGGGATAGTTGACTTTTGGCAATTTTGCAAAAAAGGTCAACTTCACCAATGCATAACTTCCTCAATTCTGAACATTTGGAGGTGTTATTAGACTTTTTAGAAATCTTGAGATGTCCTCTAATTAACCCTTTTAGTCTCATATCAATTTTATATTACATGCTCATGTATGAATCTTTGACAAAAAAGGTGTTTTTGTTGACTTTTCAAAACGACCTATAATGTCCAAATTAATAACTTCTTGTGTGTGCATATTTTCAACTTGGGAGCTGAAGATGGATTGTAGGGAATTGCATCCTCTTCAAAATGAGCTTTGGATGGGTCATTTCTCATAAAGTATTAGAAAGTTATGATTGGTCAAAGTTGAGTTGACTTTTCCTACAAAACCCTAATTTAGCAACTTTTGAGTCTTGATGAATTATGAGAAATCCTTGATGAATCATGATCAACCCTTGATCAAATGATGAAATATACTTCAAAATGATGATTTTGACCAAAAATCTTGAAGTTTGACTGTATGTGGGTCACAGTTGACTTTTGCCCTAACACAATCGACTTTTGGACTTTTGAGCAATTGACTGAGCAAACTTCCTCTGCAAGGCTTGAAACTTGACATGGATGATCTTGAGAACATATTAGGGAAATGTTGAGCACTTGGGACCACTTGGACTCAAGTATCTTGATTCAACATGAAACCCTAATTTGAGGTAGACTGCCTTAGGAGAAAGCTTGTCTTGGCCAACCCTTGGACTACCTTGAGCAACTTGAGAATCTTTCTTGCAATGTTTTGAGAAATATGGGAGGGCGTGTTTTGGGGTACAACAGCTGCCCCTATTCAATCTTCTTAAACCTGAGGATGTAGATTGGCTTTCGTGCCTTTCGTGATCCGAAGGGTGAAGAGGATTGAACACTAGAGTGCCCAGAAATTTGCACTCACATAAAGTGGTAATTGTCTCGTGATGTAGGGAATGGGCTTACAGATGCCATTTGGAGGAGTGTCGGTCGCATAAGAGATTCCTTAGAGAGAGCTTGTATACCTGTTGTTGAGGAAGATTCCGCTGGGGAAGGCTGATTTTTGTTGAGAGAAGTAGAATTTTAGGAGCTTCGGTTGTCCGTTATTCTGCTGGTGAGTCGTCTCTGTTGATATTTAGGAACTTTGGTCATCCGTACTCAACTGAGGAAACATCTCTGCTGAGATTTAGGAACTCGTCTGTAATTCAACTGAGGAAACATCTCTGTTGAGATTTAGGAACTTGTCCGTAATTCAACTGAGGAAACATCTCTGCTGAGATTTAGGAGCTCGTCCGTAATTCAACTCAGGAAACATCTTTGCTGAGATTTAGGAACTCGTCCGTAATTCAACTGAGGTAATATCTTTGCTGAGATTTAGGAGCTCGTCCGTAATTCAACTAAGGAAACATCTCTGCTGAGATTTAGGAACTCGTCCGTAATTCAACTGAGAAAATATTTATGTTGAGATTTAGGAACTCGTTCGTAATTCAATTGAGGAAATCGCTTTGCTGAGATTTAGGAACTCGTACGTAATTCAACTGAGGTAACATCTTCGCTGAGATTTAGGAACTCGTCTGTAATTCAACTGAGGTAACATCTTCGCTGAGATTTAGGAACTCGTCTGTAATTCAACTTGAGGTAATATTTGTTGAGATTTAGGAACTCGTCCGTAATTCAACTTGAGGAAACATCTTTGTCGAGATTTAGGAACTCGTCCGTAATTCAACTGAGGTAATATCTATTGAGATTTAGGAACTCCTCCGTAATTCAACTGAGGAAACATCTCTGCTGAGATTTAGGAACTCGTCCATAATTCAACTGAGGAAACATCTCTGTCAAGATTTAGGAACATCGTTCGTAATTCAACTGAGGAAACCTCTCTGCTGAGATTTAGGAACTCGTCTATAATTCAACTGACGTAAAAGCTTCATAGCTTGAATTATGTGAGAATCTTTTCTGAAAGGTAAAGGTTATTTGTATGTAATGCATGATATGTATCAAGCGATGATGTTTTCAAAATAAATGAGATTGTGTTGTATGATGCGTATATGCATGTGTCATGATGTATGGAAATGTGATGTTTTTAGCTGGGGAAAATAAATCCCAGTTTGCAGCTGGAGAAAAGAAATGAATTCTTCATTTCTGCTGGAGATAGTGGATGAAGATGTTCGTGAGAATAAACCTGTAGGAGAGGATAACTCCGTTGGGGAATAAACTGACGAGAGAATGACTTTGTGGGGAAGAGATGCTCTGTCGGAGGATTCTGCTGATAAATTCAGCTGGGGATACATGACCGTTGCTGGTGATTATGAACCTTGTCGGGGATTGAATTCCTGTTTTGTGAAAAGAAAGAACTCCACTGGGGATGATTTTCCAGTTGCGACTTCACGGGGAATAATCTTTTAGACTCTACTGGGGATAATATTCCAGAGTCTATTGGGGACAATTCTTCAAACTCCACTGGGGATATTTTTATACTCCGCTGGGGATGATAAGACTTTTCAGTGTTGATGGTAGATAAACTCTGCTTGGGGAGAATATCGCCAATCCATTCACAGTTGTGAGTCTCAGTTGGGGAGAGCTAACACCACTATGTTTCTCTTACTCTGCGGGGAATGAATATACTTTCAATCGTTTCCTCCAGCTAGGTCTATCCCTATACCTAGTGGACAGAGCAACTGTGCGGTTTGGACATTTTTCGTTTGCCCCTTGTTTCTGATATTACAAGTAATTTTCTTTTGTTTCACATGTAAATATTTATGAGCAGCAATCAATGTCAAATGCATATATCAAAAATGAACATTGGACGTTCTCGCAAAACAAAACAGAAAAAGGAAAATAGTTTGAAATTTCTTTGTAAAAATGACTTGTATTGATTCTGAAGTTAGCCTGTAAATAGGCGTTTTTGTACAAGAGGCTGACGTCCTAGTAAGAGAATGTCACCGAGTAATAGAGTTTATACAATTTGTGAAAAACAAATAAAAACAGCTATGTGAATAATCCCACTGGGTTCCAACTCTGCTATTTCCTTTATGTCCTCGAGCATCTCATCACTTTGCTACTTGGTTGAAGGTAGATCAAATTGATTAGTGTCGTCCGAGCTTGATAGTCGATACCGAGGTCTGGTTGCAAGGTGATCCAATGAGACATAGTGTTACGCTTTGATCCCTAATTTTTGCCTGGACCGCCCTTTCAGGTTTTCAACTTGCCGGGTGTACATATTTTTTTTCATTTTCATCCCTTATTTTTGCCCGAACCCTTTTGGTTCGCCGGGAAGCCCTTATTTTTTCCTAGGCCAGTCAACCTAGCGGGTCTTTGATTCATGTGTAGTATTATTTTTCACTATGTCTGCATTGACGGGGTGAGGAAGGTCGTCACCATCCATGGTGGTTAGAATCATAGCTCCTTCTGAGAAAATGTTCTTAACCACAAATGGCCCTTCGTACGTAGGGGTCCATTTCCCCCTGGGATCACCTTGAGGTAATATGATGCGCTTGATCACCAGATCCCCAAATTGATACTCTTGTCGTCTGACTTTCTTGTTAAATTCCTTGATCATCCGTTTTTGATACGTCTGACCATGACAAATAGTAGTAAGTCTCTTTTTGTCGATTAAGTTCAGCTGATCAAGCCAGGTCTGAATCCAGTCATCTTCGCTCAAACCTGCATCCTTCATAATCCGAAGAGAGGGTATCTGAACTTCAATGGGAAAGACGGCCTCCATGCCATAAACCAAGAAATAGGGTGTTGCCTCTGTTGACGTCTGCGCTGAGGTACGGTACCCATGAAGAGCAAAAGGTAACATCTCGTGCCAATCTTTGTACGTCACCGTCATCTTCTGCACAATCTTCTTAATGTTCTTATTAGCCTCTTCTACAGCCCCATTCATATTCGGTCGATAAGGAGAAGAATTGTGATGTTGTATCTTGAACTGCTTACAGAGCTCGGTGATCATCTTATTGTTGAGATTTGTACCATTGTCTGTAATGATCCTCTCTGGTACACCATATCGACATATCGGATTATGCCGAATAAACCGTGCCACAACGTTCTTGGTTACGGTAGCAAAGGAAGCTGCTTCAACCCACTTTGTAAAGTAATCAATAGCTACCAAGATGAAACGATGCCCGTTAGACGCTGTAGGTCTGATCTCACCAATCATGTCGATGCCCCACATTGCAAAAGGCCAAGGAGCTGTCAAGACGTTCATAGGTACTGGAGGTATGTGCACCTTATCAGCATAGACTTGGCACTTATGACAGGTCCGAGAATGCTGATAACAGTCGACTTCCATGGTGGACCAATAATATCCTGCCCGTAGGAT
Source organism: Vicia faba (assembly GCA_948472305.1). Classification (NCBI taxonomy): domain Eukaryota; kingdom Viridiplantae; phylum Streptophyta; class Magnoliopsida; order Fabales; family Fabaceae; genus Vicia; species Vicia faba. Next base: position 793,800,149 of record OX451740.1, on the reverse strand, counting down.
CTTCTTTGCCATAATGTGTCCACTAGAATGAGTTCCGAAAGTACCTTCATGTAACTCTACCATAATCCTTTCTGCTTCGTTCTTATCCACACAATGCAATAAGGTGGAATCATGATTACGTTTGTAAAGAATACCATTACTGATGAAGAACTTCGCCACGAACCTCCTCGGAAACTTCTTATCATTAACAGATGCACCCTCAGGGTATTCCTGAGCCTCAAGATACCTCTTTACCTCGTGGAACCAGGGTTTATCTGCTACCTCTTCAGTCTCAATGTCACAGCAATGTGCAGGTTCGTCCAACCTCTCAATGGTAATCTGGGGAGCCTCCTTGTCCCATCTGACCTTGAACATAGAAGACATCGTAGCTAGCGCGTCTGCCAACTGATTCTCCTCTCTAGGGAAGTGTTCAAAGGTTATCTCCTCAAAGTGCGGAAGCAACATCAACACATACTCTTTGTAAGGAATAAGATTAGGGTGTTTCATATCCCACTCACCTTTGATCTAACTGATCGCGAGAGCGGAATCTCCGAATATACTTAAGAACTTAATCCTTAGGTCAATAGCTGCTCGAAGGCCCATAATGCATGCTTCATACTCTGCCATGTTATTGGTGCAATTAAAACATAGCCGGTCAGTGAACGGAGTATGAGAGCCTTCAGGAGATATGATCATGGTTCCAGTTCCATTTTCCAAAGCGTTTGAGGCTCCATCAAAGTACATAGACCATCGGGATCCTTCCTCAGGTCCTTCGTCCAGTCCAGGTGTTTCACAGTCAGTCACCAACATAATATTCTCATCCAGAAACTCAAAGTTCATAGACTGGTAATCATCCACTGCCTGATGTGCCAAATGATCTGCCAACACACTTCCCTTGATTACTTTTTGGGTCGTATATTGAATGTCATACTCAGTCAAGATCATCTTCCATCTTGCTATTCTTCCGGATAAGGCAGGCTTCTCGAAAATATACTTGATCGGATCCATATTTGATATCAATAGAGTGGTGTGAGTCAGCATATACTATCTCAGCCGGCGAGCAGCCCATGCCAAAGCGCAACAAGTTTTCTCAAGTAACGAGTATCGGGTCTCGCAGTCGGTAAACTTTTTGCTAAGGTAGTAAATAGCGTGCTCTTTTCGGCCAGACTCGTCATGCTGCCCCAGCACGCACCCCATTGAATTATCGAGTATTGTCAAGTATAAGATCAAAGGTCTCCCTTCAGCTGGAGGCATCAGAATAGGAGGCTCTTGGAGATATTATTTGATCCTTTCGAAAGTGGCTTGACATTTATCATTCCATCTTACCACTTGATCTTTCTTCAGTAACTTGAAGATTGGCTCACAAGTAGCAGTCAGGTGTGAGATGAACCAGGAAATATAGTTCAGACATCCCAGAAAGCCTCTGACTTCTTTTTCTGTTCGGGGAGCTAGCATTTCCTATATAGCCTTCACCTTTGTAGGATACACTTGAATACCTTTATCACTTATGATGAAACCCAACAGCTTACCATATCTCACCCCGAAGGTGCACTTGTTCGGGTTTAGCCTCAGCCTGTACAACTTCAATCTGTCAAATAGCTTCTGAAGATGGTCAAGGTGTTCTTCCTCAGTTTAGGACCTTGCAATCATATCGTCAACATATACCTCAATCTCATGATGAATCATGTCGTGGAACAAAGTGACCATGGCGCGTTGATAAGTTGCCCCAACATTCTTCAATCCGAAAGGCATGACCTTGTAGCAAAAGGTACCCCATTGAGTAACGAAGGTTGTCTTCTCCATATCCTCAGGAGCCATTTTAATCTGATTATAACCGGAGAAACCATCCATAAAGGAGAAGACCTTATGTTGTGCAGTGTTGTCAACCAGAACATCGATATGAGGCAGAGGGAAATCATCCTTGGGGCTTGCCCTGTTCAGATTCCTATATGCAACACACATTCGAACCTTACGATCCTTCTTCGGCACCAGAACCACAGGGCCACCCACTGCGGGTAAGAAGTAACTGCTAGAAAACTGGCATCAAACTATTTCATAACTTCAGCCTTGATTTTCTCAAACATCTCTGGGCGCATTTGGCGGACTTTATGTTTCACTGGAGGGACAGTCTTCCTTGGTAGGCAAGCGGTGAACCATGATATCAGTATCCAACCCAGGCATATCTTCATAAGACCAGGCAAAGATCTCAACATAGTCACGCAGCATCTGATTCAATCGTTGCTTAACACTAGATTCCAGATTGGCACCGATCTTGACCTCTTTCTTGTCTTCCTCTGTACCCAGATTTACTGTTTCCACTGGCTCTTCATGCGGATATATAGCCCTCTCTTCCCGAAGTAATAGTCTAGCAAGTTCACCAGGCACTTCGCAATCATCTTCACCTTCGTCCTCGGCTTGATTGATCATACTTTCAAAGTCATAACTGGCAGTAGCAGAGTCATTATCAGTGGGATCCAGAGTGGATGTAGACCTGTATATGTGAGTGTGTGTAAAATAGTTGTTTTGCAAGATAAAAAAAAGAAAAACAAGGAGCGCAAAATTTGTAATGCAAGAAAACGTCCAATGCTTTTATTAATGATATATGGAAATGACACATAATAAGCCCTCAAACAAAGCCATGGTGTCTCGAGTAAGGCACCGGGCCGTAAAGTTTAAAATTGTCTGTTACAAATTCAAAACAAAAGTCTATTACTTTGTAATAAAAGAAATTGGTACGAAGTCCTTTACCGTCTAATTGCTCAAGCCGCCATCGGTAGTTGGGTAAATCAAGCTGTCAAACTCAGACTCTTCATCGTCGTCTTCAATCGCATTCACTTCAAGATTAGTGATACCCAGGGGAGGTCTTCCAATCCGCGCACGCCGAACAACCCTTTGAGCTTCTGTAGTGAAACCCAAACCAAACTTTTCAGTCTTGTGTGCAAATTCAGGGAGTTGACCCCAATTCGCACACCCACCTTTCTCAATAACAGCTTGGGCATCTTTGAGGGAAGCCATCTTCATTGGAGGATCTTTAGTAACAATTTCAGTTGATGCTAGCGTCTGGGGGACTACTTCAAAATGTTGACACGGGGTTTCAATGAACTCCCCGTCCATTTCCACATACCGGAATGAGTTGAGGTGGCTTACCATGTACTCCTCTTATCCTCGTACTGTAACAATCTTCCCCTTTACTGGGTATTTCAGCATTTGGTGGAGCGTAGAAGTTACTGCCCCAGCTTTATGGATCCACGGGCGACCCAGCAAACAAGAATAAGATGGTTGAATGTCCATCACATAGAATGTAGACGCGAAAATATGAGAACCAACCTTAACTGGAATATCCACCTCTCCATGTACCATCCTCTTGGACCCGTCAAAGGCCCTAACCACAATGTTGCTTGGCTTCAGCACCAACCCTTCACAGTCTAACCGGTCTAACGCTTTCTTGGGTAAAACATTCAACGAGGACCCAGTATCCACCAATACATGAGCTAGGGTAGTGCCCCTGCACTCGATTGAAACATGCAGAGCGTCATTTTAATTCTTTCCATTGGAAGTAAAATCTACACCGGAGAAACCCAACCCATTATCAGCAGTCAAACTAGCCACACAGTCTTTGAACTGATCAGCAAATGTTTCCTGGGGTACGTGCACAGTTTTTAGGAAAGCAATCAGAGCCTTAGCATGGGCCTCTGAGCATAGAAATAAAGACAACATAGAGATCTTTGACAGGGTTTTCCCCAGCTGTTCGACTACATTATAGTCGCTTTTCTTGATGATCTTTAAAATTTCCTCTATCTCCTACCTAGAGGCTTCAACAGTAATCTTCCTCGGTGCCTCCGTCTGGGCAGGCCCACCGGTGACCCCTTTTCCCCGAGTGTCAGATGACTCGGCAACAGGGGTAAGGATTGGAATATGAACAGGGACAGTAGCATATGTATTGGCAGGTGTAATAACAATAGGCTTCTGAACAATTGGTGGAGAGATCTCAGGGGAGAAAATTCTTTCGCTTCAGGTGACTTTACTAGATCCAACAATATTGTTGACATCAGTATCAACCTCTTCGTCCTTAAAGTCTTGTTTAACCCCGTGATAATACACATCGGCCCCATAGTTCCACGGGACAGCCTTATCCGACGTGTAAGGGATAGGTCCAGGAAGAGTAATGATCAATGGAGCAATTCTCGGAATAGATGTAATTCTAACAAGCTTTCTCGAGGAAGCCTTGGAAGAATTGGCGAAAATGGTGATTATAGAAACTTCTTCAACAAGAACCAATGGAACAAAAGTTTTCTCGAACAAGATTTCTTTATTATCCATCAAGCGTTGGACACCTGACTTCAATAGATGGCAACCAGTAGGTAGGATGGAACACAGATGACAACCTTCTCCACAGCCTGGAAATAAACCAGCTAACAGAAGGTTCTTCTCCACAGTCATCAACGGGGTAGAAATGTCTTCCACAGAGGTTACAAACACATCATCATCCACAGCATTCACTCCATGATTTGGCATAGGAGCAATCACGACATTAGGATTTTTCGGCGCTTCAAACTTGATCTCCTTAGCATCAATCAGATCTTGCACTTTATTCTTCAAAGTCCAGCAGTTATTGGTATCATGCCTTGGGCTATAAGAGTGATAAGCATAGTGGGCGTTCGGATCATACAGCGGTGAGGTGGTGTTGGGATTCTTTGGAGCTTCCCTTGGAGTCACCAAATTGGTCTTCAACAACTGCGGCAAAATTTGAGATAAAGTCATGCTGATCCGAGTAAACTGTCTCTGAGGCCTCTCTGCTCTTTGTTGATTGTTGCTTTGTGGGGCAATAGTTGGTCTTATTATAACTGCTGCATTCACTGCTTGGCGGCGTTCGGGTCGGTTCTGGCTCCACGAGCTATAAACTGCACTAGACTCCTTCTTGAAAGGCTTCTTCTCGGTACTTGACGAAGCACCTTTCTGTATTTTGCCGCTCTTGATACCGACTTCGACCCTCTCCCCAGTCATACTCAGTTCAGTGAAACCAGATGATGAACTTCCGATCAAATGGTTGAAATACGAACCAGACAAAGTCCCCAAAAACATATCCACCAATTCCCTATCAGCCATAGGGGGTTGTACTCTACCAGCAAGATCTCTCCACTTCTGAGTGTAATCTTTAAAACCTTCGCTCGCACCCATAGACATACCCTGAAGTTGGGTACGCGTGGGAGCGAGGTCGGCATTATATTGGTACTGCTTGTAAAAAGCAGCAGCAGGGTCTTCCCAATTACGGACGTTAGATCCTTCTAGCTGATAGAACCATTCAAGTTGAGTCCCTGAAAGACTATCTTGAAAGAAATGAATCCAGAGATTCCTGTCAGCAGTATATGGTTGAATCTTTCTAACATACGAGCGGAGGTGTAGCTTTGGACAGGAAACCCCGTCGTACTTAGTAATGATGGGCGCTTTAAACTTGTGGGGGATCACCACCCCAAATGCTAGACCCAAATCACCAAAGTCTAATCCAGTTATCTTCTGGATCTCCATCGCACTTAACCGGTCTTCGAGTTGCTTATACCTATCCTCGACAGGAGGATACTGGTCTTCCTCAAAGTCAGTGTCGTTGTCTGAAACCACAAGGCTAGGAGCCCTCCTTTCTTCTTGATTCTCTCCCCCTCCAGATGAGTGAGACAAATCAACTTCCTCTCGCAACCTGTTTCCAAACTTGTGTCCCATGTTCAGGAGGACTGTCTTCTTCTTCTTCTTCTTCTTCTTATCCTTCAAGATAAGGTCTTCAGATCTTTTTGTCCCTTGGCCAGGTTCATGAAAATTTCCTGGAACTGAGCATTTTGAGCTTGAAGAGCCTTAATAGCTTGATCAGTGGATGTTTCGGAAGACATGATATGTTGAAATAAACAATGAAGAAGATGAGAAACCTGTAAGGGTACCTGTGATGAGGTGTATGGGAATGGAATGCATATGATATGATTTCAAAGACTTTAGGGAGATTCAAATTCGTAAACCAAAATGAAACACACTTTTATTAGATTAAAAACTTGAAACAATGTTTGACAAATGCCTTTAAGGCGTTACAAAGAGAAAAACTGAAAAGTGAATCAAAACTAGAAATAGCAAAAGACATCAGCGCTTCCATGGTCGTTTTCCTTGCGTGCCGACATAGTCGTTGAGGACCCTCTCATTCTCCAGCTGCCTTGTAAGCTTTAGGATCTTCTGTTCTTGTTCATGATACTTCTCTCTGTAAGTATCTCGTTCTTCCATTAACTGGAACCAAGACCTCTTTAATGCCCCAATGTCAGTAGGCATGTATGGATGGAGGACAGTATGAGGAACCCCTTCTTCATCAGCATGTTCTACAATCACTGGTAAGACAGCTTCGTATGGCATCCCTAGCTTTTGGGCACGGGCCCGAACCCAACGGAGATACGGTTGCATCGGAAGAGAAGTCTTTGCTCCTAGCTCATGCGGATCAGACCTGTTCACCCTATCCCAAGCTCGTATAAATTTACGGCGATGTCCCTCAATATCTCCCTGAGAGTCAAAGACAATGCTCAGAATTAATAACTCATGAGGTCCGTCCCTCCTAGCTCGTCCAAACTGTCGTAAGCCCAAACAAGGATTATAGGTGATCCCTCCCCTAATTCCCAGCAATGGAACATTGGGGTATTCTCCGCACCGGTCAATACAACTATTTCTTCCATGTCTTTAGTACACCAGATGATGTCCGTGTGAGCAAGGGACATAATTCTGTAGGCCCAACCCATGCCTTCCTCGTTCTTCAAAACAGATTTGGGGAGGTGAGAAATAAACCACGTCGCCAACAATGGTGCACAACACATAAGGGTTCCCCGTTTCCGAGCAGTACGGGCATAAAGAGCATGTAGAATGTCACCTAAAAGAGTGGGCACTGGATTACGGGACATGAAGATCTTCACTGTGTTCACGTCGACGAAAGAATATGAATTAGGGAATAAAACCAAACCATAGATGAGAAGTGCTAGGATGTCTTCAAATGCTTGAAAGTCCAAACTGTCCCAAAACTGTTGGGCTTGATCAATCAAGAACTTAGCCAGGAAGCCTTTCACCCCACTCCGAGTGTCCCAGTTAGACATTACTTCAGCCTTTGTCAGATGTAGGGCTGTAGCAACATCCTCTGGCCTAAGAGCTATCTCCCAACTTGTAAAAGGCGTCTGCTCTAGAATAGAAATACCAAGTAAATCAGAGAACTCCTCCAAAGTAGGGACCAACTGATAGTCCGGGAAGGTGAAGTAGTGATGCAATGGGTCGAAGAACTGGAACAAGACACTCATCATTTGTTCATCCATCTTAGAAGTTACCAAACCAAGGAGGTGACCATGTCTTCTGACAAAGGAAGAAGTATCTGGAACTTTAGAAACCAACTCTCTAAGTTGAGCAGGGATTTGTACGAAGCTGATGCGAATAGTATTTCTTCGCATATATGCCATGATCTACAAAACAGAACAAAGATCAATCCCCTTGGTCTTTGAAATTGGTTAGTCTGATGAAATGTGCATGCAATGTCATGATGCATGATGTCATGATAGAAACACACCAAAAGTAATCACAGATAGCAAACATGGTAAGGGCAAACAAGTCACACAGTAGCCCTTAGATTTCAGGTTGGCATGGAGTTTAGGTATTACCCTCTTTCAGTTTAGTTGGTTAAACCTGTCCTAGTAATAGTAATCGGGTTCTAGAGGATCTCAATATCACTGACCACCCTCGATCGGTCATAATTCCAGTTTAGCAACCTTTTCTTGCGGCCGAAATCATCGCGAGAGTTTGGTCTCAATGAGTGTAGCATACTGCTACTTTTCTATGGCCAAGTTGGTCAATTATAGGTTCTAAGGTTAGTTGGTGCTTAATGACCCCTTAGCAGCCCCATACTCTCCTTGTTCCACCACAAGGGATATCAACACTAACTAAAGTGTCACACTAATGTAGCTACTGCTTCAACGGTATCGGTCTACGCCGTACAGTTCCCTCACAGTCTATTGCTACTTACCTAAAAGGTATCCCCAGATCCGGGTTAGGATCTATAGTAACTCTGATTCAAACCCACAAAGATAAAGCATACAAATCAAACAATTGAAAACATTATGATGAACTAACCCTAAGGTACACCCCACTTATTAATTCCCTAGTAGATTCGCCAGTTCTATGATACGGTGGAAGAACTAACTGTTTTTGAAATACCGGTTTGCGTTTTGTGTTTGTTTTTGCAAAATGTCACGGTAAGCAAGAGTTGCCACTGACTTTTATTTTATCCAACAAGGAAAGGAAAAAAGCACAGAAAAATTCCTATTTTGAGATATTTCTGAGTACGGGGGGTAGATTTATAGAAAGGGAAGGTATTAGCACCCTCTCTATCCGTAGTTATCTACGGGCTCTTAGGTACTTGCTCATCATTTTCAAAATTGCTTTCTTTGTGTTTGTGGGCTTTGAAAAGTTTTTGTTTTAACTTCGATTTAACTCTTGCTTATGTCTTCAAGAGTGTAATGAAGTGTTTTTGAAAACTTGTTTGTAAAAAAGTGTAAGTGTGAAAAAAGTTTGTTTTGATTGAGCAAGTACTTAAGAACTAATCTACCTACTCGAAAAAATAATTGTTCTATGTTTGTTTCCTTTAGACAATGTTATCTTACTATTAGTGAGTAGGTAGCATCATCGTTGGAGTTTGAGGGTCAATTCGAAAGAGGGACATACAGTCACTAAAGCAACGTTAGGTTGTTTTAGTGGTAACCCTAATGTCTTAGATCATTTATCTGAGGCAACGATATCTGTGGCAACCTTTCTGAGGCAACTTATGATCTTTTAGACAAGAGGGCGACCTCTAAAATAACATATACTCAAATGACCGTTTACGAAGGCAGCCAAGCGGGAGTGTACCCTAGGAGTGCGCGTGTGCGAGTGTGTTGATTTCAGTTATTTTTATCTTTGCACAATTAAGGGTGATCTAACTGTTTTAAATTTAGTCATTCATTCTTGTCATGCAAACCCTATTATCAAACATCTAGCAATTAAATAATTTGCGGAATTAAAATGCAGAATTTAAAACTACGCTATTACAAGGCTTCAAGTATTTACATAGCCAAAAACAAACCCTTTGAAAATAAAATCGGTAAAAGTAAATGTCCTAATTAAATTATTACAAACCGGGAGCAGATACAATAATTGGATAAAAATAAAGCGCGCAGGAAAATTAGATCGAATGCGAAAACTAGGGTTTTGACCCTCCTAATTAAAAGAAAATGTTTTTGTTCTTTTTAATGTTTTTTAAGAAAAGAAATTAAGTCCTAAAATTAAATGCTAAATTAATTAGTTAATTGAATTAATAAATGAAAAATAATTAAATGACATATTTTTGGTTTTTGATTATTTTAGGAAAGAAATAAAATAATTAAGTTAGTAATAAAAACCTATTGATTCTAATTAATTTTAATTATTTACAAAATCAATTAAATTTATCTAACATAAATAACCTAATTATTTTAATTAATATTTATTGATGAAAAATAAAAATTTTGATTTTAATTGGGCATAAAATATTTTTTGGTGATTTTTTGATAAAAAGAAAATTATTTTTGGTTAGTAGATAAATAAATAAATAATTAAATGAAAATATAAACAAAAAAAATATAAAAGAGAGAGATGGGCCTGAATTGGAGGTGTAGAAAGCAGTTTTCTGGGCCCAGAAGGAAAAGGTCCACGCTGACTTTTGCCATCTAGTGTGGCATGTTTGACTTGGCCTATGGTGCACTTGCAATGATGGCCACCAAATCTGGCCATCTGGCCATCTGGCATGTTGATGAGGAAGGAGTATGGTGGGCATCAGGATCAAGCACGCACTAGATTTCCTGAAATAATAATGAAAAATAGCAAATGCTGGAGGCAGGGATCGAACCCCTGACCTCCAGCCTCTAACACCTTGAGAACCTGCGTGGCTACCACTGCGATGTTTTGTTTTGATTGTTCATAAAACACACAATAATGATAGTATATGAAAAAAAGAGTTAATGGATAATTGTAACAAAAAAACGCGCCAGATTTGAATAGGCCTATGGGGGAGTGACACGCAATCGTCCCCTTCCTATCTCCGTGGCTAAAAACTCATTTACCTATACCTACGGACAAACGTCTGTTGCTACAGGCATGAGCTTCTACAAAATCCTCCACAAGCCATGGAAATAACATCTAACACCATGGTTAGGCTCGCCTTGTCTTCCTGGTCACAACCATACCCATTAGCAAGGCCAATTGTCCCTGAAAATAAAAAACCTAAAACCAAGTCTGAAACCCTAACAATGGTGGATTTCGTTACAGACCATTAAAATGCAATTGGCTATTGTAGAAAGTTTGCAAACAATATGGTGATCAAGAATATGCCATTATTTTACGCTATACGTGCAAGAATGATGCTAATCAAATTCAAGAATATGGTGATACCGTTACGGACTTACAGTGTGTTGTAGGGCTTGAAAACACTTGCTTTCGATTGCTTTCGCTTGTGGAGACTCCCTGGAAGTGATTGGGATCGTCAAAGAGTCTTGAAACTGCCTCTAAAGGTGATTTCGAACTCACACTTTTCTTGGTATTTTTCAGATTTTGTTCTATCTCTAGCGCCTGCTTCCAACCTGTTTCTAGGTCTGCCTCGCCTCCTTATGTATCAAACAATGCATTAGGGTTGATCATTGTGTCCAAATCTTCCTTCTTCAATGCTTTTGATATTTGATTTGATTCCCTTTAAAAACCTTCCAAATTTGGCTTCTTTCCAATCTTTTTGTGCACACAAGCCTTGATGCGAATTTGGAATGATGCTAACTGTTCAATGAAGCCTGAAACAAACACAAAATCCCTTGTTATCAATGTTTTGGATTTTTATTTGATTTAATTTGATTTAAATTGAATTAATTCAAATAAAAACCAAATTAAATAATAAAAATATGATATGGACAATTGTCAAAGGCTATAGCACGTGGGCTATGTTGCCAACTCAAAATAAGTGAAACAGATTGGGCCCATTTGGCAAAATTTGATGTTTTGGGGATAGTTGACCTTTGGCAATTTTGCAAAAAAGGTCAACTTCACCAATGCATAACTTCCTCAATTCGGAACATTTGGAGGTGTTCTTGGACTTTTTAGAAATCTTGAGATGTCCTCTAATCAACCCTTTTGGTCTCATCTCAATTTGATATTCCATGCTCATGTATGAAGCTTTGACAAAAAGGTGTTTTTGTTGACTTTTCAAAATGACCTATAATGTCCAAATTCATAACTTCTTGTGTATGCATATTTTGAACTTGGGATATGAAGATTGATTGTAGGTAATTGCATCCTCTTCAAAATGAGCTTTGGATGGGTCATTTCTAATAAAGTATGAGAAAGTTATGCTTGGTCAAAGTTGAGTTGACTTTTCCTGCAAAACCCTAATTTAGCAACTTTTGAGTCTTGATGAATTATGAGCAATCCTTGATGAATCATGATCAACACTTGATAAAATGATGAAATATACTTCAAAATGAGGATGTTGACCAAAAATCTTGAAGTTTGACTGTATGTGGGTCACAGTTGACTTTTGCCCTAGCACAGTCGACTTTTGGACTTTTGAGCAATTGACTGAGCAAACTTCCTCTGCAAGGCTTGAAACTTGACATGGATGATCTTGAGAACATATTATGGAAATGTTGAGCACTTGGGACCACTTGGACTCAAGTATCTTGATGCAACATGAAACCCTAATTTGAGGTAGACTGCCTTAGGAGAAAGCTTGTCTTGGCCAACCCTTGGACTACCTTGAGCAACTTGAGAATCTTTCTTGCAATGTTTTGAAAATATGGGAGGGAAAACTTTTGGGTACAATGAGATGTATATTGGAGAAATTATGAAATTTTATGGAATACCCTCGAGTATCGTGTAAGATAGAGATCCAAGGTTTACATCAAAATTTTGGAAATATTTGCTTAATGCCTTTGGTACTAAGTTGAGGTTGAGTTCCGCATATCATCCTGAGACAGAAAGAACTATTCAGTCTTTAGAAGATTTGCTTAGGGATTGTGTGCTAGAACAAGGAGGTGCTTGGGATGGTCACTTGCCATTGATTTAATTTACTTATAATAATAGTTTCCATTCTAGTATTGGAATGGAGCCATATGAAGTATTATATGGTAGGAGGTGTAGGACTCTGTTGTATTGGTATGACTCAGACGAGAGTGTTGTGCTCAGACCTGAGGTTGTACAAGAGACAGTTGCGGAGATAAAGATGATCTAAAATAAGATGAAGGCTTCTCAAAGTCTTCAAAATAGTTATCGTAATAAGAGGAGAAAAGACCTTTGAGTTCAATAAAGATGATCATGTATTTTTTACAGTTACCCTGGTGACCGGTGTTGGTAGAGCTTTGAAGTCGAGAAAGCTTACGCCATATTTTATTGGTCTGTATTAGATATTAGAGAAGATAAGTGAGGTGTCTTATTGGGTTACCTTTCCGTTGTCACTCGTGAATTTACATGATGTGTTTCATGTGTCTCAATTGAGAAAGTATATTCTGAATCCTTTGCATGTGATTCAAATGGATGATATACAAGTGAGAGACAACTAAATTGTTGAGACATTACCATTATGAACAAAAGATCACAAATTGAAGCAATTGTGAGGCAAAGACATTGCCTTAATGAAGGTATTATGGGGCGGACCAACTGGTGAAAGTTGGACTTGGAAATGCGAGGATCAAATGAGAGAGTCTTATCCGATGTTGTTTTCGTCAGGTAAATTTTTAAAGGCGGAAATTCTTTTGAGTGGGGGAGAGTTGTAACACCCTGAATTCTAGATTTATTATTTAACTTATTAATTTGGCGTGATTATATGAGTCAATGTGAAGTGTTTGATGTCTTGATGATTATATGTGATCCTTTATAGTGATTTGTGATATTATGATGAATATGAAGTGTACCATGATGATTGAGATAAATATGATGTTTGAATATGATGTTTGGATGACTATGATGTATGATGGGTTTCTATGTGTAGCATAGTGGGAATTAGACTAATTAAGAGGATTATTAGTATTTTTTAATAATTAGAATAATTGCTTATAATTATGTTAATTGGGAAAAATAGAAAATAGAATTGTAGAGAAAATAAGGGTAAGATGGTAATTAGTAGGGAATAAGTAAAGGCAAGGTGGGAAGTTTGATATTAGAGGTTTAAGGGTTATACAAGGAATTAGGGGAAAAGAAAGTCATTATGGAATGATTGTAGAATTGGGAGAAAGAAACTGACGCCGTGGAGAATGGACGCTAGGGCACAAAGAGGCAAGAGATTTCGGTAGAGAACCAAAGAGAAGTTGAATTGATGCTATAATCTTAAGGTAATAGGAGTTTTATCATTGTTATTATATTTTATTTAAGGTTTATATGATTGGTAGATTGCCTTAGGTTTTGGTAGATAGTGATTTGGTGTTGTTTGATGAGAAATTGATGAATTGGTGATGAATAATGGTTTATAATTGATGTATAATGAGTATAGAATTATAGGATGTTAATAGATGATGAGAACCTGTGATTAAGTGGTGCTATAGTACCTGTAATATGATAAAATCGCAAGAGAGTTAGACTGGTTTATGTAGGAAATCACAACAGGAAAATCTTGTTCGCACAAGATCGTCGGGCGATGCGGGAAGTGTCGTCGGGCGATGGAGCTTCGCCAGGCGAATGTGGGAGTGAAAGAAGGCAGATTGGAGCTAGTTTCTGTAATGTGTCGCCCCTAGTATCTCCGATGAATTTTGACACTGAGGTAGCCTCGCTAGGCAACGGAAGTGTGTCACCAGCCGAAGGAAGGCAAAATTGGTTGTCCAAGTTGGAAATTTTAAAATGATCATAACTTTAGTTCTAGAGCTCGAATTGAGGTGTCATTCGAAGAGTTGGATAGATAACGCAATGAACTTTAATTATAAGGAGAAAAATGAGAATTAAGGAGTATATCTAAGAGATCTAAGTTAGAATAGAATTAGGTTCCCCGCGTTGAATCACATTGATGTTTTGTTTATGATGATGCCTTGCTTATGAAGATGCTTTGTCTATGACAATGATGTTATGATGTTGTGTTAATTACTTTGATGATGCTATGATGATTGTGTTGATTACTATGATGATATAATGATGTTTGCGATGAATCATGAATGGTGATGTTTGTTGACTAGTCGTGGTCGTATTAAATATATTGTTGTGCATCATTGCATTCATGGCATATTTTAGGACTTCGGTCTTGTGAAGTTAGGACTTAGGTCCAGTGAAGATGATAGGAAAATTGTCCAGTGAAGGCAATAATCCCATAGTGTGGATTGGGTGCAATAATGAAGTTGTCTAGTTCCAAGCCAGAATCGATCCTACGGTGGGGATCTTTGGAGGTAATGATGACTGAGTAATCAATGAAGTTTTGATACCACGTGTATGAGTCTATGACATTGAATTACATTCTATGTGACATTGCATAATGATTTACTTATGATGTTTGATGATACATTATGTATGATGATAAGTGTACGTGTATTGATGAAGTTGTAGAGGTGTGAGTATAACATGAAGATATGATGATGTGTGATGTCTTGCTTATGTGCATATTTACTATGTCTATTCCTTATGTCTTATGTAATGATTATGATTTACTCACCCTTTTTTCTTAAATGTAGCATCCACGTGGGTAACGCGCAAGTGATCGAGAATAGTCCATAGAAGCATTAGAGGATAACTACAGAGTGTGTCTATTTACTTTTGTTGAATAAAGGGAGTCTTACTCTGATATGTAACATCAGGTTTGGGATAGATTATTTTATGAAGTATTATAATGAGGTGTTTTGAACTATGACTTTTGTTGTCAGGATTTGAAGAATCAAATTTTGATTATATCTTGTTAAGTATTTTGGAAACCTGTGTTACGGAACAAGATGTATTATTGTGAAGTTTTATATGAATATGTGACACCCTTATTGGTGATATACTCTGGTTTATTTATTAAAAATAATTGTGAATATTCCTTGGGGTTTAGAAGGGTGTTATACTCTTCATCTTCAACCTTCCAACCTATGCATGCGCACCAATATTACATTGTGATGATATTCTGTTGGGGTGTCATCTAGACTAAGAATTGAAGATTTCCAATTGGTTTGGGTTGAGTTCTTGTAGGGGTCTTCATCCAGAAAAACCATTAGGTTTGTCCTCCAAAGTCATTTGTTGAATTGAGGGTTTTCATGCAAGATTGTGCGAGAAGGAGTCGTCCATGTGAAAAAACCCTTGGAGTGTTTGAAATATTTTCAAGGAACCTTAGAGTGTTTGAAATCTTGTTAAGGAAGTAGCAAGAATTAGATGATAGAATCGATGATCTTGTGTTCATAGTGTGTAATTGGGTTTACTCGAGTGAAAATCCCTTTGGAGTGTTTGAAATCTTTGTAGGGAACCTTGGAGTGTTTGAAATCTTTTTAAGGAAGTAGCTTAAGCGGAGAATAGGTTAAATCTATCGGTCTTCATATTGTTGAAGATCAAAAGAAGAGAAAGGGTTGAATCGACATCAAAAGGTTGTTTTTTGTATAGCTTCTCCTGAACACTTCTCTTGTAACCATACTTTTGCAAAGTAAGAATTATCATAATTCCAAATTTGGAATTGGGGTGAGATGTAGCCATAGAGAGGAAGATTGGTGAACTTTCTAAACAAATCCTTGTGTCTCTTTTCTTTTATTGTTTTACTTGCTTTAATCTTCATACATCGATTTTTCAAATAGCATTGAGTAATTTATCGACGCGTAGGAATTTTCTGAAATTTTTTTGTTTTGAATTATGTGTTGATTTGCTTATAATCACTCTTGATTATAAGTGCTTTTTCATATCAACACAACACAAAGGAAAATTTTGAAACTTTGATTGCAGCCAAGTGTTTGACAAATTGTTTAGCTTGTTTATCTCAAAGGAAAATTACAATGTTCTATCACTTACTTTTATTTACTCTCTATATGTATGTGTTGTAATACGATATGAGAACTGACTTTGGTGTTTTGCGTTTGATCGCAATTGTTGCGGATATCAAGAGTCTCCACCGACTTTTCCTTTATCTAATAAAGGAAATGGTGAAAGAACAGGAAAGACCTTTTAAGAATTTTCTTGAGTTCGGGGGGTAGGTTATGAAAAGGGAAGGTGTTAGCACCCTTTTCATCCGTAGTTATCTACGGGATCTTAGTTGCTAGATCCCTTTGAAAATGCTTTTTTGAAATGTGTTTGTGATTGTTTTTGAAAGTATTTTTGAAAAGTTCCTTTGTTTAGACGAACTTTGTAATGATTCTCGTCTCTATAAGAATGTATACAAAGTGTTGACTTTTGAAAATATTTCATGGAAAATGTTGGTGTATTTTGAAAGATGTTTTGAAAATGGTTGTGAGCAAGTGACTAAGAACGTTCTACCTACTCAAAAAGCCTTAGTTTTTTTCCTCCTCCGTTAGATATTGCTATCTTACCATTGATTGATAAGAAGCCCTATCATTGGATGTGAGGGATAGGTGTGGGTCATGGTACAGTCATAGAAGGAAACTTATGAGACGCTTTAGCAATTTTCGTAAAGGACTAAGATCATTTTACCGAAGGCAACATCGAAGGGTCATCCAGGGACCACGATCTTTTTATCGAGGGTCTTTGCTATAACGTCTCATATTCGAGGGACGTGATTGTTTATTTGTAGGCAACAAGTATGGGTTACCCTAGAGGTGTGTGTGTGAAAAGTGTTTTGATTGCATGCATTTTTGTCTTTGAGATTAGGATTCTCTAAGATTGATTTTATATTGCCATACACACTCTAACTACTAAACAATTATATTAAAAGCGATAAATTGCGGAAATTAAAATCATACGCTATTACATCATTGTAGGGGATGGGGATACAAGTAATAAAAGTGCGGGAAAAGTAAAATCCTAATTACTTATTACAACCAAATTGAATGAAAATAATAGCAAAAGGCCAAAAAATCAAGATTTTTGGTGTCTGGTCTGACACGGGCGGTGTCCTGTGACACGACCACCTGTGTCAGAGCCCTGTAATAACCAATGCATTTTTTGTGTCCCAGCTAAGCTGACATGGGTTGTGTCCTGTGACACGGGCACCAGTGTCAGCACCCTATCCTCCTTTTTTGCACGTTTCCTATTCTAGTAGATCTGACACGAGCTGTGTCCTGTGACACGGGCACCCGTGTCAGCACCTTGTCCTCCTTTTTTGCATTCTTCTAGTTCCAGTAGATCTGACATGGGCCGTGTCCTGTGACACGAGCACCCATGTCAGCACCTTATCCTGCATTTTTTGTTAGGTTTTCAACAATTGAGCTGACACGGGCTGTGTCGTGTGACACGGGTACCCGTGTTAGCCCCCTGTCTTGGCTTTTTCACTGATTTTTCTTCTTTTGATCTATCTTTTTTTATATATATTTTGAACACAAAAATAAAATGATGTATGGATAAAGATATCACAGTTTGGAAAAAAGTTTACCTCTCAAAGCGAAAACTTTGGAACACGTACAGATGTCTTCATGCACAAAGTGGTGATTGGTCAAGCTCCTTTGAACCTTCTTGAAGCTTCTCCAAACCTTACTTTATGCCGCAAAGTTCCTGAATCGCTCCAGCCCAGTCAAGTTGTAAAATATTGTTTTTGTTTGCGTTTGGAAGGTGATGATAATGGTATTACAGAAATTGTTCTTGTGTTTGAACAATCTCTATGTGATGTATATGAAGTGTTTGTATAGTTGGTTTAGGGTAAAACTTGCAAGGTTGAACAATGGGTTGAGGTTTTTCCTGTTTCTCAGTTTTATGTTTTTGTGAAGGAAAGTAGATGAGCAGAGTTTACAAAGAATTCTATTAGATATTTCTAAATCTTCTTTTTTCTCTTCCCTCCTTTCTCTCCAAAAAAAGTCCCTTTGTGTGTTGTGAAACAACTTATTTATAGATGAAATTGACTAAAATTTGGGAGGGAAATAGATACGTTTTTGAACTATTTGGGTACACTGTTTCATTGCTTTTTAGATGCAGCTCTTATGTGCTAAGTTTGTGCAAATATGGGACTGATATGATGCAGATTTTTCAGGACAGGATTGTAGGTTTTGGAGCAGGTTTTGACAATTTTCTTAGCATTACTATGTAGGTTTTAGACAGCAGGATATGTAGCATGATGCAGGTCTGGTTTTGTGTACATATTTATGCAGCTTGTAACAAAGACAAGACATATTTGTGGACAACATAGTGGCAAAGTTTGAAGATTGAGCCAAAGGGAAAAGTTCAAACAAGACAAAGCTTAGGATTTGTAACTTGCAATTTTTAACTTAAAAATGCAGCCTTGTTGTTTTCTTGAAAACTTGTAACAACTTGAATTATCTTGAATTGTGGTGAAAAGATGTCATGAAGTAATGAAATTAACATGTATAAAAAATACTTAGAAAAATTTCTAAGTCTTGCAAAGTTTGACTTTTCAAAATGACTTTTGACTTTCTTGATTTCTTGATGATCAAATTTCCTATTTTTGAATATCTTGATAAAATTTGGTCTTTGAAACTAAAATTTAATCAAAAAGTCAAAGTTTGACTTTTTAGTGTACAATTGACTTTTTTCAACAGTTGACCAAACTTTATCTATCAATCCACTGATCTTGAGAGATGAATTGAAATATGCGATTAGGTCAAATTTATGTACTTGAATCCTTTAGATCATGTTTAAAACCAAAAAGTCATGTACTAGGTCAAAAGTCAAAGATTGGTCCTTCTCAGTCAAAACCCTAATTTTGACCATTTTGCCCTTTTGATGATTTGAACAATTTTCTTGGAGAATTATGATCCAAGACTTGAAACTTGACAGGAGAAATATTGAGGATCCATAATGATCCATGAAAGTAATTTGAAATGTTAGAAGTCCAACTGTCCTTGTGCAAACTCAAACCCTAATTTGAGGCATCGGTGTTGAGGAGATGGCTTGACCTGGTCAATACTTGTGTGTGATATGATGGTAGAACCGACTGTTATACTATTTTTGCGTTTGTATTCACAAATGTTGTGGTAAGCAAGAGTCGCCATCGACTTTTCTTTTATCCAACAAAGGAAAGGGTGAAAAGAACACAAAAAGACCTTTCGAGAGTTTTCTGAGTAAGGGGGTAGATTATGGAAAGGGAAGGTCTGGCACCCTTTCCATCCATAGTTTTCTACGGGCTCTTAAATGATTATCTCATTTGAAAAATACCTTGTGCTTTGTTTGTTTGAAAAGTATTTTGAAGAAAGCGCCTTGGTGTGGCGAACTTTGTAATGTTTCTCGGATTGGTAGAGAAAGTATACAAAGTGCTTTGAAATTGTTTTTGAAAGAAGTTTTGTGTATGTGTAAAAGTTTGTTTTGTTTTGAGAAAGCATCTAAGAACTATCAACTATACTCGAAAGGGTTATTCTTTTCCTCTTTTTCTTTAGACATTGCTATCCTACTATTAGTGAGTAGGTAGCCCTAGTCGTTGGATGTTTGAGGGAGAACCGAAGGGACGTTGTTACAGTCACAAAGGCAACTAGGCAAGAAACCTTAATAACTACCCTAAGATTTTAAGATCATACCGAGGCAACATCGAGAGGGTCATCGAGGGACTTATGATCTTTAAATCGGAGGGGTAGCCACTAAAATCTCTCACGTTTCGAGAGATGTGATTGTTTTTTTAAGGCAGCCAAAGTGGGACACCCTAGAGGTGTATATGTGAGAGTGTGTTGTATTCAATTATTTTTATCTTATGTTAGGTTTTCTAGGGTTTGATTATTATGTTCTTGCCATACAATCCTATTAGTCATGCATCTAGACAATTAATAGTTTGCAGTAATTAAAAGTGCAGAAAGATAAATCCTAAATTATTACAAGGTTTCAGGGAGGGGGATTAATTATATGTCCAAAATGGGGAATAAAGCAAAAAAAAAGTATAAGTCCTGGTTATTCTATTACATCCAGTAGGCAGTTACAATAGTATGAAAAATAGAATGCGAAAGATAATAACACGCGTGGATTGAGAGGACGTCTAAAAAATTATAAGAGAAAATCTTTTGTTTGTTTTTTGTTTTAATTCATGAAAATGGTTTAAGTTAAAAAAATAATTGATCTAGATCTATATTTAAAGAAAAAAAGGTTAATTATTAAAGAAACATGAAATTTAAAGAAAATAAATCAATTCTATGTTTTTTTTGGTATTTTTGTTATGAAAAGGAAAATGAATTAAAATTAAATTAAATCTAAGTTCTATTAATTTTAATTTTAAAAAAAATGTTAAAGTGATTAGTTAATTAATTTACCAAAATTAAAATTTAATTAAGAAAAATCTTAAATCAATTTTTATGTGATTTTTATATTTGTATATTGATTAAAATAAAATAAAAATGAATTAAAAGAAATAAATAAAATGAATAAAACATGAAAATAAAGATGGGCCTAGTAGCAAAAGTAAACAGGGGGTGCAATCATCAGAAATCCCTAGGCCCGAATCTTTGAAAGCTTCACGCCCTAACCATTGTGTTTTTAGATTCTTGCATGGAACCTCATATTTGAACCATCCATAACTATTCTATATAAACTCAAACAAACGTTAGCATGCCATGAAATGTGATTAAAATTAGAGATTCGAAGTTTAAAATTTTACCAAATTGGTGTTGTCAAATTGTGCATTTATTGAGCTTGGGGATAAAAGAGAAGTTGAAGGGAATTGGATTCTATTCAAAATGAGCCTTGGTTAGGGAAAAATGGATGAAGTATGTGAAAGTTATGCCTTGTCAAAGTTCAGTTGACTTCTCCTATAGAAACCCTAATTTAGCAATTTTGATTCTTGAGGATTTGAGAGCATTCCTTGAGGAATCATGATCAACCCTTGATCAAATGATGGATATCACTTCAAAATGTTGATGTTGACCAAAAATCTTGAAGTTTGAGTGTATGTTGACCATAGTTGACTTTTTTGACCAATACAGTTGATTTTCATACACTTGAGTAATTGACTGAGCAAACTTATAGTGTAAGGCATGAAATTTGGTATGGACATTCCTGAGGACATATTAGGGACCATATAAATCAATTGGAGCCTTTGCAACCAAAACATCTTGGTAAAAAGTGAAACCCTAATTGGAGGTTCATTGCTTAGGAGGAGAATTTGTCTGATCAATTCTTTGGTCAACCTTGAGCAATTGAGGACCTCAATGAGCATGTCTTGAGTAAAAATGGGAGGGAAATTTTTTGGTGCAACAGCTGCCCCTATTCAATCTTCTTAAACCTGAGGATTTAGATTGGCTTGTATTCCTTTCGTAATCTGAAGGTGGAAGATGATTGAACACTAGAGTACCCAGAAATTTGCACTCGCATGAAGCAACACTGTTAGTTGATGATATCGAGAATGGGCTTACAGATGTCATTTGGAGAAGATAAAGGAGATTCTTCGGAGATGGGATTATAGATTCCATCCAAAGTAATTGTTGATAGGAGTATTAGAATGAACATGCGTCTAGTTTTATCTAGATGAAATGCTGGAAAGAGCCCGTGTCAAGCCGCGTCCAGAAATGTATTAGAAATCAATCGTGTAAGACTACTTCAGGATGAGTCTTTGTTAGACTACCCCTGTAAATGTCTTAGAAGGAACTTGTGTAAGATTTCTTCAGGATGAGCTCGTGTTAGACTACATCTGGAAATATCATAATAGGAACTTGTGTAAGATCGCTTCAGAATGAGCCTGTGTGAAGCTAAATCTGAAAGGTTCTTAGAAGGAACCCGTGTAAGATTGCTTCAAGAAGAGCCCGTGTAAAGCTGCATTTCAGAAGGAGAAGGAATCCATGTAAGATTGCTTCAGGATGAGCCTGTGTAAAGCTGCATTTGGAAATTGTGAGAAGGAATCCGTGTAATATTGTTTCAGGATGAGCCCATGTAAAGCTACATCTGAAAGGTTATTAGAAGGAACCCGTGTAAGATTTCTTCAAGAAGAGCCCGTGTAAAGCTGCATTTCAAGAGGAGAAAGAATTTGTGTAAGATTGCTTCAGGATGAGCCAATGTAAAGCTGTATCTGGAGATTATGAGAAGGAACCTGTGTAAGATTCCTTCAGGATGAGCATGTGTAAAGCTACATCTAAAAGGTTATTAGAAGGAACCCGTGTAAGATTACTTCAGGAAGAGCCCGTGTAAAGCTTCATTTCAGTAGGAGAAGGAATCCGTGTAAGATTGCTTCAGGATGAGCCCGTGTAAAGATGCATCTAGAGATCATGAGAAGGAACCCGTGTAAGATTGCTTCAGGATGAGCCCGTGTAAAGATGCATCTGGATATCATGAGAAGGAACCCGTGTAGCATTGCTTCAGGATGAGCCCGTGTGAAGCTGCATCTAAAAATTGTGATAAGGAATCCGTGTAAGATTGCTTCAGGATGAGCCCGTGTAAAGATGCATCTAGAGATCATGAGAAGGAACTCGTGTAAGATTGCTTCAGGATGAGCCTGTGTGAAGCTGCATCTGAAAATTGTGAGAAGGAATCTGTGTAAGATTGTTTCAGGATGAGCCCGTGTAAAGATGCATCTAGAGATCATGAGAAGGAACCCGTGTAAGATTTCTTCAGGATGAGACCGTGTGAAGCTGCATCTGAAAATTGCGAGAAGGAATTTGTGTAAGATTGTTTCAGGATGAACCCGTGTAAAGCTGCATCTGGAGGGTTATTAGAAGGAACCCGTGTAAGATTTCTTCAGGAAGAGCCCATGTAAAGCTGCATTTCAGGAGGAGAAGGAATCTGTGTAAGATTGCTTCAGGATGAGCCCGTGTAAAGTTGCATCTGAAAGGTTATTAGAGGGAACCCGTGTAAGATTGCTTCAGGAAGAGCTCATGTAAAGCCGTGTTTCAGGAGGAGAAGGAATCCATGTAACATTGCTTCAGGATGAGCCCGTGTAAAGCTGCATCTAAAAGGTTATTAGAGGGAACCCGTGTAAGATTTCTTCAGGAAGAGCTCGTGTAAAGTTTCATTTCAGAAGGAGAAGGAATCCGTGTAATATTACTTTAGGATGAGCCCGTGTAAAGCTGCATTTCAGAAGGAGAAGGAATCTGTGTAAGATTGCTTCAGGATGAGCCCGTGTAAAGTTGCATCTAGAGGGTTATTAGAAGGAACCCGTGTAAGATTTCTTCAGGAAGAGCCCGTGTAAAGCTGCATTTCAGAAGGAGAAGGAATCCGTGTAAGATTGCTTCAGGATGAGCCCGTGTAAAGTTGCATTTGGAGGGTTATTAGAAGGAACCCGTGTAAGATTGCTTCAGGAAGAGCCCGTGTAAAGCTGCATTTCAGGATGAGAAGGAATCCGTGTAAGATCACTTTAGGATGAGCTCGTGTAAAGCTACATTTGGAAATTGTAAGAAGGAATCCATGTAAGATTGTTTCAAGATGAGCCCGTGTAAAGCTGCAACTGGAAATATATTATAAGGAGCCTGGGTATGGCTGCTTCATCTGGTCGTGTGGATAGTTGCCCCATCTTGTTTCAGGAATTGATCCATAATTAACTATTTACAGATAGTTTCCCTGTCTGGTTTCAGGAATTAATCTGGAACTGTTTTTGTTGGTTGTTGAGATAGTTTCCCTGACTAGTTTCGGGCATTAATTCGTGGCCTGTTTTTGGCTAGTCACATAGATAGTTTCCCCGTCTATTTTTGGGCATTAATCTGTGGCCTGTTGTATTTGTTGGTAAACCCATCCTGCTCCGAGAGTTCATACCACTTGGTCGTGTAGATAATTTCCCTGTCTGGTTTCGGGCATTAATCTTTGAGTTGCTATGCATAAGTTGATAGTATTCGTCTGCCTGTGAATTTTACCTGAAAAGGTAAAGTCAATTTCATGTGATGTCATGATGTATGAATTGCATGATGCTCTCAAAATAAATTAGAATGTTATATGCGTTTCAGTTATGCATATGTTACAATGTATTGTAAATGTTGTATGGCTGTAATATATGAGCGTATCAGTTGCTCTTTGTGGTTTCGTTGTACTAAGAGAAGATAAATCCCTGACTGCTGTTGGGGATGAAGAATGTGATTCTTCAATATTTATTGAAGTTGAATTGCTGGGAGATGAACTTCCGTGGCTAGAGAAATAAACTCTACTAGGGAAAGAAAACTCTGTAAACTGCTTGGGGATTTTTATAAAGCCCTGTTGGGGAACCCGAGAAGTTTATGAACCAAGTCGAAGAAATCTCTAAGATGTTGGGGAGATGATTGAAGCTTTTGATCTATTAGGAAGATGCCGGAATGTCTAAAATTGTTAGGTTATATACTGAAGACATGACAGTGACTTTGCAGGAGAACGTCTTTGTCTCCATACCTATTGGGGAGCATATCCTTACTGATGACGAACTCTGCAAAGATAGTCCCCTAGGGGTGGTTACTCTGTGGGGATTTTGTGGATGGTTTTAATGTTATCCCAACTCCTGGAGTCTTGAGTAAATGTTGATCAGGGTGATAAGCCTTTTACTGATAGACAAGTGATGAGATAATGGGACATATTCGTACGCTTTAATCCCTAACTTTTGTCTGGACTGTCCTTTCAGATTTTCAGTCCACCGAGATACCCTTTTTTTCCCAAGCCGTCTTTTCAGGTTTTCAACTTGCCGGGTGTATAGTTTTATTTATATATCCCTAATTTTTTCCTGAACTCCTTTGGTTTGTCGGGATTCCCTTACTTTTTCCTAGGACAGTCAACCTAGCGGGTCTTTTTTCATGCATAGTATTTTTTGACTATGTCCACGTTCATAGGATATGGAAAATTGTCATTGTCTATAGTAGTAAGTGTTGCAGCACTGCCAGAAAATGTTTTCTTGATTGCACGTGGCCCTTCTTGTTTGATTCCCCATGTGATTCATATGGAGGTCTGCCTCTGGCTATTCGACGCTTTTGAGGGATTCCTTGAATCTTGACTCGACTGCCCCCATATCAGTTTAGACACCATGTCATGTCTCTTGATTATGAAAGGCCTGTTATTGGAAATGTCTTTCCATCTGAGGTGATTTTGTTCATTGAGAAGATTTCTGTTCATTGAATATTCGTCATGCGAATTTCTCTATTGTTGAGCAATTAGTTATATGCAAACAGTGGTATTAAAAATGCAAAGCTTATGTCTGTCTTAAAGTTTTTGAAAATTCATTTTTTAGTAAAACAAAATTTTGAAGAATGTGATATAAACTCAGGATTTATAGCAAACCTTATAGAAGTCAGGATACCTTTTTGTAACAATATGCTTTCAAACTAACCCATGCTTCAGCTAGGACTTTTAGGGGTTGTAACATAGTTTGGTTCACTGTTTAAGAAACAAAGGATAAACGCTCGAAATTTAGTTGTGCCCAACCCGTTCTTCGTGATGTTCTTCAGTCCTATACTCAGTTAACTGTGTGTTTATATCGTAATTGAGTTCTGGAATCTTTGCCCTGATATTCCGGTGATGGTTCATATACTGAAAGTTTATTTGAGAAGGCAGTCATTTTTGTAACCTTTTCTTTTTGTTGAGGATTTTTAGTGACCTCTTTTTTTATTATCCCAACTTTTTGCCTGAACTGTTTCTTTCGTGATTACAGTCAGCAGGATGCCCCAATTGTTTTCTTAAGTCTCCTTCATAGGTTTTAACTTAGCGGGCTTTTCTTTTGAATGATAATGACTACCTCTTTTAATGATTATACGGAACCATCACCATCTTTTGTTTTGGAATTATACCTTTGACACTACTTGTCGTGTACGAGGGGAAAGCTTGTGATTGAGTGCACTATTGAATTAACTGAGAAACTACCATGCCCCGGGTTATGATTAAAGGTTTCAATTTGCATGATAAATAAAACTCCTACTTCTTAGGCTTAAAGGGGTTGACTAGGTATTATCTTCCTTATAACTCCATTGTTTAGGATTTGAAACAACGCTTGTACATTGTCAGCAAGGTCTGTTCAAAAGCACATTGTATGAGATTGTGGTATCGTTTTCGTCATCCTTCATCTAAAGGCTTATAGATTTCAATCGAGAGTCGAATATCACAAAAAGGAAGTAAATGCATAGTTTTGGTGTAGTGAAAATGAATGGATTAATTCAAGACAAACATATGCAATGCATTAATGGAATAACAAAGTTTAACATAAAATAAGTGTTCGAACAACCAAAAGAAATTACAATTTGAGAATTCAAATAAAATAAACGCTCTCAATCTTAGCCATGATTCGGCATGGGAGCAGTGATCACGTTGGGAGTCTCAGGAGGGTCGAATTCAATCTCCTTGGCGTCAATCATATTTTGAATCTTGTATTTCAGCGCCCAACAATCATTAGTATCATGTCCAGGACTGTCAGAATGATAGGCACACCTTGCACCATGATTGTAGTTAGGAGAAGAAGTTTTGGGGTTTGGATGAGGTTTTACCAACGTAATCAGATTCGTCCTTAACATTTGTTACAATGCTTGAGACAACGGCATGTTGATTTTGGTAAACTGTCTCTTGGGCTCGTCTTGCCTTTGCTGATTACCCCGTTGTTGTTATCGCACTGGTGTAGGATCATAATTATAACTGCCCCCACAACTTGATGATGATCTTCTTTACCATGACCCTTTTGGCTGTACATAGCATTAGCCTCTTTCTTCCCGTTGAAAGGCTTCTTCACAGTATTTGAAGACACAGCCACCTGAATTTTCCAACTTCTGATTCCAGCTTCTACTCTTTCAACTGTCAATATCAGCTCGGTGAACCCAGCCGAAAATCTTCTGATCGAGTGGTTGAAAAATGGACCAGACAATGTACCAAAGAACATATCTACCAGCTCTCTATCAGACAGAGGAGGCTGGACTCTTCCTGTAAGATTTCTCCATTTCTGGGCATAATCTTTGAAGCCCTTGCTAGAACCCAAAGACATGCTTTGAAGTTGAGTAAGGGTTGGAGCAAGGTCAGCATTATATTGGTACTGCTTGTAGAAAGCAGCAGCCAGATTCTCCCAGGTGCGGATGTTAGTTCCCTCCAGCTGATAGAACCATTCCAATTGAGTCCCTGATAAACTTTCTTGGAAGAAATGCACCCACAAATTCCTATCAGCGGTGTGAGGTTGGGTCTTCCTAACATAAGACATCAGATGTAGTTTAGGACATGAAACCCCATCATATTTAGCAAACGTGGGAACCTTGAACTTTGGTGGGATGACCACTCCAGAAACCAACCCTAATTCTTCAAAATCCAGACCAGGTACCCTCTGAATTTTCATGGCGTTGAGACGATCCTCCAGCTACTTATATTTGTCATCAGCATGAGGATATTGTTCTTCCGCGTAATCAGCCTCTTCTTCATCGGTTTCTGGGTTGTGGTCTTCTTATTTTGGCTTCTCTTCCTGATTGTCTCCCTCGTTTGACGGGGTTGTGAATTTTAGAGCTCTTGGTCAGTCCTCTGAGTCTCCTTCCCATTTTCAGGACACCCACTGGTTTCTTGTCTTTTTTCTTCTTGTCTTTGAGAATGAGAGCCTTCAGGTCCTCTTGTCCCTTATCCAGAGCCAGGAACATTTGTTGGAACTGAGCGTTTTGAGCTTGAAGGTCCTTTACTGTTTGTTCAAGAGCCATTTGTTTTGCTGAAATAAACAGTGAAAAGAATAAGAAGCCCGTCTCAAAATACCTGCTTATGTAATGATATGCATGTTAATGTTTACGCAATGTTTTCAAGGACTTTTAAGATTTTAAATTTGCTTAGACAAAGAGAGAACAAACATTAATTGCATTCATAAGTTTAAATGGTTACAACGATGCCTCTTGGGCTTACAATGGAAGAAACAAAGATAAAACTAAACTCCTAAATCAAACAGGACTCAGGCTTCCCATGAGCGCATCCTCTTTAGTGACATGTAGACATTCAAACTCTGTTCTTCATGCAGTTATCTTGTAAGCTCCAAAACCTTCTTCTCGCTTGCGTAGAACTGGGTTTCAAAGGTGTCTCGTTCTTCTTTGAGTTGAATCTAAGATCTTTGTAATTCCTCGAGAGTAGTCGGCATGTCGGGATGGAGAATAGTATGAGGTACATCTGTCTCGGTAATAGGTTCCATGATGATAGGTAGGATGGCGGGGTAAGGCATCATGAGATTTTGAGCGTATGCTCGCACCCACTTAAGATAAGGCTCCAAAGGGATGGAGTTATTATGCCCCAATGTATTGTTATCCACTTTGTTCACCATGCCCCAAGATCGAATGAACCTCTAACGGTACCCTTGGACATCATTCTCATAGTCAAATGCAATTCCCTGAACCAGTGCATCATGAGGACCAACCCTCCTAGCATACCCAAACTGTCGCAATGCCAAACAAGGGCTATAATCTATTCCTCCCCTTATGCCTAGGAGAGGGACATTAGGGAATTCCCCACAGTGATCAATGATGGTAACGTCTTCCACAGATCGAGGGCACTAGTGAATATCCGAATTCTTGAGGGACATCAACCTATTAGACCACCTCATGCCTTTCTCATTCTTCAACACAGATCGAGGTAGGTGTGAAATAAACCACCTAGCCAACAGAGGAATGCAACACATAAGGGTTCCTATTCTATTTACGATGCGAGTGTGAAAAGAGTTCAAAATGTCTCCAAGTAAAGTAGGCACCGGGTTACGAGACATGAAAACTTTGACTGCATTCATGTCTATGAGTTGGTCTGAATTAGGGAACAGTACCATCCCATAAATGAGAAGGGTCAACACCTCTTCAAAGGCTTGTAAGTCCAAAGTATCCCAAAAATGGTGAGCTTTCTCAAACAAAAACTTGGCTAGAAACTCTTTGAAACCGCTTCTTGTTTCCCTATTTGTCACAACGTCGAACCGTTGTAAATACAGGGCTTGAGCGATCTCCTCGGGATTTTGATCTCTTTCCATACCGTTGAAAGGTAATTGATTGAGAATAGGCACTTCCAATAACTGAGAAAACTCTTCCATGGTAGGCATCAACTGGTAATCGGGAAATGTAAAGAAATGATGTAAAGGGTCAAAGAACTGAAAGAGAACTTTCACCATGCCTTCGTCAAGACTTGAGGTGACCAAACTGAGGAGTCGACCATGTCTTTTAGTGAATGGGTAATTCTCAGGAACCCTTAACACCAACTCTTTGAGTTGAAGAGGCACCTTTACGAGGTCGACTTGGATAGTATTTCTACAAATGGGAGCCATGTCCTACAAAACAAACACAAAGATAAGTCCTAAAAGTCCTTGAAATGGTTAGTGTGACATTCCATGTTATGATGTTATGATGTTATGTACAAACAAATATATACAAGCACACAAACAGATCCTTAGGTTTAGGTTTGCATGGATTCCATGGGTAAGTACCCTCTTGAAGTTTAGTTAGTTCAACCTGTCCTAGAAAGTAATCAGGTTCTAGGGAATCTCAATATCGTTGATCTTTCTTCACCGGGTATTGTTTCAATGCAAGCCTCTTTATTGGCGACCGAAATATCCCGGAAGTTAGATCTCAATGAGTGTAGTATCGAGTATCAACCAACTTTGGACTGCACCAAAGCCAGCTATCTCACTACTTCCTAATGGCCAACTTGTTCAATTAAAGGTTCTAAGGTCAGTTGGTGCTTCATGACACCATACAGCGGCCCCGTATTCTCCTTGACTACTCAAGGGCTACCGGTACCAACAAATGTGTCACACCAACGTAGCTATTGTTATATCCGGCACTGTCCCCACGATCTATTGCTACTTACCTAAAAGGTGCCTCAGATCCGGGTGTAGGATCTTTACAAGTAAACCCAAGCAAATCCTCAAAGTTAAAGCAAACAAAACACACAATGAAAGCAAATATAGAATGAACTAAACTCTAAGGTAACCCCACTTTATAAGTTTACCTAGAAGAGTCGCCAGTTCTGTGATACAGTGGCAAAATTGACTGTTATATTAGTTTTGTGTTTGTATTTGCAAATGTTGTGGTAAGCAAGAGTCGCCACTGACTTTTCTTTTATCCAACAAAGGAAAGGGTGAAAAGAACATAACAAGACCTATCCAGAGTTTTATGAGTAAGGGGGGTAGATTATGGAAAGGGAAGGTATTAGCACCCTTTCCATCTGTAGTTTTCTACGGGCTCTTAGATGCTTAGCTCATTTGAAAAATACCTTGTGCTTTGTGTATTTGAAAAGTATTTTGAAGAAATCGCCTTGGTGCGGAAAAATTTACAATGTTTCTCGGGTTGGTAGAGAAAGTATACAAAGTGCTTTGAAAATGTTTTTGAAAGAAGTTTTGTGTATGTGTAAAAGTTTATTTTGTTTTGAGCAAGCATCTAAGAACTATCTACTATACTCGAAAGGGTTGTTCTTTTCCTCTTTTTCTTTAGACGGTGTTATCCTACTATTAGTGAGTAGGTAGACCTAGTCGTTGGATGTTTGAGGGACAATCGAAGGGACGTTGTTACAGTCATAAAGGCAACTGAGCAAGAAACCTTAACAACTACCCTAAGATTTTAAGATCATACCGAGGCAATGTCGAGAGGGTCATCGAGGGACTTATGATCTTTAAACCGGAGGGTAGCCACTAAAATCTCTCATGTTTCGAGAGATGTGATTGTTTTTCTGAAGGCAACCAAAGTGGGACACCCTAGAGGTCATGCATCTAGACAGTTAATAGTTTATAGTAATTAAAAGTGTGGAAAGATAAATCCTAAATTATTACAAGGTTTCGGGGAGGGGGATTAATTACATGTCAAAAATGGGGAATAAAGCAAAAAAAAAAATTAAAAGTCCTAGTTATTCTATTACATCCACTAGGCAGTTACAATAGTATGAAAAATAGAATGCGAAAGATAATAACACGCGCGAATTGAAAGGACGTCTAAAAAATCCTAAGAGAAAATATTTTGTTTATTTTTTGTTTTAATTTATGAAAATGGTTTAAGTTAAAAAATAATTGATCTAGATCTATATTTAAAGAAAAAAAAGGTTAATTATTAAAGAAACATGAAATTTAAAGAAAAGAAATTAATTCTATGTTTTTTTTGGTATTTTTGTTATGAAAAGGAAAATGAATTAAAATGAAATTAAACATAAGTTCTATTAATTTTAATTTATAAAAATGTTAAAGTGATTAGTTAATCAATTTATCAAAATTAAAATTTAATTAAGAAAAATCGTAAATATATTTTTATGTGATTTTTATATTTGTTTATTGATTAAAATATAAAAAAAAAGGAATTAAAAGAAATAAATAAAATGAATAAAACATGAAAATAAAGATGGGCCTAGTAGTAAAAGTAAACATGGGGTGCAATCATCAGAAATCCCTAGGCCTGAATCTTTGAAAGCTTCATGCCCTAACCATGATGTTTTCAGATTCTTGCGTGGAACCTCAGATTCAACCATCCATAATTATTCTATATAAACGCAAACAAACGTTAGCATACCACGAAATGTGATTAAATTTAGAGATTCGAAGTTTAAAATTTTACCAAACCGATGTTATCAAATGGGGGCGTGCTAGGCGTGTGATGGACTGCTCTTGGTCCTTGTAAGACTCCTGGGGACTTCAGGAGGATGGTTTAAGGCTTGGTGTCAATCGAGAGAGACCGGAACCTTGAGATATGACTTGCACCAATTCTTTGATTTTTGGAGAGCTTTTGGAGAGCTTTTTGGAGAGGAATTTTGTTCTCCCTTTGGCTTGTAATGTTATGTATTTATAGAGGGAAGATAGGAGTGAATAAACATGGTAAAGAATCAATGCATTCATGGCCTTAGAGACAAGGATAAAACACATTGAAAAATGTCCATATTCGTGATATCTTTTCCTCTTTGGTCACTTGTATGAACCTGGTCCCTTTGGATGTATCTTGCACGAAAATATGGGCCTTCTAATAGATCAAATCAAACCCAAATGTCATGGCCCATTATTCTTTGTATTTTATTTGATTTAATTCATATTTAAATAAATAAAAATAAAAAATAAAAAAAATGCATGGATAGATTTAGAGGTCCTTTGGCACATTATGAAAATATTTTAACTCCAAAAAGTTAGGCCTAATAACTTAAAATCACAAATTTGCTCAATTGAGATTTCATGCATTTCCTTTGAAAATTGCCCAACTTGTGCAATCCATAACTTACTCAATTTTTACCTAATGAAGATGATCTTGGACCTTTTGGAAATCCCAAGATGTCCTATACAATATCTATTTTAATCAACTTTTCATTTGAAAACTTTATCTGGATGTAAATGGTCTTGGCAAAAAGTGTCTTTTGTTGACTTTCTGAAAATGACTTGTAATGTATGAGCTTGTATCTTTCAAACGGTGCATTTCTTGAGCTTGAGGATAATATAGAAGTTGTATGTAATTGGATTCTCTTCAAAATGAGCTTTGGTTGGGGTAAAATGTATGAAGTATGTGAAAGTTATGCCTTGTCAAAGTTCAGTTGACTTCTCCTATAGAAACCCTAATTTAGCAATTTTGATTCTTGAGGATTTGAGAGCATTCCTTGAGGAATCATGATCAAACATTGATCAAATGATGGATATCACTTCAAAATGTTGATGTTGACCAAAAAATCTTAAAGTTTGAATGTATGTTGATCATAGTTGACTTTTTTGACCAATACAGTTGATTTTCAGACACTTGAGCAATTGACTGAGCAAACTTGTAGTGTAAGGCATGAAATTTGGCATGGATATTCCTGAGGACATATTAGGGACCATGAAATCACTTGGAGCCTTTGCAACCCAAACATATTGGTAAAAAGTGAAACCCTAATTGTAGGTTCATTGCTTAGGAGGAGAATTTGTCTGATCAATTCTTTGGTCAACCTTGAGCAATTGAGGACCTCAATGAGCATGTCTTGAGTAAAAATGGGAGGGAAAATTTTTAGGTTCAACATTGTGCAAGCTTGAATCATTGAAGATATTTGTGGGAAATATCTTGAGAAAAGGGAGGGAAAATTTTGGGGTACAATAGCTCCCCTGCTCAATCTTCTTCGTGACTTTAAGGTGGAAGATGATTGAACACTTAAGTGCCCAGAAATTTTTCACTCGTTTGTGAATGAAGTAAAATTGTTTGTTAATTATGCATGAATGGGCTTATAGATTCCATTCATAGAGGTGATGGAGAGTCGTCGGAGATGGGCTTAAAGATGCCATCTAGGATAACTATTGATAGAAATTTGTCTAAGTCTACGTCCGAATTTTCAGAAAGAAATTTTTGCCCGATTTCATCCGAATGACATGCTGGAATGAACCCATTGTTAAGCCATGTCTAGAAATATGCTAGAAGGAACCTATGTAAGATTGCTTCAGGATGAGCCCGTGTGAAGCTGTATCTGGAAATATATGAGAAGGAGCTTGGGTAGGGCTGCTTCAAGATGAATCAGTGTGAAACTTCATCTGGAAATATGAGAAGGAATCCGTGTAATATTTCTTTGGGATGAGCCCGTGTGAAACTGCATCGGGAAACTTATGAGAAGGAGCCTGGGTAGGGCTGCTTTGGGATGAGTCCGCGTGAAACTGCATCTGGAAATATATGAGAAGGAGCCTGGGTAGGGTTGCTTCGAGATGAGTCCATGTGAAACTGCATCTGGAAATTCATGAGAAGGAGCCTATGTAGGGCTGCTTCGGGATGAGTCCGTGTGAAACTGCATTTGGAAATTCATAAGGAGCCTGTGTAGGGCTGCTTTGGGATGAGTCAGTGTGAAACTGCATTTGGAAATTCATGAGAAGGAGTCTGTATAGGGCGGCTTCGGGATGAGTCCGTGTGAAACTGCATCTGGAAATTCATGAGAAGGAGCCTGTGTAGGGCTGCTTCAGGATGAGTCTATGTGAAACTGCATCTGGAAATTCATGAGAAGGAGCCTGTGTATGGCTGCTTCAGGATGAGTCTGTGTGAAACTGCATCTGGAAATTCATGAGAAGGAGCTTGTGTAGGGATACTTCAGGATGAGTCTGTGTGAAACTGTATCCGGAAATTAGAAGGAACCTATTGTATCCCAAAATTTTCCCTCTCATTTCTCAAGACATTTCCCCACAAGGATTTTCAAAAGTCCAAATTTGCACAAGTACAATTGGGCTTTCAAACATCAAATTGAAAAAGAGTATGCCTGCTTCGATTTCTCATCCTTCGGTTGGACTTTTGGCCTCTTTCGATGCAAGCTTGGATTGAATCCTTCGATTGAGCGTTGGCCTTTGACACGCTGACTTCGATTCACAAAGCAGGAGCTTCCTGCATGCAACCTTTGATTGGACCTTGGCTCTTCATGCAAACCTTCATTTGAGCGATGGTCTCTTGTATGCTTGCTTGGAGTCACAAGGCAATGACCTCCTGCAGGCATGTTTTGATTGGACAGATGGCTGCCTGTGTGCAAGCTTCGATTGCACCATTGGCCTCACATGGTTCACAATGCAATGGTTGCTTGCATGTCTGCTTCGGTTAGACATTTGATGCCTGCATGCCTATTTTGATTGGACAAATAATTCCCTTCATGCTTGCTTTAATTCATAAAGTTATGGCTAGCTGCATGCAGATTTCGATTGAGCAATAGCTTCCTTCTTGCATGCTTCAAAGCAAGGGGCTCCCACCAGGCCAGCAGGCACAAGGAAAAAAGCCTCTTATTAGTCTCCTTCGATTCAAAGAGGAAAAGCCTCCTGTTGATGTCCTTCGATTCAGAAGACAAGTTCCTTCTTTACACTTGCTCCCAATTCACAAGGCAATGACCTTCTTCAGGCTAGCGGGCACAAGGCAATGGCCTCCTGCAGCTTTCTTTCGATTCAGAAGCCATTTGCCCCTTGCATGCTTCCTTCAATTCATAAAAGTCAGTATTCCCTTCAGGCTAGTATGCACAAGGCAAAAGCTTACCCATGGCTAGCATTCACAAGGCAATAACGCCCACAAAGAATTAGCTACTTTCACGCTAGTTTCGACTGGGCAGTATCTCCTTTGGAAATAGTTTGTTTCGATACACATAGTTTTTGCACAATGACACACAATTGTTGGCCCATTCGAAGGACCTGCAAGACATACCTGGATGTCCCATTTGAAGGACATGTTTTGTGGTCCATTTGAAGGACCTACAAAACATACATGGATGTCCCATTCGAAGGACATCTTTTGGTGACCCATTCAAGGGGCACCCATTTGCCCCCTTCAAAGGATGCAGAAAAAAGGCCCATTCAAAAGACACTTTGATTGGAAACAAATATTGCTGTCTGAAGAGGAGTCTGGTCAAAGGTTGGACTTATGAAGTCAAATCGAAGGATATGAAATACTCAAAGATGCTTTCTTCCAATTTTAGACCTGCTTCACTGGCCACAACGCTCCAAAACTGTTGCACAGCAGTCCTGCTACACTGCTCCTGTATTTGCGGTAATTTGGCATACGAATACTGCCCCTCGAAAGCTACAAAAACAATATACCCAATTTGTTCAAATTCTTTTTTCCCCTCCTAAACCTCATCCAACTTCACCTATAAATAAGAGGCTCCATAACACATCTAAGGGGTTGGACAACACATCCAGAGGGTTTTGATAGCTAGAGAAACTTTGATTGTGTGAAAATCATCAAACACTTAACACATTCTCAAACCTAGAATCAAAAGACCATACCCTTGTTCCTATTCCTTTTGAATCCAACACTAGAAACACAACACCTGTTTCTTTTCCCCTTCAAATCCATGAGCAACCCCATGCTTTGTTCTTTCTTTCGAATCCAATAGAAGGAACACTACACTTGTTCTTCTCCTTCGAATCCAAAAACAAAAAACACAACCCCACTCTTCTTGCCTTCGAACCCAGTTAAAGAAACGCCACACTTGTTTCTTTCCTTCGAATCTAGGAGCATCCATCCCAATCACTCAAGGTTCAGAAGCACCAATTTTAGAAGCAAGGTAAGTCCCCTGACTTTAACCCTTTCGTTTCAAGCATGTAAATAACATTTGTTCACTTTTTATTTATGTCCTTTTCATTTGTTTTATTTCTTGTCCAAATACATGGTAGAACTAACCTGTACAGACTCAAACAAAAAGAAAACAAAATAAAGTCTATTGAATTGAAGCCTTAGGCTTTTCCCCTGATGCTTCACAGTTGCAAACAGAACATAGAGTGTGGTGTGAATCGAAGCTTTAGGCTTCGCCATGCTGACTTCCAAGCCTAATCGAAAGAAGCAGCAAGAAGGGTGAATCGAAAGGCATGTTTGTACTGATTTCAGGACCAATCGAAAGAAACATCCAGAAGGACGAAATCGAAGGGCGCTCATACTAGTTCCCATACCCAAATTGAAAGGATCCAGTAGAGCAGAATCGAAGGATGTTGCTGCCTCAATTGAAAGGCTTACTTTCCCTTCTTTTATTTTGTTTTGTCTTTATATTTTCTTACTATTCAATATGATTATAACAGTGTAGGATATTTATTTTCTGCATTTTTATTGCTTTATACAAATTTTAGTAATTAGGATGTATGGCAAGATAAAACCAACAAGTAGACCACCCTAATCAAAGACAAAATGCATGCAATCAAACACACTTTGCAGACATGCACCTCTAGGGTAATCTCACTTGTTACCTCGAAAAATAGTCACGTCCATTGAATATGGGCGTTTTAGCAAAGACCCTCGATAAAAGATCGTAGTCCCTTGATGTCCCTCGATGTTGCCTTCAGTAAACGATCTAGTCCCTAATGAAATTGCTAAAACGTCCCATAGGTTTCCTTCTATGACTATACAAACGACTCATGCTCGTCCCTTCACATTCAACGATGGGGCTTCTTACCAAATCAATGGTAAGATAGCAACATCTAAAGGAGGAGGAAAAGAACATAGACCTTTTGAGTAGGTAGGTTGCTCACAGTTTCTTGCTTGCTCACAATCAAAACATTTTTACACACCAACACTTTCAATTGAAACATTTTCAAAAATTAAAACACTTTGTACGCATTCTTATAGAGACGAGAATTATTACAAAAGCACTTTTCAAATTCACTTTCAAAAAACATCTTCCACAAACATCTCTTTGAACTATTTTTTAAAACCAACACTTTGTACACATTCTTATAGAGACAAGAATTATTACAAAGACATTTTCAAAATATTTTCAAACCCACACCACAAGAACATTTTCAAACAAAAGCAAGTGATCTAGCAAGCAACTAAGAGCCCGTATATAACTACGGATGAAAATGGTGCTAATACCTTCCCTTTTCATAACCTACCCCTCGAACTCAAGAAATAATCTCAAAAGGTCTTTCTTGTTCTTTTCACCCTTTCCTTATTGGATAAAAGAATAGTCGGTGGCGACTCTTACTATCCGCAACAATTGCAATCAAACGCAAAACAACCAAGTCAGTTCTCCACCGACTTGGTTGTTTTACATTTGATTACTTCAGGATGAGCCTGTGTGAAGCTGCATTTGGAAATTAGAAGGAACCCATGTAATATTACTTCAGGATAAGCCCGTGTGAAGTTGCATTTGGTCGTGTAGATAGTTGTTTTGTCTTGTTTCAGGAACTAATCTTGGACCTGTTGAAAATTGTTGATGATAATTATCCGTTGATTGATCTTTATTGAAAAGGTAAAGAGTTGGATGTATGCAATGTTATGATGTATGAAATTCATTGTGTAATGATGTTCTCAAAAATGAGGTTGTGCTATATGCGCTTCGTATGCATATGCTATGATGTATGAATGTGAAATGTTATTGAAGTGCATCTTTGGCTGGGAAAATAAATATCTGACTACCGATGAGGAGTTTTGGGAAGCTAAATCCTAGACTTATTGAAGAGTATGTGTATCTTCAACCTTGTTTAGAATGCTTCTGCTAGGGATTCCCGTTTGCTGTTTAAGGAAACTCTATGGGGAATGTTAATTTCCGCTTGGGGAAAAGAGTTCAGGAACCTTGGTTGTCCATTACTCTACTGGAGAATTTAATTCTTATTTACCCTAACTGGAGATAAAAGATATGGTTAAACTTTCATCTTGGAGAGGATAGTTGACTGTTATCTGGTCGAAATCCAGGCTTTGTAGCAACTTTCTGAGGATGATGAAGTTAAACTGTTATCTGGTCAGATTCCGGGCTTCACAACTACTTTCTAAGGAGAATGAAGTTAAACTGTTATCTGGTCGGATTCCAGGCTTTGAAGCAACTTTCTAAGGAGAATGAAATTAACTATTATCTGGTCGGCTTCTAGGCTTCGCTGCAAATTTTGAAATTAACTGTTATCTGGTTGGATTCTAGGCTTCGCAACAACTTACTGGGGATAGTATCAACTCCACTGGGGATAAGGGGTTTTTCCCATTGATTTGTAATAGTCTGAGAATAGACTTGGTGGGGAATCCGGAGTTTGTTGGGGAAATAAACCCTGTTGAGAAGAATATTTTTGAGACCTTACTGGGGAGATGAATTCTTTTGGGGAGAACTCCACAAGGTTTCTTTTTTCAGTTAAGACCAACTCACCTGGGGAATGTCAGAATGAATCTGAGCCGTGATTGTATCTGAGGAGATATTGAACGAGTATCAGAATGACATCCATATTTAGATCGTATCTGAACAGTATCTGTAGGAGAGTCTGGAATGAATGTGAGAATAAATCTATATTTAGATTGTATCTGCATTATATCTAGAAGATGATAAACTCCCGGCAATTTCCATCCATTTGGGAACTGACATGATGTGAGCGTTCGTTTGGAGAAGATCAAACTCCTCTATCCACTGGTGAGTTTGACTATGTCATCGGCTTGAGGATTCCCCACTTTTGTTTGAAGATGCTTTTGCGCTTGTCAGGGATAGCCTTGTAGGGGATTGTACCCTTATCCGTGAAGATTAATCTGTGGGGATAACCTTATAGAGGTGGCTCTGGCGACTTCACTGGGGATCACCTTATGAAAGGGACTTTGTGGGTATTTATCATTATCCATAGTAGTAAGTATTGTAGCACTGCCAGAAAATGTTTTCTTGGTTGTACATGAACCTTTACTGGATTTCATGTTCAATGCCCTAAGTGATTTTGATGGAGACCTGCCCCTGATTGTTCAGGACTTTATGAGAGATTTCCTGGAATCTTGACTTGACTGCCATAGGTGAGTCGGACAATAACATGCCATGCCCTTTGACTATAGAGGGTTTGTCATTGGATTTGAAGTGATTCTGTTCATTGAGAAAATTTACGTTCATTGGATATTCGTCGTGCAAATTTCTCCATTGTCAAACAATTAGCTATATTCAAACAGCAGTATTCAAACAATGCAAAGTTTATGTTTGTCTTGAAATTTTGAAAATTCATTTTTAGCAGATAAAAAAATTTTGTAAGAATATGAATTCGACTCAGGATTTACAGTAAGCTTTACAGGAGTCAGGATACCTTTTGTAACAGTATGCTTTCGAACTAACCCATGCTTCAATTAGGACTTTTAAGGGGTTGTAACGTGGCCTGGTTCACGGTTTAAGAAACAAAGGATAAGGCTCAAAGTTTATTTGTACCCACCCGTTCTTCATGATGTTCTACAGTCCTAAACTCAATTAATTATGCGTTTGAAATCCTCTTGAATCTGGAATGATATTTTGGTGATGATTCAAATAAGTTAAGTTTATTAGAGAAGGCAATCATTTTTGCAACATTTTTTCGTTGTCGAGGATTTGTAGCGACCTCTTTTTTTATTTAATTATCCCTAATTTTTGCCTGACTATTTTTTGTTTTGAGACTGCAGCAGCGGGATGCCCTAGTTTTTCTTAAGTCTCCTTCATAGGTTTTGACTCAGTGGGCTTTTTCTTTTGAGAGATAATGAGTGCCTATTTATGGGGAACCATCACTGTCTTTTGATTTAAAAGGATGTTTTGATGTCATTCGTTGTGTACAAAGTGAAGGTTTGCGACTGAACGCGCATTTGAATTAACTGAGAAATTACCCTGCCCCGGGTTATGATTAAAGGTTTCAATTTTTGCAAAAAGAAAACTCCTACTTCTTAAGCTCAAAGGGGTTGACTAGGGATTATCTTCCTTATAACTCCACTGTTTGGGATTTGAAACAACGCTTGT
The DNA here is from genome assembly GCA_948472305.1 of Vicia faba. Lineage (NCBI taxonomy): Eukaryota > Viridiplantae > Streptophyta > Magnoliopsida > Fabales > Fabaceae > Vicia > Vicia faba. Next base: position 793,760,147 of record OX451740.1, on the reverse strand, counting down.
ACATCGTCAGCAAAGTCTGTCCAAAAGCATAATGTATGAGATTATGGTATTATTTTCGTCATCCTCCCTCTAAAGGCTTATAACTTTTAACGAGAGTTGAATATCACAAACAGGGAATAAAAAGCACAGTTTAAATATAGTGAAAATGAATGGATTAATTCAAGATAAACATATGCAATACATTAATGAAAACAAAGTTTGACATAATAGATAAGTGTTCGAACAAACAATAGAAATTAAAATTGAAAATTCAAAATGAACTGGACGTTCTCAATGATTTGGCATGGGAGCAGTGATCATGTTGAGAGTCTCAGGAGAGCCGAATTCAATCTCCTTGGCGTCAATCATATTTTGAATCTTGTATTTCAGCGCCCAACAATTATTAGTATCATGCCCAGGACTGTCGGGATGATAGGCACATCTTGCATCGGGATTGTAGTTAGGAGAAGAAGTTTTGGGGTTTGGATGAGATTCTATCAACATAATCAGATTCATCCTAAACACGTGTTGCAATGCCTGAGACATTGGTATGTTGATTTTGGTAAATTGTCTCTTGGGCTCATCTTGCCTTCACCGATTTCCCCGTTGTTGTTGTTGCACCGATGCAGGATTAGAGATCAGGATTTCCCTCACAGTTTGGTCGTGGTTACTCGTGTTACAACCCTTCTGGCAGTACACATCATTGGACTCTTTCTTCCTATTGTATGGCTTCTTTTGAGTATCAGAAAATGTATCCACTTGGATCTTTCCACTTCTGATTCCATTTTCAACTCGTTCCCCAGTTAGAATCAGCTCGGTGAACCCGTCGGAAGCGCTTCCGATTAGGTGATTGAAAAAAGGTCCTGTCAAATTTCCCATAAAGATATCAACCAGCTCCCTGTCAGTTACGGGTGGCTGCACCCTGCCAGCAAGGTCTCTCCATTTTTGGGCGTATTCTTTAAATCCTTCATTGGAACCCATGATCATTCCTTGTAACTGCATTGTAGTTGGTGCTAGATCGGTGTTATACTGATACTGACGGTAGAAGGCGGTGGCCAAGTCCTCCAGGTATGGATGTTAGAACCATCTAACTGATAAAACCACTCCAATTGAGTCCCAGACAGACTTTCTTGGAATAAGTGCACCCATAACTTCTTATAAGTGGTATGCGGCTGAATTTTATGGACGTAGGATCTCAATTGAAGCTTTAGGCACGAGACACCATCGTATTTGGCAAAGATTGGAATCTTGAATTTATGGGGAATGACTACCCTAAGAACCAAACCTAAATCACCAAAATCTAGGCCAGGCATAACTTGAATTTCCACAGCCTTCAATTTATCCTCCAGTTGCTTATACTTGTCTTTAGCCGGTGGATATTTCTCGTCAAAATAATCCTCTCCCTCAGAGGTCAGATTGTTACCACCCCTAACACGGGTGTTCCTTGCATCTCCATTCTGATTCTCATCCTCCTCGGAGGAGTCTTCTTCCACTTGAACCTGTCGGACGGGGCCCTTGAATCTCTTCCCCATGTTGAGTACGACTTTCTTCTTGGTCTTTTTCTCGGTAACCAGAAATGCCATCAGTTCTTTCTGCCCCTTTGCCAACTCAAGCAAAGTTTCTTAAAACTGAGAGTTTTGTGTCTGCAAGTCCTTCACAGTTTGCTCAAGATCCATCTTATACTTAAATAAACAATAAAATATGAGGAAACCTGTGTCATAAAACTTGCTTATGATATGATGCATGTTATGTGAATGCAAAGTTTTCAAGGATCTCACGGGTTAAACACAAGAAGAAGTTAAAAGTTGAATTTTGACTACAACTTTAATTGAAGAATGTGATCGGTGGATCTGGAACTGACTGTTTAAAGCTGGTTCGCGAAATGTCGCGGAAGCAAGAGTCGCCACCGTCTTTTATGTTCTCCAACATGGAAAGGACAAAAGCACAGCAAAATTCCTTATGAGATAGTTTCTTGGTTCGGGAGGTAGATTTATATAAAGGGAAGGTGTTAGCACCCTTTCTATCCATGGTTATCCATGGGCTCTTAGATACTTGCTCATTGTGTTTTCAAAATGTTTGCTTTTCAAAAATGTGAGTGGGTTTGAAAAAGTTTTGTTTGAATATTTCTGAATAACTCTTGTATCAGTCCTCAAGAGTGTTTGAAAAATTGTTTTGAAAGCTTTTTTGAAAGTGTCTATGTGAAAAGAGTTTTGATTTGTTTTTGAATAGAGCAAGTATCCATGAGTCGTCTACCTACCCTAAGGAATTAGGCTGTGTAAATGTCCTTAAGGTAGTGCCATCCCACCATTGAGAGGTAGGTAGCACCACCGTTGGAGGTGTTCGGGTCAATTCGAGTTTTAGGGACAGTGTGGTCACCAGAGCAACAGTAGGACACCTTAGAAGCTACCCTTATGCCATTGATCCTTTTTAATTCCGAGGCAACCGTTTCGAGGCAACTGGATCATGTCATGGACATAAGGACTTACTAAAACGTCCTATACTCGACGACTACGTTTCGAGGGCAAGGCAACATTGAGGTGTACCCTAAGAGTGGTGTGTGAATTTGTGTATCATTTTCAGTTATGTTTTATCTTGTCATGCATTTGGTGAGCTACGCTTTGATTTTATTTGGGCCATTCATTCTTTTATGCAAAGTTTAACAGTTTTAAGGGTGCGGGAATTAAGGTGCGGAAAATAAAGTCCTACGCTATTACAAGGCGCGGGTCTATACATCGCCAAATTAACAAAGACCCGTTTTTTAATAAAATGCAGAAAGTAAATAAATTTCCTAATTACTATTACAATGCTTTGAGCAATTACATAATATTTAAAAGAAAAATAAGGACAAACGCGCGAAAAGAAATTAGAATTGAATGTTCGAGGGCGTTGGACCCTTTAAAGATTAAATTGAAATTAAAAATTAATTAATGATTAAATGAAGAAAAGAAGTTATTTTTTATGGTTTTTGGTATTTATGAAATAAAGAAAACTTAAAGTTATAAGAAGCCTAGCAACTTTCTAGATCTAACCCCGAAGGTGCACTTGTTCGGGTTCAACCTCAGCTTATACAGTTTTAAACGGTCAAACAGTTTCTGCAGATGGTCAAGGTGTTCCTCCTCAGTTTGAGACCTTGCAATCATGTCGTCGACATACACTTCAATCTCATGATGGATCATGTCATGAAATAAAGCAACCATGGCACGTTGGTAGGTTGCCCCAGCATTTTTCAGTCCAAAAGGCATGACTTTGTAGCAGAAGGTGCCCCACTGAGTAACAAAGGTAGTCTTCTCCATGTCTTCCGGAGTCATCTTGATCTGATTATACCCTGAAAAACCATCCATGAAGGAGAACACCTTATGCTGAGTAGTATTATCAACCAAAACATCAATGTGAGGTAGGGGAAGTCATCCTTGGGGCTTGCCCTGTTCAGATCCCTGTAGTCAACACACATTCTGACCTTACCATCCTTCTTCGGTACCGGCACCACATTGGCAACCCACTGAGGGTAAGAAGTCACTGCAAGAAACCCGGCATCAAACTGTTTCATAACCTCAACTTTGATCTTCTCGGACATCTCTGGACGCATTCGGCGGACCTTTTGCTTAACCGGAGGGCAGTCTTCCTTGGTAGGCAAATGATGGACCACAATGTCGGTATCCAACCCAGGCATGTCTTCGTAGGACCAGGCAAAGATCTCCACATAATCATGTAACATCTGAGTCAACCGTTGTTTTACGCTGAGCTCCAGATTGACACCAATCTTAACTTCCTTCCTATCTGTCTCGGTACCCAGATTTATCGTTTCCACTGGCTCTTCATGTGGTTGAATTGCCCTCTCTTCCTGGACTAACAGTCTTGCAAGCTCACCAGGCACTTCGCAATCATCTTCACCTTCGTCTTCGGCTAAGTTGATCGGATTTTCAAAGTCATAACTGGCAGTAGCAAAGTCGTTACCAGTGAGATCCAGAGTGGATTGAAACCTGTATAGGTGAGTGTGTGTAAATATAGTTGTTTTGCAATATATAAAGAAAGAAAGAAAGAAAGGGAGCACAAGATTTGAAATGCGAAAAACGTCCAAGATCTTTATTCATGATATATGTAAATGACAGTTATAAGCCCTCACAAATGAAGCCAACGGTGCCCCGGGTAAGACACCGGGCCATAAAGTTTCAATTCATTGTTTATTACAAATAACAAAAACAAAGGAATTCATTACTGCGTAACAAAAGTAACAGGTATGTTGTCTTTTGCAGTCCAATTGCTATGTCCACTGTCGGCCGTCGGATAAATCCAGCTGTTGAATTCAGATTCTTCCACTTCGTCATCATCCCTGATAGCATTCACTCCATGGTCAGGCAGAGGAGTTGTCACTACATTGGGTTTCTCAAGCGCCTCAAACTGTACCTCCTTCGCATCAATAAGGTCCTGCACCTTGTTCCTTAGGGCCCAGCAATCATCAGTAGAATGCACCGGGCTATCGAAGTGATAAGCACAGCGGGCATTTGGATTATACTTGGGGGATGCAGTATTCACAACCTTTGGAGCCTCCCTGACGGTCACCAAGTTGGTTGATAGCAGTTGCGGCAGGATTTGTGACAAGGTCATACTTAGCCGGGTAAATTCTCTTCTGGGTCTTTCACCCCTTGGTTGATTAGGTTGCCGAGGAGCGGCAGCAGGCTTAGCAATCACCAACGCGTTGACAGTTTGGCGGCGCTCTGGTTTGTCTTGCCTCCTAGGCCCATACACAGCACTGGCCTCCTTCTTGAAGGGTTTCTTCTCAGAACAAGAAGACGCACCTTTCTGAATCTTTCCTGATTTCATACCAGCCTCTATCCTTTCCCCAGTCAGAATGAGGTCTGTGAATCCTGCAGATGAATTGCCAATGAGATGATTAAAGAACGGCCCGGATAGGGTCCCCAAGAACATATCTACCAATTCACGGTCAGTTAACGGAGGCTTCACCCTGCCAGCCAGGTCCCTCCACTTCTGTGCATACTCTTTAAAACCTTCTCCTGATACTAGCGACATACCCTGGAGTTGGGTACGTGTAGGAGCGAGGTCGGCATTATATTGATACTTCTTGTAAAAAGCAGTAGCCAACTCCTCCCAGTTACGAACCTTGGTTCCATCCAGCTGATAGAACCATTCGAGATGAGTCCCTGAAAGACTCTCCTGGAAGAAGTGGATCCACAAGTTCTTGTCCACTGTATACGGCTGAATCTTCCGCACATAAGATCTGAGATGTAATTTAGGGCAAGACGCCCCGTCATACTTGGCGAAAGATGGTGCTTTGAACTTGTGCGGGATGATCACACCAGAAGATAAACCCAAGTCTCTGAAATCCAAACCAGACACTTGTTGAATTTCCATGGCGTTCAGACGGTCTTCCAACTGCTTTTATCTGTCTTCAGCTAGAGGATACTGTTCCTCATTAAAATCATTCTCGTTGTCAGAGACCACCGGACTTGGGGCCCCTCCCCCCTAGGGACTGCCCTTGCATACAGAAGAACCAACTTCCTCATTCTGCAGTGTGTTACCAAACCTCCGGCCTGTGTTGAATAGAACAGTTTTCTTCTTCTTCTTTTTTACTAGCAGAGCCTTCAGCTCTTCTTGACCTTGAGCCAAACCCATTATCAGCTCCTGAAATTGTGCGTTCTGAGCCTGAAGGGCCTTGATAGACTGCTCGGTAGATGATTCAGGGTTCATGATGCTGAAATAAACATCGAAGAACAGTAAGCAACCTGAAAAGAAGAGTACCTGTGATGCACATGATGAATGGAATGCGTATGATTTATGTTTTCAAAGACAATCGGGAATCAACTTTGTAAACAAAAAGGAACACACTTCATTAGATTCAACTTTGAAATTTAAATTGTTCAACAGACTGCCCTTAGGCATTACATAAAAATGGAAATACTGAAAAGGGAAATAAAACTGTAAAAGAATATCCAAAGTTCATCATTGATCCCAGGGTCTCCTCTTCTCAGTACGGATGTAGTCATTCAAAGCTCGCTCGTTCTCCAACTGCTTTGTCAGCCTCTGAATCTTCAGTTCCTGCTCGTTGAACTTTTCCCGGTAAGAATCCCGTTCTTCTCGCAGTTGCGCCCAAGACCTCTTTAATGTATCATAATCAGTAGGTATCTGAGGAGGGAGGACAGTTGGGGGAACCCCATCTTTATCAGGATACTCAAGAATGATGGGTCTGACAGCTTCGTATGGCATACCTAACTTCTGAGCACGGATGCGGACCCATTTGTAGTAGGCTTCCATAGGTAGAGAAGTCTTTGGTCCCAACTCTTGTGGGTCAGCTTTATGAATCCTGTCCCAAGCCTTGATGAACCTACGACGCAGCTCGTCACTATCTACCTAAAACTCAAAACTGATGTGAGGCACCAACATCTCATGAGGCCCTGCTCTTCTGGCTCTTCCAAACTGACGGAGAGCTAGACATGGATTATAAGAGATTCCTCCTTGGGTACCAATCAAAGGAACATTAGGGTATTCTCCGCAACGATCAATAACAGCTACCTCATCCAATCCTCTGATAGTCCAAATGATGTCCTTATCAGTGAGAGACATTAACCTATGAGCCCAACCTCTTCCTTCTTTGTTCTTCAGCACGAACTTAGGGAGGTGCGAAATAAACCACCTCACCAACAAAGGGATACAACACCACAGAGTTCCTCGTCTTCGGGCAGTACGAGCATGAAGTTGTTGCAGGATGTCACCCAAGAGAGTGGGCACAGGGTTCCGAGACATGAAGATCCTTATGGCAGTGACATTAATGAAGTTATCAGGATTAGGGAACAAGACTAGAACATAGATTAAGAGAGCCAAGATGTCTTCATATGCTCTAAAGTCCAAGTCATTCCAGAAACTGTTAGCTTTACCAACCAAGAACTTGGCCAAGAAACCCTTAACCTTGCTTCTAGTCACCCAGTTGTCCATTACTTCTTGGTGGGTCAAGGGAAGAGCTGCAGCAACCTCTTCAAGCTTAAGGGCCTTTTCCCAACCAGTGTAGGGAGTCTGATCAAAGATAGGGATACTATGCAAATCAGAGAACTCTTCCAGGGTAGGGACCAGCTGGAAGTCTTGAAAGGTGAAGCACTGGTACAGAGGGTCATAGAACTGTGTCAGGACACTCATCAGTTGTTGGTCCCACTTTGCCGTGACTAAACTGAGAAGAGAACCATGCCTCTGGATGAAGGAAGTAGTATTTGGAATTCTGCTAACCAACTCTTCAAGCAACTCAGGTGGGTGAACAAAGTTGAACCGGATAGTATTCCTTCGCATAGGCATCATGATGTCCTACAAAACAGAGCAAAGGTGAAACCCTCCTGTCTTTGAAATGGTCAATCCTTATGCAGGATGCATGCAATGTTCATGATGGCATGATGTTATGATAAAGCACACCACAAATATTTACAAAGGAAAACATGATAAGGCACACAAGTCACACAAGACAAGCCCTTAGAGTTTAGGCCAGCATGGGGTCTAGGTATTACCCTCTTTCAGTTTGTTGGTTCAGACCTGTCCTATCAGAAGTAACCGGGTTCTAGAGGATCCCAATATCACTGACTACCCTCAATCGGTCATAAATCCAGCATCACAATCTTTTCTTGCATCCAGAACCATCACGAGAGTTTAGCCTCAATGGGCGTAGCATACTGCTACTGTTCTATTGGCCAAGTTGGGTCATTTAAGGTTCTAAGGTCGATTGGTGCTTAATGACTCCTCAGAAGACCCATATTCTCTTCGTTGCGACACAAGGGATATCGGTACAGACCAAGGTGCCACACCAACGTAGCCACTGCTTCACCCATGTCGGTCTACGCCGGACAGGTCCCTCACAGCTTATGCTACCTAACAGGGTATCCCCAGATCCGGGTTAGGATCTATGTAACTCCGAAACAGCCCACAATAATAAAGCAAACAAGTCAAAGCAATTGAAAACACAGTTATGAACTATCCTAAGGTACACCTCACTTTATAAGAGTCCCCAGCAGAGTCGCCAGTTCTGTGATCGGTGGATCTGGAACTAACTGTTTAAAGCTGGTTCGTGAAATGTCGCGGAAGCAAGAGTCGCCACCGTCTTTTATGTTCTCCAACATGGAAAGGACAAAAGCACAGCAAAATTCCTTATGAGATAGTTTCTCGGTTCGGGAGGTAGATTTATAGAAAGGGAAGGTGTTAGCACCCTTTCTATCCATGGTTATCCATGGGCTCTTAGATACTTGCTCATTGTGTTTTCAAAATGTTTGCTTTTCAAAAATGTGAGTGGGTTTGAAAAAGTTTTGTTTGAATATTTCTGAATAACTCTTGTATCAGTCCTCAAGAGTGTTTGAAAAAATGTTTTGAAAGCTTTTTTGAAAGTGTCTGTGTGAAAAGAGTTTTGATTTGTTTTTGAATAGAGCAAGTATCCATGAGTCGTCTACCTACCCTAAGGAATTAGGCTGTGTAAATGTCCTTAAGGTAGTGCCATCCCACCATTGAGAGGTAGGTAGCACCACCGTTGGAGGTGTTCGGGTCAATTCGAGTTTTAGGGGCAGTGTGGTCACCAGAGAAACAGTAGGACACCTTAGAAGCTACCCTTATGCCATTGATCCTTTTTAATTCCGAGGCAACCGTTTCGAGGCAACTGGATCATGTCATGGACATAAGGACTTACTAAAACGTCCTATACTCGACGACCACGTTTCGAGGGCAAGGCAACAGTGAGGTGTACCCTAAGAGTGGTGTGTGAATTTGTGTATCGTTTTCAGTTATGTTTTATCTTGTCATGCATTTGGTGAGCTACGCTTTGATTTTATTTGGGCCATTCATTCTTTTATGCAAAGTTTAACAGTTTTAAGGGTGCGGGAATTAAGGTGCGGAAAATAAAGTCCTACGCTATTACAAGGCGCGGGTCTATACATCGCCAAATTAAGAAAGACCCGTTTTTTAATAAAATGCAGAAAGTAAATAAATTTCCTAATTACTATTACAATGCTTTGAGCAATTACATAACATTTAAAAGAAAAATAAGGACAAACGCGCGAAAAGAAATTAGAATTGAATGTTCGAGGGCGTTGGACCCTTTAAAGATTAAATTGAAATTAAAAATTAATTAATGATTAAATGAAGAAAAGAAGTTATTTTTTTATGGTTTTTGGTATTTATGAAATAAAGAAAACTTAAAGTTAAAAGAAACCCTAATTCTAAATATTTTTAATTTTTAAAGAAAAAAGATTAAAGTTTTAACCTAATTTATACTAATTATTTAATTACATGGGTATTTACAAAATAATTAATAATTAATAATAATAATAAATAAGAGGAAATTATTTTATTAAGAAAAAGATAAAAATGCTAAAAAAACTAATTTCTACATATTTTAGTTATTAAGGAAAACATTAAAATTTTAACCTAATTTTACTAAGTTGATTATTAAAATTTATTTACAAAAATATTAATGAATTAAATATTAAATAAACATATTTTATTATTTTTTGATTTCTGATTTTTGTGTTATGAAAATTATTTTTGTGAATTAAATAAAACAATAAAACAAATAAAAGAATAAAAAGGAAAATTAAAATAAAGAACAAAAATATGCAAACCATGGGGGTGGCTGACCCAATTTAGAGGTGTTTGTAGAGTAATTTGGCCCAACAAATTCCAGGCCTTTTTGACTTTCAGTGATCACGTGAGGAGCAGTTGACTAATGCGTATGGTAAGCTGCATGTTCTAGCCTTTGGATTGGGACCCTTGGACACTTGGCAGGCACAAGCACACGCGCACATGGTGGACCATTGGAGGAGAAGTAACACCTGAACATATTACAACCAAAATTATTGAGAAATATGGGGGACCTGGGAATCGAACCCAGGTCCCAATACCTGCAAGCCAGCGCATCAACCAATTGAGCTAGTGCGTTTCTTTGTTAGTTTAGTGGAACATGAATAACATATGTGAAAAAGCAATATTACGTTGAACCAAAATAAAACGCGCTAATCATTCAAACCTGCCAATCACACTCAGACACATAGGCTTCGTCTTCCTTTTGCACCTGTAAATAGAAGCAAATAGCGGGGGTTTTAAACCCCCACTAAATTCAACCTGAAAAATAGCGAATAGAATATAGGCCAATATAAAAAGGGCGCGAGTAGTGGGTTAGTTTCGTTTAGAGGTCCTGATTTCAATGGAATAGGTTTTATTGTCCAATTTTTCCACATGAAGGAAACCCTAATTTCAAACTTCTGAAACCCTAAGACACGTCCATGGTGAATTCCTATTTAGACAGCCATTCTTCAATTGAGTAGTACCATTAGCTTCAGAATGTCATGGTTAGTATAAATCAATAGTTAAAATGCATGAACAATGCCTGGAAATTAAAACACGATTATCGATAATTTTGAAAGGAAAGCAATTTTGTTCTACCAATTCCTTGTGCGTGGAGACTTGGTTTTGATTGGAATCGTTTCCTGGATGTCTTAGCAAGCTTTTGGAATGCTTTTCAAGCTTTGAAACGCCTCCTAGGTATGAAAACAGTTTCAAGGTTTTTAGGCCAAAATTTCAAGTTTGTTCTTTGGTGCTTAGCGCAGCTTCCTGTGTCTTTATGCATTAGGTTAGCTTTGTATATGTAACTGAATAGAATTAGGTTAGAAAAAGCAGCCCATAATCCATGCATTGATGATTTGGAGATTTGATTTTCAATGAGATCAATTTCAATCTTTTTGCCAGGAAACTATTGCCAATTGCATAGAATCTTTCCTTTTGAGTGATGCACGAAATATTTGATTCATAAAGAGTGAATTGGCTGCACAAAAAGATTTGAAAAACATGGTTTAGTATTTTTCTCATAATTAATTTTAATTAAATGAATTAATAAGATTAAAAATTCAATTAATTAATTAAAAATAAGAAAATAACTCCCTTTTAGCTTAATGGGTCGTGCATAGCCTTTGGGTAATGATTCATGGAAGAAATTGAGGCCCATTGGCAATTTTGAGGCTTTTTATGCAAAGTTGACTTTTCAAAATTCCCAAAAATATCCCAACTTCTACAAGGCATATCTTGCTCCATTTTTAAGCTTTGATCATGTTCTTGGACATTTTGTAAAGTTCTTGAAGTCCTATAACTAATTCCTTTAGTCCCATGTCATTTTGACTTACCAATACCAAGTTATGGTCTTTGACTTAAAGTGCCTTTTTGTTGACTTTTGAAAATGACCTATAATGTTGAAATTGATAACTTTTTGTGAGAGCATTTATTTGACTTGAAGTGTGAAGATGAGTTTTAGGAAATGTCATTCTCTTCAAAATGAGCTTTGGATGGAATTTTTCTGATAAACCATGTGGAAGTTATGCCCTGGTCAATTTGCAGTTGACTTTTTCAACTATCCAAAAATAGAAACTTTTGCATCTTGAGACTTTTTGAGCCATGCCTTGAGAATCATGATCAAGAATTGATCAAATAATTTTTGTGGCTTCAAAATAAGATGTTGACCAAAAATTTTGACTTTTGACTGTCAAATGACCATTTTGCCCCTGCAATTGACTGTGAAGCATTTAGGGTTTTTGACTGTGCAATTTGAAGATGTGAGTCTTGAAACTTGGCATATGAATGCTTGACAATGTTTATAGGCATGTGGGACTTGTTTGGACCCTTGGAAACTTCAACTTCTTTGCCAGAACCAAAACCCTAATTTTTGACTGTTAGGAGGCAATTGGACTGTGCAACCCTTGAGAGATTTTGAAGTTTGATCTTGGCAAATCTTGAAGAATATGGGAGGGCAAATTTTGGGGTACAACAGTTGCCCCTGTTCAATCTTCTTAGACCTGAGGATGTAGATTGGCTGGCGTGCCTTTCGTAGTCTGAAGGTGGAAGTTGATTGAACACTAGAGTGCCCAGAAATTTGCGCTCACATGTTAGAATGTTAGCAGTGTGATGTAGGGAATGGGATTATAGATGCCATTTGGAGACTGTTGATATGTGGAGAGATGGGCTTATAGATGCCATCGGGAGGTTGTCGATCGCGTAAGAGATTCCTTAGCGAGAACTTGTGTACCTTAGAAAGAAAATGATTACCTGGCCTGTTACAGGAGTTGGTCTTCAAACTCTTTGCGTAGATGCGCCCTGGCTGGTTACAGGAATCGACTCTTTAAACTCTTCAGACGTGCCCTGGCGAGATACAGGAATCAATTCTGGAGAATATAGTCGTCAATAGATACACCCTGGCAAGATACAGGAATCGGATCCTCAAACTCTTCAGACGCACCCTGGCAAGATACAGGAATCGGGTCTGGTAATGTTAGTCGTCAACAGATACACCCTGGCAAGATACAGGAATCGGATCCTCAAACTCTTCAGACGCACCCTGGCAAGATACAGGAATCGGGTCTGGTAATGTTAGTCGTCCACAGATACACCCTGGCAAGATACAGGAATCAGATCCTCAAACTCTTCAGACGCACCCTGGCAAGATACAGGAATCGGGTCTGGTAATGTTAGTCGTCCACAGATACACCCTAGCAAGATACAAGAATCAAATCCTCAAACTCTTCAGACGCACCCTGGCAAGATACAGGAATCGGGTCTGGTAATGCTAGTCGTCAACAGATACACCCTGGCAAGATACAGGAATCGGATCCTCAAACTCTTCAGACGCACCCTGGCAAGATACAGGAATCGGGTCTGGTAATGCTAGTCGTCCACAGATACACCCTGGCAAGATACAGGAATCGGGTCTGGAATCACGACAGTTGATAGTAATTATCTTTGTACTGACCTTTGTCCTGAAAAGACAAAACGTTAGTTGTATGCGATGTCATGATGTATGACATGCGTGATGTTCTCAGAATAAATGAGATTGTATGTTCATGATGCGTATGTGCATGCTATAATGTATGAAGATGTGATGTTTATGAAGGTATGTTTTCGTCTTAGGAAAATAAATCCTTGACGAGTGCCGGGACGTTAAATCCTGGGCTGACGTAGAGCTTTCTTTGTTTCCACTAGGGAGTGATGGTTGCAAGAACACCGGTAGGAGAAGATGACTCTGTTGGGGAATAAACTTGGCGAATAGATTACTCTGAAGGGAGAAATTACTCTAGCGACCTTGCTGGGGAACAATACTCTGTGGGAAGAGAGATACTTTGCTGAGATGTTTGATGATAATTCCGCTGGGGATACCGTTGATATGTTATGTTGAAGGAATTAATAGACTTCGCTGGGGATAAGAAGACTTCGCCGAGGACGATATTTCCGTGGCTTTTGGCTGAGGATAACCCAGTTATATCCTGGTAGGGAAATAACCTTTGAATAAAGCCGGGAGAGCGTTCGTGCTCTGCGGGGGATAAGCTTCCAGAATCTACTGGGGATAAGCTTCCTGCTGGGGAGATGATTCAGCTTTCCTGGGGAAATCTTCAGACTGGACTCTCCTGGGAAAATTTTTTAGATATATTGGGGAAGTGGCTCCGCTGAATGTCTGTTATACCGCCGGGGAACAATCTTAGATCAAGACTGCCGGGGATGCTTGTTAGGAATGTTCGTATATTGTGTTGGGGAATGTTGAGATCTGCTGGAGGATACCCAACTTCCTTAAGGCTGACAGGATAACTCTGCTTGGGGAGAGTGCATTGACTTGCTGGCTCACTCTCTGGGGTTTTAAGATATCTTGGTTACGTTCTTCAGCTGAACTTACCTTGGTACCTTGGTGGACAGAGCAATTAGATCGCTTAGACGACTCATTATTGCCCCTGTTTCTAATGTTACCTGTAATTAATCCTTTGTTTCGTATGCAAACATTTATGAGTTTAGCAATTATTGTCAAATGCATATATCACAAATTGAACCTTGGACGTTCTTCGCAAAACAAAACAGAAAAGGGAAATCAATTGGCAATTTTAGCTGAAAAGTGAATTTATATTGATTTTTGAATTTGCCTGTAAATAGGCGTTTTATGTACAAGAGGCTGACGTCCTAGTATGAGAACGCCGCCGAATAAAAGAGTTTATACAATTTTATGAAAAAGGGAAAACAAGACAGCTATGTGAAAGAATAATCCCACTGGGTTTCAACTCTGTTATCGCCTTTATATCTTCGAGCGTCTCATCACTTTGCTGCTCAGTTGACGATGAAGCTGATTGATCGATGCCGTCTGAACTTGGTGTTGATACCGGATTCTGGATGCAAAGTGATCCAATGAGACATAGTATTACGCTTTAATCCCTAACTTTTTCCTGGACCGCCCTTTCGGGTTTTCAGTCCACCGGGATACCCATTTTTGCCCAAGCCGCCTTTTCAGGTTTTCGACTTGCTGGGTGTACAGATTTTTTTCATTTCATCCCTCATTTTGCCCGAACCCTTTTGGTTCGCCGGGAAGCCCTAATTTTTTCCTAGGTATGTCAACCTAGCGGGTCTTTTATCATGCGTAGTATCTTTTTATTATGTCTGCATTGGCAGGGTGAGGAAGGTCGTCACCATCCATGGTGGTTAGGATCATGGCTCCTCCTGAGAACACATGTTTAACCACAAATGGCCCTTCGTACGTAGGGTTCCATTTGCCCCTTGGATCACTCTGAGGAAGGATGATGCGTTTGATTACCAGATCCCCAACTTGATATTCCTGTGGTCTGACTTTCTTGTTAAATGCCCTGATCATCCGCTTTTGGTACGTCTGACCATGACAAGTAGCAGCGAGTCTCTTTTCGTCAATTAGATTTAGTTGATCAAGTCGAGTCTGGATCCAGTCATCTTCGCTCAGATCTACATCCTTCATTATCCGGAGAGAGGGTATCTGCACTTTAATCGGTAAGACTGCTTCCATGCCATAGACCAAGGAGAAGGGGGTTGCCCCGGTTGACGTCCTTGCTGAGGTACGGTACCCATGAAGAGCGAACGGTAACATCTCGTGCCAGTCTTTATAGGTCACTGTCATCTTCTGCACAATCTTCTTGATATTCTTATTCGCTGCTTCTACAGCCCCATTCATCTTCGGCCGGTAAGGAGAAGAGTTGTGGTGCTGTATTTTAAATTGATCGCAGAGCTCAGTGATCATCTTGTTGTTGAGATTGGTACCGTTGTCTGTAATGATCCTTTCCGGGATGCCGTATCGACAGATCAGGTTATGCCGTATGAACCGTGCCACGACATTCTTGGTTACTGTAGCGTAGGAAGCTGCTTCAACCCACTTCGTAAAGTAATCGATCGCTACCAGGATGAAGCGATGCCCATTGGATGCCGTAGGTTTAATCTCGCCGATCATATCTATGCCCCACATTGCAAAAGGCCAAGGTGCTGTCAAGACATTCAGGGGAACTGGAGGAACGTGCACCTTATCTGCATAAATCTGGCATTTATGACATGTCCGAGAATGTTGGTAACAATCAGCTTCCATGGTGGACCAGAAATATCTTGCCCGAAGGATCTTCTTTGCCATGGTGTGCCCACTGGAATGTGTTCCGAAGGTACCATCATGTAGCTCTGCCATGATCCTTTCTGCTTCAGTCTTATCCACACAACGCAGTAAGGTCGAATCATGGTTTCGCTTGTACAGAATGTCGTTGCTAAGGAAGAACTTTGCTGCGAACCTTCTCATAAACTTCTTGTCGTTGACAGATGCACCTTCAGGGTATTCCTGAGCTTCCAAGTACCTCTTCACCTCATGGTACCAAGGTTTTTCAGTCACTACCTCAGCCTCAAGGTCACAACAGTATGCCGGTTCGTCCAGTTTCCAGATAATGACCCGGGGAGCCTCATTGTCCCATTTGACTTTGAACATGGAAGACATCATAGCTAACGCGTCCGCCAACTGATTCTCCTCTCTTGGGAAATGTTCAAAAGTTATCTCTGTGAAATGGGGGATCAATGTCAACACACATTCTCTGTAAGGAATAAGATTTGGATGTTTCGTATCCCACTCGCCTTGGATCTGATTGATCACGAGAGCGGAATCTCCGAAGACACTCAGAAACTTGATCCTTAAGTCGATCGCAGCTTGAAGACCCATGATGCATGCCTCATACTCTGCCATGTTGTTGGTGCAATTGAAACATAGCTGGGCGGTAAGTGGAGTATGAGTGCCTTGAGAGGATATGATCACAGCGCCGATGTCATTACCCAAAGCGTTGGAGGCTCCGTCAAAGTGCATAGACCATCGGGATCCTTCCTCAGGTCCTTCATCCGGTCCAGGTACTTCACAATCAGTCACAATCATGATGCTCTCGTCTGGAAACTCAAAGTTCATTGACTGATAGTCGTCTACTGCCTGGAGTGCCAAGTGGTCTGCCAATACACTTCCTTTGATGGCTTTCTGAGTCGTGTACTGGATGTCGTATTCCGTCAAGATCATTTGCCATCTTGCTATTCTCCCAGACAGAGCAGGCTTTTCAAATATGTACTTTATTGGATCCATCTTTGAGATCAACAAGGTAGTGTGAGTCAGCATATACTGTCTCAGCCGACGAGCAGCCCATACCAAAGCGCAGCAAGTTTTCTCGAGCAGTGAGTATCGGGTCTCACAGTCGGTAAACTTTTTTCTAAGGTAATAAATGGCGTGCTCTTTTCGGCCAGACTCGTCATGCTGACCCAACACACACCCCATTGAGTTGTCGAGTACTGTCAGGTATAGTATCAGAGGTCTCCCTTCAACCGGTGGCATAAGGATGGGTGGCTCTTGGAGATACTCTTTGATTCTGTCAAAAGCGGCCTGACATTCATCATTCCAACGTACTACCTGATCTTTCTTTAGCAGCTTGAAGATTGGTTCACAGGTAGCAGTTAGGTGTGAGATGAATCGAGCAATGTAATTCAGACGTCCTAGAAAGCCTCTGACCTCTTTCTCTGTCTTAGGAACTGGCATCTCTTGAATGGCTTTAACCTTGGCAGGGTCCACTTGGATACCCTTGTCGCTCACGACGAAGCCTAGCAACTTTCTAGATCTAACCCCGAAGGTGCACTTGTTCGGGTTCAACCTCAGCTTATACAGTTTTAAACGGTCAAACAGTTTCTGCAGATGGTCAAGGTGTTCCTCCTCAGTTTGAGACCTTGCAATCATGTCGTCGACATACACTTCAATCTCATGATGGATCATGTCATGAAATAAAGCAACCATGGCACGTTGGTAGGTTGCCCCAGCATTTTTCAGTCCAAAAGGCATGACTTTGTAGCAGAAGGTGCCCCACTGAGTAACAAAGGTAGTCTTCTCCATGTCTTCCGGAGTCATCTTGATCTGATTATACCCTGAAAAACCATCCATGAAGGAGAACACCTTATGCTGAGTAGTATTATCAACCAAAACATCAATGTGAGGTAGGGGAAGTCATCCTTGGGGCTTGCCCTGTTCAGATCCCTGTAGTCAACACACATTCTGACCTTACCATCCTTCTTCGGTACCGGCACCACATTGGCAACCCACTGAGGGTAAGAAGTCACTGCAAGAAACCCGGCATCAAACTGTTTCATAACCTCAGCTTTGATCTTCTCGGACATCTCTGGACGCATTCGGCGGACCTTTTGCTTAACCGGAGGGCAGTCTTCCTTGGTAGGCAAATGATGGACCACAATGTCGGTATCCAACCCAGGCATGTCTTCGTAGGACCAGGCAAAGATCTCCACATAATCATGTAACATCTGAGTCAACCGTTGTTTTATGCTGAGCTCCAGATTGACACCAATCTTAACTTCCTTCCTATCTGTCTCAGTACCCAGATTTATCGTTTCCACTGGCTCTTCATGTGGTTGAATTGCCCTCTCTTCCTGGACTAACAGTCTTGCAAGCTCACCAGGCACTTCGCAATCATCTTCACCTTCGTCTTCGGCTAAGTTGATCGGATTTTCAAAGTCATAACTGGCAGTAGCAAAGTCGTTACCAGTGAGATCCAGAGTGGATTGAAACCTGTATAGGTGAGTGTGTGTAAATATAGCTGTTTTGCAATATATAAAGAAAGAAAGAAAGAAAGGGAGCACAAGATTTGAAATGCGAAAAACGTCCAAGATCTTTATTCATGATATATGTAAATGACAGTTATAAGCCCTCACAAATGAAGCCAACGGTGCCCCGGGTAAGACACCGGGCCATAAAGTTTCAATTCATTGTTTATTACAAATAACAAAAACAAAGGAATTCATTACTGCGTAACAAAAGTAACAGGTATGTTGTCTTTTGCAGTCCAATTGCTATGTCCACTGTCGGCCGTCGGATAAATCCAGCTGTTGAATTCAGATTCTTCCACTTCGTCATCATCCCTGATAGCATTCACTCCATGGTCAGGCAGAGGAGTTGTCACTACATTGGGTTTCTCAGGCGCCTCAAATTGTACCTCCTTCGCATCAATAAGGTCCTGCACCTTGTTCCTTAGGGCCCAGCAATCATCAGTAGAATGCACCGGGCTATCGGAGTGATAAGCACAGCAGGCATTTGGATTATACTTGGGGGATGCAGTATTCACAACCTTTGGAGCCTCCCTGACGGTCACCAAGTTGGTTGATAGCAGTTGCGGTAGGATTTGTGACAAGGTCATACTTAGCCGGGTAAATTCTCTTCTGGGTCTTTCACCCCTTGGTTGATTAGGTTGCCGAGGAGAGGCAGCAGGCTTAGCAATCACCAACGCGTTGACAATTTGGCGGCGCTCTGGTTTGTCTTGCCTCCTAGGCCCATACACAGCACTGGCCTCCTTCTTGAAGGGTTTCTTCTCAGAACTTGAAGACGCACCTTTCTGAATCTTTCCTGATTTCATACCAGCCTCTATCCTTTCCCCAGTCAGAATGAGGTCTGTGAATCCTGCAGATGAATTTCCAATGAGATGATTAAAGAACGGCCCGGATAGGGTCCCCAAGAACATATCTACCAATTCGCGGTCAGTTAACGGAGGCTGCACCTTGCCAGCCAGGTCCCTCCACTTCTGCGCATACTCTTTAAAACCTTCTCCTGATCCTAGCGACATACCCTGGAGTTGGGTACGTGTAGGAGAGAGGTCGGCATTATATTGATACTGCTTGTAAAAAGCAGTAGCCAACTCCTCCCAGTTACGAACCTTGGTTCCATCCAGCTGATAGAACCATTCGAGATGAGTCCCTGAAAGACTCTCCTGGAAGAAGTGGATCCACAAGTTCTTGTCCACTGTATACGGCTGAATCTTCCGCACATAAGATTTGAGATGTAATTTAGGGCAAGACGCCCCGTCATACTTGGCGAAAGATGGTGCTTTGAACTTGTGCGGGATGATCACACCAGAAGATAAACCCAAGTCTCCGAAATCCAAACCAGGCACTTGTTGAATTTCCATGGCGTTCAGACGGTCTTCCAACTACTTGTATCTGTCTTCAGCTGGAGGATACTGTTCCTCATTAAAATCAGTCTCGTTGTCAGAGACCACCGGACTTGGGGCCCCTCCCCCCTGGGGACTGCCCTTGCCTACAGAAGAACCAGCTTCCTCATTCTGCAGTGTGTTACCAAACCTCCGGCCTGTGTTGAATAGAACAGTTCTCTTCTTCTTCTTTTTGACCAGCAGAGCCTTCAGCTCTTCTTGACCTTGAGCCAAACCCATGATCAGCTCCTAAAATTGTGCGTTCTGAGCCTGAAGGGCCTTGATAGACTGCTCGATAGATGATTCAGGGTTCATGATGCTGAAATAAACAGCGAAGAACAGTAAGCAACCTGAAAAGAAGAGTACCTGTGATGCACATGATGAATGGAATGCGTATGATTTATGTTTTCAAAGACAATCGGGAATCAACTTTGTAAACAAAAAGGAACACACTTCATTAGATTCAACTTTGAAATTTAAATTGTTCAACAGACTGCCCTTAGGCATTACATAAAAATGGAAATACTGAAAAGGGAAATAAAACTGTAAAAGAATATCCAAAGTTCATCATTGATCCCAGGGTCTCCTCTTCTCAATACGGATGTAGTCATTCAAAGCTCGCTCGTTCTCCAACTGCTTTGTCAGCCTCTGGATCTTCAGTTCCTGCTCGTTGAACTTTTCCCGGTAAGAATCCTGTTCTTCTCGCAGTTGCGCCCAAGACCTCTTTAATGTATCATAATCAGTAGGTATCTGAGGAGGGAGGACAATTGGGGGAACCCCATCTTTATCAGGATACTCAAGAATGATGGGTCTGACAGCTTCGTATGGCATACCTAACTTCTGAGCACGGATGCGGACCCATTTGTAGTAGGCTTCCATAGGTAGAGAAGTCTTTGGTCCCAACTCTTGTGGGTCAGCTTTATGAATCATGTCCCAAGCCTTGATGAACCTACGACGCAGCTCGTCACTATCTACCTGAAACTCAAAACTGATGTGAGGCACCAACATCTCATGAGGCCCTGCTCTTCTGGCTCTTCCAAACTGACGGAGAGCTAGATATGGATTATAAGAGATTCCTCCTTGGGTACCAATCAAAGGAACATTAGGGTATTCTCCGCAACGATCAATAACAGCTACCTCATCCAAACCTCTTAGAGTCCAAATGATGTCCTTATCAGTGAGAGACATTAACCTATGAGCCCAACCTCTTCCTTCTTTGTTCTTCAGCACAAACTTAGGGAGGTGCGAAATAAACCACCTCACCAACAAAGGGATACAACACCATAGAGTTCCTCGTCTTCGGGCAGTACGAGCATGAAGTTGTTGCAGGATGTCACCCAAGAGAGTAGGCACAGGGTTCCGAGACATGAAGATCCTTATGGCAATGACATTAATGAAGTTATCAGGATTAGGGAACAAGACTAGACCATAGATTAAGAGAGCTAAGATGTCTTCATATGCTCTAAAGTCCAAGTCATTCCAGAAACTATTAGCTTTACCAACCAAGAACTTGGCCAAGAAACCCTTAACCTTGCTTCTAGTCACCCAGTTGTCCATTACTTCTTGGTGGGTCAAGGGAAGAGCTGCAGCAACCTCTTCAAGCTTAAGGGCCTTTTCCCAACCAGTGTAGGGAGTCTGATCCAAGATAGGGATACTAAGCAAATCAGAGAACTCTTCCAGGGTAGGGACCAGCTGGAAGTCTTGAAAGGTGAAGCACTGGTACAGAGGGTCATAGAATTGTGTCAGGACACTCATCAGTTGTTGGTCCCACTTTGCCGTGACTAAACTGAGAAGAGAACCATGCCTCTGGATGAAGGAAGTAGTATTTGGAATTCTGCTAACCAACTCTTCAAGCAACTCAGGTGGGTGAACAAAGTTGAACCGGATAGTATTCCTTCGCATAGTCATCATGATGTCCTACAAAACAGAGCAAAGGTGAAACCCTCCTGTCTTTGAAATGGTCAGTCCTTATGCAGGATGCATGCAATGTTCATGATGGCATGATGTTATGATAAAGCACACCACAAATATTTACAAAGGCAAACATGATAAGGCACACAAGACAAGCCCTTAGAGTTTAGGCCAGCATGGGGTCTAGGTATTACCCTTTTTCAGTTTGTTGGTTCAGACCTGTCCTATCAGAAGTAACCGGGTTCTAGAGGATCCCAATATCACTGACTACACTCAATCGGTCATAACTCCAGCATCACAATCTTTTCTTGCGGCCAGAACCATCACGAGAGTTTAGCCTCAATGGGCGTAGCATACTGCTACTATTCTATTGGCCAAGTTGGGTCATTTAAGGTTCTAAGGTCGGTTGGTGCTTAATGACTCCTCAGAAGACCCATATTCTCCTCGTTGCGACACAAGGGATATCGGTACAGACCAAGGTGCCACACCAACGTAGCCACTGCTTCACCCATGTCGGTCTACGCCGGACAGGTCCCTCACAGCTTATGCTACCTAACAGGGTATCCCCAGATCCGGGTTAGGATCTATGTAACTCCGAAACAGCCCACAATAATTAAGCAAACAAGTCAAAGCAATTGAAAACACAGTTATGAACTATCCTAAGGTACACCTCACTTTATAAGAGTCCCCAGCAGAGTCGCCAGTTCTGTGATCGGTGGATCTAGAACTGACTGTTTAAATCTGGTTCGCGAAATGTCGCGGAAGCAAGAGTCACCACCGTCTTTTATGTTCTCCAACATGGAAAGGACAAAAGCACAACAAAATTCCTTATGGGATAGTTTCTCAGTTCGGGAGGTAGATTTATAGAAAGGGAAGGTGTTAGCACCCTTTCTATCCATGGTTATCCATGGGCTCTTAGATACTTGCTCATTGTGTTTTCAAAATGTTTGCTTTTCAAAAATGTGAGTGGGTTTGAAAAAGTTTTGTTTGAATATTTCTGAATAACTCTTGTATCAGTCCTCAAGAGTGTTTGAAAAAATGTTTTGAAAGCTTTTTTGAAAGTGTCTGTGTGAAAAGAGTTTTGATTTGTTTTTGAATAGAGCAAGTATCCATGAGTCGTCTACCTACCCTAAGGAATTAGGCTGTGTAAATGTCCTTAAGGTAGTGCCATCCCACCATTGAGAGGTAGGTAGCACCACCGTTGGAGGTGTTCGGGTCAATTCGAGTTTTAGGGACAGTGTGGTCACCAGAGCAACAGTAGGACACCTTAGAAGCTACCCTTATGCCATTGATCCTTTTTAATTCTGAGGCAACCGTTTCGAGGCAACTGGATCATGTCATGGACATAAGGACTTACTAAAACGTCCTATACTCGACGACCACGTTTCGAGGGCAAGGCAACAGTGAGGTGTACCCTAAGAGTGGTGTGTGAATTTGTGTATCATTTTCAGTTATGTTTTATCTTGTCATGCATTTGGTGAGCTACGCTTTGATTTTATTTGGTCTATTCATTCTTTTATGCAAAGTTTAACAGTTTTAAGGGTGCGGGAATTAAGGTGCGGAAAATAAAGTCCTACGCTATTACAAGGCGCGGGTCTATACATCGCCAGATTAACAAAGACCCGTTTTTTAAAAAAAAGCAGAAAGTAAATAAATTTCCTAATTACTATTACAATGCTTTGAGCAATTACATAATATTTAAAAGAAAAATAAGGACAAACGCGCGAAAAGAAATTAGAATTGAATGTTCGAGGGTGTTGGACTCTTTAAAGATTAAATTGAAATTAAAAATTAATTAATGATTAAATGAAGAAAAGAAGTTATTTTTTATGGTTTTTGGTATTTATGAAATAAAGAAAACTTAAAGTTAAAAGAAACCCTAATTCTAAATATTTTTAATTTTTAAAGAAAAAAGATTAAAGTTTTAACCTAATTTATACTAATTATTTAATTACATGGGTATTTACAAAATAATTAATAATTAATAATAATAATAAATAAGAGGAAATTATTTTATTAAGAAAAAGATAAGAATGCTTAAAAAAACTAATTTCTACATATTTTAGTTATTAAGGAAAACATTAAAATTTTAACTTAATTTTACTAAGTTGATTATTAAAATTTATTTACAAAAATATTAATGAATTAAATATTAAATAAACATATTTTATTATTTTTTGATTTCTGATTTTTGTGTTATGAAAATTATTTTTGTGAATTAAATAAAACAATAAAACAAATAAAAGAATAAAAAGGAAAATTAAAATAAAGAACAAAAATATGCAAACCATGGGGGTGGTTGACCCAATTTAGAGGTGTTTGTAGAGTAATTTGGCCCAACAAATTCCAGGCCCTTTTGACTTTCAGTGATCACGTGAGGAGCAGTTGACTAATGCGTATGGTAAGCTGCATGTTCTGGCCTTTGGATTGGGACCCTTGGACACTTGGCAGGCACAAGCACACGCGCACATGGTGGACCATTGGAGGAGAAGTAACACCTGAACATATTACAACCAAAATTATTGAGAAATATGGGGGACCTGGGAATCGAACCCAGGTCCCAATACCTGCAAGCCAGCGCATCAACCAATTGAGCTAGTGCGTTTCTTTGTTAGTTTAGTGGAACATGAATAACATATGTGAAAAAGAAATATTACGTTGAACCAAAATAAAACGCGCTAATCATTCAAACCTGCCAATCACACTCAGACACATAGGCTTCGTCTTCCTTTTGCACCTGTAAATAGAAGCAAATAGTGGGGGTTTTAAACCCCCACTAAATTCAACCTGAAAAATAGCGAATAGAATATAGGCCAATATAAAAAGGGCGCGAGTAGTGGGTTAGTTTCGTTTAGAGGTCCCGATTTCAATGGAATAGGTTTTATTGTCCAATTTTTCCACATGAAGGAAACCCTAATTTCAAACTTCTGAAACCCTAGGACACGTCCATGGTGAATTCCTATTTAGACAGCCATTCTTCAATTGAGTAGTACCATTAGCTTCAGAATGTCATGGTTAGTATAAATCAATAGTTAAAATGCATGAACAATGCCTGGAAATTAAAACACGATTATGGATAATTTTGAAAGGAAAGCAATTTTGTTCTACCAATTCCTTGTGCGTGGAGACTTGGTTTTGATTGGAATCGTTTCCTGGATGTCTTAGCAAGCTTTTGGAATGCTTTTCAAGCTTTGAAACGCCTCCTAGGTATGAAAACAGTTTCAAGGTTTTTAGGCCAAAATTGCAAGTTTGTTCTTTGGTGCTTAGTGCAGCTTCCTGTGTCTTTATGCATTAGGTTAGCTTTGTATATGTAACTGAATAGAATTAGGTTAGAAAAAGCAGCCCATAATCCATGCATTGATGATTTGGAGATTTGATTTTCAATGAGATCAATTTCAATCTTTTTGCCATGAAACTATTGCCAATTGCATAGAATCTTTCCTTTTGAGTGATGCACAAAATATTTGATTCATAAAGAGTGAATTGGCTGCACAAAAAGATTTGAAAAACATGGTTTAGTATTTTTCTCATAATTAATTTTAATTAAATGAATTAATAAGATTAAAAATTCAATTAATTAATTAAAAATAATAAAATAACTCCCTTTTAGCTTAATGGGTCGTGCATAGCCTTTGGGTAATGATTCATGGAAGAAATTGAGGCCCATTGGCAATTTTGAGGCTTTTTATGCAAAGTTGACTTTTCAAAATTCCCAAAAATTTCCCAACTTCTACAAGGCATATCTTGCTCAATATTTAAGCTTTGATCATGTTCTTGGACATTTTGGAAAGGCCTTGAAGTCCTCTAACCAATGCCTTTGGTCCCATGTCATTTTTACTTACCAATACCAAGTTATGGTCTTTGACTTAAAGTGCCTTTTTGTTGACTTTTGAAAATGACCTATAATGTTAAAATTGATAACTTTTTGTGAGAGAATTTCTTGGACTTGAAGTGTGAAGATGAGTTGTAGGAAATGTCATTCTCTTCAAAATGAGCTTTGGATGGAATTTTTCTGATAAACCATGTGGAAGTTATGCCCTGGTCAATTTGCAATTGACTTTTTCAGCTATCCAAAAATAGAAACTTTTGCATCTTGAGACTTTTTGAGCCATGCCTTGAGAATCATGATCAAGAATTGATGAAATAATGTTTGTGGCTTCAAAATAAGATGTTGACCAAAAATTTTGACTTTTGACTGTCAAATGACCATTTTGCCCCTGCAGTTGACTGTGAAGCATTTAGGGTTTTTGACTGTGCAATTTGATGCTGTGAGTCTTGAAACTTGGCATATGAATGCTTGACAATGTTTATAGGCATGTGGGACTTGTTTGGACCCTTGGAAACTTCAACTTCTTTGCCAGAACCAAAACCCTAATTTTTGACTGTTAGGAGGCAATTGGACTGTGCAACCCTTGAGAGATTTTGAAGGTTGATCTTGGCAAATCTTGAAGAATATGGGAGGGAAAATTTTGGGGTACAACAAATAACTTCGTATCGTTGAATGTCCTTCTACGAGAATCAAGCTCACCATGTCAAGTGAGTCATAGCCCTTAACTCAAGCTATTGGGCTTTGGTCTTTGAGAGTGTTTAGTTAGAGGAAAATAAATCCTCTTTCCCCTTGGTAGATGTCTAGTTTGATACAACCCTACATCACATGCCCTTGAGACCCTTGAAATGGTTATTGAAAATGCTATGGTATGATGTTATGATGTTTATGTATAAGTAATCATATACACACAAAGCAAACAAGTCCTTAGGTTTAGGCTTTTTTGTACCCCAAAATTTTCCCTCTCATTTCTCAAGAATTTTCTCACAAGTTCTTCCATGACTCAAGTTTGCAGCACTGATACATCAATTTAAGTTTGGAATTGGCACAAGGGCAAAATGGTCAAAATGCACACTGAAAAGTTAAACTTTGACTTTTTAGGCAAAATCAAGTTTCAAGAATCACATTTCATCAATACATGTTAGAATATGAAGTTGATTCATCAAGAAAATCAAAAGTCAAAATTACTTTGGAAAAGTCAAAGTTCTAAACACTTAGAAATTTTTCTGAGTGTTAAGAAAATATGATAAATTCAGAACTTCTGGACAGATTTTCATCATGATGTGAATTGATTCAGGAAGAACTTTTGACACAAGAGTTATAGATCTCAATGAGATCTAAAACATTTCAGAACAGAACTCTTCCTAGAAATGACGGGATTTCAAGTTATAAATCCTTGAAGACACGTCCATAAAACTAAAACACTTAGTAAATTCTGAACATTTCAAAGTCACAACTTGATTAGAACTTCTGGGCCAATTTTCACGTAGGTACAATCAGAGTTTGCAAAGATGATTCAAAAAGGGGTTACAAAGCATGTTACAAGCTTTCTGAAAAGTCTGAGAACTCCTTCATATCATGTTGGAGTAGGGAGAATCAAAAATCAGAAGTTGGACATTTATTCTTAATCTAAGTTACGTTTATGCTAAACTTATGATCCAATTTCAATCTATGCTACATAATCTCATGTTGCAGGCCTTCTTGCTTGTTAAATATCATCATCATTTAATGCTTACACCAACTTTTGAGTCCTTATCCCAGTGTCTAAGCCTTTATCCAAAGGATCTTCCCACGTGTGGCATGAAAGTACCACTATTGTCCTTGAAAAGTAAACTTTTATACAAAGTTTGTTTTGAGCCCATACTTTACTTTGTTTCTGAGTGTACTTCCCCACAAACCATGCCTACAAACTCAGATTAGGTGTGCTTAAAGCTGCTAACCACCCTACCTTGCCTTGAATTATGCTAGTCTAAACTTGCTTCAAAAACAAGTCAATGATCCATAACACATGATGGTTGTACTCCTGATTTCTCCAAGCTTCTAAATCATTCGCCTATAAATTAAACTTCATTTGCAAACTAAAAAGGATTCGAAAAGATTGGAAAAGAGCCTTGAAACCTTGCTGAAAATTCTCAAGAACCTGAAACTGCAACACAAACATAAAAACCTGATACTTTCTGATATTTGCATCCAAACTCTAATTTTCCTTGAGTGTTTCTTGACCAAATCATCCATACAGTTTCTAGCATACACGTAGAAGCCTTCCCAACTTCTATTTTCAAACTGTAATACAGTCTTCACCATTCTCCATTTCAAAAATCAGAACTTTGTATCTTGACTGCTCTAGAGCATTCCAATCAGCCATAGCTCAAGTTAAGGGTTGCTTCGGCTTTCTGAGAACTTGAGGAAGCTGGCCAAAACATCACAGCAGTCTAAACCAGGCTCTAACTCACAGAACAATCTCCAGCAGCAAGGTAAGTTTCTTCTGATTTTTATCTCATTACTTAGGCGTTGTTAGGCTTGCATTTTCAAAGATACAATGTAGATATCATGGCTCTGGATCTGTACATATTTATAGATTTCATTTATATGTCCTTAGTAGAGAGAATTTCATATCAGAACTTCTTGAGGAAATTAGGGTTCGGAATTAGGATTAGCAAAATTCATGCTTGCTTCTGGTTTACAATTGTGATGCTTTGTATTTCTGAAACTATGATGAAATTTTCCATAAATTTTATGTTCGCGTTTTCCATTTTTGTTGAGAAATGATAAAGTTGCATATACTTTGGTTGGCACGAAGAAGAAGATGAAGTTCATCATCAAAACTTACTTGTAATATATGTCTATGTTTTTGTTTCTAACACTGGATGTATAGCCACCCCAGTAGTAGAGAGCGCGCGCATAAGACATTAGTGTTAAGGGTCCTTGGTTTTAGCCCTAGAAGCATCTTTTTATGTTTATCTCTTGACATTTTTACCCCCATTATTTGTTAAACAATATTCCCGGATCAGAACTTCTAGATAAACCCCTCCATTTGTTTGTCAAAACAGTACTCCTGGACCAGAACTTCTAGATATTCTAATCCAACAACATTGACACCTCACTTACCCATTATCAGAACTTCTAACCTTCTAGTAACACCAGAACTTCTAGGCTTTCTCAACAACTAGAACTTCTAAACTTCCAGTAACACTAGAACTTCTAGGTTTCCAGTTGCATCAGAACTTCTAGGCTCTCCTGGCAATCAGAACTTCTAGGATTTCCTTTGTTCCCACCAACCCTAGAACTTTAGTGTGTATGGATCCAGAACTTCTGACTTTCCCCATTTTCTGCTAACATTTTCTTTCTGATTTGCAGCGCAACAGAGTCAGAACTTCTGCTCTTTCTCATATTTCTATTATTTCAGCAACGTGCTGACTCTAACTCTTATTATCTTATTATTTTTATCATCACTTTTATTTTCATTAATCAAAAACACCAAAAATACTTTATATTCATATACTTTGCTTTATTTCTTTTAAAACAAAAAGACTAAAAATATTTCCTTAAGCAAATTTATTTCTTCTCTTAAACAAAACAAAACAAATCTATTTTACATTTCAATTCTTGTATATTATTTCAATATGGTTGTAATAGATAATTAGGACTTTAATTTCTTGCCACCCCAATTTGTAAATTTGTACACCCCATTCCCCAAATGATTGTGATAGCGTAGAATATTTACTTTCCTCAATTTATCGCTTTCATATAAATGCTAGTAAAGTAGGATTTGTATGGGAAGATAAAATCAATCTTAGAAAACACTAATCCAAGATAAACCAAGCATGAAATACAAACACTTGCACACTTGCATCTCTAGGGTTAACTCCACTTGTTGCCTTATGAAACATGGTCATGTTATGCATGTGAGTCGTCTTAGCAAAAACATTCAAAAAATATAAGGTCATAGTCCCTCGATGACGCTTCGAATGTTGCCTTACAAATGATCTTAGTCCCTCGATGACGCTTCGAATGTTGCCTTACAAATGATCTTAGTCCCTCAAGAGAAATGCTAAGATATCTCACAAACATTTCTATAATGACTATACGATGACCCACGCCCGTCCCTTTACATCCAAAGATAAGGCTTCTTACCAATCAATGGTAAGATAGAAACATCTAAAGGAGGAGGAGAAGAACAAAAGACTATTAAGTAGGTAGAAACGTTCTTAGTTGCTTGCTCATTTTCAAAACAAACATCTTTTCAAACACACACTAAACACTTTCAAAACATGAAATATTTTCAAAAGTCCAACACTTTGTATACATTCTTATAGAGACTATAATCCTTACAAAGTTTTCCAAAACGAAGGCGCTTTTCAAAAATACTGTCAAAACCCACCACAAAGAACACTTTCAAACAAAAGCAATGATCTAGCAAGCAACTAAGAGCCCATAGATAACTATGGATGAAAAGGGTGCTAGCACCTTCCCTTTTCATAATCTATTCCCCAAACTCAAGAAAATAATCTCAAAGGTCTTTCATGTTCTTTTCACCCTTTCCTTTATTGGATAAAAGAAAAGTCAATGGCGACTCTTGCTATCCGCAACAATTGCGATCAAATGCAAAACATCCCAAGTCAGTTCTCCCACCGCATTACAGAACTGGCGACTATGCTGGGGAGTATTTAACTTAAAAGCGGGGTTACCTTAGGGCTAGATCACCTTTACTTGCTTTTCTTTGTTTGACTTGTTTGCTTTACATTTTAGTTCCTTGTTTGGGTTTGTTTTTATCCTCTACCCGGATCTGGGGCACCTTTTTAGGTAAATAGAAATAGATTGTGGAAACTATATGGCGTAGATCGATATGGTTGAAGCAATGGCTATGTTAGTGTGACGCTTTTGTTGGTACCGGTATCCCTTGTGTTGAATCGAGGAGAATATGGGGCTGCTGAGCAGCGTCATGAAGCACTAACTGACCTTAGAACCTTAATTGAATAACTTGGATATTAGGAAGTAGTGAGAGAGCCGGTTTCGGTGGAAATATGAAAATTGGTTGATACTCGATACTACACTCATTGAGATCAGACTTTTGGGATATCTCGGCCGCAAGAAAAGATTGATTGTGCTGAGACAATGCCTAAAAGAAAGGTCAGTGATACTGAGATCCCATAGAACCCGGTTACTTTCTAGGACAGGTTGAGCCAACTAAACTTCAAGAGGGTACTTACCTACAAACTCCATGCAAGCCTAAACCTAAGGACTTGTCTGTTTTGTGTGTACATAACAACCTGCTTGCTTTGAATACTTGTACATAACATCATAAACATCATAAACATCATAAAATCATAAGTATTCTCACTAACCATTTCAAGGATTTAGGAATTTATCTTTGCTTTGTTTTGTAGGTCATGAATCCCATCCGAAGGAATACCATCTGGATCAGCTTCGTGAAAGCTCACCCTCAACTCCAAGAGTTAGCATCAAGGGTGCCTGGAGATTCTCCTTTCACTGAGAAATATGGTCGACTTCTTAGCTTGGCTACCTCTAAATTCCCAGAAGAAATAATGTGTGTGCTCTTCCAATTCTTTGATCCCATGCATCATTGCTTCAGCTTTCCTGACTATCAGTTGGTCCCTACGCTAGACGAGTACTCTCAATTGTTGGGAGTGCCCGTGCTTGATCAATTACCGTTCACTGGTTTAGAAGGACTCCAAAGCCTGAAGTCATTGCTGAAGCCCTGCATCTGAAGAGAGCCGATATCATAGCAAATTTGGAGACAAGAAGCAGAGTTAAGGGTTTCCTAGCCAAATTATTGTTAGATAAGGCTCACCCATTCTGGGAAGATATGGATCTCCAAGCCTTTGAAGATGTCTTGGCTCTTCTAATCTATAGTTTGGTTCTATTTCCCAATCCATACCAATTCATAGATGTGAATTCCATCAAGGTCTTCCTCTCTCGTAATCCTATACCTACTTTGCTTGGAGACATTTTACATTGTTTCCACACTCGCACAATGAAGAAAAGAAGTGCTCTCTTGTGTTGCATTCCCCTACTCGTTAAGTGGTTTACTTCGCACTTACCTCGATCAACATTGAAGAACGAGAAAGGATTAACTTGGTCTCAAAGGATGATGTCCCTCACACACTCTGACATTTATTGGTGTTCTCGATCCTTGGAGGATACTACTATCATTGACCGTTATGGGGAAGAGGAAGAAGCTCTTGCCAAAATGATGCACAACATACTTCGTTTCTACAAAAGAAACATACTCTCTCGGTTCATCATACCTCAAGCACTTATCACAGACAATGGAACACAACTCACCAATAAAACCTTCCAATAGTTTGTTGCCAAATTGGGCACCAAACAACATTTCACATTGGTCGAGCACCCACAAACAAATGCGCTGGCCGAAGCTGTGAACATAGTAATCCTCCACGGCCTAAAGCGTAGTCTTGGCGAGGCCAGTGGAAGATGGCTTGAGGAGCTACACAACATGCTCAAGGCCTACATAATGACTCTGCACTTGAGCACCGAGGAAATTTAGTTCTGACTAACTTACATAACCGAAGCAATAATCCCGATGGAAATCAGATAGCCCTCTAGACAAACTGAACTACCCCTCAACAAAGAGATGAATGACGAGGCACTATTATCTAAATATTACAAAAGTTACATGCACGCATGCCCAAACAAATAGTCAAAATAACTAGAGGGGAACTAATCATTCCTCATGCACGGGCTCCCCATCATTCAAAATCCCTTCAAGATGGAGCTTTTCATCTTCCTCGACCTCAGGAGGTGAGCTAGGAGGAGGTATTATCTGACCGTCAACCACCTGGGGAAAGCAACCAGTCCTTTCGGTGACAAGCTCAACCCCTGGATTCACAATATTGAGTTGGGCCATTATGCTGTTAAAGCTCATATCGACAACCCCCGGGCAGTCTTACTCAAGTTATTGAATCCGAGAAACCAGTTCGGCTCAAGTTTTTAAGGATTTCACCTTGTCAGCTTCATCCTCGACAGGCTTCGTGACAACCTTTAAATTAGAAATTTCATCCTTGAGACCTTTCTTCTCGAGCAGCCAGGCACCCTTATCCGCAGACAAATTGGTTACCTCCTCCTTCTTCTTCTTTAGATCGATGGTCTGGAGCCGATACTTCTCTTTATAGTTGCCAAAGTAAACTTCCAATTTGTCTGCCTTCACCTTGAAGGCCAATTTCATTGTCTACAATTTATCCAGTGCTACAGTAGAGCAAGTCTCCTCGCCAGTAGGACCACGACCATCTCCAAAACCCTTATCATGGCAACAGGATCTTTCGCCAGTTTTCTTCTCTTACTCGCCGAATCAAGGCCCTGGATGACCAGATACTTTTCCTAAGGCACGTTCATAGGAAACCCTTCAAAGAATACCTTCTCAAGGAAGCAAGAAGGCATCGTGAGTTTTGCTTCAGGAGCATTCCCTGTAAGATCTAGAACATCACCCTCCTTCACGCGACCCATATCTCTACCCGAGTTTTCCTGCATGGAAAAAGGCTGGTCGACGACTGGAGATAAATAATAAGTACCAAAGCCATCCTTGGGTTAGCTTAGGACTGAGACATAGTGACTTTTGGGTGTTTCATTTTGAACCTTCGAGGCCTTCCCTCTACTATGCGCCACCTTGAGCACGTGCTCTTGGAGACTTAACATCTTATCTGCAGCAAATAACAAACACAAGTTAGTACACCATGGAGAAAATCATACTAGCATGCTAAAAGAAAATAAAGCACGACTACCTAAATGCACTACGGCTTCCTCCAAAGTTTTACACTCGATAGGCTCCTTAGTATTTGATGTGTCAGGCTTCGTATATGGGTTAGCCCTTATCTTCGAGGAAATCCTCCCTGTTTCTCGTCTCCCACTTGGCCGGAGCGAAATCATCAACAAACTTAGCAAGTTTACCGTATAACTCTTCATCCTTGGAGACTAAATCACCATGCTTGGTGAGGTAATAACCAGTCCCCTTCTGGAAATGACTCTCACACAATTGGAGAGGAAACTTTGGGAAAATTCCAACTCCTCGTGCTGTTGTCATTGTAATACATGTTCTCGTCCCTGTCAACTACAAGCGCTTGCTCAAACACTGAATCAAAGGCCTCATGCGACACAAGTTTAATAAGGTAGTACATATCCTTGAAATCACATACATAGTCCATAAACATCTTAAATAACCTCTTCGACTGCTTCCGGGGGCCCCAACTATATTTTATGTTCAAACATTGTCCTTGAAGGTGGAAACAACAGAAGAATAGGGAGATTGTGGCACCGAGCTTGAGATATCGACACACAATCTTAAATGGCTGAATAAAGGCAATCACATTTGGATGGAGCAGGGAGGGTGCTAACTCCATATGAGAGAAAAATCTTGATATGAAAATCATTGAAAGGCAGCCGAAGTCCTAACTTCTTGAAGACGAAGTCGTACATTGGAAAGCGATTCCCCGATTAGTACAAGCATATCCTTCCGTTCTGGGTAGGTATGTGTGATACGGTGGGAGAACTGACTTGAGGGTTTTGTGTTTTATCGCAAATGTTGCGATTAGCAAGAGTCTTCACCAACTTTTATTTTATCCAAAAGGAAAGGTGAAAAAGCACAGGAAAGACCTTTGAGATTGTTTCTTGAGTTCGGGGGTAGATTATAGAAAGGGAAGGTATTAGCACCCTTTCTATCCATGGTTTTCCATGGGCTCTTAGTTACTTGCTAGATCACTTGCTTTTGTTTTGAAATTATGCTTTGTGTGGTTTTTTAAAGTATTTTGTAAAAGAGGCCATTGTTTTGGAAATCTTTGTAATTATTCTCGTTCGTAAGAATGTATACAAAGATGTTTGTCTTTTTGAAAATGTTCTCAATGTTTATAAAATGTTTGGAAATCTGTGTTTGTTTTGAAAATAGCAAGGGTAGTTGTTTGGAAATAGAGCAAGTAACTAGAAGTAATCTACCTACTCAAATGTCTTTCTTGTGCATTTTCTATTCCTTTGACATTGTTGTCTTACCATTGATTTGGTAAGCAACCCTGTCTTTGGATGTAAGCGGGGTGGACGTTGGTCGTCGTATAACCATGATTAGCAATATTGCAAAGTATCTTAGCATTTTTGAGGGATCAAGATCATTTTGTAAGGTAACTTTGAATAGCGTCATCGAGGGACTATGATCTTATATTTGTTTGTTTTGCCAAGATACTTCGCATGTGTAATATGGATATTTTTTATATAAGGCAACCAAGTGGAGAAACCCTGAGGATGCTTGTGTGCAAGTGTGTTATTTTCATGCTTTGATTTTATCTTGCATTAGGGTTTTCTATTTGCTCTGTTTTGATCTTGGCATACAAACCCTAATTACTAACATGGCATGTAAAGCGGTAAATTGCATAATGTAAAGATTACTAAGCTATTACAACAATTTATGGGAGGGGGGAATACAAATTTGAATGGGGATTTGCAAGAATGTAAATCTAAATAAATTATTACAACCAAATCGAATTTGTACGAATATTAGAATAAACAATATACAATATTTAAATATGCAACATTATGTACATGCAAGAAAAGATTTTTGTTTTATTTTTTATATGTGAAAAGGAAATTTAACCTAATCCTAAAAATATAAGGAAAAGAAATTAATTCTTAAAAAGGGGATTAACCCTAATTTCTAGTTTGAAAGAAAGTAAATTTCTTATATATTATTTTTGTGTTTGTATTATAAATAATAAATAATATTTTATAAAAATATTTAGTTTTTATATATGCCAAAATAAATATTTACAAGTATGAATGAAATAAATGAAAAAAGGATAAAATAATTAACCTAAATCTATTATATTTACAAGTTTATTTAAGAAAGAAATAATCAATATATATAGTTTAAGTAAAAATATTTTTATGTGAAAAATAAAATAAAATAATAAAAATGCAAAATTATCATATTTATATTTTTTATGATTTTATGTATTAACGAAAATATTTAATAAACAAAAATGAAAATAAAACAAATAAAATAAAATATATGAAAATAGTTGGGCCAGGGGTGCTGTAAGGTAACAGGGAATAGCATGTTAGCAAAAACACTAAGGCCCAAAGAAATAAGCCCATCCTGCAAAAACAAGCCAAAAATGAAAACTAGAAAAATGTAAAAAAAAAAACAAAAGGTAGCGCCAAGGTTCGAACCCAGGACATGGGTCTCACCAGCGCGCTACTTTGCCACTGGGGTGGCTATACATCCGTTGATTAATGTGAAACGAAAATAACATAACATGAAATGCTTCCATGGCCCTGTACTTCATCTTCTTCCCCAAGCTGTCCAGATGCTCTGTAACTTTCTCATCTCTCAATGAAAATGAAAACTGATAACATGAATGTTGTAGCATTTTGTCTCACGATTCTAACCATATAAATCATGTAAGCTAACAATCAAAGATCAAGATGAATTTTAAAAGCCCTAAATCTAAACCTAAATTTTATAGGAATTTGAACTTCAAAATTCTCTCAACTCAAGCCAAATAAATGCAAGATATATACATGTACAACTTCGTAGCAATGAGGTCTACATTATTTATTCACAAATCGTGGCTAATGGATGCATGTATGAAGAGATAGAAGTTGAGATTTTTATCTCTTTCAGTTGAAATCGTGGATGGAGTTGGAGTGAGTTTTATGAAGGCCTGATGATTGCTTGAGCTTGCTTGAGCCTCCCTGAGTGTGTTCCAACCCTTGCCTTGCTTTGGAAGTGCCTGGAACTCTCTATCTAAGTCAACCTGCAAGCTTTGAAAACAAAAATGGCAGATGATGGGGAAGGAGTTACAGTACAGGGATGGGGGTCTAGATCAGTTAGATATCAAGTAGGTAAAGTGTTTTGATGATTGAAACTTGAAACACACGAGCCAAATGATGGATTGTTAGGCTTATGCAAAAATCTGCAAGTTTTGATAGTTTTGTGGTGAAAGGGAGTTTGGGAGTGTTTCAAGCCTCTAGCAATCGTGTTTTCTGTTGTAATGTGTTTGTATATTAGTATGGAAAAGGTTTCAAGTCAGCTCTTCCACATGTATTTCAATCCTAGCCTTTTTGCACACTTTCTTGCTTTTGAAGCAAAGTGAAGGGACAAGGCTTTACATGCTTGTATTGGCTTGCTTAGGGTTGATATAAACTTTGTACAATTTGCTTTAGGCCTGTAAGACTTGTATGTACAATGGAGACAGGTTCAATGCTCAAGAATTGGAAAATTGCAAAAGTGAACCTTTTCCAAAATGGCAATGGCCACTTTATGCAATTTACAGAATTACAACTTGGACAATGGCTCTAGGGCTTGGATTAAAGCTTTGTAAAATGAGTAAGCATTAAATTACGGAGTAAGAAACAAGTTTGGGACCTTTAAAGCATGGATTAGGCAGCATAGGTACTGATTTGAAAATTGTTCTTCATGAAATGGCTTGAATCAAAAGTGAGAAATTGCCAACTTCATCTCTTCGATTCTCCCTAATAAAAAATGATCTTGAGGAGTTCTGTGACATTTTGGAAAGCTTGAAATTTTATCTATAACTCATATTTGAAATGAATTTCAATACTCTTCTTGGAACTAGGTGAAAAAATTCCATGAAGTTGGGTCCAAAACCTGCCTAAATTAGGGAAACATTTCACTAAGTTATCTAGTTCATGAGCATGTATTCACAAAATTATATCTTAAGATCCAAGCATATTTATGGAAAAGTGTGTGAAGAAAAGTTTTAGATTTCATGGAGGTCTACAACTTTCATGTTGGGAACTTCCTTTGAATCATCTTGCATCATGGTGAAAAAATGGCCTAAAGTTGAGAAAAAATAAGAAATTTTCTATACTTAGAAAAATTTCGAAGTTAAGAAAATTTTCAATTTTAAACCCTAATCTTCAATCCTTGATTTCTTGATGAACAAGTTTCACATTTTGACATGTTTTGATGAATTGTGACCCTTGGCACTTGATTTTGACCAAAAAGTCAAAGTTTAACTTTTTAGTGTCCAGTTGACTTTTGATCAGTTGACTGCAAATTTCATCTGTCTATCAATGAAATTGAAAAGTTTTGAACCATGTAATTAGGTAAAGATGATGCAATTGAATCCTTGGAATCATGATTTAACTCAATTGGTCATTTGCTAGGTCAAAAATCAGAAATTGCCCTTCCTCAGTCAAAACCCTAATTTTGACCATTTTGCCCTTTTGATGATTTTATCAAATTTCTTGAGGAATTGTAATCCAAACTTTATCAAATGATACATATGAGTCTAAAATGTTTATGTTGATCAAAAATTATGAGATTTGACTGAAAATTGGCCATGGTTGACTTTTTCCCCAATACATCTGATTTTTAGGTCAACTGTCCAATCGACTGATCAAAAATGTGGTTCAAGGCTTGAAACTTGTCATGAGTAATATTAGGGGTCCATAATAATGTTTGAAAGTCATATGAAGCATTGATAGTCCAAGAATCCTTGTGCAAACTCAAACCCTAATTTTGGGTCAACAGTGTAAGATGAGATGTCTTGAGCTGACCAAACCCTAATCCAGTCTTGAGTCAAAGAGATCTTGTGAGAAAAGTCTTGATAAATGAGAGAGCAAATTTTGGGGTACAACAGCTGCCCCTGTTCAATCTTCTTAAACTTGAGGAGTTAGATTGGCAATTTTTGTCAGTCGTGACTTAAAGGTGGAAGATGATTGAACACTAGAGTGCCCAGAAATTTGCACT
Organism: Vicia faba; assembly: GCA_948472305.1. Taxonomy (NCBI): domain Eukaryota; kingdom Viridiplantae; phylum Streptophyta; class Magnoliopsida; order Fabales; family Fabaceae; genus Vicia; species Vicia faba. The sequence continues at coordinate 793,722,406 of OX451740.1, read as the reverse complement.
TGGTGACGTGAGAGTCGAGGGAATGGGCTTAAAGATTCCATTTGGAGAGGTGCTAGAAAGTCGTTGGATATGGGCTTGTAGATGCCATCCAAAAATGTTTGTTGAATTGTAATTTGTAAGCTGAAAGAATGAGTACCAAAATGGTGTCTGTGCCTAGAGCGTATCTAAACTGTATTTGAACTTGAAATATGAATGAGTATCAGAATAGAATCCGTGTCTGGAGCATATCTAAAATGTATCTGAACTTGAAATCTGAATGAGTATCAGAATGGCGTCCGTGTCTGGAGCGTATTCGTACTGTATCTGAAAGGTAAAATCTGAATGAGTATCAGAATGACATCTGTGTCTGGAGCGTATCTGTACTGTATCTGAACTTGAAATCTGAATGAGTATCAGAATGGAATCCGTGTCTGGAGCGTATCAGTAATGTATCTGAATTTGAAATCTGAATGAGTATCAGAATGGCATCCATGTCTGGATCGTATCTGTACTATATCTGAATGGCATCCGTGTCTGGAGCATATCTGTATTGTATCTGAAAGGTTAATCTGAATGAGTATCAGAATAGCATCCGTGTCTGGAGCGTATCTATACTGTATCTGATTGCATATTGTTAATGGTAGCTGTTAATCTTATCCTGAAAAGGGTAAAATGTTAGCTGAAACACAAAGTTATGTTGCATGAAATGTATGATGCAAATATAGTTGCTTTATCAATGTTTATGATATATGGATACAATGTATGCGTATGTAAGCTGATTTGTTGTATTGTCGTGCGATTGAGGAAAATAAATCCTTGAATGCTGCTGAAGATATGTTGAAATTTCCATGTCTTGAAGTTGAAGTACAGACGAACTCTTGTTGAGAGAAGTAAATTCTATTGTAAGGGCAATGTCGTGTATTGCTTATAAGATTTGCTTTAGGAATCCTGAGAAATTTGACGATTTCTACCAGGGATTAATAGTTTGAAATTTGTTCCGCTGGGGATCTAAATGACGTACTGTGGGGATTACTTATGGAATAGCCTAGAGACGTTTTCATGTTCTTTCAAACTATCAGTAATTATCTTTCATATCTTGTTTATTTGTAAACAGTAAATATGTTCAAATGCATATGTTCATTAATGAATCATTGGATGTTTTTGCAAATAAAACACAAGTGTAAAAAAGACAAATAGTTTTCTGTACTTTCAAAGAGATATCTTTGTATTGACTTTGAATAAGTATTTTGTACAAAGGAGACAAACATTCTAGTAAGAGAATGGTGCCATAAAACAAGAAAGTTTATACAAAGAAAGATAGCTATGTGTAATAATCCCAATGGGGTTGCCATTCTGCTATAGCCTTCGCATCTTTGAGCATCTTGTCTACTTGTTGCTTCGTTAGAAGATAATTGAATTGATCAGAAACTCCGAGTTTGTCAGTGGAAGTCAAAGGTTGTCCGTAAAGTGATTCGACGGGACATAGTCATACGCTTTAATTCCCTAACTTTTTCCTGGACCGCCCTTTTGGGTTTTCAGTCCACTGGGAAACCCTTTTTTGCCCAAGTCTCCCTTTCGGGTTTTCAACTTGCCAGGTGTATAGATTTTTTTTATTTTATCCCTAATTTTTGCCCGAACCTTTTCGGTTCGTCGGGATGCCCTTTTTTTGACTAGGTGTGTCAATCTAGCGGGTCTCTTATGTGTAGTATCTTTCGACTATGTCCGTGTTCGCAGGGTGTGGCAGGTCGTCGCCATCCATGGTGGTCAAAATCATTGCCCCACCGGAGAATATATTTTTGATTACAAATGGTCCTTCATAGGTAGGAGTCCATTTGCCCCTGGGATCACTTTGTGGCAAGATGACACGTTTGATCACTAAATCCCCAACTTGATATACTTGCCGTCTAACTTTCATGTTGAAAGCCTTGATCATCCGTTTTTGATACATTTGACCATGGCAAACAGCAGTAAGTCTTTTTTCGTAAATTAAGTTCAGTTGATCAAGTCAAGTCTAGATCCAATCGTCTTCACTCAAACCTACATCCTTCATAATCCTTAAGGAGGGGATCTGAACCTCAATAGGCAAGACAACTTCCATGCCGTAAACCAAAGAATAGGGTGTTGCCCCAGTTGATGTGTGAGCCGTGGTACGATACCCGTGGAGATCGAATGGTAGCATCTCATGCCAGTCTTTGTACGTGACTGTCATCTTTTGTATGATCTTTTTAATGTTCTTATTTTCAGCTTCGACAACACCATTCATCTTTGGCTGATAGGGAGAAGAATTGTGATGTTGAATCTTGAATTGCTCGCACAAGGCGGTGATCATAGTGTTATTAAGATTTGTATCATTGTCAGTAATGATCCTTTCCGGGATACCGTACCGGCAGATGAGATTTTTCTTGATGAAGCAGACAACTACATTCTTGGTAACAGAGGCGAAGGAGGCTGCTTCAACCCACTTTGTAAAATAGTCAATAACCACTAGGATGAAGCGGTGTCCATTGGAGGTTGTAGGCTTGATCTCTCCAATCATATCAATTCCCCACATAGAAAAGGGCCAAGGAGCCGTCAAGACATTCATAGGAACCGGAGGTACGTGCACCTTGTCAGCATAAATTTGACACTTATGACAAGTCCGAGAGTGTTGCTAGCAATCTGCTTCCATGGTATACCAATAATATCCTGCCCGTAGGATTTTCTTCGCCATCATATGCCCACTGGAGTGAGTGCCAAAAGTACCTTCATGTAATTCAGCCATGATCCTTTCCGCCTCAATCATATCCATACACCAAAGCAGAATGGAGTCATGATTGCATTTGTACAGGATTCCATTACTCAGGAAGAACTTAGTAGAGAATCTCTTTAAGAACTTTTTATCATTGATTAAAGCTCCTTCTGGATATTCTTGAGCCTCGAGATACCTCTTGACTTCATGAAACTAAGGTTGGTCCACTACCTCTTCAGTATTAATCTCGTGACAGTGTGCTGGTTCATCCATTCGTTCGATGGTGATCTGGGGAGCCTCGTTATCCCAATTAAGTTTAAACATAGATGACATTGTGGCTAGAGCGTCTGCTAGCTGATTTTCTTCTCGCAGGAAATGCTCGAAGGTAATCTTCTCAAAATGTGGTAGCAGTGTCAAAACATGTTCTTTGTAAGGGATAAGATTTGGGTGTTTAGTGTCCCATTCCCCTTTGATCTGGCTGATGACTAAAGCTGAATCTCCAAAAACATCCAAAGATTTGATCCCCAAGTCTATGGCAGCTCTGAGACCAAAGATGCACGCTTCGTATTCCGCCATGTTGTTTGTACAGTTGAAGCAAAGTCTAATAGTAAAAGTAGTATGACACCCTTCTGGAGATATGAGTACAGCGCTGATACCATTACCAAGTGCATTGGATGTCCCATCAAAGAACAGAGTCCATCGGGATCCTTGTTTAGGTTTATCGTATAGCCTGATTTCTTCACAGTTGTCTAATGTCATGATGTCTTCATATGGGAATTCAAACTTCATGGACTGATAGTCTTCTACAGCTTGGTGAGCAAGGTGATCAGCCAATACACTGCCCTTTATAGCTTTCTGGGTAGTATATTGTATGTCATATTCTGTTAGGATCATCTGCCATCTAGCTATCCTCCCAAACAGAGCAGGATTTTTGAAAATGTACTTTATCGGATCCATCTTAGATATCAACAAAGTAGTATGAGTCAGCATATACTGTCTTAGCCGGTGAGAAACCCATGCTAGAGCGTAGCAAGTTTTCTCAAGCAGTGAATATCTGGTTTCACAGTCGGTAAACTTTTTGCTCAGGTAGTAAATAACATGCTCTTTTTGGCCAGACTCGTCATGCTGCCCCAATACACACCCCGTTGAGTTTTCTAAAACAGTCAGATACATGATTAGTGGTCTTCCCTCGACTAGTGGCATCAAAACAGGAGGCTCTTGTAAGTACTCTTTGATCTTATCAAAAGAAATCTAGCATTCATCATTCCATCTGACTACTTGATCTTTCTTCAATAGTTTGAAGATTGGCTCACAAGTAGCTGTTAGGTGAGAAATGAATCTAGCAATACAGTTCAGGCATCCCAAGAATCCTCTAACTTCCTTCTCAGTACGAGGAGCAGGCATTTCTTGTATCACTTTAACCTTGGCAGGATCGACCTCAATGCCTTTGTTACTGACGACAAAACCTAAGAGTTTACCGGACCGTACTCCGAATGTGCACTTGTTTGGATTCAACCTTAGTTTGTACTCCTTCAATCTCTCAAATAACTTTTGCAAGTGATCAAGGTGGTCCTATTTAGTTTGTGATCGAGATATCATATCGTCTACATAGACCTCTATTTCATGATGTATCATGTCATGAAACAAAGCTACCATGGCGCGCTGATAGGTTGCCTCAGCATTCTTCAGTTCGAATGGCATCACTTTGTAGAAGAATGTTCCCCAATGTGTGACAAATGTAGTTTTCTCCATGTCCTCAGGTGCCATTTTGATTTGCTTGTAACCTGAGAATCCGTCCATGAAGGAAAACACTTTGTGCTGGGCCGTATTGTCAACCAGGATGTCTATGTGGGGAAGTGGAAAATCATCTTTAGGGATGGCTCTATTCAAGTCTCTATAGTCCACGCACATTCGTACTTTGTCGTCCTTTTTAGGCACGGGAACAATGTTGGCAACCCATTGTGGATAGGAAGTGACAGCCAAGAACCCGACATTGAATTATTTCATGACTTCCCCTTTGATCTTCTCTGACATGTCAGGTCTCATGCGGCATACTTTTTGTTTTACTGGTGGACAGTCTTCTCTTGTTGGCAAACGATGTACCACGATGTCTACAACAAGTCCTGGCATGTCTTCATATGACTAGGAAAAGATCTCAACATAATCGTGCAACAACTGAATCAGACGCTCTTTAACACTAGGCTCCAGATTGGCACCCACCTTGATTTCTTTTTTATCCTCCTCGGTACCCAAGTTGATTATATCCACCGGTTCCTCATTAGGCTGAATAGCTATTTCCTCTTGTTGTAGTAGTCTGCCCAATTCCCCTGGTACTTCATAATCTTCCTCACATTCGTCTTCGGCTTGGTAGATTAGATCCTCAGAGTCACAAAAGGCCATAGCAGTATCGTTACCCATGGGATCCGGAATGGAGGGGTACCTGCATTTGTGAGTGTGGGTGTGTGTAAGGGTATAGCCATCTTTAAAGAATAAAATGTAAAAGAAAAAACAATGAGCACAAAAAGTTTGTATGAAAAACGTCCATGATTCATTGAATGTCATATGAAGATGAAATAAAAACCCTTACAAATGGACCATTGTGCCTCGGGCAAGACACAAGGTTTTAAATGTGCGAATTGTTTGTGAATATTACAAGTCCAACAGAAATGTAAAAAGATAAATTACTGAGGGATGAAGGTTATTGGGAAAAAGTCTCTTGCTTCCCAATTGCGAAGTCCTCCGTTGACAGTAGGAAATATCCAATCCTCCAAGCTGAAATTCTTTTCACCATCTTCCACCGCATTGACCTCTCGGTTGCTAATCTTCAGGGGTGGCCCTCCAACACGGGCACGGTGCACAGCCTTCTGAGCACTTGAAGTAAACCATAAGCCAAACTTATCAGATTTATACGGAATATCCAGAAGTTGACCCCAGATGGTGCATCCACCCTCCTCTACAATTGCCTTGGCGTCCTTTAGAGATGACATCCGAAGCGGAGGTCTTGTGATTTTGGGGATCTGGGACATCATCTTGGTTACTGCTATTTCTTGAGAGACTTCTTAGAAATGTTGAAAAGGAGTTTCAATGAACTCGCCGTCCAATTCCACATACCGGAAAGAATTGAGATGGCTAATCATAATATCTTCCTCCCCGTGGACTGTGATAATCTTTCCATGGACCGGGTATTTCAGCATTTGGTGCAGTGTGGAGGTGACAACACCGGCATTATGGATCCATGGCCGTCCTAGCAGACAGGAGTAAGAGGGGTGGATGTCCATTACATAGAAAGTTGAGTTGAAAGTTTGAGTCCCAACCTTTATGGGGATGTCCACCTCCCCGTGAACCATCCTCTTTGAGCCATCAAATGCTCTTATGACTATATTACTGGGTTTCAATGTTAATCCTTCACATACCAATCTGTCGAGAGCTTTCTTCGGTAAAACATTCAAAGATGAGACAGTGTCCACCAAGACATGGGCCAGAGTTGTTCCTCTACATTCCACGAAGACATGCAATGCCTCGTTGTGCTTTCTTCCCCTTGGTGTCAGATCAGCATCAGAGAAACCTAGGTCGTTATCAGCTGTCAAACTGGCCACACAATCTTGAAATTAGTCAGCAGACGTCTCTTGAGGCATATGGGTTGTCTTCAAAAACTTCACCAGGGCTTTCGCATGTGCCTCGGAGCATAGTAACAATGCTAGCATGGAGATTTTGGAGGGAGTTTGTCCCAACTGTTCAACTACGTCGTATTCGCTCTTCTTTATTATTCTCAGGATCTCCTCCATTTATTTCTTGGAGGTTTCAGGGATAGTCAGTGGTTGAGACTTCATCCGGACAGGCTCTTCTTGAATGCTTTTTCCTCGAGTTTCAGCAATAGAAGTGTTGGTAGGGATAACAGCAGGGGTTGTGTCGTCTTTGTCAATAGGAGCACTTGAAGATATGATTATTGGTACGGAGGTAACTTTTGGAGCAATCACGGGTCCAAAAACTGCCTTTGGAGGGGAAATTTCTGGAGAGAAGATTCTACCGCTATAGGTAATCTTACTGGTTCCAGAAATATTTCTAATGTCGGAGTCTTCTTCTTCGGAGCTTATCTCTTCGGCGGCCAGCCCATCTTGTTTGATACCATGGTAGTAGATGTCTCCACCGTAATTCCACGACACTGTTTTGTCTGATTCATATGGTATCGGCCCGGGCATTGTGATTATAAGAGGAGTAGTTTTTGGAACCGATGTAATCCTAAGGGGTCTTTTGGGGACCCTGGAATGATTGGCGGAGATGGTTATGATTGAAACATCTTTAACAGGAACAGGTGAAACAGGAGCACTTTCAAACAAAATCTCTTGGTTGTCTATCAAGCGTTGAACGCCTGTTTTCAACAAAAGGCAATCAGTTGGGGAGGATAAGCAAAGATGGCAGTCTTTATTACAACCCGGGAATACACCAGCTTTCAACAAGTTTATCTTAATGATTGGGAGTGGAGATAAGAGTTCATCAACTGTGGTAGCAAACAAATCTTCTTCGATAGCATTAGTGTTGTGACCATGCCTAGGCATAGGAGAAGAAATGACGTTTGGCTTCTCAAGTGCATCAAACTCAATCTCTTTTGCATCTATAAGGTCTTGAATTTTGTTTTTTAGGGCCAAACAGTTGTTAGTGTCGTGACCCGGACTTTCGGAATGATATGCGCATTTGGCATTTGGGTGATAATGATGGGACACAATGTTGGGGTTCTTTGGAGCTTCCTTCAGAGTTACCAAATTAGATTTCATAATATGTGGTAAAACCTGGGCTAGAGTCATGTTAATTCTGGTGAATTGTCGGACTGGCCTTTCCACCCTTGGTTGGTTACTTCTTGGTTGATCAGATATAAGCTTTGGGATCATAACAGCTCCTACCATTGGTCGGCGTTCAACTCTCCCTTGGTTCCTTTATGGATAAACAGTAAATACCTCCTTCTTCCCAACGAAAGGCTTTCTCATAGCTGTAGAGGCAGATGAATCCTTCTTAATCTTTCCCCTTTTTATGCCTGCTTCCACCCTCTCTCCGGTCAGTATTAACTCAGTAAATCCAGCAGATGAGCTCCCAATCAAATGGTTGAAGAAAGGGCCTGATAGAGTGCCTAAGAACATATCCACCAACTCCCTTTCAGACAGAGGGGGTTGCACTCTCCCAGCTAGATCTCTCCACTTCTGCGCGTAATCCTTGAAACCCTCATTTGAAGTCATAGCCATACTCTGAAGTTGAGTACGGGTAGGCGCCAAATATGCATTATATTGATATTTCTTATAGAAAGTTGCGGAAAGGTCTTCCTAGTTGTGGATGTCAGCCCTTTCCAATTGGTAAAACCAATCGAGTTGTGTTCCAGATAAGCTATCTTGGAAAAAATGCACCCACGGGTCTTTATCGGCAGAGTGCGGCTGGATCTTTCTCACATATGATCAGAGGTGCATCTTAGAACATGACACCCTATCATATTTTGCAAACAACGGAACTTTGAACTTTGGTGGGATCACAATTCCCGATACTAGTCCCAATTCTTCAAAATCTAGACCTGGTACCTTTTGTATTTCCATAGCGCTCAAACGCTCTTCAAGATGTCTGTACTTATCATATGTTGGAGGATACTGTTCCTTGGAGTAGTCCTCCTCTTCTTCCTCCTCTTCAGATTCGGACGGGACCGATGTTTCTTTTTCTTTACCTTCTCCTTCCCCGGAAGTGGTTGCAAAATTCAAGGTTCTTCTAGTTTGTCCCTGAAACCTTCTCCCCATGTTCAAGACCCCAGTGGCCTTCTTTGTTTTCTTCTTTCTTTCTTCAGCTAACAAAGTCTTCAACTCATCTTGCCCCTTGGCTAGGGTCATGAGTAATTGTTGAAACTGCATGTTTTGAGCTTGAAGATCTTTGACTGTTTGTTCGAGATCCATCTTACTGAAATAAACAGTAGAGAGATGAGGAAACTCGTTGCAAAAGACCTGTTTATGTCATGATGAATGATATGTGCATATGTAATGTTTTCGAGGATTTTAAATGATTCAAGTTCGTTTTAGACAAAAAGAAACACACGTTATAATAATAAGATAAAGTTTAAGTACATCAATGCCCCTCGTGCAAAATAATACAACACTCTAAGATAAAAAAGTAGTGCGCATCCTGTTGTGCCCCAAAATTTGCCCTCTCATTCTTCAAGGCCTTTCTCATAAGGATTCTCAAGGTTCAAGCTTGCACAAGTACTTTGGAATTTTCGAGTACCAAAATTAAAAGGAAACTATCAAAAGGGAGAAAACAGATAAAAATATTATTTTGACAAAATTTGGAGAAATACAAGTGTTCTTCGTTTCAGCTCCTTCGATTGGCCTTTTGGCCTCTTTTTTTATGCAAGCTTGGCTTGCATCCTTCGACTGGGCATGGGCCTCTGGCACATTTTGGTTTGGATTCACAAGGAAAAAAGCCTCTTGTAATCTATTTCATTTCCAAGGCAAAAGGCTCTTTTTTAGCATCCTTCGATTTGCACTTTTTGTTCCATATATGCCTCTTTCGAATCTGAACATTTTGTCCTCCTACATGCACCTTTCGTTTGGACATGTTGGTTCCCTTTATACAAGCTTCGTTTGAACATAGATCTTTTACATGTTGGCATGAAGTCACAAGACAGGGACCCTCTATGTACACTCTTTTGTTTGACCATATGTAACCCCTGGCATGCAAGCCTTCGATTGGACATGCTCCACCTTCACACAAAAGCTTCTATTAGAGTTTTAGTTCCCTTCGAATCAGCATCTTTCAAACCCAACTCTGAATCCTTCGACGCAGTCTTCTTTAGTACATTTCTAGAACTCTTCGACACAAGTGGAAAATAGGATTTTGAAAGAACACTGATCAAATCTTTGGACCATGCTACATGATCTTACTTTACAAGCCTTAATGCTTGTATTTCACTCCATAATTAATTGCTTACATTTTGGATTAAGCTATTGTCCAGGTGATTAAGCCTTTGTCCAGAAGTTTTTTGTATGAAAGTGAACTTGCTAGTACAAATCCTGTCCCAAGCCCATGCTTTGCTTAAATCTTGTTTGTACTTCACCATAAGTCAGGGAAGTTAGCCCCTTTTAACCAACAACTTCAGTACTTCACCTTGGGATCTTGGAAAATCTGACATAGCTTAATATTCACGTTTCAGCCAAGCCACATCTTTGTTTAAACTCCCAAACCTTTTCTCTATAAATAGAGAAACCATTGACAAAGAAAGGGTCCAGATTTTTTGCTAGAGAAAAATATCATAAAAAATCCTCAAACACTCAAACTCTCCAACATTCTCAAACCTTCAAAACTCTAAGATTTGTTTTCATAAAAAAGCCTCAGTAGTGTACCTTTCGATTCACTTCCCCTAAACTTTAGCCACCTTCGATTCACGCATCACCATCATATACTCTCTTTCGATTCAGTGACTGCCCAAACCAAGCAGTAACAGAACTAGCTTCAGGAAGATCCCCGCAAAGCTCCCTCCACCATCAAAGAAGTCACCTACAACTCTTTCGGTTAAACACTTCAAGAGGTAAGCTCTCTCTAAACTTGGAACTCTTTCATTTAAACATCATATGCACACGCCAATAAAGAAAAATGTAGATATTTCTAGACCATGTTTTAGCATTAGATTCTGACTGCCCATATGCTGAAAACTCAACCTTAATTAGTTATACTTTGGACTTTCAGACCCATTGGTTTTTTTCCAAACCCCTGGACTGTAGTTATGTTTGGATGTTGCATTTTAAGAACTTGAGACAGGTTTGTTATACCCTTTGATTGGCTAGCTGCACAAGCCTTTCGAATCACAATTTGAGGGCCTAATATGCTTACAAGGAGTCGTCAGCAAGGAGCCTGTGGAAAATCCAGAACCTTGTTGCTTCTAGGCCTCAGACGAAATCCATAACCTTTCCATTTCCAAGCCTCAATCGAAAGATAGAACCTTACTGACTCCAACCCCCAGTCGAAGTAGACAAAGGAAAATCGAAGGGCATGACTCCACTAACTCCAACCCCCAGTCGAAGGAGACAAAGAAAAATCGAAGGGCATGACTCCACTGACTCTAACCCCCAGTCGAAGGAGACAAAGGAAAATCGAAGGGCATGACTCCACTGACTCCAGACCCCAAATCGAAGGAAACCAAAGAACACAGAATCGAAGGGTGTTCCTGCCTGAATCAAAAGACCTTTTTTCTTTCTTTCTTTCTTTTTATTGCCTTTATTTTATTTTTTCCTTTATAATTTCATGTATTCAATATGGTTGTAATAGAGTAGGGTTTTATCTTTTTGAATTTTATTATTTTTGTATGCTTGCTAGTAAAATAGGAAGTGTATGGCAAGATAAAATCAACAAGTAGACAACCCCTAATCAAAGACTAAATGCATGCGAATCAAACACACTTGCACACAAGCATCCTTAGGGTTTCTTCACTTAGTTTCCTAAAACAAAAATGGCCATATTACGCATGCGAAGTATCTTGGCAAAACAAACAAACGTAAAGATCATAGTCCTTCGATGACGCTATTCAAAAAGTTGCCTAACAAAATGATCTTGGTCCCTCCAAATGCTAAGATACTTTGCAAACATTGCTAATCATGGTTATACGATGACCCACACCCGTCCCGTTTACATCCAAAGATAGGGTTGCTTACCAAACCAATGGTAAGACAACAATGTCAAAGGAATAGAAAATGCATAAAAAATACATTTGAGTTGGTAGATTACTTCTAGTTACTTGCTCTATTTCAAAACAACAATCCTTTCTATTTTCAAAACAAACACGCACATTTCAAAAACATCTTACAAATATTGAAAACATTTTCAAAAAAAGACAAACATCTTTGTATACATTCTTACGAACGAGAATCATTACAAAGATTGCCTAAACGAATGGCCTCTTTTACAAAATACTTTCAAAACCACGCCGAACACATTTTAAAACAACAAAAGAAAGTGATCTAAGAAAGTAACTAAGAGCCCATGGAAAACCATGGATGAAAAGGGTGCTAATACCTCCCTTTTCATAATATACCCCCCGAACTCAAGAAAATATCTCAAAGGTCTTTCTTGTGCTTTTTCACCTTTCCTTTTGGATAAAATAAAAGTCGGTGGCGACTCTTGCTAACCACAACATTTGCGATAAAACGTAAAAACCTCAAGTCAGTTCTCCCACCATAACACACATCCTCTTTGGTGCAATGTAGGCATTTAGAGTCTTCTCCTCATGAAGTAGCCTAGTGAGTTCCAAAACCTTCTTCTCACTTGCGTAAAATTGGGCTTTGGAAGTATCTCACTCTCCTTTGAGCTGTATACAATCCCTTTGTAGGTCTTCAAGAGATGTGGGCATGTCAGGATGTAGGATAGTGTATGGAACTTCTCCTTCCTTAACAGGCTCAATGATCACCGGGAGAATGGAAGGATAAGGCATCATGAGACTTTGAGCGCGGGTTCGTACCCACTTGAGGTACGGCTCAAGAGGGATGGAATTCTTGTGTCCCAAAGTCTTGCTATCCACCTTGCTTAGCATCCTCCATCCCTTCGGAATAACCAAATTGTCTTAGAGCTAAGCATGGGTTGTAGGTGATGCCTCCCCTAATGCCAAGTAGAGGGACATTAGGGAATTCCCCACAACAGTCAACAATGATAACATTCTCTTTGGATCGGGAGCACCAATGAATATCTGAATGTTTGAGCGTCATTAACCTTTGTGACCACCTCAAACCTTGCTCGTTCTTTAAGACTGGTTAGGGAAGGTGAGAAATAAACCATCTTGCTAGGAGAGGAGTGCAACACATAAGGACACCTCTTTTCCTCGTTGTACGAGTGTGAAAAGAGTGCATGATATCCCCTAGTAATATAGGCACTGAATTGCGTGACATGAAGATTTTGACGGCACTCACATCTATGAATTGGTCAGGATTGGGAAACAAGACCATCACATAGATAAGAAGAGCCACAATCTCCTCAAAAGCTTGAAAATCTAGGGAATTCCAACAACTTTGGGCTTTTTCAAACAGAAACTTTGCTAAGAAGCCTTTGACACCACTTCTAGTTTCCCAATGAGTTGTGAATCCAGATGAGTGCAAGTGCAGAGCTTGAACAATCTCTTTTGGCTTTGGGTCTCTTTCCGTACCGTTGAAAGGTAGTTGATTGAGAATGGGAATCCTCAAGAGTTGAGAGAATTCTTCCAAAGTGGGCACAAGCTGATAGTCGGGAAGTGTGAAGCAATGGTACAAAGGATCAAAGAACTGGAAGAGCACCTTCATCATATCCTCATCTATGTTGGAGGTGACCAAGTTGAGTAGACGACCATGCCTCTCGGTGAATAGAGAATTCTCAGGTATCCTTGAAGCTAGCTCCTTGAGTTGTGGAGGAATTCTTACAATATTGACTTGGATAGTTTTATTGCGAAGTGAATCCATATCCTACAAAACAAGAACAAAGATGAATCTCCAAAATCCTTGAAATGGTTAGTGGATGCATAAGATGCTCATGATGTCCATGAGGTTATGTACAAGTATACATATACAAGCAAAACAAACAAGTTCTTAGTTTAGGCTTGCATGGGTTTTTATAGGTAAGTACCCTCTTGAATTTTAGTTGGCTCAACCTGTCCTAATAATAGTAATCGGGTTCTAAGGAGCTCAATATCACCGGATTGTTTCCTTGGTCATTGTTTCAGCTCAAGCATCTTTAATGGCTACCAAAACATCCCAAGAAACCAACCCTCAATGAGTGTAGTATCGAGATCTACCAACTTCGGACTGCACCAAAGTCGGTCATCTCACTACATCCTAAAGGCCAAGTTGGTCAAGTAAATGGTTCTAGACGTTCATTAGTGCTTCATGACATCACTAAGCGGCCCCATATTCTCTTTGATTGACTCAAAGGCTACCAGTACCCACAAATATGTCACACTAACATAGCTATTGCTTAGACCATATCAGTATACCCCGCACAATTTCCACAACGTATTGCTATTTACCTATAATGTTTCCCAAATCCGGGTGGAGGATTCAAACCCAAACAAAGAACCATAATGTAAAGCAAACAAATCAAACAATGTAAGCAAATAAATGTGATCTAGCCCTAAGGTAACCCCACTTTTAGAATTATTCCCCAGCAGAGTCGCCAGTTCTGTGATACGGTGGGAGAACTGACTTGAGGGTTTTGCGTTTTATCGCAAATGTTACGGTTAGAAAGAGTCGCCACCGACTTTTCTTTTATCCAAAAGGAAAGGTGAAAAAGCACAGGAAAGACCTTTGAGATTGTTTCTTGAGTTCGGGGGTAGATTATAGAAAGGGAAGGTATTAGAACCCTTTCTATCCATGGTTTTCCATGGGCTCTTAGTTACTTGCTAGATCACTTGCTTTTGTTTTGAAATTGTGCTTTGTGTGGTTTTTGAAAGTATTTTGTAAAGAGGCTATTGTTTTGGCAATATTTGTAATGACTCTCGTTCGTAAGAATGTATCCAAAGATGTTTATCTTTTTGAAAATGTTCTCAATGTTTATAAAATGTTTGGAAATGTGTGTCTGTTTTGAAAATAGAAAGGATAGTTGTTTGGAAATAGAGCAAGTAACTAGAAGTAATCTACCTACTCAAATGCCTTTCTTGTGCATTTTCTATTCCTTTGACATTGTTGTCTTACCATTAATTTGGTAAGCAACCCTATCTTTGGATGTAAACGGGATGGGCGTGGGTCATCGTATAACCATGATTAGTAATATTGCAAAGTATCTTAGCATTTTTGAGGGACCAAGATCATTTTGTAAGGTAACTTTGAATAGCGTCATCGAGGGACTATGATCTTATATTTGTTTGTTTTCCCAAGATACTTCGCATGCGTAATATGGCTATTTTTATATACGGCAACCAAGTGGATAAACCCTAAAGATGCTTGTGTGCAAGTGTGTTATTTTCATGCTTTGATTTTATTTTGCATTAAGGTTTTCTATTTGCTTTGTTTTGATCTTGTCATACAAACCCTAATTACTAACATGGCATATAAAGTGGTAAATTGTGTAATGTAAAGATTACTAAGCTATTACAACAATTTATGGGAGGGGGGAATACAAATTTGAATGGGGATTTGCAAGAATGTAAATCTAAATAAATTATTACAACCAAATCTAATTTGTACCAATATTAGAATAAACAATATACAATATTTAAATATGCAACATTATGTACATGCAAGAAAATATTTTTGTTTTATTTTTTATATGTGAAAAGGAAATTTAACCTAATCCTAAAAATATAAGGAAAAGAAATTAATTCTTAAAAAGGGGATTAACCCTAATTTCTAGTTTGAAAGAAAGTAAATTTCTTATATATTATTTTTGTGTATTTTTGTATTAAAAATAATAAATAATATTTTATAAAAATATTTAGTTTTTATATATGCCAAAATAAATATTTACAAGTATGAATGAAATAAATGAAAAAAGGATAAAATAATTAACCTAAATCTATTATATTTACAAGTTTATTTAAGAAAGAAATAATCAATATATATAGTTTAAGTAAAAATATTTTTATGTGAAAAATAAAATAAAATAATAAAAATGCAAAATTATCATATTTATATTTTTTATGATTTTATGTATTAAAGAAAATATTTAATAAACAAAAATGAAAATAAAACAAATAAAATAAAATATATGAAAATAGTTGTGCCAGGGGTGTTGTAAGGAAACAGGGAATATCACGTTAGCAAAAACACTAAGGCCCAAAGAAATAAGCCCATCCTGCAAAAACAAGCCAAAAATGAAAATTAGAAAAATGTAAAAAAAGAAAAAAACAAAAGGTAGCGCCAAGGTTCGAACCCAGGACATGGGTCTCACCAGCGTGCTACCTTGCCACTGGGGTGGCTATACTTCCGTTGATTAATGTGAAACAAAAATAACATAACATGAAATGATTCCATGGCCCTGTACTTCATCTTCTTCCCCAAGCTGGCCAGATGCTCTATAACTTTCTCATCTCTCAATGAAAATGAAAATTGATAACATGAATGTTGTAGCATTTTGTCTCACGATTCTAACCATATAAATCATGTAAGCTAACAATCAAAGATCAAGATGAATTTTAAAAGCCTTAAATCTAAACCTAAATTTTATAGGAATTTGAACTTCAAAATTCTCTCAACTCAAGCCAAATAAATTCAAGATATATACATGTACAACTTCGTAGCAATGAGGTCTACATTGTTTATTCATAAATCGTGGCCAATGAATGCCTGTATGAAGAGATAGAAGTTGAGATTTTTACCTCTTTCAGTTGAAATTATGGATGGAGTTGAAGTGAGTTTTATGAATGCCTGATGATTGCTTGAGCTTGCTTGAGCCTCTCTGAGTGTGTTCCAACCCTTGCCTTGCTTTGGAAGTGCCTGGAACTCTCTATCCAAGTCAACCTGCAAGCTTTGAAAACAAAAATGGCAGATGATGGGGAAGGAGATACACTACAGGAATGAAGGTCTGGATCAGTTAGATATCAAGTAGGTAAAGTGTTTTAATGATTGAAACTTGAAACGCACGAGCCAAATGATGGATTGCTAGGCTTATGCAAAAATCTGCAAGTTTTGACAATTTTGTGGTGAAAGGGAGTTTGGGAGTGTTTCAAGCCTCTAGCAATCGTGTTTTGTGTTGTAATGTGTTTGTATATTAGTATGGAAAAGGTTTCAAGTCAGCTCTCCGAAAGTTTTTTCAATCCTAGCCTTTTTGCACACTTTCTTGCTTTTGAAGCAAAGTGAAGGGACAAGGCTTTACATGCTTGTACTGGATTTATTAGGGTTGGTATAAACTTTGTACAATTTTCTTTAGGCCTGTAAGATTTGTATGTATAATGGATACAGGTTCAATGCTCAAGAATTTCAAAATTGCAAAAGTGAACCTTTTCCAAAATGGCAATGGCCACTTTATGCCATTTATGGAATTACAACTTGGACAATGGCTCTAGGGCTTGGATTAAAGCTTTGTAAACTGAGTAAGCATTAAATTAAGGAGTAAGAAACAAGTTTGGGACCTTTAAATCATGGATTAGGAAGCATAGGTACTGATTTGAAAATTGTTCTTCATGAAATGGCTTGAATCAAAAGTGAGAAATTGCCAACTTCATCTCTTCGATTCTCCCTACTCAAAAATGATCTTGAGGAGTTCTTGTACATTTTGGAAAGCTTGCAATGTTCGCTATAACTCATCTTTGAAATGAATTTCAAGACTCCTCTTAGAACTAGGTGAAAAATTGCCATGAAGTTGGGTCCAAAACCTGCCTAAATTAGGGCAAAATTTCACTAAGTTATCTAGTTCATGAGCATGCATTCACAAAATTATATCTTGATATCCAAGCATCTTTAGGGAAAAGTGTGTGAATAAAAGTTGTATATTTCATGTAGGTCTACAACTTTCATGTTGGGAACTTCATTTGAATCATCTTGCATCATGGTGAAAAAATCGCCTAAAGTTGAGAAAAAATAAGAAATTTTCTATACTTAGAAAAATTTCTAAGTTAAGAAAATTTTCAATTTTAAACCCCAATCTTCAATCCTTGATTTCTTGATAAACAAGTTTCACATTTTGATATTTTTTGATGAATTGTGACCCTTGGCACTTGATTTTGACCAAAAAGTCAAAGTTTGACTTTTCAGTGTACAGTTGACTTTTGATCAATTGACTGCAAATTTCATCTGTCTATTATCGAAATTGAAAAGTTTTGAACCATGTAATTAGGTCAAGATGATGCAATTGAATCCTTGGAATCATGCTTTAACTCAACTGGTCATTTGCTAGGTCAAAAATCAGAAATTGCCCTTCCTCAGTCAAAACCCTAATTTTGACCATTTTGCCCTTTTGATGATTTGATCAAATTTATTGAGGAATTGTAATCCAAACTTGATCAAATGATACATATGAGTCTAAAATGTTGATGTTGATAAAATATTATGAGATTTGACTGAAAATTGGCCATGGTTGACTTTTTCTCCAATACAGCTAATTTTTAGGTCAACTGTCCAATTGACTGATCAAAAATGTGGTTCAAGGCTTGAAACTTGTCATGAGTAATCTTAGGGGTCCATAATGATGTTTGAAAGTCATATGAAGCATTGATAGTCCAATAATCCTTGTGCAAACTCAAACCCTAATTTTGGGTCAACAGCGTAAGATGAGATGTCTTGAGCTGACCAAACCCTAATCCAGTCTTGAGTCAAAGAGATCTTATGAGAAAAGTCTTGATAAATGAGAGGGCAAATTTTGGGGTACAACAGTATGTAAACCCCATAATTCGCCTCGAATCCTGACTCACCCGCACCTTTCTCGATGATTGAGAACGCATCACTCGTGGAGGCAATAAAGCGCGAGGCTATACCCCGAGGTTCTGGCCTGACCCAAACCAAGTCAGGTCGTAATTATGTCGACCAATTGGATGTCATCGGTGCTATGAGCCATCAAACCTGAAAAGCAGAGGAAAACATTGAATTCGACGATCAAATCAAATCCACCCTTCCACCGTAAATCAAGTGAAAAGGCGTAGGAACTCACATAGGAAAATTCCCTAACCAAATCCCTTACTCGATGACAAAAAAGGAAGTCATAACGAACCTTCCCCCACTCAAGACTCGATGGGCCTGCCAACAAAATTGTGTCGGGGTCTTCCCCTCGATGCTCGCGAGCTTATGAATTCGACGAAGACCTTTGAATCTCACGAAAATGTATGCACATCACGAGGACAATGCCTCCTCGACACATGAATTTATCATGAATTCATGAGTTTCACTGGGAAAAGTCTCTCTGTCACATGAAATTCATCATGAATTCATGAGTTTCACAGGGAAAAGCCTCACGGACATATGAACTTCACCAGGAATCATTATAAATCATAAGTTTTTCTAGTCTAAGTCCTAGCACTCCTCACTGGCGCCAGCGTTTTTGGATGGCTTAACCACCGCCAAACACCAACACACAGTGAAATATAACCAAATTATAAAAATAATGTATAAAGGAAACCAATAGGAGAGGAAACTTATTAGGCTAAGAAAAGGAATGGAAACTAGTGAAGTTTCGACGGTGGAAACGACAGAAGAACTCTCTGAGTATTGGAGGACTAGAGAGGAGTAGGAGAGAGCAGATAAATTTAACAAGAGAAACAAAGTTGCAAATAACACATATTTGAATATATTTATAATCAAATCCTCTTACGCATGAAACATGATAACACATGAAAAGGCATGTCGTCAAAAAAACGCATCACTAACCTACTCTTAGGTCGTCATAACTCTACGCTTATGCCATCATTATGCATTAAATTCTATAATGAGTGGCTCGAGAAGCGAATCTTTTTATCTTTTCAAGATCCATAGACTTTTCGACTCCCCGAATGTCGGACTCAGATGAAAAACCCTTGCATTCCACCAACGAGCACATTCCCAAGGAAAACACCAAAGAGAAGTTACGGGAATCATGATGACTCACGAGCAGAACTGAGTCTACAATACAAGCACAACTGTTATGTATTATTTTATCCATGCAGACGAGATAGTATCTGTTGCGGACAAAATACCATCCTCGTGCGTGTTAGCCCACAAATAAAAATCACCCAAGGCGAACATAATTGTCACGAGCATATAGGCACTAGCACAAACCAAGGTCCACCTCACGCAAGGAGCAACATGCTAACTCTAAGTCATTACTCATTCACCTAGGAGCAACGACTTGTGGGCTTCTATTCTAGACTGGGCATGTGCCTGGCCAACTGTCGAACACGACCTAACTTGCCCTTATGTCAAGAACGACCCAAATGATTTCCTAATCCATTGGGGTCTAAGCTGAAAATGCGTTATCCACATGTCCCTTACCTGAGGACATGTTACCAACATGTTCTGCATTTTTCGGAGTCGTTACGCCCTTCGTGAAAGACGTGGTCAACCCACTATCTACGAAGTCCACGGAGAACTTGACTCATGATGATGGGCACATTCTTCCCATCTTCACTACCACGTGAGAATCCTGGCAGCCATCCATTATTGGCCTGGATACACAGCCCATATGGAGGCCATTGACCCAGCACTTATGGCTAGGCATGGCAATGAGGCGGGTTGGAGACGGGTTTTACCTCCCCCAAACCCAAACCCGAATCTCCAAACAATCCCTATTTTCTGCCCCAAACCCAAATGGAGATGAAGTTTTATTACCCAAACCCATCCTAAACGGGTTCGGGTTGGGTTCGGGTTGGGTTCAGGTATCCCCGTCCCATCACCATTCATTTAATAAAATCAATTTTTTTTATAGATATATATTTCAAAATTTAAATTATATTATAAATAATAAAATAAAACAATCTCAAAAAATTTCATACATACATTTCAAATATTTTAAATAATAAATATAAATCAAATTATTAAAATATTGGTCATATATTTAAAATTTTAAATTATCAAAAATAAATAATAATGTACATAATGAAATAAACGTGGCGGGTTCGGGGTGGGTATTATTGTCCCCATTACCCGACTCATCCCCATATTTTGTAATCGGAGAAAACCCAAACTCGTACCCAAACTCAGTCAAAACGGGTTTTCCCCGTCAACTTTGGGGCGAATTCGGATGGTTACCCGTGGGTATGGGTTTTGTTTCCATGCCTACTTGGGGCTTTATAAATACTCTTCTATACCGGAGAGTTAGTTATCTTATTCGTAACTCTTACACTCATTTAACTTACACTCTTTCTGACTTTAGCATCAGAGTGCATTGTAGGTAACCCCCCTCTGAGGAGCATTTGGACCAACGTATAACTGGATCGGCCATGCATCTCTTTTTTTATCCTAGTAAGATCAACATTGTTGTACCCCAAAATTTTCCCTCCCATATTTCTCAACACAGGGCAAGTGAGGTCCCCAAATTGCTAAAGGAAGTGCAAGAGTTGACCATACAAACTCTCTCCTAAGGCAGTCTACCTCCAATTAGGGTTTCTATTTTCATCAATATGTGTGAACCACAAAGGAATAAAATTCTCACCATTGTGCTAATATGTCCTCAAGATCATCCATGTCAAGTTTCAAGCCTTGCAGGAGAAGTTTGCTCAGTCAATTGCTCAAATGCCTGAAAATCAACTGTATTAGGTCAAAAGTCAATTGTGGCCCACATACAGTCAAACTTCAAGATTTTTGGTCAACATCCTCATTTTGAAGTATTATTAATCATTTTATCAAGGTTTGATCATGATTCCTCAAGGATTGCTCACAATTCATCAAAACCCAAAAGTTGCTAAATTAGGGTTTTGTAGGAAAAGTCAACTCAATTTTGACCAAGCATACCTTTCTCATAATTTATAATAAATGACCCATCCAAATATCATTATAAAGAGGACACAATTCCTTACAATTCATCTTTAGCTCCCAAGTTCAAAATATGCACTCACAAAAAGATATGAATTTTGACATTATAGGTCATTTTGGAAAGTCAACAAAAACACCTTTTGGGTCAAAGCTTCATACATGAACATGGAAGACTCAATTGAGATTATACCAAAAGGGTTGCTTAGAGGACATCCTAATCTTTCTAAAAAGTCAAAGAACACCTCTCTAGGGTCAAAATTGAGAGAGTTATGCATTGACCAAGTTGACCATTTTTGCAAAATTGCCAAAAGTCAAATGTGCTCAAATTTGCATTTTTTTGCTAAATGGGCCCAACTTTTTATGCTTGCACCAAAATCATAATGTGGTCCACGACTCAAATACTTATCCACAAATTATTTTCTTCATTTTTCAATTTATTTTGAATTTTCATTAATTAAAAAATGAATTAAATCAAATAAATGATGAAAATTATCAAAGATATGATTTGATTTGTTTTTTTGACAGGTTAGCAACCAAGATATGATGAGCTTGCAAGATCAATTCGAATCAATGGAAATTGGAACAAAAAGAGCATGATTAGGCCAAATTTTGAATGATATCATACACCATGAAAACCAAATCAAATCTTCAAAATTTGTAAAGATACTAGTGATTTTTACAACCCTAATTGATCCTAGTACATATAGAGAATGCAGCCAAGGCAAAAAAAGAGGGTTACAGTCGTGGAAAAGCTAGAACCAAACTTCAAAATTTCAAAGAAAAGTGGTGATTCAATTTCCATCCTAGAGGCCAATCCAAGCCATTCTAACATTACCAACAGACTCCTGGACATCTCTAGAAGGGATCTCAATCAATTGCAAGCATTTTCACATCCAGAATCGTAAGTTACAAACGCCACGGTTTGTCCCAAAACTTGGTTTCGATTTCATTGATTTACGCATCATTAGCATATTTGATTTATATATTCTTGTTCATCATTGAGTTTGCAAGCTATTGGTATCATTTAATTGTGTTTTCAGTACATGAATCATGATGTGCCATTGTTAGGGTTTCTTGGCTCGTTTTAGGGGTTTGCAGTATAGGCTAAATTAGGATTGGATTCTGGTACCATGATACTCGTGAGGATGAGACGAGTTGATTAGTACCTTTACTTTTCATTTATATTGCTTGTGTAGGATTTTTGAATGACACATGTTTGTAGTTACAGCAAGGTGTCTGTAGGTAAAGGTGTCCTAGGCTAAAGCGACAGAGAGAGGAAGAAGAAGTTGGCGTGGCAACATGTGACTCGCCCATTTGAAGTTTCACGCATTTTTCTGAATACATCACGTGATTTGATTATATTAATTGTTTCTATTATATGTACAAACAAACAAAGCAGCACAGATGGAAAGCAGGTACTGGAAACGTGCATAAGGACCTGGGTTCGATCCCCATGTCCCAACATTTGTTTCATGTTATTTTTCATCAAGTGATCAGGCGCGTTGCTTAGCATGACGTCCACCATATGCCATCAAGATCCAACCATCAAACGCATCTTCAGCCAAGATCCAATGCCTTTCCATTGAAGGTTCATCATACACCTCAAGTCAACATACGCATCAGATTTGGAAAAGTCAAACGGGCTTGGATTTTTGGGCACAAAAGTCAGATCTACACCCCCCACAATTGCTAGCAATCAGGCCCACTTCTAATTTTTCTTTCTTATTTTTATTCTTTTAATATTTCTTTTATTTATTTTAATTGACAATTAATTACTATTTTTCATAAAATCATAAAATCAAGAAATCAAAAAAATTAGAATTAGACTTTTTTTTATCAAAATTAATTTTGTTAATTTAATTTAGTTTAACTTAGGGTAATTTTAACTTTTTTTTTATAATTAAAACTAATTAGCAAATTAGGTTAAACTCTTGATTTAATTCTTTTATTTTTTCTTAAATAAATAAAATACAAAAATAGGTTTTTAGATTGAATTAATTTATTTTTTCTTAATTTAAAATTAATTAGAACTTAGGATTTTCTTTTTAATTTAACTATTTCATTATTTTATTAAATAACAAAACATGACAAAACATTTTTTTAATCGATTGCAAATAGGTTTAGTCAAGGGTCAAAACCCTAGTCGTTTCGTATTTGATTCATCGGGCGTTTATTATTTATTTTGACAATATTTTTGTAACTGTTCATGGTTTGTAATAGTTTAATTTAGGGTTTTATTTACTGTTTAAATTCCCGGGTTTTTGGCTATGTAATTAATTCCCCACCCCAAAGCCTTGTAATAGCATAGATTTATTTTCTCGCATTTTAATTTCTGCAAATATTTAATTGTTTAGATATATGCTAATATGATTGTATGACAAGAATGCATGACAAATTAATACGGATAGAAAACCATAATGTGCAAAGATAAATAACTGAAACAGATCACTTGCACATATCACTCTTAGGGTATACTCTCACTTCGGTTGCCTTCGGTAAATGATCATTAAGTATATGGTGTCTTAGTGGTTACCCTCCTGTCTAAAAAAGATTAAAATGTCCCATTCGAATGTTGCCTCATAAATGTTGCCTCGGAAATGTTGCCACGAATATGATCTTAATACCCTAGGGTTATTACTAAGATGTTCTAATATTGCTTCAGTGATCGTACGTCCCTTTCGAATTGACCCTTACAACTCCAACGACGGTGCTACCTATTTCTCAAAAGTAGGATAGCGCTGTCTTGAGGAAACAAGAATAGAAACTATCTTTTTTCGAGTAGGTAGATGCTAGTAGGTACTTGCTCAAATCAAATCTTTTCACACTTACACTTTTCAAAAAAAAATTCAAAACAACTTCGTCACACTCTTGAGGACTGATACAAGGGTTATCACGAAGTAAAACATTTTCAAAACAAAGCACATACACAAGCAATTTTAAAAAGATGAGCAAGTACCTAAGAGACCATGGAAAACTATGGATAGAAAGGGTGCTAACACCTTCCCTTTCTATAATCTACCCCCTGTACTCAGAATATCTCGAAAAATGATTTTTTCTGTACTTTTTTCCTTTCCGATTGGATGAAATAAAAGTCGATGGCGACTCTTGCTTACCGCGACATTTTGCAAATAAAAACGCAAAACGCAAATAGCATCAAACAGTCGGTTCTACCACCGTATCATAGAACTGGTGAGTCTGCTGGGGAATTTATAAGTGGGGTATACCTTAGGATCTGGTTCATCATAATTGCTTCTCTTGACTGCTTTGTTTGCTTTACTTTTAAGGGTTTTGTTTGGGGTTACTATAGATCCTACACCCGGATTTGGGGAATACCTTTTAGGTAAGTAGCAATAGACTGTGAGGGAACTGTACGGCGTAGACCGATACGGTTGAAGCAGTAGCTACGTTAGTGTGGCACTTTGGTTGGTACCGGTATCCCTTGTGGAGAAACGAGGAGAATACGGGGCCGCTGCGTGGTGTCATTAAGCATTAACTGACCTTAGAACCTCTAATCACCTAACTTGGCCATTAGAAAGTAGCGAGATAGTCGGTCTCAGTGTAGAGCTGAGAACTGGTTGATACTCGATGCTACACTCATTGGGATCATACTCTCGGAATAATTTCGGCCGAAAGAAAAGATTGCGTGAGCTGAAACCATGAACGATGGAGGATGGTCAGTGATATTGAGATCCTCTAGAACCCGGTTACTTTTCTAGGACAGGTTAAACCAACTTAACTTCAAGAGGGTATTACCTTTGACCTCATGCAAGCCTTAAACCTAAGGGCTTTGTATGATTTGACTGTGTTTGCAATATTTGTTTTTGCTATACCTGTGGTTTATCATGACATCATGCATCATAACATGGAATTCATGTTTCATTACACTAACCATCTCAAAGACCAAGGGAATTTATCTTTGTTCTATTTTGCAGATCATGGCTTCCGTGCGCAGAAATACCATCCAAACTATGATGCGGTGGGAGAACTGACTTGAGGTTTTGCTTTTGTGTTTGCAAATGTTGTGGTTAGCAAGAGTCGCCACCGATTTTTCTTTTATTCAAAAGGAAAGGTAAAAAAGCACAGGAAAGACCTTTGAGATTGTTTTTGGGTTCGGGGGTAGATTATGAAAAGGGAAGGTGCTAGAACGCTTTTCATCCATGGTTTTCCATGGGCTCTTAGTTACTTGTTTAGATCACTTGCTTTTGCTTTGACAATTGTTTGAAATGGTGCTTTGTGTGGTTTTGAAAGTATTTTGAAAAGAGGCCATCGTTTAGGCGATCTTTGTAATGATTCTCGTTCGTAAGAATGTATACAAAGATGTTTGTCTTTTGAAAAATGTTTCAATGTTTTGAAAGTTGTTTGGAAAATGTTTTGAAATGTGTGTGTTTGTTTAAAAATAGCAAGGATTGTTTTCAAATTGATCAAGTAACTAGAAGCATCTACCTACTCAAAAGTCTTTCTTATGCATTTTTATTCCTTTGATATTGTTGACCTACCATTGTTTTGGTAGACAACCCTATCTTTGGATGTTAAACGGGACGGGCGTGGGTCATCGTATGACCAACAATGTTTCCAAGTATCTTAGCAAGTTTTAGGGACCAAGATCATTTGTTTTTAGGCAACCTTTTGATAGCGTCATCGAGGGACTATGATCTTTTGTTTGTATTGTTTTGCCAAGATACTTAGCATGCATACCATGGCCATTTTGTTTTTAGGCAACCAAGTGGGTGAAACCCTAGAGGTGCTTGTGTGCAATGTGTTGTCATTTTACATGCATTTTTGTCTTGCATTAGGTCATGCTATTTGTTTGATTTTTGTCTTAACATACAAAACCCTAGTTTACTAAACATGTATATAATGTGATAAATTGCGTAAAATAAATCTAAGCTATTACAACAATATTATGGGAGGGGATACAAGTTTTTTGAATGGGGATATTTGCACAAAATAAAACCCTAAAATACTATTACAACCCAATTGAATATTTGCAAATTAAATAAATAAACAAATATTTAAATATGCAATAAAATGTAATTATGCAAAATGTTTTTGTATTTTGTTTACGTATGAAAGAATAATATTATTTAAGTCCTAAAAATAAGAAAAATAATATTGTTATTTTTTGAAAGGGGAAACCCTAATTTTTTATTAAAAGAAATATATGTTTTCTATATTATTTATTTTATCCATTTATGTACAAGAAAAAATAAATAAAATTATTTACAAGTATTAAAAATTAAAATATATGTGGAAATGATATTTTATGTGTATGAATAATAAAAATAAAAATGTATGATATTTTTAAATATATTTACTATTTATTTAAGAAAATAAAGTTCTATTTATTTGAATAATCAATATTTTATGCAAAAAAAATAAGATAAATATAAAATAAAATGCAAAAAATTAAGAAAATATTTTTTGGGATTTTTTAATGTTCATAAAAAATATTAAAAACAAATAAACATGAAAATATAAGAAAATATGAAGAAAATACAAAAATAAGTCAGGGGGTGCAAATAGGAATATGGGGGCTATGGGAAGCAAAACAGCAAGCCCAAGCGCGCCAGGCCCAAGCCAGCCTTCGTCCCTGTCCTCCAGCCAAACATTTGCACGTATTTTGCCTTCAACCTGTATCTTGCTCTAGCTTGCATAAAATCAAAAACTCATAACATAAAAAGTATAGCTTGTAAACTCACGATTCCAATGATATAAAGTTTGTGACCTAACTCTAAAAGACCAGGGAGAATTTTAGTGGCCCTAATTCCTGACCTAATTTTTTCATGAACTTCAAGCTTCAAATTCTCACTACTCAGTTAATATAAATGACAACTATGCATATGTACAACTTCAGCAAGTTGAGGACTACATTTTTGTTTCACAAATTGTGACTTAAGGATGCCTAAATAAAGAGATAGAGATTTGAAAAATACCTTGTTCAGCTGAGTTTGAATATGGCAATGTGGGGACTTTGAGTGAGGCCTGAAGATCGTGTGAGCTTCCTTGAAGTTCCCTCAAGCTTTTCCAATGCTCAGCTTACCTCGAGGATGCTTGAAACTCCCTGTAGAAGTCAACCTGCAACCTTCTAAAATGAAAATGGTGATGTCTGAAATAGGGCTTACATAACCAGGACAAGGACTTAGATAGTTTAGGTAGGATGTATGGAAGATGTTTGACGTGTTACAAAGCAAAACGCACGAGCAAATATTGAGATGGCTAGTGTTTTGCAGAAGCTGCCCTGTTTGGGCAGAAATTGGTGTTTTTTGTGTTTGGGAGAGTTTCAAATGCTATGAATTCATGTATTGGCTTGAGATGAGTTTCTGAAGTTGTCTAGAATGAAGCCAAGTTCACCCTTTATCAGATGTACAAGTTCTCTTGACTTTTACAACTTTTCTTGCTTTTGAAGAAAAGTGACATGACTTGTGCCAAAGGCCTGTACAGGCTTGCTTGTTAGCTGCAAAAAGTTGGTATGCTTTGCTTGTGATCCATGGAAAATTCCTGTACTCAAGGAACAAGTCCAAGGCTCAAGGCTGATAAAGTTGGAAAAGCTAGCTTTATGAAAATGGCAATGTACACTTTTGGCCATTTATGGATTAATCTTTTGTACAATGCTCCAAAGGTGAAAACAAAGGCTTTAACCACTGAGTTAGCATTAAATTATGGAGTGTAGAAGGATTTAGGACATGTAATGCAAGGTACAAGCATGCTAGGATCTGATTTGCAAATTGAAGCATTGTAAAAATGGCTTGAACAAAAGTGACAAAATGTCATTTTCTCTTCTTCGATTCTCCCTAACCACAAATGATCTTGGAGAGTTCTTGGACATTTTGTAAAGCTTGCAACATTCTCTAAAATCCATATTTGATATGAATTTTGAGATACCTCTTGGAACTAGGTGAAAAATGTCCATGAAGTTAGGTCAAAATCCTGCCTAAATTAGGGGAAATTTTCACTAAGTTAAAAAGTTTATAGACCCCTATTCATAAATTCATAAATTGAGATACAAGCATATTTTGGGAAAACTTTGTGAATCAAAGTTGTATATTTCATGGAGGACTACAACTTTTATGTTGGAAGTTTTCTTTGGATCCAATTGCATCATGGTGAAAAAGTTGTGGAAAGTTGGAAAAAAATAAGAAATTTTCCATACTTAGAAAAATTCTAAGTTATGAAAAATTTCAAATTAAAACCCTAGTTTGCAATTTTAGGTTTCTTGGTCAACAAGTTTCACATTTTTACATATCTTGATGAATTAGGACCCTTGGCACTTGATTTTGACCAAAAAGTCAAAGTTTGACTTTTAAGTGTATAGTTGACTTTTGATCAGTTGACTGCAAAATTCATTTGTGAATCCTATGCATTTGAGATCTTTTGAACTATTTGATTAGGTCAAGATGATGCTATTGAGTGCTTGAAATCATGCTTGAACCCAATTGGTCATTGGCTAGGTTAAAAATCAGAAATTGCCCTTTCTCAATCAAAACCCTAATTTTGACCATTTTTCCCTTTTGATGATCTGATCAAATTTCTTGAGGAGTTGTGATCCAATCTTGATAAAATGGTACATAGGAGCCTATAATGTTGATGTGGATCAAAAATTATGAAGTTTGACTGTAAATTGGCCATGGTTGACTTTTTCCCCAATATAGTTGATTTTTAGGTCAACTGTCCAATTGAATGGGCAAAAATGTGATTCAAGGCTTGAAACTTGGTATGAGAAATATTAGGGGTCCAAGATGGTGTATGAAAGTCACATGAAGCATTGATGGTCTAAAATTCCTTGTGCAAACTCAAACCCTAGTTTCAAGTCATCAGTGCAAGGTGAGGTCTTGAGCTGAGCAAACCCTAATCCTGTCTGGAGTCCAAGAAGTCTTGGGAGGAAAAATCTTGATAAATGAGAGGGAAAATTTTGGGGTACAACAGCTGCCCTTGTTCAATCTTCTTGAACTTTAAGAGTTAGATTGGCGAGTTTTGTCATTCGTGACTCGAAGGTAAAAGATGATTGGACACTAGAGTGCCCGTAAATTTGCACTCGTCAAAGTGTAATTGAGGGAATGGGCTTAAAGATGCCATTTGGAGAAGTGATAGAATCTTGTTGGAGATGGGCTTAAAGATGCCATCCAAGAAGGTTTGTTGAATTGTATGTTGTAAGTCAGGAGAATGAATATCAGAATGGTGTCCGTGTCTGGAACGTATCTGAATTGTGAACCTGAATAAGTAACAGAATGACTTCTGTGTCTTGGAGTGTATCTGAACTGTATCTATAACTTTGTTTTTTGAGTAAGCAGTAGAATAACATATGTGTCTAGAGCGTCTCTGAGCTAAGGGAAATCAGAATAAGTGACAGAACAGCAACCGTGTCTGGAGCGTATTTGTATTGTATCTGAAGTCTGAATCTGAATGAGTGACAGAATGGCTTCCATGTCTGGAGCGTATCCATACTGTATCTGGGATCTGAGTCTAAATGAGCAACAGAATGACTTCCGTGTCTGGAGTGTATACGTACTGTATCTGAATAAGTGACAGAATGACTTCTGTGTCTGGAGTGTATATGTACTGTATCTAGAAGTTTTATCTAAATGAGAAGTAGAACGGTTTCCGTGTCTGGAGCGTATCTAATCTGTATCTGATAGTTGAAATCTGAATAAGTATCAGGATGGCATCCGCATCTGGAGCATATATGAATTGTATCTGAAATCTTTGAACATTGTTAATGATAGCTGTTAATCTTATCCTGAAAAGGGTAAAACGTTAGCTGGAACACAAAGTTATGTTGCATGAAATGCATGATGCAATAAATGTGTCTCATCAATGTTTATGATATATGGATGTAATGTATGCGCATATAAGCTGATTTACTGTATTGCTGAGGAAAATAAATCCTTGACAGCTGGGGATAAGAAATCCTTGACTGTTGTTGGGGAAAATAAATCCTGGGCGACTGTTGGGGATTAAAAATCCTTGACAACTTTTGTGGGGATGTGAGGATCCTTCATGTCTTGAAGTTGGAGTATTGACAAAATCTGTTGTGAGAGTAATACCAAACTGCTTGAGAAATTTGCTTGGGAAATCCATAGAACTTTGATGACTTCTACTGGGGGTTACACAAAGGAAATACTTGATCTGCTGGAGAATAAGGAAGACTCTGATGACTTCTGTGGGGAATTGAGAATGAGAATCTTCATTCTGTTGAGGAGAAATGAAAACTTTGACGACTTCACTGGGGAATAAAGAATGAGAATCTTCATTC
The DNA here is from genome assembly GCA_948472305.1 of Vicia faba. NCBI lineage: Eukaryota > Viridiplantae > Streptophyta > Magnoliopsida > Fabales > Fabaceae > Vicia > Vicia faba. The sequence goes on along the minus strand of OX451740.1, from coordinate 793,692,099 downwards.
TATTGAGGAGTAAAAACTCTGTGGGGAAACAAGCTTACTGCTGGAGAGTAAGTTCAGGAGTTTGGGTTGTCTGCCACTCTACTGGGGAGTTATCCTAGGTTGGGGATAGATAAAATTTAACTGTTATCTGGTTGATGTTCAGGCTTCAAGATAACTTGCTGGGGAATTTAGAGAAACTGGATGGTTTTCGCTGGGGATCGATAGTTAGAAACTTTGGCTCCATTGGGGATTGGGAGTTTGAAGCTTTAACTCTGATGGGAATCAAGGGTTTGAAATTATAACTCCGCTGGGGATATGTATTTCAAGGTTTTAGCTCCGCTGGGGATCTAGATGATGTACTGTAGGGGATTGCTCCTGGAATAGTCTAAAGATGTTTTCCTATCCTTTCAGTCTGTCAGTAATTGTTCTCTTCCATCCTGTTTTTTCTGTAAACAGTAATTATGTTCAAATGCATATGTTCATCAATGAATCATCGGACGTTTTTGCAAATAAAAACACAATTGTAAAGGAAAAGGAAAATAGTTTTTTGTACTTTGAAAGAGATATCTTTGTATTTACTTTGAATAAGTGTTTTGTACAAAGGATACAAACATCCTAGTAAGAGGATGGTGTCATAAAAGTAAGAAGAATTTATACAAAGAAAGATAGTTATGTGTGTAAAAATCCCATGGGGTTCTCATTCTGCTATAGCCTTCGTATCTCTGAATATCTTATCCCTCCGTTGCTTCGTCCGAAGATGATTGGATTGATCAGAAGCTTCAGGTTTTTCAGTGAAGAGATTATCCTTAAAGTGATCCGACGAGCCATAGTCATACGCTTTAATTCCCTAACTTTTGCTTGGACCGCCCTTTCGGGTTTTCAGTCCACCGGGAAACCCTTTTTTGCCCAAGTCGCCCTTTCAAGTTTTCAACTTGCCGGGTGTACATATTTTTTTTATCCCTAATTTTGCCTGAATCGCCCTTTCGGGTCGATTCACCGAGATGCCCTTTTTTTTTCCTAGGTGTGTCAACCTAGCGGGTCATTCATGCGTAGTATCTTTTGACTATGTCTGCGTTCGCAGGGTGTGGCAGGTCATCACCGTCCATGGTGGTTAATATCATCGCCCCACCAGAAAAGATGTTCTTGATCACAAATGGTCCTTCATAGGTAGGAGTCTATTTTCCCATGGGATCACTTTGTGGCAAAATGATGCGCTTGATCACTAGATCCCTGACTTGATATACCTGGCGTCTTACTTTCTTGTTGAAAGCCTTGATCATCCGCTTTTGATACGTCTGATCGTGGCAAACATCAGTAAGTCTCTTCTCGTCAATTAAGTTCAACTGATCAAGCGGGTCTGAATCCAATCGTCTTCACTCAAACCAGCATCGTTCATGATTCTCAAGGAGGGAATCTGAACCTCGATAGGTAAAACAGCTTCCATGCCATATACCAAAGAATAGGGTGTTGCCCCAGTTGACGTGCGTGTCGTGATACGGTACCTGTGGAGAGTAAACGGTAACATTTCATGCCAGTCCTTGTATGTGACTGTCATCTTTTGTATGATCTTTTTGATATTTTTGTTAGCAGCTTCAACTGCACCATTCATCTTTGGCCGATAGGGGGATGAATTGTGATGTTGAATCTTGAACGGCTCGCACAAGGCGGTGATCATAGTATTGTTAAGGTTTGTACCATTGTTAGTGATGATCCTTTCGGGGATACCGTACCGACAAATAAGATTCTGCTTGATGAAGCGGGCAACAACATTCTTAGTAACGGATGCGAAGGAAGCTGCTTCGACCCACTTGGTGAAGTAGTCAATGGCCACCAGAATGAAGCAGTGTCCATTGGATGTTGTAGGCTTGATCTCTCCAATCATGTCAATTCCCCACATAGCGAACGACCAAGGATATGTTAAGACATTTAGAGGAACTGGAGACACGTGCACCTTGTCTGCATAGATTTGACATTTGTGACAGGTGCGGGAATGTTGATAGTTGTCAGCTTCCATGGTAGACCAGTAATAGCCTGCCCGTAGAATCTTCTTAGCCATCATATGCCCGCTAGAGTGAGTGCCAAAGGTACCCTCATGCAATTCATCCATGATCTTTTTAGCTTCAATCTTGTCCACACAACGAAGCAGAATAGAATCGTGATTGCGCTTGTATAGGATGCCATTGCTTAGGAAGAACTTTGTCGAGAATCTTCTTAAGAACTTTTTATCATTGATTGAAGCTCCTTCTGGGTATTCCTGAGCTTCGAGATACCTTTTGACTTCATGAAACCACAGTCAGTCCACTACTTCTTCGGTATTAATCTCGTGACAATGTGCAGGTTCGTCCATCCGTTCAATGGAGATTTGGGGAGCCTCAATATCCCAGTTAAGTTTAAACATGGATGACATTGTAGCTAGAGCATCTGCTAGCTGATTTTCTTCTCGCGGAAAGTGCTCGAAGGTAATCTGCTCGAAATGTGGCAACAATGTCAAGACATGTTCTTTGTAAGGGATGAGGTTTGGATGTTTAGTATCCCACTCTCCTTTGATCTGACTGATGACCAAAGCTGAGTCCCAAAACACATCTAAGGATTTGATTCCCAAGTCTATGGCAGCCTTGAGTCCAAAGATGCATGCCTCGTACTCTGCCAAGTTATTCGTACAGTTGAAGCAAAGTCGGGAAGTCAAAGGAGTATGGCATCCTTCTGGAGATATAAGGACAGCATCGATACCGTTACCAAGCATATTGGAGGCCCCATCAAAGTACAAGGTCCATCGGGATCCTTGTTCAGGTCTGTCATATGGTCTGAAATCTTCAATGTTGTCCAATGTCATGATGTCTTCATCAGGGAAGTCGAACTTCATGGATTGGTAATCTTCTACAGCTTGATGGGCTAGATGATCAGCTAGCACACTCCCCTTTATAGCTTTTTGGGTCGTGTACTGTATATCGTATTCTATTAGGATCATATTCCATCTGGCTATCCTCCCGGACAGAGCAGGCTTCTCAAAGATGTACTTTATCGGATCCATCTTAGATATCAGCAAAGTGGTATGAGTTAACATGTACTGCCTTAGTCGGCGAGCAGCCCATACCAAATCGCAGCAAGTTTTCTCGAGCAGTGAGTATCGGGTCTCACAGTCGGTAAACTTTTTGCTAAGGTAATAAATGGCATGCTCTTTTCGGCCAGACTCGTCATGTTGACCCAGTACGCACCCCATTGAATTTTCTAGGACGGTCAGATACATGATTAACGGTCTTCCCTCGACGGGTGGCATCAAGATAGAAGGTTCTAGCAAATACTCCTTGATTTTATCGAAAGCAATCTGACAGTCATCATTCCATTGAACTACCTGATCTTTCTTCAACAACTTGAATATTGGCTCACAGGTAGACGTTAGGTGAGAAATGAACCTAGCAATGTAGTTTAGGCTTCCTAAGAAACCTCTGACCTCCTTCTCAGTGCGAGGAGCAGGCATTTCTAATATAGCTTTGACTTTGGCAGGATCAACCTTGATGCCTTTGTTGCTGACAATGAAACCTAAGAGCTTACCGGATCAGACTCCGAATGTACACTTGTTTCGGTTTAGTCTGAGCTTATACTCTTTCAACCTCAAAAACAGCTTCTGCAAGTGATCAAGGTGTTCTTCTTCAGTTTGTTATTGGGCGATCATGTCATCTACGTAGACCTCTATCTCATGATGTATCATGTCATGAAACAAAGCTACCATGGCGCGTTGATAGGTTGCCCCGGCATTCTTCAGTCCGAATGGCATCACTTTGTAGCAGAACGTACCTGTGATACGGTGGGAGAACTGACTTGAGGTTTTGCGCTTGTGTTCGCAAATGTTTCGTTTTAGCAAGAGTCACCATCGACTTTTTATTTTATCCAAAGGAAAGGTCAAAAAGCACAGGAAAGACCTTTGAGATGTTTTCTTGGGTTCGGGGGGTAGATCATGAAAAGGGAAGGTGCAAGCACCCTTTTCATCCATGGTTATCCATGGGCTCTTAGTTACTTGTTTAGATCACTTGCTTTTGTTTTTCAATTGTTTGAAATGGTGCTTTGTGTGTGGTTTTGAAAATGTTTTGAAAAGAGGCCATCGTTGTGGAAACCTTTGTAATGATTCTTGTTTGAATATATACAAAGGTGTATTGTCTTTTGAAAAGATTTTTCAATGTTTGAAAGTTTGATTTGGGAAATGTTTTGAAATTGTGTTGTGAGGTGTGTTTGAAAATAGCAAGGATGTTTTTGCAAGTTTTGATCAAGTAACTAAGAGTTATCTACCCTATTTTACTCAAAGATCTTTCCTTCACATTTTTAACCCTTTTGACAGTGTTGTTTTACCATTGCATTTGGTAAACAACCTTGCATTAGGATGTTAAACGGGACAGGCACGGGTCATCGTATTGACCATGATAGCAATTGTGCCAAGTATCTTTAGCAATTTTTTGAGGGACTAGATCATTTTGTATAGGCAACCAAGATAGCGTCATCGAGGGACTATGATCTTTTGTTTTGTTTTTGTTTTGCCAAACTACTCAACATGCATAACATGGCCAACTTTAAAGACAACAAGTGGATGAAACCCTAGGGGTGCAAGTGTGCATTGTGTTGTCATTTTACATGCTTTTTGTCTTTGTATTAGTCAAGCTATTTGTTTTAATTTTGGATATTCGCATACAAACCCTAATCTCTAGCATGGCATATTTGAAAGCATAAATGCGTGAAATAAATCTACACTATTACAACATTTGATATGGGAAGGGGGATACAAATTTGAATGGGGAATATTTACAAGAAATTAAAACCCTAATTTTTACTATTACATCCAAATTGAATAATTGGTACAAATAATAAATGAACAATATTTAAATAAATAAATTAAATAAATACACAAAATATTATGAATATGCAAACATGTTTTGTTTATTTTTATGTATGTAAAAATATAATTTTTAATATAAAAAAGAAGAAATGAAAAGATTATTTTCTTATCAAGGGCAAAAACCCTAATTTTCTTTTAAGAAAGTAAATATATATTATATATTTTTTATGTACAATAAAATAAAATGATATATATACAAAATAAAATATATTTAGAAAAAATATTATTTAAGTATAAATAATAGAAAAAGTAAAAGTATAATATTTAATGTATTATTTTCAAGTTTTCATTAAATAAAATAAAAGTATATACTAATTAAATTATTTTTATGTTAGTAAAAAATAAAAATAAAATACAAAATAAATGTGAAAATTTATAAAAATGTTTTTTTTGATATTTTTTATGTTTGGAAAATAAGAAAATAAAATCAGAAATGAAAATAAATACAAAAAATATAAAAATAGGAAGAAATGGGCCAGGGGGTGCAATCAGTAATGAGGGGGGTGCAGAAAGTGAGTCAGAAACCAAGCCCAGCCCACTTGGACTTCATCTTCAACCTTTGTCAAAAACAAAACACGCGCCCTGTACAAATCTCCAGATCCTGCATACGTGCTCTAATGCAAAAACTCAAAACATCAAAGTTGTAGCATTTTTCAAGACGAATCCAACCATGTAAAGAACTCATTCTAACTCTCAAAGACCAGAGAGAATTTCTCTGGCCCTAAATCCTAACCTAATTTTTCAAGAAGTTCATGGATCAAATTCTCTTAACACGTTTAATTTAAATGAAAACTGAGCATATGTACAGCTTCATGGCTATGAATACTACATTTTTTATTCACAAACCTAAGCCTAATGATTCCTAAATAGAGAGATAGAAAGTTGACAAAAACCTGTTTCAGTTGACTTCGTGTATGGCAATGTGGATCTTTTCAGTGAGGCTTGAGATGTTTGGGAGCTTGCTTGAACTTCCTCTGACCTTCCCCAATGCCTAGCCTGCCTTGAATGTGCTTGAACAAGCCTGCAGAACTCAACCTGCACAAGCTGAAATAAAAAATGGCAAACCTTGTAAAGGGAGTTACAGTCAGTGTTTAAGGGTTGGGATAGCTTGGATAGGTTATGTGGAATGTGTTTGAACCAGTTTGAGGCAAAACGCACGAGGGGTTTTTACTATGGAAGTCAAACTGCAGGGAGTGCCCTGTTTTGCCAATGGAAGGTGATTTTGTGCTATGGAAGGTTTGAGGGCTCAAAGGCTCGTGTTTTAGGTTCAATGCAATGTATGAAACTTGTCTCAAATGCTTGCCAAAGTTTGTTCTAACAGATGTGTAAGATATCTTGTGTTTGACAAGTTTTTTGTATATGAAGCAAAAGTGAACAATGATGCAAGGCAGGCCTGTACAGGCTATCTATCAGCTTTCACACTATGCTCTTGGCCCATCAAGTTTGTGGATTTGATTTGTTGTACAAGATATGGTTCAATGCTCAAGGGTGCAATTTGAGATAAAGCAAGATTTGGACAAAAATGGCAATGTTATCTTTTACCATTTTTGGATTAATCTATTGTATAATCCTCTAATGACCAAAAAAAAGCCTTAGACCAATGTATTTTCATTTAATTATTGAGTATGGAATGGTTTTAGCACCTGTAATCAAGTACAAGCAAGGCTGATTAGAGTTTGCAACTTGTATCAATATGAACATGCCATGGATTAAAAGTGAGTTTTTGCCAACTTCAAGCCTTCGATTCTCCCTAACCACAAATTATTTTGGAGTGTTCTTGGACTTTTTAGAAAGCTTGTAACATTATTTACAATCCATATTTGAAATGTAATTTGAGATTCCAAGTTTAACTATGTGAAAAATTTCCAAGAAGATAGGTCAAAATCCTGCCTAAACTAGGGCAAAATTTCACCAAGTTAAAAGTTTCATGGACCCTTGTTCCAAAAATCATAACATGAGATCCAAGATTCTTTTGGGAAAACTTTGTGAATAAAAGTTGTAGATGTTGTGGAGGAATACAACTTTCATGTTGGAAGTTTTGTTTGAATCCAATTTCATCATGGTGAAAATGTTGGGCAAAGTTAGGAAAAAATAAGAAAATTTCATAACTTAGAAAAATTCTAAGTTATGAAAATTTTCAATTTTAAACCCTAATTTGCAAAGTTAGGTTTCTTGATGAACAAGTTTCATGTTTTGACATATCTTGATGAAAAATGACCCTTGGCACTTGATTTTGACCAAAAAGTCAAAGTTTGACTTTTTAGTGTACAGTCAAATTTTGATCAGTTGACTGAAAAATTCATCTGTCAATTCAATGCATTTGAGGTCTTTTGAACCTTGTGAATAGGTCAAGATGATTCCATTGATTCCTTGATTCCATGCTTGAACCCAATTTGCCATTGGCTAGGTGAAAAATCAGAAATTGCCCTTATATAGTCAAAACCCTAAAAATGACCATTTTGCCCTTTTGATGATATGATCAAATTTCTTGAGGAGTTGTGGTCCAAACTTGATCAAATGGTTCATATGAGTTTATAATGTTAATGTGGATCAAAAATTATGAGGTTTGACTGTAAATTGGCCACAGTTGACTTTTTCCCCAATATAGTTAATTCTTAGGTCAACTGTCCAATTGACTGGGCAAAAATTTGATTCAAGGCTTGAAACTTGGTATGGACAATCTTGTAGATCCAATATGAAATATGAAAGTCACTTTGAGCATTGGAAGTCCAAAAATCTCTGTGCAAACTCAAACCCTAATTTAGGTCATTAGTGCAAGGAGATGCCTTGAGCAGAGCAAAACCCTAATCCTGTTTGGAGTTCAAAGAGTCTTATGATGAGAAATCTTGATTAAATGAGAGTGAAAATTTTTGGGTACAACAGCTGCCCATGTTCAATCTTCTTGAACCTGAAGAGTTAGATTGGCGAGTTTGCCTTTCGTGACTCGAAGGTAAAAGAGGATTGGACACTAGAGTGCCCGTAAATTTGCTATAGCTGAGGGAATGGGCTTAAAGATGCCATTTGGAGCTGTGACAGAATCTTGTCAGAGATGGGCTTAAAGATGCCAGCCAAGAAAAAAATGATCGCATAAGAGATTCCTTTGCGAGGGCCCATACACCTGTTGTTGAGGAGTATTATGCTGGGGAATGCTGGTCTCTGTTGTGGTAGAAATCGAACTTTAGTCGTCTGTTAATTCCACTGGGGAGTCATCTTGTGGTTGAAAAGGTGACAGTGAACTATTATCTGGTCAACATCTATGCTTTACAGTCTTGTATTGCTATCTGGTCAACATCTAGGCTTCACGATACTTTGCTTCTTATTTGGTCAACGTCCAGTCTACAGAAGGATATCAAATGGTTATCCGGCCAACATCCGGGTTCCCTTTTGATTTTGGGGCCTACTAATATCTGGTTGAATTCGGGCTTCAAAGTAATTGGCCGAGTAAACTGTTATTTGGTCAACGTCCAAGTTTCACAGTATACTTTACTACTATCTGGTCAACATACAGGCTTCACAGTCTTGTATTGCTATCTGGTCAGCATCCAGGCTTCATGATACTTTGCTTCCTATCTGGTCGACGTCTAGTCTTCAGAAGGATATCAAATGGATTCAACTATTTTCCGGTTGATCTTCGGGCTTCAGTATAATCAAAGTATTATCCGGTCGAACCCAGGCTTCCTAACCGGAACAGGAATCTGCCCCTTGGTTTGAATAAGCAAATAAGAGAGCATCCGTGTCTGGAGCATCTCTAAGCTGTTTTCTGAGCTTTGAATACCCGTCTTAGGTAGCTATCAATTTCATCCTAAAAAGGGCAGAATGTTAGCTGAAACACAAAGTTATGTTGCATGAAATGTATGATGCAATAAGATGTGTTTTATCAAATGTCTATGATATATGAATGTAACGTATGCGCATGTAAGTCGATCAGTTGTTTTGCTGAGGAAAATAAATCCTGGATAGCTGGAGATAATGAAATCTTCAACCGTTGTCGGGGAAAATAAATTTATGATCGTTGTTGGAGATTCGAAATCTTTGACAACCTCTGTGGGGAGAAGCTATACCGTTGGGGAGATCAGAAGTTTGGGTTGTATACCAATCTACTAGGGACCTCGAGAATCTCTGTTCTAATGGGGGTATCAGGGGAAACTGAATGGCTTCCGCTGGGGATCTTATTGACATGCTGATTTGATCGTGGTGACTTCACTGGGGAAGAATAACTCTCTGGGGAATTACCTGGTTTTAAAGTGACTCTTCAGGGGAAATGGAGGAAACTAGATGGTCTCCACTGGGGTTTAAGAGTTGAAGTTTTGGACTCCGCTGGGGAAGAAAGCTTCATCTTCACTGAGGGTTTGCAGTTCAAAATTTTCTGGCTCCGCTGGGGATTGGGAGTTTGGAAACTTAGATCTGACGAGGATTTTGAAACTTAATTCCGCTGGGGATATGTATTTCAAGGCTTCAACTATGTTGAGGATCTGGATAATGTACTGCAGGGGATTTCCTCTGGAATAGCCCAAAGACATTTTCCTATACGTTCAACCTATCAGTAATTATCCTTTCTCATTTCGTTTTATTTATAAGCAGTGGTTATATTCAAATGCATATGCTCATTTATTAAATCATTTGACGTTTTCAAATAAAACACAAGTGTAAAAAGAAAGAAAAGGCAAATAAATTTCTGCACTTTAAAGTATCGTTATATTAACTTTGTGTAAGTATTTTGTACAAAGGAGACAGACATCCTAGTAAGGGAATGTTGTCATAAAAATGATAAAAATTTTAGACAAAGAAAGATGGCTATGTGTAACAATTCCATGGGGTTCCCATTCTGCTATAGCCTTCGCAACTTTGAGTATCTTGTCCATTCGTTGCTTCGTCCATAGATGATTGGATTGATCAGAAGCTTGGAGCTTGTGTGTGAAGAGATTATCCTTAAAGTGATCCGACGAGACATAGTCATACGCTTCAATTCCCTAATTTTTGCCTGGATCGCCCTTTCGGGTTTTCGATCCACCGGGAAACCCCTTTTTGCCCAAGTTGCCCTTTGGGGTTTTCAACTTGCCAAGTGTACAGATTTTTTTATTTATCCCTAATTTTTTCCTGAACCGCCCTTTCGGGTTTTTGATTCACCGGGATGCCCATTTTTTCCCAAGTCACCCTTTCGGGTTTTCAACTTGTCGGGTCATTTATGCCTAGTATCTTTTGACTATGTCTGTGTTCGCAGGGTGCGGCAGGTCATCGTCGTCCATGGTGGTCAGAATCATTGCCCCACCAGAAAAGATGTTTGTGATCACAAATGGTCATTCGTAAGTAGGAGTCCACTTGCCCCTGGGATCACTTTACGGTAAGATGATCTGTTTGATTACAAGGTCCCCGACTTGATATACTTGTCTTTTGACTTTCTTATTGAAGGTCTTGATCATACGTTTTTGATACGCCTGACCATGGCAAATAGCAGTAAGTCGCTTCTCATCAATCAAGTTAAGTTGATCAAGCCGGGTCTGAATCCAATCGTCTTCATTCAAACCAGCATCCTTCATGATTCTCAAGGAGGGAATCTGAACTTCCATAGGTAAAACAGCTTCCATGCCATATACCAAAGAAAAGGGGTTGCCCCAATTAAAGTGCGTGCTGTGGTACGATACCCGTGCAGAGCAAACGGTAACATCTCAAGCCATTCCTTGTAGGTGACTGTCATCTTTTGAATGATCTTCTTGATATTTTTGTTCGCAGCTTCGATAACACCGTTCATCTTAGGCCGATAGGGAGATGAATTGTGATGTTGAATCTTAAACTGCTCGCGCAGAGCCGTGATCATAGTGTTATTCAAATTTGTACCATTGTCAGTGATGATCTTGTTGGGGATACCATATCGCCATATGAGGTTCTGCTTGATGAAGCGGGCAACCACATTCTTTGTAACGGAGGCGAAGGAAGCTGCTTCGACCCACTTGGTAAAGTAATCAATGGCCACCAGGATGAAACGGTGTCCATTGGATTCCGTAGGCTTGATCTCTCCAATCATGTCGATTCCCCACATCGCGAATGGCCAAGGAGCCGTTAGGACATTGAGAGGGACTGGAGGAATATGTACCTTGTCCGCATATATTTGGAATTTGTGACAAGTACGAGAATGTTGATGACAATCAGCTTCCATGGTAGACCAGTAGTAGCCTGCCCGTAGAATCTTCTTAGCCATCGTATGACCGCTTGAGTGGGTGCCAAAGGTGCCATTATGTAGTTCAACCATAATCTACTCAGCTTCAACCTTGTCTACACAACGGAGTAGGACACAATCAAGATTGCGCTTGTATAGGATACCATTGCTCAGAAAGAACTTTGCCGCAAACCTTCTTAAGAACTTTTTGTCGTTGACTAAAGCTCCTTCAGGGTATTCTTGTGCTTCGGGATACCTTTTGACATCATGAAATCACAGTCGGTCCACTACTTCCTCGGTATTAATCTCGTGACAATGTGCAGGTTCATCCATTCGTTCGATGGTGATTTGAGGTGTCTCATTATCCCAGTTAAGTTTAAACATGGATGACATTGTAGCTAGCGCATCTGCTAGCTAATTCTCTTCTCGCGGGAAGTGCTCGAAGGTAATCTGCTCGAAGTGTGGTAACAATGTCAGGACATGTTCTTTTTTAAGGGATGAGGTTTGGATGTTTAGTATCCCACTCTCCTTTGATTTGACTGATAACCAAATCTGAGTCCCCAAATACAATCAAAATTTGATTCCCAAGTCAATAGCGGCCTTGAGACCAAAGATACAAGCCTTATACTCGGCCATGTTATTGGTGCAACTGAAGTAGAGCCTAGCAGTGAAAGGTGTATGGCAACCTTATGGAGAGATAAGCACCGCGCCGATACTGTTTTCCAAGTGCGTTGGAGGCACCATCAAAGTACAGAGTCCATCGGGATCCTTGTTCAGGTCCGTCATACGGTCTGTTTTCCTCAATGTTGCTCAAAGTCATGATATCCTCAATGTTTCAGCTAATGTTCTCCCCTTTTCTGGATGGAATTGATAGCCGTCTAAGATAGATATTCAAATCTCAGAAAACGACTTAAAGATGTTCCAGATATGGATACTCTCTTGTTTTCTTATTCAAATCAAGGGGCAGATTCCTGCTTTAGTTATGAAGCCTGGATTCGACCAGATAATACCTTGATTATGCTAAAAGCCCGGAGATCGACCGGAGAATAGTTGAATCCCCTGCAATTTCTTCTGAAACCTGGTCGTTGACCAGATATAAAGTAAAGTATCGTGAAGCCTGGATGTTGACCAGATAGCTATACAAGACTGTGAAGCCTGGATGTTGACCAGATAACAGTATGGTACACTGTGAAGTTTGGATGTTAACCAAATAACAGTTTACTTGGCCAATTACTTTGAAGCCCGGATTCAACCGGATATTAGTAGGCCCCAAACCAAAAAGGAAAACTGGAGGCGACCGGATAACCACTTGATTTCCTTCTGAAGCCTGGATGTTGACCAAATAGGAAGTACAAGACTGTAAAGCCTGGATGTTGACCAGATAACAGTTCACTGTCACCTCTCAAACCGAAAGAGGACTCCCTAGTAGAATAGCAGACGACTGAAGTTCTATTTCCACCAAAACAGAGACCAGCGTTCCCCGGCATAGCACTCCTCAACAACAGGTGTATGTGCCCTCACAAAGGAATCTCTTATACGATCAACTTTTCTTGGATGTCATCTTTAAGCCCATCTCCGACAAGATTCTGCCACATCTCCAAATGGAATCTTTAATCCCATTCCCTCAGCTATACTCTGACGAGTGCAAATTTACGGGCACTCTAGTGTCCAATCCTCTTTTACCTTCGAGTCACAAAAGGCAAACTCGCCAATCTAACTCTTCAGGTTCAAGAAGATTGAACAGGGGAAGCTGTTGTACCCCAAAATTTTCCCTCTCATTTTATCAAAATTTCTCATCACAAGGCTCTTTGAACTCAAGATCAAGCTAGGGTTTGCTCTGCTCAAGACATCTCCTTGCATTGTTGACCTAAATTAGGGTTTGAGTTTGCACAGAGGTTTTTGGACTTTCAATGCGAAAAGTGACTTTCATACTACATGTTGGACTCATAAGATTGTCCATACCAAGTTTCAAGCCTTGAATCAAATTTTTGCACCAGTCAATTGGACAGTTGACCTAGAAATCAACTGTATTGGAGAAAAAGTCAACTGTGGCCAATTTATAGTCAAACCTCATAAATTTTGACCCACATCAACCTTATAAACTCATATGAACCATTTGATCAAGTTTGGACCATAACTCCTCAAGAAATTTGATCAGATCATCAAAATGACAAAATGGTCATTTTTAGGGTTTTGACTGCACAAGGGCAATTTCTGATTTTTGACCCAGCCAATGGAAAATTGGGTTCAAGCATGGAATCAATGACTCAATGGCATCATATTAACCTATTCACAAGGTTCAAAAGATCTCAAATGCATTGGATTGACAGATGAATTTTTCAGTCAACTGGTCAAAATTTGATTGTACACTAAAAAGTCAAACTTTGACTTTTTGATCAAAATCAAGTGCCAAGGGTCATTTTTCATCAAGATATGTCAAAACATGAAAATTATTCATCAAGAAACCCAATTTTGCAAATTAGGGTTTAAAGTTGAAAATTTTCATAACTTAGAATTTTTCTAAGTTATGAAATTTTCTTAATTTTTCCTAACTTTGCCTAACATTTTCACCATGATGCAATTGGATTCAAACAAAACTTCCAACATGAAAGTTGTAGTCCTCCACAAAGTCTACAACTTTGATTCACAAAGTTTTCTCAAAATAAGCTTGGATCTCAGGTTATGATTTTTGGAACAAGGGTCCATGAAACTTTTAACTTAGTGAAATTTTGCCCTAGTTTAGGCAGGATTTTGGCCCATCTTCATGACCATTTTTCACATAGTTCTACTTAGAATATCAAATTTCATTTCAAATATGGATTGTATAGCATGTTTCAAGCTTTCCAAAATGTCCAAGAACTCTCCAAACTCATTTGTGGTTAGGGAGAATCGAAGGCTTGAAGTTGGCAACAACTCACTTTTTATCCATGGCATGTTCATAGTGATACAAGTTGCAAACTCTAATCAGCTTGCTTTGCACTAGATTACAGGCCTCAAAACCATTCCATACTTAATAATTAAATGCAAATCCATTGGTATAAGTCTTTGTTTTGGTCATTAGAGCATTGCACACAAGATTAATCCCTAAATAGAAAAAGCAATATTACCATTTTTGCTTAAATCTTGCTTTATGTCAAAACTGTATCCTTGAGCAATGAGCCATATCTTGTGCAGAAAATCAAATCCACAAACTTGAGGGGCCAAGGGCATAGTGTGCAAGCTGATAGATAGCCTGTACAGGCTTGTCTTCCATCACTTCTCATGCTTTGCTTCATAACCAAGAAATTGGTCTAATATCACACAACTTGAATATCAGAAGAAACCAACTTTTGCAAGCACTTGAGACAAGTTTCTCACATCCCCTTGAAACAGAAACACGACCCTTTGAGCCTTCAAACCTCCCATAGCACAAAATCATCTTCATTTTGCAAAACAGGGCACTCCCTACAGTTTGATTTGCACAGCTCAAATCCCTCGTGTGTTTTGTCTCAAACTGGTTCAAACACCTTCCATACAACATATCCAAGCTATCCCAACCCTTAAACACTAACTGTAACTCCATTTACAAGGTTTGCCATTTTTTATTTCAGCTTGTGTAGGTTGAGTTCTGTAGACTTGTTCAAGCACATTCAAGGCAAGCTAGGCATTGGAGAAGGTCAGGGGAAGTTCAAGCAAGCTCCCAAACATCTCAGGCCTCATTGAAAAGCTCCACATTGTCAGACACGATCTCAACTAAAATAGGTTTTTATCAACTTCCTATCTCTCTATTTAGGAACAATTAGGCTTAGGTTTGTGAATAATAAATGTAGTATTCATAGCCATGAAGTTGTACATATGTTCAGTTTTCATTTTAGTTAAGCATGCTAGGAGAATTTAGTCCATGAACATCCTGAAAAAAATAGGTTAAGATTTAGGGCCAGAGAAATTCTCTCTGGTCTTTGAGAGTTAGGACAAGTTTTTTATATGGTTGGATTCGTCTTAGAAAATGCTACAACTTTGATGTTATATGTTTTTGCATTAGAGCACGTATGCAGGTTTTCCATGTTTGAAGTCAGGACGCGCGCGTTTGTGAACAAAGGTTGAAGATGAAGTCTGGCTTGGGCTAGGCTTTGGTTCTTTTGTTTTTTACACCCCCATTTTGCTGAATGCACCCCCCTGGCCCAATTTCTTTACACTTTTATATTTTTGTATTTATTTTCATTTTCTGATTTTTGTTTATATTTTCCAAACATTAAAATATCCAAAAATATTTTCATAAATTTTCACATTTATTTTGTATTTTTATTTTATTTTTTTTAACATAAAAATAATTTAATAGTATATACTTTTATTTATTGAAAACTTGAAATAATATATAATAACCATTATACTTTTATTAGTATTCTTTATTTTATTTACACTCAAAAAAATATTGTTCTAAACATATATTTGTCTTGTATATATTTTATTTTATTTTTATTATACATAATTAATATAATTAATATACATATACACATTTTTATAAATACTTGAAAAAAAAAACATAGAAATATTATACTTTTATTTTTTATTATTATTTATACTTAAATAATACTTTTTTCTAAATATATTTTATTTTTTGTATATACATTATTTTATTTTATTGTATATAAATAATATAGTCAATATATTTACATTCTTAAAAATTAGGGTTTTACCCTTAATAAAAAAATAATAATAATCTTTTTATTTCTTTCTTGCATTAAATATTTTTTACATACATAAAAAATAAACATAAACATTTTTGCATATTCATAATATTTTGTATTTATTTAATTTGTTTATTTAAACATTATTCATTTATTATTTATGACATTGATTCAATTTGGATGTAATAGTAAATTAGGGTTTTAATTTCTTGCCAAATAATCCCCATTCAAAAATTGTATCCCCCTCCCCCATAATCACGTTTTAATAGTGGTAGATTTATTTTACGCATTTACGCTTTCCAAATATGCCATGATTAGAGATTAGGGTTTGTATGCAAAAAATCCTAAATCAACAAATAACTTGACCTAATATAAAGACAAAAATGCATTAAAATCAAACACAATGCACACTTGCACCCCTAGGGTTTCATCCACTTGTTGCCTTTAAAATTTGCCATGTTATGCATGTTAAGTACTTTGGCAAAACAAAAACAAAACAAAAGATCATAGTCCCTCGATGACGCTATCTTAGTTGCCTATACAAAATGATCTAGTCCCTCAAAAATTTTCTAAAGATACTTAGCACAATTGCTATCATAGTCAATACGATGACCCGTGCCTGTCCCGTTTAACATCCTAATACAAGGTTGTTTACCAAATGCAATGGTAAAATAACACTGTCAAAAGGGTTAAAAATGTGTAGGAAATACCTTTGATTAAAATAGGGTAGATAACTCTTATTTACTTGATCAAAACTTTCAAAACATCCTTGTTATTTTCAAACATACCTCACAACACAACAAACTTTCAAACATTGAAAAATATTTTCAAAAGACAATACACCTTTGTATATATTCAAACAAGAATCATTACAAAGGTTGCCACAACGATTGCCTCTTTTCAAAACATTTTCAAAACCACACATAAAGCACCATTTCAAACAATTGAAAAGTAAAAGCAAGTGATCTAAACAAGTAACTAAGAGCCCATGGATAACCATGGATGAAAAGGGTGCTTGCACCTTCCCTTTTCATAATCTACTCCCCGAACCCAAGAAAACATCTCAAAGGTCTTTCCTGTGCTTTTTGGCCTTTCCTTAGGATAAAATAAAAAGTCGGTGGCGACTCTTGCTAAACCGAAACATTTGGGAACACAAACGCAAAACCTCAAGTCAGTTCTCCCACCGTATCACAGAACTGGCGTCTCTGCTGGGGAAATTTTTAAAAGTGGAGTAACCTTAGGGTTTAGATCACCTTTACATGCTTATTTTGTTTTCTTTGATTTCTTTACATTTGGTTCTATTGTTTGGGTTTGAAATCATATACCCGGATTTGGGAAACATTCATAGGTAAATAGCAATACGTTGTGGAAACTGTGCGGGGTATGCCGACATGGTTGAAGCAATAGCTATATTAGTGTGACATATTTGTGGGTACCGGTAGCCTTTGAGTCAATCAAAGAGAATACGGGGGCCGCTGAGTGATGTCATGAAGCACTAATGAACTCTTAGAACCTTACTTGACCATCTTGGCCTTATTAGGGGTGGTGAGATGACCGGCTTTGGTGCAGTCCAAAGTTGGTAGATACTCGATATTACACTCATTGAGGGTTGTTTTCTTGGAATATTTTGGTCGCCAGTTAAGTGGCTAAACTGAAACAATGAACACAGAAAATAATCTAGTGATATTGAACTCCTTAGAACCCGGTTACTTTTTATAGGACAGGTTGAGCCAACTAACTTCAAGAGGGTACTTACCTATGAAACCCCATGCAAGCCTAAAACTAGGAACTTGTGTTATTTGCTTGTACATATAATTGCGCATACATCCTGAACATCATGAAGCATCATATGCATCCACTAACCATTTCAAGGGTTTGGATCTTCATCTTTGTTTTTGTTTTGTAGGTTATGGAATCACTCCGCAGAAAAACAATCCAGGTCAACCTTGTGAGAATTCCCCCTCAACTCAAGGAGCTTACTTCCAAGATTCCAGTGAAAGACATGGTAGACTTCTCAACTTGGTCAACTCCAACATTGAAGAAGACATGGTAAAAGTTCTCTTCCAGTTCTTTGACCCCCTACACCATGCTTTACATTTCCTGATTACCAACTAGTGCCTACTTTGGAGGAATTTTCTCAACTCCTGAGGATTCCTATTCTCCATCAACTACCCTACAACGGTATGGAAATAGAACCAAAGCCTGAAGATGTTACTCAAGCCCTACACTTGCAACCATCTGATATCAAAGGCCATTGGGAAACCAGAAGTGGTGTCAAGGGTTTCTTGGCAAAGTTTCTGTTTGAGAAGGCACAAGACTGCTGGAATTCTCTAGATCTGCAAGCTTTTGAGGAGATTGTATCACTTCTCATCTATGGGTTGGTCTTGTTCCCAAACCCTGATCAGCTTATAGATGAGAATGCTGTCAAGATTTTCATATCTCATAATCATGTGCCTACATTGCTTGGGGACATCTTACACTCATTTCACACACGAACAATGAGGAAAAGAGGTGTTCTCATGTGTTGTACTCCTCTTCTAGCAAGGTGGTTTATTTCTCACCTTCCCCAATCAGTTTTGAAGAATGAGCAGGATTTAAGGTGGTCACAACGGTTGATGACCCTCACACATTCTGATGTTCATTGGTGTTCTCGGTCCAGAGAAAATGTCATCATCATTGATCGTTATGGAGAATTCCCTAATGTCCCACTACTTGGCATTAAGGGAGGCATTACCTACAACCCATGTTTAGCTCTGAGACAATTTGGGTATGCCCGAAGGGATGGCCTTCACGACATGCTGATTCTTGACTTAGTTTTTTACTTTGACAACAACGCTCAAGGACTTCGACAAAGGTTTATTCGAGCTTGGAGGATGCCCAACAAAGTGGATAGTAAGACACTAGGACACAAGAAATCCATCCCCCTTGAGCCTTATCTCAAGTGGGTACGAACCCGCGCCCAGAGTCTTATGATGCCTTACCCCCACATTCTGCCTATGATCAAAGAGCCTGTTGCGGAAGGAGAGGTTCCATACACCCTCCTACATCCCGATATGCCAACATCATTGGAAGATTTGCAAAAGAGTTGGATACAGCTCAAGGAAGAACGGAATACTTTTGAAGCCAGCTTCTATGCCAGTGAGAAGAAGGTTTTGGAACTTACCTGTCAACTCCATGAAGAGCAGCATCTCAACACTTACATTGCACCAAAGAGGATGCGCAACGTCTTTTTACATTAAGAATTTTGTAATATTTTGCCCATGGGGCATTTATGTACTAACAAATTTCTTCTTAATATGATGTGTGTTCTTTTTGTTTGCAACAAATTTGAATTTCTGAATCCTTGAATGCATTACATGAATACACATCATTCATCATATGCATGAACAGGTCTTCACACCAGGTTTCCTTATCTTTCTGTTGTTTATTTTAGTAAGATGGATATAGAGCAGACGGTCAAAGATCTGCAAGCATAGAATTCGCAATTCCAACAACTCCTCATGACCTTGGCAAAGGGTCAAGAGGACCTTAAAGCACTGTTAGAGAAAGAGAAGGAAAAGGAAAAGAAGAAAAAGAAAAGAATTGGTGTGGCCACTATGGGAAGAAGATTTGAGAATCAGGCTAGGAGAGTTCTGGATTTCCCCTCAACGTATGATGAAGGGGTTGGTAAAGGAAAGGGAGTTGCAATGCCCTCTGAGTCTGAAGTTGAAGAAGAAGAAGAGGAAGAGGATGAAGATTACTCCGAACAGCAGTACCCTCTGGAGGACGATAAGTATAAGAATCTTGAAGATCGGTTGGCAGCCATGGAGGTACAAAGGGTACCCGGGCTGGATTTTGAAGAACTAGTGTTAGTTGTTGGGATCGTCATTCCCCACAAGTTTAAAGTACCTACATTTGCTAAATATGACGGTTTGTCTTGTCCGAAGATGCATTTGCGGTCCTACGTCAGAAAGATCCAACCTCACTCTTCTGATAAGGATATGTGGGTCCACTTCTTTCAAGATAGTTTGTCGGGTACGCAATTGGACTGGTTATATCAACTTGAGAGATCTGATGTTCATAACTGGGAGGATCTGGCTGCTGCTTTCTATCGATAATACCAATATAACACGGATTTAGTGCCTACTCGTACTCAATTACATAGTATGGGTATGGTTTCTAATGAAGGCTTTAAGGAATATGCCCAGAAGTGGAGGGATTTGGCTGGAAGGGTGCATCCACCATTGTCTGAAAGAGAGCTGGTTGATATGTTTTTGGGGACCCTGTCAGGTCCATTCTTTAATCACTTGATCGGGAGCTCATTTGCAGGGTTCACCGAATTAATTCTGACGGGTGAAAGAGTCGAAGCTGGCATTAAGAGTGGTAAAATTTAGAAGGATACCTCTGCTTCCACTACTATCAAGAAGACCTTCCCAGCCAAGAAGGAAGTTTCTGCTAGTCACCCCCAGAGAAATAAAGGGAGAATGGAGCACCGACCAGAGGTAGGGGCTGTGATGATCCAGAACTCCTCAGCCGATCAACCTCGAAGCAGTCAACCCAGAGCTAACCAACAAAGAGGAGGAAGGCCTGTTAGGCAGTTCACCAAAATAAACATGACGCCTGCCCAGGTCCTCCCCCATCTCTTAAAGCTGAACCTTACAACCTTGAGAGATCCACCACAAGATCCGAATACCTCTTCTCCCTTTTATCATTCCAATGCAAAATGCATATATCATTCGGACAGTGTGGGGCACGACACCAACAACTGTTGGGCCCTTAAAAACAAGATCCAAGATTTAATAGATGCCAAGGAGGTGGAGTTTGATGCCCCCGAAAAACTTAATGTGATATCCGCTCCTATTCCAAAACATGGTCATAATGTCCATGCTATTGTAGAAGATCTTCATGTTACTGTTGTTGATGACTTAATGACTCTGTTGCCAATGATCAAGATGAATCTGTTAAAAGCCGAGATTTTCCCGGGCTGTGAAAAAGATTGTTACCTTTGTTCGACCTTGCAATTCGACTGTCCGCTGTTGAAGTCAGGCATCCAACGCCTGATGGATACTCAAGAAATCCTCTTTCAGAAAACTCCTGTTGCTACTATCACTCATGTTACTCCTGTCACTCCGATCAATGATGTTGCTATAATCACCATTTCCGACAATCTTTCCAAGACCTGCAAAAGGCCTGTTAAGATTACACCCGATCCAAAGTTTGTACCACTGAAGATTACTATGTCAATGCCTATCCCATATAAGTCCAACAAGACGATGTCGTATAATTATGGAGGAGAGTTCTTATATCACGGTGTGAAACAGATCGAATCAGTTGAAGAAAATTCCGATGAAGAAACTCCTGATATAGGAAATATTATGGGGACAAGTAAGATCACTCGTAGCGAAATAATCTTCTCTCCGGAGATTTCTCCTCCAAGGGCAATCTTCGGACCCTCAAGTGCTCCTGTGCCTGTCAAGATATATGTGCAAAGTCCAGTAATTGAAGAAATTGTTACTCCCGAAGTTGTACCCTCTGCTGTTACTGCTGATAAAGGTAAGGGGATCCAAGAAGTGCCCGTCAGGACGAGGGCTCAGAATTTGTTTATCCCCGAGACCACCCAAAAGGAAATGGAGGAGATTTTAAAGATAATTAAGAAGAGCGACTATGATGTCATAGAGCAGCTGGGGCAAACCCCTTCAAAAATCTCTATGCTGGCTCTATTGCTCTGCTCCGAGGCTCATGCCAAAGCCTTGATCAAATTCCTGAAAACGGCGCACGTGCCTCAAGAAACTTCTGCGGATCAGTTTCAAGAGTGTGTGGCCAGCCTTACAGCCGACAATGGTCTTGGCTTCTCTGATTCCGATATGACGTCTAAGGGAAGAAAGCATAATGATGCGCTGCATGTCTCGGTAGAGTGCAGAGGAACTACACTTGCTCACGTTTTGGTTGATACCGGTTCATCTTTAAATGTCCAACCAAAGAAAGCATTGGACAGATTGGACTGTGAAGGTTTGACCCTAAAGCCCAGTAATATCATTGTTAGAGCCTTCGACGATTCTAAGCGGATGGTTCACGGAGAAGTGGACACCCCAATTAAGGTGGGAACGGAAATTTTCAAATCTACTTTTTATGTGATGGACATTCGTCCTTCATATTCATGCTTGTTGGGAAGGACATGGATCCATAATGTTAGGGCAGTCACTTCTTCTCTACACCAGATGCTCAAATACCCAGTCCAGGGTAAGATCATAACAGTTCATGGTGAGGAGGAGTATATGATAAGCCACCTTAACTCTTTCCGCTACGTGGAGTTAGATGGTGAATTCATAGAAACACCTTTCCAACACTTTGAAGAGGTTTCTCCTGAAGTTGCGGTAGCCAAAACAATGGCTGGTGTGCCCATCATTAGCAAACCTGTGTCCCGGATGTCATCCCTTAAAGATGCGGAGGTTGTAGTCAAGGAAGGAGGAAGCACAGTATGGGGTCAACTGCCAGATTTTCCTTACAAGACAGATAAGTACGGATTGGGTTTCACTGCTGCTAGCCAGAAAGCTGTGCGTCGCTCCCGGGCTGGAGGACCACCACTGAAAATCACTCATCATGGAGTTCATGCTTTAGAAGGTGATGAATAAGGAAGCAATTTTAAAGACTGGATCTTTCCAACCATTGAAGGAGGACTGAACAACTGGGAGGTGAAAGACTTCGTTCCCATTACTTTCATCAATCAGTAATTTATCTTTTGAACATTTCTTGTTTGGTCTATAATAACTTTTAAACAATTCATACACTTTTTGCCTTATGCCTTGCCCGGGGCATTTAGGTCCATCTGTAAGGGTTTTGATTCTTCATTTTCATATGCCATTTTTAATGAATCATGGACGTTTTCATCTATAAACTTTTGTGTTCATTTTCTTTCTTTTTTTTTACATTTCATTTTGTTTAAAGGTGGCTATCCCTTACACACACCCACACTCACAAAATGCAGGTACCCATCCACTCCGGATTCCATGGGTAACAATTCTGCTATGGCCTTCAGTGACTCTGAGGATCTGGTCAATCATGTCGAATACGAAGGTGATGAAGACTGTGAAGTGCCTGGAGAGTTGTCTAGACTTTTGCAACAAGAAGAAAGGGATATTCTGCCCCATGAAGAGTTGTTAGAGACTATCAATTTGGGTACCGCCGAAGACAGAAAAGAGGTTAAAGTGGGTGCCAACTTGGAGCCAAGTGTCAAAGAGCGCTTAGTTCAGTTATTGAATGAATATGTTGAGATCTTCGCTTGGTCCTATGAAGACATGTCGGGATTGGATACAGATATTGTGGTTCATCGTCTCCCTACAAGAGAAGATTGTCCACCAATCAAGCAAAAATTCCGCCGAATGAGGCCTGACATGTCCGAAAAGATCAAAGCTGAAGTAATGAAGCAGTTCAATGTCGGCTTTCTGGATGTTACTTCATATCCACAATGGGTTGCTAACATTGTGCCCGAGCCTAAGAAGGACGGAAAAGTCAGAATGTGTGTAGACTACAGAGATTTAAACAAGGCTAGCCCTAAAGATGATTTTCCTCTACCACACATTGATATCTTGGTCGACAATACAGCTCAACACAAGGTATTCTCTTTCATGGACGGATTTTCAGGGTACAACCAGATCAAAATGGCCCCCGAAGACATGGAGAAGACTACTTTTGTTACGCAGTGGGGTACCTTCTGCTATAAAGTGATGCCATTCGGACTGAAAAATGCCGGGGTAACCTATCAGCGAGCCATGGTAGCTTTGTTTCATGACATGATACATCATGAGATTGAAGTCTATGTAGACGACATGATAGCCCGTTCACAGGCAGAAGAAGAACACCTCAACCATCTGCAAAAGTTGTTTGTCGGGTTAAAAGAATATAAGCTTAGACTGAACCCTAGCAAGTGTGCTTTCGGAGTCAGGTCAAGTAAACTCTTGGGATTCATCGTCAGTAACAAAGGCATTGATGATGATCCTGCCAAAGTCAAAGCTATACAAGAAATGCCTACCCCTCGCACTTAGAAGGAGGTCAGAGGTTTCTTAGGACGCCTAAACTACATTACAAAGTTCATCTCTCACCTAACATCTACATGTGAACCAATCTTCAAGCTATTGAAGAAAGATCAGGTGGTTGAATGGAATGATGACTGTTAAGCTGCTTTCGACAAGATCAAGGAGTATTTGCTGGAACCTCCTATCTTGATGCCACCCGTCAAAGGAAGACCTTTAATCAAGTATCTGACTATCTTAGATAATTCAATGGGATGCGTACTGGGCCAACATGACGAGTCTGTCCGAAAAGAGCATGCCATTTATTACCTTAGCAAAAAGTTTACCGACTGTGAGACTCGCTACTCACTGCTCGAGAAGACTTATTGCGCTTTGGTATGGGCTGCTCGCCGGCTAAGGCAGTATATGTTGACACATACCACTTTGCTAATTTCTAAAATGGATCTGATCAAGTACATCTTCGAGAAGCCTGTTTTATCCGGAAGAATCGCCAGATGGCAGATGATCCTCACCGAATATGATATACAGTACACAACCCAAAAATCTATAAAGGGGAGTGTGCTAGCCGATCATCTGGCTCATCAAGCTGTCGAAGATTACCAATCCATGGGGTTCGACTTTCCTGACGAGGATATCATGACTTTGAGCAACATTGAAGAAAACAGACCATATGACAAACCTGAACAAGGATCCCGATGGACCCTGTACTTTGATGGTGCCTCCAACGCACTTGGGAACGGTATCGGCGCGGTACTTATCTCTCCAGAAGGTTGCCATACACCTTTCACTGCTAGACTTTGCTTCAGCTGCACCAACAACATGGCCGAGTATGAAGCTTGTATCTTTGGTCTCAAGGCTGCTATTGACTTGGGAATCAGATCTTTAATTGTATTTGGGGACTCAGCTTTAGTTATCAGTCAAATCAAAGGAGATTGGGATACTAAGCACCCTAACCTCATCCCTTACAAACAACACGTCTTGACATTGTTACCACATTTCGAGCAGATTACCTTCGAGCACTTCCCGCGAGAAGAGAATCAGCTAGCAGATGCGCTAGCTACAATGTCATCCATGTTTAAACTTAACTGGGACAATGAGGCACCTCAAATCACCATTGAATGAATGGAAGAACCTGCACATTGTCACGAGATTAATACCGAAGAAGTGGTGGACCGACCTTGGTTTCATGACGTCAAAAGGTATCTCGAAGCACAAGAATACCCTGAAGGAGCTTCAGTCAACGACAAAAAGTTCTTAAGGAGGTTCATAGCCAAGTTCTTTCTGAGAAATGGTATCCTATACAAGCGCAATCTTGATTGTGTCCTACTCCGATGTGTGGACAAGGTTGAAGTTGAGCAGATTATGGCTGAACTATATAATGGCACCTTTGGCACCCACTCAAGTGGTCATACGATGGCTAAGAAGATTCTATGGGCAGGCTATTACTGGTCTACCATGGAAGCTGATTGTCATCAACATTCCCGTACTTGTTACAAATTCCAAATCTATGCTGACAAGGTACATATTCCCCCAGTTCCTCTCAATGTCTTAACAGCTCCTTGGTCGTTCGTGATGTGGGGAATCGACATGATTGGAGAGATCAACCCTACATTATCCAATGGACACCGTTTCATCCTGGTGGCCATTGATTACTTTACCAATTGGGTCGAAGCAGCTTCCTTCGCCTCCGTGACAAAGAATGTGGGTGCCCGCTTCATCAAGCAGAACCCCATATGCCGGTATGGTATCCCCGACAGGATCATCACTGACAACGATACAAATTTGAACAATACTATGATCACCGCTCTGTGCGAGCAGTTCAAGATTCAACATCACAATTCATCTCCCTATCGGCCTAAGATGAACGGTGTTGTTGAAGCCGCGAACAAAAAGATCAAAAAGATCATACAAAAGATGACAGTCACCTACAATGACTGGCATGAAATGTTACCGTTTTCTCTGCACGGGTACCGTACCACGGCATGCACTTCAACTGGGGCAACCCTATTTTCTTTGGTATATGGCATAAAAGTTGTTTTACCTGTGGAAGTTCAGATCCCTTCCTTGAGGATCATGAAGGATGATGGTTTGAGTGAAGACGATTGGATTCAGACCCGGCTTGATCAACTTAACTTGATTGACGAGAAGCGACTTATTGTTGTTTGCCATGGTCAGGCGTATCAAAAATGTATGATCAAGGCCTTCAACAAGAAAGTCAAGAGACAAGTATATCAAGTCGGGGACCTTGTAATCAAACGAATCATCTTGACGCAAAGTGATCCAGGGGCAAATGGACTCCTACTTACGAAGGACCATTTGTGATCAAAAACATCTTTTCTGGTGGGGCAATGATTCTGACCACCATGGACGGCGATGATCTTCCGCACCCTGCAAACACAGACATAGTCAAAAGATACTACGCATAAACGACCCAACAAGTTGAAAACCCGAAAGGGCAACTTGGGCAAAAATGGGCATCCTGGTGAATCAAAAACCCGAAAGGGCGGTTCAGGCAAAAATTAGGGATACATTATAAAATTTGTACACCCGGCAAGTTGAAAACCCGAAAGGGCGACTTGGGCAAAAAGGGGTTTCCCGGTGGATCGAAAACCCGAAAGGGCGATCCAGGCAAAAGTTAGGGAATTAAAGCGTATGACTATGTCTCGTCGGATCACTTTAAGGATAATATCTTCACGGACAAACTCCAAGCTTCTGATTAACCGAATCAATGTCGAACGAAGCAACGAATGGACAAGATACTCAGAGTTACGAAGGCTATAGCAGAATGGGAACCCCGTGGAATTGTTGCACATAGCCAGCTTTCTTTGTATAAATTTTTCTCATTTTTTATGACAAAATTCTCTTACTAGGATGTATGTCTCCTTTGTACAAAATACTTACACAAAGTTAATACAAAGATACTTCAAAGTGCAAAAAAATTGCTTGCCTTTTCTTTCTTTTTTACACTTATGTTTTATTTGAAAACGTCCAATGATTTATTAAATGAGCATATGCATTTGAATATAATCACTGCTTACAAATAAAACAAAATGAGAAAGGATAATTACTAATAGGTGAAAGTATAGGAAAACATATTTAGGCTATTCCAGAAGAAATCCCCTGTAGTACATCATCCAGATCTTCGACAGAGCTAAAGCCTTGAAATAAATACCCCCAACGGAGTTAAGTTTCAAAATCCCCATCAGATTGGAATTTCCAAACTCCCAATCCCTAGCGGAGCCAAAAAACTTTGAACTGCAAACCATCAGTGAAGATGAAACTTTCTTCCCCAACGAAGTCCAAAACTTCAATACTTTAAACCACAGTGGAGATCATCCAGTTTCCTCCATTGTCCCCGAAGAGTCACTTTAAAACCAGGTAATTCCTCAGAGAGTTATTCTTCCCCAGTGAAGTCGCCACGATCGAATCAGGACGTCATGAAGATCCTCGGTAGAGATGAAACTTTGATCTACTAATCCCCAGCGGAAACCATTCAGTTTTCCTCTGATATTCCCAACAGAGCGGAGATCCTCACTCCTGAAGCCCCCAGTAGATTGGCATACAACCCAAACTCCTGATCTCCCCAGCAGTATAGCTTTCCCCCACAGAGGTTGTCAAAGATCTTGAATCTCCAGCAGTGGTCTTGGATTTATTTCCCCCGACAGCGGTCAAAGATTTCATTATCTCCAGCTATCCAAGGATTTATTTTCCTCAGCAAGACAACTAATCAGCTTACATGTGCATACATTACATTCATAGATCATGAGCATTGACAAAACATATATATTGCATCATACATTTCAGCAAATGTTCTCCGCTTTTCAGGATGGAATTGATAGCCGCCTAAGACAGATATTCAAAGCTCAGAAAACGGCTTATAGATGTTCCAGATATGGATACTCTCTCGTTTGCTTACTCAAATCAAGGGGCAGATTCCTGCTTTAGTTATGAAGCCTGGATTCGACCAGATAATACCTTGATTATGCTAAAAGCCCGGAGATCGACCGGAGAATAGTTGAATCCCCTACAATTTCTTCTGAAACCTGGACATTGACCAGATAGGAAGTAAAGTATCGTGAAGCCTGGATATTGACCAGATAGCAATACAAGACTGTGAAGCCTGGATGTTGACCAGATAACAGTATGGTACACTGTGAAGCTTGGATGTTGACCAAATAACAGTTTACTTGGCCAATTTCTTTGAAGCCCGGATTCAACCGGATATTAGTAGGCCCCAAATCAAAAAGTAAAACCGGAGGCGACCGGATAACCACTTGATTTCCTTATGAAGCCTGGATGTTGACCAGATAGGAAGTACAAGACAGTAAAGCCTGGATGTTGACCAGATAACAGTTCATTGTCACCTCTCCAACCGAAATAGGACTCCCCAGTAGAATAACAGACGACTGAAGTTCTATTTCCACCATAACAGAGACCAGCGTTCCCCAGCATAGTACTCCTCAACAACAGGTGTATGTGCCCTCACAAAGGAATCTCTTATACGATCAAATTTTCTTGGATGGCATCTTTAAGCCCATCTCCGAAAAGATTCTTCCACATCTCCAAATGGCATCTTTAAGCCCATTCCCTCAGCTATACTCTGACGAGTGCAAATTTACGGGCACTCTAGTGTCCAATCCTCTTTTACCTTTGAGTCACGAAAGGCAAACTCTCCAATCTAACTCTTCAGGTTCAAGAAGATTGAACAGGGGCAGTTGTTGTACCCCAAAATTTTCCCTATCATTTTATCAAAATTTCTCATCACAAGGCTCTTTGAACTCAAGATCAAGCTAGGGTTTGCTCTGCTCAAGACATCTCCTTGCATTGTTGACCTAAATTAAGGTTTGAGTTTGCACAGAGGTTTTTGGACTTTCAATGCGAAAAGTGACTTTCATACTACATGTTGGACTCATAAGATTGTCCATACCAAGTTTCAAGCCTTGAATCAAATTTTTGCCCATTCGATTGGACAGTTGACCTAGAAATCAGTTGTATTGGGGAAAAAGTCAATTGTGGCCAATTTATAGTCAAACCTCATAAATGTTGACCCAAATCAACCTTATAAACTCATATGAACCATTTTATCAAGTTTGGACCATAACTCCTCAAGAAATTTGATCAGATCATCAAAAGGGCAAACTGGTCATTTTTGGGTTTTGACTGCACAAGGGCAATTTCTGATTTTTGACCCAGCCAATGGCAAATTGGGTTCAAGCATGGATTCAAGGACTCAATGGCATCATCTTTACCTATTCACAAGGTTCAAAAGATCTCAAATGCATTGGATTGACAAATGAATTTTTCAGTCAACTCATCAAGATATGTCAAAACATGAAACTTATTCATCAAGAAACCCAATTTTGCAAATTAGGGTTTAAACTTGAAAATTTTCATAACTTAGAATTTTTCAAGTTATGAAATTTTCTTAATTTTTCCTAACTTTGCCCAACATTTTCACCATGATGCAATTGGGATCAAACAAAACTTCCAACATGAAAGTTGTAGTCCTCCACAAAGTCTACAACTTTTATTCACAAAGTTTTCTCAAAGGAAGCATGGATCTCAAGTTATGATTTTTGGAACAAGGGTCCATGAAACTTTTAACTTAGTGAAATTTTTCCCTAGTTTAGGCAGGATTTTGGCCCATCTTCATGACCATTTTTCACATAGTTCCACTTGGAATATCAAATTGCATTTCAAATATGGATTGTAGAGCATGTTGAAAGCTTTCCAAAATGTCCAAGAAATCTCCAAACTCATTTATGGTTATGGAAAATCGAAGGCTTGAAGTTGGCAAAAACTCACTTTTTATCCATGGCATGTTCATAGTGATACAAGTTGCAAACTCTAATCAGCTTGCTTTGCACTAGATTACAGGCCTCAAAACCATTCCATACTCAATAATTAAATGCAAATCCATTGGTCTAAGGATTTGTTTTGGTCATTAGAGCATTGCACACAAGATTAATCCCTAAATAGAAAAAGCAATATTACCATTTTTGCTTAAATCTTGCTTTATGTCAAAATTGTATCCTTGAGCAATGAGCCTATCTTGTGGAGCAAATCAAATCCACAAACTTGAGGGGCCAAGGGCATAATGTGCAAGCTAATAGATAGCCTGTACAGGCTTGTCTTCCATCACTTCTCATGCTTTGCTTCATAACCAAGAAATTGGTCTAATATCACACAACTTGAATATCAGAAGAAACCAACTTTTGCAAGCACTTGAGACAAGTTTCTCACATCCCTTTGAACCAGAAACACGGCCCTTTTAGCCTTCAAACCTCCCATAGCGCAAAATCATCTTCATTTGGCAAAACAGGGCACTCCCTGCAGTTTGATTTCCACAACTCAAATCCCTCGTGCGTTTTGTCTCAAACTAGTTCAAACACCTTCCATACAACATATCCAAGCTATCCCAACCCGTAAACACTAATTGTAACTCCATTTACAAGGTTTGCCGTTTTTTATTTCAACTTGTACAGGTTGAGTTCTGTAGACTTGTTCAATCACATTCAAGGCAAGCTAGGCATTGGAGAAGGTCAGGGGAAGTTCAAGCAAGCTCTCAAACATCTCAGGCCTCATTGAAAACCTCCACATTGTCAGACACGATCTCAACTGAAACATGTTTTTATCAACTTCCTATCTCTCTATTTAGGAACAATTAGGCTTAGGTTTGTGAATAAGAAATGTAGTATTCATAGCCATGAAGTTATACATATGCTCAGTTTTCATTTTAGTTAAGCATGCTAGGATAATTTAGTCCATGAACATCCTGAAAAAAATAGGTTACGATTTTGGGCCAGAGAAATTCTCTCTGGTCTTTGAGAGTTAGGACAAGTTTTTTATATGGTTGGATTCGTCTTGGAAAATGCTACAACTTTGATGTTATGTGTTTTTGCATTAGACCACGTATGCAGGTTTTCCATGTTTGAAGTCAGGTCGCGCGCGTTTGTGAACAAAGGTTGAAGATGAAGTCTGGCTTGGGCTGGGCTTTGGTTCTTTTGTTTTTGACACCCCCATTTTGCTGAATGCACCCCCTTGGCCCAATTTCTTTACACTTTTATATTTTTGTATTTATTTTCATTTTCTGATTTTTGTTTATATTTTCCAAACATAAAAATATCCAAAAATATTTTCATAAATTTTCACATTTTTTTTGTATTTTTATTTTATTTTTTTTAACATAAAAATAATTTAATAGTATATACTTTTATTTATTGAAAACTTGAAATAATATATAATAACCATTATACTTTTATTATTATTCTTTATTTTATTTACACTCAAAAAAATATTGTTATAAATATATTTTTGTCTTGTATATATTTTATTTTATTTTTATTATACATAATTAATATAATTAATATACATATACACATTTTTATAAATACTTGAAAATAAAAACATAGAAATATTATACTTTTATTTTTTATTATTATTTATACTTAAATAATACTTTTTTTCTAAATATATTTTATTTTTTTTATATACATTATTTTATTTTATTGTATATAAATAATATAGTCAATATATTTACATTCTTAAAAATTAGGGTTTTAACCTTAATAAAAAAAAATAATAATCTTTTTATTTCTTTCTTGCATTAAATATTTTTTACATACATAAAAAATAAATATAAACATTTTTGCATATTCATAATATTTTGTATTTATTTAATTTGTTTATTTAAACATTATTCATTTATTATTTATGACATTGATTCAATTTGGATGTAATAGTAAAATTATGGTTTTAATTTCTTGCCAAATAATCCCCATTCAAAAATTGTATCCCCCTCCCCATAATCATGTTGTAATAGTGGTAGATTTATTTTACGCATTTACGTTTTCCAAATATGCCATGATTAGAGATTAGGGTTTGTATGCAAAAAATCCTAAATCAACAAATAGCTTGACCTAATATAAAGACAAAAATGCATGAAAATCAAACACAATGCACACTTGCACCCCTAGGGTTTCATCCACTTGTTGCCTTTAAAATTGGCCATGTTATGCATGTTAAGTACTTTGGCAAAACAAAAACAAAACAAAAGATCATAGTCCCTTGATGACGCTATCTTGGTTGCCTATACAAAATGATCTAGTCCCTCAAAAATTTGCTAAAGATATTATGCACAATTGTTATCATGGTCAATACGATGACCCGCGCCTGTCCCGTTTAACATCCTAATACAAGGTTGTTTACCAACTGCAATGGTAAAATAACACTGTCAAAAGGGTTTAAAATGTGTAGGAAATACCTTTGAGTAAAATAGGATAGATAACTCTTAGTTACTTGATCAAAACTTGCAAAACATCCTTGCTATTTTCAAACACACCTCCTCATAACACAACAAACTTTCAAACATTGAAAACTCTTTTCAAAAGACAATACACCTTTGTATATATTCAAACAAGAATCATTACAAAGGTTGCCACAACAATGGCCTCTTTTCAAAACATTTTCAAAACCACACATAAAGCACCATTTCAAACAATTGAAAAGCAAAAGCAAGTGATCTAAACAAGTAACTAAGAGCCCATGGATAACCATGGATGAAAAGGGTGCTTACACCTTCCCTTTTCATAATCTACTCCATGAACCCAAGAAAACATCTCAAAGGTCTTTCCTGTGCTTTTTGGCCTTTCCTTAGGATAAAATAAAAAGTCGGTGGCGACTCTTGCTAAACTGAAACATTTGCAAACACAAACACAAAACCTCAAGTCAGTTCTCCCTTCGTATCACAGATCCCCTTACCTTTATCAGCAATGACAGTAGAGGGTACAACTTCAGGAGTAACAATTTCTTCGATCACTGGAATTCGCATGGATATCTTGACTGGCACAGGAGCACTTGAGGGTCCAAAGATTGCCCTTGGAGGAGCAATCTCCGGAGAGAAGATTCTTCCGCTACGAGTGATCTTACTTGTCCCTGCAATATTTCCTATGTCAGGAGTTTCTTCATCGGAACTTTCTTCAACTGATTCGATCTGCTTAACACCGTGGTAGAAGATCTCTCCTCCATAATTCCACGGTATTGTCTTGTTGGACTTATATGGGATAGGCCCCGGCATAGTAATCTTCAGCGGTACATACTTTGGATCGGGTGTAATCTTAACAGGTCTTTTGGAGACCTTGGAAAGATTGTCGAAAATGGTGATTATAGCAACATCATTGGTTGGAGTAACAGGAGTAACAGGAGTTTTCTTGAAGAGGATTTCTTGAGTATCCATCAGGCGTTGGATGCCTGACTTCAACAGCGGACAGTCGGATTGCAAGGTCGAACAAAGGTAACAATCTTTTTCACAGCCCGTGAAAATCTCGGCTTTCAACGGATTCATCTTAATCATTGGCAACAGAGTCATTAAGTCATCAACAGAAGTAACATGAAGATCTTCTACAATAGCATGGACATTATGACCATGTTTTGGCATTGGAGCGGATATCACATTAGGTTTTTCAGGTGCGTCAAACTCTAACTCCTTGGCATCTATCAAATATTGGATCTTGTTTTTAAGGGCCCAACAGTTGTTGGTGTCGTGCCCTATGTTGTCGGAATGGTATGCACATTTAGCGTTGGCATGGTAAAAAGGAGAAGTGGTATTCTTATTTTGTGGCGGATCTCTCAAGGTTGTAAGGTTTAGTTTCAAGAGATGGGGGAGAACCTGGGCAGGATTCATGTTTATTTTGGTGAACTTCCTAGCAGGCCTTCCTCCTCTTTGTTGGTTGGCTCTTGGTTGATCATTCCTAGGTTGATAAGTTGCTGTCTTTTGGATCATTACAGCCCCCACCGTTGGTCGGCGCTATATTCTTCCTCTACTTTTCTGAGAGTAAACAGCTGACACCTCCTTCTTAGCTGGAGAAGGTTTTTTGACAACTGCAGAAGCAAATGTATCTTTTTGAATCTTACCACTCTTGATCCCGCTTCAACTTGTTCACCAGTCAGAATTAATTCAGTGAAACCTGCCAATGAACTCCCTATCAGGTGATTAAAGAATGGACCAGACAGCATCCCCAAAAATATATCAACCAGTTCTCTTTCAGACAAAGGTGGTTGCACCCTTCCAACCAAGTCCCTCCATTTCTGGGCATACTCCTTAAATCCCTCATTAGAAACCATACCCATACTCTATAGTTGAGTACGAGTAGGTGCTAAATCTGCATTATCTTGATATTTTCGGTAGAAGGCAGCAGCCAGATCCTCCCAATTATGTACGTCAGCCCTCTCAAGCTGGTAGAACTAGTCCAATTGCGTACCTGACAAACTATCTTGAAAAAAGTGGACCCACAGATCCTTATCAGAAGAGTGAGGTTGGATCTTTCTGACGTAGGACCGCAAATGCATCTTCGGACAGGACAAACTGTCGTATTTAGCAAATGTAGGCACTTTGAACTTGGGGGGAATGACGATCCCAGCAACCAACCCTAGTTCTTCGAAATCCAACCCAGGTACTCTTTGTACCTCCATGGCTGCCAGCCGATCTTCCAGATTTTTATACTTATCGTCCGCAGGAGGGTACTGTTGCTCAGAGTAATCTCCATCCTCTTCCTCTTCTACTTCTTCAGCCTCAGATTCGGAAGGTACTGCAACTCCTTTTCCTTTGCCAACCCCTTCATCGGACATCGAGGGGAAATCCAGGACTCTCTTGGCTTGGTTCTCAAATCTTCTTCCCATAGTGGCCACACCAACTCTTTTCTTTTTCT
Source organism: Vicia faba (assembly GCA_948472305.1). Taxonomy (NCBI): domain Eukaryota; kingdom Viridiplantae; phylum Streptophyta; class Magnoliopsida; order Fabales; family Fabaceae; genus Vicia; species Vicia faba. The sequence continues at coordinate 793,657,699 of OX451740.1, read as the reverse complement.
TCTTTTCTTTTTCCTTTTCCTACTCTAACAGTGCTTTAAGGTCCTCTTGACCCTTTGCCAAGGTCATGAGGAGTTGTTGGAACTGCAAATTCTGTGCTTGCAGATCTTTGACCGTCTCCTCTATATCCATCTTGCTGAAATAAACAGCAGAAAGATAAGGAAACCTGGTGTGAAGACCTGTTTATGCATATGATGAATGATATGTATTCATGTAATGCATTCAAGGATTCAGAAATTCAAAGTTGTTGCAAACAAAAAGAACACACGTCATATTAATAAGAAGAAATTTGTTAGTACATGAATTCCCCATGGGCAAAATATTACAAAATTCTTAATGTAAAAAGATGTTGCACATCCTCTTTGGTGCAATGTAAGTGTTGAGAGTCTGCTCTTCATGGAGTTGACGGGTAAGTTCCAAAACCTTCTTCTCACTGGCGTAGAAGCTGGCTTCAAAAGTATTCCGTTCTTCCTTGAGTTGTATCCAACTTTTTTGCAAATCTTCCAATGATGTTGGCATGTCAGGATGTAGGAGGGTATATGGAACCTCTCCTTCCATAACAGGCTCTTTGATCATAGGAAGAATGTAGGGGTAAGGCATCATAAGACTCTGGGCGCGGGTTCGTACCCACTTGAGGTAAGGCTCAAGGGGGATGGAATTATTGTGTCTCATTGTCTTACTATCCACTTTGTTGGGCATCCTCCAAGCTCGGATAAACCTTTGTCGAAGTCCTTGAGCGTTGTTATCGAAGTCAAAAACTAAGTCAGGAATCAACATGTCATGAGGGTCATCCCTTCGGGCATACCCAAATTATCTCAGAGCTAAATAGGGGTTGTAGGTAATGCCTCCCCTAATGCCAATTAGTGGGACATTAGGGAATTCCCCACAACGATCAATGATGATGACATTTTCTCTGGACCGAGAACACCAATGAACATCAGAATGTGTAAGAGTCATCAATCGTTGCGACCACCTTAAGCCTTGTTCATTCTTCAAGACTGACTGGGGAAGGTGAGAAATAAACCACCTTGCCATAAGAGGAGTACAGCACATGAGAACACCTCTTTTCCTCATTGTTCGTGTGTGAAATGAGTGTAAGATGTTCCCAAGCAATGTAGGCACAGGATTCTGAGATATGAAAATCTTGACAGCATTCACATCTATAAGCTGATCAGGGTTTGGGAATAAGACCAACCCATAGATGAGGAGTGCTACAATCTCTTTAAAAGCTTGCAGATCTAGAGAATTCCATCAGTCTTGTGCCTTCTCAAACAGAAACTTTGCCAAGAAACCCTTGACACCACTTCTGGTTTCCCAATGACCTTTGATATCAGATGGTTGCAAGTGTAAGGCTTGAGCAACATCTTCAGGCTTTGGTTCTCTTTCCGTACCATTGTAGGGTAGTTGATGGAGAATTGGAGTCCTCAGGAGTTGAGAAAATTCCTCCAAAGTAGGCACTAGTTAGTAATCAGGAAATGTGAAGCAATGGTGTAGGGGGTCAAAGAACTGGAAGAGAACTTTCACCATGTCTTCTTCAATGTTGTAGTTGACCAAGTTGAGAAGTCTGCCATGTCTTTCACTGAAGAGAGAATTCTCTGGAATCTTGGAAGTAAGATCCTTGAGTTGAGAAGGGATTCTAACAAGGTTGACCTGAATAGTTTTTCTGCGGAGTGATTACATTACCTACAAAACAAGAACAAAGATGAAGATCTGAACCCTTGAAATGGTTAGTGGATTCATATGATGCTCTATGATGTTCATGATGTATGCACAAGTATATGTACAAGCAAGTCACACAAGTTCCTAGTTTCAGGCTTGCATGGGGTTTCATAGGTAAGTACCCTCTTGAAGTTAGTTGGCTCAACTTATCCTATAAATAGTGTTGTACCCCAAAATTTGCCCTCCCATATTCTTCAATATTTGCCAAAGATCAATCTCCAGATGATTCAAAATCCCTCAAAGGTTGCACAGTCCAATTGCCTCCTAACACAGTCAAAATTAGGGCTTTGGTTCTTGCAAAGAAATTGAGGTTTTCAAGGGTCCAATCAAGTCCCACATGCCCACTATATTGTCAAGCATCCATAGGTCAAGTTTCAAGACTCACAGCATCAAATTGCACAGTCAAAAACCCTAATTGCCTCACAGTCAACTGCAGGGGCAAAATGGTCATTTGACAGTCAAAAGTCCAAATTTTTGGTCAACATCTTATTTTGAAGCCACAAACATCATTTGATCAATTCTTGATCATGATTCTCAAAGCATGGCTCAAAAAGTCTCAAGATGCAAAAGTTTCTATTTTTGGACAATTGAAAAAGTCAACTGCAAATTGACCAAGGCATAACTTCCTCATGGTTTATCAGAAAAATCCCATCCAAAGCTCATTTTGAAGAGGATGACATTTCCTACAACTCATCTTCACACTCCAAGTCCTAGAAATGCTCTCACAAAAAGTTATCAATTTCAACATTATAGGTCATTTTCAAAAGTCAACAAAAAGGCACTTTAAGTCAAAGACCATAACTTGAGATTGGTAAATCAAAATGACATGGGACCAAAGTAATTGGTTAGAGGACTTCAAGACCTTTCCAAAATGTCCAAGAACATGATCATAGCTTCAAAATTGAGCAAGATATGCCTTGTAGAAGTTGGGAAATGTTTGGGAATTTTGAAAAGTCAACTTTGCACAAAAGGCTTCAAAAATGCTAATGGGCCACAAATTCTTCCATGAATCATTACCCAAAGGCTATGCACGACCCACTAAGCTCAAAGGGAGTTATTTTCTTATTTTTGATTAATTATTTGAATTTTTATTATCATTAATTCATTTAATTAAATTTAAATATAAGAAAAATACTAAATCATGTTTTTTAAATCTTTTTATGTAGTAAATATCCTCCTCACATGTAAGAGATCTCGTGCATCAATCAAAAGGGACAAAATCATCCAAATTTGGCAAGAATGGCATGGAAAAAGATTGGAAAAGATATGAACAAAATCAAATATTGGAATTATCAATACATGGACTTTGGGCTTGGCTTTTTGACCTAATTACATTCAGATACATATGCATAACATAACCTAATCCTAACACACACGAAATACTGCATACAAGCTGCCTACCAATTTGCAATTTTTCATTGAAAACTTGAACACTGAAATCCTAGTTACAGGACGATTCAAGGCTTGAAAAGCATTCCAAAACATTGCCAAGACATCCAGGAACGTGTTGCAATCAAGAACACATCTCCAGACCTCAAGAATTGGTAGAACAGCATTGCACTTTTCACAAACTTTTCCATTATCGTGTTTTAATTTTCAAGCATTGTTCATGTGTTTGGTTAATTGATTCTTGCTAATATGGATGTTCTGAAGCTAATGGTACCATTTAATTGTCCTAACAATGCCTATATCAAAATCTACCATTGATGGATATTAGGTTTTCAGAGCTCCAAATTTAGGGGTTTCTTCATGTGGAAAAATTGGACAACCAAACCTATGCCAATGGATTTGTGACCTCAAGACGAAATCAATCCACACCTCGCGCCCTTTTTATGTTTAACCATGTGCTAATCTCTATTTTCTGGCCTTTGTTTTTGTGGGGGTTTAAAACCCCCGCTAATTGATTATATTACAGGTACAAAAGGAAGAAGATACATGCGTCTCTCCATGTGTTTGGATAATTCAAACTTGGCGCAGTTTTTTCAACGTCCAGCATAATGGCCTTTTCTTCATACATATTGTTTGTTGTCCATTCAATATACAAATGTGCGCATTAGCCCAGTTGGTGGGTGAGCTGTCTTGCAGGCACTGGGACCTGGGTTCGATTCCCAGATCCCCCATATTATTCATAATTTTTGTATTAACGCGTTCCCATGCAGTTTCCTCCAAATATTCCACCATATGTACATACGCCCAGGCTTGCCACATGTCTCTGATGATCAATCCAATGGCCATAACATGAATTCCATGATACACACTCAGTCAACCACATGCGTTCAAACTGGAAAAGTCAATGAGGCTTGGATTCTGATGGGCCAAAAATGCTCCAAAAACCTCCCAAATGGGCCAGACACCCCCAATGTTTGCATTATATTTTCTAACTTCCTTTTCTTTTCTTCTTTTTTATTTTAACTATTTTAATTGTTTTATTTAATTCACAAAAATAATTTTCATAATATAAAAATCAGAAATCAAAAATTGTAATATATTTAATAATATTTAACTCACTATTAATTTATTTTGTAAATAAACTTTAATAATTAATTTAGTTTAATTTAGGGTTTTCAATTTTAATATTTTTTTAATAAATTAAAATAGGTAGAAATTAGGGTTTTTGATATTCTCATCCTTTTTAATAAATAATTTTCTCTCCTCATTATTATTATTAATTACTACTTTTGTAAGTAAATGTTAAATAATTAATTTAGTTAAATTAGGTTTTAAAACTTAAATCTTTTTCTTAACAAATTAAAATATGTAGAAATTAGGGTTTTTAACTTTTCATCATTTTTTTTAATAAATAATTTTCTCATCATTATTATTATTATTAATTATTAAATATTTTTGTAAATGAACATGTACATTAATTATTTAGTAAATTAGGTTAAACTTTAATATTTTTCATTAATAATTAAAAACAACTTAGAATTAGGGTTTCTCTTCAATTTTAATTTCTTTATTTCATAAATACAAAAAAACATAAAAAATACTTCTTTTCTTTAATAAAATAATTAATTAGCTTTTTAATTTCATTTAACTTCTTTAAAGGGTCCAACGCCCTCGAACGTTCTATTTTTATTCTTTTCGCACGTCATTTTATTTTCCTTTGTGAATATTATGTAATTGCTCAAGCCATGTAATAGTAATTAGGAATTTATTTACTTTCCGCATTTTTATTAAAACGGGTCTTTGTTAATTTGGCGATGTATAGACCCGCGCCTTGTAATAGCGTAGGATTTTACTTTCCGCATTTAAATTTCCGCACTCTTAAACTATTAAACTTTGCATGAAAGAATGTATGGCCTAAATTAAAAACAAGCGTAGAACACCATGATACATGTACAAGATAAAACATAACATGAAAACAACATACAAATTCACACACCACTCTTAGGGTACGCCTCACTGTTGCCTTACCTTCGAAACGTGGTCGTCGAGTATAGGACGTTTTAGTAAGTCCTTATGTCCGTTGATCCATAATCCTCAAAACAAGTTGCCTCGGAAAAGTTGCCTCGAATTTAAAAAGGATCAATGGCATAAGGGTAGCTTCTAAGGTGTCCTACTGTTGCTCTGGTGACCACAATGTCCCTACAAACGAATTGACCCGAACACCTCTAACGGTGGTGCTACCTATCTCTCAATGGTGGGATGGCACTACTTTAAGGACATTTACACAGCCTAATTCCTTAGGGTAGGTAGATGACTCATAGATACTTGCTCTATTCAAAAACAAATCAAAACTCATTTCACACTGACACTTTTCAAAAAGCTTTCAAAACAATTTTTCAAACACTCTTGAGGACTGATACAAGAGTCGATCTGAAATCTTTAAACGAAACTTTTTCAAACCCACTCACAATTGAAAAGCAAATATTTTGAAAACACAAATGAGCAAGTATCTAAGAGCCCATGGATAACCATGGATAGAAAGGGTGCTAACACCTTCCCTTTCTATAAATCTACCTCCCGAACCAAGAAACTATCTCATAAGGAATTTTGCTGTGCTTTTGTCCTGTCCATGTTGGAGAAAATAAAAGACGGTGGCGACTCTTGCTTACCACGACATTTCGTGAACCAGCGTTAAACAGTCAGTTCCAGATCCACCGATCACAGAACTGGCGACTCTGCTGGGGAACTTATAAAGTGAGGTGTACCTTAGGACTAAGATCACTTGTGTTTTCAATTGTTGTGCTTGTCTGCTTTATATTGTGGGTTGCATCGGAGTTACATAGATCCTAACCCGGATCTGGGGATACCCTTTTAGGTAGCATAAGCTGTGAGGGACCTGTCCGGCGTAGACCGACATGGGTGAAGCAGTGGCTACGTTGGTGTGGCACCTTAGTCTGTACCGATATCCCTTGTGTCGCAACGGGGAGAATATGGGTCTTCTGAGGAGTCATTAAGCACCAACCGACCTTAGAACCTTAAATGACCCAACTTGGCCAATAGAACAGTAGCGGTATGCTACGCCCATTGAGGCTAAACTCTCGTGATGGTTCTGGCTGCAAGAAAAGATTGTGATGCTGGAGTTATGACCGATTGATGGTAGTCAGTGATATTGGGATCCTCTAGAACCCGGTTACTTCTGATAGGACAGGTTTTAACCAACAAACTGAAAGAGGGTAATACCTAGACCCCATGCTGGCCTAAACTCTAAGGGCTTGTCTTGTGTGACTTGTGTGCCTTATTATGTTTGCCTTTGTGAATATTTGTGGTGTGCTTTATCATAACATCATGCCATCATAAACATTGCATGCATCCTGCATAAGGACTGACCATTTCAAAGACAAGAGGGTTTCACCTTTGCTCTGTTTTGTAGGACATCATGATGCCTATACGAAGGAACACTATCTGGTTCAATTTTGTTCACCCATATGAGTTGCTTGAAGAATTGGTTAGCAGAATTCCAAATACTACTTCCTTCATCCAAAGGCATGGTTCTCTTCTCAGTTTAGTCACGGCAAAGTGGGACCAACAACTGATGAGTGTCCTGACCCAGTTTTATGACCCTCTGTACCAGTGCTTCACCTTTCAAGACTTCCAGCTGGTCCCTACCCTGGAAGAGTTCTCTGATTTGCTTGGCATCCCTATCTTGGATCAGACTCCCTACAATGGTTGGGAAAGACTCTTAGGCTTGAGGAGATTGCTGCAGCTCTTCCTTTGACCCACAAGGAGGTAATGGACAACTGGGTGACTAGAAGCAAAGTTAAGGGTTTCTTGGCCAAGTTTCTGATTGGTAAGGCTAACAGTTTCTGGAATGACCTGGACTTTAGGGCGTATGAAGACATTTTGGCTCTCTTAATCTATGGGCTAGTCTTGTTTCCTAATCCTAATAACTTCATTAACGTCACTGCCATAAGGATCTTCACGTCTCGGAACCCTGTGCCCACTCTCTTGGGTGATATCCTGCAACAACTTTATGCTCGTACTGCCCGAAGACGAGGAACTCTGTGGTGTTGTATTCCTTTGTTAGTGAGGTGGTTTATTTCGCACCTCCCTAAGTTCGTGCTAAAGAACAAAGAAGGAAGAGGTTGGGCTCATAGGTTAATGTCTCTCACTGATAATGACATCACTTGGACTCTCAGAGGTTTGGATGAGGTAGCTGTTATTGATCGTTGCGGAGAATATCCCAATGTTCCTTTGATTGGTACCCAAGGAGGGATCTCTTATAATCCATATCTAGCTCTCCGTCAGTTTGGAAGAGCCAGAAGAGCAGGGCCTCATGAGATGTTGGTGCCTCACATCAGTTTTGAGTTTCAGGTAGATAGCGACGAGCTGCGTCGTAGGTTCATCAAGGCTTGGGACAGAATTCATAAAGCTGGCCCACAAGAGTTGGGACCAAAGACTTCTCTACCTATGGAAGCCTACTACAAATGGGTCTGCATCCTTGCTCAGAAGTTAGGTATGCCGTACGAAGCTGTCAAACCCATCATTCTTGAGTATCCTGGTAGAGATGGGGCTCCTCCAATTGTTCTCCCTCCTTAGATACCTACTGATATTGATACACTAAAGAGGTCTTGGGCGCAACTGCGAGAAGAACGGGATTCTTATCGGGAAAAGTTCAACGAGCAGGAATTGAAGATCCAGAAGCTGACGAAGCAATTGGAGAACGAGCGGGCCTTGAATGACTACATTCGTACTGAGAAGAGGAGACCATGGGATCAAGGATGAGCTTTGGATTTCTTTTACAGCTTTTATTTCCCTTTTCAGTATTTTCACTTTTTATGTAACGCCTAAGGGCAATCTGTTGAACAATTTGAATTTCAAAGTTGAAACTAATGAAGTGTGTTCCTTTTTGTTTACAAAGTTGATTCCCGATTGTCTTTGAAAACATAAATCATACGCATTCCATTCATCATGTGCATCACAGGTACTCTTCTTTTCAGGTTGCTTAATGTTCTTAGCTGTTTATTTCAGCATCATGAACCCTGAATCATCTACCGAGCAGTCCATCAAGGCCCTTCAGGCTCAGAACGCCCAATTCCAAGAGCTGATTATGAGTCTGGCCCAAGGTCAAGAGGAGTTGAAGGCTCTGCTGGTTAAGAAGAAGAAGAAGAAGAAGAGAACTGTGCTATTCAACACTAGCCAGAGGTTTGGTAACACACTGCAGAATGAGGTTGATCAGGCTGGTTCTTCTGTGGGAAAAGGCAGTCCCCAAGGGGGAAGAGCTCCTAGTCCGGTGGTCTCTAACAACGAGACTAATTTTAATGAGGAGCAGTATCCTCCAGCTGAAGACAGATATAAGCAGTTGGAAGACCGTCTGAATGCCATGGAAATTCAACAGGTGCCTGGTTTGGATTTCGGAGACTTGGGTCTATCTTCTGGTGTGGTCATCCCACACAAGTTCAAAGCACCATCTTTTGCAAAGTATGACGGGGCGTCCTGCCCTAAGCTACATCTCAGATCTTATGTGCGGAAGATTCAACCATACACTGTGGACAAGAACTTGTGGATCCACTTCTTCCAGGAGAGTCTTTCAGGGACTCATCTCGAATGGTTCTATCAGCTGGATGGAACCAAGGTTCGTAACTGGGAGGAGTTGGCTACTGCTTTTTACAAGCAGTATCAATATAATGCCAACCTCGCTCCTACACGTACCCAACTCCAGGGTATGTCGCTAGGATCGGGAGAAGGTTTTAAAGAGTATGCGCAGAAGTGGAGGGACCTGGCTGGCAGGGTGCAGCCACCATTAACCAACCGTGAATTAGTGGATATGTTCTTGGGGACCCTATCTGGGCCATTCTTCAATCATCTCATTGGCAACTCGTCTGCAGGGTTCACAAACCTCATTCTGACTGGGGAAAGGATAGAGGATGGAATGAAATCAGGGAAAATTCAGAAAGGTGCGTCCTCAAGTTCTGAGAAGAAGCCTTTCAAAAAGGAAGCCAGTGTTGTGTATGGGCCTAGGAGGCAGAATAAACCAGAGCGCCGCCAATCTGTCAACACGGTGGTAATTGCTAAGCCTGCTGCCGCTCCTCGGCAACCTAACCAACCAAGGGCTGAGAGACACAGAAGAGAATACACTCGGCTGAGTATGACCTTGTCACAGATCTTGCCGCAACTGCTATCGACCAACTTGGTGACCGTCAGAGAGGCTCCGAAGGTTGTGAACACGACCTCTCCGAAGTATAATCCAAATGCCTGCTGTGCTTATCACTCCGATAGCCCGGGGCATTCTACTGATGATTGTTGGGCCCTAAGAAATAAGGTTCAGGACCTTATTGATGCAAAGGAAATCCAATTTGAGGCACCTGAGAGGCCAAATGTTGTGACTGCTCCTATGCCCCAGCATGGAGTAAATGCTTTTGATGAAGACTTGTATGCCGTTTCTGTGGATGATGTTGCTACCCCTCTGTTAACTGTTAAGAGGAACCTGTTGTTGGCCGGTTTATTTTCGGGTTGTAGCAAGGGTTGCCTTCTGTGTGTTGTTGCCCCTACTGGTTGTCCTTTGCTGAAGTCAGGCATCCAAAGCCTGATGGATAGCAAGGAAATTTTGTTCAAGAAGACCGTTGTTCCTTTTGTTCCTGTTGAAGAAGTATCTGTCGTCACAATTTTCAATAATCCTACCAAGGCTCCCCCGAGGAAGCCCGTCAAAATCATGTCTGTTGCACCCATTATTATTACGGTTCCGGGGCCCCTCCCCTATGAATCTGACAAGGCTGTCCCATGGCACTATGGGGCAGATGTATATGTACTTGGAGTGAAGCAGGAGTTCAACACCGGTACCAGCATCAGCAATATCACCGGTCCAGCCAAAGTTACTCGCAGTGGCAGGCTCTTCTCGCCTGACATTGCGCCACCAGTTATTCGAAGACCTCTCATAATTACGCCTGCAAGTGCGCCTGTTTCCACTTCTGATCCAGTTTCTACCCCTGCTGCCGAGTCATCTAATACTCGGGGCAAAGGGATTGATGATGTGCCTGCCCGGATGGAGGCACCGAAGACTGTGAATGTTGAAGCCTCCCAGCAAGAGATGGAGTAAATTCTTAAGATAATCAAGAAGAGTGACTTCAACGTCGTTGAACAGCTGGGGCATACCCCCTCCAAGATCTCTATGCTATCATTGCTGATGTGCTCAGAGACCCATGCCAAGGCCCTGATTTCATTTCTGAAGACGGCCCATGTGCTACAAGAGACATCTGCAGACCAGTTTACGGGTTGCGTAGCCAATTTGACAGCTGACAATGGTTTGGGTTTCTCGGATGCTGATCTTACCGCCAAGGGAAAGAACCACAATTACGTCCTGCATGTCTCTATAGAATGCAGGGGCACTACTCTCGCACACGTGTTGGTGGACACCGGTTCTTCCCTGAATGTATTGCCCAAGAAGGCCTTAGACCGGTTGGATTGTGAGGGCCTGGAGTTGAAGCCTAGCAACATCATTGTCCGAGCCTTTGACGGGTCGAAGAGGATGGTTCATGGTGAAGTGGACATTCTGATTCGGGTTGGTTCTCAAGTCTTCGATTCAACGTTCTATGTGATGGACATTCGTCCATCTTATTCCTGTTTGCCGGGTCGACCTTGGATTCACAAGGCTGGGGCTGTGACCTCCACTCTACACCAGAAGCTCAAGTACCATGTCAGAGGGAAGATCGTTACGGTGCAGGGGGAGGAAGAATACATGGTTAGTCATCTGAATTCCTTCCGGTATATTGAGATGGACGGGGAGTTTATTGAAACCCCCTTTCAACATTTTGAAGAGGTACCTCCAACATTGGCGTCAGCAGAAACAATGGTTGAAGAAGACTTTCCTTTGAAGATGGCTTCCTTGAAGGACGCCCGGGCTGTAGTTGAGAAAGGTGAATGTGCTAACTGGGGCAGGCTCCCTGATTTTACTCCTAAGACTGACAAGTTTGGGCTGGGTTTTACTGCAGAGACTCAAAGGGTTGTATGCAAAGCTAGGATCGGAAGACCTCCCGTGATCATCACCAACCCGGGAGTGAATGCTATAGAAGGCGATGTGGAGGAATCAGAGTTTGATAGCTGGATCTACCCGACGACTGATGGTGGACTGACCAATTGGACCGCAAAAGATCACATACCTGTTACTTTTGTTACGCAGTAATGAATTCCTTTGTTTCTTAATTTGTAATAAACAATAAACTGAAACTTTATGGCCCGGTGTCTTACCCGGGGCACCGTGGCTTCATTTGTGAGGGCTTATTACTTGTCATTTCCATATATCATGAATAAAGACATTGGACGTTTTTCGCATTTCAAATCTTGTGCTCCCTTTTTTTTCTTTCTTTCTTTATATTGCAAAACAGCTGTATTTACACACACTCACTCATACAGGTTTCAATCCACTCTGGATCTCACTGGTAACGACTCTGCTACTGCCAGTTATAACTTCGAAAATCCGATCAACTTAGCCGAAGACGAAGGTGAAGATGATTGTGAAGTGCCTGGCGAGCTTGCAAGACTGTTACTCCAGGAAGAGAGGGCCATTCAGCCACATGAAGAGCCAGTGGAAACGATAAATCTGGGTACTGAGGCAAACAGAAAGGAAGTTAAGATTAGTGCCAATCTGGAGCTCAGCGTAAAACAACGGTTGATTCAGATGCTGCATGATTATGTGGAAATCTTTGCCTGGTCCTACGAAGACATGCCTGGATTGGATGCCGACATTGTGGTTCATCACTTGCCTACCAAGGAAGACTGCCCTCCGGTAAAGCAGAAGGTCCGCCGTATGCGTCCAGAGATGTCCGAGAAGATCAAAGCCGAAGTTATGAAGCAATTTGATGCCGGGTTTCTTGCAGTGACTTCTTACCCTCAGTGGGTTGCCAATGTGGTGCCAGTTCCAAAGAAGGATGGTAAGGTCCGAATGTGTGTCGACTACAGGGATTTGAACAGAGCCAACCCCAAGGATGACTTCCCCCTACCTCACATCGACGTTCTTGTTGACAATACGACTCAGCACAAGGTGTTCTCCTTCATGGATGGTTTTTCAGGTTATAACCAGATCAAGATGGCTCCTGAAGATATGGAAAAGACTACCTTTTTTACTCAATGGGGCACCTTCTGCTACAAGGTCATGCCATTCGGGTTGAAAAATGTTGGGGCAACCTACCAACGTGCCATGGTTGCTTTATTTCATGACATGATCCACCATGAGATTGAAGTGTACGTCGATGATATGATTGCAAGGTCCCAAACTGAGGAGGAACACCTTGACCATCTACAAAAGCTGTTTGACCGTCTGAAGTTATACAAGCTGAGGTTGAATCCTAATAAGTGCACATTCGGGGTAAGATCCGGAAAGTTGCTAGGCTTCGTTGTAAGTGACAAGGGTATTCAAGTGGACCCTGCCAAGGTTAAAGCCATACAAGAGATGCCAGTCCCCAAGACAGAGAAGGAGGTCAGAGGCTTTCTGGGACGTCTGAATTACATTGCCCGATTCATCTCGCATCTAACTGCTACCTGCGAACCAATCTTCAAGCTACTGAAGAAAGATCAGGTAGTACGTTGGAATGATGAATGTCAGGCCGCTTTTGACAGAATCAAAGAGTATCTCCAAGAACCACCCATTCTTATGCCACCGGTTAAAGGGAGACCTCTAATACTATACCTGACAGTACTTGACAGCTCAATGGGGTGTGTGCTGGGGCAGCATGACGAGTCTGGCCGAAAAGAGCATGCCATTTATTACCTTAGCAAAAATTTTACCGACTGTGAGACCCGATACTCACTGCTCGAGAGAACTTGCTGCCCTTTGGTATGGGCTGCTCGCCGGCTGAGACAGTATATGCTGACTCACACTACTCTATTGATTTCAAAGATGGATCCAATAAAGTACATATTTGAAAAGCCTGCTCTGTCTGGGAGAATAGCAAGATGGCAAATGATCTTGAAGGAATACGACATCCAGTACACGACCCAGAAAGCTATCAAGGGAAGTGTATTGGCAGACCACTTGGCACACCAGGCAGTAGATGACTACCAGTCAATGAACTTCGAGTTTCCTGACGAGAGCATCATGATAGTGACTGATTGCGAAGTACCTGGACCGGATGAAGGACCTGAGGAAGGATCCCGATGGTTTATGCACTTTGACGGAGCTTCCAACGCTTTAGGTAATGGTATCGGCACTGTGATCATATCCTCTCAAGGCACTCATACTCCACTTACTGCCCGGCTATGTTTCAACTGCACCAACAACATGGCGGAGTATGAGGCATGCATCATGGGTCTTCAAGCTGCGATTGACTTAAGGATCAAATTTCTGAGTGTCTTCGGAGATTCTGCTCTCGTGATCAATCAGATCAAAGGCGAGTGGGATACGAAACATCTGAATCTTATTCCTTACAGAGAATGTGTGTTGACATTGATCCCCCATTTCACGGAGATAACTTTTGAACACTTCCCAAGAGAGGAGAATCAGTTGGTGGACGCGTTAGCTACGATGTCTTCCATGTTCAAAGTCAAGTGGGACAGTGAGGCTCCCCGGATCATCATCTGGAAACTGGACGAACCTGCATACTGTTGTGACCTTGAGACTGAGATAGTAACTAAAAAACCCTGGTATCATGAAGTGTAGAGATACTTGGAAGCTCAAGAATACCCTGAAGGTGCATCTGTCAACGACAAGAAGTTTCTGAGAAGGTTCGCAGCAAAGTTCTTCCTCAGCAACGACATTCTGTACAAGAGAAACCATGATTCAACCTTACTGCGTTGTGTGGATAAGACTGAAGCAGAAAGGATCATGGCAGAACTGCATGAAGGTACCTTCGGAACACATTCCAGTGGACATACCATGGCAAAGAAAATCCTTCGGGCAGGATATTTCTGGTCCACAATGGAAGCTGATTGTTACCAATATTCTCGGACCTGTCATAAGTGCCAGATATATGCAGATAAGGTGTACGTTCCTCCAGTTCCTCTGAATGTCTTGATTGCACCGTGGCCTTTTCCAATGTGGGGCATTGACATGATCGGTGAGATTAAACCTACGGCATCCAACGGGCATCGCTTCATCCTAGTGGCGATCGATTACTTTACAAAGTGGGTGGAAGTAGCTTCCTACGCTACAGTAACCAAGAATGTTGTGGCACGGTTCATTCGGCATAATCTGATCTGTCGATACGGCGTCCCAGAAAGAATCATTACGGACAACGGCACCAATCTTAATAACAAGATAATCACTGAGCTCTGCGAGCAATTCAAGATACAGCACCACAACTCTTCTCCTTACCGGCCGAAGATGAATGGGGCTGTAGAAGCAGCGAATAAGAATATCAAAAAGATTGTGCAGAAGATGAGAGTGACCTACAAAGATTGGCACGAGATGTTACCGTTCGCTCTTCATGGGTACCGTACCTCAGCAAGAACGTCAACCGGGGAAACTCCTTTTTCCTTGGTCTATGGCATGGAGGCAGTCTTGCCGATTGAAGTTCAGATACCCTCTCTCCGGATAATGAAGGATGCAGACTTGAGTGAAGATGACTGGATCCAGACTCGACTTGATCAATTGAACCTAATCGACGAAAAGAGACTCGCTGCTATTTGTCATGGTCAGACGTACCAAAAACGGATGATCAGGGCATTTAACAAGAAAGTCAGACCACAAGAGTATCAAGTTGGGGACCTGGTAATCAAGCGCATCATTCTTCCTCAAAGTGATCCCAGGGGAAAATGGACCCCTACGTACGAAGGGCCATTTGCGGTTAAACATGTGTTCTCAGGAGGAGCCATGATTCTAACCACCATGGATGGTGACGACCTTCCTCACCCCGCCAATGCAGACATAGTAAAAAGATACTACGCATGATAAAAGACCCGCTAGGTTGACATACCTAGGCAAAAATTAGGGCTTCCCGGCGAACCAAAAGGGTTCGGGCAAAAATAAGGGATGAAATGAAAAAAATCTGTACACCCGGCAAGTCGAAAACCTGAAAAGGCGGCTTGGGCAAAAATGGGTATCCTGGTGGACTGAAAACCCGAAGGGGCGGTCCAGGCAAAAGTTAGGGATAAAGCGTAATACTATATCTCATTGGATCACTTTGCATCTAGAATCCGGTATCAGCTATCAAGTTCAAACGGCATCGATCAACCAGCTTCATCTTCAATTGAGCAGCAAAGTGATGAGACGCTCGAAGATATAAAGGCGATAGCAGAGTTGGAACCCAGTGGGATTATTCCTTTCACATAGCTGTTTTGTTTTCCCTTTTTTTCACAAAATTGTATAAACTCTGTTATTCGGCGGTGTTCTCTTGCTAGGACGTCAGCCTCTTGTACATAAAACGCCTATTTACAGGCAAATTAAAAAAATCCATACAAGTTCACTTTTCAACTAAATCGCCAATTGTTTTTTCCTCTTTCTGCGAAGAACGTCCAATGTTCAATTTATGATATATGCATTTGACACTAACTGCTAACTCATAAATATTTGCATGCGAAACAAAGGATTAATTACAGGTAACATTAGAAACAGGGGCAATAATGAGTTGTCTAAGCGATCTAATTGCTCTGTCCACCAAGGTACCAAGGTAAGTTCAGCTGAAGAATATAACCAAGATATCTTAACTCCCCAGAGAGTGAGCCAGCAAGTCAACATACTCTCCCCAAGCAAAGTTATACTGTCAGCCTTAAGGAAATTGGGTATCCCTAGCATATCTCAACATTCCCCAGCAGCAGTATACAGACATTCCTAACAAGCATCCCCAGCAGTCTTGATCTAAGATTGTTCCCCGGAGGTTTACCAAACACTTCAGTGGAGCCACTTCCCCAGTACATCTCAAAAATTTCCCCAGGAGAGTCCAATCCGAAGGTTTCCCCAGGAGAATTCAATCGATCTCCCCAGCAGGAAGCTTATCCCTAGTAGATTATGGAAGCTTATCCCCTGCATAGCACGAACGCACCCCCGGCTTTATTCAGAAGGTTATTTCCCCACCAGGATATAACTGGGTTATCCTCAGCCAATAACCACGGAAAGATCGTCCCCGGCGAAGTCTTCCTATCCCCCAGCGGAGTTCATCAATTCCTTCAACATGACACATCAATGGTATCCCCAACAGAGTTATCATTAACCTCAGCAAAGTATCTCTTTCTCCCCACAGAGTTCACTCCCCGCAGAGTAATCTATTCGCCAAGTTTATTCCCCGACGGAGTCCTCTTCTCCTACCGGTATTCTTGCAACTATCAGCCCCAGCGGAAATGAAGAACGCTACTCTGCAACATCAAGCCCAGGATTCAACTTCCCGGCACCCGTCAAGGATTTATTTTCCTAGACAAAAACACATTTCATAAACATCACATCTTCATACATTATAGCATGCACATACGCATCATGAACATACAATCTCAGTCATTCTGAGAACATCTCGCATGTCATACATCATGACATCGCATACAACTAACGTTTTGTCTTTTCAGGACAAAAGTCAATACAAAGATAATTGCTATTAACTGTCGTGATTCCAGATCCGATTCCTGTATCTTGCCAGGGTGTATCTGTTGACGACTAACATTACCAGACTCGATTCCTGTATCCTGCCAGGGAACGTCTGAAGAGTTTGAGGATCCGATTCCTGTATCTTGCCAGGGTGTATCTGTTGACGACTAACATTACCAGACTCGATTCCTGTATCCTGCCAGGGCACGTCTAAAGAGTTTGAGGATCTGATTCCTGTATCTTGCCAGGGTGTATCTGTTGACGACTAACATTACCAGACTCGATTCCTGTATCTTTCCAGGGCACGTCTGAAGAGTTTGAGGATCCGATTCCTGTATCTCGCCAGGGTGTATCTGTTGACAACTAACATTACCAGACTCGATTCCTGTATCTTGCCAGGGCACGTCTGAAGAGTTCGAAGATCCGATTCCTGTATCTCGCCAGGGTGTATCTGTTGACGACTAACATTACCAGACTCGATTCCTGTATCTTGCCAGGGCACGTCTGAAGAGTTCGAAGATCCGATTCCTGTATCTCGCCAGGGTGTATCTGTTGACGACTATATTCTTCGGACTCGATTCCTACATCTTGCCAGGGCACGTCTGAGGAGTTTAAAGATTCGATACCTGTATCCGGCCAGGGCACATCTACATAAAGAGTTTGAATATCAACTCCTGTAACAGGCCAGGTAATTATTTTTCTTTCTCAGGTACGCAAGTTCTCGCTAAGGAATCTCTTACGCGATCGACAACCTCCCGATGGCATCTATAAGCCCATCTCTCCACTTACCAACAGTCTCTAGATGGCATCTATAAGCCCATCCTCCTATCCATCATCTCTCAACATGGCATCTGTAAGCCCATTCCCTGCATCATGCTGCTGACACTCTACTATGTGAGTGCAAATTTCTGGGCACTCTAATGTTCAATCATCTTCCACCTTTGGATTACGAAAGGCACGACAGCCAATCTACATCCTCAAGTCTAAGAAGATTGAACAGGGGCAACTGTTGTACCCCAAAATTTGCCCTCCCATATTCTTCAAGATTTGCCAAAGATCAATCTCCAGATGATTCAAAATCCCTCAAAGGTTGCACAGTCCAATTGCCTCCTAACACAGTCAAAATTAGGGCTTTGGTTCTTGCAAAGAAATTGAGGTTTTCAAGGGTCCAATCAAGTCCCACATGCCCACATATATTGTCAAGCATCCATAGGTCAAGTTTCAAGACTCACAGCATCAAATTGCACAATCAAAAACCCTAATTGCCTCACAGTCAACTACAGGGGCAAAATGGTCATTTGACAGTCAAAAGTCCAAATTTTTGGTCAACATCTTATTTTGAAGCCACAAACATCATTTGATCAATTCTTGATCATGATTCTCAAAGCATGGCTCAAAAAGTCTCAAGATGCAAAAGTTTCTATTTTTGGACAACTGAAAAAGTCAACTGCAAATTGACCAAGGCATAACTTCCTCATGGTTTATCAGAAAAATCCCATCCAAAGCTCATTTTGAAGAGGATGACATTTCCTACAACTCATCTTCACACTCCAAGTCCTAGAAATGCTCTCACAAAAAGTTATCAATTTCAACATTATAGGTCATTTTCAAAAGTCAACAAAAAGGCACTTTAAGTCAAAGACCATAACTTGAGATTGGTAAATCAAAATGACATGGGACCAAAGGAATTGGTTAGAGGACTTCAAGACCTTTCCAAAATGTCCAAGAACATGATCATAGCTTCAAAATTGAGCAAGATATGCCTTGTAGAAGTTGGGAAATTTTTGGGAATTTTGAAAAGTCAACTTTGCACAAAAGGCTTCAAAAATGCTAATGGGCCACAAATTCTTCCATGAATCATTACCCAAAGGCTATGCACGACCCACTAAGCTCAAAGGGAGTTATTTTCTTATTTTTGATTAATTATTTGAATTTTTATTATCATTAATTCATTTAATTAAATTTAAATATAAGAAAAATACTAAATCATGTTTTTTAAATCTTTTTATGTAGCAAATATCCTCCTCACATGTAAGAGATCTCGTGCATCAATCAAAAGGGACAAAATCATCCAAATTTGGCAAGAATGGCATGGAAAAAGATTGGAAAAGATATGAACAAAATCAAATATTGGAATAATCAATACATGGACTTTGGGCTTGGCTTTTTGACCTAATTCCATTCATATACATATGCATAACATAACCTAATCCTAACACACACGAAATACTGCATACAAGCTGCCTACCAATTTGCAATTTTTCATTGAAAATTGAACACTAAAATCCTAGTTACAGGACGATTCAAGGCTTGAAAAGCATTCCAAAACATTGCCAAGACATCCAGGAACGTGTTGCAATCAAGAACACATCTCCAGACCTCAAGAATTGGTAGAACAGCATTGCACTTTTCACAAACTTTTCCATTATCGTGTTTTAATTTTCAAGCATTGTTCATGTGTTTGGTTAATTGATTCTTGCTAATATGGATGTTCTGAAGCTAATGGTACCATTTAATTGTCCTAACAATGCCTATATCAAAATCTACCATTGCGGATATTAGGTTTTCAGAGCTCCAAATTTAGGGGTTTCTTCATGTGGAAAAATTGGACAGCCAAACCTATGCCAATGGATTCGTGACCTCAAGACGAAATCAATCCACACCTTGCGCCCTTTTTATGTTTAACCATGTGCTAATCGCTATTTTTTGGCCTTTGTTTTTGTGGGGGTTTAAAACCCCCGCTAATTGATTATATTACAGGTACAAAAGGAAGAAGATGCATGCGTGTCTCCATGTGTTTGGATAATTCAAACTTGGCGCGGTTTTTTCAACGTCCAGCATAATGGCCTTTTCTTCATACATATTGTTTGTTGTCCATTCAATATACAAATGCGCGCATTAGCCCAGTTGGTGGGTGAGCTGTCTTGCAGGCACTGGGACCTGGGTTCGATTCCCAGGTCCCCCATATTATTCATAATTTTTGTATTAACGCGTTCCCATGCAGTTTCCTCTAAATATTCCACCATATGTACATACGCCCAGGCTTGCCACATGTCTCTGATAATCAATCCAATGGCCATAACATGAATTCCATGATACACACTCAGTCAACCACATGCGTTCAAACTGGAAAAGTCAACGAGGCTTGGATTCTGATGGGCTAAAAATGCTCCAAAAACCTCCCAAATGGGCTAGACACCCCCAATGTTTGCATTATATTTTCTAACTTCCTTTTCTTTTCTTCTTTTTTATTTTAATTGTTTTATTTAATTCACAAAAATAATTTTCATAATATAAAAATCAGAAATCAAAAATTGTAATATATTTAATAATATTTAACTCACTATTAATTTATTTTGTAAATAAACTTTAATAATTAATTTAGTTTAATTTAGGGTTTTCAATTTTAATCTTTTTTTAATAAATTAAAATAGGTAGAAATTAGGGTTTTTGATATTCTCATCCTTTTTAATAAATAATTTTCTCTCCTCATTATTATTATTAATTACTACTTTTGTAAATAATTGTTAAATAATTAATTTAGTTAAATTAGGTTTTAAAACTTAAATCTTTTTCTTAACAAATTAAAATATGTAGAAATTAGGGTTTTTAACTTTTCATCATTTTTTTAATAAATAATTTTCTCATCATTATTATTATTATTAATTATTAAATATTTTTGTAAATGAACATGTACATTAATTATTTAGTAAATTAGGTTAAACTTTAATATTTTTCATTAATAATTAAAAACAACTTAGAATTAGGGTTTCTCTTCAATTTTAATTTCTTTATTTCATAAATACAAAAAAACATAAAAAATACTTCTTTTCTTTAATAAAATAATTAATTAGCTTTTTAATTTCATTTAACTTCTTTAAAGGGTCCAACGCCCTCGAACGTTCAATTTTTATTCTTTTCGCATGTCATTTTATTTTCCTTTGTGAATATTATGTAATTGCTCAAGCCATGTAATAGTAATTAGGAATTTATTTACTTTCCGCATTTTTATTAAAACGGGTCTTTGTTAATTTGGCGATGTATAGACCCGCGCCTTGTAATAGCGTAGGATTTTACTTTCCGCATTTAAATTTCCGCACTCTTAAACTATTAAACTTTGCATGAAAGAATGTATGGCCTAAATTAAAAACAAGCGTAGAACACCATGATACATGTACAAGATAAAACATAACATGAAAACAACACACAAATTCACACACCACTCTTAGGGTACGCCTCACAGTTGCCTTACCTTCGAAACGTGGTCGTCGAGTATAGGACGTTTTAGTAAGTCCTTATGTCCGTTGATCCATATGCCTCAAAACAAGTTGCCTCGGAAAAGTTGCCTTGAATTTAAAAAGGATCAATGGCATAAGGGTAGCTTCTAAGGTGTCCTACTGTTGCTCTGGTGACCACACTGTCCCTACAAACGAATTGACCCGAACACCTCCAACGGTGGTGCTACCTATCTCTCAATGGTGGGATGGCACTACTTTAAGGATATTTACACAGCCTAATTCCTTAGGGTAGGTAGATGACTCATAGATACTTGCTCTATTCAAAAACAAATCAAAACTCATTTCACACCGACACTTTTCAAAAAGCTTTCAAAACAATTTTTCAAACACTCTTGAGGACTGATACAAGAGTCGATCTGAAATCTTTAAACGAAACTTTTTCAAACCTACTCACAATTGAAAAGCAAATATTTTGAAAACACAAATGAGAAAGTATCTAAGAGCCCATGGATAACCATGGATAGAAAGGGTGCTAACACCTTCCCTTTCTATAAATCTACCTCCCGAACCAAGAAACTATCTCATAAGGAATTTTGCTGTGCTTTTGTCCTGTCCATGTTGGAGAAAATAAAAGACGGTGGCGACTCTTGCTTACCGCGACATTTCGCGAAACCAGCGTTAAACAGTCAGTTCCAGATCCACCGATCACAAATAGTAATCGGGTTCTAAGGAGCTCAATATCACTGGATTATTTTCTGTGTTCATTGTTTCACTTTAGCCACTTAACTGGCGACCGAAATATTCCAAGAAAATAACCCTCAATGAGTGTAATATCGAGTATCTACCAACATCGGACTGCACCAAAGCCGGTCAACTCACTACCCCTAAAAAGGCAAAAGATGGTCAAGTAAAGGTTCTAAGAGTTCATTAGTGCTTCATGATATCGCTCAGCATCCTCGTATTCTCTTTGATTGACTCAAAGGCTACCGGTACCCACAAATATGTCGCACTAATATAGCTATTGCTTCAACCATGTCGGTATACCCCGCATAGTTTCCACAACGTATTGCTATTTACCTATGAATGTTTCCCAAATCCGGGTAGAGGATTTCAAACCCAAACAATAGAGCCAAGTGTAAAGCAATCAAAGCAAACAAACTAAGCATGTAAAGGTGATCTCAACCCTAAGGTTACTCCACTTTTAGTTATATCCCCAGGAGAGTCGCCAGTTCTGTGATACGGTGGGAGAACTGACTTGAGGTTTTGTGTTTGTGTTCACAAATGTTTCAGTTTAACAAGAGCCGCCATCGACTTTTTATTTTATCCAAAGGAAAGGTCAAAAAGCACAGGAAAGACCTTTGAGATGTTTTCTTGGGTTCGGGGGGTTGATTATGAAAAGGGAAGGTGAAAGCGCCCTTTTCATCCATGGTTGTCCATGGGCTCTTAGTTACTTGTTTAGATCACTTGCTTTTGCTTTTCAATTGTTTGAAATGGTGCTTTGTGTGTGGTTTTGAAAATGTTTTGAAAAGAGACCATCATTGTGGCAACCTTTGTAATGATTCTTGTTTGAATATGTACAAAGGTGTATTGTCTTTTGAAAAGATTTTTCAATGTTTGAAAGTTTGATTTGGGAAATGTTTTAAAATTGTGTTGTGAGGTGTGTTTGAAAATAGTAAGGATGTTTTTGCAAGTTTTGATCAAGTAACTAAGAGTTATCTACCCTATTTTACTCAAAGATCTTTCCTACACATTTTTAACCCTTTTGACAGTGTTGTTTTACCATTGCATTTGGTAAATAACCTTGCATTAGGATGTTAAATGGGACAAGCGCGGGTCATCGTATTGACCATGATAGCAATTGTGCCAAGTATCTTTAGCAATTTTTTGAGGGACTAGATTGAAGATGTGAAAAACACAAGAAGGGGGGTTAAATTGTAAAACTTAAACGAAATGCTTAGACAACACTGTATTTTTATCCTGGTTCGTTTGATCTCAAACTACTCCAGTCCACCCGTCAAGGTGATTTCTCCTCCAACGAGGTCTTAATCCACTATATTCAAAGGATTACACCGCTACTTTAACAATTGTTAAAGCCTTCTTGAGTATAACCACAAACCGGTTTATCTCAAGGAATTCTCTTACAAATAATAGAACAAGAATGTGTTTAACATTTTCTAGTAAAACAGTATATCACAACTGTGATAATTACACAATTTTAAGCTTAGAATAAATTGATTTGCTAAAGCGTTTGAGTAAGCGTGGTTGTTGAAAGCTTTTGCAAATTTGTTTGAGTGCATGCGTGCGTATTTTCTCAGGCAGTACGGTTTATATAGGCAAGGCATAGACGTTGTCCATAAAGCCATTTCAATGATAATAACACACTTTACTGTTTGAGAAGATCTTGTCTGAAGAGAGCCGTTAGCATTAATTCTGTCTTGAATACTTAGTAACGCTTCAGAGTCTTCTTTGCTTATGATAACGCTTCTGAGTGCTGATGACTTGGTAAGGATCTTTGATCAGAGTCAGAGTGTATATGTTATGCGTAGATTCTGGTCATCAAGCTTCAGCGTATATTCTGGTCATCAAGCTTCAGCGAGTATCTCATGTTACTGATCTTCTGATGCTGATATGTTGCTGATCTTCTGATGTTGATTCCATCAGAGCTTCTGCATATATAAACCATAATTTTAAGAAGCATATTTGTTCTATATATATAACTTTGAATTTATTTTATTCTTTGTATTTTGTTATCATCAAAACTCTAATCAAGGGTTGTAGAATCAAACTATGTTCTAACAATCTCCCCCTTTTTTATGATGACAAAAACCAGATTTTTTCAATTAAAAATAAAGAATAAAAAGTATAGAATTGAGAAGAGAAAACTCCCCCTGAGTTGATTACTTCCCTTTAATTCCATGAGTCTTTGAGCATCAGAACTTTACTGTATCTTTCCTCATAATTTTGTACCTGTTCAAGCTTTTCAGAAGATAAAAAATTTAAATTGATCAGAATGTTTGAGACTTATGTCTCAGTAATCCGTTATTGAAAAATATCATTCTTTCTCCCCCTTTTTGGCAGTTATCAAAAAGAACAAATAATCAGAGCTAAAAATGCATTTATATTGAAAACAGAAGCAATGATGAGTTCATAACAGTGTAAAAATATTACAGATAAACAAGTTATAAAAACAAGGAAATTCTAAGATGGAGGAGGTAGACGCGTGAACAAGGTTTCCAACAAGCTCTTAATATGGATGTTGGTTTCCTGTTGCTGGGTTAACATGCTCTTGATTTCCTCAATTTTATTGTCTTGTTTATCCATTCTTTCATTCATCAACATGTCAGATCTTTTCAAGTCTTCTAGAGTCTGCTTGTCAAGAGAGGAAGCTTGAGGATCTTCAGATACTGGATGCTTTCCAGAGCCTTTTGCAATATCCTTTTCTTTACCCTGTTCTTCATCAGGAATCATCTGTTCTTCTGACTCTGGTTGATCTTTGGATGTTGGACGATGTTCAGACCAAGGGGCATTGTCCAGAGGGAGAACTTCTTCCTTAAGCAGCTTGCTCAGAACTGGACCTTCAATTTCTTTCAGCAGATTGCTGAAGTTATGTTGAGCTTGTCCGTAGCTCTGTTCTTGCAACTTAAAGGTTTTAGAGCATACCCATCTTTTGAACTTTGTCCAAAGGTAGTCTGATGCAGCAGGATCAACCAGTTCACTACTAGCTTGTTTCAGAGAAGTGATCCACTTTTGTACTTCTGTTTCAAATGTCAATAAGCTGGTACCAACATCTGGATGTTTTGGTTTAGGGATAGCTATTTTGTTGGTTATGGCAGCAAGACGTTCAAAAACTATTAAATCAATGACAGTCTTGTTGTGGTCATCTGAATTGTTCTTTGGTGAGGGAGTGGGAGAGTCAGGAATTATTATTGGACTTGATGGGGAGTTAGGTGGAGTTGATTCTGGTGAGGAGGGAAGTTGGGGAAAATTCACAATGGTACCCAGGGGCATATGAATGGCCAGAGGTTCTGTGATTCCAGGAATGGGAATGGTGTTAGAGTCAACAGTTTGGTTTGGTTCTGGTTCACAGGATTCAGAGGGTTGAGCCTCAGAAGTTTGAACTTCTGGGTGAGATAGTTCAGGTTATGGAGAAGGTGGATGAATTTTTGGTTGAGGAGATGGAGGTAATGGGATTTCTGGTTCTGGAGAGAGGGGAATTTCTGGTTGTGCTTCTGTGGTGGCTTCAGGATTTGGATTTTCTGGTATGGGAGCAGAAGTGTGTTGGTCAAAGGTATCTATATCAGATAGAACTTTTCCAAGTTCTTTTTATGGTGTTGGGTTTTCAGATTGAGTGGTAATTGGGATAGATGTTGATACAGGAATTGAATCTAAAACAGTTACAGAAGAAGGATTACCTCTCTTTTTAGGAGTCCGCTGAGATGATCCTACTGCTTCAGCTTTCCTTTTCTTGGTTTTCTTCAGCACAACTTCTGGAGCCTTCTGCTGGAGATCCTGAATGTTCAAGGTTGGTGTTGTCCCATCCGCCTTGCATGCATCCAGATATCTTAGAATTATATCTGGTTTAGAATCAATCTCTGAGAACAGAGAAAAGTTATCCAGAGGGACTCTTCTGCTGGAGATTGTTGCAAAAGGAGTGACGTTGAGTTCCTTCTTGATGTTCTCAATAAACTTCATTTTCTTCAGATTCTTTGCATTCAGCTGTTTGCCAACAGTAGCTTCCAAAGAGTTGATTTCCTAAGCCTCTGTAAGATGATCAATCAGCTTTTTCTCTGTTAGAATATCTGATATCAGTCTTCCTAGGGGTATCCAATCCCTTTTTGTGCGCTCCTCTTCTCTGGTTTCCTTGACACTGGTCCTTAAATGGTTAAACAGCAGATGAGCCAGATTTACCTTGATCTTCTGAGAGATGAAGTAGATCGAAAATTGCTGATCAATATTGATGTAGTCAGGAGAGCTGGTAGGCTTCCTGTGGTTTATACATCCCAGAATGATCTTGGCCCATATTCTGTGTTTGTCCTTTAAGTCCCTTATCTTGCTGGAGGGAAGCCCCAGAGTGAAGATTTCTCTAGCAATTAGGGCAGCATCAGCGCATCTTTCAGCCATGTCAATGCAACGAACACCACCACCACTGTAGCCTATTAAACGTGCAATGAGGTCCTCAGTAATAACTATCTTCTTCCCCATAATGTATGAAGTAACCTGATGATTGGAAGATGAAGAGTAAATCCAAAATTCCTTTACCAGAATAGGGAATGTTGGTCCCACCAGTCTGTCAAAGTATCTTTCCTAGCCTTGAGCTTTAACTTCTTCAGAGAGATTAAACCCATTCTCTTGGAGGTTGTTGAAATCCACGATCAATTCTGACAGAACTTCTAGATTTTTGATTGGTGTGAGAAGCATTCTGTGGGGTTCTTAGTATTGTTCAGTGGAGTCTGATTTCTGAGAACTTGAAGTAGGAATGCTTGAGGAAGCCATGTTCACACGAATGTTTTGAGAAGAAAAAATGAAAGGGTTTTGAGAAAGTATGCAAACTGAAATCAGTAAGATTGAGAGAAAATGAAAGTGAAGGTAAAAGAGTGTAAATGGTGAGAAATGTGTTTAAATAGATTTCTAAACAATTTTGAAAACATAAACGACAAGAGAGAGAAATTAATTGTAATGATTATAAGCATTTAATGATAGCTGATTTAGGGGGATTCAGAAAGATATTTGAAACGGTTACCCATGACATGTGTCTCAATGCAACCAATCAGCGCTTTTAACCTTTCAAAAACTGGAACGCGTGTTCAGCCTCAGAAAGTAACTGATGACTGGATGACACTTGTTTGCTTGAGTGAACAACGCATTTCTATCCTTGATTGTGATAGATTCTGATACAATTTGTGCTTCTAAAGTTCTCTTCTCTTTCCAGAATGCACGTGGGATGCATTGGAATCTTTGATGGCTTACATTCTGAGAGATCAAATTTCTTCAGAAGTTCTCTGACATATTTGTTCTGATGAATGTAAGTTCCTTCTGGGGTTTGATTAATCTGAATGCCCAGAAAGAATTTTAGTTCCCCCATTAGGCTCATCTCAAATTCTGTCTGCATACATTTAGCAAACTTTCTTCCCAGAGAAGGTTTAGTTGATCCAAAAATGATGTCATCAACATAAATCTGACATACTAAAATATCATTCTTAAATGTCTTACAGAACAAGGTTGTGTCCACTTTCCCTCTGGTGAATTCCTTTTCTAACAGGAAGTTACTTAGTCTTTCATGCCAAGCTCTGGGAGCTTGTTTCAGACCATAGAGTGACTTCTTTAGTTTGAAAACATATTCTGGATTTTTGGAACTTTCAAAACCAGGGGGTTGGTGCACATATACCTCTTCTTCTATATAGCCATTTAAGAATGCACTCTTAACATCCATCTGATACAGAGTGATGCCTTTATTAACAGCAAATGAGATTAAGAGTCTGATAGATTCTAACCTGGCGACTGGAGCAAAGGTTTATGTATAGTCTATTCCCTCTTGCTGACTATAACCTTGTGCTACCAGTCGTGCTTTGTTTCTGATGACTTCACCTTGTTCGTTCAGTTTGTTTCTGAACACCCATTTTGTTCCAATGACGTTGAATCCTTTTGGTTTGGGAACTAGATCCCATACATCATTTCTTGTAAATTGATTTAGCTCTTCTTGCATTGCTAGAATCCAGTCATTGTCCAGAAGTGCTTCATCAATTGTTGTTGGTTCAATTAGAGAAACCAGTCCCATGAGGGATTCTTTACAGTTTCTGAAGCTAGGTCTTGTTCTGATTGGATCTTCCTTTCTTCCTAAGATTGTTTCTTCTGGGTAATCCAAGCTGCTTCTGGATAGTCTTTTCTGGAGTTGATCAACAGAAGGTGTTGGATTGCTTTCAGTTACTCTTTCTGATGTTGAGGGAGTGTCTCTGTTGAGAGCTTATGATGATTTGTCTTCAGTACCTGTGAGTTCAACTTCCATACCTGCAAGGAATTCATTCTGCTTTGACTTTTGAGAGTCAAGCTTATCATCAAAACGAACACTGATTGACTCTTCCACAATCTGTGTTTCTGTATTGTATACTTTGTACCCTCTTGAGCGTTCAGAGTATCCTAACATAATACACTTTTGTGCTTTAGAGTCAAACTTGTTCAAATAATTTTTTGTATTCAGAATAAAACATGTACATCCAAATGGGTGAAAATAGGAAATTTTGGGCTTTCTGTTCTTCCACAATTCATATGGAGTCTTTTCCAGAATAGGTCTTATGGAGATTCTATTCTGAATGTAACACATTGTGTTTATTGCCTCTGCCCAGAAGATCTTAGCAACGTTAGTCTCGTTGATCATGGTTCTGGCCATTTCTTGCAATGTTCTGTTCTTTCGTTCTACAACTCCATTTTGCTGGGGAGTTCTAGGACAAGAGAAATCATGCAGAATGCCTTTGTCATTAAAGAATAACTCAAAATCTTTGTTTTCAAATTCTCCACCATGATCACTTCTGACTTTGACGATTCTAAGATCATTTTCATTCTGAACTTGGTTGCAGAAGGTAACAAACATAAAGTGTGACTCGTCCTTGTGCCTTAAGAACTTTACCCATGTCCATCTGCTATAGTCATCTACGATTACTAACCCATACTTCTTGCCACTGACTGAAGCAGTTTTAACTGGTCCAAACAAGTCAATGTGCAGAAGTTCTAATGGCTTGGAGGTGGAAACAACGTTTTTGGATTTGAAAGCTGGTTTTTTTTCCTTTCTGACATGCTTCACACAGAGCATCTGAATTGAACTTCAGGTTAGGAAGTCCTCTGACCAGATTGAGTTTGTTAATCTGAGATATTATTCTCATACTAACATGTCCCAATCTTCTGTGCCAAATCCATTGCTCGTTGTTAACAGACAGAAGACACTTTACGCTCTGACTTTTCAGTTCATAAAGTTTGATTTTATAAATGTTGTTTTTCCTCTTTCCATTAAATAGGATAGTCCCATCTTTCTGACTAACAGCTTTGCATGAATTTTGATTGAAGATTATATCATAACCGTTATCACTTAATTGACTTATGGATAACAGGTTATGCATTAATCCATCTACTAATAAAACATTACTTATAGAGGGAAGATTTCCATTACCTACTGTTCCAGAGCCAATGATATTTCCTCTCTGATTGCCTCCAAAACCTACGTGGCCTCCAGGCTTAAGTTCCAGGCTTTGGAACATATGCCTCTTTCCCGTCATGTGTCGTGAGCAGCCAGAGTCCAGGTACCATGATTGGTGTTTTTGCTTTACTGCTAAAGATATATGCCACATGTATTATTTTATCCTTAGGTACCCATATTTTCTTGGGTCCTGATTTGTTAGTTTTGCCAAAACTCTGGTTGAATTTTGGTTTGACAGAGTAATCACTACTAGTATATTTTATGTCATGTGTGTGCCCATACATAAAGTGTGAATCAAGTGGAGTACGTTTTATAACTAAATCCATGGCATTTTTTGGTGTAGGTACCTTACCTTGATATCCTATCCCTTTTCTGCCATTTCTGCTAACTCCATAGATCATTGAAGCCATTTTGCTTCTGTCTATGTTTTTAGCTAGAAACTTCTGAAAGTTGTGATCATACTCCTTGATGATCTCATCAGCATTGTTGGGAGTTTCAGGGATTGTTTCCTTCTGAGAGTTTTGCAATTGGTTTTCTAATTTTGAAACTTTATCTTTTAACTCAAAATTCTCCAATTTGATACTCTCAGTCTTATCAGAGTCAGAAGCAAGATCCCTTTTCTGGTTTCTGAATTTGACTCTGATCTGCTGATATCTTTCCAGAATTTCATTAAGGCTTTCAGCTAGTTCAGCCTTAGTAAAGTTTATAGTAAAGTCAGGGAATACCTCTTATGTATCTGATTCAGATTCTGACTCAAGCTTCACTGTCTTCTGTTATGTTTGCCATGAGAGTTATGTTTGCTCTTTCATCATCTGATTCTGAGTCAGCTTCAGATGTGTCAGAATCATCCCATGTAGCCATGAGACTTTTCTTCCTTTCCTTTCCAAACTTCTTTTTTGGGCTTTTCCTTCTGAAGCTTTGGGCAATCACTTTTGTAGTGCCCTTGCTCGTTACATTCATAGCAGATTATGTCTTTGTTATTTGGCTTTCTGTTTCCTGAAGAACCTTCAGATCTTCTGTGTCTAGAGGAGGATTCTGACCTTCTGTATCTAGAGAAAGATTCATTCTGATTTTCTGATCTTCTGGGATTCCTTAACTTTCTTTGCCTCTGCTTCCACAATTGGTTCACCCTTCTGGAGAGGAGGGATAGTTCATCTTCTTCTGATGATGACCCATCAGAGGTTTCTTCCACAGCCTGCAAAACTTTGGAGTCAGATTTTCTGTTAGATTTTAAAGCTAATGGCTTACCTTTCTTTTGAGGTTCATCTGCTTCTAGCTCTATCTCGTGACTTCTGAGGGAGCTGACAAGTTCCTCCAGAGAGATTTTGTTGAGATCCTTGGCTAGCTTAAGCGCTGTGACCATTGGCCTCCATTGTTTTGGCAATCTTCTGATGATCTTCTTAACGTGATCATCATTAGAATACCCTTTGTCAAGAACTTTTAGACCAGCAACAAGAATTTGAAATCTTGAAAACATAGTTTCTATTGATTCACTCTCTTCCATCTTGAATGCCTCATACTTCTGAATGAGTGCAAGGGATTTGGTTTCTTTTACTTGAATTTTTCCTTTATGCGTCATTCTCAGAGAGTTAAACATATTCTTTGCAGTGTCTCTGTTTGATATCTTCTCATATTCTGAATAAGAGATGGCGCTGAGAAGAATTGTTTTGGCCTTGTGATGATTTCTGAAATCACGCTTTTGCTGATCAGACATTGTTTTCCTGTCAATCTTATGACCACTTCCATCCACTGGGTGCGTGTATCCATCAGTCACCATGTCCCACAGATCAGCATCATGGGCCAGAAAGAAACTCTCAATTCTGTCTTTCCAGTAGTCAAAGTTCTCTCCATCAAAGACTGGAGGTTTGCCACTGAATCTGTCTCTTTCTTCATTGTTGTCATTGATGATGTTTTGATTTGGTCTTGCCATTGTGTTTTTCTGACGCTGGATCTTGTACTAACACGGTTAAGTGTTATAAGCTCAGAACCAGGCGCTCTGATGCCAATTGAAGATGTGAAAAACACAAGAAGGGGGGTTGAATTGTAAAACTTAAACGAAATGCTTAGACAACACTGTATTTTTATCCTGGTTCGTTTGATCTCAAACTACTCCAGTCCACCCGTCAAGGTGATTTCGCCTCTCTCCAACGAGGTCTTAATCAACTATATTCAAAGGATTACACCGCTACTTTAACAACTGTTAAAACCTTCTTGAGTATAACCACAAATCGGTTTATCTCAAGGAATTCTCTTACAAATAATAGAACAAGAATGTGTTTAACGTTTTCTAGTAAAACAGTATATCACAACTGTGATAATTACACAATTTTAAGCTTAGAATAAATTGATTTGCTAAAGCGTTTGAGTAAGCGTGGTTGTTGAAAGCTTTTGCAAATTTGTTTGAGTGCATGCGTGCGTATTTTCTCAGGCAGTACTGTTTATATAGGCAAGGCAGAGACGTTGTCCATAAAGCCATTTCAATGATAATAACGCACTTTCCTTTTTGAGAAGATATTGTCTGAAGAGAGCCGTTAGCATTAATTCTGTCTTGAATACTTAGTAACGCTTCAGAGTCTTCTTTGCTTATGATAACACTTCTGAGTGCTGATGACTTGGTAAGGATCTTTGATCAAAGTCAGAGTGTATATGTTATGCGCAGATTCTGGTCATCAAGCTTCAGCGTATATTCTAGTCATCAAGCTTCAACGAGTAGCTCATGTTACTGATCTTCTGATGCTGATATGTTACTGATCTTCTGATGCTGATTCCATCAGAGCTTCTGCATATATAAACCATAATTTTAAGAAGCATATTTGTTCTATATATATAACTTTGAATTTATTTTATTCTTTGTATTTTGTTATCATCAAAACCCTAATCAAGGGTTGTAGAATCAAACTATGTTCTAACATAGATCATTTTGTATAGGCAACCAAGATAGCGTCATCGAGGGACTATGATCTTTTGTTTTGTTTTTGTTTTGCCAAACTACTCAACATGCATAACATGGCCAACTTTAAAGGCAACAAGTGGATGAAACCCTAGGGGTGCAAGTGTGCATTGTGTTGTCATTTTACATGCTTTTTGTCTTTGTATTAGTCAAGCTATTTGTTTTGATTTTGGATATTCGCATACAAACCCTAATCTCTAGCATGGCATATTTGAAAGCATAAATGCGTGAAATAAATCTACACTATTACAACATTTGATATGGGAAGGGGGATACAAATTTGAATGGGGAATATTTGCAAGAAATTAAAACCCTAATTTTTAATATTACATCCAAATTGAATAATTGGTACAAATAATAAATGAACAATATTTAAATAAATAAATTAAATAAATACACAAAATATTATGAATATGCAAACATGTTTTGTTTATTTTTATGTATGTAAAAATATAATTTTTAATATAAAAAAGAAGAAATGAAAATATTATTTTCTTATCAAGGACAAAAACCCTAATTTTCTTTTAAGAAAGTAAATCTATATTATATATTTTTTATGTACAATAAAATAAAATGATATATATACAAAATAAAATATATTTAGAAAAAATATTATTTAAGTATAAATAATAGAAAAAGTAAAAGTATAATATTTAATGTATTATTTTCAAGTTTTCATTAAATAAAATAAAAGTATATACTAATTAAATTATTTTTATGTTAGTAAAAAATAAAAATAAAATACAAAATAAATGTGAAAATTTATAAAAATATTTTTTTGATATTTTTTATGTTTAGAAAATAAGAAAATAAAATCAAAAATGAAAATAAATACAAAAAATATAAAAAAAAATAGGAAGAAATGGGCCAGGGGGTGCAATCAGTAATGAGGGGGTGCAGAAAGTGAGTCAGAAACCAAGCCCAGCCCACTTGGACTTCATCTTCAACCTTTGTCAAAAACAAAACACGTGCCCTGTACAAATCTCCAGATCCTGCATACGTGCTCTAATGCAAAAACTCAAAACATCAAAGTTGTAGCATTTTTCAAGACGAATCCAACCATGTAAAGAACTCATTCTAACTCTCAAAGACCAGAGAGAATTTCTCTGGCCCTAAATCCTAACCTAATTTTTTCAGGAAGTTCATGGGTAAATCATCTTAACTTGTTTAATTTAAATTAAAACCGAGCATATGTACAGCTTCATGGCTATGAATACTATATTTTTTATTCACAAACCTAAGCCTAATGATTCCTAAATAGAGAGATAGGAAGTTGACAAAAACATGTTTCAGTTGACTTCGTGTATGGCAATGTGGAGCTTTTCAGTGAGGCTTGAGATGTTTGGGAGCTTGCTTGAACTTCCTCTGACCTTCCCTAATGCCTAGCCTGCCTTGAATGTGCTTGAACAAGCCTGCAGAACTCAACCTGCACAAGCTGAAATCAAAAATGGAAAACCTTGTAAAGGGAGTTACAGACAGTGTTTAAGGGTTGGGATAGCTTGGATAGGTTATCTGGAATGTGTTTGAACCAGTTTGAGGCAAAACGCACGAGGGGTTTTTGCTATGAAAGTCAAACTGCAAGGAGTGCCCTGTTTTGCCAATGGAAGGTGATTTTCTGCTATGGAAGGTTTGAGGGCTCAAAGGCTCGTGTTTTAGGTTCAATGCAATGTATGAAACTTGTCTCAAATGCTTGCCAAAGTTTGTTCTAACAAATGTGTAAGATATCTTGTGTTTGACAAGTTTCTTGTATATGAAGCAAAAGTGAACAATGATGCAAGACAGACCTGTACAGGCTATCTATCAGCTTGCACACTATGCTCTTTGCCCCTCAAGTTTGTGGATTTCATTTTATGTACAAGATATGGTTCAATGCTCAAGGGTGCAATTTGACATAAAGCAAGATTTGGACAAAAATGGCAATGTTACCTTTTACCATTTTTGGATTAATCTATTGTATAATCCTCTAATGACCAAAACAAAGCCTTAGACCAATGGATTTTCATTTAATTATTGAGTATGGAATGTTTTTAGGACCTGTAATCAAGTACAAGCAAGGCTGATTAGAGTTTGCAACTTGTATCAATATGAACATGCCATGGATTAAAAGTGAGTTTTTGCTAACTTCAAGCCTTCGATTCTCCCTAACCACAAATGATTATGGAGAGTTCTTTGACTTTTTAGAAATCTTGTAACATGATCTACAATCCATATTTGAAATGCAATTTTAGATTCCAAGTGGAACTATGTGAAAAATTGTCAATAAGATAGGTCAAAATCCTGCCTAAACTAGGGCAAATTTTCACTAAGTTAAAACTTTCATGGACCCTGGTTCCAAAAATCATAACTTGAGATCCAAGATTCTTTTTGGAAAATTTTTTGAATCAAAGTTGTAGAATTTGTGGAGGACTACAACTTTCATGTTGGAAGTTTTGTTTGAATCCAATTGCATCATGGTGAAAATGTTGGGCAAAGTTAGGAAAAAATAAGAAAATTTCATAACTTAGAAAAATTCTAAGTTATGAAAATTTTCAATTTTAAACCCTAATTTGCAAAGTTAGGTTTCTTGATGAAAAAGTTTCATGTGTTTGACATATATTGATGAAAAATGACCCTTGGCACTTGATTTTGACCAAAAAGTCAAAGTTTGACTTTTCAGTGTACAGTCAAATTTTAATCAGTTGACTGAAAAATTTATCTGTCAATCTAATGCATTTGAGGTCTTTTGAACCTTGTGAATAGGTCAAGATGATGCCATTAAGTCCTTGAGTCCATGCTTGAACCTAATTTTCCATTAGCTAGGTGAAAAATCAGAAATTGCCCTTATACAGTCAAAACCCTAAAAATGACCATTTTGCCCTTTTGATGATCTGATCAAATATCTTGAGGAGTTGTGGTCCAAACTTGATCAAATGGTTCATATGAGTTTATAATGTTAATGTGGATCAAAAATTATGAGGTTTGACTGTAAATTGGCCACAGTTAACTTTTTCCCCAATATAGTTGATTTTTAGGTCAACAGTCCAATTGATTGGGCAAAAATTTGATTCAAGGCTTGAAACTTGGTATGGACAATCTTGTAGATCCAATATGAAATATGAAAGTCACTTTGATCATTGGAAGTCCAAAAATCTATGTGCAAACTCAAACCCTAATTTAGGTCATTAGTGCAAGGAGATGCCTTGAGCAGAGCAAAACCCTAATCCTGTCTGGAGTTCAAAGAGTATTATGATGAGAAATCTTGATAAAATGAGAGGGCAAATTTTAGGGTACAACAGTACCCCACTGTGTGATGTGCGGAAGTGGAAAATCATATTTAGGGTTGGCCCTGTTTAAATCTTTATAATCCACGCACATTCTCACTTTGCCGTCCTTTTTAGGCACGGGAACAATGTTAGCAACCCATTGAGGATAGGAA
This sequence comes from Vicia faba, assembly GCA_948472305.1. Classification (NCBI taxonomy): domain Eukaryota; kingdom Viridiplantae; phylum Streptophyta; class Magnoliopsida; order Fabales; family Fabaceae; genus Vicia; species Vicia faba. The sequence goes on along the minus strand of OX451740.1, from coordinate 793,622,304 downwards.
GTAACAGCCAGAAATCCAGCATTGAACTGTTTCAAAACTTTTGCTTTGATCTTCTAGGACATGTCAGGTCTCATGCGGTGGACCTTTTGTTTCACTGGTGGACAGTCTACTCTGGTGGGGAGACGGTGTACCAGAATGTCTGTATCAAGTCCCGGCATGTCTTCGTATGACCAGGCGAAGATTTCAACATAATCATGCAGTAGGTGAATTAGGCGCTCCTTGACACTCGGCTCTAGATTGGCACCTATTTTGATTTCCTTTTTGTCATCCTCATTTCCCAAGTTGATTGTATCCAACTTCTCTTTATGAGGATGAATTTCTCTTTCCTCTTGCTGTAATAATCTGGCCAATTCCCCTGGCACCTCACAATCTTCCTCACCTTCATATTTGGCTTGGTTGATCTGATCTTCAGAGTCACTGAAGGCTATAGCAGTATCGTTACCCATGGGTTCCGGAATGGAAGGGTACCTGCATTTGTGAGTGTGGGTGTGTGTAAGGGCATATCCATCTTAAAACAACAAAATGTAAAAGAAAGACAATGAGCACAAAAGGTTTAAATATGAAAAGCATCCATGATTCATTAAAATGACATATGAAAATGAAATAAGAACCCTTACAAATGGATCTATGTGTCTCGGTTAAGACACAAGGTTGAAAAAGTACGAATTGTTTGTGAATTATTACAGATCCAACACGAATGGAAAAGATAAATTATTGTAGTATGAAAGTAATCAGAACAAAGTCTTTTGCTTCTCAGTTGCACAGTCCTCCGCCAACAGTAGGAAAAATCCAGTCTTCCGAGCTGCCCTCTTCTTCACTGTCCTCTAGTGCATTAACCCCTCGGTGGTTGATCTTCACAGGTGGCCCTCTGGCATGGGAGCGGCGCAAGGCCTTCTGACCAGTCGAAGTAAATCCCAAGCCGCATTTGTCTGATTTGTAAGAGAAGTATGGAAGTTTCCCCTAGATAGTGGATCCGCCTTCTTCCACTACTGCTCTAGCATCCTTGAGAGATGACATTCGAGGTGGCGGTATTGTGATCACAGGAGTTGAGGACACCGTCTTGGTCGTCGTTATCTCCTGAGATACCTCTTCAAAATGCTGGAAAGGAGTTTCGATGAATTCACCATCCAATTCTACATAACAGAAAGAATTCAGATGACTGATCATGTATTCCTCTTTGCCATGAACAGTTATGATTTTCCCCCTGGACAGGGTACTTGAGCATTTGATGCAGAGTAGAAGTGACAGCTCCAGCATGGTGGATCCAAGGTCTTCCCAACAGGCAAGAATAGGAAGGACGGATGTCCATCACATAGAATGTGGAGTTGAAGGTTTCGTTTCCCACCTTGATTGGGATGTCCACCTTTCCATGGACCATCCTCTTAGAACCATCAAAGGCTCTGACAATTATATTGCTGGGTTTCAGGGTTAAGCCTTCACAATCCATTCTATCCAAGGCTTTCTTCGGCAAGACGTTTAAAGATGAACCAGTGTCTACCAGTACGTGTGCTAGGGTTGTCCCTCTGCATTCCACCGAGACATGCAAAGCGTCATTATGTTTTCTCCCTTTCGAAGTTAAATCTGCATCAGAGAATCATAGACCATTGTCAGCTGTTAAACTAGCCACACATTCCTGGAACTGATCAGCGGAGGTTTCTTGTGGCACGTAGGCCATCTTCAAAAATCTTATCAGAGCCTTAGCATGAGCTTCTGAACAAAGCAACAGGGCCAACATGGAGATCTTTGAGGGGGTTTGCCCCAGTTGTTCCACCACATTATAATCACTTTTCTTAATGATCCTCATAATTTCTTCCATCTCTTTCTAGGATGTTTCAGGAATGACTAGTGATTGAGCCTTCGTCAAGACAGGCTCCTCTTGAACATTATTTCCTTTTTCTTCAGCAGCGGGAATAGGGATGGGAATTATATTGTCATTGTTGACGGGTACACTTGCATGTACAGTTACTGGTATAGGTGTAATCTTCAGAATGACCGCGGGTCCAAAGACTGTTGTTGGAGAAGCAATCTCTGGAGAAAAGATTCTCCCACTACGAGTAATTTTGCTTGTTCCGACAATGTTACTGATGTCGGGATTATCCTCCTCAGAGCTTTCTTCTTCAATGGTCTGTTCAATCTGTTTGACACCATGGTAGTTGATTTCTCCACCATAGTTCCATGGTACCATTTTATCGGTTTGTATAGGGTTGGCTCGGGCATTGTTATCTTCAAAGGAGTAGTCATAGGAGTAGATGTAATCCTAACGGGTTTTTTAGGAACCCTGGAAGGATTGGCGTATATGGTTATTATTGAAACTTCTGGAACTGGAATGGGTGAAATGGGAGCTTTCTCAAACAAAATTTCCTTGTTATCAATCAGTTGTTGGATTCCTTTCTTCAATAGAGGACAGTCAAATAGGGAGGATAGGCAAGCATGGCAATCTTGGTCACAACCTGGGAACACCCCAGCTTTTAACAAATTCAACTTGATGGTTAGGAGAGGAGTTAACAGTTCATCCACAATAGAAATAAACAGATCTTTTTCCACAACATTGGCATTGTGTCCATGCCTAGGCATCGGTGCGGAGATAACATTCGGCTTTTCGGGAGCTTCAAATTCAACTTCCTTTGCGTCAAACAGATCTTGAATCTTGTTCTTTAGGGCCCAATAGTTATTGGTGTCGTGCCCTCGACTTTCTGAATGGTAAGCACATCCGGCATTGGGATGGTAGTGTGGAGAAGCAGTGTTAGGATTTTTAGGTGCCTCTTTTAGCATGACCAGGTTCAACTTCAAGGGATGTGGTAAGACTTGAGCAGGAGTCATGTTTATCTTGGTGAATTTCCTTACAGGCCTTTCCACCCTTTGTTGGTTATTTCTCGGCTGATAATTTCTCGGCTGGTTGTTTCTCGGCTGGTCTGATACAGACTTTTGAATCATAACGGACCCCACTGTTGGTTGTCTTTCAATTCTTCCCTGATTCCTCTGGGCATAGACAGCAGACACTTCCTTCTTTCCAGTGAAGGGCTTTTTTACAATTGCATAGGTAGACGCATCTTTCTGAATTTTCCCGCTTCTAATATCGGCTTCCACCCTCTCGCCAGTTAGAATCAACTCAGTGAAACCTGCAGAGGAGCTTCCAATCAGGTGATTAAAGAAAGGACCTGATAGAGTCCCCAAGAACATGTCCACTAGCTCTCTTTCAGATAAAGGTGGTTGCACCCTTCCGGCTAAATCCCTCCATTTTTGGGCGTAGTGTTTGAAGCCCTCATTGGAAGCCATAGCCATGCTCTGTAGCTGAGTACGGGTTGGCGCCAAGTAGGTGTTGTATTGATATTGTTTATAGAAGGCGGCTGCCAAGTCTTCCCAATTATGGACATATGACCTCTCTAACTGGTAGAACCAATCAAGCTGTGTTCCTGACAAACTGTCCTGGAAAAAGTGGACCCACAGGTCTTTGTCAGAAGAATGTGGTTGAATCTTCCTGACATAGGATCTGAGGTGCATTTTTAGGCAGACACCCCATCATACTTAGCAAACAGTGGCACTTTAAATTTATGAGGGATTACAATTCCAGATACCAACGCCAACTCCTCAAAGTCTAGCCCAGGTACTCTTTGTATCTCCATAGCAGCTAGACGCTCTTCCAGGTTTTTTTATTTGTCATCGGCCGGAGGGTACTGCTGTTCGGAGTAGTCCTCATCTTCCTCTTCTTCTGCTTCAGAATCATATGGCATTATCGTTCCTTTTCCTTTTCCTTCCCCCTCTTCAGATGTTGATGGGAATTCCAAAGTCCGTCTGGCTTGTCCTTCAAACCTTCTTCCCATGATAACCACACCGGCTCGCTTCTTCTTCTTTTTCTCTTTTTCCTTCTCTAGAAGAGTCTTTAATTCCTCCTGCCCCTTGGCTAGGGTCATGAGCAACTGTTGGAATTGTGAATTCTGAGCTAGAAAATCTTTGACCGTTTGTTCAACATCCATCTTGCTGAAATAAACAGCAGAGAGATGAGGAAACTTGGTGTGAAGACCTGTTTATGTATATGATGAATGATATATATTCATGTAATGCTTTCAAGGATTCATAAATTCAAATTTGTTTTAAACAAAAAAGAAACACACATGATATTAATAAGATAGAATTTGTTAGTACATCAATGCCCCATGGGCAAAATAATACAAAATTCTAAGGTAAAAAGACGTTGTGCATCCTCTTTGGTGCAATGTAGGTGTTGAAAGTATGCTCTTTGTGAAGTAGTCGAGTGAGTTCCAGAACCTTCTTCTTGCTTGCGTAGATTTGGGCTTCGAAAGTATCGCGCTCTCCCTTGAGTTGTATCCAACTCCTTTGTAGATCTTCTAGTGATATTGGCATGTCAGGATGTAGGAGGGTGTATGGAACCTCTCCTTCCATAACAAGCTCTATAATCACTGGGAGAATGGAGGGGTAAGGTGTGATCGGTGGAAATAGAACTGACTGTTTTGGAATGCTGGTTCGCGAAATGTCGCGGTAAGCAAGAGTCGCCACCGTCTTTTATTTTCTCCAACATGGAAAGGACAAAAGCACAGCAAAATTCCTTTTCGAGATGTTTCTCGGTTCGGGAGGTAGATTATAGAAAGGGAAGGTGTTAGCACCCTTTCTATCTGTGGTTATCCACGGGCTCTTAGGTACTTGCTCACTATGTTTTCAAAAATGTTTTGCTTTTCTTGTGTTTGTGGGTTTTGAAAAAGTTCGTTTGAAAACTTCGTTTGACTCTTGTATCAGTCCTCAAGAGTGTATGAAGTGTTTGTTTGAAAACTTTTGTCAGAAAAGTGTAGGTGCGAAAAGTATTTTTGTTTTGAAAGAGCAAGTACCTGAGAATCTCTACCTACTCAAAAGGAATTAAGTTGTGTAAATGTCCTTTAGACAGTACTATCCCACTATTGAGAAGTAGGTAGCACCGTCGTTGGAGTTATTTGGGTCAATTTGATTATAGGTACATGTGATCACCAAAGCAATAGTAGGACGCCTTAGCGGTAACCCTAATGTCTTAGATCGTTTTTTATCCGAGGCAACCGTTTCGAGGCAACTTGGATCTTTAGACAGGAAGGCGACCTCTAAAACACTCTATACTCAATGACCACGTCGAGGCAACCAAGTGAGGCGTACCCTAGGAGTGGCATGTGCGAGTGTGTCAGGTTTCATGTTAAGTTATCTTTGCACATTTTTATGGTGAGCTACGGGTTGATTTTAATTTCAGAGAAGTCTTATCATGCATAGCCTAATTAACATACATCTAACAGTTTAATAGTGCGGAAAATAAATCTACGCTATTACAAGGCGTCGGGTATTTACATCGCCAAAAACATAACCCTTGAAAAGTAAATTGCGGGAAATAAAGAAAGCGATAAAAGGGTCCTAATTAAAGCTATTACATCCTCGGAGCAATTACATAATAATGATCAAAAAATTAATATGCGCGAGAGAAAATTGAATCGGGGAAGTCCTTAGGGTTTTGACCCTTTTTTAAGAAAGAAAGAAGTTTGATTATTTATGAATTAAATTAAATTAAACCTAATTAATTAATTAATAAAAAGAAATATTTTTGAGTTTTTTAATGTCTTGAGGGAGTAAATAAAAAAAAATCAAAAGTTAGTAAAACCCTAATTCTAATTTATTTTATTTATTGCAAAAAATAGTGAAATTAACCTAATTAAAAAAACTAAATTAATTTGTTAGTATTTATTTACAAAATAAAGTGAAATTAATTTTAATTTAGAAAAAATATTATTTTTAGTGTTTCTGAATTTATTATGAAAATAATTAATTTATGAGCTAATTAAATAATAATAATAATAATTATTAATAAAAAGATTAAATGAAAAATGTAAAAGAAAAGAAGAAAAAAAAGAATGAGTGAACCAGGGGGATGCTGGCCCAGTATGGAGGTATTTTTGGAAATTGGAAGCCCATCAATCCTCAAGCCCGTTTGACTTTGAAGATCCTCCATGCGCATGGTTGACTGGGAGTACCATGGTCCTTCATCGTTGGCCACAGGATTTGAGTGTGAAGACACATGGCATCTGGGAATTGGAGATGCATGGTGGACTCCTTAGCAAGCCTTGTACTGGAATACCTGAGGAAAAAGAACAAATAATGTTTGGGGGACCTGGGGTTCGAACCCAGGTCCCAATGCCTATTGGATGCTTGACCAACCACTCCAACCAACGCGCTTCAATTGATCTTATAATAACCAACGATTAATATATTGATAAAACAAATAATATGCAATAAAACAAAAACACGCGCGCCTTTTTTGAACGGACCAATGATGTATCAACACCTAGTCATCTTCCTCGCTGAACCTGCAGAAACAACGTTAGATAGCGGGGGTTTTTAACCCCCACAAAACAGTGTGACGAAAAATAGCGATTAGGGCTGTGTTTTACATAAATGTTTCGCGATGGTCCCTTTGTTTTCGTCTTGTTCTGACGAATCCAACCACGTACCTCAGGAGTTCTAATTTTGCCTGTATTGCAAAGCCCTAATTTGAAAGCTTATGAACCCTAAAATTCGTCAATGGCATTCTGTGATTTATGGCGTTATAATTCAATTGAACTATGCCAATAGCTTCATATGGTCTCTAGCAACACAAAACAAACAAGAAATCATGTCAAATGCTTATGAATCACGAGTTACGATTATGAAAAAAAGTGGCAAACCGTCAAACTATTTAGGGCGATTCTTGTAGCTTTAAGGCCTGGTTGTGATTGCAAAACGTTCCTGAGAACTCCTGCAAGGTATTAGAATCCACAAAAGCCTTTGAATCGTGCTAGAATGCAAAAGTCAGTTTTGAGTTTTCTTCCAATTTTCTTGAATTGCAATGGCTTTTTCCTGCAGCTTTTTCACGTGTGCATGATCAGGGTTTGCTTGTAGATTTATAGAGGACTGAAATTAGGTCAAATCTTTGAGCAAAAATCCATTGGAATGATGATTGAATATTTGATTGAAAATCAAATCTTTTTGTATTTTCATGATTGGAAAAAGTTGCCAATTTTGGAGATATTGCATCTTTGACTTGGTGCACGAAATTGCCAGCATATCTTGACCATGTTTGCTTCACAAAAAGATTGAAAAATCAAATCTTTGTATTTTCCTACAATTTAAATTAATTAAATGAATTAATATTGATTAAAAATCCAATTAATTAATAAAAATAAGAAAATAAATTCAATTAAGCTTGATGGGTCGTGCATAGGCCATGGATGAAGTTTCAAGAAGAAATTTGAGGCCCATTAGCAAAAACAAGGTGTTTTGAGCAAAGTTGACTTTTGCAAATTCATGAAAATTTCCCAACTTCTCCAATGCATATCTTGCTCAATTTTGATCATATGAACATGTTCTTGGACATTTTGGAAAGGTATTGAAGTCCTATAACCAATGCCTTTGGTCCCATGTCATTTGTATTTACCAATCTCAAGTTATGGTCTTTGACTTAAAGTGCATTTTTGTTGACTTTTGAAATTGACCTATAATGTAGAAATTGATAACTTTTTGTGAGAGCATTTCTTGGACTTGGAATGTGAAGATGGATTGTAGGAAATGTCATCCCCTTCAAAATGAGCATTGGATGGGATTTTTCTGATGAACCATGAAAAAGTTATGCCCTGGTCAAGATACAGTTGACTTTTTCTGCTATCCAAAAATAGTAACTTTTTGCATCTTGATGATTTTTGAGCCATTCTTGTGGAATAATGATCAAGACTTGATCAAATGATGATTGTGGACTCAAAATAAGATGTTGACCAAAAATTTTGACTTTTTACTGCAAAAATGACCATTTTGCCCTTGCAGTTGACGGTGGGTCTGTTGTACCCCAAAATTTGCTCTCGCATTTTTTCCACAAGAAATCTCAGCTTCAGGCATTTCCTGACTTTTCAAAATGGCTCAAGAATCGGACAAACGGACTTTTCTCGTCAGTCAAGCAAAATTAGGGTTTTACTGGTGTTTCCAGTGATTTTTGGTAAACAACCGCTAGTCTTCCAAACTATCGAATAATCTTTCTGACTGTTATTCAATTCCTCTGGTAACTCACAGGATCGACTAGATTGATCCTAGGACTCCTTGGATATTAAGGTTACTTTCACAATCGAACAGATATTCATGGTTGATATTGTATAGGTGTTTGGCTTGTTTCGATCTCTCTCTCTCTCTAAGAGTCTAAAGATGTAATCAAATTGTGTGTAAAAACTAAATTACACGAATAAATGCTAATTGTAATGCTAATTGTAAAGACATGTAAAACTGCATAAAAGTGAAGTAAGTGGCTTCGACTTACAAAACGGTTAACATAAAGGATTTCTGGAGCGTAAAAGTTTGAAATGTGAAGAAAGCGTTTAATGCAAGAAATCTGTAAATGATTTTAAGTAAAAGTATGCGTTCGAAGGATAAGACTTAAAGGTAAAGGTATGGAAAATATGACAGTTTTCGGAAATATAAAGTGCTCGAAATATAAAGAAAACATTTAAAATGTAAAACTTTGAAGAAGAGATTTCGAAGTGAAAAGACTGTAAATGAGAAAACTTGTGAATGTTGCTTGACAAAAAGATAAAGGAAAGTACTGGAAATGGTGAAAGGTTTTCATTAAATCATAAATACATGGTGCTATCATACATACATTTCTCTTGCATTCGTTTCCCTGGCCATGTGGTAGTTTGAATGTTACTGAGTATTTTGTATAATAGATATGACACACGAAATCCTAATACTAAGACTTCTATTTATACTAATTCGACCATAACGGTCTTGCTATAGGATTATGCCACGTTTCGAACATGCAGGACAATGCTTCTTTCATCTTTCCACGTGTCCCCAAATGCTCCAACACATAACTTTCAAACTTTGAAAGTCCCGCTTCCATTTGAATTTTAAATGCTTTGGTGTTTCTCCGTTTCGAACGCTCTTCCCAGACACAGCCTCGCTGTTGTTTCGAGACTCCTTTAGATATGTTCCCATAATTGCCGCTCGAAGCTCCAAGCTTTGACACACTTATTCGAAACACTGCTTCTGCTATTTCGAAATATGACGTTTAATTCCATTTCGATCAAAAACGTTTAACTCATTTGGCTTCTAAATAACATTATCAAAATCTTCAGCCAACAAATTGCCCCTTTAAAATATGTATTTCGATCCCTCTGAGAAATACCTATTTTAAACACCTACACAAGATATTGATAGGACTTTCGAATCATCGTAACATTTAATGCATTTGACTCCAGTCACATCAATCATAGCACCTTTTGGATTCCTTAACCGCCTGGAGCCACTTCACAGCGTGGTGCAGTTACAAATAATGATTATCTCTAAATCACGCCTATTACCTATGTTAACTTCACACCACCTCTTCATCACACCAACCCATGATCTCCACGTATCACAACTCTATTCGGTGGATGCTTAAACTTCCCCATTATAAAACATTAACTTAATCTTCTTCTTTTCTTTTCACACTCTAAATCTTTCACACTCTGAATCTTTTACCCTCCTTCTCTCATAAAACAATCTAAGCTTTCAACATCTTTCAAAATGTCTTCTTCTACTTCATCCCAACTCAAGAAAGTCTCCAAGAAGAAAGGAAAAACTACAGGAGCTACCATGGAAAGTAAAATCATCACCATCCAAGGCCAATCTGCTCTTGCCCCTCAGATGATTTCCAAAGAAAAAGAAATGTTGTATGCGTCACAGGTACTCATTCCTACCCACGTTGCTGGTAAGAGGTTAGCTTTAAATGGCCCTCTTACGGTTTTTGAAATATTAAAGGACACCAGGACGATTTTCCCAGTTTGTTATAGCTTCAAACCCTTATTTAACAAAATGGACGCCCCTAAGGCAGTAGAATCTCCTAGTTCAAATACCATAGAAACCCCAACTATTCCTCCTAAGGACCCCTTTGTTTTGGATTATGTAAAAAGTAATTTTAAGCCATTTCGATCTTGCCCTACTTCTGATATTGCTTATCAAAATTGGTTCACGAAAGTAGAAGCCAAGAAATCCCAGCAATGGGAAGAATTAGGCATTTATAACCTGATTAAGCTATCGAAGGCTGGTTTCACCTACAGCCACCCTCTGCTATTCGCGTCCCTTTATTTCTGGGACAGTACCTACAATACTTTCCATCTCCCAGGTGGAATGATCACCCCGACCTTCTTCGACATAGCGGCCATTACTGGGCTGTCGCCAGTGGGAGAAACTTATATACCCGACAACGAAGAGCACTCAAGCATAATTGACTTCGAAGTCAAGCTAGCCAGTTTTTCCAAATTTATCAGGCATTATCATGCTGAAGGGGACAATGTGTCTGACGTAGAGCACATTGCTTTCTTAACCCTGTGGCTGTCAAGATACGTTTTCTGCAGTAGATCCCTACAGGTAGCTAGTAGGTTCATTCCTCTAGCTAGGGATTTACATGAAAATCAAAAAGTGTGCCTAAGTGAACTACTCTTAGTTGACCTCTATGAAAGCCTGAGGTTAGCTGTTTCGAGCCTCAAATCCCACACCTCCAAAAATATTCTATTGGCTGGCCCATTTTGGTTACTCCAACTATGGCTAAATGCCATGTTCGAACCCTCCTTATCAACCGCCAATACCATTGATGAGCAAGATTCTGAGATAAGTGATAGGATAGTCGAAGGCACTAGGCTTCGAAGATTAACTCCTAATGATGACAAAGATGACTTCAAAGTTCAATTCTCGAAGTACATCATGATATTCTCCAAAAGGCACAAGTTCGAAGAGAGCATGGCGCCTTTTGCTTTGAGGGCTCATGGACCTTCTTGGTTCACCATGGCTCTCTCAGAAGCCATCAAGAGCAAGGAGATTCAGGATGTATGGAGAGCTTTCTTGCTGCCTAGACTCATTTCTTCAAGAATAACCCCAGCCAAGAACCAAATTTTTCTCTTTGCCTACCAACCAAACTTCGTTTCGAGGCAATTTGGCTTATGCCAACTGATTCCTGAACCTTTATTTCAAACTGAGGGCGCCATCACTTCAGGACGAACTTTCAAGGCAAGGGAAGCCAAAATACAGCAAGAACAATATCAAGGCTTTGCCCAATTTGAACTGATAACCTTCAAACCTACCCATCTTGCGGCTAAAGGATTTCTGGAGTGGTGGATTAAGTTTTATCAAACTTATATGTTCGATACACTTACAATTCGACAGAAACTAATTGATGCCTTCGATGTGCAGGTACCAGCAAAGAAAGGTATGTTTACTCATGCCAAAGAGATTAAAGCTTTCCAAAATTATTTTGAAACTACTTACGACCCCACGCGCTTGGACTCCACTGTGCATCAAGCAGCTGAGACCTTGAAGGAAAAATTTAAACAAAAAGTTTCTAAGTTAAAACTTCCTTCAGGGCTGTCACCTGAGGATAGGTATAGGTTGGCATCGAAATGCATCCACCTAAATTTCCCAGATTACCTACCTCAGAATTGGCTCTGGCTTGGTTTCCTCCATATCCATGGTGGTTTACTTGCAAAGAGATGTTCAAATATCTTCAAAGGAAACCAAAGCCATCTGAGACTGTGACATGGGCTCGATACTGGCTTCATGATTTCCCAGGACACCTTCGATACGACCTTTCTGCCATGTCAATTAAATCTGATCAAGGCACAGGTGCGAATGCTTGGGAAAATCCCAAATGTCTTTTATTTTCATATCTTTAACCTTTGCTTTAATTGTTTCGATTTTCAGCTATCAGGATAAAGACAGCTGCCTCGAAGTCGAAGGAAGGGAGTGCCTCTCAAGCCTCCATCGAAACTACTGACAAGGTGACTCCACCCGAAACAACTACTACTGCTGCAACCACAACAACAACAATAATACCAACAACAACCAGTGTTCCAATTCCAACGGTAATCACTTAGCCTTGATGTTTCGAATTCACTCAAGCTTTATGGTTTACATCTAACTTTTCGTTTAAAATTCTTTCAGACCAACAAGCTTCCTCCTACTACTCCCAAGAAGCGGAAATCAAGCACCACTGGGGAAGACCCCAAGGCTGGAGGAAACTTAAATACTGCTTCGAAGAAGAAGCCAAAGAAAGATACTTCTAAAAGCACTGTTCCGACTAGTGTCTCTGGACTCGATTCCAGGGATGCTGCTCCCTTACCCAAATCCAAAAATCCACCTTCGACCTCCAACCCAACGTTGGAACGTATAGCTAGTAACCTCTCTTCTGAGGGTCCACAGGTAAATTAAACCTTTAAAAATTGTTTCTAATACTAACTTCTTATTACCTTGGTGAATGTTTTTCTTTAACATTCTGTTGTTCCTTGCAGAACATCTTGAATCCAGCTTCCACCATTTCGACCTCACCATCCAGAGCTGCTGCTCCGCTCAACTCCTCTCCTCAAGGAGATTCCAGCAACTTGGTCCAAAATAAAGGTTCCTCCAATATGGCGGTTCTGGCTGGAACTTCTTAATAGCAGGATGATCAAGGTACCTCCATTCCTCTGAAAGAGGTAAACGAAACAATGCTTCAAACGTCTGCAGAGGATTTGCAAAGGGCTTCTCTTCAAAAGTCCCCTCTTGAAACTCTTCAAGAGGACCCAAAGGAAACTCAAACTGAAGAAGAGAAAGCTGATTCTGGGCAAAGAGCCGAAGAATCTGCAGACGAAGAATCTGAGGAGGAAAATGCCAATGACGAGGAAAATGCCAATGACGGTTCGACTGCTGGGACGGAGTCCAACGCAAATAGCAGCGAAAGGGATGGTATCGAAGTGGTAGACTTGGACGAGGATGAAGAAGACCAAGAGCACGAAACGAATGAAGGGGATGGTAATGCAACCAACGAACCCCTAGAGGTTGAAACAAACGTGGTTCCCCTACGCGTGGAACTCCCTCAATCCTCTCTGTCTCGAATGACTGACGAGGAGCTGGCACTTCTGAGACGAAATGACCCTATTGGGTACATGAAGGCGAAGTTGGCTCAGAGGGACGTCCCACTTGCTAGGGCTGGCACAAGTTCGACCAGCTATCCTCTTCCCACAGATGAAAGAATTGTTCTTCTTAACAAAATTAGGAAAACCATTCTCAATGTGGATATATTCGAAGTACTTAAACAAGATAGTACTGCTTGCTATACTATGAAGGAGCTGCTCACAAAGGTCAATCTTTCCACCTGCTCCTTGCCAGTTAGTACTCTCTTATTCGATCTTCAGAATTTGCTGGACAACGTAACTGGCTACCTTCTCCAAGACGAATCTGCTGCCAAGAAGGTTCAAGAGAAACGCATTGCCATGGATGCCGCTTATGAACAAGCTTCGAAACTCTCTCAAGAAGCTGAGGATCAAGCTATGCATCTGAAGCAGGCGAAAACTGATTATGAGGCTCGAGCTGAGTCCATCCTTCTTTGGGAAAGGCAGATTCTGGAACTTCAACAGAAAGTTAAGGAGGCTAAAGAACAACAACTAGCCTTCGAAACCAATCCTGCTGGTAACCAATTCGAAGAGCTTCTCAACCAGGGGCTTGCAGAAATGGAGACTGCAGAACAACTTAAAGGAGAAGTGGCAACCTTGGAAGGAGCCAGGCGGTTCGCTCAGCAGAAACTTGAATCATTTCGAAGCACCTTTAATCGATTGAAAAATAATTCTTATTTCTAGATTTTGATGTTTATTTGACTATAATTTTGGTTTCTTACATGTAATATTCGAACAACGCCATTTTGGCATTTTATCTTGCCATCTTGGCTTTTTATAATATCTTGTTTACGTCGTTACTATTCGAATCTCCCGCAGGCTTGGCTTATATTTCTTTAAATATTTCCCATTAACCTTTAGGACACGTTTATCATCCATGAGTTCTTCGATTTCATATGCATTGTTTGAGAATACTTTTAATATTCGAAAAGGTCCTTCCCAATGAGGTGACCATTTACCTAACGCTTTATTCTTCTTATCCATAGGCAATATGACTCTCCAAACCAAGTCATTAATAATGAATACTTTTTTCTTCACCCTTTTATTGTATGTTCTGGCCACTCTTTCTTTTTGCCTCATCAAAATTTCCAATGCATGTAATCTAATTTCGTCCAACTCAACTAATTCATTCATCATCATTTCCCAATATAATGCAGTTGGGATTTCGTTTTGTCTCTGAATTCGAACTGATTGCAGATGAATTTCTACTGGTAACACTGCATCATGACCAAATGTAAGTTGGAAAGGCGTAGTGTTAGTAGCTTCCTTAGGAGATGTTCTACAAGCCCATAATACTTGGTCCAGATTTTTGTGCCAGTTTCTTGGCTTCTTGCTAATATGCTTCTTGATTAATCCTATTATTACTTTATTTGCTGCTTCGACTTGTCCGTTTGCTTGAGCATAATATGGTGTTGATGTTAGCAATCTAAACCCCATTTCTTGGGCAAATCCTTGCATCTTTCTAACAGTAAATACAGAGCCTTGGTCTGTAGTTATGCTTTCTGGCAATCCGAACCTATAGATAATGTGCTTTTGTATAAATTCAATAATTGCCTCTTGATCAGCAACTACCAATGGTATAGCTTCGATCCATTTGGTAAAATAATCTATTCCCACCAAGATATATTTCTGTCCTTTGGACGAAGCAGGATTTATTTCTCCTATCAAATCCAATGCCCATCCTCTAAATGGCCATGGTTTGATGATCGAATGCAACTCACTTGCAGGGGCATGTTGAATTCCTGCATGTTTCTGACATTCTTCACATCCTTTAGCAAAGTCTATGCAATCTTTGAGCATGCTAGGCCAATACAAGCCGTATCGAAACAACAACCATTTCATCTTATGGCCTGCTTGATGTGCCCCACATGCCCCATTGTGGACTTCAGACAATGCTAAGTATGCCTCACTTTCTCCTAGGCATTTCAATAAAACACCCTCTTGGGTCTTTTTAAACAATTCGTTCCCCATGAGGAGATATGACAATGCTCTATATTTAGTTTTTCTATCTACCTTTAGAGTTGGGTCTGCTAAATAACTCTTCAGTGGACTTCGCCAATCTGCATCTGACAAAGTATTTATGGCTAATATTTCGAATCCCTGTTTCTCAGCATATCCCAATCTCATACTTTCCAGATCCGATGGTGTGAATCTAGTAGCCATAACTCTTCCCCTTAATTCGACCAAATCCTTAAGGTTCTTGGTAGACACTTTATAACCTGAAGCCAACTGCGCTAAGTCATTTGCTTCTTGGTTTTCTATTCTTGGTATGTGTTGAATATCCATGTATTCAAATTTCCTTAATAGCCTATTGACTATGACGAAGTATACCATTAAATTTTGCTTTATGCATTTGTATTCCTTTGTGATTTGTTTGACCACTAATTCAGAGTCTCCTTTAATTTCGACTCTGGTTGCCCCCAATTCCAACAAAGCTTCAAGTCCAACAATGAGCGCTTCATACTCAGCTTCGTTGTTCGAACAACGAGGACCATCTAATTTATACTTGAATTTTGTTGGAATTCCTTCAGGAGAAATTAGAAGGACTCCAACACCACTTCCATTCCTGTGGGTTGAACCATCAAAGTACAATTTCCATGGTTGCATTTCGACGTAACTCATGATCGTCTGCTCAACCAACGAATGGTCCACAATGAAGTCAGAAATTACTTGACCTTTCATAGCTTTTAAAGGCATGAAAGTCAACGAATATTCTGTTAAGGCTAAAGCCCACTTGCCAACTCTGCTATGCATTATTGGTTTTGAAAGCATATGTTTAATGACATCGAAATGAGATGAAACATAAACATCAACAGGTTTTATATAATACTTGAGTTTCATACAAGAGAAATACAAACAGAGACATAGCTTTTCTAAATTGCTATATCTGGTCTCTGCATCATTTAGCACTCTACTTAAATAGTATATGGCTCTTTCGACGCCATTGCTATCCTCTTGTGCTAGCATACTACCTATACTAACTTCAGAGGCAGATATGTACAATCTCATGGGCTTCCCCCATGATGGTGGAGACAAAATAGGAGGCTGAGAAAGATATTCTTTTATTCTGTCAAACGCTTCCTGGTGAGCTTCGTTCCATTCGAAGGCTTGACCTTGCTTTAGACGAAGTAACGGAGAGAATGCTTGGGTTCTTCCACTCAGGTTCGAGATGAATCTTCTGAGGAAGTTAATTTTCCCTAGCAGAGATTGCAACTCCCTTTTTGACGCAGGTGCTTTCGTCTCCATTATGGCTTTGGTTTTGTTCTGGTTGATTTCGATTCCTTTCTTGTGAACCACAAAACCAAGAAAATCTCCAGCCTGCACAAAAAATGCACATTTAAAGGGATTCATCTTTAAGCCATGTTTTCTCATTCGCTCGAATGATTGGCTTAAATGATGCAAATGTGTTTCTGCAGATATAGATTTGATGACTATATCGTCAATATACACCTGCATGAAGGTTTCAATGAAATCATGAAAAATTGAATTCATTGCTCTTTGATAAGTTGCCCCAGCATTCTTTAAACCAAAAGGCATCACCACCCATTCGTAGGTGCCTAAGGCTCCTGGGCAACGAAATGCTGTCTTTGCAACATCTTCTTCAGCAATGAAAATCTGGTTATACCCAGAGTATCCATCTAACATACTCAAGTATTCTAACCCTGCAGCAGAATCTACTAGCATTTCTGCCACGGGCATGGAATATTCATCTTTAGGGGTTGCAGTGTTTAAATCCCTAAAATCTATGCAAATTCTTAAAGAACCATTTTTCTTAATAACGGGTACTATGTTTGCTAACCATTCGACGTACCTTGTTGTTCTGATGAATTTGCAGCGCAGCAATCTTTCGATCTCAGCTTTAATTTTTGTGAGAACCGCTGGTGCGAATCTTTTGGGAGTTTGTTTGATGGGCCTCTTTCCATCTTTGATTGGCAGTCTGTGTTCGACCAACTCCCTCTTTAAACCAGGCATCTCGTCATAATCCCACGCGAAGCAGTCTTTGTTTCCTTAAGGACTTCGATCACTTCCTTCTTGAGGCCTGGGCTAAGTTTAGCACTTATGTAGGTTACTCTTTTCGTTTTTTCATCCCCTAAGTTGACTTCTTCGAGTGGATCCTGTGCCAACATTTTGGCACCTGAGTTTATAGGGTCCCTTTCGAAGCCTAAGGGTTCTTTATCATAGATGGCATCCAATCTTTGATCCATCTCAAACTCTTTGAAGGGTGAGCATTTCGAACCCTCCCTACTGACTTCGTTCGTCTTTATAGTTGATTTATTTATTTCAGCCTCTAAGGCCGCTTTTGATTCGTTCTCAGCCATATAGGCCGAAATCCTTTCGAAAAAGGTAGACTCAGTCATGGCTAAGGTTGTCGAAGTCCCAGCCTGCTGGCCGTTTTTGTATAGTGCTTTCGACTTCCTCTTCTTCACTGATTATTGTTCTATCCCAGTAAAGGCCATCATGACGAAGGGTCATGTAGTAGTGGGCGTTTCTAGTTTCATTAATCTCATCATTTGGAACACATGGAGCAATCTTTGCCAGATTTTTATCATAATCCCTTTTGTCAACTAAATTGACAGTTGACATAAAGTAACTCTGGTATGCTTCGATGTTTTCCACGATTCCATCATCTCTCCACAGAACTAGTCGCTGATGCATTGACGAAGGAACTGCCCCCACGCCATGGATCCATTCTCTTCCCGGCAGCAGGTTATAGTTGGCCTTGGCTTCGATCACCATAAACATGGTGGGCCTACAGCTTGAGCCTATTGTCAATTCCAACTGGACCACCCCCAGTGTTTTGCCCACTTTTCCCTCATAATTGGACAGAACCATATTATGGGGCTTGATATCTCCTTCGCGGATCTCTAATCTTTTTAGCATGAAATGGGGTATCAAATTGACTGCAGCACCCCCATCCACTAGAACTTTTTTCACACCATGGATACCAACTTTCGCCCGAATCAAAAGTGGCTTGAGATGGTTCTTCATTGCAGGTTCTGGACGTTCGAAGAACGCATTTTGTTCCTCAACAGCCCCATTGTCCATCACATAGTAGCACACGGGCCTATGTTTCATCAAATCTGTGGTGTCTTCCTCCTCATATTCGTTGATTTCGGTTTCTTGCCCAAATTCGCAGGGAAGCACAGACACCACGTTACAGTTCAAGTTAAATGAAGACTCCCCCTCCGATTCGAAGTTATCTGTTATCATATCTTCGTCCTCTTCCGGGCCTGGAGTGTATTCCTTTGGTTCATCGCGTTGTTCTTCAGAGAAGAGTCTCCTATTGACTGGAGGTTTATCTTCAGTTTGATTTTTTGGTTTGTTGGTGCTAGATTCACCTTGGTTTTTCGTTGAAGTATCCCCTTTGTTTGCCACAGCTTCTCTCTCAGCCTTTCGAATCCTTTGCTGTCTGCGCCACTGGGATCTTGACATGGGGTTCCTTCCTTTGTAATTCTCTAATCTCACTTCCTCCCTTTTTGCTGTGTTGAATTGCCTCCTGTATGTCACAGCATGGCGTGCATTTCGTTCAGCGTTTCTCCATCTATCTTTGCCTTTGTCATTTCTGACTTGTAACCATCTATCGGTTGGCACTTCAGCAGGGAGTTTGAAAGTCACTCTTCGAGCAGCCTTGGGGTGAGGGCTATCAGGCCTTCGCTGTTTGTGTCTGCTGTCGAAACGTGGGCCCATCTGGGCAGTTTCTTGATGGTTCCAGCAAGGGGCGAAGGGAATCGTTTCGAAGGCCCTGGCCATGCTTTGGTCATACACAGCAGAACACCTTGGGCAAATCAAGCACTTGGTTTCCCCTTTGTAGCAGCGAAACACAAACTCCAGCAAACTTTCCCCAGCCTTGGGATAACACCTAAAAAGCTGGTTATCCTGGCGCCAATTGTTGCCAGTTCGAGCCCTCTGTACCCTTTCGAAATTCGCAGCAATTCTTTGATTGCAGAGGATGCTGCACCTAGGGCACAATATCATGCCTGAATCTCCTTTGTGGCATGTCATGAGATAATCTTTGAGACTAGCATCTCCAGTGTGATTATCCCCCATTCTATACTTTTCTTTTTCTAAGTATTTTTCCACTTCCTCCATCTCAGAGCGAGGCCTTTCCATATCCACCATATTTATTTCTACATCTCCCTCTTTAGCTTCGTCATCTCCCCATCCTGTGGGTTTTATATCCTCAATCTGAACCTTCGAACTCTCTGGGGCAGAATATTTGACCAAATAGTCAAATTTTCCACTGGGTTCCCCTAGAGTGTCCCATATTTCCTTCTGAGGGGGAATTGGCTGCGTGATTTGGACTTTCTCCAATTCCAGCCTCAAGCCTTCAGTGACTTGTGTTAATTCTTGGTTTGGATTTCCCTGGCCTTCAGTAGCCTGGGTTTCTCTTGCAACAGCTACAGGTGCAGCAATCGAAGTCTCTGGCATATTCTGGATGTCTTCAGTGACCTCCTCGCTGACTTCGACCATCACCCAGTTTTCAACTCCAGTACCCTTCTCTCCTGTTAGGGCGTCGCTTTGATCAGTTTCCACCATGTTGACCTCTCCAATGCATGCAGGCTCGGAGTAGTTGGTGTCTGCGACGTCCAAGGGATCTTCGTCCACTTTCATCTTCGCCTTATCAGCAAACTTTAGTCTGCCATCTTTGATCGCGTTTTGAATCAGGTCCCTGAAAAGAAAACATTGTGAGGTCTTGTGGCCTAGGAAACTATGATATTTGCAAAATCCCCTCTTCTTTCTCTGATCCAAAGGAGGTATTTTGACATTTGATGGCACAATTAGTTGGCCATCTTTGACAAGTAAGTCAAAAATCTCGTCACATTTAGTGACGTCGAAGGTATAAACCTTCTTTGGAAATTTGTCACTTTTTTCATTTTCAACAATATCTTTCCCTTTTGTGGGAACTAACATTTTGCAGGAATAAGGCGGGGCCTGTTTTAATTCAGCAAGGTCAATTTCGACCTCTTCGAATTCGAATTCAGGGTATTCTTCTGCTTCCTCAGTCCCAACATAGGAAATCCTTTCTTTCTTGCTATTCTTAAAGACTCTGGCTTTTTCGGCCTTTAGTCTTTCGACCTGTCGAACCCTATCGGCTAACTGAGCCATGTCCCTCAAATACTGAGTGTCTAGTTTCTTTCGAATAGAATAATCCAAGCCACCAGCGGCCATTTCGACTAACTCATGTTCAGGCACTACTGTGTAACATCTGGATTTCAAAAGCCTAAATCTATTCAAATAATCATCTATGGGTTCGGTGAACTTTCTCTTAACACTGGCCAGTTCCTTCAAACTTATTTTCGACTGTCCCATGTAGAATTGTTCATGGAATAATCTCTCTAAGAGAGCCCAAGTGTCAATAGACCCAGGAGGCAAAGTGGTAAACCATGTGAAGGCGTTTTTTGTCAAGGAACTTGGGAAGTATTTGATCCTGAGATCTTCATTATTGGCTATATCTCCCGCTTCGGTTAGATATCTCGCTATGTGTTCGAATGTTGACTCATTGGTATCCCTAGCGAACTTTGTAAATTTAGGGACTTTATATCCCCTTGGTAAATCAGTATGCATTATGCAATCCAATATAGGAGAAGCGTAATTTGGCCTTCTCATTCCTGTGTTGAGGCCATTCTGGGCCATGACCCTCTCTATCATGGTGGTTAGGTTGTTTTCTGCCAAGATGTTATCGTTTCGAATTCTATGAACGACGGCATCGGCATCTTAATTTCGACCAACCAAAACAACTCCCCTAGGATGTTCTTCTCGAAACTCTGGGGCTTCTAGCCTTTCGACCCTTGCCCCTGGTTCCATAATTTCCCTTTGTGGGCCTGGGATTATTGGGGCTTCTAACCTTGGTGCCCTGGCCCCTAAGTTAACTTCTTCTCTGGGTGGTCTATAAATCGGGTCGTTAGCAATTTGTTCTATAACAGGCGTGTTTGTTCGAAATCCCGCCTGATTCTGCCTACGCCTTTCTGGGGGAGCGAAGAAATCTGCTATTCGACTCATATTGTCAGCGTTTTCCCTGTTTGTCACAGTCACATTTTGCACTATTGGGGCAAATATCTCCTGCATGGTTTGTGCTAACACCCCTATCATATTATGGTTACTGTCATCCATCAATTGCCTAAAAGCCAACTGGTTGTCTGTGGTTAGGATAGGCATTGTGCTATAACCCACCGACCCTTGGTTATTTGTCATAAACTGATTCGCCCCAGACCCAGACCCTAGTTGTGGAGATGAATTCGATGTGGAATTGTGTAAACCTGCCATAAAAGATGTTGGCATTCCATAAGAGGAATTTCTGGTTCTATTCCCATCGAAACCGGGGGGTCTAGTTAATGGGGTGGCGAAATGGGATTGTGTCCCTGATGGTGGAATGAATCCCCCAGGGTAGCCAATAGTTCCAGTATTTCCTAAGATCGAACTATTAGTTGATATGCCACTTACTCCATTGGTGGCTATGTTACTGGTCGAAGATGCAACAGACTGTGCATTCGAAGGGATTACATTAGATGTTCCGATCGAAGTGGACGCGTTAAGGCCTGTTGCATGTGGGCTTTTTATCTATTATACAATATACTTACAGGATTGTTTCCAGTGATTTCTGGTAAACAACCGCTAGTCTTCCAAACTATCGAATAATCTTTCTGACTGTTATTCAATTCCTCTGGTAACTCACAGGATCGACTAGATTGATCCTAGGACTCCTTGGATATTAAGGTTACTCTCACAATCGAACAGATATTCATGGTTGATATTGTATAGGTGTTTGGCTTGTTTCGATCTCTCTCTCTCTAAGAGTCTAAAGATGTAATCAAACTGTGTGTAAAAACTAAATTACACGAATAAATGCTAATTGTAATGCTAATTGTAAAGACATGTAAAACTGCATAAAAGTGAAGTAAATGGCTTCGACTTACAAAACGGTTAACATAAAGGATTTCTGGAGCGTAAAAGTTTGAAATGTGAAGAAAGCGTTTAATGCAAGAAATCTGTAAATGATTTTAAGTAAAAGTATGCGTTCGAAGGATAAGACTTGAAGGTAAAGGTATGGAAAATATGACAGTTTTCGGAAATATAAAGTGCTCGAAATATAAAGAAAACATTTAAAATGTAAAACTTTGAAGAAGAGATTTCGAAGTGAAAAGACTGTAAATGAGAAAACTTGTGAATGTTGCTTGACAAAAAGATAAAGGAAAGTACTGGAAATGGTGAAAGGTTTTCATTAAATCATAAATACATGGTGCTATCATACATACATTTCTCTTGCATTCGTTTCCCTTGCCATGTGGTAGTTTGAATGTTACTGAGTATTTTGTGTAATAGATATGACACACGAAATCCTAATACTAAGACTTCTATTTATACTAATTCGACCATAACGGTCTTGCTATAGGATTATGCCACGTTTCGAACATGCAGGACAATGCTTCTTTCATCTTTCCACGTGTCCCCAAATGCTCCAACACATAACTTTCAAACTTTGAAAGTCCCGCTTCCATTTGAATTTTAAATGCTTTGGTGTTTCTCCGTTTCGAACGCTCTTCCCAGACACAGCCTCGCTGTTGTTTCGAGACTCCTTTAGATATGTTCCCATAATTGCCGCTCGAAGCTCCAAGCTTTGACACACTTATTCGAAACACTGCTTCTGCTATTTCGAAATATGACGTTTAATTCCATTTCGATCAAAAACGTTTAACTCATTTGGCTTCTAAATAACATTATCAAAATCTTCAGCCAACAACTGGTTTTCATGGCTCTAGAACAGTTCACAAGTTGGCTTAGGGTTTTGTTTGATTTTGGTCAGGCAAACATTCTTTGGCATTTAATCAGGAATTAAGGTTTTATGGGCATATTCTCAGAAAGATTAAAATTCCACAGTATGTTGCAGTTTATTCCGAGATTCGGGTTAAACTCGCATTGTTTTGATTTAATCAGTAAAAGGGGCAGTTGGGTTGAATTCATGTTGTTTTGTTCGAGCCAGTCAAAAGAAATATGCAGTTTGGATCTACAGTGCTTGGTAAGAAATCAATAAGAAAGGATTGCGTCTGATCAGTTTTTGTGTTCGACTGTGCGTTGCTTTGAATAATGGAGACGTCAAGTTCATTTATTTTGATCGACAAAGAATCAATGTTTAACTGATTATTTATGATTCTAAGAATCAAATATCTGGAATTTAATTTTCATTTATTTTAATTTAAGGAATCATGAATAATAAGTAAATAATTGAAAAGGAATTGAAAAGAATTAAATGAATCAATAAGAATTTTTATTTCATATTTAATATTTGTTACAATTATTATTTGGATACAAGTATTTATTTACGAAGTATTTAAAATAATAATGGTTTACAATGATTAAATTGAAAATAAAAACTATCCTATTTTTTCTAAACATTTTCTAAGTCCCTAATTTCTTCATTCTTCGCTTCGCTCCGGTGTTCCATTTTTCATCTGCAAAAGAAAAAGAGAAAAGTCAAAAAGCAGTTAAATTGAAAAGACAGATTAAAATTGCAGTCATCATTAAGGGCCACTGATTGGGATCAGTTAACCCTCTCTGCAAATCACGGGATTTCTCCCGGTTCACAAAGAGGGAAGAATTTTTATGCAAAGTTGAAAAAAATGCAAAATGTCAAAATGCATAAAATGTCAAACTGCATAAACTCAATCTCAAACTCCAAGTTCAAACCAAACTGAAAATCCAAAAGTATCAAACTTACTGTCAAAAAGTACAAAGTCTACTCAAGGTTGTCATGAAAAGATTTGGCAAAGATATCAAAAAGCACAAAAGTTGTCAAGAAGATAAAGAATGCAGAAGTAAGAAATTGTATACAAGCAAGCTTTCTTTTTTCATCATTTCCCATCAGTAGCCACTTTCAGAAAAGTACAGAAAAAAGCATAGTTTAATATTTAAACTGTACTGAGAGAGAGAAAAAGAAGAGATAAGATGCAGGTTTTCAGGCTTAGGCGGGCATAGAGAGGAAGAAAAAATATACAAAAGACAAAACAAGAGGATAAGCATAGGTTCAGGGGGGCAGAAACAAAACAGAAAAAAAAAAAAAGAAGATACAAATCTGCAAAGCCTAAGCATCCAACCTGCTGTCATAACCTCAAACAGAAAACATGTTCAAGGCCAAAACCTGAAACCAACATGGCATTAACCTGAACCATCACCAGCCTAACCTGTTTTCTCACCAACCTGCATAAGCCCTGCCTCAAAAACTCCAGCAGAAAAGATATATCAGAAGGCCATCAACACACCAACCTGCATATGCAAGCATAACCTGCTAAAGCTCAAGGCATCAACCTGCCTAATCCCAAAACCATAACAACCTGAAACCTGCTGTCTGCATTAACACAAACCTGCCAAAGTTCAAAATCTGCTTATCATCAAACTCAACTTCACAAGCCAGAACCCAACCTGTCCAGTTCAAACAAGACAACCAAAACCATACCAGCATACCAACCCCTGTCTAAACCTGAAACCTGCTGAAGCAAAACCAGTTACCAACCAAAAACCTCAAAACCAAGTGCAAGCTTGAAGCTCAAACCTGCCTGAAACCAAACCATGGCCTACTAAACCAAGCCAACTCTAAGCCTCAGAAACCCTTCATCATAGGCAGCAAATATTCAAGGCAAGCATACGAAAGTTCTAGGCAACTGTAAGAGAAGAGAGAAAGTACTCAGGCCCTCAGAACCCTAGGTTCTTCATGGGGCAAACAAAATATATTCCAGAAACAATAAGCAACCAAAGCAACTGAGATGGAAGAAGCATTCAAGGCAATTCTAAGGCCTCAGAAGCGGGCTTCATCATAGGCAAAAGGCTCAACAAGTTCAAAAGCGCATTCATCTCAAGGCATCATAATCAACAGTTTCAAAGGGCAAGCTCAAGGCAAAAGAGAAGAAGAACGTAAAAGGAAGCGAATCAAAAGGCAACAAAGGCAACTAAACCCTAGGCCTCAGAATGTTTCATCACTGGCCATTAGAGAAGCGAACATTCTAAGCTAACAACGAAGCATCAATCTCAGAAAGCGACATTCAAAGCATACAGAGACAACTCAAAGACGAAGAAGAAGAGAAATCAAATAAAAGGTTTTCAGAACACATCATAAAACCTAAAAAAAAAAAGGGGTTAATACACGAATACCAGAAGTCCAGACAAGTTAAGCTCCTTCATCCCCTTGCCGTCAAACCTCCGGAAACTCCTCCAACTCCAACCTCTTCCTCCGTCTTCAAGAGGTAACGCTTTCTGTTTCTCTATTCTTCCATAACATCCATGACCATAATAGCAAAAAGGAAAGTCAGAGTTCAAAACGAAATAAGCATGCAACATCATCAACAAGGGACATAAAAAACACCAAAAAACGAACCTCGTAAAACCATTTGGCTCAAGCTATGAATGAAGGAGAGGTTAAGGGACTGCGTTGGTGGCTTAGGCGAGGGGATGAACTCAGTGGCCATGGCCAAGAAGCAAGAAACGCGAAGATGAACGAAACTCCATGAACGCGCTGCTACAAACCCTAAACAAGCAAAACCTCAAACCCTAAAAAACAAATGCTTGCACTCTGGGCCTAACCATGTTTCCCCAATGCCTGAAGCCCATTGAATTCTCATAAAAAGCCTTAATCTCGTTTTTAACTCACCTTTTATACAAACAATTTATTTTAAATACTAACTTCTTTTTTTTATATACATAACCTCTTAAAACAATATATTTATTTTCTAACTTAATATATTTTTTTTATAAAAATACACTCTTGTTAATATACATCATTAATTAAAAATATATCTTTTTTATTACCCAATATAGTTAAAATTGAAAATATCTTCTTTTCTTTTAAGTATATATTTGTACATAAATAATAAAATACATTTTTACACCATGTAATTAAAATTGAAAACTTTTTTCCCTTTCTCTTAATTAAAATATTATTTGTACATAACAAATGAAAAATACTCTTTTTTTGTATACATAATTAAAACCTAGAAATATTTTCTTAAAACATCATTTTCATAATTTAATTAAGACTTGAACATTCAATTAAAACATTTTCTTTTGTACATATTAAAAAAAATACAAGATCATTAAATAGGCGTTTAATTTTTCTTTAGGTCAAAACAAATACCTAACAATACCTTCTTAAATTCGTATTGTCGCACATGTAAAAAATCACATACTCATATACTTGTACACTCACACACAATATATTGCCCTTATACACATTTGTGTATCTCATATTTGTATATTCGTCATTTACATTTTGATCGCAAATTCGATTTGGTTGTAACTTATTGGATACTATAAGTCTCATCCCCATTCATACACATGTACCCCCACTCCCGGATACTATTTTGTAATAGCGTAGATTTTACATTTTCGCAATTTACCGCTTTCGAATTATACCATGGTTAGACCTAGGGTTTGCATGTACATAAAATCAAACGTTAGATAACCTAATACAAGACAAATACATGAAATCAATACACAATCACACTCGCACCCCCTAGGGTAATCCCACATGTTGCCTTCCAAAATGGGCCATATTGCATGCTAGGTCTCTTTGGGCAAACAAACACAATTCAAATGATCATAGTCCCTCGATGACGCTTTCAAAATGTTGCCTAAACAAATGATCAAGTCCCTTAAAGAAAATGCCCAAAGATACTTAACACCGTTGCAATTATGGTCTAAACGATGACCCGCGCCCGTCCCTTTCACATCCTAACATGAGATTGTCCACCAAATACAATGGTGGAACAAACTTATTAAAAAGGGTTAAAACATAGCAATAAACTTTGAGAAATTTTGGAATAGATAAACTCTTAGTTACTTGAATCAAACTTGCAAAAACAAAACACTTGCCTATTTTCTAAAACCACATCTCACAACACTTTCAAAACAACTTTCAAAAAAACAAATGAAAACTTTTTTTCAAAAGACATACATCTTTGTATACATCCCTACATGGATCATTACAAAGGTTGCCACCACATTGGCTTCTTTTCAAAACATTTACAAACCCACACACACAAGCACCATTTAAAACAATTGAAAACAAAAGGCAAGTGATCTAAGCAAGTAACTAAGAGCCCATGGATAACCATGGATAGAAAGGGTGCTAATACCTTCCCTTTCTATAATCTACTCCCCGAACCCGAGAAAACATCTCAAAAGGTTTTTGCTGTGCTTTTTAACCTTTCCTTAAGATAAAATAAAAAGTCGGTGGCGACTCTTGCTCAACCGAAACATTTGCGAAAACAAACGCAAAACCATAGTCAGTTCTCCCACCGTATCACAGAACTGGCGACTCTGCTGGGGAAATTTTCTAAAAGTGGAGTAACCTTAGGGCTTAGATCACCCTCTTGCATGACTAATTGTTTGAATTGTTTGCTTTATATTTTGGCTCTATTGTTTGGGTTTGCAATCCTACACCCGGATTTTGGGAAACATTCATAGATAGCAATACGTTGTGGAAACTGTGCGGGGTATACCGACACGGTCGAAGCAATAGCTATATTAGTGCGACATATTTGTGAGTACCGGTAACCCTTGAGTTCAATCAAGGAGAGTACGGGGCCGCTGAGTGATGTCACTAAGCACTAATGACCTAGAACCTTACTTGACCATCTTGGCCTTTTATTAGGGGTAGTGAGATGACCGGCTTTGGTGCAGTCCGAAGTTGGTAGATACTCGATACTACACTCATTGAGGGTTGTTTTCTTTGAATATTTTGGTCGCTAGTTAAGTGGCTAAACCAAAACAATGAACAATGAAAACAATCCAGTGATATTGAGCTCCTTAGAACCCGGTTACTATTTATAGGACAGGTTTTTAAGCCAACTACACTCAAGAGGGTACTTACCTATGAAACCCTATGCAAGCCTGAAACTAGGGTTTGGTGTGATTTGCTTGTACATATGTTTTATGCATACATCATAAACATCATAAAACATCATATGCATTCACTAACCATTTCAAGGGTTTTGGATCTTCATCTTTGTTCTTGTTTTGTAGGACATGGAAATTCCTCGCAGAAATACCATTCAAGTCAACCTTGTGAGAATCTCTCCTCAACTCAAGGAGATCACCTCAAGAATTCCGGAAAACTCATCCTTCAGTGAAAGACATGGTAGACTGCTCAGCCTAGTCAACACCAACATTGAAGAAGACATGATGAAAGTGTTATTCCAGTTCTTTGACCCTCTTCACCACTGTTTCACTTTCCCTGATTATCAATTGGTACCCACTTTGGAGGAGTTTTCTCAACTCCTGAGAATTCCTATCCTTAATCAACTACCTTTCAACGGTACAGAAAAGGAACCAAAGCTTGAAGATGTTGCTCGAGCATTACATCTACAACCATCCGACATCAAGGGGAATTGGGAAACCAGAAGCGGTGTCAAAGGATTCTTAGCAAAGTTCTTGTTTGAGAAGGCACAAGAATGTTGGAACTCATTGGACCTTCAAGCCTTTGAAGAGATTGTGGCACTCCTTATCTATGGGTTGGTATTGTTCCCAAATCCTGATCAATTGGTAGATGTCAACGCCGTCAAAATCTTCTTGTCCAGAAATCCAATACCGACATTGCTTGGGGACATTCTTCACTCATTTTACACACGAACAATGAGAAAGAGGGGTGTTCTCATGTGCTGTACTCCTATCCTTGCAAGGTGGTTTATTTCGCACCTTCCACAATCTGTCTTGAAGAATGACCAAGGTACAAGGTGGTCCCAACGGCTGATGACTCTTACTCATTCTGATGTGCATTGGTGTTCTCGGTCCAGAGAAAATGTCATCATTGTCGATCGTTGCAGAGAATTTCCTAATGTTCCTTTACTTGGAATTAGAGGGGGTATCACCTACAACCCTTGCCTAGCTTTGAGGCAATTTGGATATGCACGGAGGGATGGCCCTCATGATATGTTGATTCCTAGCCTAGTTTTTGACTTCGACAACGATGCGCAAGGACTTCGCCAAAGATTCATCAGAGCTTGGGGAAAACTCAACAAGATTGATAGCAAGACTCTGGGACACAAGAATTCCATCCCTCTTGAGCCCTATCTCAAGTGGGTACGAGCCCGAGCCCAAAGTCTAATGATGCCTTATCCTCATGTACTCCCAGTGATTAAAGATCCCGTCAATGAAGGAGAGGTTCCCTACACCATCCTACATCCAGACATGCCTACATCGTGGGAGGAAATGCAGAAAAGTTGGATTCAGCTCAAGGAGGAACGGAATACTTTTGAAGCTAGCTACTACGCCAGTGAAAAGAAGGTTCTAGAGCTTACCCGCCGACTCCACGAGCAAGAGGCCCTCAATACCTACATCACACCAAAGAGGATGCACAATGTCTTTCTGCCTTAAGAAGTTTATTTTGTAATATTTGGCCCATGGGGCATTTATGTACTGACAAATTTCTTCTTATTAATATGACGTGCGTTCTTCTTTGTCTAAAAAAATTTTGAATGTCCTAAATCCTTGAATGCATTGCATACATAAGCATACCATTCATCATGTGCATAAGCAGGTCTCATTCCAGGTTTCCTTATCTGTCTGTTGTTTATTTCAGTAGGATGGATCTCGAGCAAACAATCAAAGACCTACAGGCTCAGAATGCACAGTTCCAGCAACTCCTGATGACCTTGGCTAAGGGTCAGGAGGATATCAAGACTCAATTAGGGAACAAAGACCCAGTGAAGAAGAAGAAAAAGAGACTCGGGGTGGCTACTTTGGGGAGAAGATTTGACGGAGAAGCTCGAAGAGTGCTTGAATTTCCTCCTACTTCTGATGAAGGGACCAGTAAGAGAGATGGAGTTGCGGTGCCTTCCGAGTCTGATGCGGAAGAAGAAGAGGTTGAAGAGGATGAAGATTATTCTGACCAGCAATACCCTCCAGCTGATGATAAATACAAGGGTTTAGAAGACAGATTAGCCGCCATGGAGCTACAAAGAGTTCCGGGTTTGGATTTTGAAGACTTGGGTTTGGTTTCCGGGATTGTGATTCCCCCAAAGTTCAAGGTGCCAGTGTTCGTAAGGTACGATGGGTTGTCCTGCCCCAAAATGCATCTTAGGTCCTACGTAAGAAAGATCCAACCCTATACGGCAGATAAAAACCTCTGGATTCATTTCTTTCAAGACAGCCTTTCTGGAGCTCAGTTGGAGTGGTTTTATCAGCTAGAAGGAACCAGTGTCCGGAATTGGGAAGATTTGGCCACCGCTTTCTACAAACAATACCAATACAATTCTGACCTTGCCCCTACTCGTACCCAACTTCAGGGTATGTCGTTAGGAACAAGCGAAGGATTCAAAGAATACGCACAAAAATGGAGGGATTTGGCTGGCAGGGTGCAGCCCCATTTAACCGATCGTGAACTTGTTGATATGTTTCTAGGAACCCTATCTGGGCCTTTCTTCAATCATCTAATTGGTAACTCTTCCGCGGGGTTTACCGATCTGATCTTAACGGGCGAGAGAATAGAAGCTGGCATCAAGTCAGGAAAGATTCAGAAGGGTGTTGCTGCGAGTGCTGAGAAGAGGCCTTTTAAGAAAGAAGCAAGTGTTGAAGGGGTGAAAAACACAAGAAGGGGGGGTTGAATTGTAAAACTGAAATCTTAAAGCAATTGACAAGATATTTTTATCCTGGTTCGTTTGATCTCAAACTACTCCAGTCCACCCGTCAAGGTGATTTCGCCTCTCTCCAACGAGGTCTTAATTCACTATATTCAACTGAATATTACAGACTGCTTTAACAACTGCTAAAGCCTTCTTGATTCAAACCACAATCCGGTTTGTCAAGGCAACACTTTCTTACAAAGGTATAAAACAATGTGTGTGAATGTTTTCTACAAAACTTTATCACAACTGTGATGTATACACAAATTAAGCTTAGAAACTAGATTGCTAAACACTAATGGAGTATCAGAGTTTGTTGGTTTAGCAAAACTGGTAGATGAAGATTATGGTTCAGCTTTGTGCGTGTAGAGAATTGGAGAGCATTAGCCATTATAATCTTCGAAGCCTTGTTTATATAGCACTTGAGAAGATGAACGTTGAATGCAATATTCTTGATTCAATGCTAATAACAAGCTTTCCTTTTTGAGCAGATCTTGTCTAGAATGATGCCGTTGGAATTAATTAGCGTTCAATGCACAGTACCGTTGCTTCTTCAATGCACGTTCTGGCTTGGCTCATTCTGATTCTGCTTCGCTGCTGATGAACTATTGTTTTTGTATCAGAGTTTTTACGCGCAGTTCTGTTCATCAAGCTTCAGCATGTACGTGAGTTGATCATCTGATCTTGACGTTCTGATTCAGCAACTTCTGATGCTGGTGTATGAAATCAAATTCTGATGCTGGAGAAGTGATCTTGCTTATTTTAATCAGCGTATCTGCAAGTCAGAGCATAGTAATTTTAGGTAGCATATAGTTCAAACATGAAACATATAAATACTATATCTTTTCACTTTGTTATCATCAAAACTCAAATATAGGGTACTAGATTCAAACATTGTTCTAACAATCTCCCCCTTTTTGATGATGACAAAAACTAGATATTTTAAATGAAAAATAACGTGAAAAGGTGTCTGGGAAATGTATCAGAATAAGAAGTACGGAAAAATCAGAGTTAAGAGATACTCCCCCTGAGTTTGTTGCTTCCCTTTGATATACGTGTTCTTCAGGATCAGATCTTTTTCTATCTTTGAGCATCAGATTATAGGTCTTTGACTTATCAGAGAGCAGAGCTTCAGAGCTTTTCCTGTCAGAGCTTTGCTTCGGATCAGAGTGTTAGGTCGATCAGAACTTCATATTTGATCAGAGCAACATGAGCTTCTACATTTTGATCAGAGCTTCTAGCTTCTAGTCTTCATAGTGTTCAGGAGCTTCCTTGTGCCTGTAGACTTAAAAACAAAACAGAAAAACATTTCAAGTAATAGAGTTAGAATGTTTGAGAATTTCTGTCTAGTTAGCCGTTATTGATTTTAAATATCATTCTTGTTCTCCCCCTTTTTGTCAGCAATCAAAAAGTGTTGGTGATGTGTTAAAACACTTAAGATCAGAAAAACTAATTATATTAAAATAGTTCAGAATCAGAGCAAAATAGCATTACAAAACATAGTCAAAACAGGACATCAGAAAATGAAGAAAGCATGAAACAGTTATGCATGAAAAAGATTTAAGGTTGAGGGGGCATGCGTGAGAACAGGCTTTCCAGCATTGCTTGAATCTTTTCAGAAGTTTCATTCTGCTTCTGAACCATGTTGACCACAGTGTCAATCTTGCTGTCCTGTACATCCATTCTCGCTTTCCTCTTCTTTGTCTTCTTCTGAGTCACTTCTGGTTGGACTTGACTCAGATCTTTGATCTTCAGCTTTGAACCTGTATCTTCTTCCTTGTATGAATCTGGATACTTGAGAAACATATCAGGTTTGGATTCCATTTCAGAAAATTTTGGGAAATTACTCAGAGGCACTCTTCTGCTGGAGATGTCAGCAGTTGAAGTAGCTCTGGGTTCCTTCTTAATATTTTCTATCAGCTTCATCTTTTTCAGGTTCTTAGCGTTCAGCGGTTTTCCAACAGTTGGTTCAATAGTGCTCAGCACTTGAGCTTCGCTCAGATACTCTATCAGCTTATTCTCTGTCAGAATATCTGATATGAGCCTTCCAAACGGTATCCAGTCCCTTTTGGTCCTTTCTTCTTCTCTTGTTTCTTTGACACTGGTCTTGAGATGGTTGAACAGGAAGTGTGCCAGATTGATCTTTACCCTCTGATCAATAAAGTAGATCAGAAATTGCTGATCCACGTTTATATAATCAGGAGAACTTGTTGGTTTCCTGTGATTGAAGCATCCAAGAACAATCTTGGCCCATACTCTGCAGTGATCCTTCAGATCCTTAATTTTGCTGCTGGGAAATCCAAGAGTGAAAATGCTGTTGGCTACCACACCTATATCAGGGAATCTATCAGCCATGTCCACACAACGGACTCCACCACCACTTTGACCGATTAGCTTTGCAATGAGATCTTCAGAAATCACTATCTTCTTTCCCATGACAGAAGAGATGACTAGATGTTTATGAATCTTGGCGTGAATCCAAAATTCCTTGACAAGCTCTGGGAATGTTGGTCCAACCAACCTATCGAAATACCTCTCCCACTTTTGAGCCCTAATTTCTTCAGTTAGGTCAAATCCATTTTCCTTCAAACTTTCAAAGTCGATGATTAACTCAGAGAGAACTTCAAGATTCTTTACCGGTGTGAGAAGAGTTCTGAGGGGCACCTGATATTGTTCAGAGGTTTCTTTCTTCTGATTGCCTGCAGAAATGCTGGAGGATGCCATTGTTCTCACAAAAAAAAGCTTTGAGAATGATTTGAGAGAAAAAGGTTTGTAGGAGATAAACTCAGAAATATGCAGAAAATGCTTAAGAGATTATGAGAAAGCGTAAAGAATAAAAATGAAGGATTAATGTGCTTAAATAGAGTTTTCAAAAATTATTTTGAAAAATTAAACGTTTTTAAGAGAGAGAGAAAAAAAATGATTGCCATTTAACAAGCGTGATTACTTTTCATTAAATGCTTGCTGATTTTGGGGGATTTGAGAAAGATACTTAAAAACGGTTACCAGACATGTGTCTCAATGCACCCAATCAGCGCTTTGCCTTCTCAGAAGCGTGCATGCGTTCTGCTTCAGAGATTTGCTGATGATTGGATGACACTTGTTTGATGTAGTGATCAGCACGTCTGTCTTTGAGATTAGACTCTCAGATCTTTAGACTTGCATCTGATACAATCTGCATGTTCTATCTTTCTGAAAGAAGATTGATCAGAAGTTCACAGTAAAATAATTATATTCTGAAGATAAATACATGGAATTAAAACATTTTCATTCTGGGCATACTTTCATGCTGAGATGTTTCAGAATGAAATTAAACCTATCTTCTGAAAGGGGTTTAGTAAAGATATCAGCCCATTGATGGTCTGTATCTATAAATTTCAAGTTTAAAATACCTTTCTGAATATAGTCCCTAATGAAATGATGTTTTATTTCTATATGCTTAGCTCTAGAATGTAAAATAGGATTCTTACTTAAGCAGATAGCAGAAGTATTATCACAAAGAATAGGAATGTTACTCTCAAAAATCTGGAAGTCTTCAAGCTGACTTTTCATCCAGAGCATTTGTGTGCTACATCCTGCTGCTGCTATGTACTCAGCTTCTGCTGTTGACAGAGCAATTGTTGATTGCCTTTTGCTGGACCACGAGATCAGATTTTCTCCCAGAAACTGGCAGCTTCCAGAAGTACTTTTACGTTCCACTCTGTCTCCAGCAAAATCAGCATCACAGTAGCCTACTAAGCTGTAATCACTAGATTTTCTATAAAACAAACCCAGATTAGTAGTACCTTTCAGATACTTGAAAATTCGCTTAACAGCTGTTAAGTGAGATTCTCTAGGATCTGATTGGAATCTAGCACAAATACATACGCTGAATAAGATATCAGGTCTTGAAGCTGTCAGATAAAGTAGAGAACCAATCATACCTCTGTAGACTTTCTGTTCTACACTTTTGCTTACCTCTTCTCTTTCCAGAATGCACGTGGGATGCATTGGAATCTTTGATGGCTTACATTCTGAGAGGTCAAATTTCTTCAGAAGATCTCTGATGTATTTGCTCTGATGAATGTAAGTTCCCTCTGGAGTTTGATTGATCTGAATTCCTAGAAAGAATTTCAGTTCCCCCATGAGGCTCATCTCAAATTCTGCCTGCATACACTTAGCAAATTTTCTTCCAAGAGAAGGATTAGTAGAACCAAAAATAATATCATCAACATAAATTTGACAGACTAAAATGTCACTCTTAACTGTTTTACAGAATAGAGTAGTGTCCACTTTCCCTCTGGTGAATTCATTTTCAAGCAGAAAGTTACTTAGCCTTTCATACCAAGCTCTGGGAGCTTGTTTCAGACCATACAGTGACTTTTTCAGTTTGAAAACATGTTCTGGATGTTTTGTATTTTCAAAACCTGGGGGTTGGTGAACATAAACTTCTTCTTCTATATAACCATTTAAGAATGCACTTTTGACATCCATCTGATACAGAGTGATGCCTCTATTAACAGCAAATGAAATTAAAAGTCTGATAGATTCTAACCTGGCGACTGGGGCAAAGGTTTCTGTATAGTCTATCCCCTCTTGCTGACTATAACCTTGTGCAACCAGTCGTGCCTTGTTTCTGATGACTTCACCTTGTTCATTTAGCTTGTTTCTGAACACCCATCTTGTTCCAATGACGTTGAATCCTTTTGGTCTGGGAACGAGATCCCATACGTCGTTTCTGGTGAATTGATTCAGCTCTTCTTGCATTGCCAGAATCCAGTCATTATCTAAAAGTGCTTCATCAATAGAAGAAGGTTCAATCAGAGACACAAGTCCCATAAGAGTTTCTTCAGAGTTTCTGAAGCTTGCTCTTGTTCTGATTGGATCTTCCTTTCTTCCTAGGATAGTCTCTTCTGGGTGATCCAAACTGCTTCTGGGTAATCTCTTCTGAGGTTGATCAGCAGCAGTTGTAGGATTTCTAGCATTGCTCCTTTCAGACGTTGAAGGAATGTCTGTGTTGAGAGCTTCTGATGACTTGTCTTCAGAACCTGCAAATTCAATTTCTATACCTGCAAGATTTTCATTCTGCTTTGACTTTTCAGAGTCAAGCTTGTCATCAAAACGAACACTGATTGATTCTTCCACAATCTGTGTTTCTGTATTGTATACTCTGTACCCTCTTGAGCGTTCAGAGTATCCTAACATAATACACTTCTGTGCCTTAGAATCAAACTTGTTCAAATAATTCTTTGTATTTAACATAAAGCAAGTACATCCAAATGGATGAAAATACGAAATGTTGGGCTTTCTGTTCTTCCACAATTCATATGGAGTCTTTTCCAGAATAGGTCTTATTGAGATTCTATTCTGAATGTAGCACGCTGTGTTTATTGCCTCTGCCCAGAAAGTCTTAGCAACGTTTGTCTCATTGATCATGGTTCTGGCCATTTCTTGCAATGTTCTGTTCTTTCGTTCTACAACTCCATTTTGTTGGGGAGTTCTAGGACAAGAGAAATCATGCAGAATGCCTTTGTCATTAAAGAATGACTCAAAATCTTTATTTTCAAATTCTCCACCATGATCACTTCTGACTTTAACGATTCTAAGATCTTTTTCATTCTGAACTTGGTTACAGAAGGTAACAAACACAGAGTGTGACTCGTCCTTGTGTCTTAAGAACTTTACCCATGTCCATCTGCTATAGTCATCTACGATTACTAACCCATACTTCTTACCACTGACTGAAGCAGTTTTAACTGGTCCAAATAAGTCAATGTGCAGAAGTTCTAATGGCTTAGAGGTAGAAACAACATTTTTGGATTTAAAAGAAGGTTTTGCAAATTTGCCTTTCTGACATGCTTCACACAGAGCATCTGAATTGAACTTCAAATTTGGAAGTCCTCTGACCAGATTGAGTTTGTTAATCTGAGATATTCTTCTCATACTAACATGCCCCAATCTTCTGTGCCAGATCCACTGCTCGTTGTTAACAGACATAAGACATTTTATGTTCTGACTCTTTAGTTCAGAAAGTTTGATTTTGTAAATGTTGTTTTTCCTCTTTCCATTAAACAGGATAGTCCCATCTTTCTGACTAACAGCTTTACATGATTTTTGATTAAAGATTATATCATAACCGTTATCACTTAATTGACTTATGGATAACAGATTATGCATCAATCCATCTACTAGCAGAACATTATTAATAGAGGGAAGATTTCCATTACCTACAGTTCCAGAGCCAATTATCTTTCCCTTCTGATTTCCTCCAAAGCCAACGTGGCCTCCAGGCTTAAGTTCCAGGCTTTGGAACATATGCCTTCTTCCCGTCATGTGTCGTGAGCAGCCAGAGTCCAGGTACCATGACTGGTGTTTCTGACTTGCTGCTAAAGATATCTGCAACATGTATTATTTTATCCTTAGGTACCCAGATCTTCTTGGGTCCTGATTTGTTAGTTTTACCAAAACTCTGGTTGAATTTTGGTTTCACAGAGTGCTTACTACTAGTATATTTGATGTCATGTGTGTGACCATAC
This sequence comes from Vicia faba, assembly GCA_948472305.1. Taxonomy (NCBI): domain Eukaryota; kingdom Viridiplantae; phylum Streptophyta; class Magnoliopsida; order Fabales; family Fabaceae; genus Vicia; species Vicia faba. The sequence goes on along the minus strand of OX451740.1, from coordinate 793,585,236 downwards.
ACAAAGTGTGAATTTAGAGGAGTGTGTTTAATGGTTAAATCCATGACATTTTTAGGTGTAGGAACCTTACCTAGGTATCCTATTCCTTTCCCGCCGTTTCTGCTAACTCCATAGATCATTGAAGCCATTCTGCTTCTATCTATGCTTTTAGCAAGGAACTTCTGGAAACTGTGATCATACTCCTTGATGATCTCATCAGTGTTGCTGGGAGTTTCAGAAATTGGTTCCTTCTGAGAGTTTTGTAAAGAGTTTTCTAATTTTGAAATTTTATCTCTCAGCTCAGAGTTTTCCAATTTGAGACTCTCAGACTTATTAGAGTCAGATTCAAGATTCCTTTTCAGGTCTCTGAATTTAGCTCTAATCTGCTGATAACGTTCCAGAATTTCATTGAGGCTTTCAGCAAGTTCAGCCTTTGTAAAATTAACAACGAAGTTAGGGAATACCTCTTCTGTGTCTGATTCTGAGTCTGATTCAGAAGCTTCACTATCATCTGGAATGTTAGCCATGAGCGCTATGTTTGCCCTTTCATCATCTGATTCTGAGTCAGCTTCAGACGAGTCAGAGTCATCCCATGTGGCCATGAGACTTTTCTTCTTCTCTCTTCCAAACTTCTTTTTGGGCTTTTCCCTCTGAAGCTTTGGGCAGTCACTCTTGTAGTGTCCTTGCTCATTGCACTCGTAGCAGATGATGTCTTTTGTGTTTGGCTTCTTGCTACCGGAGGAGCCTTCAGATCTTCTGTATCCAGAGGAAGAATCTGTCCTTCTGTATCTGGAAGAAGACTCGTTCTGATCAGATCTTCTGGGATTCCTGAACTTCCTTTGTCTTTGCTTCCACAGTTGATTTACTCTTCTGGAGAGAAGGGAAAGTTCGTCTTCTTCTGATGAGGATCCATCAGATGTTTCTTCAACTGCCTGCAAAACTTTAGATTCAGATTTTCTGTTAGATTTTAAAGCTAAAGGCTTACCTTGCTTCTGAGGCTCATCAGCTTCTAGCTCTATCTCATGACTTCTGAGGGAGCTTATAAGTTCCTCCAGAGTGATTTTGTTGAGATCCTTCGCTAGCTTCAGAGCATTAACCATAGGCCTCCACTGCTTGGGTAAACTTCTGATTATCTTCTTGACATGGTCAGCAGTAGAGTATCCTTTGTCCAGAACTTTGAGACCAGCTACCAGAATCTGGAATCTAGAGAACATAGTTTCAATGGATTCAGATTCTTCCATTTTGAACGCCTCATACTTCTGAATGAGCGCCAGAGCTTTTGTTTCTTTGACTTGAACGTTGCCCTCATACGTCATTCTGAGAGAATCAAAGATGTTCTTAGCTGTGTCTCTGTTGGAGATCTTTTCATACTCAGTATAGGAGATGGCACTGAGGAGGATGGTTCTGGCCTTATGGTGATTCTTGAAATCACGCTTTTGTTGATCAGTCATTGATTTTCTATCAATCTTCTGACCAGTTGCATTCACAGGGTGCGTGTATCCATCTGTCACCATATCCCACAGATCAGCATCATGTGCTAGAAAGAAGCTTTCAATTCTGTCTTTCCAGTAATCAAAGTTTTCTCCATCAAAGACTGGAGGTTTGCCGCTGAATCTGTCTCTGTCCTCATTGTTGTCATTGCTGAAATGAGAGTTGTTTCCTGCCATTGTGTTTTTCTGACGCTGGATCTTGTACTGACACGGTTAAGTGTTTTAGCTCAGAACCAGGCGCTCTGATGCCAATTGAAGGGGTGAAAAACACAAGAAGGGGGGGTTGAATTGTAAAACTGAAATCTTAAAGCAATTGACAAGATATTTTTATCCTGGTTCGTTTGATCTCAAACTACTCCAGTCCACCCGTCAAGGTGATTTCGCCTCTCTCCAACGAGGTCTTAATTCACTATATTCAACTGAATATTACAGACTGCTTTAACAACTGCTAAAGCCTTCTTGATTCAAACCACAATCCGGTTTGTCAAGGCAACACTTTCTTACAAAGGTATAAAACAATGTGTGTGAATGTTTTCTACAAAACTTTATCACAACTGTGATGTATACACAAATTAAGCTTAGAAACTAGATTGCTAAACACTAATGGAGTATCAGAGTTTGTTGGTTTAGCAAAACTGGTAGATGAAGATTATGGTTCAGCTTTGTGCGTGTAGAGAATTGGAGAGCATTAGCCATTATAATCTTCGAAGCCTTGTTTATATAACACTTGAGAAGATGAACGTTGAATGCAATATTCTTGATTCAATGCTAATAACAAGCTTTCCTTTTTGAGCAGATCTTGTCTAGAATGATGCCATTGGAATTAATTAGCGTTCAATGCACAGTACCGTTGCTTCTTCAATGCACGTTCTGGCTTGGCTCATTCTGATTCTGCTTCGCTGCTGATGAACTATTGTTTTTGTATCAGAGTTTTTACGCGCAGTTCTGTTCATCAAGCTTCAGCATGTACGTGAGTTGATCATCTGATCTTGACATTCTGATTCAGCAACTTCTGATGCTGGTGTATGAAATCAAATTCTGATGCTGGAGAAGTGATCTTGCTTATTTTAATCAGCGTATCTGCAAGTCAGAGCATAGTAATTTTAGGTAGCATATAGTTCAAACATGAAACATATAAATACTATATCTTTTCACTTTGTTATCATCAAAACTCAAATATAGGGTACTAGATTCAAACATTGTTCTAACAAGTGTCGTCTATGGTCCTAGAAAACAAGTCAAGCCAGAAAGTCGCCAAGCCGTCAATGCTCTAGTCATTTCAAAACCTGTTGCTGCTCCTCAGCAGTACAATCAACAAAGAAGTGAAAGGCCCAAGAGGCAGTATACTCGGCTGAGTATGACCTTATCTCAAATTTTACCTCAACTGCTATCCACCAATTTGGTGACCACCAAAGAAGCTCCTAAGGTCGTCAACACTGCGTCTCCTAAGTATAACCCAAATGCCCGGTGTGCTTATCATTCTGATAGTCCCGGGCACACTACTGATGATTGATGGGCCTTGAGAAACAAAGTGCAAGATCTTATCGACGCGAAGGAAATTCAGTTTGAAGCGCCTGAGAGGCCGAATGTTGTAACCGCCCCTATGCCCCAGCATAGGGTAAATGCCATTGAGGAAGAATTGTATGTTGTTTCGGTGAATGAAGTTGTTACCCCGCTTTTGACTGTTAAGAGGAACTTACTACTAGCCGGTTTATTTCCAGGTTGTAGTAAGGGTTGCCTCCTGTGTGCTCTTATCCCTACTGGTTGTCCACTGTTGAAATCAGGCATCCAAAGTCTGATGGATAGCAAGGAAATTTTGTTCAAGAAAACTGTTGTTCCGTCTGTTCCCATGGAAGAAATATCTATTGTCACAATCTACAATCCTGCCAAAGCTCCCGTAAAGAAACCAGTCCAAGTTATGTCTGTTGCACCCATCACTATTACTGTCCCGGGGCCTCTCCCGTATGAGTCTGATAAAGCGGTCTCATGGCATTATGGAGCCGATGTGTATGTGCTCGGGGTGAAGAAGGAGTTCAACACCAATACCAGTATCAATAACATCACTGGTCCCTCCAAGATTACCCGCAGTGGCAGGCTCTTCTCGCCTGACATTGCACCGCCAGTTATCCGAAAACCTCTCACCATCACACCCGCAAGTGTGCATGTTCCAGTTCAAGTTCCTGTGTCTACTACTGCCGCCGAGTCTTCTGATACTCGGGGCAAAGAAGTTGCTACCGATTTGCCTGCCAGGACGGAGGCACCAAAGAAGACTGCTGTGGAAGCCTCCCAACAAGAAATGGAGGAAATTCTTAAAATTATCAAAAAGAGTGACTTTAATGTTGTTGAACAGTTGGGGCATACTCCCTCCAAAATCTCTATGCTATCACTACTGCTATGCTCAGAGGCCCATGCAAAAGCCCTGATTTCATTTCTGAAAATGGCCCATGTGCCGCAAGAGACCTCCGCAGATCAATTCACCGACTGTGTGGCTAATTTGACGGCTGACAATGGCTTGGGGTTCTCAGATGCTGACCTTACCGCCAAAGGGAAAAATCACAATGATGCCCTGCATGTTTCCATAGAATGCAGGGGCACTACTCTCGCACATGTGTTAGTGGATACCGGCTCTTCCCTGAATGTGTTGCCCAAGAAGGCATTAGATTGCTTGGATTGTGAGGGTTTGGAGTTGAAACCTAGTAGCATCATTGTTAGAGTCTTCGACGGTTCTAAGAGGATGGTGCACGGTGAGGTAGACATCCCGATTCGTGTGGGTTCCCAAGTTTTCGGCTCAACGTTCTATGTAATGGATATTCGTCCATCTTACTCCTGCTTGTTGGGTCGACCCTGGATTCATAAAGCTGGGGCAGTAACTTCCACTTTACACCAAAAGCTCAAATACCCTGTCAGAGGGAAGATTGTTACTGTGCAGGGTGAGGAGGAATACATGGTGAGTCACTTGAATTCATTCCGGTATATCGAGATGGACGGGGAGTTTATTGAAACCCCCTTTCAGCATTTTGAGGAAGTACCTCCAGTGTTGGCATCAGCTGAAGCAGTGGTTGGAGAGGACTTTCCGTTGAAGATGGCATCCTTGAAGGATGCCCGGGCTGTAATCGAGAAAGGCAATTGTGCAAACTGGGGTCAGCTTCCTGACTTCACTTAAAAGAATGACAAGTTTGGGCTGGGCTTTACTGCAGAGGCTCAGAGGGCTGTGCGCAAGGAAAAGATCAGAAAGGCTCCGGTGTTTATCTCCAACCCAAGGGTGAATGCTATTGAGGAGGATGCGGAGGAAGCAGAGTTTGACAGTTGGATCTACCCGACTACCAGCAACGGACCAAGCAACTGGACGGCAAAGGATTTTACACCTATCACATTTGTCACGCAGTAATTAATTTCTTTTGATTTCCAATTTGTAACAAACAATGTGTTAAAACTTTTATTGGCTCGATGTCCTACCCGGGGCATCGTAGCTCCATTTGTGAGGGCTTTTTGTATGACATTTCCATATATCATCAATCAAAACATTGGACGTTTGTTGCATTTCAAATCTTATGCTCCTTTTTCTTTCTGTGTTATATATATTGCAAAACAGCTATATTTACACACACTCACTTATACAGGTTTCAATCCACTCTGGATCTCACTGGTAACAGCTCTGCTACCGCCAGTTATGACTTCGAGAATCCGATCAACTTGGCCGAAGACGAAGGTGAAGATGATTGCGAAGTGCCTGGTGAACTCGCAAGACTGCTACTCCAGGAGGAGAGGGCTATTCAACCACATGAAGAGCCGGTGGAAACAATTAACATGGGTACTGAAACAGATAGGAAAGAGGTCAAGATTGGTGCCAATCTAGAACTCAGCGTGAAGCAACGATTGATCCAGATGCTACAGGATTATATGGAGATATTTGCTTGGTCCTATGAAGATATGCCTGGTTTGGATGCCGACATTGTAGTTCATCACCTGCCGACCAAAGAAAACTGCCCTCCGGTAAAGCAAAAGGTTCGCCGCATGCGCCCAGAGATGTCCGAAAAGATCAAGGCTGAGGTTATGAAACAATTCGACGCCGGATTTCTAGCAGTAACTTCTTACCCTCAGTGGGTTGCCAATGTGGTGCCAGTACCGAAAAAGGACGGTAAAGTCAGGATGTGTGTCGACTACAGAGACTTGAACAGGGCAAGCCCCAAGGATGACTTCCCCTTACCTCACATCGACGTTCTTGTCGACAATACTGCTCAACACAAGGTTTTCTCCTTCATGGATGGTTTTTCAGGGTATAATCAGATCAAGATGGCTCCGGAAGATACGGAAAAGACTACCTCTGTGACTCAGTGGGGCACCTTCTGTTACAAGGTCATGCCATTCGGGTTGAAAAATGTTGGGGCAACCTACCAACGCGCCATGGTTGCTTTATTTCATGATATGATCCACCATGAGATTGAGGTATATGTTGATGACATGATAGCAAGGTCTCAAACTGAGGAGGAGCATCTTGACCATCTGAGGAAGCTGTTTGACCGACTCAAGTTATACAAGCTGAGATTGAATCCCAACAAATGCACCTTTTGGGGTAAGGTCCGGAAAATTGCTAGGCTTCATTGTAAGTGATAAGGGTATTCAAGTGGACCCTGCCAAGGTTAAAGCCATTCAAGAGATGCCAGTTCCTAAGACAGAGAAAGAAGTCAGAGGCTTCCTGGGACGACTGAATTACATTGCCCGATTCATCTCACATCTGACTGCTACTTGTGAGCCGATCTTCAAATTACTGAAGAAAGATCAAGTAGTACGCTGGAACGATGAATGTCAGGCTGCCTTTGAAAGGATAAAGGAATATCTCCAAGAGCCCCCCATTCTTATGCCACCAGTGGAAGGAAGACCTCTAATATTATACTTGACAGTACTTGATAATTCAATGGGGTGTGTGCTGGGGAAGCATGACGAGTCTGGCCGAAAAGAGCACGCTATTTATTACTTGAGCAAAAAGTTTACCGACTGTGAGTCTCGTTACTCACTGCTTGAGAAAACTTGCTGCGCTCTTGTATGGGCTGCTCGCCGGCTGAGACAGTATATGCTGACTCACACTACCTTGTTGATTTCAAAAATGGATCCCATCAAGTACATATTTGAAAAGCCCGCTCTGTCTGGAAGGATAGCAAGATGGCAAATGATCTTGACAGAATATGACATCCAGTATACCACTCAGAAAGCAATCAAAGGAAGTGTACTGGCAGATCATTTGGCACACCAACCTGTGGACAATTACCAATCATTGAACTTTGATTTTCCGGACGAAGACATCATGGTGGTAACTGACTGTGAAGTACCTGGACCGGATGAAGGACCTGAGGAAGGATCCCGATGGTCTATGCATTTTGACGGAGCCTCCAATGCTCTGGGTAACGGCGTCGGCGCTGTAATCATATCTCCTAAAGGAACTCATACTCCACTCACCGCCCGATTGTGTTTCAACTGCACCAACAACATGGCATAATATGAAGCATGTATCATGGGTCTACAAGCTGCAATCGACTTAAGGATCAAGTTTCTGAGTGTCTTCGGAGATTCCGCTCTCGTGATCAATCAGATCAAAGGCGATTGGGATACGAAGCACCCAAATCTTATTCCTTACAAGGAGTGTGTGTTGACCTTGCTTCCCCACTTTGAAGAAATAACTTTTGAGCACTTCCCAAGAGAGGAGAATCAGCTAGCGGACGCACTGGCTACGATGTCTTCAATGTTCAAAGTTAAGTGGGACAATGAGGCTCCCCGGATCATTATCTGGAAGTTGGATGAACCAGCATACTGCTGCGATCTCGAGGCTGAAAAGGTGACTGAAAAACCCTGGTATCATGAGGTGAAGAGGTACTTGGAAGCTCAGGAATACCCTGAAGGTGCATCTATCAATGACAAGAAATTCATGAGGAGGTTCGCGGCAAAATTCTTCCTCAGCAACGGCGTTCTCTACAAGCGGAATCATGATTCAACTCTACTACGTTGTGTGGATAAGGCCGAAGCAGAGAAGATCATGTTGGAACTGCATGAAGGTACATTCGGAACGCATTCCAGTGGGCACACCATGGCTAAGAAAATCCTTCGGGCAGGATATTTCTGGTCCACGATGGAAGCCGATTGTTACCTACACTCTCGAACTTGTCATAAATGCCAGATCTATACTGACAAGGTGCATATTCCTCCAGTTCCTCTGAACATCCTGACGGCACCTTGGCCTTTCGCAATGTGGCGGATTGATATGATCGGTGAGATCCGACCGACGGCATCCAATGGGCATCGCTTCATCTTAGTGGCGATCGATTATTTCACGAAGTGGGTTGAGGCAGCTTCCTACGCCACAGTAACCAAGAGCGTCGTGGCACGTTTCATCCGGCATAATCTGATTTGTCGGTACGGCGTCCCGGAAAGAATCATTACGGACAATGGTACCAATCTCAACAACAAGATGATCACTGAACTCTGCAAACAATTCAAGATACAGCACCACAACTCTTCTCCCTACCGGCCGAAGATGAATGGGGCTGTAGAAGCAGCTAACAAAAATATCAAGAAAATTGTGCAGAAGATGACAGTGACTTATAAGGATTGGCACGAGATGTTACCGTTCGCTCTTCATGGGTACCGTACCTCAGCAAGGACGTCAACTGGGGCAACTCCCTTCTCCTTGGTCTACGGCATGGAGGCAGTCTTGCCAATTGAAGTCCAGATACCCTCTCTCCGAATAATGAAAGATGCAGATCTGAGTGAAGATGACTGGATCCAGACTCGACTTGATCAATTAAACCTGATTGACGAGAAGAGACTCACCGCTATCTGTCATGGTCAGACGTATCAAAAACGGATGATCAGGGCATTTAACAAGAAAGTCAGACCACAAGAGTATCAAGTTGGGGACCTGGTAATCAAACGCATCATCCTTCCTCAAAGTGATCCCCGGGGCAAATGGACCCCTACATACGAAGGGCCATTTGTGGTTAAACATGTGTTCTCAGGAGGAGCCATGATCCTAACCACCATGGATGGTGACGACCTTCCTCACCCCGCCAATGCAGACATAGTGAAAAGATACTACGCATAAATAAAATACCCGCTAGGTTGACATAACTAGGCAAAAATTAGGGCTTCCCGGCGAACCAAAAGGGTTCGGGCAAAAATAAGGGATGAAATGAAAAAATATGTACACCCGGCAAGTCGAAAACCTGAAAAGGCGGCTTGGGCAAAAATGGGTATCCCGGTGGACTGAAAACCCGAAAGGGTGGTCCAGGCAAAAGTTAGGGATAAAGCGTAACACTATGTCTCATTGGATCACTTCGCATCCGGAATTCGGCATCAACTATCTGGCTCAGACTTCGGTATCGACCAATCAGCTTCATCTTCAACTAGGCAGCAAAGCGATGAGACGCTTGGAGACATAAAGGCGATAGCAGAGTTGGAACCCAGTAGGATTGTTCACATAGCTGTTTTGTTTTCTTTTCAAAATTGTAAATTCTGCGATTTTTGGCGGCATTCTCTTACTAGGATGTCAGCCTCTTGTACAAAAAACGCCTATTCACAGGCAAAAATTCAAATCAATACGAATTCACTTGTCCATACAAATTGCCATTGTTTTTCCTTTTTCTGTTTTGTCTTGCGACGAACGTCCAATGTTCATTTTTGATATATGCATTTGACATTAAATTGCTGATTCATAAATATTTACACAAAAAAACTGAAGATTGATTACAGGTGACATCAGAGACAGGGGCAATATGAAGTTGCCTGATGTAGTCTGGTTGCTTTGTCTGCTAAGGTACCAAGGTAGATTCGACTGAAGAATATGACCAAGTTCTCTCAACTCCCCACAAAGTAAGACAAGATTCAGCAATACTTTCCTCAGTGAAGTCGCCAACTTTCCCCGACAGGTCTAAAAGCTATCCCCAGTAGATTCTGGAAGCTTGTTCCCTACGGAATACGGACGTCTCTCCCGAGTTTTATTCAGAGTTATTCCTCACAAAGGACTTATAACTGGGTTATCCTCAACTAATTGCTACGGAAGATCGCCCTCGGTAAAGTTCTTCCTATCCCCAGCGGAGCTAATCAAGTTTCCCCGACATAACTTGTCAACATCATCCCCAGCGGGGTTTATCTTCATTATCCCCAGCGGAATCCATCATTGAAATCCTCAGCAGGTCTTTTGACAAAACTTCAGCAAAGTATCTCTTCCACAGAGCCATTCCCCGGCCGGTCGTCAAGGATTTATTTTCCTTAAGAAGAAATACATTCATAAACATTTCACGTTTTCATACATCCTGCTTACATACATGATAAGTGCATACAATACTGTCTCATGATAAAGCATCATGCATATCATACATCATGACATTGCATACAACTTATGTTTTGCCTTTTCAAGGAAGAAGACAATCCCAAAGACATTTACCTTCAACTGTCACAAATTCCAGATTCGATTCCTGTATCTAGCCAGGGCATATCTGAAGTGATTAGTTTCCAGACTCGACTCCTGTGTCTAGCCAGGGCACGTCTGAAGAGTTCGAAGATTCGATTCCTGTATCCAGCCAGGGCATATCTGTTGATAACTATTTCCGGATTCGATTCCTGTATCCAGCCAGGGCACATCTATCAACTGCAACATTTCCAGATTCGACTCCTGTATCCAGCCAGGGCATATCTGTTGACCACATTTCCAGACTCGATTCCTGTATCTAGCCAGGGCACGTCTGAAGAGTTTGAAGATTCGATTCCTGTATCCAGCCAGGGCATGTCTATCAACTGTCAATTCCAGATTCGACTCCTGTATCCAGCCAGGGCATATCTGTTGATCATATTTCCAGACTCGATTCCTGTATCTAGCCAGGGCACGTCTGAAGAGTTTGAAGATTCGATTCCTGTACCCAGCCAGGGCATATCTGTCAACTATCACCTTTCCAGATTCGATTCTTGTATCCAGCCAGGGCATGTCTGAAGAATTCCAGATCAACACCTGTAACAACCCAGGAAAACATCTGTGAACGACCGATTATAGACCAACACCTGTAATAAGCCAGGACCTTATCTACATCACCACTTGGGGCATTCGAATGTCAAAAGTGTTCAAAAACCCGATGCAGTTTTACACGAATGCATCGTCAGGAAATCCTACACAGATCTCCTCAAAACAGGAAGACCCCAGTAGTTTGGCATACAACCCAAGCTTCTGATTCTCCCAACAGTGGTCCCAAGACTTCTCATTTTCAACAACTGAAGACTCTTGCCCTCCACAGCAGCAGCCAAGGATTTATTTTCCCCGGCAGCAATCAAGATGCTTTTATCTTCAGCCATCTCGGATTCATTTATCCTCATCAAGATTAGCTCATCGGCTTACATGCGCATTCATCACATTCATGTCATAAACATTGATGTCACATACATTGCATCATAACATTGCATACGGCTAACCCTTTACTTTTCAGGTAAGATCAGTTGACAGACACAGATCATCTCCCAAGATTCATCCAGAAATAGTTCAGATGTGACCCGGACACGGCGACATTCTGATACTTATTCCGGTTTTGCCTAGGTATGTCAACCTAGTGGGTCTTTGATTATGCGCAGTATTTTTTTCGACTATGTCCATGCTCTCAGGATGTAGGGAGGTGCCCCTGCTATTATGTTGCCACGCTACCAGAAGATGTTTGATCAGGCGAGATTCGTTGTTGGGATGCCCCAAGTGACTCAGGCGGAGATTTGCCCCAGGCTATTTGGCTTTTGAGAGATTCTCCGAATCTTGATTGGACTGCCCCAGATAATGGACTCTGATCATATCATGCCCCTTGATTGGAGGTACTTCTGTTCATTAGGCATTCGTCGTGCGAATTTCTATGTTGTTCAAACAAAAAGTCATATGCAAACAAAGTTATGTTAAAAATGCAAAGCTTATGTCTGTCTTGAAGTTTTTGAAAAATGCATTTTTTTTTATTTATAAAAACAAGTGAATTTTTGTAAAACGTGATGTCAACTCCGTATTTACCGTAGGCCTTAAGGAGTCAGGATACCTTTGGTAACAGTATGCTTTCGAACTAACCCATGCTTCAGCTAGGACTTTTAAGGGTTGTAGTGTGGCCTGGTTCATGGTTTAAGAAACAAAGGATAAAGGCTCAAATTATTTGTACCCACCCGCTCTTCGTGATGTTCTTCAAACCTAAACTCAGCTGATCGTGCGTTAGACCTTGTTTGAGTCTTTGCTTTGATGTTCCAATGATGGTCCATATATTGATGATTTATTCTGAATAGGCAGTCATTCTCTTTTGTTGAGGGTTTGTAAGACCTCTTTCTTGATTTTTGTTATCCCTTTCTTTTTTGCCTGAACTGTTTCCTTTTTGGAATTACAGTCAGCGGGATGCCCCAGTTTTGTAAGTCTCCTTCATAGGTCTTGACTTAATGGGTTTTTGATTTTGGTAATGACTGCCTGTCTGTATGATTGTTCGGAACCATCACTGTCTTTTGTTTTGTAAGGACCTCTTTGGTGCCATTCGTTATGCACTTGGATCAACTGAGAGACTACCCTGCCCCAGGTTATGATTAAGGGTTTTAAATTTCGAAAAGAAAAACTCCTACTTCTTTGGCTCAGAGGGGTTGACGAGGGATTATCTTCCTTATAACTCCAGTGTTTAGGAATTGAAACAATGCATGTACCTCATCAGCAGGGTCTGTTCAAAAGCATACTGTAGATCGTGGTATCGTTTTCGTCATCCTCCCTCAAGAGGCTTAGAATTATTAATCGAGAGTTGACATCAGAAAAAATATGAGAATAATTTGCACATAGTGAATACGAAATAATTACTTCAAAACAGACATGTGTAATGCATTAATGAAATAACAATGTTTGACATGAAACAAAATGTTTGAACAATTGAAAGAAGATTACAAATTGAACATTCGAATGAACAACAAAAAAAAAATCCAATCCTAGCCATGTCTTGGCAAGGGAGCAGTTGTCACATTGGGAGTCTCTGGAGAGTCAAGCTGGACTTCCTTTGCATCAATCAGATCTTGAACCCTATTCCTCAAAGTCCAACAGTCATCTGTGGCATGCCCCGGGCTGTCGGAATGGTAGGCGCAGCGAGCATTGGGATTGTACCTTGAAGGTGTCCTGTTAGGATTCTTCGGGGGATCCATGAGAGTTACCAACTTGGTTTCCAGCAGTTGTGGCAATATCTGTGACAAGGTCATGCCGAGGGGAGTAAATTGCCTCTTAGGTCTTTCTTCCCTTTGTTGATGGTGACGCTGGGGAGCACCGGCCGGCTTTACAATAGCTACTGCGTTGACCGCATTAGATTCTCTCTTGGATGGTTTCTTCTCAGTGTTCGAGGAATCACCATTATGTATCTTCCCTGATTTGATGCCAACTTCTATTCTTTCCCCGGTCAAGATCAGATCTGTAAACCCAGCAGCAGAATTCCTAATCAGGTGGTTGAAGAATGGACCGGACAGGGTCCCTAAGAACATATCGACGAGCTCGCGGTCGGTTAGAGGTGGTTGTACCCTTCCAGCAAGGTCCCTCCATTTTTGGGCATATTCTTTGAAACCTTCGCCCGTACCCATAGACATTCCCTGAAGCTGAGTGCGCGTAGGAGCGAGGTCGGCATTGTACTGGTACTGCTTGTAGAATGCAGTGGCTAAGTCTTCCCAGGTACGGATGTTGGCTCCATTCAGTTGATAGAACCAGTCAAGCTGAGTCCCTGAAAGACTTTCCTGGAAAAAGTGGATCCATAAGTTCCTGTCGGCCGTGTAGGGCTGGATCCTCCTCATGTATGACCTGAGATGCAGCTTTGGACAGGATGCCCCGTCGTACTTCGCAAAGGCAGGTGCCTTGAATTTGTGCGGGATCACTACCCCAGAAGACAGACCTAGATCCTCGAAGTCCAGGCCAGGCACTTTTTGTATCTCCATAGCACTTAGCCGGTCCTCCAACTGTTTGTACCTATCCTCAGCCGGAGGGTACTGTTCGTCGTTGAACTCGGTCTCATTGTCGGAGACCACTGGACTGGGAACCCTCTCCTCTTGATGACTGCCTTTCCCCACAGATGGAGTTGTCCTCTCAGCTTCATCCTGCAGGGTGTTCCCAGATCTGCGTCTAGGGCTGAACAAAACAGTCCTCTTCTTCTTCTTTTCCTTCTTCAAGAGCAGAGCCTTCAGATCTTGTTGCCCCTGGGTTAAATTCATGATCAGCCCTTGGAACTGGGCGTTCTGAGCCTGGAGGGCCTTGATAGTATGCTCGGTTGAGGATTCAGGATTCATGACGAGAGTTTCTGAAATAAACAGCGAAGAAGGTAAGCAACCTGCAGAGAATGGATACCTGTTATGCAATGATATGTATGATATGCATGCAATGATTTCAAGAACCTCGAGGGGTAAACAAATTGTTAGAGTTGGAAACTGGTAACTTGATTGAAGGTACTTCATGTTGTTGAGAGCCCTTCTTCAAGGGTCAAAGGCTCACCATATCCAGTGGGTCATAGCCCCTGACAACTTCGTCTAGAGGAAAATAAATCCTCTTTGCCCCTTGCTGGGTGTTTGATTCACCATGACCTGCATCACAAGCCCTTGAGATCCTTGAAATGGATTAGGATGTATGCAATGGTATGATGTTATGGTATGAATGGGGTAATGTGAGTAACCCTGTTATGAGTCCTGATTAAGGACTGCAAGCCAAAACCTGCAAGAAATTCAGTATACTTTGTTTTGAGTCCCCATTAAGGACCATAAACAAAACCTGCAAGAGATCTAGTAAACCTTGTTATGAGTCCCAGTTAAGGACTATAAACAAAACCTGCAAGAAATTTGGTAAACCCTGTTATGAGTCCCTATTAAGGACTATAAACAAAACCTGCAAGTAGTTCATGTGTCAGATACCAAGCATGTAAGTAGTCAAGTACGAAGGCACACAAGTCACACAAGAGAACCCTTAGAGTTTAGGCAAGCATGGGGTCTGGGTAGTACCCTCTTGAAGTTGGTGGGTTCAACCTGTCCTAATCAAAGTAACCGGGTTCTAAGGGTCCCAATATCACGGGATTGCTTTCATTGTTCATCGTTTCGATTTAGCCACTGAACTGGCGACCGAAATATTCCAGGAAAGCAACCCTCAATTGAGTGTAGTATCGAGTATCAACCAACCTCGGACTGCACCAAAGTCAGTTATCTCACTACCCTAAAGAGGCCAAGATAGTACAATTAAGGTTCCTAAGGTCTGTTGATGCTTCATGACACCACGCGGAGGCCCCGTACTCTCCTTGACTGAACTCAAGGGTTACCGGTACACACCAAAGTGCCACATCAACATAGCAGACTGTTTCAACCATGTCGGTATACCCCGCACAGTTCCCTCACAGCCTTGTTGCTACTTTCTAAGAAAGGTATCCCCCAGATCCGGGTTAGGATCTATAGAACTCCCAAGCAACCCACAATAATAAAGCAAGCAAAGAAGACAATTGAAAACACAGTGATCTTAATCCTAAGGTACACCTCACTTTATAAGATAGTCCCCAGCAGAGTCGCCAGTTCTGTGATCGGTGGATCTGGAACTGACTGTTTAACGCTGGTTCGCGAAATGTCGCGGAAGCAAGAGTCGCCACCGTCTTTTATTTTCTCCAAATGGAAAGGACAAAAGCACAGAAAAATTCCTTAAAGAGATTGCTCTCGGTTCGGGAGGTAGATTATAGAAAGGGAAGGTGTTAGCACCCTTTCTATCCATGGTTATCCATGGGCTCTTAGATACTTGCTCACTTGGTGTTTTCAAAATGGTTTGTTTGCTTTTCAACTGTGGGTTTTAAAAAAAGTTTCTTTGAAAATTCCAGTTCGTCTCTTGTATCGGTCCTCAAGAGTGTTTGAAAAATTGCTTTTGAAAGCTTTTTTGAAAAGGTGTCGGTGTGAAAAGTCTTTTTGAATTTGTTTTGAGATTAGAGCAAGTATCTACGAGAACCTACCTACCCTAAGGAATTCGTCTGTGTAAATGTCCTTTAAAGTAGTGCCATCCCACCATTGAAAGGTAGGTAGCACCACCGTTGGAGGTGTTCGGGTCAATTCGAGGTTCGGGACATGGTGATCACCAGAGCAATGGGAAGACACCTTAGAAGCTACCCTCATGCCAGGTTCCCGGATCATGAGGACTTACTAAGACATCCTCTACTCGACGATCACCTTTCGAGGCAAGGCAACAGTGAGGCGTACCCTAGGGGTGGTGTGTGATTTGTGTGTCGTTTTCATTTATTTTTGTCTTTTGTCATGTCACGGGTGATCTAAGCGTTTGTTTTTATTTATTGTCATACATTCTTTCATGCTTTTGTTAACAGTTAAAATATTTGCGGGAAAAGTAAATTCTAAGCTATTACAAAAGGCGCAGGTCCACATCGCCAAAATTAAACCGAACCCGATTTGACAGAAAAATAAAGAAAGTAAAGAATTAAAAGTGCGAGAAATAAAATGTCCGAGTTACATGGCTTTGGGAGAATTACATAAATATTTAAACGGAATAAAATAATATGCGAATTAAGAATTAAATCGAAACGAGGGCGTTGGACCCTTTTGCAAAATTAAATTACATGATGAAATTAATTAATTAATTAAAGTTAAAAGAAAGAAAGGACTTGTTTTTGGTGTTTTTTTAGTATTTTAGGATTTAATAGAAAAGGAATTAATTGAGATTAAATACTAACCCTAATTCTATTTTATTTTAATTTATTTAAGAAAATATTGAATTTTAACCTAAATTAACCCTAATTTTTATATACAATTTTAATTATGAAAATAAATAAAATAAATAATATTATTTATGAAAGAAAAATAAAAAGGATGAAAAATTATTAATTAAACCTATTTCTACATTTTTTAGATTTTGTTAAAAGTATTAAAATTAAAACCCTAATTTAAAACTAATTAATTTACATGCATTTATTTATGAAAATACTAGAAACCAAAATATTTAATTTTTTTTCTCTTTTTTCTGATTTTTAGGTATTTTGTGGTTTTATGAAAATAAATAAATCAAAGAAATAAATGAAATTAATTAAAATAAAGAAAAGTAAAATATAAGAAAAGAATAGAGAAAGCAAACCCTAGGGGGTTCAGTCCCACATTGGGAGGTGTGGCCTTTAGCAATCTGGCCCATTTAGCAAGGCCTAGTGGACTTTTTTAGTAACATGTGGCGCGTTGACTGGGACTCACCATGTGCCTTGGATCTGGACCCTTGATTTGATGCAACTGGCATGTGGATGGATAGACGATGAAGGAATATGATGGTCCTTAATATCATGCCTGCATGTGATTGTGAATTGAAAAATAACATGGGAAATAATGAAGACCTGGGGCTCGAACCCAGGTCATTAACTTTGCCAATCCTTATGCTTGCCAGTGGAGCCAATTCACGCATGTTAACATTAAACAACTAACAAATATTATAATAAGAAAACAATGGTTAGTGGACTCTGCGCGCGAATTTTTAAACTGGCCAATCCATTGACGCCACGAATTCATCTTCTTCGTTGTATTATTTTCCTGAAAAAACAAATATGTTATGCAACGGTTTTGTTAGCGTTCTCCTAGGCCGGTTTTGGAAAAATAGCGATTAGCCATTAGGCGCTCATAAATTGAGCGCGAGTATGGGTTCTTCTTCGTCCAGACATGCTGATTACAACCATGGTACTCTTGAAGGCCAATTTTTCTTTAATTAGAAACCCCCAATTTGAGGTCCTGCAAACCCTAAAATACAACCATGGCATATTTGTACACAATGCATAAAAACGCAATTAATTCACATGGTAAGCATCAGAATGCATCATTTAGTAAGAATACCTAAACTAAATGTCATGAAAATGCCTCAAAATTAAGATACGAGTATGCAATTTTATGAGAAAAATTTCGATTCTGTACAATGATTCTTGAGGTTTGGATGACTGTTTTTGATTGGGAATCCTTCAATGATGCTTGAGGAAGCTAATGAGATAGGTTTGGAGGCTTGAATCGCCTTGCAAGTGTATTTTCATAATTGAGATTTTTTGCTAATTTTTCCAAGTTTGATCAATGGCTTCTGCGCAGCTTCAATGGTCCTTGAGATTAGGTTTTTGTTTTTGCTTATGTACTGAATGAATTAGGTTAAAGAAACCACTCCAAATCTCTTGCATTCATGATTTTGGAAATTTGATTTTCAAGATCTTTTTTTCAAATATTTTTCATGCAATTTTGTATCAATTATGATCTAATCAATCCAAATCTATCCTTATTTAGCCAGGCACGAAATATTGATGATATAATGTGCACAAAAAGATTGAAAAAATTAGGTTAAGCATTTTTCATATATTTATTTTAATTTAAATGAATTATTATTAATAAAAATCTAAATAAATAAATAAAAAATGAATAAAAACTTCCCTTTGGGCCAAGTGGTCGTGCACATGCCATGGATGATGAATTATGGAAGAAAAATGGGCCCATTAGCAATTTTAGGTCATTTGAATCAATGTTGACTTTTCAAAATATCCAAAAATTTCCCAACTTCCACAAGGCATAACTTGCTCAATTTTTAAGCTTTTCTCATGTTCTTGGACATTTTGGAAAGGTCTTTGAGTCCTCTAACCAATGTCTTTGGTCCCATGTCATTTTGATTTACCAATCTCAAGTTATGGCCTTTGACTTAAAGTCCCCTTTTGTTGACTTTTGAAAATGACCTATAATGTTGAAATTGATAACTTTTTGTGAGAGCATTTCTTGGACTTGAAGTATGAAGATGAGTTGTAGGAAATGTCTTTCTCTTCAAATGAGATTTGGATGGAATTTTTCAGATAATCCATATGAAAGTTATGCCCTGGTCAATTTACAGTTGACTTTTCCAGCTGTCCAAATAAGGAAACTTTTGCATCTTGATGATTTTTGAGCCAAACTTTGAGAATCATGATCAAGCATTGATCAAATGATGTTTGTGGCTTCAAAATGATATGTTGACCAAAAATTTGAACTTTTGACTGCCAAATGACCATTTTGCCCCTACAGTTGACTGTAGTGCAATTAGGGTTTTGACTGTGCAATTTTGAGCTGAATGTCTTGAAACTTGATATGAGGATGCTTGACCATATTTGTAGGCATGTGAGACTTGATTGGACCTTTGAAAACTTCATTTTCTTGATCAGAAGCAAAACCCTAATTTTGACTGTTCAGGAGGCTCTTTGCACTGTGCAACCTTTGGAGAATTTTGTAGCTGGACTTGGCAATTTCTTGGAGAATATGGGAGGGCAAATTTTGGGGTACAACACTTCCCAACAACGGATGTCAATCTACCAACTTGTTCAGGTGCAATTTCTGAAAACAGTTTACGAATTCTTCCCAACAACGGATGTTAATCTACCAACTTGTTCAGACTCTTCACAATTTTTGAAAACAGTTTACGGACGCGTCCCAACAACGGATGCTGCTCTATTGTTTATTCAATCTCAGATAGTTTACAGCTTCTCCAGACGTGGACGTCAATCTGTTGCTTGTTCGGACCCCAATTCAGAGATGTTCCGAAACATGGAGGCCCTTCTGATACTTGTCCACTCACCATTGACATACAGTTCAACATGTCCAGATGGCATCTATAAGCCCATCCTCCTACCAGCAGTCACCAGATGGCATCTCTAAACCCATCCCCCGACAAAATTCTATTGCACCAGATGGCATCTTTAAGCCCATCACCAAATGGCATCTGTAAGCCCATTCACCTCTACCATCATATCGACGAGTGCAAATTTTCTGGGTACTTTAGTGTCCAATCTTCTTTTACCTTCAAGTCGCGAAAGGCAAACTTGCCAATCTAACTCTTCAGGTCCAAGAAGATTGAACAGGGGCAACTGTTGTACCCCAAAATTTGCCCTCGCATTTTTTCCACAAGAAATCTCAGCTTCAGGCATTTCCTGACTTTTCAAAATGGCTCAAGAATCGGACAAACGGACTTTTCTCGTCAGTCAAGCAAAATTAGGGTTTTACTGGTTTTCATGGCTCTAGAATAGTTCACAAGTTGGCTTAGGGTTTTGTTTGATTTTGGTCAGGCAAACATTCTTTGGCATTTAATCAGGAATTAAGGTTTTATGGGCATATTCTCAGAAAGATTAAAATTCCACAGTACGTTGCAGTTTATTCCGAGATTCGGGTTAAATTCGCATTGTTTTGATTTAATCAGTAAAAGAGGCAGTTGGGTTGAATTCATGTTGTTTTGTTCGAGCCAGTCAAAAGAAATATGCAGTTTGGATCTACAGTGCTTGGTAAGAAATCAATAAGAAAGGATTGTGTCTGATCAGTTTTTGTGTTCGACTGTGCGTTGCTTTGAATAATGGAGACGTCAAGTTCATTTATTTTGATCGACAAAGAATCAATGTTTAACTGATTATTTATGATTCTAAGAATCAAATATCTGGAATTTAATTTTCATTTATTTTAATTTAAGGAATCATGAATAATAAGTAAATAATTGAAAAGGAATTGAAAAGAATTAAATGAATCAATAAGAATTTTTATTTCATATTTAATATTTGTTACAATTATTATTTGGATACAAGTATTTATTTACGAAGTATTTAAAATAATAATGGTTTACAATGATTAAATTGAAAATAAAAACTATCCTATTTTTTCTAAACATTTTCTAAGTCCCTAATTTCTTCATTCTTCGCTTCGCTCCGGTGTTCCATTTTTCATCTGCAAAAGAAAAAGAGAAAAGTCAAAAAGCAATTAAATTGAAAAGACAGATTAAAATTGCAGTCATCATTAAGGGCCACTGATTGGGATCAGTTAACCCTCTCTGCAAATCACGGGATTTCTCCCGGTTCACAAAGAGGCAAGAATTTTTATGCAAAGTTGAAAAAAATGCAAAATGTCAAAATGCATAAAATGTCAAACTGCATAAACTCAATCTCAAACTCCAAGTTCAAACCAAACTGAAAATCCAAAAGTATCAAACTTACTGTCAAAAAGTACAAAGTCTACTCAAGGCTGTCATGAAAAGATTTGGCAAAGATATCAAAAAGCACAAAAGCTGTCAAGAAGATAAAGAATGCAGAAGTAAGAAATTGTATGCAAGCAAGCTTTCTTTTTTCATCATTTCCCATCAGTAGCCACTTTCATAAAAGTACAGAAAAAAGCATAGTTTAATATTTAAACTGTACTGAGAGAGAGAAAAAGAAGAGATAAGATGCAGGTTTTCAGGCTTAGGCAGGCATAGAGAGGAAGAAAAAATATACAAAAGACAAAACAAGAGGATAAGCATAGGTTCAGGGGGGCAGAAACAAAACAGAAAAAAAAAAAAAGATACAAATCTGCAAAGCCTAAGCATCCAACCTGCTGTCATAACCTCAAACAGAAAACATGTTCAAGGCCAAAACCTGAAACCAACATGGCATTAACCTGAACCATCACCAGCCTAACCTGTTTTCTCACCAACCTGCATAAGCCCTGCCTCAAGAACTCCAGCAGAAAAGATATATCAGAAGGCCATCAACACACCAACCTGCATATGCAAGCATAACCTGCTAAAGCTCAAGGCATCAACCTGCCTAATCCCAAAACCATAACAACCTGAAACATGCTGTCTGCATTAACACAAACCTGCCAAAGTTCAAAATCTGCTTATCATCAAACTCAACTTCACAAGCCAGAACCCAACCTGTCCAGTTCAAACAAGACAACCAAAACCATACCAGCATACCAACCCCTGTCTAAACCTGAAACCTGCTGAAGCAAAACCAGTTACCAACCAAAAACCTCAAAACCAAGTGCAAGCTTGAAGCTCAAACCTGCCTGAAACCAAACCATGGCCTACTAAACCAAGCCAACTCTAAGCCTCAGAAACCCTTCATCATAGGCAGCAAATATTCAAGGCAAGCATACGAAAGTTCTAGGCAACTGTAAGAGAAGAGAGAAAGTACTCAGGCCCTCAGAACCCTAGGTTCTTCATGGGGCAAACAAAATATATTCCAGAAACAATAAGCAACCAAAGCAACTGAGATGGAAGAAGCATTCAAGGCAATTCTAAGGCCTCAGAAGCGGGCTTCATCATAGGCAAAAGGCTTAACAAGTTCAAAAGCGCATTCATCTCAAGGCATCATAATCAACAGTTTCAAAGGGCAAGCTCAAGGCAAAAGAGAAGAAGAACGTAAAAGGAAGTGAATCAAAAGGCAACAAAGGCAACTAAACCCTAGGCCTCAGAATGTTTCATCACTGGCCATTAGAGAAGCGAACATTCTAAGCTAACAACGAAGCATCAATCTCAGAAAGCGACATTCAAAGCATACAGAGACAACTCAAAGATGAAGAAGAAGAGAAATCAAATAAAAGGTTTTCAGAACACATCATAAAACCTAAAAAAAAAAAGGGGTTAATACACGAATACCAGAAGTCCAGACAAGTTAAGCTCCTTCATCCCCTTGCCGTCAAACCTCCGGAAACGCCTCCAACTCCAACCTCTTCCTCCGTCTTCAAGAGGTAACGCTTTCTGTTTCTCTATTCTTCCATAACATCCATGACCATAATAGCAAAAAGGAAAGTCAGAGTTCAAAACGAAATAAGCATGCAACATCATCAACAAGGGACATAAAAAACACCAAAAAACGAACCTCGTAAAACCATTTGGCTCAAGCTATGAATGAAGGAGAGGTTAAGGGACTGCGTTGGTGGCTTAGGCGAGGGGATGAACTCAGTGGCCATGGCCAAGAAGCAAGAAACGCGAAGATGAACGAAACTCCATGAACGCGCCGCTACAAACCCTAAACAAGCAAAACCTCAAACCCTAAAAAACAAATGCTTGCACTCTGGGCCTAACCCTGTTTCCCCAATGCCTGAAGCCCATTGAATTCTCATAAAAAGCCTTAATCTCGTTTTTAACTCACCTTTTTATACAAATAATTTATTTTAAATACTAACTTCTTTTTTTTATATACATAACCTCTTAAAACAATATATTTATTTTCTAACTTAATATATTTTTTTTATAAAAATACACTCTTGTTAATATACATCATTAATTAAAAATATATCTTTTTTATTACCCAATATAGTTAAAATTGAAAATATCTTCTTTTCTTTTAAGTATATATTTGTACATAAATAATAAAATACATTTTTACACCATGTAATTAAAATTGAAAACTTTTTTCCCTTTCTCTTAATTAAAATATTATTTGTACATAACAAATGAAAAATACTCTTTTTTTGTATACATAATTAAAACCTAGAAATATTTTCTTAAAACATCATTTTCATAATTTAATTAAGACTTGAACATTCAATTAAAACATTTTCTTTTGTACATATTAAAAAAAATACAAGATCATTAAATAGGCGTTTAATTTTTCTTTAGGTCAAAACAAATACCTAACAATACCTTCTTAAATTCGTATTGTCGCACATGTAAAAAATCACATACTCATATACTTGTACACTCACACACAATATATTGCCCTTATACACATTTGTGTATCTCATATTTGTATATTCGTCATTTACATTTTGATCGCAAATTCGATTTGGTTGTAACTTATTGGATACTATAAGTCTCATCCCCATTCATACACATGTACCCCCACTCCCGGATACTATTTTGTAATAGCGTAGATTTTACATTTTCGCAATTTACCGCTTTCGAATTATACCATGGTTAGACCTAGGGTTTGCATGTACATAAAATCAAACGTTAGATAACCTAATACAAGACAAATACATGAAATCAATACACAATCACACTCGCACCCCCTAGGGTAATCCCACATGTTGCCTTCCAAAATGGGCCATATTGCATGCTAGGTCTCTTTGGGCAAACAAACACAATTCAAATGATCATAGTCCCTCGATGACGCTTTCAAAATGTTGCCTAAACAAATGATCAAGTCCCTTAAAGAAAATGCCCAAAGATACTTAACACCGTTGCAATTATGGTCTAAACGATGACCCGCGCCCGTCCCTTTCACATCCTAACATGAGATTGTCCACCAAATACAATGGTGGAACAAACTTATTAAAAAGGGTTAAAACATAGCAATAAACTTTGAGAAATTTAGGAATAGATAAACTCTTAGTTACTTGAATCAAACTTGCAAAAACAAAACACTTGCCTATTTTCTAAAACCACATCTCACAACACTTTCAAAACAACTTTCAAAAAAACAAATGAAAACTTTTTTTCAAAAGACATACATCTTTGTATACATCCCTACATGGATCATTACAAAGGTTGCCACCACATTGGCTTCTTTTCAAAACATTTACAAACCCACACACACAAGCACCATTTAAAACAATTGAAAACAAAAGGCAAGTGATCTAAGCAAGTAACTAAGAGCCCATGGATAACCATGGATAGAAAGGGTGCTAATACTTTCCCTTTCTATAATCTACTCCCCGAACCCGAGAAAACATCTCAAAAGGTTTTTGCTGTGCTTTTTAACCTTTCCTTAGGATAAAATAAAAAGTCGGTGGCGACTCTTGCTCAACCGAAACATTTGCGAAAACAAACGCAAAACCATAGTCAGTTCTCCCACCGTATCACAGGGTCAAATGAGGCTTTTGACTATGCAAATTGACACTGTGAGTCTTGAAACTTGGCATGTAGATGTTTGAGGATACATGTAGGCCTATGAGACTTGATTGAACCATTGAAAACCCCAAATTCCTTGAAGGAACCAAAACCCTAATTTCAACTGGCTTAAGAGGTATTTGGACTGTGCAATCCTTGAGCAATCTCGAACCATTTGGAGATGATTCTTGATAAATCTTGAGGAATATGGGAGGGAAAATTTTGGGGTACAACATAGGGCATCATAAGACTTTGGGCGCGGGTTCGTACCCACTTGAGGTAAGGCTCAAGAGGGATGGAATTCCTGTGTCCCAAGGTCTTACTGTCCACCTTGTTAGGTATCCTCCAAGCTCGGATGAACCTTTGTCGGAGTCCTTGGTTGTTGTTGTCGAAGTCGAAAATCAAACCTTGAATCAGCATATCATGTGGGCCATCCCTTCGGGCATACCCAAATTGTCTCAGAGCCAAGCAAGGGTTGTAGGTTATGCCTCCCCTAATGCCAAGTATAGGGACATTAGGAAATTCCCCATAACGATCAATGATGATGACATTCTCTTTGGGTCGAGAACACCAATGAATATCTGAATGTGTAAGGGTCATCAATCGTTGTGACCACCTCAAACCTTGCTCATTCTTCAAGACTGACTGGGGAAGATGAGAAATAAACCATCTTGCCAGGAGAGGAGTGCAACACATGAGAACACCTCTTTTCTTCATTGTACGAGTGTGAAAAGAGTAGAGGGTATCCCCAAGCAATGTAGGCACCGGGTTGCAAACCATGAAGATTTTGATAACACTCGCATCTATGAGCTGGTCAGGGTTAGGGAACAAGACCATCCCATAGATGAGAAGTGCTACAATCTCCTCAAAAGCTTGCAAGTCTAGAGAATTCCAACAGCTTTGGACCTTTTCAAACAGAAACTTTGACAAGAAACCTTTGACACCACTTCTAGTTTCCCAATGTGTTGTGACATCAGAGGAGTGCAAGTGTAAGGCTTGAGCAATATCTTCTGGCTTTGGATCTCTTTCCGTACCGTTGAAGGGTAGTTGATTGAGAATAGGAATCCTCAAGAGTTGATAAAATTCCTCCAAAGTAGGCACAAGTTGGTAGTCAGGAAATGTGAAGCAATGATGCAAAGGGTCAAAGAACTGGAAGAGAACTTTCACCATATCCTCCTCTGTGTTGGAAGTGACAAAGTTGAGTAGACGACCATGCCTCTCGGTGAATGGAGAATTCTCAGGAATCCTTGAAGCTAGCTCCTTAAGTTGTGGAGAAATTCTTACAAGGTTGACTTGGACAGTTTTCCTGCGAAGTGAATCCATAACCTACAAAACAGGAACAAAGATGAAATTCCAAAGTCCTTGAAATGGTTAGTGGATGCATATGATGCTTCATGATGTCCATGATGTTATGCACAAGTATATATGTACAAACAAATCACACAAGTTCCTAGTTTAGGCTTGCATGGGGTTTCATAGGTAAGTACCCTCTTGAAGTTTAGATGGCTCAACCTGTCCTAGAAATAGTAACCGGGTTCTAAGGAGCTCAATATCACTGGATTGTTTCCTTGTTCATTGTTTCAATTCAGCCTCTTTACTGGCGATCGAAATATTCCAAGGAACCAACCCTCAATGAGTGTAGTATCGAGTATATACTAACTTCGGACTGCACCAAAGTCGGTCATCTCACTACATCCTAAAAGGCCAAGTTGGTCAAGTAAAGGTTCTAAAAGTCCATTAGTGCTTCATGACATCACTCAGCGGCCATGTATTCTCTTTGATTGACTCAAAGGCTACCGGTACCCACAAATATGTCGCACTAATATAGATATTGCTTAGACCATGTCGGTATACCCTGCACAGTTTCCATAATGTATTGCTATTTACCTATGAATATTTCCCAAATCCGGGTAGAGGATTCAAACCCAAATAATAGAACCAAAGTGTAAAGCAAACAAGGCAATCAATTGTAAGCATGTAAAGGTGATCTAAACCCTAAGGTAACCCCACTTTTATAATTATCCCCAGCAGAGTCGCTAGTTCTATGATGCGGTGGGAGAACTTACTTGAGGTTTTGCGTTTGTATTCACAAATGTTGCAGTTAGCAAGAGTCGCCACTGACTTTTCTTTTATCCAAAAGGAAAGGTAAAAAAGCACAGGAAAGACCTTTGAGATTGTTTTTGAGTTCGTGGGGTAGATTATGAAAAGGGAAGGTGCTAGCACCCTTTTCATCCATGGTTTTCCATGGGCTCTTAGTTACTTGTTTAGATCACTTGCTTTTGCTTTGACAATTGTTTGAAATGGTGCTTTGTGTGGTTTTAAAAGTATTTTGAAAAGAGGCCATCGTTTAGGCAATCTTTGTAATGATTCTCGTTCGTAAGAATGTATACAAAGATGTTTGTCTTTTGAAAAATGTTTCAATGTTTTGAAAGTTGTTTGGAAAATGTTTTGAAATGTGTGTGTTTGTTTGAAAATAACAAAGATTGTTTGCAAATTGATCAAGTAACTAGAAGCATCTACCTACTCAAAAGTCTTTCTTATGCATTTTTATTCCTTTGACATTGTTGACCTACCATTGTTTTGGTAGACAACCCTATATTTGGATGTTAAACGGGACGGGCGTGGGTCATTGTATGACCATGATAGCAACGTTGCCAAGTATCTTAGCAAGTTTTAGGGACCAAGATCATTTGTTTTAGGCAACCTTTTGATAACGTCATCGAGGGACTATGATCTTTTGTTTGTATTGTTTTTCCAAGATACTTAGCATGCATACCATGGCTATTTTGTTTTTAGGCAAACAAGTGGGTGAAACCCTAGAGGTGCTTGTGTGCAATGTGTTGTCATTTTACATGCATTTTTGTCATGCATTAGGTCATGCTATTTGTTTGATTTTTGTCTTAACATACAAAACCCTAGTTTACTAAACATGTATATAATGCGATAAATTGCGTAAAATAAATCTAAACTATTACAACAATATTATGGGAGAGGGGATACAAGTTTTTTGAATGGGGATATTTGCACAAAATAAAACCCTAAAATACTATTACAACCCAATTGAATATTTTCAAATTAAATAAATAAACAAATATTTAAATATGCAATAAAATGTAATTATGCAAAATGTTTTTGTATTTTGTTTATGTATGAAAGAATAATATTATTTAAGTCCTAAAAATAAGAAAAATAATATTGTTATTTTTTGAAAGGGGAAACCCTAATTTTTGATTAAAAGAAATATATGTTTTCTATATTATTTATTTTATCCATTTATGTACAAGAAAAAATAAATAAAATTATTTACAAGTATTAAAAATTAAAATATATGTGGAAATATTATTTTATGTGTATGAATAATAAAAATAAAAATGTATGATATTTTTAAATATATTTACAATTTATTTAAGAAAATAAAGTTCTATTTATTTGAATAATCAATATTTTATGCAAAAAAATAAGATAAAAATAAAATAAAATGCAAAAAATTAAAAAAATATTTTTTGGGATTTTTTAATGTTCAGAAAAAATATTAAAAACAAATAAACATGAAAATATAAGAAAATATGAAGAAAATATGAAGAAAATACAAAAATAAGTCAGCGGGTGCAAATAGGAATATGGGGGTATGGGAAGCAAAACAGCAAGCCCAAGAGCGCCAGGCCCAAGCCAACCTTCGTCCCTGTCCTCCAGCCAAACGTTTGCGCGCATTTTGCCTTCAACCCGTATCTTGCTCTAGCTTGCATAAAATCAAAAATTCATAACATAAAAAGTATAGCTTGTAAACTCACGATTCCAATGATATAAAGTTTGTGACCTAACTCTAAAAGACCAGGGAGAATTTCAGTGGCCCTAATTCCTGACCTAATTTTTTCATGAACTTCAAGCTTCAAATTCTCACTACTCAGTTAATATAAATGACAATTATGCATATGTACAACTTCATCAAGTTGAGGACTACATTTTTGTTTCACAAATCGTGACTTAATGATGCCTAAATAAAGAGATAGAGATTTGAAAAATACCTTGTTCAGCTGAGTTTGGATATGGCAATGTGGGGACTTTGAGTGAGGCCTGAAGATCGTGTGAGCTTCCTTGAAGTTCCCTCAAGCTTTTCCAATGCTTAGCTTGCCTCGAGGATGCTTGAAACTCCCTGTAGAAGTCAACCTGAAACCTTCCAAAATGAAAATGGTGATGTCTGAAATAGGGCTTACAGAACCAGGACAAGGACTTGGATAGTTTAGGTAGTATGTATGGAAGATGTTTGATGTGTTACAAAGCAAAACGCACGAGCAAATATTGAGATGGCTAGTGTTTTGCAGAAGTTGCCCTGTTTGGGCAGAAATTGGTGTTTTTTGTGTTTGGGAGAATTTCAAATGCTATGAATTCGTGTATTGGCTTGAGATGAGTTTCTGAAGTTGTCTAGAATGAATCCAAGTTCACCCTTTATCATATGTACAAGTTCTCTTGACTTTTGCAACTTTTCTTGCTTTTGAGGAAAAGTGACATGACTTGTGCCAAAGGCCTGTACAGGCTTGCTTGCTAGCTGCAGAGAGTTGGTATGCTTTGCTTGAGATCCATGGAAAATTCCTGTACTCAAGGAACAAGTCCAAGGCTCAAGGCTGATAAAGTTGGAAAAGCTAGCTTTATGAAAATGGCAATGTACACTTTTGGCCATTTATGGATTAATCTTTTGTACAATGCTCCAAAGGTGAAGACAAAGGCTTTAACCACTAAGTTAGCATTAAATTATGGAGTTTATAAGAGGTTAGGACCTGTAATGCAAGGTACAAGCATGCTAGGATCTGATTTGCAACTTGAAGCATTGTAAAAATGGCTTGAACAAAAGTGACAAAATGTCATTTTCTCTTCTTCAATTATACCTAACCACAAATAATCTTGGAGAGTTCTTGGACATTTTGGAAATCTTGCAACATGCTCTACAATACATCTTTGAAATTCATTTTGAGATACCTCTTGGAACTAGGTGAAAAATGTCCATGAAGTTAGATCAAAATCCTGCCTAAATTAGGGCAAATTTTCACTAAGTTAAAAAGTTTATGGACCCATATTCATAAATTCATAACTTGAGATACAAGCATATTTTGGGAAAACTTTGTGAATCAAAGTTCTATATTTCATGGAGGACTACAACTTTCATGTTGGAAGTTTTCTTTGGATCCAATTGCATCATGGTAAAAAAGTTGTGGAAAGTTGGGGAAAAAATAAGAAATTTTCCATACTTAGAAAAATTCTAAGTTATGAAAATTTTCAAATTAAAACCCTAATTTGCAATTTTAGGTTTCTTGGTCAAAAACTTTCACATTTTGACATATCTTGATGAATTAGGACCCTTGGCACTTGATTTTGACCAAAAAGTCAAAGTTTGACTTTTTAGTGTACAGTTGACTTTTGATCAGTTGACTGCAAAATTCATCTGTCAATCCTATGCATTTGAGATCTTTTGAACTATTTGATTTGGTCAATATGATGCTATTGAGTCCTTGAAATCATTCTTGAACCCAATTGGTCATTGTCTAGGTTAAAAATCAGAAATTGCCCTTTCTCAGTCAAAACCCTAATTTTGACCATTTTGCCCTTTTGATGATCTGATAAAATTTCTTGAGGAGTTGTGATCCAATCTTGATCAAATGGTACATAGGAGCCTATAATGTTGATTTGGATAAAAAATTATGAAGTTTTATTGTAAATTGGCCATGGATGACTTTTTCCCCAATATAGTTGATTTTTAGGTCAACTGTCCAATTGACTGGGCAAAAATGTGATTCAAGGCTTGAAACTTGTTATGAGAAATCTTAGGGCTCCAAGATGGTGTATGAAAGTCACATGAAGCATTGATGGTCCAAAATTCCTTGTGCAAACTCAAACCCTAATTTCAGGTCATCAGTGCAAGGTGAGGTCTTGAGCTGAGCAAACCCTAATCCTGTCTGGAGTCCAAGAAGACTTGTGAGGAAAAATCTTGATAAATGAGAGGGAAAATTTTGGGGTACAACATGAATCAACTTTGTGCAAATACTTGTCCAACTTAGATAGCTAGCATCAAGAGTTTCTGAAAATTCTACTTTCATTAAGAGACACGGTCAACTTCTCAGCCTGGCTACTTCAAACCTGGATGAACAGATGATGAGCGTACTATTTCAGTTCTTCGATCCCAAGCATCACTGCTTCACCTTTCCAGATTACCAACTGGTACCCACCTTGGAGGAATTCTCTCATCTATTGGGCATATCCATTCTTGAACAGGTACCCTTCAAAGGTATAGAAGAAGTTCCTAAGCCAGAAGTCATTGCCTCAGCTTTGCATTTGAAACGGGCTGACGTGGTGTCCAATTGGGAAACTCGGAGCGGAATAGAGGGTTTTCTAGTCAAATTTTTGATAGACAAGGCTAGCTATTTTGGGATGATATGGATTTTCAGGCTTTTGAGGATGTCTTGGCTCTTCTTATTTATGGTTTAGTTCTCTTCCCTAATCCTGACTCCTTCGTAGATGTGAATGCTATCAAGATTTTCCTTTCTCGCAACCCTGTACCTACCTTGATTGGAGATATTTTGCACGCTCTCCATACTCGTACCATGAAGAGAAGAGGGACTCTTATGTGTTGCATGTCGTTGCTATCGAGGTGGTTTATTTCTCACCTCCCTAAGTCTGTACTGAAGAATGAAGAAGGTTTGGGTTGGTCGCACAGGATAATTTCACTCGCTCATACGGATATTCTTTGGTGTTCTCCGGCTATGGAAGACATTGCTATTATTGACCGTTGTGGGGAGTACCCTAATGTCCCATTACTTGGTATCATAGGGGGTATAACTTACAATCCTTGTCTAACTTTGCGACAATTTGGTCATGCTCGAAGGGATGGTCCCCATGAGTTATTTATTGAGAGCATTGTATTCAACTATGAGGACGATGTTAAGGAGTATCGCCGGAGGTTCATACGAGCTTGGGGCATGGTAAACAAATCTGACCCCAAAGATTTGGGACCAAAGACTTCCATTCCTATGCAGCCTTACCTCCAATGGGTACGAGCTCGTGCCCAGAAGCTTATGATGCCTTATGTGGCTGTATTACCAGTGATTGTGGAGCCCACTACTGAAGAAGGCATTCCTTACACGGTTCTTTATCCTTACATGCCCACTGATCTAAGGGAGTTACAGAGGTCTTGGATTCAGCTGAAGAATGAGCGGGATACTTACAGGGAGCAGTTCCATGATCAAGAGAGGAAGGTTTTAAAGCTCACCAGGTAGCTCGAGGAAGAAAGAGTGATCAATGATTATATCAGCACAAAGAGAAAGCGTCCATGGGACTTTTGATTTTTCTTTTCTAGTTTTAGATTTGTTTTATTTACTTATTTTGTAACGCCTTAAAGGCATTTTGGACCTTCAAAGTTAAGCTAATAAAGTTTTTGTTATTTTTGGTTTGCAAATTTAAATTTCCCGAAGTCTTTGAAATCATTACATGTGCATCCCATTATCACACACATCATTACAAGTACCACTACAGGTTTCTCATCTTCTTCGCTGTTTATTTCAGCAGAAATGTCTTCTGATCAAGCCATCAAAGATCTTCAGGCACAGAACACCCAGTTCTAACAAATGTTCATCAGTCTGGAAAAGGGGCAAGAGGATCTGAAAGCCCTCATTCTGAAAGAGAAGAAGAAGAAGAAGAAGACTAGAATTCTGAATATGGGCAGAAGGTTTGGAGAAAGGTTGAAGCATCAAACTGATCTGACCTCTTCGTCTAAGGACGGGGAGGTGGACATCCCTGTCAAAGTGGGTTCTCAGACTTTTGGGTCCACCTTCTACGTAATGGATATCAGGCCGTCCTATTCTTGCTTGCTGGGTCGTCCTTGGATCCATGAGGCTGGGGCAGTTACTTCCACACTCCATCAAATGCTGAAGTATCCGGTGAAGGGAAAGATTTTCACAGTGCGAGGTGAAGAAGAATATATGGTGAGTCACCTCAATTCCTTCCACTACATAGAGATGGACGGAGAATTCATAGAAACTCCTTGTCATAATTTCGAAGAGGTCCCTCAGATCTTGGCATCAACTGAAGTTACTATCGACAAACCTCCGTTGAAGATGGCTTCTCTCAAGGACGCCAGAGATGTAGTTGAAGAAGGTGGGTGTACCAATTGGGGTCAACTCCCTAATTTCACTCACAAAATTGACAAATTTGGTTTGGGCTTTACTACAGGGGCTCAAAGGTCTGTTAGGAACGCACGGATTAGAAGACCTCCTTTACACATCAACAATCGGGGAGTTAATGTAATTGAGGACAGTGAAGAAGATTCAGACATCGACAGCTGGATCTACCCAACGACCAACGGTGGAATGAATAACTGGACGGCTAGGGACTTCATACCTATTTCTTTTATTCCACAGTAATTGACTTTTGTTTTAAGATTTGTAATAAACCATTTGAAACTTTACGGCCCGGTGCCTTACCCGAGGCGCCTTGGCTTTGCTTGTGAGGGCTTATTATTTGTCATTTCATATATTATTAATAAAGCATTGGACGTTTCTTGCATTACAAATTTTGCGCTCCTTGTTTTTCTTTTCTGTCTCTCACTTTATCAAAACAACTATTCTCTTACACACACTC
Source organism: Vicia faba (assembly GCA_948472305.1). Classification (NCBI taxonomy): domain Eukaryota; kingdom Viridiplantae; phylum Streptophyta; class Magnoliopsida; order Fabales; family Fabaceae; genus Vicia; species Vicia faba. The sequence continues at coordinate 793,552,560 of OX451740.1, read as the reverse complement.
ACGTATCATAATGCAGATCCATATCCACTCTGGATCCCATTGATAACAACTTTGCTACTGCCAATTATGACTTTAAAAATCCGATCAACCAAGCCGAGGACGAAGGTGAGGACGATTGTGAGGTGCCTGGAGAACTTGCTAGACTATTACAGCAGAAAGAAAGGGCCATACAACCTCTTGAATAGCCAATTGAGGTAGTGAATTTGGGTACATAGGAAGATAGGAAAGAGGTCAAAATAGGTGCGAATCTGGAGCCTAGTGTTAAACAACAGTTAATACAGATGCTACACGACTATGTTGAGATCTTCGCCTGGTCCTATGAAGACATGCCTGGTTTGGACACTGATATTGTGGTACATCGCCTGCCGACTAAAGAAGACTTCCCTCTGGTAAAGCAGAAGGTCCGCTGTATGCGTCCCTAAATGTCAGAGAAAATCAAGGCAGAGGTCATGAAACAGTTCGACGCAGGATTCTTAGCTGTCACTTCTTATCCATAGTGGGTTGCCAACGTCGTTCCGATACCTAAAAAGGACGGTAAGGTACGGATGTGTGTGGACTATAGAGACCTGAACAGGGCAAGCCCCAAGGATGACTTCCCACTTCCTCACATTGATTTTCTAGTCGACAACACTACGCAACACAAGATCTTCTCCTTCATGGATGGTTTTTCTGGCTACAACCAGATCAAGATGGCTCCTGAGGACATGGAGAAGACAATCTTCGTTACGCAGTGGGGTACCTTCTGTTACAAGGTAATTCCTTTTGGGTTGAAGAATGCTGGGGCAACTTATCAGCGCGCCATGGTCGCTTTGCTCCACGATATGATTCACCATGAGATCGAGGTTTATATTGATGATATGATAGTCAGGTCCCAGACTGAGGAAGAGCACCTTGATCATCTCCAGAAACTGTTTGATAGGTTGAAGACGTACAAGTTGAGGTTGAATCCGAACAAGTGCACCTTCGGGGTAAGATCTGGTAAGCTTATGGGTTTTGTTGTCAGTGACAAAGGTATTCAGGTAGACCCTGTAAATGTAAAAGCCATACAAGAGATTCCGGTCCCCCGCGCAGAGAAGGAAGTTAGAGGTTTCTTGGGACGTCTGAATTACATTGCCAGATTCATTTCACATCTGACTGCTACTTGTGAGCCAATCTTCAAGCTTCTGAAGAAAGATCAAGTGGTAAAGTGGAATGATGAATGCCAGACCGCTTTCGAAATAATCAAAGAATATCTCTAAGAACCACCAATTTTGATGCCTCCAGTTGAAGGAAGACCTTTGATATTATACTTGACAGTGCTAGACAATTCAATGGGGTGTGTGTTGGGGCAGCATGACGAGTCTGGTCGAAAAGAGCACGCTATTTACTACCTTAGAAAAAAGATTACCGACTGTGAGACCCGATACTCATTGCTCGAGAAAACTTGTTGCGCTTTGGCATGGGCTGCTCGCCGAATGAGATAGTATATGCTGACTCACACTACCTTGTTGATATCAAAGATGGATCCGACCAAGTATATTTTCGAGAAGCCCGCCTTATCCGGAAGAATAGCAAGATGGCAGATGATCTTAACTGAGTACGACATTTGTGATGCGGTGGGAGAACTGACTTGAGATTTTGCGTTTGTGTTTGCAAATGTTGCGGTTACCAAGAGTCGCCACCGACTTTTCTTTTATCCAAAAGGAAAGGTAAAAAAGCACAGGAAAGACCTTTGAGATGTTTTCTTGAGTTCGGGGGGTAGATTATGAAAAGGGAAGGTACTAGCACCCTTTTCATCTATGGTTTTCCATGGGCTCTTAGTTACTTGTTTAGATCACTTGCTTTGCTTTTGCAATTATTTGAAATGGTGCTTTGTATGATTTTGAAAGTATTTTGAAAAGAGGCCATCGTTTAGGCAATCTTTGTAATGATTCTTGTTTGTAAGAATGTATACAAAGACGTTTGTCTTTTGAAAGATGTTTCAATGTTTTGAAAGTTGTTTGGAAATGTTTTAAAATGTGTGTGTTTGTTTGAAAATATCAAGGGTTGTTTGCAAATTGATCAAGTAACTAGAAGCATTCTACCTACTCAAAAGTCTTTCTTGTACATTTTTATTCCTTTAATGTTGTTGACCTACCATTGTTTTGGTAGCTAACCTTATCTTTGGATGTTAAACGGGACGGGCGTGGGTCATCGTATGATCATGATAGCAATATTGCCAAGTATCTTAACAAGTTTTGGAGGGACTAGGATCATCTTTGTTTAGGCAACATTTTGATAGCGTCATCGAGAGACTATGATCTTTTGTTTTGTTTTGTTTTGCCAAGATACTTTGCATGCATACCATGGCCATTTTTTAGGCAACAAAGTGGGTGAAACCTAGAGGTGCTTGTGTGCAATGTGTTGTCATTTTTCATGCATTTGTCTTGTATTAGGTCATTCTATTTGTTTGATTTTTGTTTTATCATACAAACCCTAATTTTACTAAACATGTATATAATGCGATAAATTGCGTAAAGTAAATTTAAGCTATTACAACAATTATTATGGGAGGGGGGATACAAGTATTGAATGGGGGATATTGCTCAAAATAAAACCCTAGAAATTATTACAACCCAATTGAATTTTGGTACAATAAGTAAATAAATAATTATTAAAATATGCAATAAAATGTATGGATGCAAAATGTTTATTTATTTATTTTATATATGTAAAAATAAAATCATTTAAGTCCTAAAAATAAGAAAATAATAATAATATTATTTTTGAAAGGGGAAACCCTAATTTTTGGTTCAAAAGAAAATCATGTTTTCTATTATTTATTTTATTCTTTTTTTTTTGTTCAAGAAAAATAATAACAATATTATGTACAAATATTAAACAAAAAAAATATGTATGAAAATAACATTTTATGTGTGAAAAATAATAAAATAAAAATGTATGGTATTTTTAAATGTATTTACTATTTATTTTAATAAAATAGATTCTATTTATTCTAATAAATCAATATTTTATGGAAAAAATTAAGATAAAAAATAAAATAAAATGCAAAAAATAAAGAAAATATTTTTCATGATTTTTTGATGTTCAGAAAAAATATTAAAATCAATAAACATAAAAAATATGAGAAAACATAAAAAAAATAAACAAAATAAGCAAAGGGGGTGCAGATAGGAATATGGGGGGTGTGAAAAACAAAACAAGCAGGCCCAAGGCGCGCGCGCCAGGCCCAGGGAACTTCATCCCTATCCTCCAGCCTCCATACGCGTGTGTTTCTGCTTCAACCTGTATCTAGCTCTAGCTTGCATAAAATCAAAAACTTATAACACACAAAATATAGCTTATGATCTCACGATTCTAGTGATATAAAGTTTGTGACCTAACACTCAAAGATCAAGGAGAATTTTATCACCCCTAATTTCTGACCTAAATTTTTCATGAACTTCAAGCTTCAAATTCTCACTACTTAGTTAATATAAATAACAACTATGCATATATACAGTTTCAGCAAGTTAAGGACTACATTTTTGCTTCACAAATCGTGACCTAAGGATGCCTAAATAAAGAGATAGAGATTTGAAAAATACCTTGTTCATATGAGTTTGGATATGACAATGTGGGGTCTTTGAGTGAGGCCTGAAGATCGTGTGAGCTTCCTTGAAGCTCCCTCAAGCTATTCCAATGCTTAGCTTGCCTTGAGAATGCTTGAAACTCCTTGTAGAAGTCAACCTGCAACCTTCAAAAATGAAAATGGTGAAGTCTGAAACAGGGCATACAGTTGCAGTGTAAGGGCTTGGATAGTTTGGATGTAGTGTATGGAAGATGTTTGAAGTATTGAAACAAGAAACGCACGAGCAAAATATGATTTGGCTTGAGTTTTGCAGAAGCTGCCCTGTTTGGGCAGAAAAATCGTGTTTTGGTATTTGAGAGTGTTTGGGATCTTAGGCAATCGTGTATTGGCTTGTGACAAGTTTCTGAAGTTGTCTAGAATGAGGCTAAACCTTCTCTTTATCAGATGGACAAGTTATCTTAACTTTTGCCACATTTCTTTCTTTTAAAGAAAGTTGATATGACTCATGCCAAAGTGTTGTACTTGCTAGTTCTAGGGCTGATGAGAGTTGGTAAACATTGCCTGATATTTATTGATCTTGCTTGCAACAAAAGATCAGGTCCATGGCTCAAGAATTGTAAAGTTGCAAAAGCATGCTTTATCAAAATGGCAATGTGCACTTTTGGCCATTTATGGAATAATTCTTTGTGCAATGCTTCAAAAGTGAAAACAAAGGCTTTAACCACTGAGTTAGCATTAAATTATGGAGTGTAGAAGGGATTAGGACATGTAATACAAGGTACAAGCATGCTAGGATCTGATTTGCAACTTGAACCATTGTGAAAATGGCTTGAACAAAAGTGACAAATTTCCATTTTCTCTTCTTCGATTCTCCCTAACCATAAATGATCTTGGAGAGTTCTTGGACATTTTGTAAATATTGTAACATACTCTACAATCCATATTTGAAATGAATTTTGAGATACCTCTTTTAACTAGGTGAAAAATGCCCATGAAGTTGGGTCAAAAACCTGCCTAAATTAAGGCAAATTTTCACTAAGTTAAAAAGTTTATGGACCCCTATTCACAAATTCCTAACTTGAGATCCAAGCATCTTTTGGGAAAACTTTGTGAATAGAAGTTATAGATTTCATGGGGGACTACAACTTTCATGTTGGAAGTTTTCTTTGAATCCAATTGCATCATGGTGAAAAAGTTGTTGAAAGTTGGGAAAAAATAAGAAAATTTCCATACTTAGAAATTTTCTAAGTTATGAAAAAATTTCAAATTAAAACCCTAATTTGAAAAATTGATTTTCTTGATCAACAAGTTTCATATTTTGACATATCTTGATGAATTATGACCCTTGGCACTTGATTTTAACCAAAAATTCAAAGTTTGACTTTTCAGTGTACAGTTAACTTTTGATCAGTTGACTGCAAAATTCATCTGTCAATCCTATGCATTTGAGATATTTTGAACTATGTGATTAGGTCAATATGATTCTATTGAGTCCTTTAAATCATGCTTGAACCCAATTGTTCATTGGCTAGGTCAAAATTTTGAAATTGCCCTTTCTCAGTCAAAACCCTAATTTTGACCATTTTGCCCTTTTGATGATCTGATCAAATTTCTTGAGGAGTTGTGATCCAAACTTGATAAAATGGTTCATAGGAGCCTATAATGTTGTTGTGGATCAAAAATTATTAAGTTTGACTGTAAATTGGCCATGGTTGACTTTTTCCCCAATACAGCTGATTTTTAGGTCAACTGTCCAATTGACTGGGCAAAAATGTGATTCAAGGCTTGAAACTTGGTATGGGAAATCTTAGGGGTCCAAGATGGTGTATGAAAGTCACATGAAGCATTGATGGTCCAAAATTCCTTGTGCAAACTCAAACCCTAATTTCAGGTCATCAGTGCAAGATGAAGTCTTGAGTTGAGCAAACCCTAATCCTGTCTGGAGTCCAAGAAGTCTTGTGAGGAAAAATCTTGATAAATGAGAGGGAAAATTTTGGGGTAAAACATCTGCCCATGTTCAATCTTCTTGAACCTTAAGAGTTAGATTGGCGAGTTTGTCGTTCGTGACTCGAAGGTAAAAGATGATTGGACACTAGAGTGCCCGTAAATTTGCACTCGTCAAAGTGTAGCTGAGGGAATGGGCTTAAATATGCCATTTGGAGAGGTGATAGAATCTTTTTGGAGATGGGCTTAAAGATGCCATCCAAGAAAGTTTGTTGAGTTGTAAGTTGTAAGTCGAAAGAATAAGTATCAGAATGGTATCTGTGTCTGGAACGTATCTGAGCTGGGGAAAATCAAAATAAGTGACAGAATGGCAACCGTGTCTAGAGCGTATCCATACTATATCTGAATGTTGAGGTCTGAATGAGTATCAGAATGACTTCTGTGTCTGGAGTGTATCTGAACTGTATCTGAAGTTGAGATCTGAATGAGTAGCAGAATGACTTCCGTGTCATGGAGTGTATCTGAACTGTATCTAGAAGTTTGATCTAGATGAGAAATAGAATGGCTTCCGTGTCTGGAGCGTATCTAATATGTATCTGATAGTTGAAATCTGAATGAGCAACATAATGACTTCCGCATCTGGAGTGTATCTGTATTGTATCATGATTGTATACTGTTAATGGTAGCTTGTTAATCTTATCCTGAAAAGGGTAAAATGTTAGCTGAAACACAAAGTTATGTTGCATGAAATGTATGATGTAATAAATGCGCTTTATCAATGTTTATGATATATGAATGTAATGTATGTGCATGTAAGCTGATTTTTTGTCTTGCTGAGGAAAATCAATCCTTGACGGCTGGGGATAATAAAAACCCTTGACTGCTGTCGGGGAAAATAAATCCTGGACTGCTGAGAATAAGAAATCATGGACGACTGTTGGGGATTAAAAATCCTTGACAACTTCTGTGGGGATGTGAGAATCCTTCATGTCTTGAAGTTGGAGCATTGACAAAAATTCTATTGTGAGAGTAATGCCAAACTGCTTGAGAAATCTGCTTGGGAAATCCAGAGAATTTTGATGACTTCTACTGGGGATTACACAATGGGAATCCTTGATCTGCTGGAGAATAAGGAAGACTCTGATGACTTCTACGGGGAACTAAGAATGAGAATCTTCATTCTGTTGGGGAGCAATAAAACTTTGGTGACTTCACTGGGGAAAAAACTTTGTAGGGAAGAAAGCTTAATACTGGAGAGTAGGTTCAGGAGTTTTTGGTGGTCTGCCACTCTACTGGGGAGTTATCCTAGGTTGGGGAGAGACAAAAGTTAATTGTTATCTGGTTGATTTTCAGACTTCAAGACAACTTGCTGGGGAATTTAAAGAAACTGGATGGTTTCCGCTGTGGATTGATAGTTAGAAGTTTTGGCTCCAGTGGGGATTGGGAGTTTGAAGTTTTAACTCTGATGAGGATTAAGGGTTTGAAATTATAACTCCGCTGGGGATATGTATTTCAAGGTTTTAGCTCCTCTGGGGATCTAGATGATGTACTGTAGGGGATTGCTCCTGGAATAGTCTAAAGATGTTTTCCTATCCTTTCAGTCTGTCAGTAATTGTTCGTTTCCATCTTGTTTATTTGTAAACAGTAATTATGTTCAAATGCATATGTTTATCAATGAATCATTGGACGTTTTTGCAAATAAAAACACAACTGTAAAAGAAAAAGGCAAATAGTTTTCTGTACTTTGAAAGAGATATCTTTGTATTTACTTTGAATAAGTGTTTTGTACAAAGGAGACAGACATCCTAGTAAGAGGATGGTGTCATAAAAGTAAGAAAAATTTATACAAAGAAATATAGCTATGTGTGTAAATATCCCATGGGGTTCCCATTCCGCTATAGCCTTCGTAACTTCGAGTATCTTGTCCATCTGTTGCTTCGTCCGAAGATGATTGAACTGATCAGAAGCTCAGAGTTTTTTAGTGAAGAGATTGTCCTTAAAGTGATCCGACGAGACATAGTCATACGCTTTAATTCCCTAACTTTTTCCCGGATCGCCCTTTTGGGTTTTCAGTCCACCGGGAAACCCTTTTTTGTCCAAGTCGCCCTTTCAGGTTTTCAACTTGTCGGGTGTACAGTTTTTTTTTATCCCTAATTTTTGCCTGAACCGCCCTTTCGGGTTTTCGATTCACCGGGATGCCCTTTTTTGCCTAGGTGTGTCAACCTAGCGGGTCATTTATGCGTAGTATCTTTTGACTATGTCTGCGTTCGCAGGGTGTGGCAGGTCGTCACTGTCCATGGTGGTTAAGATCATTTCCCCACCAGAAAAGACGTTCTTGATTACAAATGGTCCTTCGTAGGTAGGAGTCCATTTGCCCCTAGGATCACTTTGTGGCAAGATAATGCGCTTGATCACTAGGTCTCCGACTTGATATACCTGGCGTCTGACTTTCTTGTTGAAAGCCTTGATCATCCGTTTTTTGATACGTCTGACTGTGGAAAACAGCAGTAAGTCTCTTCTCGTCAATTAAGTTTAGTTGATCAAGTCGGGTCTGAATCCAATCGTCTTCACTCAAACCAGCATCCTTCATGATTCTCAAGGAGGGAATCTGAACCTCGATAGGTAAAACAGCCTCCATGCCATATACCAAGGAATAGGGTGTTGCCTCAGTTGATATGTGTGTCGTGGTACGGTACCCGTGGAGAGCAAACGGTAGCATTTCATGCCAGTCCTTGTAGGTGATTGTCATCTTTTGTATGATCTTCTTGATATTTTTGTTAGCAGCTTCAACCGCACCATTCATCTTTGGTCGATAGGGGGATGAATTGTGATGTTGAATTTTGAACTGCTCGTACAGGGCGGTGATCATAGTATTGTTAAGGTTTGTACTGTTATCAGTGGTGATCCTTTTGGGGATACCGTACCGGCAAATAATATTTTGTTTGATGAAGCGAGAAACAACATTCTTAGTAACAGATGCGAAGGAAGATGCTTCGACCCACTTGGTGAAGTAGTCAATGGCTACCATAATGAAGCGGTGTCCATTGGATGTTGTAGGCTTGATCTCTCCAATCATGTCGATTCCCCACATTGCGAAGGGCCAAGGAGCTGTTAAGACATTTAGAGGAACCAGAGGCACATGTACCTTGTCGGCATAGATTTGACATTTGTGACAGGTACGAGAGTGTTGATAGCACTCAGCTTCCATGGCAGACCAGTAATAGCCTGCCCGTAGAATCTTCTTTTCCATCGTATGCCTGCTAGAGTGAGTACCAAAGGTGCCCTCATGTAATTCATCCATGATCTTTTCAGCTTCAATCTTGTCCACACAACAAAGCAGAATAGAATCGTGATTGCGCTTGTACAGGATGCCATTACTCAAGAAGAACTTAGCCGAGAATCTCCTTAAGAACTTTTTGTCATTGACTGGAGCTCCTTCATGGTATTCTTGCATCTCGAGATACCTTTTGACTTCATGAAACCACGGTTGGTCCACTACTTCCCCGGTATTAATCTCGTGACAGTGTGCCGGTTCGACCATTCGTTCAATGGAGATTTGGGGAGCCTCATTGTCCCAATCAAGTTTAAACATGGATGACATTGTAGCTAGAGCATCTGCTAGCTGATTTTCTTCTCGCGGGAAGTGCTCGAAGGTAATCTGCTTGAAATGTAGTAGCAATGTCAAGACATGTTCTTTATAAGGGATGAGGTTTGGATGTTTAGTATCCCACTCTCCTTTGATCTGACTGATGACCAAAGCTGAGTCCCCAAACACATCTAAGGATTTGATTCCCAAGTCTATGGCAGCCTTGAGTCCAAAGATGCATGCTTCATACTCTGCCATGTTGTTCGTACAGTTGAAGAAAAGTCTGGTGGTGAAAGGAGTATGGCAACCTTCTGGAGATATAAGCACAGCACTGATACCGTTACCAAGCGCATTGGAGGCCCCATCAAATTACAGGGTCCATTGGGATCCTTGTTCAGGTCTGTCATATGGTCTAAAATCTTCAACATTGTCCAATGTCATGATGTCTTCGTCGGGGAAGTCGAACCTCATGGATTGGTAATCTTCTAAAGCTTGATGGGCTAGATGATCAGCTAGCACACTCCCCTTTATAGCTTTTTGGGTCGTGTACTATATGTCGTATTCCGTTAGGATCATCTGCCATCTAGCTATTCTTCCAAATAGAGCATGCTTCTCAAAGATGTATTTTATCGAATCCATCTTAGATATCAGCAAAGTGGTATGAGTCAACATATACTGCCTTAGCCGGCGAGCAGCCCATACCAAAGCGCAACAAGTTTTCTCGATCAGTGAGTATCGGGTCTCACAGTCGGTAAACTTTTTGCTAAGGTAATAAATGGCATGCTCTTTTCGGCCAGACTCGTCATGATGCCCCAGTACGCACCCCATTGAATTCTCTAGGACGGTCAGATACATGATTAGCGGTCTTCCCTCGACGGGTGGCATCAAGATAGGAGGCTCTAGCAAATACTCCTTGATTTTATTGAAAGCAACTTGACAATCATCATTCCATCTAACTACCTGATCTTTCTTCAACAGCTTGAAGATTGGCTCACAAGTAGATGTCAGGTGAGAAATGAACCTAGCAATGTAGTTTAGGCGTCCCAAAAAACCTCTGACCTCCTTCTCAGTGTGAGGAGCAGGCATTTCTTGTATAGCTTTGACTTTGGTAGGATCAACCTCGATGCCTTTATTGCTGACAATGAAACCTAAGAGTTTATCGGATCGGACTCCGAATGTACACTTGTTTGGGTTCAATTGAGCTTGTACTCCTTCAACCTGACAAACAGCTTTTGCAAGTGATCAAGGTGTTCTTCTTCAATTTGTGATTGGGCTATCATGTCATCTACATAGACCTCTATCTCATGATGTATCATGTCATAAAACAAAGCTACCATGGCGCGTTGATAGGTTGCCCCGACATTCTTCAGTCCGAATGGCATCACTTTGTAGCAGAACGTACCCCACTATGTAACAAAAGTAGTTTTCTCCATGTCCTCAGGTGCCATTTTGATCTGGTTATAGCATGAGAATCCATCCATGAAAGTAAATACTTTGTGCTGAGCTGTGTTGTCAACCAGGATGTCAATGTGCGGAAGTGGAAAGTCATCTTTAGGGCTGGCCCTGTTAAATTCTCTATAATCCACGCACATTCTGACTTTGCAGTCCTTCTTAGGCACGGGAAAAATGTTAGCAACCCATTGTGGATAGGAAGTAACAGCCAGAAATCCAACATTGAACTGCTTCATAACTTCTGCTTTGATCTTCTCTGACATGTCAAGTCTCATGCGGCGGACCTTTTGTTTCACTGGTGGACAGTCTTCTCTTGTGGGTAGACGGTGTACCATAATGTTTGTATCGAGTCCTGACATGTCTTCGTATTACCAGGCAAAGATCTCAACATAATCATGCAGTAGCTGAATTAGGCGCTCTTTGACACTCGGCTCTAGATTGGCACATATCTTGATTTCCTTCTTATCCTCCTCAGTTCCCAAGTTGATTGTATCCAACTGCTCTTCATGAGGCTGAATTGCTCTTTCCTCTTGTTGTAGTAATCTGGCCAATTCCCCTGGCACCTCACAATCTTCCTCACCTTCGTATTCGACTTGGTAGATCAGATCTTCAGAGTCACTGAAGGCTATAGCAGTATCGTTACCCATGGGTTCCGGAATGGAAGGGTACCTGCATTTGTGAGTGTGGGTGTGTGTAAGGGCATAGCCATCTTAAAACAACAAAATGTAAAAGAAAGACAATGAGCATAAAAGGTTTATATATGAAAAGCGTCCATGATTCATTAAAATGACATATGAAAATGAAATAAGAACCCTTACAAATGGACCTACGTGCCTCGGGTAAGACACAAGGTTGAAAAAGTATGAATTGTTTGTGAATTATTTCAGATCCAACAGAAATGGAAAAGATAAATTACTGCGGTATGAAAGTAATCGGAACAAAGTCTTTTGCTTCCCAGTTGCACAGTCCTCCTTCAACAGTAGGAAAAATCCAGTCTTCCAGGTTGCCCTCTTCTTCACTGTCCTCTAGTGCATTAACCCCTCGGTGGCTGATCTTCACAGGTGGCCCTCCGGCACGGGAGCGACGCACGGCCTTCTGACCAGTCGAAGTAAATCCCAAGCCGAATTTGTCTGATTTTAAAGGAAAGTCGGGAAGCTGCCCCAGATAGTGGATCCGCCTTCTTCCACTACTGCCCTAGCATTCTTGAGAGACGACATTCGAGGTGGTGGTCTTGTGATCACAGGAGTTGAGGACACCGCTTTAGTCGCCGCTATTTCCTGAGAAACTTCCTCAAAGTGTTGGAAAGGGGTTTCGATGAATTCGCCATCCAATTCCACATAACGAAAAGAATTCAGATGACTGGTCATGTATTCCTCTTCACCGTGAATAGTTATGATTTTCCCTTGGACGGGGTACTTGAGCATTTGATGTAGAGTAGAAGTGACAGCTCCAGCATGGTAGATCCAAGGTCTTCCCAGCAGGCAAGAATAGGAAGGATGGATGTCCATCACATAGAATGTGGAGTTGAAGGTTTCAGTTCCCACCTTAATCGGGATGTCCACCTCCCTGTGGACCATTCTTTTAGAACCATCAAAGGCTCTGACAATTATATTGCTGGGTTTCAGGGTTAAGCCTTCACAATCCAGTCTAACCAAGGCTTTCTTCGGCAGGACGTTTAACGATGATCCAGTATCAACAAGAACATGAGCTAGGGTGGTCCCCCTATACTCCACCGAGACATGCAGTGTGCCGTTATGTTTTCTCCCTTTGGAGGTCAATTCAGCATCAGAGAATCCCAGGCCATTGTCAGCTGTTAAACTGGCCACACACTCTTGGAATTGATCAGCCGAAGTCTCTTGCGGCACGTGCGCTGTCTTCAAAAACTTGACCAAAGCTTTAACATGTGCCTCAGAGCACAGCAACAGGGCTAACATAGAGATTTTGGAGGGGGTATGCCCCAGTTGTTCCACCACATCATAATCGCTTTTCTTGATTGTTTTCAAAATTTCCTCCATTTCTTTTTGAGAGGTTTCAGGAATGACTAGTGACTGAGCCTTCGTCAAGACAGGCTCCTCTGGAACATTTTTTCCTTTTTTCTCAGCAGCGGAAGTAAGTACAGGAGTTGCATTGTCATTGTTGGCGGGTACACTTGCAGGTACAGTTGCTGGTATAGGTGTAATCTTCGGAATGGTCGTGGGTCCAAAGACTGTTGTTGGAGGAGCAATCTCTGGAGAAAGGATTCTCCCACTACGAGTAATTTTGCTTGTTCCGGCAACGTTACTGATGTTGGAATTATCTTCCTCAGAGCTTTCTTCTTCAATGGCCTGTTCAATCTGTTTGACACCATGGTACTAGATTTCTCCACCATAGTTCCATGGTACCATTTTATCGGTTTTGTATGGGGTTGGCCCGGGCATTGTTATCTTCAACGGAGTAGTCACTGGAGCAGATGTAATCCTAACGTGTTTTTTAGGAACCCTGGAAGGATTGGCGTATATGGTTATTATTGAAACTTCTGGAACTGGAATGGGTGAGACAGGAGGTTTCTCAAACAAAATTTCCTTGTTATCAATCAATTGTTGGATTCCTTTCTTCAATAGAGGACAGTCAAATGCGGAGGACAGGCAAGCATGGCAATCTTGGTCACAACCTGGGAACACCCCAGCTTTTAACAAATTCAACTTGATGGTTAGGAGAGGAGTTAACAGTTCATCCACAGTAGAAACAAACAGATCCTTCTTCCACAGCATTGGCATTATGCCCATGCCTCGGCATTAGTGCGGAGATAACATTCGGCTTTTCGGGAGCTTCAAATTCAACTTCCTTTGCGTTAATCAGATCTTGAATCTTGTTCTTCAGGGCCCAACAGTTGTTGGTGTCGTTCCCTGGGCTTTCTGAATGGTAAGCGCATCTGGCGTTGGGATGGTAATATGGAGAAGCAGTGTTAGGATTTTTAGGGGCCTCCTTTAGCATATCCAGGTTCAACTTCAAGACATGTGGTAAGACTTGAGCAGGAGTCATGTTTATCTTGGTGAATTGCCTTATAGGCCTTTCCACCCTTTGCTGGTTATTTCTCGGCTGATCATTTCTCGCCTGGTTATTTCTCGGCTGGTCTGATGCAGACTTATGAATCATAACGGCCCCCACTGTTGGTCATCTTTCAATTCTTCCCTGATTCCTCTGGGCGTAGACAATAGACACTTCCTTCTTTCCAGTGAAGGGCTTTTTACAGCAGCAGAGGTAGATGCGTCTTTCTGAATTTTCCCGCTTCTAATACCGGCTTCCACCCTTTCTCCAGTTAAAATCAATTTAGTGAAACCTGCAGAGGAGCTTCTAATCAGGTGATTAAAGAAAGGACCTGACAGAGTCCTCAAGAACATGTCCACTATCTCTCTTTCAGATAAAGGTGGTTGCACCCTTCCGGCCAAATCCCTCCATTTTTTGGTGTAGTCTTTGAAGCCCTCATTGGTAGCCATAGCCATACTCTGTAGTTGAGTACGGTTCGGCGCCAAGTTGGTGTTCTATTGATACTATTTATAGAAGGCTGCCGCCAAATCTTCCCAATTATGCACATCAGACCTCTCCAACTGGTAGAAGCAATCCAGTTGCGTCCCCGATAAACTGTCCTGGAAAAAGTGGACCCATAAATCTTTGTCAGAAGAATGTGGTTGAATTTTCCTGACATAAGATCGTAGGTGCTTCTTGGGACAAGACACCCCATCGTACTTAGCAAATAGTGGCACTTTAAATTTAGGAGGGATTACAATTCCAAAAACCAATCCTAACTCCTCAAAATCCAGCCCAGAAACTCTCCGTATCTCCATAGCAGTTAGACGTTCTTCCAGGTTTTTGTATTTGTCATCGGCCGGAGGATAATGTTGTTCAGAGTAATCCTCATCTTCCTCTTCTTCTGCTTCAGAATCAGATGGCATTGCCGTTCCTTTTACTTTTCCTTCCCCCTCTTCAGATGTTGATGGGAATTCCAAAGTTCGTCTGGCTTGTCCTTCAAACCTTCTGCCCATGACAACAACACCAGCTCGCTTCTTCTCCTTTTTCTCGTTCTCTTTCTCTAGCAGAGTCTTGAGCTCCTCCTGCCCCTTGGCTAGGGTCATGAGCAACTGTTGGAATTATGAATTCTGATCTTGCAAATCTTTGACCGTTTGTTCAATATCCATCTTGCTGAAATAAACAGCAGAGAGATGAGGAAACTTGGTGTAAAGACCTGTTTATGCATATGATGAATGATATGTATTCATGTAATGCTTTCAAGGATTCATAAATTCAAATTTGTTTTAAACAAAAAAGAAACACATGTCATATTAATAAGATAGAATTTGTTAGTACATCAATGCCCCTTAGGCAAAATAATACAAAATTCTAAGGTAAAAAGACGTTGCGCATCCTCTTTGGTGCAATGTAGGTGTTGAGAGTCTGCTCTTCATGAAGTAGCCGAGTGAGTTCCAAAACCTTCTTCTCGCTTGCGTAGAATTGAGTTTCAAAAGTATCGCGCTCTCCCTTGAGTTGTATCTAACTTCTTTGTAGATCTTCGAGTGATGTTGGCATGACAGGATGTAGGAGGGTGTAGGGAACCTCTCCTTCCTTAACAGGCTCTATAATCACAGGGAGAATGGAGGGGTAAGGCATTATAAGACTTTGGGCGCGGTTTCATACCCACTTGAGGTAAGGCTCAAGAGGGATGGAATTATTGTGTCCCAAGGTCTTACTGTCTACCTTGTTAGGCATCCTCCAAGCTTGGATGAACCTTTGACGGAGTCCTTGATTGTCGTTGTCGAAGTCGAAAACCAAACCTTGAATCAGCATGTTATGTGGGCCATCCCTTCAGGCATAACCAAATTGTCTCAGAGCCAATCAGGGGTTGTAGGTAATGCCTCCCCTAATTCCAAGTAAAGGGACATTAGGAAATTCCCCATAACGGTCAATGATAATAACATTCTCTTTTGATCGAGAACACCAATGAATGTCTGAATGTGTAAGTGTCATCAATCGTTGTGACCACCTCAAACCTTTCTCATTCTTCAAGACTGACTGGGGAAGATGAGAAATAAAACATCTTGCCAGGAGAGGAGTGAAACACATGAGAACACCTCTTTTCCTCATTGTACGAGTGTGAAAAGAGTGGAGGATATCCCCAAGAAATGTAGGCACCGGGTTGCGAGCCATGAAGATTTTGACACCACTTACATCTATAAGTTGGTCAGAATTAGGGAACAAGACCATCCCATAGATGAGAAGAGCTACAATCTCTTCAGAAGCTTGCAAGTCTAGAGAATTCCAATAGCTTTGGGCCATCTCAAACAGAAACTTTGACAAGAAGCCTTTGACACCACTTCTAATTTCCCAATGTGTTGTGACATCAGATGAGTGCAAGTGTAAGGCTTGAGCAATCTCTTCTGGCTTTGGATCTCTTTTCGTACCGTTGAAGGGTAGTTGATTGAGAATATGAATCCTCAAGAGTTGAGAAAATTCCTCCAAAGTAGGCACAAGTTGGTAGTCAGGAAATGTGAAGCAATGATGCAAAGGGTCAAAGAATTGGAAGAGAACTTTCACCATATCCTCCTTTGTGTTGGAAGTGACTAAGTTGAGTAGACGACCATGCCTCTCGGTGAATGGAGAATTCTCAGGAATCCTTGAAGCTAGCTCCTTGAGTTATGGAGGAATTCTTACAAGGTTGACTTGGACAGTTTTCCTGCGAAGTGAATCCATAACCTACAAAACAAGAACAAAGATGAATCTCCAAAATCATTGAAATGGTTAGTGGATGCATATGATGTTCATGATGTTCATGATGTTATGCACAAGTATATATGTACAAACAAATCACACAAGTTCCTAGTGTCATCGGTGGAAATAGAACTGGCTGTTTTTTAAGCTGGTTCGTGAAATGTCACGGTAAGCAAGAGTCGCCACCGTCTTTTATGTTCTCCAACATGGAAAGGACAAAAGCACAGCAAAATTCCTTATTCGAGATGTCTCTCAGTTCGGGAGGTAGATTTATAGAAAGGGAAGGTGTTAGCACCCTTTCTATCTGTGGTTATCCACGGGCTCTTAGGTACTTGCTCTTATGTTTTCAAAATTTGTTTGCTTTTCAAGTGTGTGTGGGTTTTGAAAAAAAAGTTTCGTTTGAAAAATTTCTAAGTAACTCTTGTATTTGTCCTCAAGAGTGTATGAAAAATTCGTTTGAAAACTTTTTGAAAGTGTGGGTGCGAAAAGTATTTTTGTTTGTTTTGAAAAGAGCAAGTACTTAAGAGAAATCTACCTACTCTAAGGAATTAGGCTGTGTAAGAGTCCTTTAGACAGTACTATCCCACTATTGAGGAGTAGGAAGCACCGTCGTTGGAGTTGTTCGGGTCAATTCGATTATGAGGGACATGTGTGGTCACCGAAGCAATAGTAGGACGCCTTAGCGGTAACCCTAATGTCCTAGATCCTTTTTATCCGAGGCAACCGTTTTGAGGCAACTGGATCTTAGACAGGAGGGCGACCTCTAAGACACCCTATACTTGATGACCACGTCGAGGCAACCAGTGAGGCGTACCCTAAGAGTGGCATGTGCATGTGTGTTGTTTTTCAGTTAAGGTTATCTTGTGCATGTTATTGGTGAGTTGCGCTTTGATTTTATTTTCATACAAGTCTTTCATGCATTTTTTAACGGTTAAGAGTGCGGAAAATAAATTGCGGAAAGGTAAAGCTACGCTATTACAAGGCGCGGGTCTATACATCGCCAAAAACAATAACCCGTTTGGAAAATAAAAATGCGAGAAATAGTAAATAAAGCGATAAACCCTAATTAACTATTACATTTCCGGAACAGATACATAAATATAATGAATTAAAAGGAATTAAAGCGCGAAAGCAATTAAATCAGAACGTCTTAGGGTTTTGACCTTTTTTGAGAAAAGAATGGGATTTTGTCCTTTTTTTTGAAATATTAAACCTAAAAAACTAATTAATTAATTTATTGAAAGAAAAAAAATGTTTTTTGTGTTTTTTATGTTTTTAATGAAATAAAATAAAAGAAATTTAAAAGTCAAAAAGAAAAACCTAATTCTAAGCTTGATTTTATTTATTATGAAAAAAAGATTAAAATTATTCTAATTAAACTAAGTTAATTATATTTAGAATTTATTTACAAAAAACAATTGAAATTAATAATAATGTTTTTTTTTGTTTTCTGAATTTTATTGAAAATATTAATTTGTTAATTAATTAAATAATACTAATAATAATTACTAAAGAAAATAAAAGGAAAAAGAAAAAATGAAAAAAAGAATAATAAACCAAGGGTGTTGGGCCAGCATTGGGGGTGTGCCTGGCAATCTGAGGCCCATTTGTTTGCTTGGCCACGTTTGACCTTTTGCAATTGTCTATGGCATAGTTGACTGGGGAGCATGGTGTTCCCTCTCTCCTGATCTTTGAATTGCTGCCTTGAGACACTTGGCACCTGGATGTCTGGGATGCATGGTGGACCTGCCTTTGAGAATCTGCACGTGAACATGTAGAACAAAATAATATCAAGTATTTGGGGGACCTGGGATTCGAACCCAGGTCCCAGAGGTCATATGTATGCGTGCTCTCCACTCAGCCAAGCTATTCCATTCGTTACAATAATAGGAAAGTAATATTATATGAAATAAAGAGCAATATCCTGGAAAATAAAAGATGCGCGCGTCATTATGTTTGAATGGACCAACCAAAGATCAGCACGTCTTCATCCCCTTCACTGAACCTGTAAAAAAGCAAAGAGATAGCGGGGGTTTTTAACCCCCACAACCTGCATCCACAAAAAATAGCGATTAGGCGTACGCTAAATATAAATAGGGCGCGATGGTGTCAACATGTTCGTCTCAATCCCCTGAGTTCAACCATAGGTCTTATGAAGCCTGATTTTTCCTGTGCTGGAAATCCCCAAATTGAAAGCTTCGAAAACCTAGAATTCGTCAATGGTGGTTTTCGTTTCAGGGCGTTATAAGGCAATTAACCAGTACCAAAAGCTTCATGGAGGTTCTAGCAATGTAAAGCACACAAAAAATTTCATCAATGATGCATGAATAATGAATTATGATTGTGAGATAAATATGCAAACCGTATGAATGTTTCTTAGGATTCCTTGAGCGTTGGCGTGTGATTTTGATCCCTACACGTTCCTGGGAGTGCTAGCAATGTATTAGAAACAAGGACAAGCTTTGAATCACACTAAATTATGGAATTCAATTTTGAATTTTCTTGAGTTTTTTTGGGATTCGTTATGGCTCTTACAGTAGCTTTTTCACGTGAATAGCACTAGGGTTCACTTGCTTGCATATATGGGAATAGAATTAGGTCAGCAGCTGGGCCTTAAACTTGTGTATTGAAGGCTTGAGATCTTGGTTGACCACCATTAAAGGACCTTTCCATATTTGAAGCAAAACCAAGATTTCATGCACAAAATAGCCCTAGCACGAATTTGGTAGCTGGCATGTGGTATATGAAAGTTGTCCAAATCAAAAAGATGCCCTTCCATTAATTTTTAGATTTTATTTGAATTATTATGGATTTAAAATGAATTAAATCAATAAAAATTAAATAAAATGGAAAAACAAATGTTTGGTCTTGAAATTAATCATGGGACACGTGGGTGGCATGACAAGGCTGAATCAAGTGGAAGAAAGTGGGCCCTTTTGTCAAAAATTGAAGTTTTAAGGATAGTTGACTTTTGCCATTTCACAAAAATTTCCCAACTTCTCCAATGCATATCTTGCTTAATTTTGATCATATGAACATGTTCTTAGACATTTTGGAAAGGTCTTGAAGTCCTCTAACCAATTCCTCTGGCCCCATGTCATTTGGATTTACCAATCTCAAGTTATGGTCTTTGACTTAAAGTGTATTTTTGTTGACTTTTGAAAATGACCTATAATGTTGAAATTGATAACTTTTTGTGAGAGCATTTCTTGGACTTGGAATGTGAAGATGAGTTGTAGGAAATGTCATCCCCTTTAAAATGAGCATTGGATGGGATTTTTCTGATGAACCATGAAAAAGTTATGCATTGGTCAAGTTACAGTTGACTTTTCAGTTGTCCAAAAATAGCAACTTTTGCATCCTTGATGATTTTTGAGCCATTCTTGTGGAATCATGATCAAGACTTGATCAAATGATGATTGTGGCTTCAAAATAAGATGTTGACCAAAAATTCTGACTTTTGACTGTAAAATGACCACTTTGCCCCTGCAGTTGACTGTTGAGCAAATAAGGCTTTTGACTGTGCAATTTGCCACTATGAGTCTTGAAGTTTGACATGTAGATGCTTGACAATGTATATGGGCACATGGGACTTGATTGGACCACTGAAAACCTCAAATTCATTGAAGGAACCAAAACCCTAAATTTGACTGGCTTAGGACGATGTTGGACTGTGCAACCCTTGAGTAGTCTTGAACCAATTGAAGATGATTCTTGACAAACTTTGAAGAATATGGGAGGGCAAATTTTGGGGTACAACAGTTGCCCATGTTCAATCTTCTTAGACCTGAGGATGTAGATTGGCTTGCGTGCCTTTCGTGATCCGAAGGTGGAAGATGATTGAACACTAGAGTGCCTAGAAATTTGCACTCACATAGTAGAGTATCAGCAGTGTGATGTCGGGAATGGGCTTACAGATGCCATTTGGAGAGATGGTGGATGGGAGGATGGGCTTATAGATGCCATTTAGAGATGTGACAGAATCTTGTCGTGAATGGGCTTATGGATGCCATTTGGAGACTGTTGGTAGGTGGATGGGCTTATAGATGCCATATGGAGATTGTTTGTTGAATTGTAATTTTTGTAAGTTGAAAGAGGGGACCTATGTAGGGTTGCCTAATGATGAGCTCGTGTAAAATTGAATCTTGGAAAGAAGGAAACCTGTGTAGGGTTGACTGACGATGAGCCGGTGTGAAACTGCATCTTTAAAGGAAGGAACCTGTGTGGGGTTACTTTGATGATGAGCCCGTGTGAAACTGCATCTGAAGCTGAGAAGGAAACCTGTGTAGGGTTTCTTGATGATGAGTCCATGTAAAACTGCATCTGGAGTTGAGAAGGAAACCTGTGTAGGGTTTACTGATGGCGAGTCCGTGTAAAACTACATCCTTGGAAATAGAGAACTTGTGTAGGGTTTCTGGGTGACGAGTCCCTGTAAAACTTCATCTTTAGAAAGAGAGAACCTGTGTAGGGTTTCTTGGTGATGATTCTGTGTAAAACTTCATCTTTAGAAAGAGAGAACCTGTGTAGGGTTTCTTGGTGACGAGTCCGTGTAAAACTTCATCTTTAGAAAGAGAGAACCTGTGTAGGGTTTCTTGGTGACGAGTCCGTGTAAAACTTTTGGAGGAACTGGGGTAAGGTTATCTTGAGATAAGTCCGTGTAAGACTTCTGGAGGAACCGGGGTAAGGTTATCTTGAGATAAGTCCGTGTAAGACTTCTGGAGGAACCGGGGTAAGGTTACTTCGGGATAAGTCCGTATAAGACTTCTTGATGAACCGGGGTAAGTTTATCTTGAGATAGGTCAGCGTAAGACTTTTTCTGAAATAAAAGGAACCGGTGTAGGGTTACTTTGATGATAAGTCCGTGTAAGACTTCTTCTGAAAGAAAAGGAACCGGTGTAGGGTCACTTGTGGAGGGTGAGTCCGTGTAAGACTTCGTCTGAAAATTGAGAAGGAACCGGTGTAGGGTTGCCTGATGATGAGTTCGTGTAAAACTACATCTGAAGTTAAGAAGGAACCGGTGTAGGGTTGCTTCATGATGATCAAGTAGATAATAGTCCTGTCTGGTTTTTAGGTATTAACCCATGATCAGTCGTCCATAGAATTTTCCTGGCTTGTTACAGGTGTTGATCTGGAACTGCAAAGGTGGATGGTAATCATCTTTGGATTGACCTTTTCCTGAAAAGTCAAAACATTAGTTGTATGCAATGTCATGATGTATGAACTGCATGATGTCATGATGTTCTCAAAAATAAATGAGATTGTGTCGTATGCATTTTATCAGGTATGTAAGCAGGATGTATAAAATATGAAATGTTTATGAATGTATTCTCGTTTGGGAAAATAAATCCTTGACGAATGCCGGGAAGTTAAATCCTGGGCTGACGTTGAAGAGTAGAGTTCTTTGTTTCCGCTGGGGAGGATGGTTGCAAGAATAAACCGGTAGGAGAAGATGACTCCGTTGGGGAATAAACTTGGTTAAGAGATTACTCTGCGGGGAATTACTCTGTGGGAAGAGATACTTCACTAAGATTTTATGATAACTCTGTTGATATGTTTTGCTGAGGATTTGATGAACTCCGTTGGGGTATAGGAAGAACTTCGCCGAGGACGATCTTTTTGTGGCAATTAGCTGAGGATAACCCAGTTATAAGCTCTGGTGGGGAATAACCTTTGAATAAAGCCGGGGAGATGCGTTTGTATTCTGCAGGGTATAAGCTTCCAGAATCTACTGGGGATAAGCTTCCAGAGTCTACTGGGGAGATGGTTCAACTCTCCTGGGTAAACTTTTGGACTGCACTGGGGAATGGCTCCACTGGGGTGTCTGGTATTCCGTCGGGGAACAATCTTATATTAAGACTGCCAGGGATGCTTGCTTAGGAACATCTGTATACTCCGCTGGGGAATATTGAGGTCTTCTGGGGATACTCAACTTCCTTAAGGATGACAGTAGACTAACTCTGCCTGGGGAGAGTATTGCTGACTTGCTGGAGATACTGTGCCTTTTCGGGGATATGATGGGAGACCAAACTCTGCTTGGGGTGAGTATTGCTGAGTCTTGTCTTACTCTCGGGGAGTGGAGATATCTTGGTTACATTCTTCAACTGAACTTACCTTGGTACCTTGGTGGACAGAGCAACTTGTACCGTTTAGACAATTCTTATTGCCCCAGTTTCTGTGGGAGAAGGTACCTGTGGAGGTGTTTGACAACTGCCGATTGACCAATCCTCTTCTGGTAGGTAAGTGACGATATGACAGGACATAGTCGTGCGCTTTGATCCCTAATTTTTGCCTGGATCGCCCTTTCGGGTTTTCAGTCCACTGGGATACCCATTTTACCCAAGCCGCCTTTTCAGGTTTTCGACTTGCCGGGTGTACAGATTTTTTCATTTCATCCCTTATTTTTGCCCGAACCCTTTTGGTTCACCGGGAAGCCCTTGTTTTTGCCTAGGCCAGTCGACCTAGCGGGTCTTTGATTATGCGTAGTATTTTTCGACTATGTCCGTGCTCTTAGGATACAGGAAGTTGTCACTGTCAGTAGTGCAGTGTTACCGTACCACCAGAAGATCTTCGTTTGATCGTCCAATGCCCCAAGTGATCCAAATGGAGATTTGCCCCAAGCTGGTTGGCATTTGAGAGATTCCCTGAATCTTGACTGGACTGCCCCAGATGACGGACAATGATCACGTCTGCCCCTTGGTTGGGAGTGCTTTTGTTCATTAGATATTCTTCGTGCGAATTTCTCTGCTGTTCGAACAAAAGGTCATGTGCAAACAAAGTTATGTTAAAAATGCAAAGCTTATGTCTGTCTTCAAGTTTTTGAAAATGCTTTTTTCAGTAAAACAAGCCAATTTTGTAAAATGTGATGTCAACTCAAGATTTTACAGCGAGCCTTAAGGAGTCAGGATACCTTTCGTACCAGTATGCTTTCGAACTGACTCATGCTTCAGCTAGGACTTTCAAGGGTTGTAGTGTGGCCTGGTTCATGGTTTAAGAAACAAAGGATAAAGGCTCAAAATTTATTTGTACCCACCTGCTCTTCGTGATGTTCTTCAATCCTAAACTCAGTTAATCGTGCATTAGATTGTGTTTGAGTCTTTGCTTTAATATTCCAGTAATGGTTCGGATATTGACAGTTTATTTTGAATAGGCAGTCATTTTTTGTTGAGGGTTTGTAGGACCTCTTTTCTTTTTTATTTCGTTATCCCTGTTTTTTGCCTGAACTGTTTCTTTTTGTATTTACAGTCAGGGGGATGCCCCAGTTTTGTAAGTATCCTTCATAGGTTTTAACTTATTGGGCCTTTATTTTTTTTTCTTGAAAGATAATGACTGCCTGTCTTTATGATTATTCAGAACCATCACTGCCTTTTGTTTTATAAGGACCTCTTTGGTGCCATTCGTTGTGCACTTGGATCAACTGAGAGAACTACCCTGCCCCAGGTTATAATTAAGGGTTTTAATTTTGCGTGAAAAGAAAAACTCCTACTTCTTTGGCTCGAAGGGGTTGACGAGGGATTATCTTCCTTATAACTCCAGTGTTTAGGAATTGAAATAATGATTGTACCTCATCAGCGGGGTCTGTTCAAAAGCATATTGTAAAGATCGTGGTATCGTTTTCGTCATCCTCCCTCAAAAGGTTTAGAATTTTCAATCGAGAGTTGAACATCAAGAAAAATAAAAGCAATTTTGAATATAGTAAACACAATTACTTCAAAACAGACACGTGTAATGCATTAATGAAATAATAGAGTTTGACATGATAATTGTTTGAATAAGCATACAATATCAGAATTTAAATGAAACAAGAGTCTCTCAATCCTAGCCATGTTTTGGCAAGGGAGTAGTGATCACGTTGGGAGTCTCGGCAGGCTCGAATTCGATCTCTTTGGCGTCAATCATATTCTGGATCTTGTATTTCAGTGCCCAACAATCCTCAGTATCGTGCCCCGGGCTACCAGAATGATAAGCACACCTTGCATCTGGGTCGTAGCTTGGAGAAGAAGTCTTTGGATTTGCATGAGGGTTTATCACCGCAATCAGATTCATCTTCAACATGTGTTGCAATGCTTGCGACAATGGCATGTTGATGTTGGTGAACTGTCTCTTAGGCTCGTCCGGTCTTTGCTGATTTCCCTTTTGCTGTTGTCGGCGTAGTATAGATCCAGAGATCAGGACTGCCCCTACGTGTTGGTCACGACGACTCTTTTGATTGTACGCAGCATTGGACTCTTTCTTCCCCGCGTAAGGCTTTTTCTGAGTGTCAGAAGGTGTAGCTTCTTGAATCTTCCCAGCCTTGATACCAGCTTCAATTCTTTCACCAGTTAAGATCAGATCTGTAAACCCAGCAGAAGAATTCCCAATCAGATGGTTGAAGAATGGACCAGACATGGTCCCCAAGAACATGTCAACAAGCTCACGGTCAGTCAAAGGTGGCTGCACCCTGCCGGCCAGGTCTCTCCACTTCTGAGCATATTCCTTGAATCCTTCACCCGTTCCTAGTGACATACCCTGGAGTTGGGTACGCGTAGGAGCGAGGTCGGAATTATACTGATACTGCTTATAAAAGGCAGTAGCCAAGTACTCCCAGTTACGAATACTGGTTCCATCCAGCTGATAGAACCATTCGAGTTGAGTCCCTGAAATACTTTCCTGGAAGAAATGGATCCATAGATTCTTGTCAGCAATGTAAGGTTGGATCTTCCTTACATAGGATCTGAGATGCAGCTTTGGACAGGAAGCTCCGTCGTACTTTGCAAAGGCAGGTGCCTTGAACTTGTGGGGAATCACCACCCCAGAGGATAACCCTAAATCTCCAAAATCCAACCCAGGCACACGTTGAATCTCCATAGCATTTAACCGGTCTTCGAGCTGTTTGTACTTATCCTCAGCTGGAGGGTATTGTTCATCATTGAAATTCGTCTCGTTATCGGAGACCACAGGACTAGGAACCCTTCCCCCTTGTGGATTGTCCTTCCCAACAGATGGGGTAGTCAGCTCAGCTTCATTTTATGATCCATTCTCAGATCTGCATCTAGGGTTGAACAAAACAGTCCTCTTCTTCTTCTTCTTCTTCTGAATCAGAGTCTTCAACTCCTGTTGACCCTGAGCTAAGCTCATGACCAGCTCTTGAAACTGGGCGTTCTGGGCCTGGAGGGCCTTGATAGCTTGTTCATTGGATGATTCAGGATTCATGATGATTGCTGAAATAAACAGCGAAGAAGATAAGTGACCTGTCAAAAGGGTACATGTAATGCAATGATATGCATGCAATGTTTTCAAGGATCTCGCGGGGTAAACGAGAAAATTGTTAGCATTTGAATCTGGTAGCTTGATTGAAGGAACTTCACGTTGTTGAGAGTCCTTCTTCAAGAGTCAAGGCTCACCATATCGAGTGGGTCATAGCCCCTGACTCGAGTCACCATGTTTTGATCTCTGAACAACCTTGGCTAGAGGAAAAATAAATCCCCTTTGCCCCTTTCTAGACATTGGATTCATCATGACCTGCATCACAAACCCTTGAGATCATTGAAATGGATTAGTCCTTATGTAGGATGTATGCAATGGTATGATGTTATGCTATGCATGGAGTGGTGTAAGTAGGCCCTATAATGAGTCCCAATTAAGGACTGTAAACAAAACCTGCAAGGAACTCGTGTTGTTAGATAACAAGTATGCAAGTAGTCCAAGTATGAAGGCACACAAGTCACACAAAAGAGCCCTTAGATTTAGGCCAGCATGAAGTTTAGGTACTACCCTCTTGAAGTTGGTGGGCTCAAATCTGTCCTATCAAAAGTAACCGGGTTCTAAGGAGCTCAATATCATTGGGTTGTTTTCTATGTTCATTGTTTTGATTTAGCCACTGAACTGGCGATCAAAATATTCCAAGAAAACAAGCCTCAATGAGTGTAGTATCGAGTATCTACCAACTTCGGACTGCACCAAAGTCGGTCATCTCACTACCCCTAAAGAGGCCAGGATGGTCAAGTAAGGTTCCTAAGGTCAGTTGATGCTTCACGACACCATGCGGCGGCCCCGTACTCTCCTTGACTTGACTCAAGGGTTACCGGTACTCACCAAAGTGCCACATCAACGTAGCAAAATGCTTCAACCGTGTCGGTATACCCCGCACAGTTCCCTCACAGTTTGTTGCTACTTTCTAAAAGGTATCCCCCAGATCCGGGTTAGGATCTATGAAATTCCAAGACAGGCCCACAATATTAAATCAAACAAAGCAAGAAATTGAAAACATAAGAGTGGTCTAATCCTAAGGTACACCTCACTTTTATTTGTGCCCAACAGAGTCGCCAGTTCTGTGATCGGTGGAAATAGAACTGACTGTTTTTTAAGCTGGTTCGCGAAATGTCGTGGTAAGCAAGAGTCACCACCGTCTTTTATGTTCTCCAACATGGAAAGGACAAAAGCACAGAAAAATTCCTTTTTTGAGATGTTTCTTGGGTCCGGGGGGTAGATTATAGAAAGGGAAAGTGTTAGCACCCTTTCTATCCGTGGTTATCCACGGGCTCTTAGGTACTTGCTCTTATGTTTTCAAAATTTGTTTGCTTTTCAAGTGTGTGTGGGTTTTGAAAAAAAAGTTTCGTTTGAAAAATTTCTAAGTAACTCTTGTATATGTCCTCAAGAGTGTATGAAAAATTCGTTTGAAAACTTTTTGAAAGTGTGGGTGCGAAAAGTATTTTTGTTTGTTTTGAAAAGAGCAAGTACTTAAGAGAAATCTACCTACTCTAAGGAATTAGGCTGTGTAAGAGTCCTTTAGACAGTACTATCCCACTATTGAGGAGTAGGAAGCACCGTCGTTGGAGTTGTTCGGGTCAATTCGATTATGAGGGACATGTGTGGTCACCGAAGCAATAGTAGGACGCCTTAGCGGTAACCCTAATGTCCTAGATCCTTTTTATCCGAGGCAACCGTTTTGAGGCAACTGGATCTTAGACAGGAAGGTGACCTCTAAGACACCCTATACTTGATGACCACGTCGAGGCAACCAGTGAGGCGTACCCTAAGAGTGGCATGTACATGTGTGTTTTTTTTCAGTTAAGGTTATCTTGTGCATGTTATTGGTGAGCTACGCTTTGATTTTATTTTCATACAAGTCTTTCATGCATTTTTTAACGGTTAAGAGTGCGGAAAATAAATTGCGGAAAGGTAAAGCTACGCTATTACAAGGCGCGGGTCTATACATCGCCAAAAACAATAACCCGTTTGGAAAATAAAAATGCGAGAAATAGTAAATAAAGCGATAAATCCTAATTAACTATTACATTGCCGGAACAGATACATAAATATAATGAATTAAAAGGAATTAAAGCGCGAAAGCAATTAAATCGGAACGTCTTAGGGTTTTGACCTTTTTTGAGAAAAGAATGGGATTTTGTCCTTTTTTTTGAAATATTAAACCTAAAAAACTAATTAATTAATTTATTGAAAGAAAAAAAATGTTTTTTGTGTTTTTTATGTTTTTAATGAAATAAAATAAAAGAAATTTAAAAGTCAAAAAGAAAAACCTAATTCTAAGCTTGATTTTATTTATTATGAAAAAAAGATTAAAATTATTCTAATTAAACTAAGTTAATTATATTTAGAATTTATTTACAAAAAGTAATTGAAATTAATAATAATGTTTTTTTTTTGTTTTCTGAATTTTATTGAAAATATAAATTTGTTAATTAATTAAATAATACTAATAATAATTACTAAAGAAAATAAAAGGAAAAAGAAAAAATGAAAAAAAGAATAATAAACCAAGGGTGCTGGGCCAGCATTGGGGGTGTGCCTGGCAATCTGAGGCCCATTTGTTTGCTTGGCCACGTTTGACCTTTTGCAATTGTCTATGGCATAGTTGACTGGGGAGCATGGTGTTCCCTCTCTCCTGATCTTTGGATTGCTGCCTTGAGACACTTGGCACCTGGATGTCTGGGATGCATGGTGGACCTGCCTTTGAGAATCTGCACGTGAACATGTAGAACAAAATAATATCAAGTATTTGGGGGACCTGGGATTCGAACCCAGGTCCCAGAGGTCATATGTATGCGCGCTCTCCACTCAGCCAAGCTATTCCATTCGTTACAATAATAGGAAAGTAATATTATATGAAATAAAGAGCAATATCCTGGAAAATAAAAGATGCGCGCGTCATTATGTTTGAATGGACCAACCAAAGATCAGCACGTCTTCATCCCCTTTACTGAACCTGTAAAAAAGCAAAGATATAGCGGGGGTTTTTAACCCCCACAACCTGCATCCACAGAAAATAGCGATTAGGCGTACGCTAAATATAAATAGGGCGCGATGGTGTCAACATGTTCGTCTCAATCCCCTGAGTTCAACCATAGGTCTTATGAAGCCTGATTTTTCCTGTGCTAGAAATCCCCAAATTGAAAGCTTCGAAAACCTAGAATTCGTCAATGGTGGTTTTCGTTTCAGGCCGTTATAAGGCAATTAACCAGTACCAAAAGCTTCATGGAGGTTCTAGCAATGTAAAGCACACAAAAAATTTCATCAATGATGCATGAATAATGAATTATGATTGTGAGATAAATATGCAAACCGTATGACTGTTTCTTAGGATTCCTTGAGCGTTGGCGTGTGATTTTGATCCCTACACGTTCCTGGGAGTGCTAGCAATGTATTAGAAACAAGGACAAGCTTTGAATCACACTAAATTATGGAATTCAGTTTTGAATTTTCTTGAGTTTTTTTGGGATTCGTTATGGCTCTTACAGTAGCTTTTTCACGTGAATAACACTAGGGTTCACTTGCTTGCATATATGGGAATAGAATTAGGTCAGCAGCTGGGCCTTAAACTTGTGTATTGAAGGCTTGAGATCTTGGTTGACCACCATTAAAGGACCTTTCCATATTTGAAGCAAAACCAAGATTTCATGCACAAAATAGCCCTAGCACGAATTTGGTAGCTGGCATGTGGTATATGAAAGTTGTCCAAATCAAAAAGATGCCCTTCCATTAATTTTTAGATTTTATTTGAATTATTATGGATTTAAAATGAATTAAATCAATAAAAATTAAATAAAATGGAAAAACAAATGTTTGGTCTTGAAATTAATCATAGGACACGTGGGTGGCATGACAAGTCTGAATCAAGTGGAAGAAAGTGGGCCCTTTTGTCAAAAATTGAAGTTTTAAGGATAGTTGACTTTTGCCATTTCACAAAAATTTCCCAACTTCTCCAATGCATATCTTGCTCAATTTTGATCATATGAACATGTTCTTGGACATTTTGGAAAGGTATTGAAGTCCTCTAACCAATTCCTTTGGTCCCATGTCATTTGTATTTACCAATCTCAAGTTATGGTCTTTGACTTAAAGTGCATTTTTGTTGACTTTTGAAAATAACCTATAATGTTGAAATTGATAACTTTTTGTGAGAGCATTTCTTGGACTTGGAATGTGAAGATGAGTTGTAGAAAATGTTATCCCCTTCAAAATGAGCATTGGATGGTATTTTTATGATGAACCATGAAAAAGTTATGCATTGGTCAAGTTACAGTTGACTTTTCAGCTGTCCAAAAATAGCAACTTTTGCATCCTTGATGATTTTTGAGCCATTCTTGTGTAATCATGATCAAGACTTGATCAAATGATGATTGTGGCTTCAAAATAAGATGTTGACCAAAAATTCTGACTTTTGACTGTAAAATGACCATTTTGCCCCTACAGTTGACTGTTGAGCAAATAGGGCTTTTGACTGTGCAATTTGCCACTATGAGTCTTGAAGTTTGACATGTAGATGCTTGACAATGTATATGGGCACATGGGACTTGATTGGACCACTGAAAACCTCAAATTCATTGAAGGAACCAAAACCCTAAATTTGACTGGCTTAGGAGGATGTTGGACTGTGCAACCCTTGAGTAGTCTTGAACCAATTGAAGATGATTCTTGACAAACTTTGAAGAATATGGGAGGGAAAATTTTGGGGTACAACACCTAGTTTAGGCTTGCATGGGGTTTCAAAGGTAAGTACCCTCTTGAAGTTTAGTTGGCTCAACCTGTCCTAGAAATAGTAACCGGGTTCTAAGGAGCTCAATATCACTGGATTGTTTCCTTGTTCATTGTTTCAATTCAGCCTCTTTACTGGCGACCGAAATATTCCAAGGAACCAAACCTTAATGAGTGTAGTATCGAGTATCTACCAACTTCAGACTGCACCAAAGCCGATCATCTCACTACATCCTAAAAGGCCAAGTTGGTCTAGTAAAGGTTCTAAAAGTCCATTAGTGCTTCATGACATCACTCAGCGGCCCTGTATTCTCTTTGATTGACTCAAAGGCTACCGGTACCCACCAATATGTCGCACTAATATAGCTATTGTTTAGACCATGTCGGTATACCCCGCATAGTTTCCACAACGTATTACTATTTACCTATGAATGTTTCCCAAATCTGGGTAGAGGATTCAAACCCAAACAATAGAACCAAAATGTAAAGCATACAAGTCAAACAAGATAAGCATGTAAAGGTGATCTAAAACCCTAAGGTAACCCTGCCTTCTTAAATTCCCTAGGAGAGTCGCCAGTTCTGTGATGCGGTGGGAGAACTGACTTGAGGTTTTGCGTTTGTGTTTGCAAATGTTGCGGTTAGCAAGAGTCGCCACCGACTTTTCTTTTATCCAAAAGGAAAGGTAAAAAAGCACAGGAAATACCTTTGATATGTTTTCTTGAGTTCGGGGGGGGGGGTAGATTATGAAAAGGGAAGGTACTAGCACCATTTTAATCCATGGTTTTCCATGGGCTCTTAGTTACTTGTTTAGATCACTTGCTTTGCTTTTGCAATTGTTTGAAATGGTGCTTTGTGTGGTTTTGAAAGTATTTTTAAAAGAGGCCATCGTTTAGGCAATCTTTGTAATGATTCTCGTTCGTAAGAATGTATACAAAGACGTTTGTCTTTTGAAAAATGTTTCAATGTTTTGAAAGTTGTTTGGAAATGTTTTGAAATGTGTGTGTTTGTTTGAAAATAGCAAGGATTGTTTGCAAATTGATCAAGTAACTAGAAGCATTCTACCTACTCAAAAGTCTTTCTTGTACATTTTTATTCCTTTGATGTTGTTGACCTACCATTGTTTTGGTAGGCAACCCTATCTTTGGATGTTAAACGGGACGGGCGTGGGTCATCGTATGACCATGATAGCAATATTGCCAAGTATCTTAGCAAGTTTTGGAGGGACTAAGATCATCTTTGTTTAGGCAACCTTTTGATAGCGTCATCGAGGGACTATGATCTTTTATTTTGTTTTGTTTTGCCAAGATACTTTGCATGCATACCATGGCCATTTTTTAGGCAACAAAGTGGGTGAAACCCTAGAGGTGCTTGTGTGCAATGTGTTGTCATTTTTCATGCATTTGTCTTGTATTAGGTCATTCTATTTGTTTGAATTTTGTTTTATCATACAAACCCTAATTTTACTAAACATGTATATAATGTGATAAATTACGTAAAGTAAATCTAAGCTATTACAACAATTATTATGGGAGGGGGGATACAAGTTTTGAATGAGGGATATTGCTCAAAATAAAACCCTAGAAATTATTACAACCCAATTGAATTTTGGTACAATAAGTAAATAAACAATTATATAAATATGCAATATTGCATAATTATATAATTGGTTTATTTACTTATTGTACCAAAATTCAATTGGGTTGTAATAATTTCTAGGGTTTTATTTGAAGGCAAAACCCTCATAACTTATCTTGATCCCCCCTCCCATAATAATTGTTTAATAGCATAGATTACTTACGTATTTATCACATTATATACTGTTTTAGTAAAATAATAACAATATTATGTACAAATATTTCAAAAAATAAAATATGTATGAAAATAATATTTTATGTGTGAAAAATAATAAAATAAAAATGTATGGTATTTTTAAATGTATTTACTATTTATTTTAAGAAAATAGATTCTATTTATTCTAATAAATCAATATTTTATGCAAAAAATAAGATAAAAAATAAAATAAAATGCAAAAAATAAAGAAAATATTTTCCATGATTTTTTGATGTTCAGAAAAAATATTAAAATCAATAAACATAAAAAATATGAGAAAATATAAAAAATAAACAAAATAAGCAAAGGGGGTGCAGATAGGAATATGGGGGTGTGAAAAACAAAACAAGCAGGCCCAAGGCGCGCCAGGCCCAGGGCACTTCATCCCTGTCCTTCAGCCTCCATACGCGTGTGTTTCTGCTTCAACCTGTATCTTGCTCTAGCTTGCATAAAATCAAAAACTTATAACACAAAAAATATAGCTTATGATCTCACGATTCCAGTGATATAAAGTTTGTGACCTAACACTCAAAGATCAAGGAGAATTTTATCACCCCTAATTTCTGACCTAAATTTTTCATGAACTTCAAGCTTCAAATTCTCACTACTCAGTTAATATAAATAACAACTATGCATATGTAGAGTTTCAGCAAGTTAAGGACTACATTTTTGCTTCACTAATCGTGACCTAAGGATGCCTAAATAAAGAGATAGAGATTTTAAAAATACCTTATTCAACTGAGTTTGGATATGGCAATGTGGGGACTTTGAGTGAGGCCTGAAGATTGTGTGAGCTTCCTTGAAGTTCCCTCAAGCTATTCCAATGCTTAGCTTGCCTTAAGAATGCTTGAAACTCCTTGTAGAAGTCAACCTGCAACCTTAAAAAATGAAAATGGTGAAGTCTGAAACAGGGCATACAGTTGTAGTGTAAGGGCTTGGACAGTTTGGATGTGGTGTATGGAAGATGGTTGAAGTATTGAAACAAGAAACGCACGAGCAAAATATGATTTGGCTTGAGTTTTGCAGAAGTTGCCCTGTTTGGGCAGAAAATTCGTGTTTTGGTGTTTGAGAGTGTTTAGGATCTTAGGAAATCGTGTATTGGCTTGTGACAAGTTTCTGAATTTGTCTAGAATGAGGCCAAACCTTCTCTTTATCAGATGGACAAGTTATCTTGACTTTTGCCACCTTTCTTGCTTTTGAAGAAAGTTGAGATGACTCATGCCAAAGTGATGTACTTGCTAGTTCTAGGGCTGATGAGAGTTGGTAAACATTGCCTGATATTTGTGGATCTTTCTTTCAACAAAATATTAGGTCTATGGCTCAAGAATTGTAAAGTTGCAAAAGCATGCTTTATCAAAATGGCAATGTGCACTTTTGGCCATTTATGGAATAATTCTTTGTGCAATGCTTCAAAAGTGAAAAGAAAGGCTTTAACCACTGAGTTAGCATTAAATTATGGAGTGTATAAGGGATTAGGACCTGTAATACAAGGTACAAGCATGCTAGGATCTGATTCGCAACTTGAACCATTGTGAAAATGGCTTGAACAAAAGTGACAAATTGCCATTTTCGAATCTTCGATTCTCCCTAACCACAAATTATCTTGGAGAGATCTTAGACATTTTGGAAAGCTTGTAACATGGTCTACAATACATCTTTGAAATTCATTTTTAGATACCTCTTGGAACTAGGTGAAAATGCCCATGAAGTTGGGTCAAAAACCTGCCTAAATTAGGGCAAATTTTCACTAAGTTAAAAAGTTTATGGACCCCTATTCACAAATTCATAACTTGAGATCCAAGAATCTTTTGGGAAAACTTTGTGAATAAAAGTTGTAAATTTCATGGAGGACTACAACTTTCATGTTGGAAGTTTTCTTTGAATCCAATTGCATCATGGTGAAAAAGTTGTGGAACGTTGGGAAAAAATAAGAAAATTTCCATACTTGGAAATTTTCTGAGTTATGAAAAATTTTCAAATTAAAACCCTAATTTGAAAAATTGATTATCTTGATCAAAAAGTTTCATATTTTGACATATATTGATGAATTATGACCCTTGCCACTTGATTTTAACCAAAAAGTCAAAGTTTGACTTTTCAGTGTACAATTGACTTTTGATCAGTTGACTGCAAAATTCATCAGTCAATCCTATGCATTTGAGATCTTTTGAACTATGTGATTAGGTCAAGATGATTATATTGAGTCCTTGAAATCATGCTTGAACCCAATTGGTCATTGGCTAGGTCAAAAATCAGAAATTGTCCTTTCTTAGTCAAAACCCTAATTTTGACCATTTTGCCCTTTTGATGATTTGGTCAAATTTCTTGAGGAGTTGCGATCCAAACTTGATCAAATGGTTCATAGGAGCCTATAATGTTGTTGTGGATCAAAAATTATGAAGTTTGACTGTAAATTTGCCATGGTTGACTTTTTCCCCAATACAGTTGATTTTTAAGTCAATTGTCCAATTGACTAGGCAAAAATGTGATTCAAGGCTTGAAACTTGGTATGAGCAATCTTAGGGGTCCAAGATGGTGTATTAAAGTCACATGAAGCATTTATGGTCCAAAATTCCTTGTGCAAACTCAAACCCTAATTTCAGATCATCAGTGCAAGATGAGGTCTTGAGCTGACCAAACTCTAATCCTGTCTGGAGTCCAAGAAGTCTTGTGAGAAAAAATCTTGATAAATGAGAGGGAAAATTTTGGGGTACAACAACATCCAATACACAACCCAAAAAGCAATCAAGGGGAGTGTATTGGCGGATCATTTGGCGCATCAGGCTGTGGATGACTACCAGTCCATTAATTTCGAGTTCCCGGATGAGAAAATCATGTTGGTAACCGACTGCGAAGAACCTGGACCGGATGAAGGACCCGAGGAGGGGTCCCGATGGTCTATATATTTTGATGGAGCCTCGAACGCATTGGGTAATGGCATTGGCGTTGTGATTATATCTCCTGAGGGCTTTCATACTCCGTTCACTGCCCGATTATGTTTTAACTGCACCAACAATATGGCGGAGTATGAAGCGTGTATCATGGGTCTTTGAGCTGCCATTGACCTGAGGATTAAGTTCTTGAGTGTATTCAGAGATTCCGCTCTGGTGATAAGTCAGATCAAAGGCGAGTGGGATACGAAGCACCTGAATCTTATTCCTTACAAAGAGTACCTACTGACATTGCTCCCATACTGTAAGGAGATAACCTTTGAACATTTCCCACAAGAGGAGAACCAGTTGGCGGACGCACTAGCTACCATGTCTTCTATGTTCAAAGTTAAGTGGGATAATGAAGCTCCCCATATTACCATTGAGAGGTTGGATGAACCCGCACATTGCTGCAACATTGAGACTGAAGAGGTAGTCGGTAAACCCTGGTTTCACGAGGTAAAGAGGTATCTTGAGGCTCAAGAAAACCCCGAGGGGGCATCTGTTAATGATAAGAAGTTTCTGAGAAGGTTCGATGTGAAGTTCTTCATCAGTAATGGTCTCCTCTATAAGCGTAACCATGATTCAACCTTACTGCGGTGTGTAGACAAAAGCGAGGCGGAAAGGATCATGGAGGAATTACATGAAGGTACCTTCGGAACTCATTCCAGTGGACATACCATGACAAAGAAAATCCTACGGGCAGGATATTATTGGTCCACTATGGAAGCCGACTGTTATCAGCACTCTCGAACATGTCATAAGTACCAAGTCTATGCTGATAAGGTGAACGTACCTTCGGTTCCCCTGAATGTCTTGACAGCTCCTTGGCCATTTGCAATGTGGGGCATCGACATGATTGGCGAGATCAGACCTACTGCGTCTAACGGGTATCGATTCATTCTGGTAGCAATTGATTACTTCACGAAGTGGGTTGAGGCAGCTTCCTTTGCTACAGTAACCAAGAACATCATGGTGTGGTTCATCCGACATAATCTGATATGTCGATATGGTGTACCAGAGAGGATTATTACTGACAATGGTACAAATCTCAACAACACAATGATCACCGAGCTCTGTAAACAGTTCAAGATACATCATCATAATTCTTCTCCCTACCGACCGAAGATGAATGGGGTTGTTGAGGCAGCTAACAAGAACATCAAGAAGATTATACAGAAGATGACTGTGACATATAAAGACTGGCATGAGATGTTACCATTTGCTCTTCATGGGTACCGTACCTCAGCACGGACGTCGACAGGGGTAACACCCTACTCCTTGGTATATGGCATGGAGGCAGTCCTACCCATCTAAGTCCAGATACCCTCTCTCA
The DNA here is from genome assembly GCA_948472305.1 of Vicia faba. Classification (NCBI taxonomy): domain Eukaryota; kingdom Viridiplantae; phylum Streptophyta; class Magnoliopsida; order Fabales; family Fabaceae; genus Vicia; species Vicia faba. Next base: position 793,516,219 of record OX451740.1, on the reverse strand, counting down.
GGATTATGAAGGATGTGGGTTTGAACAAAGACGACTGGATCCAAACCCGACTTGATCAACTGAATCTAATCGATGAAAAGAGACTTACTGTTATCTGTCATGGTCATACGTACCAAAAGCAAATGATCAAGGCTTTTAACAAGAAAGTCATACATCAAGAATATCAAGTCGGGGATCTAGTGATCAAACGCATCATACTACCGTAAGGTGACCCCAGAGGCAAATGGACCCCCACACACGAAGGGCCATTTATGGTTAAGAATATTTTCTCGGGAGGAGCTATGATTCTAACCACCATGGATGGTGACGACCTTCCTCACCCCGTCAATGCAGACATAGTGAAAAGATACTACGCATAATCAAAGACCCGCTAGGTTGACTGGCCTAGGAAAAAATAAGAGCTTCCCGGTGAACCAAAAGGGTTCGGGAAAAAGTAAGGGATGAAAATGAAAAAAACTGTACACCCGGCAAGTCGAAAACCTGAAAAGGCGACTTGGGCAAAAAAGGGTATCCCGGTGGACTGAAAACCCGAAGAGGCGGTCCAGGAAAAAATTAGGGATTAAAGCATAACACTATGTCTCATTGGATCATCTTGCAACCAGACTTCAGTATCGACTATCAAGCTCAAACGGCGCCAATCTGATCCAACTTCGGCCAAGTAGCAAAGTGATGAGACGCTTGAAGATATAAAGGCAATAATATAGTTGGAACCCAATGGGATTGTTTTACATAGCTGTTTTTCTTTCTTTTACACAAAATTGTAAATTATATCTTTTGGCGGTGTTCTCTTACTAGGACGTCAGCCTCTTTGTAGAAAAATGCCTATTACAGGCCAATTGCAAAAATCAATACAAATCATTTTCACAAGAAATTTCAATTTCTTTTTCTGTTTTATTTTGCAAGAACGTCCAGTGATTCATTTTTGATATATGCATTTGAAAATAATTGTTGCTCATAAATATTTACATGAGAAACAAAAGACGATTACGCGTAATTCTAGGAACAGGGACAAACAAGAAGTGTCCAAACCTTACAGTTACTCTGCCTATCAGGTGCAGGGATAGAGCCAGCTTGAGAACATGAGAAGTGGTACATACACTCCCCACAGAGTAAAAAGTATCCAAAGACAGTAATGGTAGCTTTCCCGAACAGGATATAACTCTCCCCAGCTAAGGTTCACAATCGCGAGTGAGTTGGAAAATTTTTCCCCAAGCAGAGTTTATTTCTCTCACAAGCAGAAATTCAATCTCCAACAGAATTCATTTCAGCAGCAATGGAAATTCATCCCCAGCTGAGTTTTATTTCTCCAAATCAGCAGATCTATCAACAGAGTATCTCCTCTCAAACAGAGTTATTCTCCCACAGAGTGGTTCTCAAATAGAGTCTCTCCTCGGCAGATTATCCGTAAACAAGGGGAAACTCCCCAGCATAGCCATCTTTGTTCACCATCCCCAATAGAGATAGAGGAACTATGGTTTTTTACAGAAGTCAAGAATACCATTTCTCATACTCTCCAAACAACAGTCAGGGATTTATTTTCCCGGACTCAGATTATTATGTCAGCATTTCATATTCATACATCATGACATGTGCATACATTACATATAACATGATCTCAGTTATCTTGAGAACCTCATCACAATGCATCTCATGCATCTCACATAAATAACCCTGTATTTCTTTCAGGAAAGACAGTTATTATCAACAATTTCCAGCAGATCCATGATCAATACTCGAAGCTAAACAGATTAATCATCGGTGCGACAAGAACAACCTTACCCAGGTTCCCTATGCAGTTTTACCCAAACTCATTCCGAAGCAGTCCTACTATCCAGGCTTTCATATCGAAGTAACCCTACTATCCAGGTTCTTTCTCACAGCCCTACTATCCCGACTTTCATATCAAGGTAACCCCACTATCCAGGTTCCTTCTCACAGCCCTACTATCCCGACTTTCATATCAAGGTAACCCTACTATCCAGGTTCCTTCTCACAACCCTACTATCCAGGCTTTCATCTCGAAGTAACCTTACTATCCAGGTTCCTTCTCACAACCCTACTATCCCGACTTTCATATCAAGGTAACCCTACTATCCAGGTTCCTTCTCACAGCCCTACTATCCCGATTTTCATAATGAAGTAACCCTATTATCCAAGTTCCTTCTCACAACCCTACTATCCCGACTTTCATAACGAAGTAACCCTACTATCCAGGTTCCTTCTCATAGCCCTACTATCTCGGCTTTCATAACGAAGTAACCCTACTATCCAGGTTCCTTTTCATAACCTTACTATCCGGGTTTTCCCCCTCTTATCCCCAGACAGCAGTCTACAACATTGTAAGACCAGAACCCGATCAAACACAATTGGTCGGGGTATATGTAGCAACCTCCAAATGGAATCTGTAAGCCCATTCCCGATATCACAAATCAAGTGTCACTTCATGCGAGTGCAAATTTCTGGGCGCTCTAGTGTTCAATCATCTTCCACCTTCAGATCACGAAAGGCGGACGAGCCAATCTACATCCTCAGGTTTAAGAAGATTGAACAGGGGCAACTGTTGTACCCCAAAATTTTCCCTCCCATATTTCTCAACACATGGCAAGTGAGGTCCCCAAATTGCTCAAGGAAGTGCAAGAGTTGACCAGACAAACTCTCTCCTAAGGCAGTCTACCTCCAATTAGGGTTTTTATTTTCATCAAGATGTGTGAACCACAAAGGACTAAAATTCTCACCATTGTCCTAATATTTCCTCAAGATCATCCATGTCAAGTTTCAAGCTTTGCAGAAGAAGTTTGCTCAGTCAATTGCTCAAATGCCTGAAAATCAACTATACTAGGTCAAAAGTCAATTGTGGCCCACATATAGTCAAACTTCAAGATTTTTGGTCAACATCCTTATTTTGAAGTATTATTCATCATTTTATCAAGTGTTGATCACTACTCCTCAAGGATTGCTCACAATTCATCAAAACCCAAAAGTTGCTAAATTAGGGATTTGTAGGAAAAGTCAACTCAACTTTGACTAAGCATAACTTTCTCATACTTTATCAGAAGTGACCCATCCAAAGCTCATTTTGAATAGGATTCAATTCCCTACAATTAATATTCAGCTCCCAAGTTCTAAATATTCACTCACTAAAATATATGAATTTTGACATTATAGGTCATTTTGGAAAGTCAACAAAAACACCTTTTAGGTTAAAGCTTCATACATGAAAATGGAAGACTCAATTGAGATGAGACTAAAAGGGTTGCTTAGATGACATCCTAAGCTTTCTAAAAAGTCCAAGAACGCCTATCTAGGGTCAAAATTGAGAGAGTTATGCATTGACCAAGTTGACCATTTTTGCAAAATTGCCAAAAGTCAAATATGCTCAAATTTGCATTTTTTGCTAAATGGGCCCAACTTTTTATGCTTGCACCTCAATCATAATGTGGTCCACGACTCAAATACTTATCCACAAATTATTTGCTTCATTTTTCAATTTATTTTTATTTTTCATTAATTAAAAAATGAATTAAATTAAATAAATGATGAAAATTATCAAAGATATGATTTGATTTGTTTTTTTGACAGGTTAGCAACCAAGATATGATGAGCTTGCAAGATCAATTCGAATCAATGGCAACTGGAACAAAAAGAGCATGATTAGGCCAAATTTGGAAGGATATCATACACCATGAAAACCAAATTAAATCTTCAAAATTTGTAAAGATACTAGTGGTTTTTACAACCCTAATTGATCCTAGTACATATAGAGAACGCAGCCAAGGAAAAAAGAGGGTTACAGTCGTGGAAAAGCTAGAACCAAACTTCAAAATTTCAAAGAAAAGTGGTGATTCAATTTCCATCCTAGAGGCCAATCCAATCCATTCTAACATTACCAACAGACTCGTGGACATCTCCAGAAGGGATCTCAATCAATTACAAGCATTTTCACGTCCGGAATCGTAAGTTACAGACGCCACGGTTTGTCCCAAAACTTGGTTTTGATTTCATTGATTTACGCATCATTAGCACATTTGATTTATATATTCTTGTTCATCATTGAGTTTGCAAGCTATTGGTATCCTTTAATTGCGTTTTCAGTACAGGAATTATGATGTGCCATTGTTAGGGCTTCTTGTCTCGTTTTAGGGGTTTGCAGTATAGGCTAAATTAGGCTTGGATTCTGTTACCATAATACTCGTGAGGATGAGACGAGTTGATTGGTACCTTTACCTTTCATTTTATATTGCTTGTGTAGGATTTTTGAATGACACAGGTTTGTAGTTACAACAAGGTGTTTGTAGGTAAAGGTGTCCTAGGCTAAAGCGACAGAGAGAGGAAGAAGAAGCTTGTGTGGCAACATGTGACTCGCCCATTTGAATTTTCGTGCATTTTTCTAAATACATCATGTGATTTGATTATATTAATTGTTTCTATTATATGTACAAACAAATAAAGCAACACAGATGGCAAGCAGGTACTAGAAACATGCATAAGGACCTGGGTTCGATCCCCAGGTCCCAACATTTGTTTCATGTTATTTTTCATCAGGTGATCAGGCGCGTTGCTTAGCATGAAGTCCACCATATGCCATCAAGATCTAACCATCAAACAGATCTTCAGCCAAGATCCAATGCCTTTCCATTGAAGGTCCATCATACACCTCAAGTCAACATACGCATCAGATTTGACAAAGTCAAATGGGCTTGGATTGTTTGGGCCCAAAAGTCAGACCTACACCCCCCACAATTGCTAGCAATCAGGCCCACTTCTAATTTTTCTTTCTTATTTTTATTCTTTTAATATTTCTTTTATTTATTTTAATTGACAATTAATTACTATTTTTCATAAAATCAAGAAATCAAAAAAATTAGAATTAGACTTTTTTTATCAAAATTAATTTTGTTAATTTAATTTAATTTAGTTTAACTTAGGGCAATTTTAACTTGTTTTTTTTATAATTAAAACTAATTAGCAAATTAGGTTAAACTCTTGATTTAATTCTTTTATTTTTTTCTCAAATAAATAAAATACAAAAATAGGTTTTTAGATTGAATTAATTTATTTTTTCTTAATTTAAAATTAATTAGAACTTAGGATTTTCTTTTTAATTTAACTATTTCATTATTTTCTTAAATAACAAAACATGACAAAACATTTTTTAATCAATCGCAAATAGGTTTAGTCAAGGGTCAAAACCCTAGTCGTTTCGTATTTGATTCATCGCGCGCTTATTATTTATTTTGACAATATTTTTGTAACTGTTCATGGTTTGTAATAGTTTAATTTAGGGTTTTATTTACTGTTTAAATTCCCGGGTTTTTGGCTATGTAATTAATCCCCCACCCCGAAGCTTTGTAATAGCGTAGATTTATTTTCTCACATTTTTAATTTCTGCAAATATTTAACTGTTTAGATATATGCTAATAGGATTGTATGACAAGAATGCATGACAAATTAATACGGCTAGAAAACCCTAATGTGCAAAGATAAATAACTGAAACAGATCACTCGCACATATCACTCTTAGGGTATACTCTCACTTCGGTTGCCTTAGGTAAACGACCATTAAGTATATGGTGTCTTAGTGGTTGCCCTCCTGTCTAAAAAAGATCAAAATGTCCCATTCGAATGTTGCCTCGAATATGATCTTAAGACCATAGGGTTATTACTAAGATGTATTGCTTCAGTGATCGTACGTCCCTTTCGAATTGACCCTTACAACTCCAACAACGGTGCTACCTATTTCTCAATAGTAGGATAACACTGTCTAGAGGAAATAAGAATAGAAACGATCTTTTTTCAAGTAGGTAGATGCTAGTAGGTACTTGCTCAAATCAAAGCTTTTCACACTTATACTTTTCAAACAAATTTTTAAAACAACTTCGTCACACTCTTGAGGACTGGTACAAGGGTTATCACGAAGTAAAAAATTTTCAAAACAAAGCACATACACAAGAAATTTTAAAAAGATGAGCAAGTACCTAAGAGCCCATGGAAAACCATGGATAGAAAGGGTGATAACACCTTCCCTTTCTATAATCTACCCCCCGTACTCAGAATATCTCGAAAAAGGATTTTTTTTCTGTAGTTTTTCCTTTCCGATTGGATGAAATAAAAGTCGGTGGTGACTCTTGCTTACCGCGACATTTTGCAAATAAAAATGCAAAACACAAACCAGCATCAAACAGTCGGTTCTGTCACCGTATCACAAACATTATTTATTCAATGAATATAAAAAGTCAAAATTTATTTATAAATAAGAATGGAGGGAGTATATTACAAATATTAGGGTTACTAAATGAATTCACACAAAAATGCCCCCTTGGTACAATATTAACAATGAAAAATGTAACATCAAATAAATTGAAACAAATTAATTTTTATTAAATTAAATTAAAATAAAATAGATCGAAACGAGTAACAATTGTACGTGTTTTTTTATCAGAAAAATAAAATGAATATGCCAAAATAAACTACGAGTAACGAAGTTAAATAGAAAAAGTCTTGAAAAGTTCAAAATGCAATTAAAAATGCTCGAATAAACAAGCTCTAACATGTCAAAATTCAATCGCAAACACCGTCGATAAAATAAAGCAGTATCGTGATCTACGTGAAGCATAGATTCAAAAACAGTCACATAAATATCAAAATTTGAAATATTTTGTCTACTAATCTTTCACATTGAGTCAAATCACTTTGGGAAGTCATTCTATAGATCCAAAATCTTATTTCGATGACCATGAAATACTTTAAAAAGACGCCTGAGGCGCTAAAAATGCATAAAATGCAATGAGCTTAATTTTTTGAATTAAAATGAATCTAAAGATGTCAAAATGTAGAGTTTTATTGAACCGATGCATGACTAAGCTATGATGCAAAAGCTTCGATGAATGAATGTATAAAATGGCAAGGGGCAAAAATAGGGTATGACACACTCACCGTGCAAGAATCCAACCAAAGTACCTATGTAAGTTGGAATTTCTCATAAGTGAGTTAAAAACCTTTCAGATATATTCAAATATAGGATATTAATTGAACTATTGAGGTTAATTAAGACCAAATTAACACCATAGTTAAAAATTTAGACTTCAATTGCCATGTTTTCACCTTCATGGGGAATTTATGACCTAATGTGGGACCAACTAGAAGAGATTGAGTAGAAGATAAAAAGTCAAAGTTTTACATGTCAATAGTAGCATCAGAGACGTCGAAAGGGCCAAAAACATGTAAAACACAAATATCATCAAATTCCTCAAGGGTGAGAAAAATCCGGGTTTTATGTACTTCATATGTGATCACCTCACCCCATCTTCACAACTGAAGGTGATGTCTAAGATTTTGGAAATATTTAAACTCTTAAGTAAAGCTTAAACATGATTTACGCGTCGAATTGAGTTTCTTCGCCTTTTAGGAATCCTCTTGCATTAATGTTAAAGGTGATCCTTAGTAAAAAATCGTCTCTTTGAGTGATATATTATCGAGTTTCCTTTTAAGGAATTGATCAGGATCTTTGTCAATTTGAGTTGACTATGTTTGAGCTCGTTTTTTGATAAAACTCTTGAACTCATTTCTTTAGGTGTTTGGTTTTGAATTAATATTTTATTATCTTTTTAAGTGAAGAACAAATTTTATGTCATATCACTTTAATTGATAGTAGAGTACCAATGTTTTGAGTAGGGTCCGTTTGTCCTCTTAGCCTCAGTGGTGTATCCAATAGTATGATTTGTATGATTTCAATTAAAATCTGATATCTTTTGGTATTCCTTGGAGTAGTTCAAAAATGGTATTGTCTGTTTTCATTAAGATGGCAGTTTTAGTTACATTGTTGGTCCATTTTTTATATCCTTTGATAACTAATTATCCTTTTGATATGATGTTCATTCTTTGGTGTCCATGCATCCTATTTTAGCGTTACTTTATTCTCTTTTCATATACTCCACCCATTTCAAAATGACGGTCGTTTAAGGTTTTTGCACAAAGATTAAGGAATGAAATTATATGGTTATAAGACATTGCACTTTTACTAAATTAACCTTATTAATGTGTTGGAAGTAGTGTACAAAGTAATAATTAAAAGACATAATTATAAAAATAATAATAATTTATACATTGAAGAGTGAGAATGACATTCATTTTGAAACAAATATTTTTTTTCTAAAATGACTGTCATTTTGAAATGGAAGGAGTATCGGTTCACACACCTCATTTTTGAAACTAATTATTCCATAACTATGTGTTATCATGCCCTCTTTTTGAGTTCCTCCAGCGTCTTAAAAGGCCTTTTGAGCTGGTAAATTAGAGAACAAGTCTCATTTCAATCCATATACACCATGCTACTAAAGCAATGCATTAATGAAGTTGGAGTTTTATCTAACCATTGCTTCAAAATGATTAGGCAAGCCATACTTTTATATGACTTGACAAATTTATTTGAACGATATGAGGGCCACAAAAGAAAAACCCTCTTCAAAGTACACAAGAATACCTTACATTTCAAGAGTCACATATCATCTAAAACTCTAGTGTGACATTGAATGAGATCAAGTGCTCTTATGAATCCAAATTTATCTTGTACTCTTATATAAATAAAAATTAGAGATGTGTCAATTTTAGTTCCACTTTGATTTTATTAGAGAAAGAAAGTTTCTTTATATCTCCATTTGGCCTCTTTCACCCCGACATTCTTTAGGAGGATACTTTGTTTTCTGTTTTTGAATTAGTCAAACTATCATCACCATTATTGACATGTGAGTTATCATGACATCTACGAATCATTTCTTCGATACTTGCTGCTTTTCCTTTGAGCCTTCTAACATAGTCCTATATCTCATCAATGTGTTCTTTGGTAATTGGTAATTAAGGTCGTGTCGTTTTGGCAACAATGTGACTTCTTGATAACTTCAAATTATGACATTTGAAACCTCAATCACCATTAGATCATTAAGATTATCATTAACATCATATTAGAATAATATTAGAATAAGTAAGAGTATATATAATTGTGTGTATCATGTTTGAATCAATTCTCTAATGTGTGAAATTGTAGCACCATGTTAATAATTTTATAATATATCAATTAGTGTATGCACTTTTATTATATGATGAATTTAAGAGTAACTCTAACTAGTGATAAAATTATACTACTTTTATTAAAAGGGGTCAAAGTGAAAAATATTTAAATGTATATTAAAACCTCTCTGTCTGGGTACCATTATAAGACATTTTTAATTTAAGAGAAAAATTATATTGACATCCACTTTTGAAATATACATCGTATTTTTTAATATATATATATATATATATATATATATATATATATATATATATATATATATATATATATATATATATATATATATATATATATATATATATATATATATATATATATATATATATATATATAATTCATTGTATGGAATATGTGCTAAATCATGTTTGATGTGTGGTATAAACCCAATTGTCATATATGGTGTAAGTATATCAGTGTCATAATAACATTTCTCTTAATTTATATATATATATATATATATATATATATATATATATATATATATATATATATATATATATATATATATATATATATATATATATATATATTATACCTTCCTTTATAAAAAGAAAATTTTAAAAATTTTGGGGTGGCTTGCTCCACCCTTAACTTTAGACCTATTGTTATTCGTAGAGCAATACGGGACATCGAGAGTTCAAAAAACCCAGACCTTGATGGAGTAAATTTTGGATTTATAAAAGATTTATGGGATATCATCAAACGCGATTTTTTTAAGAGTCATATTAGAATTTCACACACATGGTAGGATGGTTAAAGGCACAAATAGTTCTTTCATCGTCCTCATCCCAAAGAAGAAGAACTCGTCAAGGATTTCAGATTACCGACCAATATCTCTCATTGGATGCATATACAAAGTTATTTCCAAAGTGCTGGAAAATAGGTTGAAAGTAGTGATTAATTCCATTATTTCAGAATCACAATATGCGTTCATTACAGGTAGGAGATCCTCGATGGGGTGTTAGTGGTAAACGAGATCATGGATGAGGCGGGGGAGAAAGAAGAAAGAAGTAATTTTGTTTAAAGTAGAATTCAAGAAAGCCTACGATTCGGTGGACTGGAACTTCTTGTACTAGTAATGGAGAAAATGGGATTTCATGAGAAATGGCAGAGCTGAATTTTAGAATGTCTAAGGACAACGTCAGTTTCAGTGCTTGTTAATAGAAGCCCCACTAAGGAGTTTAAGATGGGTCGCATGTTGAGACAAGGAGACCATCTATCTTCGTTTTCATTCCTAATTGTAACTGAAGGATTTAGCCAATTATTGAAGAAAGCTGTTGATATTGGAAAATTTTTAGGATACAAATTTGAGGTTGGTGAAAAACGCTTCTCTCACCTTCAATATGCAGACAACACTGTGATAATTAGTGAGAAAAGATAGACCAATATTCAAACCATAAAGGCAATCCTGATGCTTTTTGAATCAATGTCCATGCTAAATGTAAATTTTCAAAAAAGCTTAATTGTAGGGATTAACGTATCTCATCACTGGATAGTAGAGGGACAAACATTCTCCATTGCAAAATGGGATCAATTCCTTTCACGTATCTCGGGCTTCCAATTGGTGCAAATTCGAACCAGAAAGATACTTGGAACCATGTGAAAAATACTGTGAAATCAAGGTTGAGCAGGTGGAAGAACAAAAATTTATCTATTATCGGTCGGGTAGTAATCTTAAAATCTGTGTTGTTTGTAATTATGGTTTACTATCTCTCCTTCTTCAAGGCTCCATCAGGTATCATATCAAAATTAGAGTATATTTTTTCATAGTTTTTATGGGAGGGGGTGTGAGGAAGAGAGGAAAATTAACTAGGTCAAATGGGAGTTCGTTTGTAGGCTGATTGAGAATGTAGGTTTGGGGATTAAAAACCTTAGGAAGTTTAATTCTGCATTGTTGGGAAAATGGGAGTGAAAAGTGGTTAATGAGAGGCAAGGAATTTGGTTTGAAGCGTTAGTTAATAGATACATGATGATTAATGGAGTATTAAGTCTGAGGTTAAATGGAGCGTCAATTTGGTGGAAGGATATTTGTAAGTTGGATATAGGTAGGTGGGTCTCATCAAGGGATATATTGTGAAAGAGGTGTACAAAAGCATGGAGTCGGATGACCAACCATTACATAATCAACTGTGATGTAAAATCTGGAATAAAGCGATACCATCAAAAGTTTCGTGTCTGGCGTGGAGAGTGCTACAAAATAGAATTCCTACAAAAGATAATTTAGTTCGAAGGAGAGTATTTTCTAATAGCCAAATAGGTTGTGTCGGGGAGTGCAGGAGAGAGGAGTCAGTACCTCACATTTTCTTTGAGTGTCCAAAATTTACAGGTGTGTGGAGTCTCATTTGTAACTGGATATGAGTTTATATAAATCGACACAATGATGGATGACAACATCTCGAACAATTTGAAGATTTTCTTGGAACACAAAGAATGCTAACCTTGAAATTAAGAGTTATTTGGGCTGCATTTGTGTGGTGCATATGGAGATATAGGAACAATAAAGTGTTCCGAAACGAGGAAATACACATGGAACAATTGGTAGAAGAGTCGAAGATTTTGGCTTGGAGATGATTTAGATTAAAATCAAATTCTATTGCTGATGATATAGTCGCGTGGTGCAAGAATCCTAAGGTGTGCTTCGACATATTTGAGGATTGAGAATTCGGATGTATGTAGAGCTGTTGTGGTGCCATTCTTTTGTGCGTGTCGCTCAAAGATCCAATTGTCGATATTTTCTCGCCAGTCTGAGTTTCGACAAGGTCGTTTCGGTGCAATGTAGCGTTCATCGTCATTTCGTATTAACTATTTTAAATTAGAGAATTTTTTGGATTTGATATTTTTTTAATTGTGCTACTGACTGTGTCTGTGGTGAATCTTGGTCACTGTTATATTTGTGGCTCGAGTCTACTCCTTCGGATTCTTCCCTCTAATTGTTCTACTTAATTTTTTTCTATAAAGAAATATGTGTTGTTATTAGAGAGGTGAACTATATTGCAACTTTGGTTACCGCTATGTTTTGGCATTTCTGATGTACTGGTTTTTTAGCATTTCTTATGCCAAGTTATAATGTTATTTGTTTTTTTTCTCCTTAAAAAAAACTTTAGACCTATTGTTTTCATATTGAATTGGAGTAATTTGACATGTTTGCTATTTGCCCATGACCTCTATAACAAACAATAGTTTTGTATCAATAAATAATATAATTCAAATCCCCTCTACAAAATGTCAATAATTATTAATACCATTTAAATTTAGAATAAATTCTCTACTATCCATTTCTTCTTTTGTTTCTAAACTTATAACAATCAAAATTAAATTCAAAAAGTTAATTAACAACTAACAACTCTTCTCTCATCCAGATAGTTGCAGAAGCAAGCAACAAAAATTTGAAACAATCATCTGCCCCATTACCCCAAAAAAAGAAATCATTTCCGCGCCCACCAAAAAATTAAAAAAAAAAACCACTCACCCTAACACGCTCATCTCTTCTCTCCGTCCAAAAAAATTTCCCCACTCTCATTACGACACCGTTTCGCAACCCTCCGGCAACAATGGACGACGAAGAGGAACAACAAAAACTTCCAGATCTCGTAAAAGCCCTCGTCCACCATCTTCTCTCTCAAAACCTCCCCCCAAACTCCCCGCCATTAAACCCTAACTCCTCTCACTTCCGAAACTCCCTACGTTACGCCCACCGCATCCTCTCCAGCCACCTCTCTCCCTCCATAACCCCCGACGCCGCCGCCGTCGCCGAATCCATCAAACGCCGTCTCGCCACCGAAGGTAGATCCTCCGAAGCCCTCTCTTTCGCTGACCTATACACCAAATTCGTTTCCAAAGCTGCCGATGTTGATAATAAATGGGCCTTACTTCATCTCTTTAACATCATTTCTCAAGATCGTAAAACTGCTGTTAAATCTCAACTCGATTCGTCCGTTTTTCTTCCGAATTTAGCTATCTCCGATAACAACGCTGTTAAAACCCCACGCAAGGGATGGAGCGATGGTGTTGTTGTTCTTGCTAAGGATCCTGATAATCGACGCGACATTGCGTTTCGGGAGTATGTGAAGTTGGTTAAGGAGGAGAATGATGTGACGGAGGAGGCTATGGTGACTGACGTGCTTTATGCTTGTCAAGGAGTTGATGGTAAGTATGTGAAATTTGATAATGAGAATAGCTGTTATGTTTTGTTGGATTCGGTTAGGGTTTCGAGGGGAACTACGGGTATGGTTTATAGGCTTTGTGAGTTAGGGGTTTTGTTTAAGAAGGTTATTGGGTATATAGAGCAGAGTTTGGGTCGTTTTCAGACAGAAGATGTGGGAACTGTTGGTCAGGCTTTTTGTTCTGCTTTGCAGAATGAGTTGAGTGATTATTATAAGTTGTTGGCTGTGCTTGAGGCTCATTCGTCGAATCCGATTCCTTTGTTGTCTGAATCTGGGAATTCGGTTAATTATCTTTCGTTGAGGAGATTGGCTGTTTGGCTTGCTGAGCCGATGGTGAAGATGAAGTTGATGGCTGATTTGGTTGAGAAATGTAGGGTTTTGCGCGGAGGTGCCATGGCGGGTGCTATTCACTTGCACGCGAGACATGGGGATCCGATGGTTCATGAGTTTATGAAGAGGTTGCTTCAGCGTGTGTGTTCTCCGCTTTTTGAAATGGTTAAGAGGTGGGTTTTGGAAGGGGAGTTAGAAGATATATTTGCTGAGTTTTTCATTGTTGGGCAGCCTGTAAAAGCTGAATCTCTTTGGAGAGAGGGATATAGGCTCCATGATGTCATGCTTCCTTCTTTTATTTCAGCTTCTCTTGCTCAGAGGATTTTGAGGACTGGAAAGTCCATAAATTTTTTGCGTGTTTGCTGTGAGGATCGCGGTTGGGCTCATGCTGCAACTGAAGTTGCCATTGATACAGGGGCTACAGCAAGACGGGGTGGTTTTGGCTACGGGGAAACTGATACCCTTGAGTCGTTGGTTGATGAAGCTTCAAAAAGAATTGATAAGCATCTATTGGATGTAATTTATGAGAGGTATAAATTCAAAGAGCACTGTCTAGCAATTAAGCGGTATTTATTGCTTGGCCAAGGTGATTTTGTGCAATATCTGATGGATATTGTTGGGCCTGAGCTTTCTGGGCCAGCTAACACCATAAGCTCTTTCAAAGTTGCGGGATTGCTGGAAACTGCAATTCGAGCGTCAAATGCTCAGTATGACGACCCTGATATTTTGGATAGGCTCAGGGTCAAAATGATGCCACATGAAAGTGGTGATAGGGGCTGGGATGTATTCTCACTGGAATATGATGCAAGAGTACCGCTAGACACTGTGTTCACGGAGTCTGTGATGGCGAGGTATTTAAGAATTTTTAATTTTCTCTGGAAGCTTAAAAGAGTGGAACATGCACTTATTGGAGCCTGGAAGATCTTGAAACCAAACTGCATAACTTCTAATTCTTTTATCAGATTGCAAAGTTCAGTGAAGATGCAGTTAGTTTCAGCATTGAGGCGTTGTAAAGTTCTCTGGGTTGAAATTAATCACTTTATTTCAAACTTGCAGTACTATATAATGTTTGAAGTTTTGGAGATATCATGGTCAAACTTTTTAAGTGAGATGGAAGTAGCCAAGGATCTTGATGATCTACTTGCAGCTCATGAGAAATATATGGATTCAATTGTAGAGAAATCTCTTCTTGGAGAACTCTCGCAGTCTCTGTACAAGTCATTAGTGGTAATATTTGATCTTATATTACGTTTCCGGAGCCATGCAGATATTTTATATGAAGGCATTCACGAGTTGCAAGCAAAGTATTGATCTTAATTTTCTTCCCAACTGCTTCCCCCATCTCTTTTCCCCCATATTGCCATGTTTGACACTTGATCACTTGTTTGTTTCAGAATAACGGAGTCCTCCCTATCCTCTCGAGCCCAGCAGAAAACACGAAAGCAATCGAAAGACAAGTCATTGGATGAAGGATCCTGGATTGCTGATGGGAGGAAAGCCTTAACACAACGTGCTGGTGAATTTCTTCGGAAAATGGAACAAGATCTAGATGCAATTACCAAGGAGTATACGTCATTGCAAGAGGAATTCATTTCTCAGTTGCCTGTACAGCAGCATGTTGATCTTAAGTTTCTCTTTTTTCGTCTTGACTTCAATGATTTTTATAAGCGGGTTGTGTCGTAGCATATAGGAAAGTTGTGAATATGACTGAGGAGCAGATTGAATTGTTTTCTCAAGAGGTAAGGCATCAACAAAGACTTGCAATTAGCTAACTTCCATTGTGTATTTGAGTTGAACAGTTGGTGGTGCTTACTTCCTTCAGACCAACTATTCAATGAGCTATGATTAACTAAAGGTATGGAGATATCTTGACCACTTCATTTTCCTACCTAATTTTCACGCCCCTAATCTTGACCGCTTCGTTTTCCCACCTAATGTTTTCTGTGAAGGTTGTCTTTGTCCTTCTCTCTACGTAATCAATTTTTGTGGTTTGCCAGGTAGTTTGTGATGGATTTGAAGCTATTCATATTCTGATTGGATTGGTGATGTGTGGGAACACTTGTAAGTATTTGAATATATGATTATTTAGTTAATGTCTTTGACAACATTGATTAGTTGTGCTAGAGATTGTTCATTCGTGTCAAAGATTTTGTATTGTTTGGATGAAAATGGCTGTCCCAAAATCTAGTATTTGTTTCCTCTGTATTTTCATTTTTTTGGTTTACTGTGTGTCTTTTCACTCTGCAAAAAGCGGAACCTCAACTTAGTGCTCTAGAGCTCCTGCCATAGCGGGGTTGAAGTGTGTAGGTATAACAGTGAATTGAAGACTCTAAAATGATCAAGGTATGGTGGCATATTCAAATGGTATTTCCATTAGTTAGATAAATGACACGAATGACTGCACATGACCACAACTTTAGAAAATTTGATTGAAATGCCAGACACACGGCACATTATGAATATGTTGATGTTTTTGCACCATGGTCCAATATTGTTTGGAAGTTTCATCATTTTACTTCTGCAGTAAATTTGATATAGGTTGAATTATTAAATGAGGTTCAATATAGTTTATGTAATTCATATTTGGGAACATTTGATTTTAACGTGTCCTGTTTTAGATGGATGGAAATTGTATCTTAGTCTGTTAGGCTTGCAATGACACAGTTGTTGTGCTGCATATGCAGTCATGCAGTATCAATTACTTTTGTACAAGGACTGGCAGTTGCATGGGCCCTTTTGTTAGTTTGATAAGTTATCCAATTACCTTCATAGTAGTAGTTTTTATCAAAGGGAGTGCATTGTTATATACTTACGAACAACCCATTAATAACAAAAAAGTTTGAGTGAATAATCATTTTTGTCTTTGAATTTGTGAGATACCCTCTCTATAATCTATATGCATCAAAATTACAATAGCATTCATGTATCCAAGTGTCTTTTATTAGCATGTTTGGTCTATGAACGTGGCTTCTGTTGGTCTTTTATTAGCATTCATGTATTCATTAGTTTGTTTGGTCTTTGAACGTGGCTTCTGTTGGTTTGTGTAGTTTTTGGAAGCCCCCTGAACCTCAAAAAAATGTTTTTGTAGTTTCATATATTCAGAGACTGGTAAATTAGTAATAGTGTCTTACACATTTAAAGACCAAAGTAATTGTTACTCTAAAAAAATCCCTTCATATATATATGCATAAACTTGCACACCATCCTTTAGTTCAGAGTTTGAGTTTGAGTTTGAGTTTGACAAATGTCTCACTTATAATAATCACTATTGTAGCCATATCACTAGTCAATATGGGGATCTCAAACATGACAGTTCTTGAATAGGTTTTGATATCATTACGTCCAAGATTGGGCGTATGAAAGTCAACAATACAGTTGAATATGTTTTGATGTCATTTTAAGTATAGAATTCTGAGTTTTATTGTATTGCTTAATTACAGCAAGTTATTATGGAAATGAAGTTGATTAAACAATATCTGCTCCACGTCAATTTGGATGATCTCTTTTACTCTTCTCTACATCCTCTACAGCCACATCAGTATTGTAATGCAGGTGAAGAGGATGTGAAATCTTAAAAGAGATTAAGAGAGATGGGGATGGTGGAAAAATATAAAATAATGAAATTGTGTCAAACATTTCAGTTAACAACACAGTCTACAAACATAGGAATTGTAACTTTTTGTTTTTGTTGTAATTCTAATTTGTAGAGGAAAGCTTTGGAAGTTCAAAATTTAGTCTAGACATTAGCAAAATTTGTCCAAATATTATTTCAATCAATATTCAAATTCAGTTTCTCTTAAATATTTAATTGAAACTGATTAAATATTTGAGTCTAATAACACGTTCATGCTCAAAATTCTACAGACACAGTTTGAGTCCTCTCACAAGTGTTATTTATAGGACATGTCTATAGCAAACTTTTTGTTGTTTTCTAGAAAATTGTTTTATTATTATTATTTGTCATGTTTGTGTGACTTAAATCCAAATTATGTGGTTGTTGTGACTAAGTCTGGTTCATTCTTTCATATCTTTAGCAAGCGACTAACCTACCACCATAACAAATATTTGGTGTACTTGGTTGATTTGACTTCACTTCACATTTGACTTAATTTAAAGCAATGCAGAAGGTGGAGACTTGTTTAGTAGACAGCAAGCTCAGTTTTTAAGTTAAAAATCATTCTGCATTTTGTTTCTCTATTTCATAATAAAACGTGATTGAGAATATTGATTACTTATATTTTTAGATATGTAATTTGTAATAATTTGATTGAAATCATGTGAATTTGTAGAGCCAAATTACATAAAACTTTGGAAAAGCTTTGCGATATCTTTATTTATTTTCCCCTGTTCCCAACTTAATATTAGATTTTTTTGAAGATCACCTATTTAAAGTTGCAGATATATATATATATATATATATATATATATATATATATATATATATGTATTGAAATGTAAGAAAATTAATTTTCTTTTGAAAAAATTGACTACCTAGAAAGTTATTTTTATATCGATTTTGCAATTTCTCAATATAAACATAAAAAAAGTACACAAACATATTCTCACAAATTTCAATGTGCACTATATATACTTCGTACTAGAAGTAATTAATGTCACTATTATTGTAAAATTTGCTCTTGTAGAAAATTTAAAAATTTATTAAATCAGACAAATTAAAATACTTTTCCATGTATACATGTATCCAGTCTCACCCAAAGCACCCAACCTTGCCAAGCTAGGACAGTCGCGCAACACATGCAAGTGGTTTCACCTCAACCTTGTCACCACAATGTCTGCAATACAAGCCCCCTAGATTCATCTTGCTTCCAATTAACAAGGTGAACCATATTATTAACGCCACACGAGATGGTATGCAGTAGGAATGGAAAATCCGTCCCGTTTAGTCCTAGTCCACAAACAACTCCAGTATTTCCATTTAGTTATATGTCATATGGAGTAAAGGTCAACACATTGAAAATTTATACTGAAAATTCGAATTTATTCTTTTTATGTTTTTGAGATACATCTTTAAATGCAATTTAAATGCACACTTGTTAAAATTATTTATATCTTAATTTTCTACAATCTGAAATCGTTATCGAAATATTTCTCAATCTTCCATCTACTAATTATGGTGTTCACTTGTAAACAATACCTCTTTACTCCACGCTCACCGCACTATTTGTTGTGAATCTTATTGTAAATTATGACAAAATTCAATATCAATTTGTGAGTAAATAATAGTAGTAACTAAAATAAATGGTCTACAACAATAATAATCCGTACGTAGATAATATAACAGAATAAGGCGAGAAAAAATAAAAGTTTATTTACTCAATTTGATCAAACGATCTACTCTTGAGGAGAGAACAACTCTCCAATTCACTACACTCAAAAAGTCGTTACTAGATATTACAAATGAGTTACAAGAAAATAACTTTCGCCCTCAGGTTTCCAAGAACAACCCTGAATGCGCCCAAGAATAACTCTATTTTCTACCAAGTGTTTCTCAATAACCCAAATCTAAGGGTGTAAACACGTGTTTTCCAATTTCTCTAGATAACTACAAAGGTTTTCCAAAACTCTTGCATTTCTAAGGTTTTCCTTGAGAATAGTCAAAATCCTATGCTATACCTTAAGTCATTGCTCTCTCTTGTTGTTGTAAGCTCTAAGATTGTCACACTATAATAATAGAAGAGATACGCTAAAATCCAACAAATTCATAACAAATCCCAAAACATATCTCTTTAATTGTTAGAATAAAACATATTATTATAATCTTATAATATCTCAAATACTATAAATATCTTATAATATATCTTTTATATATATATATATATATATATATATATATATATATATATATATATATATATATATATATATATATATATATATATATATATATATATATATATATATATATATATATATATATATATATATATATATATATATATATATATATATATATATATATATATATATATATCTTTTAGAATATTATAAATATATTATAATATCTTTTTATATTAATTTATATGATCTCCAAATTAATATAAAATGTTCTAACATTAATGAATGAATCAATGAACCGAACCAACAAAACTCGATATCCGTAAATCGCTCGAACCAGATTACTTTTTGGCTTTTTGATTTTTTGGCATTCTAGAAACATGTTTTCTTTTTTTTCATCAATAAAGGTTTTAAGGCACATACAACAATCTCCACGTTGACTTTAAACCGTGCTGATACCAATTTAACCATCAACAATATTATTGCTCTCTACCAGATTGAAGTTCTAATCAATAACCATGATTTGATTCAAACAACCCTTGAATCTTGATATCGCCACTTGCATCCACTTGTTTCCAATTACCTTTTTTTGACTAGGTAATTTAACGAGCTTACAAGTATGATTTTTCAACCACCATTGACTCCATCTATTTTTAAATGCATCCCTGAATGTTTTTCTTCTTTTATTTTGCGTCCTTCAGCCACATTAAAAACATATTATCAAAGGCTAACATAATCGTCCCTTTGAGACGTTACAATAACCCTCCTTACCATATTATGAGCCAAATATTAATCAGAGATCTCTGTAACCGTTCCCTCACTACTGCTAGCATCCATGGTAGGAAACTTTACCTCAAACTAAGTTTTCTCTGCTATAGTTTTTATCAAGTTTCTCCCTTGGTTTTCACCGTTCTTCCTCTGAAGAAATTCTCTACCAACCAAGTAAGTTGTTTTAACCTCAGCTCTTCCACAAAAACTCAATAACAACTCAGCGGTAACATGTATTTTTATCCTTTTTTTCTTATGTAAAATTCATTATACTTCTCTAAAACTTTCTCAAGACATTCATAACACGTTAAACCCAAATCCCATAGTTATTCATTGTCATGAAAGCCTCCACTAGTTAATGATGAATTAATAACAACATTTGAACCTTCTAAAATATACAGACCACATGTTTTAGACCCTTTAGTAATAATTAATTCATCACATGAAATCTTCAACGCTCCATATTCAACTCTAGTACAATAGCCTAGATCATCAAACATACTTATAGATAACAAATTTCGCTTGAGTTCTGAAACATACCTCACATTATGAATAAGAAGTTCACGATCATCAAACATTTTAAGTCTGACCGTATCAATACCATGAACCTTGCAAGCCTTATTATCACCAAGGTGAACTACTCCATTTTGCACAATCTTCAAAGTTTCAAAGTATTCTATTCTTGGACACATGTGATAAGAGCAATCTGAGTCAATGATCTAACTATCTTTAGTTTCTAAACTCGATACTACTAGTGCATTAGCATCCTCATAGATTTCCTCACCCAAGGCAACTACAACTTGAACAAAATCTTCATTGACCTTTTTCTCAGGACAATACCTTTTAAAGTGACCAATTTTCTGGCAGTTAAAATATTTTACCTTTGCCTTGTCAAGCCTATTTGATTTGGATATCCCATTACGCCCACCTCCTTCTCTTGACACATTTAAGCCTTCACCGCTATCTTCAATCTTCAAATCTTTCGACTTTGAAATTTCTTTGGATTTCACCGTCGTCTGGACTTCATCCAAATCAATACTACCTTCCTTACCATAAAGAAGGACATCCTTAAAGTGCTCAAAGGATATGGGGAATGAACTCAACAGGAGTAAAACTTTGTCCTCGTCTCTTATAAATTCAACATTCCACCCATTCATAAGAAATGTGAACTTTAATCACTCACACTTGCACCCAACATTCTCCCCCATAAGTGTGAGTCTCTCACATCCTATAACAGGACCCAACAACGAATCTAGATCTCATTCCCATACAAAGCTGAACCACGGCTCTGATGCCACTGTTAGGGAGTCCGGAGAAGTCGGGAGCATCAACGAGACCAATGCTCTAGGTCCACAAGAGAGATGAACACCATATCAAAGGAACTATTATGTTAGCCTTGGATATTATGTTTTTAATGTAACTGAAGGAATGCAAAATAAAAGAAGAAAAACCTTCAGAGAGGTATTTGAAAATAGGTGGAATCAAGGGTGGTTGAAAAATCATACTTGTAGGCTTGCTAAATTACCTAGTCAGAAAAAGGTAATTGAAAACAAGTGGATGCAAGTGGTGAGATCAAGATTCAAGGATTGCTTGAATCTGATCATGATTATTGATTAGAGTTTCAACCCCGTAGAGAGCAACAATGTTGTTGATGGTTAAATTGGTATCAATACAGTTTAAAGTTAAGGTGGATATTGTTGTAACGTGCCTTAAAACCTTTTTGATGAAGATAAAGAAAACATGTTTCTAGATTTCCAAAAAATCAGAAAGTAAAAAAATAATCTGGTTCGAGTGATTTACGGATATCGAGTTTGATTGATTTAGTTCATTGATCGATTCATTAATGTTAGAATATTTTATATTAATTTGGAGATCATATAAATTGATATAAAAATATATTATAATATATTTAAAATATTCTAAAAGATATTATAATATATATATTTATAATATTCTAAGAGATATTGTAAAATATATATTATTTATAATAGTCTAAGAGATATTAAAAGATATTTATAATATTTGAGAGATATTATAAAATTATAATAATATCTTTTATTCTAACAATTAAGGAGATATGTTTTGGGATTTGTTAGATTTTGGCTATTATAAATATGTCTCTCTTCTATTATTATAGTGTGACAATCTTAGAGCTTACAACAACAAGAGATATTAAGGTACATCATAGGATTTTGACTATTCTCAAGAAATACCTTAGAAAGGCAAGGATTTTGGTAAATCATTTGAGTTATCTAAGGAAATTGGGGAATCAGGGAATTGAGAAACACTTATTTACACCTTGGGTTTGGGTTATTCATATAATGAAGGTTGAAGAGGTTGAGAAACACTTAGATAGAAAATAGGATTATTTTTGGGTGCATTCAAGGTTGTTCTTGGAAACCCAAAGATGAAAGTTATTTTCTTGTAACTCATCTGTAATCTTTTCTAACAACTTTCTGATTATAATGAATTGGAGAGTTGCACTCTCCCCCAGAGTATATCGTTTGATCAAACTGGGTAAACAAACGTTCATTTTTCCCCGCCTTATTCTGTTATACTATCTGTGTACAAATTATTATTATTATAGATCATTTATTTTGGTTGCTACTATTCTTTTCCTCACAAATTGATATTAAATTTTATTGTAATTCACAACAAGATTCACAACACAACGCTTTAAAAGTGAGTCATTCAACTCATATTTGTCAAAACCTAATTCAGAGACGCATCTCCATAATTTTTCTATGTGTATCCGTAAGTGCATCTCAAGACTAACCATTAAAAGCATTCCAAGCTGATTGTTGTACCCCAAAATTTGCCCTCTCATGTTTTCCAAGGTTTTCTCTTACATGGGTGGTCACAAGCACTTGCCTAAAGAAAATGAATTTTTTGAATGATGTTTAAGTATCCTTCGATTGGCATGTCAGCAATATCCTTCGAATGGAAGTTGAACAAAAGAGTCTTCGATTGGCATGTCATCAATATCCTTCGATTGGCATCTGGACAAGGAGTTTCAACTGGGCTTTTAAAACCCTTAGACTAAGTATTGGCCCATCAACTTCGATTGCGCGTTGGTTCCCCTTCGAGCAAGCCTTAGTCCAAGTTTCATTCAGGCGAGAACCCCCTGCAAGCTCCCTTCGATCCACCAGCAGTGACCTCCTGCATGCTTACTTTGATTCATAAAACAGTGGGTTCCCGCATGCCAACTTCGTTCAAGGAAAATGCCCCTTTTGACTTGCCTTCAATTGACAAGGCAAAGGGCTTCTCCAGACTTTCCTTCAATTGACAAGGCAAAAGGTTTCCCTCTTCATGCCCGCTTTCGTTTCACAAGCACAAGATTGCCACATTATGAACACACAAATGGTGCCTTCAAAGGACATATGTTTGGTCTGCTCGAAAGACACACATTTGTTGGAAACAAACTTATTTTGCCTTTTGATGAGGTTTGGTTTGAGCTTCTTGTTGGGACAAAGATTATATGCTGCCCAGCCCAAGACTCATGCACCATTACATTCATGACAAAGGAGGCTTCGGTTGGACAGAATAAAGTCTTTCGTTTGGTTTAGCTAGGTAGTGTCAGCGCCAGTCGAAGAACAAGGCAAATAGGGACTCAATCGAAAGCCACGATGATGAGGCTTGGGGAAATTTGAAAGAAAGTGAGGAGGCTTCTACAAAGCCTTCGATTGATAAATAACTGAAGCAACATTCAACCAGTCAAGGAGAGTTGATGTTTCGATTGGTTTAAGTTGAAAGAAAGCCATTCGAAGGAAGTAACACTAGGCTAATCGAAGAGCAACGCTGAAGGGCATCCGAAGGAGCCAAATGTGTCCAGGTTCATCTAAGTTTGAAAAAGGCATGAATATTTCAAAAATGGAAGTCTTTTAATGGGTCTGATTCTTGTCTCGTGACCTTCAAGGCTTGGTTAATAGCTGTCTCTTTCCATTTCCACGCACCCCCATCTCCTATAAATACAAGACACTCACACCACCGGTCAGGGACGAGAGACAAACAGGAGATACACACACATTGGAGACACGTTTCCCCATAAACCACCTCAAAGCTATCAAAATCCTCAAAAGTGGTCCCAATCGAAGGAAACTACAGCAACGCTCCATTCACTCCCTGAAGTCTGCAGGAAGTATTCCCAAACACCAGCCAATTCATACCCAAATCGATGCATCTCATCCTTGGTAAACTTTCAAATTCATAATGTTTCCATGATGTACTGATATATTCTAGTGTTTGATTTATGACCAGGGTATTATATAGCATAACATTCACATGGACATACAAAGATAGAGGGCACGATCTGTGCTTTTCATTGAATCTCAAGAAACCATGAATTTTAAGGCAAACAAACCCAAATTCAAACTCAAAGGAGTCGAATTTGTGGGAGGTCAAATTAGGAAAAATACATGGGTTCACACACAGGTCATGCTTTTATTTTGTTGACACTTTTTATTGCATGTTTCAGTGCTTTCTTTTCCACAGGAAAGTCATCGGACGCCTCCAACAACATTCTTTGTTGGATCTAAGGTCTGTCTTCACATGATTGAATGCTATCCTTCACATGGATCGAAGACCACCTGCCTTCATAGGATCAGAGGCCATCTTTCATGGATAGAAGACAATCATTTCTTTGATTGAAGGATTCTTTTTATTGCATTTATCCTTATTTTCATTTTTACTCACTTCTTTTAAATCAAAAATCAAATAAAAAAAATCACAAAGAACTTAGGATTAGTTTTTTTTATTAATTAAATTAATTTATGAAATAATTAATTAATTGATTTTAACATCCTCTTTTCAAAAAGAATTAAAATAAATTAGAATGTAGGTCTAATTCTTTTTTCTCAATTTGTTTTCTTTGCACAAAAATTAACAACAAATAAAAAGATTTTTACACCTTAGGATTTTCAGACGTCTTTTCTACTTCGCACACATTTATTTATTTTCGTATTTTTCATAATAATGTACCTGTTAACAGTATGTAATAGATTAAACTAGGACTTTATCGCTTTCTTTATTTTTCTCCCATTTGGACATGTAAATACCCCCTCCCCAAAGCATTGTAATAGCGTAGAGTTAAATTCTTGCACTTTAAATTTCTGCAAAATATTAACTGCTAGTAATTAGGCTTGTATGGAAAGATTGAAATCAAACGTTAGTGAACCTAATAACAAAGATAAATGAACTGAATTGAATCACTTGCACATATACACCTCTAGGGTACGCCCACTTTGGTTGCCTTCGGAAAAACAGTCATGTCCCTCGAAACGGGGACGCTTTAGCAAAGACCCGTAAACCAAAAAGATCATAGTCCCTCGATTACCCTGCAGTTGCCTTTCGGTAAATGATCTCGTCCCTAAACAAAATTGCTAAAGCGTCTCCACATGTTGTCTTTATGATTGTACGTCTCTTCGAATGTCCCTCATACATCCAACGATAGGGCTACCTACTCACTAATAGTAGGATAACACTGTCTAAAAGATAGGAGGAGAAGAACAACCTTTTCGAGTCCAAGTAGATAGTTGTTAGATGCTTGCTCAAAACAACTTTTTACACTTACACTTTCAAAAAAAAAACTTTCAAAAAATATTTGCTTTGTCAACACTCTTGAGGACTGATACAAGAGTTATCACAAAGGGAATTGCCGCACTAAGGCATTTCCAAACTTCTTTTCAAAAAAACACACACAAAACACAAAGATATTTAGAAAATGAGCTAAGCATCTAAGAGCCCGTAGTAAACTACGGATGGTAAGGGTGTTAACACATTCCCTTTCCATAATCTACCCCCCTTACTCAAAAAATTATCGAATAGGTTTTTTTCTGTTCTTTTCACCCTTTCCTTTGTTGGATAAAAGAAAAGTCGGTGGTGACTCTTGCTTACCGCAACATTTGCAAACACAAACGCAAAACAAGTATTAACAGTCGGTTCTGCCAGCGTATCACAGAACTGGCGACTCTGTTGGGGATATGTATAGAAAGTGGGGTTACCTTATCGTCTAGTTCATTATTTAACTGCTTTTGTTTGCTTTGTTTGATTTACTTTTGAGGGCTTGTTTGGGTTACTATAGATCCTACACCCGAATCTGGGGCACCTTTTAGGTGAGTAGCAATAGATCGTGGAAACTGTGCAGGGTATACCGACACGGTCGAAGCGATAGCTATGTTGATGCGACACTTTGGTTGGTACCAGTAGCTCTTGAGTAGTAAAGGAGAATACAGGGCCGCTGCATGGTGTCATGAAGCATCAACTGACTTTAGAACCTTTAATTGAACAACTTGGCTAATAAGAAGTAGTGAGATAGCCGTCTTTGGTGTAGCCCGAAGTCGGTTGATACTCGATACTACACTCATTGAGATTTGACTCCCGAGTTTTGTTTGGTGGCAAGTCAGTTGTCGATCAGAATAAAACTTATGGGAAAGATCAGTGATATTGAGATCCCTTAGAACCTGATTACTTTCTAGGATAGGTTGAACCAAATAAACTTCAAGATGGTACTTACCTTAAAACCCATGCAAGCTTTAAACCTTAGGTCTTGTGTGATTTGCTTGTGCTTGCTATATTTCTGTTTTCTTAGCATAATCATGATATCATAACATCATAACATAGCATATCATACTAACCATTTTAAGGATTTTTAGGACTTATCTTTGTGTTGTTTTGTAGGACATGGCACTCACTCGCAGGAATACTATCCAAGTCAATATCATAAGGGTACCTCCTCAACTCAAGGAATTAGCATCAAGGGTTCCTGAGAGCTCTCCATTCACTGAAAGACATGGTCGACTTCTCAATCTGGTCACCTCAAGCCCTAATGAAGAAATGTTGAAGGTGCTCTTTCAATTCTTCGACCCTTTACATCACTACTTCACCTTTCCTGATTACCAATTGGTGCCTACTATGGAGGAGTTTTCTCAGTTATTGGGGGTGCCCATTCTCGATGTTACCCTTCAATGGTATGGAAAAAGACCCAAAATCTGAAGAGATTGCTCACACTCTGTCTTTACAGCGGTCTAATGTAGTGGCAAATTGGGAAACAAAAAGAGGCGTCAAAGGTTTTCTAGCTAAGTTTCTATTTGAGAAGGCCCACCATTTTTGGGATACCATGGATTTATAAGCTTTTGAAGAAGTGTTGGCCCTTCTCATCTATGGGATGGTACTATTTCCTAATCTAGACTAATTCGTATATGTGAATGCGGTCAAGATTTTTCTGTCTCATAATCCAGTGCCTACTTTACTTGGAGACTTCCTACACTCTCTGTATACCCACACTATAAAGAAAAGAGAGACCCTACTGTGTTGCACTCCTCTGTTGGCTAGGTGGTTTATTTCACCCCTGCCTCGATCTGTTTTGAAGAATAAGCACAACATGAGATAGTCTAATAGGTTGATGTCCCTCACGCATTCAGATTTTCATTAGTGTCCTCGATCCTTGGAGAATGTTACTATCATTGATCATTATGGGAATTCCCTAATGTCCCTCTCCTAGGCATTAGGGGAGGAATCAATTATAATCCTTGTTTGGCGTTGCGACCATTTGGGTATGCTAGGTGGGATGGTCCTCATGATGTATTGGTTTAAGGCATTATGTTCAACTACGAGGGTGATGTACAAGGTTACCGTCAGAGGTTCATACGAGCTTGGGGCATGGTAAACAAAGTGGATAGCAAGACATTGAGGCATAAGAACTCCATCCCTTTGGAGCCTTATCTTAAGTGGGTACGAGCACGCACTCAAAATATTAGGATGCCTTGTCCTTCCATCCTACCTATCATAATGGAACCTATTGCTGATGAAGAGGTACCTTATACCATTCTCCATCCTGACATGCCGACTACTCTCGAGAAGTTGCAAAGATCCTGGATCCAGCTCAAAGGGGAGCGAGATACCTTTGAAGCCCAGTTCTATGCAAGCAAGAAAAAGGATTTGGAGCTTACAAGACAACTGCATGAAGAACATAGTTTGGATGCCTATACTACACCAAAGAGGATGCACCCATAGGAAGCCTGAGTCCCTTCTGATTTAGGAGTTTTATTTTATCTTTGTTTCTTCTATTGTAAAGCCCAAAAGGCATATTTTTAAAGATTCAAACTATTTAATGCAATTAATGTTTGTTCTTTTTTTTTGGCTAAGCAAATTTAAGATCTTAAAAGTCCTTGAAAACATTGCATAAACCTTATCATACATTTCATCGCATAAGCAGGTTTTTCGAGACAGATTTCTTATTTTCGCTATTTATTTCAGCAAAAGAAATGGCTCTCGAACAGACAGTGAAGGACCTCCAAGCTCAGAATGCTCAGTTTCAGTAAATGTTCCTGGCTCTGGCCCAGGGGCAAGAAGACCTTAAAGCTTTAATCCTCAAAGAGAAGACCAAGAAGCCAAAGAAACCAACTGGTGTGTTAAATCTGGGAAGAAGGATCAGAGGACCGGTTAAGCGAGCTATAGATTTCACGACCCCGTCAAATGAGGGGGACAATCAAGAAGAGAAGCCAGTGGAAGAAAACAACAATCCAGGGTCTGAGGAAGATTGACCTGACTATTCTGAGGAGCAGTATCCTCCTGCTGATGATAAATACAAACAACTAGAGGATCGACTCAATGTTATGGAGATACAGAGGATACCCGGGCTAGATTTTGAGGAGCTACGGCTGATTTTAGGGGTAGTCATTCCGCAAAAATTCAAGGTCCTTACTTTTGCTAAGTATGACTGTGTCTCCTACCCTAAGCTGCACTTAAGGTCGTATGTCAGAAAAATTCAACCCCACATTACTGACAGGAATCTGTGGGTACATTTCTTCCAGGAGAGTTTGACATGGACTCAGCTAGAATGGTTCTATCAACTGGAGAGAACCAACGTTCGTAATTGGGAAGATCTAGCTGCTGCTTTTTATAAGCGGTATAAATATAATGCTGACCTCGCCCCGACTCATACATAGTTACAAAGTAGGTCTATGGGTTTCGGTGAAGGTTTTAAAGATTATGCCCAAAAGTGGAGAGACCTTGCGGGAGGAGTCCAACCTCCATTGTCTGATAGGGAGCTGGTGGACATGTTCTTGGGAAAGTTATCCGGGCCATTCTTTAACCATCTGATTGGAAGTTCGTCTGCTGGGTTCACTGAACTGATCTTGACTGGTGAACGGGTAGAGGCTGGTATTAAAAGTGGAAAAATCCAGAGAGATGCATCCTCCAGTACTGCAAGGAAGCCTTTCACAGGAAAGAAGGAGGTCAGTGCTGCTTATAGCCAAAGAAATCACAACAAAACTGAGCATCATCCGACGGTAGGGGTTGTTATGATTTCCAATCCTGCATTAAACCAACAACGAAACAATCAGCGCATACCAGATGCACCTAGAAGACAATTTACCCAGATCAACATGACTTTATCCCAAGTTTTACTACATCTACTGAAGTCCAATCTGGTGACTCTGAAAGAGGCCCCGAAGAATCCTAATACTGCCTCTCCCTGCTACAATCTGAATGCTCATGTGCCCACCATTCCGAAACTCCGGAGCATGATACAAATGACTACTGGGCTTTAAAGAACAAGGTGCAGGATTTGATTGAGGCAAAGGAGATTGAATTTGATGCTCTCGAGACACCTAACGTAATAACTGCGCCAATGCCCAAACATGGCTGTGATCGGTGGATTTAGAACTGACTGTTTAACACTAGTTCGCGAAATATCGCGAAAGCAAGAGTTGCCACCGTCTTTTATTTTCTCCAACATGGACAGGACAAAAGCACAACAAAATTCCTTATGAGATAGTTTCTCGGTTCGGGAGGTAGATTTATAGAAAGGGAAGGTGTTAGCACCCTTTCTATCCGTAGTTATCCACGGGCTCTTAGGTACTTGCTCTTATGTTTTCAAAATGTTTGCTTTTCAAAATGTGAGTGGGTTTGAAAAAGTTTCTTTGAAAGATTTCTGAATAACTCTTGTATCTGTCCTCAAGAGTGTTTGAAAAATTATTTTGAAAGCTTTTTGAAAGTGTCGGTGTGAAAAGATTTTTGTTTTGTTTTTTAGAGAGCAAGTATCCATGAGTCGTCTACCTACCCTAAGGAATTAGGCTGTGTAAAAGTCCTTAAGGTAGTGCCATCCCACCATTGAGAGGTAGGTAGCACCACTGTTGGAGGTGTTCGGGTCAATTCGAGTGTGGGGATAGTGTGGTCACCGAAGCAACAGTAGGACACCTTAGAAGCTACCCTTATGTCCTTGATCCTTTTTTAATTCGAGGCAACCGTTTCGATGGCACTCATGGCAGATTTTGATACAGGATGCTATAGAACAATTAAACGTTACCAAAAGCTTCAGAATGTTCCTGTGAATACAAAACAACCAACCAAATGTATTAATAATGCATGAATCATGATATGGAATTCAAGAAAATGTGGCAAACCGTATGGCCTATGTTCTTCAATTCTTTGCGCGTTTGGATTGGTTCTTGATGCCAAAAGACTCCTGGAAGGTCCAGCAACGTGTTGGAATACTTTTTATGCTTTGGAACGTCCTGCAAGTGTGAAATCAGTTTCAAGCTTTTTGTTGAAATTTTGTAAATTGGTTCTGAGTTTGTGAGCAGCTTTTCATGGACTTGGAGTGTGAAGATGAGTTGTAGGAAATGTCTTCCTCTTCAAAATGAGCTTTGGATGGGATTTTTCTGATAAACCATGAGGAAGTTATGCCTTGGTCAATTTGCAGTTGACTTTTTCAACTGTCCAAAATAAAAACTTTTGCATCTTGAGACTTTTTGAGCCATGCTTTGAGAATCATGATCAAGAATTGATCAAATGATGTTTGTGACTTCAAAATAAGATGTTGATCAAAATTTTTGACTTTTGACTGTCAAATGACCATTTTGCCCCTACAGTTGACTGTGAAGCATTTAGGGTTTTTGACTGTGCAACTTGATGCTGTGAGTCTTGAAACTTGACATATGGATGCTTGACAATGTATATAGGCATGTGGGACTTGTTTGGACCCTTGAAAACCTCAATTTCTTTGCAAGAACCAAAAACCCTAATTTTGACTGTGTTAGGAGGCAATTGGACTGTGCAACCCTTGAGAGATTTTGAACCATGCTCTTGCCAAATCTTGAAGAATATGGGAGGGCAAATATTGGGGTACAACAGTTGCCCCTGTTCAATCTTCTTAGACCTGAGGATGTAGATTGGCTGGCGTGCCTTTCGTAATCCGAAGGTGGAAGATGATTGAACACTAGAGTGCCCAGAAATTTGCACTCACATAGTGGAGTATCAGCAGTGTGATAGCGGGAATGGGCTTACAAATGCCATTTGGAACTGTTGGTAGGTGGATGGGCTTATAGATGCCATCTGGAGGTTGTCTGTTGAATTGTAATTTTTGTGAGTTGAAAGAGGGAACATGTATAGGGTTGCCTGATGATGAGCTCGTGTAAAACTGCATCTTTGAAAGAAGGAAACCTGTGTAGGGTTGACTGACGATAAGTCAGTGTAAAACTGCATCTTTGAAGGAAGGAAACCTGTGTAGGGTTTACTGATAATGAGTCCGTATAAGACTGCATCTGAAAGGGAGAAGTAACCTGTGTAGGGTTACTTTGATGACGAGTCCGTGTAAAACCGCATCTAGAGCTGAGAAGGAAACCTGTGTAGGGTTTACTGACGATGAGTCCATGTAAAACTGCATCTTTGAAGGAAGGAAACCTGTGTAGGGTTTACTGATAATGAGTCCGTATAAGACTGCATATGAAAGGGAGAAGGAACCTGTGTAGGGTTACTTTGATGACGAGTCCGTGTAAAACCGCATCTAGAGTTGAGAAGGAAACCTGTGTAGGGTTTACTGATGACGAGTCCGTGTAAAACTACGCCTGGAGTTTGAGGAGGGAACATGTGTGGGGTTGACTTTGATGATGAGCCCGTGTAAAACTGCATCCTGGAAGAAGTAAAACCTGGGTAGGGTTTCTGATGACGAGTCCGTGTAAAACTGCATCTTTGGAAAGAGAGAACCTGTGTAGGGTTTCTTTGACGACGAGCCCGTGTAAAACTACGTCCGGAGAGAGAGAACCTGTGTAGGGTTTCTTTGGGATAAGTTCGTGTAAAACTTCGGGAGGAACCGGGGTAAGGTTACTTCGGGATAAGTCCATGTAAGACTTCTGGAGGAACCGGGGTAAGGTTACTGCAGGATAAGTTCGTGTAAAACTTCTGGATGAACCGGGGTAAGGTCATCTTGAGATAAATCCATGTAAGACTTCTTGATGAACCGAGGTAAGGTCATCTTGAGATAAGTCCGTGTAAGACTTCTTGATGAACTGGGGTAAGGTCATCTTGAGATAAGTCCGTGTAAGACTTCTTCTGAAAATTGAGAAGGAACCGGTGTAGGGTTACTTTGGTGATAAGTCCGTGTAAGACTTCTTCTGAGAATTGAGAAGGAACCGGTGTAGGGTTGCCTGATGATGAGTTCGTGTAAAACTACATCTGAGGTTGAGAAGGAACCTGTGTAGGGTTGCCTGTTGATGAGCCCGTGTAAGACTTCTTTTGAAAGAAAAGGAACCGGTGTAGGGTTGCCCGAGGATGATCAAGTAGATAATTGTCCTGTTTGGTTTCGGATATTAACCCACGATCAGTCGTCTACAGAATTTTCCTGGCTTGTTACCGGTGTTGATCTGGAACTGTAAAGGTAGATGGTAATCATCTTTTGATTGACTTTTTCCTGAAAAGGCAAAGTATTAGTTGTATGCAATTTCATGATGTATGAACTGCATGATTTTAAGATGTTCTCAAAAATAAATGAGGTTTGTGTCGTATGATGCGTATGCATGCTATAATGTATGACGATGTGATGTTTATGAATGTATTTTTGTCTAGGAAAGTAAATCCTTGACGGGTGCCGGGAAGTTAAATCCTGGGCTGATGTTGAAGAGTAGAGCTTTGTTTCCGCTGGGGATGATGATTGCAAGAATACCGGTAAGAGAAGATGACTCCCTTGGGGAATAAACTTGGCGAATAGATTACTCTGCGGGGAGTGAACTCTGTGGGGGAAAGAGAGGTACTTGGCTGAGATGTTGATGATAAATCCGCTGGGGATACCGTTGTTAAGTTCTGTTGGAATTTTTGATGAACTCCGCTGGGGATAGGAAGACTTCGCCGGGGACGATATTTCCGTGGCAATCGGCTGAGGATAACCCAGTTATATCCTGGTGGGGAATAACCTTGAGTAAAACCGGGGAGGTGCGTTCGTACTCTGTAGGTGATAAGCTTCCAGAATCTACTGGGGATAAGCTTCAAGACCTGCTGGGGATATGGATTCCACTTTCCTGGGGAGACTTTTGAACTGGACTGGGGACTGGCTCCACTGGGTGTCCGGTATACCGCCGGGGAACAATCTTATGTCAAGATTGCCGGGGATGCTTGTTTGGAATGTCTGTATGCTCCGTTGGGGAATATTGAGATCTTCTGGGGATACCCAACTTCCTTAAGGCTGACTGTGGTCTAACTCTGCTTGGGGGAGAGCGTTACTGACTTGCTGGAGATACGGTGCCTTTTTAGGGCTGATGGGAGACCAACTGCTTGGGAGAATTGTTGATTCTTATTCTTACTTTGCGGGGAGTGAAGGTATCTGGGTTACATTCTTCAGCCGAACTTACCTTGGTACCTTGGTGGACAGAGCAATTAGATCGCTTAGACAATTCAATATTGCCCCTGTTTCTGAGGGAGAAGGTACCTATGGAGGTGTTTGATGACTGCCGATTTGACAAATCTTCTTCTGGTAGGCAAGTGACGAGATGACAGGACATAGTCGTACGCTTTGATCCCTAATTTTTGCCTGGACCGCCCTTTCAGGTTTTCAGTCCACCGGGATACCCATTTTTGCCCAAGCCGCCTTTTCAGGTTTTCGACTTGCCGGGTGTACAGATTTTTTCATTTTCATCCCTTATTTTTGCCCGAACCCTTTTGGTTCGCCGGGAAGCCCTTATTTTTGCTTAGGTGTGTCAACCTAGCGGGTCTTTGATTATGCGTAGTATTTTTTCGACTATGTCCATGCTCTCAGGATGTAGGGAGTAGTCACTGTCAATAGTGTTGTGTTGCCATACTACCAGAAGATCTTCGTTTGATCGTCCAATGCCCCAAGTTGGTTGGCCCTTTGAGAGATTCTCCGAATCTTAACTTAACTGCCCCAGATGACGGACAATGATCACGTCTGCCCCTTGGTTGGAAGTACTTTTGTTCACTAGATATTCTTCGTGCGAATTTCTTTGCTGTTCGAACAAAAAGTCATATGCAAACAATGTTATTTTAAAAATGCAAAGCTTCTGTCTGTCTTGAATTTTTTTGAAAATGTATTTTTCATAAAAACAAGTGAAAATTTTCTTTGGAAACTGTGATGTCAACTCGTTATTTTACCGCAAGCCTTAAGGAGTCAGGATACCTTTCGTAACAGTATGCTTTCGAACTAACCCATGCTTCAGCTAGGACTTTTGAGGGTTGTAGCGTGGCCTGGTTCATGGTTTAAGAAACAAAGGATAAAGGCTCAAATTATTTGTACCCACCCGCTCTTCGTGATGTTCTTCAAACCTAAACTCAGCTGATCGTGCGTTAGACCTTGTTTGAGTCTTTGTCCTGATATTCTGGTGATGGTTCGGATATTGACAGTTTATTTTGAATAGGCAGTCATTTCCTTTTTTGTTGAGGATTTGTAGGACCTCTTTCTTTTTTGATTTCGTTATCCTTGTTTTTTACCTGAACTGTTTCTTTTGTGATTACAGTCAGCGGGATGCCCCAGTTTTTATAAGTCTCCTTCATAGGTTTTGACTTATTGGGCTTTAGTTTTTTTTTGGTAATGACTTCCTGTCTTTATGATTATTCGGAACCATCACTGTCTTTTGTTTTGTAAAGACTTCTTCGTTGTTATTCGTTGTGCACCTGGATCAACTGAGAAAACTACCCTGCCCCAGGTTATGATTAAGGGTTTTAATTTATGCGAAAAGCAAAACTCCTACTTCTTTGGCTCAGAGGGGTTGACGAGGGATTATCTTCCTTATAACTCCAGTGTTTAGGAATTTAAACAATGCCTGTACCTCATCAGCGGGGTCTATTCAAAAGCATACTGTAAATTGTGGTATCGTTTTCGTCATCCTCCCTCAAGAGGTTTAGAATTTTAAAATCAAGAGTTGAACATCAAACATAAAAGCAATTTTGAATATAGTAAACGTAATTACTTCAAAACAGACACGTGTAATGCATTAATGAAATAACCAAGTTCGACATGAAATAAAATGTTTGAACAATCAAAGAAAATTACAATTTGAACATTCGAATGAACAAAAGTTTTTCAATCCTAGCCATGTTTTGGCAAGGGAGCAGTGATCACATTAGGAGTCTCGGAAGGCTCGAATTCGATCTCCTTGGCATCGATCATATTCTGGATCTTATATTTCAGCGCCCAACAATCCTCAGTATCGTGCCCTGGGCTACCGGAATGATAAGCACACCTCGCATCTGGGTTGTAGTTTGGAGAGGAGGTCTTGAGATTTGCAGGAGGGTTGATCACCGCAATCAGATTCATTTTCAACATGTGCTGCAATGCTTGTGACAATGGCATGTTGATGTTGGTGAATTGTCTTTTAGGCTCGTCCGACCTTCGATGATTTCCCTTTTGTGGTTGGCAGCGTGACGCAGAACCAGAGATCATGATTGCCCCTGCATATTGGTCACGACGACTCTTTTGGCTATATGCAGCATTGGACACTTTCTTCCCCGTGTAAGGCTTTTTATGAGCATCAGGAGGTGTGGCCTCTTGAATCTTCCCACTTTTGATGCCCGCTTCAATTCTTTCCCCAGTCAAGATCAAATCTATAAACCCAGCAGAAGAATTGACAATCAGATGGTTGAAGAAAGGTCCAGACAGGGTCCCCAAGAACATGTCCACAAGCTCACAGTCAGTTAGAGGTGGCTGCACCCTTCCAGCAAGGTCCCTCCACTTCTGCGCATACTCTTTAAAACCTTCGCCCGCGCCCATAGACATTCCCTGAAGCTGAGTGCGCGTGGAAGCAAGGTCGGCATTGTACTGGTACTGCTTGTAGAAGGCAGTGGCCAAGTCCTCCCAACTGCGGATGTTGGCTCCATTCAGCTGATAGAACCACTCGAGTTGAATCCCTGCCAGACTATCCTGAAAGAAGTGAATCCACAATTTCTTGTCGGCCGTGTAGGGATGGATCTTCCTTATGTATGAACGGAGGTGCAACTTAGGACAGGAGGCTCCGTTGTACTTTGCAAAGGCAGGTGCCTTGAACTTATGTGGGATCACCACCCCGGAGGATAGACCTAGATCTTCGAAGTCTAGGTCGGGCACTTTCTATATCTCCATAGCACTGAGCCGGTCTTCTAACTGTTTATACTTGTCCTCAGCCGGAGGGTACTGTTCATCATTGTAATCGGTCTCGTTGTCGGAGACCACTGGACTAGGAACCTCTCTTTCTTGGGGACTGTCTTTCCCAATAGATGGGGTAGTCAGCTCAGCTTCATTTTGTGATCCATTCCCAGATTTGCGCCTAGGGTTGAACAGCACAGTCCTCTTCTTCTTCTTCTTCTTCTTCTTCTTCTTCATAAGCAGAGTCTTCAATTCCTGTTGACCCTGGGCTAGGCTCATAACCAACTCCTGGAATTGGGCATTCTGGGCCTGGAGGGCCTTGATGGCTTGTTCATTGGATGATTCAGGATTCATGATGATTGCTGAAATAAATAGCGAAGAAGATAAGTGACCTGTCAAAAGGGTACCTGTGATGCAATGATATGTATGATATGCATGCAATGTTTTCAAGGATCTCGCGGGGTAAACAAGAAAATTGTTAGAATTTGGTAGCTTGATTGAAGGAACTTCATGTTGTTGAGAGTCCTTCTTCAAGAGTCAAAGCTCATCATATCCAGTGGGTCATAGCCCCTAACTCAAGTTATCATGTTTTGATCTCCAAACAACCTTGGCTAGAGGAAAATAAATCCCCTTTGCCCCTTGCTAGACATTTGGATTCATCGTGACCTGCATCACAGACCCTTGAGATCCTTGAAATGGGTTAGTCCTTATGCAGGATGTATGCAATGGTATGATGGTATGATGTTATGCTATGCGTGGAGTGATGTAAGTAAACCCTGTTATAAGCTCAGATTAAGGACTGTAAACAAAACCTGCAAGGAACTCATGTTGTCAGATAACAAGAATGTGCAAGTAGATCAAGTTTGAAGGCACACAAGTCACACAAGACATCCCTTAGATTTCAGGCTAGCATGGAGTTTAGGTACTACCCTCTTGAAGTTAGTTGGCTCAAAACCTGTCCTATGAATAATAACCGGGTTCTAAGGAGCTCAATATCATTGGATTGTTTTCTATGTTCATCGTTTCGATTTAGCCACTGGACTGGCGACCGAAATATTCCAAGAAAACAACCCTCAACTGAGTGTAGTATCGAGTATCAACCAACCTTGGACTGCACCAAAGTCAGTTATCTCACTGCCCTAAAGAGGCCAGGATGGTTCAATTAAGGTTCCTAAGGTCGGTTGATGCTTCACGACACCACGCGGCGGCCCCGTACTCTCCTTGACTTGACTCAAGGGTTACCGGTACTCACCAAAGTGCCACATCAACGTAGCAGACTGCTTCAACCGTGTCGGTATACCCCGCACAGTTCCCTCATAGTCTTGTTGCTACTTTCTAAGAAGGTATCCCCCAAATCCGGGTTAGGATCTATAGAACTCCCAAGACAGTACCCACAATAATAAAGCAAACAATTCAGACAATTGAAAACACAAAGATGAGCTATCCTAAGGTACACCTCACTTTTAGTGTCCCCAGCAGAGTCGCCAGTTCTGTGATCGGTGGATTTAGAACTGACTGTTTAACGCTGGTTCGCGAAATGTCGCGGAAGCAAGAGTCGCCACCGTCTTTTATTTTCTCCAACATGGACAGGACAAAAGCACAACAAAATTCCTTATGAGATAGTTTCTCGGTTCGGGAGGTAGATTTATAGAAAGGGAAGGTGTTAGCACCCTTTCTATCCGTAGTTATCCACGGGCTCTTAGGTACTTGCTCTTATGTTTTCAAAATGTTTGCTTTTCAAAATGTGAGTGGGTTTGAAAAAGTTTCTTTGAAAGATTTCTGAATAACTCTTGTATCTGTCCTCAAGAGTGTTTGAAAAATTGTTTTGAAAGCTTTTTGAAAGTGTCGGTGTGAAAAGATTTTTGTTTTGTTTTTTAGAGAGCAAGTATCCATGAGTCGTCTACCTACCCTAAGGAATTAGGCTGTGTAAAAGTCCTTAAGGTAGTGCCATCCCACCATTGAGAGGTAGGTAGCACCACCGTTGGAGGTGTTCGGGTCAATTCGAGTGTGGGGACAGTGTGGTCACCGAAGCAACAGTTGGACACCTTAGAAGATACCCTTATGTCCTTGATCCTTTTTTAATTCGAGGCAACCGTTTCGAGGCAACTATTTTGAGGCAACTGTTTCGAGGCAACCGGATCATGGACATAAGGACCGCTAAGACGTCCTATACTTGACGACCACGTTCCGAAGGCAACAGGTGAGGCGTACCCTAGAAGTGGTGTGTGTATTCGTGTGCTGTTTTCAGTTTAGCAGTCATCTTTGATCATGGCATTGTGAGCTACGCTTGTTTTTAATTAACATACATTCTTTCATACAAGTTAGCAGTTTAAGAGTGCGGAAAATTAAAAGCGGAAAGATAAAAGCTGCGCTATTACAAGGCGCAGGTCTATACATCGCCAAAATACAAAGACCCGTTTGATAAAAGTGCAGAAAATAAATAAATGCGGTAAACCTAATTACTATTACATCCGGAAAGCAGTTACATAATAATCGATAAGAAAATAAAGCCCGAAAGAAATTAAAATTGAACGTCCGAGGGTTTTGACCCTTTGCTTGAAATTAAATTGAATTAAAGTCTATTTAATTATTTAATTAAAAAAGAAAATGTTTTTTATGTTTTTGTATTTATGAAAATAAAGAAAAGAATTAAAATTAAAGTTAGTGAAACCCTAGTTCTAAATTATTTTAATTGTTAAAGAAAAAGGTCAAAATTAGGCTAATTAACTAAATTATTTAATTTACATGTTTATTTACAAAAATAATAATTAATAATAATAATACATAATGAGGAAAATAATTTAATTAAGAGAAGATGATAATGTCAAAAAAACTAATTCTAGATATTTTTTATTTATTAAAGAAAGATTAAAGTTTAAATCCTAAATTAACTAAGTTAATTGTTAAAGTTTATTTACAAAAATAAATTAATGAGTAAATTAATAAATAATTAAACATATTTTGTATTTTGATTTTTTATTATGAAAATTATTTTATGGTGAAAAAACAATTAAAACATTAAAAAGAATTAGAAAAGAAAATAAAAAAAATAAAAAAAGGATGCAAACCAATGGGGGTATCAGGCCCAGAATGGAGGTTTGTTGGAAGTAATTCAGGCCCATTGACAAAGCCTTGTTTGACTTTCCACGCTTGAGTGCATGCTGTTGACTAAAGTGTACCATGGAATTCACCTTCTGACCATTGGATGGGATCTCCTGGCTACTTGGCAAGCACAAGCATGAGGCTCATGGTAGGCCACTGAATGAAGCGCTGCACTAGAAGACATTAAAACATAAGTTATGAATTATGTGGGGGGACCTGGGAATCGAACCCAGGTCCCAACGCTTGAGGGACACGTTGCCAACCAGCTGAGCTATTGCGTTTGTTTGTATAGATAATGGACAACAATTAATATATATATGAAAAAACTCAATTATGCTGAATCATTAAAAAACCGCGCCAAGATTTGAACGCCCCAGTCATGTAATGCCACGTCCATCTTCTTCTTTATTTTCCTGCAACTATGAAACAAGTAGCGGGGGTTTTAAACCCCCACAAAACCAAAGTCCAGAAAATAGCGATTAGAAGAGGCGTTAATATAAATTGGGCGCGAGTATATCAATGAATCAGGCTTCTTGCAACGAGTTCATCCATATTGGTCTTGAGGTCCAATTTTACTATATATGAAAAGCCCTAATTTGGATGCTCTGAAACCCTAGATGTCTCTCATGGCAGATTTTGATACAGGATGCTATAGAACAATTAAACGTTACCAAAAGCTTCAGAATGTTCCTGTGAATACAAAACAACCAACCAAATGTATTAATAATGCATGAATCATGATATGGAATTCAAGAAAATGTGGAAAACCGTATGGCCTGTGTTCTTCAATTCTTTGTGCGTTTGGATTGGTTCTTGATGCCAAAAGACTCCTGGAAGGTCCAGCAACGTGTTGGAATACTTTTTATGCTTTGAAACGTCCTGTAAGTGTGAAATCAGTTTCAAGCTTTTTGTTGAAATTTTGCAAATTGGTTCTCAGTTTGTGAGCAGCTTTTCGTGGACTTGGAGTGTGAAGATGAGTTGTAGGAAATGTCTTCCTCTTCAAAATGAGCTTTGGATGAGATTTTTCTGATAAACCATGAGGAAGTTATGCCTTGGTCAATTTGCAGTTGACTTTTTCAGCTGTCCAAAAATAGAAACTTTTG
This sequence comes from Vicia faba, assembly GCA_948472305.1. Classification (NCBI taxonomy): domain Eukaryota; kingdom Viridiplantae; phylum Streptophyta; class Magnoliopsida; order Fabales; family Fabaceae; genus Vicia; species Vicia faba. The sequence goes on along the minus strand of OX451740.1, from coordinate 793,475,545 downwards.
CATCTTGAGACTTTTTGAGCCATGCTTTGAGAATCATGATCAAGAATTGATCAAATGATGTTTGTGACTTCAAAATAAGATGTTGACCAAAATTTTTGACTTTTGACTGTCAAATGACCATTTTGCCCCTGCAGTTGACTGTGAAGCATTTAGGGTTTTTGACTGTGCAACTTGATGCTGTGAGTCTTGAAACTTGACATATGGATGCTTGACAATGTATATAGGCATGTGGGACTTGTTTGGACCCTTGAAAACCTTAATTTCTTTGCAAGAACCAAAAACCCTAATTTTGACTGTGTTAGGAGGCAATTGGACTGTGCAACCCTTGAGAGATTTTGAACCATGCTCTTGCCAAATCTTGAAGAATATGGGAGGGAAAATTTTGGGGTACAACAATGGCCAAGGTGTCAATGCTATTGATGATGACTGTTTTGTTTCTTCCGTGGATGAATTAACTACTCCTCTTCTGACTGTCAAAGAGAATATTTTGAGCGCCTATTTATTTTCAGGTTATGGTGAAGGTTGCCATTTATGCATGTCTCTACCAGATGGCTGTTTGTTGTTGAAGATGGGCGTCCATCGCTTGATGGTTAATAAAGAAATCTTGTTCGAGAAAGTTCCTCTTTCCAGAAATTCATATGAAGATGTGTCAATAATCACCATTTTCAACAATCCTCCCAGGGCCTCCACCAAAAGACCCGTCAAGATTACATCTGTTTCGAAGTTCGCTCCCCTGATCATCACCATGTCGGGGCCAATACCATATTCCTTGGATAAAGCTGTTCCCTGGAATTATGGGGCTGACAACTATTACCATGGCGTCAAGCAAGACCTATTGGCTATTAAAGACAAAGATGCTGAAGGTACTGATCCTGAAATCGCCAATATCGTTGGGACCAGTAAGATAATAAGAAGCGAAAGAGTTTTCTCTCCTGAGATCTCTCCTAAAACTGTTGCTACTCCAGTGATCATCCATGCTGCTTCTTCTGCTCCTGCTAGTACTCCTATTACTACTCCGGTGATTATTCATGCTGCAGCTCCTGTCAGTATTCCCATGGTTACTTCTACTATTAGTCCCACTGTTATTCCTGTTACCAAGTCGGCCGAGACTCGGGGTAGAGAGGTATTGGTTAAACCTGTCCGGACGAAGGCGCGTCCAAAAGCCATCCATGAGGCTTCTAAAAAGGAGATGGAAGAGATATTGAAAATAATCAAGAAGAGTGACTACAATGTGGTTGAATAACTGGGGTATACCCCTTCCAAAATCTCAATGCTGGCCCTACTGCTGTGCTCTGAAGCCCATGACAAGGCTTTAGTAAAATTCCTGAAGTCTACCACGTACCTCAGGAGACCTCCGCTGATCAATTCGAGAATTGCATGGCCAGCCTGACTGCTGACAATGGCTTGGGATTCTCTGATGCTAATTTAACACCCCGAGGAAGGAAACATAATGATGATCTACATGTCTCTATCGAGTGCAAGGGCACTACTTTGGCCCATGTTCCAGTGGATACAGGTTCATCACTGAATGTTCTGCCTAAGAAGGCCCTTGACAGATTGGATTGCGAAGGATTGACTCTGAAGCCCAGTAACATTATAGTGAGAGCCTTCGATGGTTCTAAAAGAATGGTGCATGGGGAGGTGGACATCCCTATCAAAGTGGGTACTCAGACTTTTAATTCCACTTTCTATGTGATGGACATCCGCCCGTCCTACTCCTGTTTATTGGGTCTACCCTGGATCCATGGGGCTGGTGCTGTAACTTCCACTCTACATCAGATGCTGAAGTACCTAGTCAACGGGAAAATTATCACGGTCCATGGGGAGGAGGAGTACATGGTGAACCACCTAAACTCTTTCAGGCATGTTGAAATGGACGACGAGTTCATTGAGACCCCCTGTCAGAAATTTGAGGAGTTTCTACAAACCATTGCTGCAACCAAGACCACTGTCAATGTTCCAAAGACTACTAGGCCTCCACTGAAGATGGCTTCTTTGAAAGATGCCAAGGAAGTCATTGAAGAAGGAGCCCATAGAGTTGTTCGTCGTGCTCGCGCTGGGGGACCACCTTTGCGGATCAACAACCATGGAGTTAATGCTCTGGAAGACAGTGATAGTGACCTTGACCTAGACAAGTGGATCTTCCCAACCACTAGCGATGGACTTAGCAATTGGAAGGCTAAAGATTTTGTTCCCATCTCTTTTGTTCAAGAGTAATTTGTCTTTTATTTTAAGGAAATGTAATATTTAAACAGTTGAAACGTTAAAGCCTTGTGTCTTACCCGAGGCACAATGGTCTATTTGTGAGGGTCATTGTTTCATTTTCATATGTCATCAATAAAACATTGGACGTTTCACATGCAAATTTTACGCTCCTTGTTTTTATTTTCTGCTTCTTTACTTTATCAAAAATATACAACTATGCTCTTACACATACCCACATATCAAACTGCAGATCCATATCCACTCTGGATCCCATTGATAACGGTTATGCTATAGCTCATTATGACTTTGAAAATACGATCTACCAAGCTGAGGACGAGGGTGAGGAAGATTGTGAAGTACCAGGAGAACTTGCCAGACTGTTACAACAGGAAGAAAGGGCAATACAACCTCATGAAGAGCCAATTGAGACAGTTAACCTAGGTACTGAAGAGGACAAGAAAGAAGTCAAGATAGGTGCCTATATAGAGCATAGTGTCAAAAAGCGGTTAATACAGATGCTACATGATTATGTTGAGGTTTTTTCCTGGTCGTACGAAGACATGCCGGGACTTGACACTGATATTGTGGTTCATCGCCTACCTACAAAAGAGGATTTCCCTCTAATGAAACTGAAGGTTCGTCGTATGCGGTCGGATATGTCAGAAAAGATCAAGGCTGAAGTCATGAAAGAGTTCAATGTCGGTTTCTTAACTGTCACCTCTTATCCGCAATGGGTTTCTAATTTCGTTCCAATACCCAAGAAGGATGGTAAGGCACGTATGTGTGTGGATTACAGAGATCTGAACAGGGCAAGCCCTAAGGAAGACTTTCCGCTTCTCCATATTGATTTTCTAGTTGATAACACCATACAACATAAAGTATTCTACTTCATGGATGGTTTCTCCGGGTATAATCAGATCAAGAGGGCACCTGAAGACATGGAGAAGACTAATTTTTTTACACAATGGGGCACTTTCTGTTATAAAGTTATGCCATTTGGACTAAAGAACACCGGGGCAACCTATCAACGTGCCATGGTAGCTTTGTTTCATGATATGATCCATCACGAGATAGAGGTCTACGCTGATGACATGATAGCCAGGTCTCAGACTAAAGAAGAGCACCTCGATCACCTACGAAAGTTTTTTGAAAGGTCGAAGAAGTACAAACTGAGACTGAACCCGTATAAATACATCTTTGGAGTAAGATCTGGTAAGCTTTTAGGTTTCGCTATCAACGGAAAAGGCATTGAAGTGGACCCTGCAAAGGTTAAAGCTATACAAGAAATGTCAACTCCTCACACAGAGAAGGAGGTTAGGGGATTCTTGGGACGTCTGAACTACATTTCCAGATTCATTTCACGTCTGACCGCTACTTGTGAGCCAATTTTTAAATTACTGAAGAAATATCAAGTAGTGAAGTGGAATGGCAATTGCCAGTATGCCTTTGACAAAATCAAATAATATCTCTAAGAGCCTATGTTGTACCCCAAAATTTGCCCTCTCATTTCTCAAGGGATCATCTTGTACCCTCGGGTTTGCTTCCATCCAATTTCAAGCCTTGAATTATAAATTTTCCAAGAAAGTCATCCACAAGGGAAAAATGGTCATTTGCATACTAAAAAGTCAAACTTTGACTTTTGGATCAAAATCAAGTTTCAAGAATCATATTTAATCAAGACATGTTGAAATATGAAGTTTGTTTCATCAAGAAATTTAAAAGTCAAAATTACTTTGGAAAAGTCAAATTTCTAAATACTTAGAATTTTTCTAAGTGTTTAAGAAATATGACAGGCTCAGAACTTCTGATCAGGTTATCACCATGATGCAAGCTGATTCTGGAATAATTTATAACTCAAGAGTTTTAGATCTCAATGAGGCCTGAAACACTGCAGAACAAAACTTCTTTTAGAAATGCTGGGATTTCAAGTTATACATCCTCAAAGGCACGTCCCTGTAGCTTAGGAACTCAGCAAATTCTAAGCATTTTCAAGTCAGAAGTTGTCTACAACTTCTGGGCCAGTTTCTATGTAGGTTCAGTCAAAAGTTGCAAGAGAAATTCAGAGAAGGTTTACAAGGAATGTTGTAAGCTTCCTGGAAAGTATGGGATCCCCTTCAGAACATGCTGGAGCAAGGAGATACAAGGATCAGAAGTTGGATGTCTACTCTAAGTTACGCTGAAGCTGAACTTCTGATCCAGAATTAAGTAATGATGCAGAATCTCACATTGCAGGATTTATGGTTTGATCAATCTCATCATCATTTAATGCACACAACCACTTTTGAGTTTTTATCCAAAGGATTTCCCCACGTGTGAGAAAGAAGTATCATTGATGTCCTTGAAAATCAAACTTTTGTACAAGGTTATGCTAGGCCCGTGCTTTGCTTTTGCCTCTGAGGGTACTTTTCCTTAATTCATGCTTACAAATCCAGCTTAGGCACGGCTAAAAGCTGCTAACCACCATACTTTCATCAAGAACAAGGCAGCACCCTAGCATAAGAAGGCTATGTTCAACGCTTCGGTCAGAACATCACTAAATCCCAAAATTTCGTGCACTGCTACAGCACAATCCTACAACCAATAGCTAATCCAGTCCATGCCTGCATTTTCCCAAATCCCATATTTGCACCAAACTAGCATACAGAAACTGTGTGTAAAAAGAAATGGAACAGTATGCCAAAAAGGTTTAAAATCCCATTTGTCCCCCCCCCCCCAAAAAAAAAAACCACAACAAACTCACCTATAAATAAGTTGCTCCATCACACGTTCAAGGGAATGGCTTTTGGAGAGAAAGAATTGTCAAAAGAGAGAAAAGAAAACTGCGAAACCTTCATAAAAATCCAGAATTCCCAAACATAAAACTAAACCTTTGTTCTTCCCTTTGAATCAAAGAAATTGGCATTTTCTCTTCCGTTGCTCTTGCTGACTCCAGAACATCTGAAGGCAGCAGTTCAAGTTCCAAGCACACGCTCCAAATTCAAGGTAAGTCTTTCTGACTTTGCATATTTTCATTCAGAACATCATTAATTATGTAAATATCATAGTATTGATGTTGTCCATATCATTGCATAAGTAGAAAATCTGTGGATCAGAACTTCTTGATTAAGGCTAGGCTCATAATTAGGATTATAACTTCTATAAACTGTTGTGATTTTATCCTTTTGATTTGCTGTTTGTTAAGAACTGAATAAATTGATGATGTGCTGATTAATATGAGGAAATAGTTGAAATGTGGCACAAAACTTCTGGGTTCTCCTCACTGTTTTAACACACAACTTCTATGATTTTCTCACTGTTTAAACACACTGAACTTCTGATGTTCACTCGCTGTTAGCACATACTGAACTTCTGAGTTCTCTTCACTGTTTTAATACACAGAACTTCTATGATTTTCTCACTGTTTAAACACACTGAACTTCTGATGTTCACTCACTGTCTTAGCACATACTGAATTTCTGAGTTCTCTTTACTGTTTTAATACACATAACTTCTAAGAATTTCTCATTGTTCTAACACTCATAAGTTCAGCACATAGCAACCCAAAACTTCCATGTTTTCCCTCTAACGTGTCTTGCAGGACCTCAGAGTGTATCAATCCAGAACTTTTGATGCTTCTTTCTGAACCACTGCGCGCCCAGCATCAGAACTTCTGATCCCCTTTGTTTTGCTTTCAGCAGCATGCTAATTCTATCTCTCATCATTTCCCTTTTTATCATTTTCAATATTAATACCCTTTTATTAATATAAAAGAGACATAAAAATATTTTCTTTTATTAATTTATTTCTTTTTCTTAATTCATTAAGACAAAAAACCATTTTCTAAACAAGTCTTTTTTTTCTTTCTTGCATTGTACTTTTCGATATGGTTGTAATAGTTAAATAGGATTTAAATTCTTGCAACCCCCATTCATAAATTTGTATCCCCATCCCTAAATATTGTAATAGCGTAGGACTTTATATTTCTGCAATTTATCGCTTTTCAAATATAAATGCTAGTAATTAGGGTGTGTATGGCAAGATATGAAATCAATAATTAGATAACCCTAATCAAGACTAAATGCATATAAATCAAACACACTTTTCACATACGCACACCTTAGGGTAATCTCACTTGTTGCATATCGAAAAAAATAGTCATGTCTCTCGAACATGGGCGTTTTAGCAAAGACCCCTAATAAAATATCGTAGTCCCTCGATGACCCTCGATGTTGTCTTCGATAAACGATCTAGTCCCTTAACGACATTGCTAAAACGTTCCATGGGTTGCCTTCTATGACTATACAAACGTCCCATACCTATCCCTTCACATCCAACGATGGGGCTTCTTACCAAAACAATGGTAAGATAGCAACATCTAAAGGAGGAAGAAAAGAACACTTAAGACCTTTTGAGTAGGTAGATTCGCTCCTAGTTGCTCGCTTGCTCATAAAAAAAAAACATTCTATACACCAACACTTTCACTTTGAAACATTTTCAAAAGACAACACTTTGTATGAGTTCTTATAGAGACGAGAATCATTACAAAGACACCTTTTCAAAAAATCACTTTCAAAAAACACATCTCACAAACACCTTTTGAACTACCTTCAAAACAAACACTTTGTATGCGTTCTTATAGAAACGAGAATCATTACAAAGTTAAATTTTCAAAATACTTTCAAAACCCACAAGCACATTCAAACAAAAGCAAGTGATCTAGCAAGTAACTAAGAGCCCATGGAAAACCATGGATGAAAAGGGTGCTAATATCTTCCATTTTCATAATCTACCCCCCGAACTCAAGAAATAATCTTAAAGGTCTTTCCTGTGCTTTTTCACCTTTCCTTTTGGATAAAAGAAAAGTCGGTGGCGACTCTTGCTAACCGCAACATTTGCGATAAATCACAAAACTCTTAAGTCAGTTCTCCCATCGTATCACAGAACTGGCGACTCTGCTGGGGAATATTCTAAAAGTGGAGTTACCTTAGGGTTAGATCACATTTACTTGCTTTCATTGTTTGACTTGTATGCTTTACATTATGGTTCTTTATTTGGGTTTGAATCCTCTACCCGGATTTGGGATACATTATAGGTAAGTAGAAATACATTGTGGAAACTGTGCGGGGTATACCAACATGGTCTAAGCAATAGCTACGTTAGTGCGACATATTTGTGGGTACCGGTAGCCTTTGAGTTAATCAAAGAGAATACGGGGCTGCTGAGTGATGTCATGAAGCACTAATGAACTTCTAGAACCTTTACTTGACCATCTTGGCCTTTAGGACGTAGTGAGATGACCAACTTTGGTACAGTCCGAAGTTGGTAGATACTCGATACTACACTCATTGAGGTTTGGTTTTTTGAGATATCTCGGTCGCCATTAAGGAGGCTTGTGCTGAGACAATGCTCAAGGAAACAAGACAGTGATATTGAGCTCCTTAGAACCCGATTACTATTGCTAGGACATGTTAAGCCAACTAAACTTTAAGAGGGTACTTACCTATGAAACCCCATGCAAGCCTAAACCTAAGGACTGGTTTGCTTTGTTTGTGTATACATACTTGTACATAACATCATGAACATCATAACATCATATTCATTCACTAACCATTTCAAGGATTTTGGGATTCATCTTTGTTCTTGTTTTGTAGGATATGGATTCTCTTCACAGGAAAACTATTCAAGTTACCCTTGTAAGGATCCCTCCACAACTTAAGGAGCTAGCCTCAAGGATTCCTGAAAACTCTCCATTCACCAAGAGACATGGTCGCCTACTCAACTTGGTCACCTCCAACACAGATGAGGACATGATGAAGGTGCTCTTTCAGTTCTTTGACCCTTTACACCATTGCTTCACATTTCCCGACTATCAACTTGTGCCTACTTTGGAAGAATTCTCCCGACTCTTGAGGATTCCCTTTCTCAACCAACTACCTTTCAACGGTACAGAAAGAGACCCAAAGCCAGAAGATATTGCTCAAGCTCTACACTTGCACTCATCTGATGTCACAACTTATTGGGAAACAAGGAGTGGTGTCAAAGGTTTCCTAGAAAAGTTCTTGTTTGAGAAAGCCCAAAACCGTTGGAATTCTTTGGACCTGCAAGCTTTTGAGGAAATTGTGGCTCTCCTCATCTATGGGATGGTTTTGTTTCCAAATCCTGACCAACTCATAGATGTGAAAACCGTCAAATCTTCATATCCCGCAACCCGGTGTGTGATACAATGTGAGAACTGACTTGAGGTTTTGCGTTTGTGTTCGCAAATGTTTCGGTTTAGCAAGAGTCGCCACCAACTTTTTATTTTATCCAAAGGAAAGGTCAAAAAGCACAGGAAAGACCTTTGAGATGTTTTCTTGGGTTCGGGGGATAGATTATGAAAAGGGAAGGTGCTAGCACCCTTTTCATCCATGGTTTTCCATGGGCTCTTATTACTTGTTTAGATCACTTGCTTTTGTTTTTCAATTGTTTGAAATGGTGCTTTGTGTGTGTGGTTTTGAAAGTATTTTTGAAAAGAGGCCATCGTTGTGGCAACCTTTGTAATGATTCTTATTTGAATGTATACAAAGGTGTTTGTCTTTTGAAAAGATGTTTCAATGTTTGAAATTTTGTTTTGGGAAAATGTTTTGAAATGGTGTTGTGATATGTTTTTGAAAATAGCAAGGATGTTTGCAAATTTGATCAAGTAACTAGGAGTTGTCTACCCTACTCAAAGATCTTCCCCACACATTTTTAACCCTTTGACATTGTTGTTTTACCATTGTGTTTGGTAAACAAACTTGTGTTTGGATGTTAAACGGGACAGGCGTGGGTCATCGTATGGTCGTGATAACAATGTTGCCAAGTATCTTAGCAAGTTTTGTGGGACTAGATCATTTTTGTATAGGCAAACAAGATAGCGTCATCAAGGGACTATGATCTTTTGTTTTGATTTTGTTTTGACAAGATACCTATCATGCATACCATGACCATTTTAAAGGCAACAAGTGGATGAAACCCTAAGGGTGCTTGTGTGCATTGTGTTGTCATTTTCATGCATTTTTGTCTTGTTTTAGTCAAGCTATTTGTTTGATTTTTGATTTTTACATACAAACCCTAATCTCTATCATGGCATACTTGAAAGCAATAAAAGCGTAAAAGTAAATCTAATACTATTACAACATGATTATGGGGAGGGGGTACAAGTTTGAATAAGGGGTATTTGCAAGAAATTGAAAACCCTAAAATTATTACAACCATATTGAATTCTTTGTTCAAATAATAAAATAAACAAATATTTAAATGGACAATTAAATAAATATGCAATATATTATAAACATGCAAAAAATGTTTTTTGTATTATTTTTATGTATGTAAAAATAAATTATTTAATACATTAAAAATAATAAAATAAAAGATTATTTTTATTAAGGGTGGAAACCCTAATTTGTTTTAAGAAAATATATACATTATGTATTATTTATTTATATACAATAAAATAAAATAAAATATGTACAAAATGTTGAAAAATAAAATATGTATGACAAAATATTATTTAAGTGTGTAGATAATAAAAATAAAAAATATAATATTTTTTGTATTTTTACAAGTTTTTATTTAAGAAAATAAAGGTATATTATTTAATAAAATATTTTTATGCTAAAAAATAATAAAATAAAATATGAAAATTCATTTTGGTATTTTTTAATGTTTAGAAAAATAAAATAAAGTCAGAAATGAAAAGAAAATAGAAAAATGTACAAAATAAAATCAAACGGGCCAAGGGGGTGTAAACAGCAAGGCTAGGGGTGCAAAAAGCATGAACAAGCCAAGCCCGGCCCAGATTCCATCATCCCTGTCCTCCAGAAACACCAAACACGCGCGCTTCTTATTCAAATTGCTAACTCCTGCATTTGTGCTTAAAAACAAAAACTTGCAACATGAAAGTTATAGAGCATGATCATACGATCCTAACCATGTAAAATACTTAATCTAACTCTCAAAGACCAGAGAGAATTTCTCTGGCCCTAATTTCTAACCTAGTTTTTTCAGAAAGTTCATCATTCAAATTCTCCCAACACATTTAACTTAAATAAAATCTATGCATATGTACAACTTAAGGGCAATGAGTACTACATTTTTTATTCACAAACCTAAGCCTAATGTTTCCTAAATAGAGAGATAGAAGTTTGAACTTTACCTGTTTCAGTTGAGCTCGAGTATGGCAATGCAAGGGTTTTCAGTGAAGCCTGAGATGCTGGTGAGCTTGCTTGAAGTTCCTTTGACCTTCCCCAATGTTTAGTTTGCTTGGAACTTGCTTGAATAAGCTTGTAGAAGTCAACCTGCATAGTCAGAATTCAAAAATGGTGAAGCTTGAAAACAAGGTTACAGTTGATGGACAATGGTTGAGATAGCTTAGGTAGGTTGTTTAGAAGGTGTTTGAGGTGTTTGCAAGCAAAACGCACGAGTGGATTTTGCTTTGGATGTCAAAATGCAGAAGCTGCCATGTTTTGCAAGTTTTTGGTGTTTTGATGTTCAAGGGTGTTTGAGGACTGGCTAGCTCGTGTTCTTGACCTTAGGCAATATGCAAAAGTTGTTTGGAATGGTTACAACACTTGGTTTTATCAGATACCAATGTTATGTGATTTTGGCAAGTTGACTTGGTTTTGAAGAAAAGTGTGAAGTGACCAAGGGCAGGCCTGTACAGGCTAGCTTCAAGCATGCACAAAGTTGTTGTACCTTTGCCTGAGTTTATGGAGTTGGTTTGCTGCAAAATGCTTGGTGCAATGCTCAAGAGAAAAAAATTGGCAAAAGTTGTGCTTTATGTAAATGGCAATGTTCACTTTTTGCCAAAAATGGATTAAACCCTTGTGTAATCTTCCATTGATCAGAACAATGCATTAATCCATTGAGTTTGCATTCAATTTTTGAGTGTGGAAGGGTTTAGATACCTGTAAGCAAGTACAAGAAAGGCTGGATTGAAATTGCAACTTGTAGCAACATGAAAAATGCCATGGATCAAAGTGACTTTTTGCCAAATTCAAACCTTCGATTCTCCCTAACCACAAATGATTTTGAAGAGTTCTTGGACATTTTTGAAAGCATGTAACATTCTCTACAATCCATATTTGAAATGAATTTTGAAATTCCAATTGGAACTAGGTGAAAAATTTCCATGAAGATAGGTCAAAATCCTGCCTAAACTAGGGCAAAATTTCACTAAGTTAAAAGTTTCATGGACCCTTGTTCACAAAATCATAACTTGAGATCCAAGCATATTTTGGGAAAACTTTGTGAATCAAAGTTGTATATGTTGTGGAGGACTACAACTTTCATGATGGAAGTTTTGTTTGAATCCAATTGCATCATGGTGAAAAAGTTGGGCAAAGTTGGGAAAAAATAAGGAATTTGCATAACTTAGAAAATTTCTAAGTTATGAAAATTTTCCATTTTAAACCCTAATTTGCAAAATTAGGTTTCTTGGTGTAAAAGTTTCATGTTTTGACACATCTTGATGAAAAATGACCCTTGTCACTTGATTTTGACCAAAAAGTCAAAGTTTGACTTTTCAGTGTACAGTTGATTTTTGATCAGTTTACTGGAAAATTCCTCTGTCAATCCAATGCTTTTGAGATCTTTTGAACCTTTTGATTAGGTCAATATGATGCCATTGAGTACTTGAATCCATGCTTGAACCCAATTTGACATTGGCTAGGTGAAAAATCAGAAATTGCCCCTTCTGCAGTCAAAACCCTAAAAATGACCATTTTGCCCTTTTGATGATCTGATCAAATTTCTTAAGGAGTTGTGGTCCAAACTTGATCAAATGGTTCATATGAGCCTATAATGTTGATGTGGATAAAAAATTATGAGTTTTGACTGTAAATTGAACATAATTGACTTTTCCCTCAATACAGCTGACTTCTAGGTCAACTGTCCAATTGACTGGGAAAAAATTTGATTCAAGGCTTGAAACTTGGTATGGGCAATATTATAAGTCCAACATGAAGTATGAAAGCCACATGGGGCATTGAAAGTCCAAAAATCCTTGTGCAAACTTAAACCCTAATTTCAGGTTAACAGTGCAATGAGATGTCTTGAGCAGAGCAAACCCTAGCTTGGTCTTGAGTTCAAAGAGTCTTGTGAGGGGAAATCTTGATAAAATGAGAGGGAAAATTTTGGGGTACAACAGTTGCCCCTGTTCAATCTTCTTGAACCTGAAGAGTTAGATTGGCGAGTTTGCCTTTCGTGACTAGAAGGTAAAAGAGGATTAGACACTAGAGTGCCCGTAAATTTGCACTCGTCAAAGTATAGTTGAGAGAATGGGCTTAAAGATGCCATTTGGAAGTGTGAATCTTGTTGGAGATTGGCTTAAAGATGCCATCCAAGAATGTTTGTTGAAAATCAGGAGAATGAGCATCAGAATGGTATCCGTGTCTGGGGTATCTCTGAGCTGTTTATGAACTTCGAATCTGAATAAGCAATAGAATTGCATCCGTGTATGGAGCGTCTCTAAGCTGTTTTCATGATTGTATATTGGTAGCTTGTTAATTTTATCCTGAAACAGGTAAAATGTTAGCTGAAACACAAAGTTATGTTGCATGAAATGTATGATGTAATATATGCGTTTTATCAATGTTTATGACATGTGAGTATAATGTTTGTGCATGTAAGCCGATTTGCTGTCTTGCTGAGGAAAACAAATCCTTGATAGCTGGAGATAAAAAAAATCTTTGACTGTGGTCGGGGAAAATAAATCTTTGACCACCGCTGGAGATTAAAAATCTTTGATTGCCGAGGATGAGAAATCCTTGCTGACTGCTGCTGGGGATAGAAAAATCCTTGGCAACTCGCGGGAATTATCAAAAACTTTGACAACCTCCGTGGGGATGTGAGAATCCTTCACGACTTTCCTAGGGATGTAGGGATCCTTTCAAGTCTTTAGAAGATGATAAACATTCTGCTGTGAAAATAATGCCAAGTGTTGCCTGAGAAACCTGCTTGGGGAATCTGAGAACTTTGATGACTATGGCTGGAGATTTCACAAAGGGAATCTTTACTCGGCAGGGGAATAGGGAAAACTCTGGCGATATTTACCGGGGATCAAACAAAGGGAAACCTTGATCTGCTGGAGAATAAGGAAAGCTCTGATGGCTTCTGCGGGGAATGAGAATCTTCGATCTGCTAGGGGATTAAAGATTATGACAAATTCATGCTGAGAGTAAAGAAGGCTCTAGCAACTTCACTGGGGAACCAAGAATAAGAATCTTCAATCTGTTGGGGGAGTGAAAACTCTGCGGGGAGTAGCTGTCCCGATGGGGAGATCAGAAGTTTGGGTTGTATGCCAATATTCTGGGTTTTCAAGAATGAGAATCTTCATTCTGTTAAGGATATCAGGAGTTTGGGTGTATGCCAATCTTCTGGGGTGTTATCCTCGGTTGGGGATAAAACAAAGTTTAACTGTTATCTGGTTGACTCTCAGACTTTAAGACAACTTGCTGGGAAGTCGGGAGAAACTGAATGGTTTATGCTGTAGATTGATAGTCTTAGCTCCGCTGGGGATCTTAATGACATGTTGATTTGATTGTGCATGGAAATTTGACTCTGCTAGGGAAGAAGGCTTCATCTTCGCTGAGGATCTGTAGTTCAAAGTTTTGCTCCGCTGGGGATTGGGAGTTTTGAAAACTTAACTCTGGTGTGGATTTTGAAATTTGACTCTGACGGGGATATGTATTTCAAGGTTTTAGCTCCGCTGGGGATATGTATTTCAAGGTTTTAGCTCCGCTGGGGATATGTATTTCAAGGTTTTAGCTCCGCTGGGGGATCTAGATGATATACTGTAGGGGATTTCTCCTGGAATAGCCTAAAGACGTCTTCCTATACTTTCAACCGATCAGTAATTATTCTTTCCCATTTCATTTATTTGTAAACATGTGATTATATTCAAATGCATACGCTCATTAAATAAATCATTGGACGTTTTCAAATAAAACACAAGTGTAAAAAAGAAAGAAAAGGCAAATAGTTTTCTGCGCTTTGAAGTATCTTTGTATTAACTTTGTGTAAGTATTTTGTACAGAGGAAACAATCATCCTAGTAAGAGAATGTTGTCATAAAAATTGAAAAATTTTATACAAAGAAAGATGGCTATGTGTAACAAAATTCCATGGGGTTCCCATTCTGCTATAGCCTTCGTAACTATGAGTATCTTGTCCATTCGTTGCTTCGTCCGCAGATGATTGGATTGATCAGAAGCCTGGAGCTTGTCTGTGAAGAGATTGTCCTTAAAATGATCCGACGAGACATAGTCATACGCTTTAATTCCCTAACTTTTGCCCGGACCGCCCTTCGAGTTTTCGATCCACCGGGAAACCCTTTTTTGCCCAAGTCGCCCTTTCGGGTTTTCAACTTTCCGGGTGTACATATTTTTTTTGTTTATCCCTAATTTTTGCCTGAACCTCCTTTTCGGGTTTTCGATTCACCAGGATGCCCATTTTTGCCCAAGTTGCCCTTTCAGGTTTTCAACTTGCCGGGTCGTTTATGCGTAATATCTTTTGACTATGTCTGTATTCGCAGGGTGCGGCAGGTCGTCTCTATCCATGGTGGTTAATATCATTGCCCCACCAGAAAAGATGTTTTTGATCAAAATGGTCCTTCGTAAGTAGGAGTCCATTTGCCCATGGGATCACTTTGCGGCAAGATGATCCGCTTGATTACAAGATCCCTGACTTGATATACCTGGCGCTTGACTTTCTTGTTGAAAGCCTTGATCATCCGTTTTTGATACGTCTGACCATGGCAAACAGCAGTAAGTCGCTTCTCGTCAATCAAGTTAAGTTGATTAAGCCGGGTCTGAATCCAATCGTCTTCACTCAAACCAGCATCCTTCACGATTCTCAAGGAGGGAATCTGAACCTCAATAGGTAAAACAACTTCCATGCCGTATACCAAAGAATAGGGTGTTGCCCCAGTTGATGTACGTGTCATGGTACGGTACCCGTGTAGAGCAAATGATAACATCTCATGCCAGTCCTTGTAGGTGACTGTCATCTTTTGTATGATCTTCGTGATATTTTTGTTCGCAGCTTCGACAACACCGTTCATCTTTGGCCGATAGGGAGATGAATTATGATGTTGAATCTTGAACTGCTCGCACAAAGCGGTGATCATAGTGTTGTTCAGGTTTGTACCATTGTCCGTGATGATCCTTTCGGGGATACCGTACCGGCAAATGAGGTTCTGTTTGATGAAGCGGGCAACCACATTCTTGGTAACAGAGGCGAAAGAAGCTGCTTCGACCCACTTGGTAAAGTAATCAATAGCCACCAAGATGAAGCGGTGTCCATTGGATGCTGTAGGCTTGATCTCTCCAATCATGTCGATTCCCCACATTGCAAATGGCCAAGGAGCTGTTAGGACATTGAGAGGAACTGGAGGAATATGTACCTTGTCCGCATAGATTTGACATTTGTGACAAGTACGGGAATGTTGATGACAGTCAGCTTTCATGGTAGACCAGTAGTAGCCTGCCCTTAAAATCTTCTTAGCCATCGTATGCCCGCTTGAGTGGGTGCCAAATGTACCATTGTGAAGTTCAGCCATAATCTGCTCAGCTTCAACCTTGCCCACACAACGAAGCAGAATGCAATCAAGATTGCGCTTGTATAGGATACCATTGCTTAGGAAGAACTTGGCAGAGAATCTCCTCAATAACTTTTTGTCGTTGACTGAAGCTCCTTTAGGGTATTCTCGCGTCTCAAGATACCTATTGACTTCGTGAAACCAAGGTCGGTCCACTACTTCTTCGGTATTAATCTCGTGACAATGTGCAGGTTCGTCCCTTCACTCGATGGTGATTTGGGGAGCCTCATTATCCCAGTTAAGTTTAAACATGGAAGACATTGTAGCTAGAGCATCTGCTAGCTGGTTTTCTTCTCGCGGGAAATGCTCGAAGGTAATCTGCTCAAAATTAGGTAGCAATGTCAAGACATGTTCTTTGTAAGGGATGAGGTTAGGATGTTTAATGTCCCACTATCCTTTGATCTGACTGATGACCAAAGCTGAGTCTCCAAACACAACCAAAGATTTGATTCCCAAGTCTATTGCAGCCTTGAGACCAAAGATACAAGCTTCATACTCGGCCATGTTGTTGGTGCAGCTGAAGCAGAGTCTGGTGGTGAAAGGTGTATGGTAACCTTGTGGAGAGATGAGCACATCACCGATATTGTTCCCAAGTGCGTTGGACGCACCATCAAAGTACAGAGTCCATCGGGATCCTTGTTCAGGTCTATCATATGGTCCGTTACCTTCAATGTTGTCTAATGTCATAATGTCCTCGTCGGGGAAGTCAAACTTCATGGATTGGTAATCTTCGACAGCTTGATGAGCCAGATGGTCAACTAGCACACTCCCCTTTATAGCTTTTTGGGTCATGTACTGGATATCATACTCAGTCAGGATCATTTTCTATCTAGCTATCCTTCCAGATAAAGCAGGCTTTTCAAAGATGTACTTGATTGGATCCATTTTAGAAATCAGTAGAGTGGTATGAGTCAACATATACTGCCTTAGCCGGCGAGCAGCCCATACCAAAGCGCAACAAGTTTTCTTGAGCAGTGAGTAGCGGGTCTCACAGTCGATAAACTTTTTGCTAAGGTAATAAATGGCATGCTCTTTTCGGCCAGACTCGTCATGTTGGCCCAGTACGCACCCCATTGAATTATCCAAAATAGTCAGGTACATGATAAGCGGTCTTCCTTCAACGAGAGGCATCAAGATAGGAGGTTCTAGCAAATACTCCTTGATTTTATTGAAAGCAACTTGACAATCATCATTCCGTTTAACCACCTGATCTTTCTTCAACAGCTTGAAGATTTGCTCACAGGTAGATGTAAGGTGAGAAATGAACCTAGCAATGTAGTTTAGGCGTCCCAAGAAACCTCTGACCTCCTTCTCAGTGCGAGGGGCATGCATTTCTTGTATAGCTTTGACTTTGGCGGGATCGACCTCGATGCCTTTGTTGCTGACTATGAAACCCAAGAGTTTACCGGACCTAACTCCGAAAGTGCACTTGCTAGGGTTCAGTCTGAGCTTATACTCCTTCAACCTGACAAACAGCTTTTACAAGTGGTCGAGGTGTTCTCCTTCCGTCTGTGATCGGGCTATCATGTCATCCACGTAGACCTCTATCTCATGATGTATCATATCATGAAACAAAGCTACCATGGCTAGCTGATAGGTTGCCTCGACATTCTTCAGTCCGAATGGCATCACTTTATAGCAGAAGGTACCCCACTGTGTAACAAAAGTAGTCTTCTCCATGTCTTCAGGGGCCATTTTGATCTAGTTGTACCCTGAAAATCCATCCATGAAATAAAATACCTTATGCTGAGCTGTATTGTCAACCAAGATGTCAATGTGCGGTAGTGGAAAGTCATCTTTAGGGCTAGCCCTGTTTAAGTCTCTGTAATCCACGCACATTCTCACTTTGCCGTCCTTCTTAGGCACGGACACAATGTTAGTAACCCATTATGGATAAGAAGTAACAACAAGAAACCCAACATTGAACTGTTTCATCACTTCGGCTTTGATCTTTTCAGATATATCGGGCCTCATTCGACGGACTTTCTGCTTGATTGGTGGACAGTCTTCTCTTGTAGGGAGACGGTGAACCACAATATCTGTATCTAGTCCCGACATGTCTTCGTAGGATCAGGCGAAGATCTCAACATATTCATTCAACAGCTGAACTAAGCGCTCCTTGACACTTGGCTCCAGGTTGGCACCCACTCTAATTTCTTTTCTGTCTTCATTAGAACCCAAGTTGATTATCTCTAACAGCTCCTCATGGGGCAGAATAACCCTTTCTTCTTGTTGTATAAGTCTAGCCAACTTTTCCGGTACCTCACAGTCTTCATCACCTTCGTATTCGGCATGATTGACCAGATCTTCAGAGTCACTGAAGGCCATAGCAGAATTGTTACCCATGGAATCCAGAGTGGATGGGTACCTGCATTGGTGAGTGTGAGTGTGTGTAAGGGATAGCCATCTTTAAACAAATAAAATGTAAAAAGAAAGAAAATGAACACAAAAGTTTATATGTGAAAACATCCATGATTCATTAAAATGGCATATGAAGATGAAAAATCAAGCCCTTACAAATGGACCTATATGCCTCGGGTAAGGCATAAGGCAAAAAGTGTACGAATTGTTTAAGAATTATTACAGACCAACAAAAATGTTCGAAAGATAAATTACTGATTTATGAAAGTAATGGGAACAAAGTCCTTTGCCTCCCAGTTGTTCAGTCCTCCTTCAACAGTCGGAAAAATCCAGTCTTCAAAGTTGCTCTCATCTTCACCATCCTCCAAAGCATGAACTCCATGATGGGTGATCTTCAATGGTGGCCCTCCATCCCGGGAGCGACGCACAGCCTTTTGAGTAGAAGTAGTGAAACCCAAGCCGAACTTATCTATCTTATAAGGAAAATCTGGCAGCTGACCCTATACTGTGCTTCCTCCTTCCTCAATTACAACCTTCACATCTTTAAGGGATGACATCAGGGACACAGGTTTGGTAATGATGGGTACTGAAGTCCTTGTCTTGGCTGACACAAATTCAGGAGAAACCTCTTCAAAGTGTTGGAAAGGGGTTTCTATGAATTCGCCATCTAATTCCACATAGCGGAAAGAATTAAGATGGCTTATCATATACTCCTCCTTGCCATGAACTGTTATAATTTTCCCTTGAACTGGGTACTTGAGCATTTGGTGCAGAGAAGAAGTGACGGCCCCAGCATTATGGATCCATGGTCTTCCCAACAAGCAAGAGTAGGAAGGACGGATGTCCATCACATAAAATATGGAGTTAAAAGTTTCTGTCCCACTTTAATCTGGATGTTTACCTCCCTGTGGACCATCCTTTTAGAATTGTCAAAGGCTCTGACAATGATATTGCTGGGCTTCAGGGTCAAACCTTCACAGTCCAATTTGTCCAATGCTTTCTTCGGAAAGACATTTAAAGACGACCCGATATCAACCAGAACGTGAGCTAAAGTAGTCCCTCTGCATTCCACTGAGACATGCAGCGCGTCATTATGCTTTCTCCCCTTAGATGTTAAATCGGCATCAGAGAAGCCAAGACCGTTGTCGGCTGTTAGGCTAGCTACACACTCCTGGAACTAGTCCGCAGAGGTTTCCTGAGGCACGTGGGCCGTCTTCAAGAATATGATCAAAGCTTTGGCATGAGCTTCGGAACAGAGCAACAGGGCCAGCATAAAGATTTTTGAAGGGGTTTGCCCTAGTTGTTCTACGACATCATAGTCGTTTTTCTTAATTATTTTTAAAATCTCCTCCATTTACTTTTGAGTGGTCTCGGGGATGACCAAAGACTGAGCCCTCGTCCTGACAGGCGCTTCTTGGATCCCCTTACCTTTATCAGCAACAACAGTAGAGGGTAAAACTACGGGAGTAACAATTTGTTCAATAACTGGAGTTCTCACAAATATGTTGGCTGGTACAAGAGTAACCTTAGGAGCATTTGAGGGTCCAAAGATTTCCCTTGGAGGAGCAATTTTCAGAGAAAAAATTCTCCCGCTACGGGTGATTTTACTCGTCCCAGCAATATTTCCTATGTTAGGAGTCTCTTCATCGGAACTTTCTTCAACTGATTCAATTTGCTTAACACCGTGGTAGAAAATCTCTCCTCCATAATTCCACGGTATTGATTTGTTGGACTTGTATGGGATAGGCCCCCGCATAGTTATCTTCAGAGGTACAATCTTTGGATCAGATATAATCTTACATGTCTTTTGGAGACCTTGGAAAGATTGGAGAAAATGGTAATTATAACAACATCGTTGATAGGATTCAGAATAACAGCAGTTTTCTCAAAGAGGATTTCTTGATTATCCATTAGGCGTTGGATGCCTAACTTCAACAGCGGACAGTCGGATTGTAAGGACGAACAAATGTAACAATCTTTTTCACAGTCTGGGAAAATCCCGGCTTTCAACATATTCATCTTGATTATTGGTAACGGAGTCATCAAATCATCAACAGCAGCAACAAAAAGATCTTCTTCAACAGCATGGGCGTTGTGGCCATGCTTTAGCATTGGAGCAGAGATCATATTCGGTTTTTCGGGGGCGTCGAATTCCACTTCCTTAGCGTCTATTAAATCCTGAATCTTATTCTTGAGGGCCCAACAATTGTTGGTGTCGTGCCCCAGGCTGTCTGAATGATAAGCACATTTGGCGTTGGCATGGTAAAAAGGAGAAGTTGTATTCGGGTTCTTCGGTGCCTCTTTCAAGGTTGTAAGGTTTAACTTTAAGAGATGGGGTAGAACCTTTGTGAGTGTCATGTTTATCCGGGTATATTGCTGTTGTGGTCTTTCCACCCTTTGCTGGTTGGTTCTAGGTTGATTTTTTCTGGGCTGATCAACTGCAGACTTCTGAATCATTACAGCACCCACCGCTGGCCGGCGCTCAACCCTTCCCTGACCTCTTTGAGAGTAAACATATGAGACTTCTTTCTTTGCTGGAAAGGTTTTTTTGATGGCAGCGGAAGCGGATGCATCTTTTTGAATTTTACCGCTCTTGATTCCGGATTCAACTCTTTCACCAGTCAGAATCAACTCGGTGAACCCCGCAGACGAACTTCCTATCAGGTGATTAAGGAATGGACCTGACAGAGTACCC
The DNA here is from genome assembly GCA_948472305.1 of Vicia faba. NCBI lineage: Eukaryota > Viridiplantae > Streptophyta > Magnoliopsida > Fabales > Fabaceae > Vicia > Vicia faba. The sequence goes on along the minus strand of OX451740.1, from coordinate 793,454,688 downwards.
AAAAACATATCAACAAGCTCTCTTTCATACAATGGTGGTTGCACCCTTCCAGCCAAGTCCCTCCATTTCTAGGCGTACTCCTTAAAGCCTTCATTGGAGACCATACTCATAATCTGTAATTGAGTATGAGTAGGTGCTAAGTCCACATTATATTGATATTGTCTGTAGAAGGCAGCAGCCAAATCCTCCCAATTGTGCACATCAGACCTCTCAAGCTGGTAGAACTAATCCAATTGCGTACCCGACAAGCTATCCTGAAAAAAGTGGACCCACATGTCCTTGTCAGAAGAATGAGGTTGAATTTTTCTGACGTAAGACTGTAGGTGCATCTTTGGGCAAGACACCCCCATCGTATTTAGCAAACAGTGGAACTTTAAACTTGGGGGGAATGACAATCCCAAAAACCAAACCTAACTCTTCGAAATCCAACCCAGGCACTCTTTGCACTTCCATGGCTGCCAGACGTTCTTCCAAATTCTTGTACTTATCATCTGCAGGAGGGTACTACTGTTCAGAATAGTCTTCATCCTCTTCTTCTTCTTCTTCTTCTTCTTCTTCTTCAGCCTCAGACTCAGATGGTACTACAACTCTATTTCCTTTACCTACCCCTTCATCAGATGTTGAGGGGAAGTCCAGGTCCCTTCTAGTTTGACCTTCAAATCTTCTACCCAAAGTAGCCACACCAACTCTTTTCTTTTTCTTTTTCTCCTTTTCCTTCTTTAACAGTGCTTTAAGATCCTCTTGACCCTTTGCCAAGGTCATGAGGAGTTGTTGGAACTGTGAATTCTGCACTTGCAAATCTTTGACCGTCTGCTCTATATCCATCTTGCTGAAATAAACAACAGAGAGATAAGGAAACCTGGTGTGAAGACCTGTTTATGCATATGATGAATAATATGTATTTATGTAATGCATTCAAGGATTCAGAAATTCAAATTTGTTGTAAACAAAAAGAACACACGTCATATTAATAAAAATAGAATTTGTTAGTACATCAATGCCCTATGGGCAAAATAATACAAAATTATAAGGTAAAAAGACGTTGCGCATCCTCTTTGGCGCAATGTAGGTGTTGAGAGTCTGCTCTTCATGGAGTCGACGAGTAAGTTCCAAAACCTTCTTCTCACTGGCGTAAAAGCTGGCTTCAAAAGTGTTCCGTTCTTCCTTGAGCTGTATCCAACTCTTTTGCAAATCTTCCAATGATATTGGCATGTCAGGATGCAGGAGGGTGTATGGAATCTCTCCTTCCATAACAGGCTCTTTGATCACAGTGAGAATGTAGGGGTAAGGCATCATAAGACTCTGGGCGTGGGTTCGTACCCACTTGAGGTAAGGCTCAAGGCGGATGGAATTTTTGTGTCCTAGTGTCTTACTGTCCACCTTGTTGGGCTTCCTCCAGGCTCGGATAAACCTTTGTCGAAGTCCCTGATTGTCGTTATCGAAGTCAAAAACCAAGTATGGAATCAACATGTCATGAGGGCCATCCCTTCGGGCATACCCAAACCGTCTCAGAGCCAAGCAGGGGTTGTAGGTAATGCCTCCCCTAATGCCAAGTAGTGGGACATTAGGGAATTCCCCACAACGATCAATGATGATGACATTTTATCTTGACCGAGAACACCAATGAATATCTAAATGTGTAAGAGTCATCAATCATTGTGACCACCTCAAGCCTTGCTCATTCTTCAAGACTGATTGGGGAAGGTGAGAAATAAACCACCTTGCTAGAAGAGGAGTACAACACATGAGAACACCTCTTTTCCTCATTGTTCGTGTGTGAAATGAGTGTAGGATGTCCCCAAGCAATGTAGGCACAGGATTCCGAGATATGAAAATCTTGACAGCATTCACATCTGTAAGCTGATCAGGGTTTGGGAACAAGACCAAACCATAGATGAGAAGTGCTACAATCTCCTCAAAAGCTTGTAAATCTAGAGAATTCCAACATTCTTGTGCCTTCTCAAACATAAACTTTGCCAAGAAAACCTTGACACCACTTCTGGTTTCCCAATGACCTTTGATATCAGATGGTTGTAAGTGTAAGGCTTGAGCAACATCTTAAGGCTTTGGCTCTCTTTCCGTACCGTTTTAGGGTAGTTGATGGAGAATAGGAATCCTCAGAAGTTGAGAAAATTCCTCCAAAGTAGGCACTAACTGGTAATCAGGAAATGTGAAGCAGTGATGTAGGGGGTCAAAGAACTAGAAGAGAACTTTCACCATGTCTTCCTCTATGTTGGAGTTGACCAAGTTGAGAAGTCTACCATGTCTTTCAGTGAAGGGAGAATTCTATGGAATCTTGGAAGCAAGCTCCTTGAGTTGAGGAGGAATTCTCACAAGGTTGACCTGGATTGTTTTCCTGCGAAGTGATTCCATAACCTACAAAACAGGAACAAAGATGAAGATCCAAACCCTTGAAATGGTTAGTGGATGCATATGATGCTTCATGATGTTCATGATGTATGCACAAGTATATATATAAGCAAATCACACAAGTTCCTAGTTCAGGCTTGCATGGGGTTTCATAGGTAAGTACCCTCTTGAAGTTTAGTTGGCTCAACTTGTCCTATAAATAGTAACCGAGTTCTAAGGAGCTCAATATCACTGGATTATTTTCTGTGTTCATTGTTTCAGTTTAGCCACTTTACTGACGACCGAAATATTCCAAGAAAACAACCCTCAATGAGTGTAGTATCGAGTATCTACCAACTTTGGACTGCACCAAATCCGGTCATCTCACTACCCCTAAAAAGGCCAAGATGGTCAAGTAAAGGTTCTAAAAGTCCATTAGTGCTTCATGATATCACTCAGCGGCCCCGTATTCTCTTTGATTGACTCAAAGGCTATCGGTACCCACAAATATGTCGCACTAATATAGCTATTGCTTCAACCATGTCGGTATACCCTGCACAGTTTCCATAACGTATTTCTATTTACCTATGAATGTTTCCCCAAATCCGGGTAGAGGATTTCAAACCCAAACAATAGAACCAAATGTAAAGCAAACAAAACAAACAAGGTAAGCATGCAAAGGTGATATTAAACCCTAAGGTAACCCCACTTTTAGATTACTCCCCAGCAGAGTCTCCAATTCTGTGATACGGTGAGAGAACTGACTTGAGGTTTTGCGTTTGTGTTCGCAAATGTTTCGATTTAGCAAGAGTCGCCACCGACTTTTTATTTTATCCAAAGGAAAGGTCAAAAAGCACAGGAAAGACCTTTGAGATGTTTTCTTGGGTTTGGGGGGTAGATTATGAAAAGGGAAGGTGCTAGCACCCTTTTCATCTATGGTTTTCCACGGGCTCTTAGTTACTTGTTTAGATCACTTGTTTTTGTTTTTCAATTGTTTGAAATGGTGCTTTGTGTGTGTGGTTTTGAAAGTATTTTTGAAAATAGGCCATCGTTGTGGCAACCTTTGTAATGATTCTTATTCGAATGTATACAAAGGTGTTTGTCTTTTGAAAATATGTTTCAATGTTTGAAAGTTTGTTTTGGGAAAATGTTTTGAAATGGTGTTGTGATATGTTTTTGAAAATAGCAAGGATGTTTGCAAATTTGATCAAGTAACTAGGAGTTGTCTACCCTACTCAAAGATCTTCCCTACACATTTTTAACCCTTTGACATTGTTGTTTTACCATTGTGTTTAGTAAACAAACTTGTGTTTGGATGTTAAACGGGACAGGCGTGGGTCATCGTATGGTCATGATAACAATGTTGCCAAGTATCTTAGCAAGTTTTGTGGGACTAGATCATTTTTGTATAGGCAAACAAGATAGCGTCATCGAGGGACTATGATCTTTTGTTTTGCCAAGATACCTAGCATGCATACCATGACCATTTTAAAGGCAACAAGTGGATGAAACCCTAGGGGTGCTTGTGTGCATTGTGTTGTCATTTTCATGCATTTTTGTCTTGTTTTAGTCAAGCTATTTGTTTGATTTTTGATTTTTACATACAAACCCTAATCTCTATCATGGCATACTTGAAAGCAATAAAAGCGTAAAAGTAAATCTAATACTATTACAACATGATTATGGGGAGGGGGTACAAGTTTGAATAAGGGGTATTTGCAAGAAATTGAAAACCCTAAAATTATTACAACCATATTGAATTCTTTGTTCAAATAATAAAATAAACAAATATTTAAATGGACAATTAAATAAATATGCAATATATTATAAACATGCAAAAAATGTTTTTTGTATTATTTTTATGTATGTAAAAATAAATTATTTAATACATTAAAAATAATAAAATAAAAGATTATTTTTATTAAGGGTGGAAACCCTAATTTGTTTTAAGAAAATATATACATTATGTATTATTTATTTATATACAATAAAATAAAATAAAATATGTACAAAATGTTGAAAAATAAAATATGTATGACAAAATATTATTTAAGTGTGTAGATAATAAAAATAAAATATATAATATTTTTTGTATTATTTACAAGTTTTTATTTAAGAAAATAAAGGTATATTATTTAATAAACTATTTTTATGCTAAAAAATAATAAAAAATAATAAAATAAAATATGAAAATTCATGAAAATATTTTTGGTATTTTTTAATGTTTAGAAAAATAAAATAAAGTCATAAATGAAAAGAAAATAGAAAAATGTACAAAATAAAATCAAACGGGCCAAGGGGGTGTAAACAGCTAGGCTAGGGGTGCAAAAAGCATGAACAAGCCAAGCCCGACCCAGATTCCATCACCCCTGTGCTCCAGAAACACCAAACACGCGCGCTTCTTATTCAAATTGCTAACTCCTGCATTTGTGCTTAAAAACAAAAACTTGCAACATGAAAGTTATAGAGCATGATCATACGATCCTAACCATGTAAAAAACTTAATCTAACTCTTAAATACCATAGAGAATTTCTCTGGCCCTAATTTCTAACCTAGTTTTTTCAGAAAGTTCATCATTCAAATTCTCCCAACACATTTAACTTAAATGAAATCTATGCATATGTACAACTTAAGGGCAATGAGTACTACATTTTTTATTCACAAACCTAAGCCTAATGTTTCCTAAATAGAGAGATAGAAGTTTGAACTTTACCTGTTTCAGTTGAGCTCGAGTATGGCAATGCAGGGGTTTTCAGTGATGCCTGAGATGCTGGTGAGCTTGCTTGAAGTTCCTTTGACCTTCCCCAATGCTTAGTTTGCTTGGAACTTGCTTGAATAAGTTTGTAGAAGTCAACCTGCACAGTCATAATTCAAAAATGGTGAAGCTTGAAAACAAGGTTACAGTTGCTGGACAATGATTGAGATAGCTTATGTGGGTTGTTTAGAAGGTGTTTGAGGTGTTTGCAAGCAAAACGCACGAGTGGATTTTACTTTGGATGTCAAAATGCAGAAGCTGCCCTGTTTTGCAAGTTTTTGGTGTTTTGATGTTCAAGGGTGTTTGAGGACTGGCTAGCTCATGTTCTTGACCTTAGGCAATATGCAAAAGTTGTTTGGAATGGTTACAACACTTGGTTTTATCAGATACCAACGTTATGTGATTTTGGCAAGTTGACTTGGTTTTGAAGAAAAGTGTGAAGTGACCAAGGGCAGGCCTGTACAGGCTAGCTTCAAGCATGCACAAATTTGTTGTACCTTTGCCTGAGTTTATGGAGTTAGTTTGCTGCAAAATACTTGGTGCAATGCTCAAGAGAAACAAATTGGCAAAAGTTGTGCTTTATGTAAATGACAATGTTCACTTTTTGTCAAAAATGGATTAAACCCTTAAGTAATCTTCCATTGATCATAACAATGCATTAATCCATTGAGTTTGCATTCAATTTTTGAGTATGGAAGGGTTTAGATACCTGTAAGCAAGTACAAGCAAGGATGGATTGAAATTGCAACTTGTAGCAACATGAAAAATGCCATGGATCAAAGTGACTTTTTGCCAAATTCAAACCTTCGATTCTCCCTAACCACAAATAATTTTGAAGAGTTATTGGACATTTTGGAAAGCTTGTAACATGATCTACAATACATATTTGAAGTGAATTTTGAAATTACAATTGGAACTAGGTTAAAAATTGCCATGAATATAGGTCAAAATCCTGCCTAAACTAGGGCAAAATTTCACTAAGTTAAAAGTTTCATGGACCCTTGTTCACAAAATCATAACTTGATATCCAAGCATCTTTTGGGAAAACTTTGTGAATCAAAGTTGTATATTTTGTGGAGGACTACAACTTTCATGATGGAAGTTTTGTTTGAATCCAATTGCATCATGGTGAAAAAGTTGGGCAAAGTTGGGAAAAAATAAGGAATTTTCATAACTTAGAAAATTTCTAATTTATGAAAATTTTCCATTTTAAACCCTAATTTGCAAAATTAGGTTTCTTGGTGAAAAAGTTTAATGTTTTGACACATATTGATGAAAAATGACCCTTGGCACTTGATTTTGACCAAAAAGTTAAAGTTTGACTTTTTAGTGTACATTTGATTTTTGATCAGTTGACTGGAAAATTCCTCTGTCAATCTAATGCTTTTGAGATCTTTTGAACTTTGTGATTAGGTCAAGATGATGCCATTGAGTCCTTGAATCCATGCTTGAAACCAATTTTCCATTGGCTAGGTGAAAAATCAGAAATTGCCCCTTCTGCAGTCAAAACCCTAAAAATGACCATTTTGCCCTTTTGATGATCTGATCAAATTTCTTGAGGAGTTGTGGTCCAAACTTGATCAAATGGTTCATATGAGCCTATAATATTGATGTGGATAAAAAATTATGAGCCTTGACTGTAAATTGGCCACAATTGACTTTTTCCCCAATACAACTAACTTCTAGGTCAACTGTCCAATTGACTGGGCAAAAATTTGATTCAAGGATTGAAACTTGGTATGGGAAATCTTATAAGTCCAACATGAAGTATGAAAGCCACATGGGGCATTGAAATTCCAAAAATACTTGTGCAAACTTAAACCCTAATTTCTGGTCAACAGTGCAAGGAGATGTCTTGAGCAGAGCAAACCCTAGCTTGGTCTTGAGTTCAAAGAGTCTTGTGAGGGGAAATCTTGATAAAATGAGAGGGAAAATTTTGGGGTACAACACGGTGCCTACATTTCTAGGGGATATCCTACACTCTTTTCACACTCGCACAATGAGGAAAAGAGGTGTTCTTATGTGTTGTACTCCTCTCTTGGAAAGATGGTTTATTTCACATCTTCCCCAATCTGTATTGAAGAATGAGCAAGGTTCAAGGTGGTCACAAAGGTTAATGACACTGAAACATTCAGACATTCATTGGTGCTCTCGATCCATAGAGAATGTCACTATTGTCGACCGTTGTGGAGAATTTCCTAATGTCCATTTACTTGGCATTAGGGGAGGTATCACCTACAACCACTGCTTAGCCTTAAGACAGTTTGGTTACGCCTGAAGAGATGGCTCGAATGAGATGATGATTCAAGGTTTGGTATTTGACTACGACAGCGACGATAAAGGTCTGTGCCAGAGATTCATCCGAGCTTGGAGGATGTTGAACAAGGTAGATAGCAAGACATTGGGGCACAAGAATTCCATCCATCTTGAGCCTTATCTCAAATGGGTATGAGATCATGCTCAGAGTCTTATGATGCCCTATCCCTCCATTCTCCCAGTGATCATAGAGCCTGTTGTAAAAGGTGATGTTCCTTACACCATCCTGCATCCTGACATGACCACCTCTCTTGAAGACTTACAAAGAGACTGGATACAGTTAAAGGGAGAGCGAGACACTTTTGAGGCCCGATTCTACGCTAGCGAGAAGAAGGTTTTGGAACTCATTAAGCAACTTCATGAGGAGCGGACCCTGAATGCCTACATCGCACCAAAGAGAATGCACACAACGTTTTTATCTTAGAGTTTTTTTTTGTATTTCTGTGTAAGCCCAAAGAGGCATTGATGTACTCAAGCTTTAATTTATTAATATAACGTGTGTTTCCTTTTTGTCTAAAATGTATATGAATATCTAAGTTCCTTGAAATCATTGCATATGTATTTACCATTCATCATAACATAAGCATGTTTCTTGCAACAAGTCTCCTCATCTTTCTACTATTTATTTCAGTAAGATGGATCTCGAGCAGACGGTGAAGGACCTCCAAGCACAAAATGCCCAGTTTCAACAAATGTTCTTAACTCTAGCCAAAGGACAAGAAGAGGTGAAGACCTTTCTAGTTGAGGAGAAGAAAAAGAAGACGAAGAAGATAACCGGAATTCTGAACATGCGAAGAAGATTCCAAGGTCAGACAAGAAGGGCCTTAGACTTTGCAACGACATCCGGTGAGAAAGACAATCAAGACGGGAAAGGGAAGGAAACAATTTTTCAGTCTGATTCAGAAGAGGAAGAGGAAGAAAAGGACTATTCTGAAGAACAATACCCTCCAACCGACAACAAGTATAATCATTTAGAAGAACGGTTGAGTGCAATGGAAATCCAAAAAGTGCCTGGCTTGGACTTTGAGGAGTTTGGCTTAGTGTCGGGGATCGTCATTCCTCCCAAATTCAAAGCACCTGTGTTCGCCAAATATGACGGAGTCTCGTGCCCCAAAATGCATCTACGGTCCTCTGTGAGGAAAATCCAGCCTCATACTGCTGACAAAGATTTATGGGTACACTTCTTCCAAGACAGTCTGTCTGGAACTCAACTTGATTGGTTTTATCAGTTAGAAAGAGCCAACGTTCATAACTGGGAAGATCTTGCTACATCCTTTTACAAATAATACCAATACAACGCTGATCTTACACCTACCCGTACTCAACTCCAGAGTATGTCCATGGTTTCAAGTGAAGGCTTCAAGGACTATGCACAAAAATGAAGGGACTTGGCCAGAAGAGTTCAACCTCCCCTATCTGAAAGAGAGTTGGTAGACATGTTTTTGGGCACCTTGTCTGGTCCTTTCTTCAATCACTTAATTGGGAGTTCATCAGTAACTTTTACTGAATTGATATTGACCGGAGAAAGGGTAGAAGCCAGGATAAAGAATGGAAAGATTCAAAAAGATGCATCCTCCGCTACTGTAAGGAAGCAGTTCATCGGAAAGAAAGAAGTGGTTGCTGTATATCCTCAGAGAAATCAAGATAGGGCCGAACACCGTCTAATGGTGGGGGATGTTATGATTCCTAAACTTGTGCCTGATCAGCAAAGAAACAACCAACCAAGAATGGAAAGACCAGTCAGACAATTCACCAGAATTAATATGACACTATCTCAAGTATTGCCACATTTGTTAAGATCCAACCTAGTGACTTTGAAAGAAGCTCCAAAGAACCCTAAAACAACCTCTCCTCACTATCATCCTAATGCCCGTTGTGCATGCCACTCTGAAAGTCCCGGCCATGACACTAACAACTGTTGGGATCTAAAGAACAAAGTACAAGACCTCCTTGAAGCCAAAGAGATTGAATTCGATGCTCTAGAAAAGCCCAATGTCATTTCTGCCCCTATGCCCAAACACATCCATAATACCAATGCCATTGAGGAAGATATGTTTGTTACTTCAGTTGATGAACTTATGACCCCACTCCTGATTATCAAAAAGAAATTATTGAATGCCAGTGTTTTCCTAGGATGTGATGAAAGCTACCATTTCTGTTTGTCCTCACCAACCAGCTGTCCTTTGTTGAAAGCAGGCGTTTAGTGTCTAATAAATAACAAGGAAATTTTGTTCGAGAAGGTTTCAATTCCAACTATTTCTTATAATGATGTTTCCATCGTGACCATTTCCGACAATTCATCGAGGGTCTCCACCAAAAGACCCGTTAGAATTACATCAGTTCCAAAAGTATCTCCTTTGATGATTACAATGCTTGGACCAATCCCGTATTCGTCAGATAAAACCGTACCATGGAATTATGGAGGGGATGTCTACTACCACGATATCAAGCAAGATTGGCCAGCTGCTGAATATTCAAGTTCTGAGAAAGTTAACTCCGATATAAGTAATATTGCAGGGACTAGCAAGATTACCCGAAGCGGGAGGATTTTCTCTCCAGAAATTGCTCCCCCAAAAGCAGTTTATGGACCTGTAATCATTCTTGTTGTTGTTGCTCCTCCAAAGGTTATTCCCAGTCCTACAATCATCTATGCTAATACTCCTATCGACAAAGCCGTTACGATCCATGTTATCACCCCTACTGACACCCCTGCTGCCGAGTCAACAAAGACTCGAGGTAAAGGTATTCTGGTTGAGCCTGTCCGGATGAAGGCACAATCAATGGCTATCCCTGAGACCTCCCGCAAAGAGATGGAGTAAACTCTAAAGATTATAAAAAGAAGCGAATACAATGTAATTGAGAAACTGGGGCAAACTGGGGCAAAGGCCTTGGTAAAATTCCTGAAAACTGCCCATGTACCCCAAGAAATATTTGCCGATCAATTCCAAGACTACGTAGCCAGCTTGACTGTATATAATGGTTTAGGTTTCTCAGATGCTGATTTAACGCCAAGGGGAAGGAAACATAATGAGGCATTGCATGTCTCAGTCGAATGCAGGGGCACGAACTTGGCTCATGTTTCGGTTGACACTGGTTCGTCTCTGAATGTGTTGCCTAAAAGGCTCTCGATAAGCTTGACTGTAAGGGATTGATATTGAAGCCGAGCAACATAGTAGTGAGGGCCTTTGACGGCTCAAAAAGGATGGTGCATGGGGAATTAAACATCCCCATAAAGGTTGGAACCCAAACATTTGATTCAACTTTTTATGTAATGGATATTCTCCCTTCATATTCCTGCTTGTTAGGCCGACCGTGGATTCACAATGCTGGCGCTGTTACCTCTACGTTGAATCAAATGCTGAAATATCCAATTCAAGGGAAAATTATCATCGTTCATGGAGAAGAAGAGTATATGGTCAGCCATCTAAATTCCTTCAGATATGTGGAATTAGATGGTGAATTTATTGAAACTCCATTCCAGCACTTTGAAGAAGTCCCGCAAGATGTGGCAGTAACCAAGGCTGTTTCTCATGTTCCAAAAATTACAAGGCCTCCGCTCAAGATGTCGTCTTTGAAGGATGCCAAGGCAGTGATAGAAGAAGGTGGGTGCACAATTTGGGGTCAACTCCCAGATATCCTATACAAATATGACAAATTTGGCTTGGGTTTCACTTCAGGTGCCCAAAAAGCTATACGCTGCGCTCGTGCCAGAGGACCACCCTTGAAGATTAGCAACCGCGAAGTCAACGCAGTGGAAGATGATGAAGACAACTATAACCTGGAGGATTGGATTTTCCCAACTGTCAGTGGAGGGCTCAGCAACTGGGAGGCTAGAGATTTTGTCCCGATCACTTTTATCCCATAGTAATTTGTCTTTACATTTTTCGAATCTGTAATATTAAAACAATTCAGACTCTTAAAACCCTGTGTCTTATCCGAGGCACAATGGTCCATTTGTAAGGGTTATTATCTCATTTCCATATGACATCAATGAATCATGGACGTTTTTGCATACAAACTTTGTGCTCATTGTTTTTCTTTTTACATTTTCATTTCTTTCAAAGATAGTTATACTCTTACACACACTCACACTCACAATGTAGGTCTACATCCATTCAGGATCCCATGGGTAACGGTTATGCTATCGCTTTTTGTGACTCTGAAAATCTAATCTACCAAGCCAAATACGAAGGTGAGGAAGATTATGAAGTACTAGGGGAACTTTCCAGATTACTACAACAAGAAGAGAGAACCATTCAGCCCTACGAGGAACCAGTGGACACAATCAACCTAGGCACCGAAGAAGAAGAAAAGAGAAGTCAAGGTGGGTGCCAATTTGGAACCCAATGTCAAAGAGTGTCTGATTTAGTTGTTACACGATTATGTTGAGGTCTTTTCCTGGTCGTATGAAGACATGCCAGGACTTGACGTAGATATCATGGTACATCGTCTACGAATAAAAGAGGATTGTCCACCAGTAAAACAAAAGGTCCGTTGAATGTGACCAGATATGTCAGAGAAGATTAAAGCTGAAGTCATGAAACAATTCAACACCGGATTCTTGGCAGTCACCTCTTATCCACAATGGGTCGCCAATGTTGTTCCTGTGCCTAAAAAGGACGACAAGGTATGAATGTGCGTGGAATACAAAGATTTGAATAGGGCAATCCCTAAGGATGACTTTCCACTCCCCCACATTGATATCCTAGTTGACAATACGGCACATCACAAAGTGTTTTCCGTCATGGATGGTTTCTCAGGCTATAACCAAATCAAAATGGCGCCTGAGGACATGGAGAAAACAACCTTTGTCACACAGTGGGGCATATTCTGCTACAAGGTTATACCATTCGGACTGAAGAATGCTGGGACAACCTATCAGTGTTCCATGGTAGCCTTATTTCACGACATGATACATCACGAAATAGAGGTCTATATGGACGACATGATAGATAGATCTCAGACAGAAGAAGAGCATCTTGATCATTTATAGAAACTGTTTGAAAGACTAAAGAAATACAAGCTGAGGATTGAACCTAAATAAGTGCACATTTGGAGTGAGGTCTGGAAAACTACTAGGCTTTGTCATCAAAAATAAAGGTATCGAGGTGGATCCTGCCAAGGTGAAAGCAATACAAGAAATGCTTGCTCCTCGTACCGAGAAGGAAGTCATAGGATTCTTGGGACGTTTAAACTACATTGCCAGATTCATTTCTCACCTTGCAGCTACTTGTGAACCAATCTTCAAATTACTGAAGAAAGATCAAGTAGTCAAAAAAATGATGAGTGCCAAACTGCTTTCGGCAAGATCAAAGAGTACCTGCAAGAGCCTCCTATTTTGATGTTGCCAGTCGAGGGAAGACCATTGATCATGTATCTAACTGTTTTGGAAAATTTAATGGGGTGTATGCTGGGGCAGCATAACGAGTCTGGCCGAAAAGAGCATGCTATTTATTACCCGAGCAAAAAGTTTACCGACTGTGAAACAAGATATTCACTGCTCGAGAAAACTTGCTGCGCTCTGGCATGGGCTACTCGCCGGCTAAGACAATATATGCTGACCCATACTACCTTGTTGATATCTAAAATGGATCCAATAAAATACATCTTTGAGAAGCCTGCTCTCTCTGGGAGGATAGCGAGATGGCAGATGATCCTGACAGAATATGACATACAATATACTACCTAAAAAGCAATAAAGGGCAGTGTACTAGCTGATCACCTTGCTCACCAAGCTGTGGAAGACTACCAGTCCATGAAGTTCGAATTCCCAGATGAGGATATCATGATGGTAAATAACTATGAAGAATTTAGGCCATATGACGGACCTGAACAAGGATCCCGATGGACCCTGGTTTTTGATGGGGCATCTAACGCACTCGAAAATGGTATTGGTGCTGTACTCATATCTCCGGAAGGATGTCATCCTCCTTTTATGGCAAGACTCTGCTTCAATTGTACAAATAACATGGCAGAATATGAAGTGTGCATCTTTGGTCTCAAAGCTGCCATAGACTTGGGGATCAAATCTTTAAATGTATTCGGAGATTCAACTTTGGTCATTAGCCAGATCAAAGGGGAATGGGACACCAAACACCCTAACCTTATCCCTTACAAAGAACATGTTTTGACATTGCTCCCACATTTTGAGAAGATTACCTTCGAGCATTTCCCGCGAGAAGAAAATCAGCTAGCAGACGCACTAGCCACAATGTCATCCATGTTTAAACTTAAATGGGATAAGGAGGCTCCCCAGATCATCATTAAACAAAGAGAAGAACCAGCACAATGTCACGAGATTAATACTGAAGAAGTAGTGGACCAGCCTTGGTTTCACGAAGTCAAGAGGTATCTCGAAACTCAAGAATATCTAGATGGAGCTTTAGTAAATGATAAGATGTTCTTAAGGAGATTCTCTGCTAAATTCTTCCTTAGTAATGGCATTCTTTACAAAAGCAACCATGCCTCGGTGTTACTTCGGTGCGTAGACAAGGTTGAAGCTGAAAGGATCATGGCTGAATTACATGAAGGCACTTTTGGCACGCATTCTAGTGGGCATACGATGGCAAAGAAAATCCTACGGGCAGGCTATTACTGGTCTACCATGGAAGAAGATTGCTATTAACACTCTAGAACTTTCCACAAGTGTCAGATTTATGCTGACAAGGTGCACGTACCCCCGTTTCTTCTAAATGTCTTGATGGCTCCTTGGCCCTTTATTATGTGGGGGATTGATTTGATTGGGGAAATCAAGCCAACAGCCTCCAATGGACACCGCTTCATCTTAGTGGCTGTTGTACCCCAAAATTTGCCCTCCCATTTTTCTCAAGACATTTCAAGAATAATCTCCAAGTGGCTCAAGATAGCTCAAGAGTTGGACAATCAAATCACCTCCTAAGGCAGTCAATTCAAAATTAGGGTTTTGTGTTGCATCAAGGTCCTTACATCCAAATGGTCTCAAATGCTCCCCAATGTCCTAATATGTTCTCAAGTTCATCCATGTCAAATTTCAAGCCTTGCAGAGAAAGTTTGGTCAGTCAATTGCTCAAGAGGTCCAAGAATCGACTGTGCTAGGGTAAAAGTCAACTGTGACCCAAATACAGTCAAACCTCAAGATTTTTTGTCAACATTCTCATTTTGAAGGATAATTCATCATTTTATCAATGGTTGATCATGATTCATCAAGGATTGCTCAAGATTCATTAAGATTCAAAAGTTGCTAAATTAGGGTTTTGTAGGAAAAGTCAACTCAACTTTGACCAAGCATAACTTTCTCATACTTTATGAGAAAGGACCCATCCAAATATAATTTTGAATAGGATGCAATTTCCTACAATCCATATTCACACCCCAAGATCAAGAAATGCTCTCACAAAAAGTTACAAATTTGGACATTATAGGTCATTTTTGAAAGTCAACAAAAACACCATTTTTGCCAAAGCTTATAACTTTAGCATGGAATATCAAAATGAGATGAGACAAAAAGGGTTGATTATAGGACATCTCAAGGTTTCTAAAAAGTCCAATAAAACTTCCAAAAGTTCAAAATAGAAGAAGTTATGCATTATTGAAGTTGGGCATTTTTCCAAATTTGCCAAAAGTCAACTATCTTCAAAACTCCAATTTTTGACAAAAGGGACCACTTTTTTCCACTTGATTTGGTCTTATCACACCACACACGTGTCCTATCTTCAATTTCATGACCAATTATTAATTTTTCTATTTTATTTAGTTTTTATTGATTTAATTAATTTTAAATCAATATTAATTCAAATAAAATCCAAAAATTGATGGAATGAAATCTTTGTGATCATTACAGATTTCAAATATCATGATACACTCAATCATATTCGTATCAAGCATTGTTGTGCACAAAATATTTGATTTGAGGCATTTTTGGAAACTTTATCAATGGTGATCAAATCAAATCTCAAACCTTCAATGCACATGGATTCAAGCCCAAGTTTTAACCTAAATTCATTCCCTTATACACACATAAGCGAGGCATACAAAGGATACGACCTAAGAACTGCAGAAACGGCAAAACCAGAATTGAAAAAAGCTTGCAAAAGTGTGAGATCAAAACCTTGGTTAGAGCACGATTCAACCCAAGATCTCAACGCTACTCCCTTGCCTGACATCCGGTGGAGCTAAAGCAATCAAAACCTGGCCTTGAGACCTCCTGAATTGCACTGTAAGTGCCCACGAACATAGTTCTGAACATGGAATCGTGAATCCATGTTCTTGCATTTTTTGCCAAAATATTGACATAGTCTTGATCCTTGCATAATTTCCAACATGTCTTCATTAATCAATTTTGTTTTCATGGCCTATAACCTTAGATTCAAAGCTAGGGTTCGTGTTCTTGTTTTTTAGGAATTTTTGATACAAGCAAAATCAGGACAAATAACGACCATGGATGTGTTTAGGGAAGAGAGACGAATCCAATGATGGTCTTAGCTTGCATTTTTGTGGCCTAGAACGAGTTTTGGAAGCAAGCCACGGATCTTCCTGCGGATAAAAATCCGCAGGTAACAAAACCAAAGATTTGTGAAGAAGACGACTACGCGTCCTCTTCCCATTGGCTCGTTCAAATGTTTAGCGCGTTTTTTTTAATTCCCAGGCATATTAAATGTTTTCAATATATTATTTGTTTTGTATTCCATTAACAAATAGGCAGCATGGGTCAGTTGGTGGAAGCGTGAGTGGAAAACCCCTTGGGACCTTGGTTCGAATCCCAGGTCCCCCAAAACATTTATTTGATTTTTCTTCAGGTGATTGCATGTGATCTCCAAAGCATGGTCTACCATACGCTTGCAATCTCAACGTGCCAGATGGCCTTCAGGCCAAATCTGGTGGCCAGGAATGAAGGACTATCATATGTCCAAGTCAACAGGCGCGTGGGTGATCCTAAAAGTCAAACAAAGCTGACAATTATTGGGCATGGAAATTGCAAGTCACACCTTCAAATTGGGCCCAGCACCCCCCTTTGGTTATTTCTTTTCTTTTAACATTTTATTTATTTACTTGATTTATTTTTTATTCTTAATTAATTACTAACCAAAATAATTAATATTTTCCTAATAAAATCAGAAAACAAAAAATATTATTTTTATTTATTAAAATTAATTTCACTTTATTTTTTGTAAATAAACATTAATCAATTTAGTTTTTAATTAGGTTCAACTTTAATATTCTTTGTAATAAATTAAAATTAATTTAGAATTAGGATTTTAATAATTTTAATCATTTTTATTTTTATTTCCTTAAATATAAAAAACCCAAAAATATATTTTTTATTTAATTAATAATTAGTTTAGGTTTAATTTCTTTAAATTCAAAATAACAAAAACATGCTTTCTTTCAAAAAGGGTCAAAACCCTAAAAATACGCCGATTTAATTTTCTCGCACGCGATCCATATTTCAATATTATAATTGCTTCCGGTTTGTAATAGCTTTTAATTAGGACTTTATTTATTTATCGCTTTATTTTTATTTTATGCAATTTAAATTAAAGGGTTTGTCTTTGGCGATGTAAATACCCGACGCCTTGTAATAGCTTAGATTTAATTTCCGCAACTATACAATGTTAGATGTTTGATAATAGGGAATCCATGACATGATCCAATGTATGAATCTAATATCAACATAGCTCACCCATGACATGTACAAAGATAAAATTAACTGAAATAACACACTTGCACATGCCACTCTTAGGGTACCCCTCACTTGGTTGCCTCGAACGTGGTCATTGAGTATAGGAAGTTTTAGAGGCCGCCCTCTTGTCCAAAGATCATAAGTTGCCTCGAAATGGTTGCCTCGGATAAAATGATCTAAGACATTAGGGTTACCACTAAGGCGTCCTAACGTTGCTTTAGTGACCACACGTCCCTTAATCGAATTGACCTGAAAACTCCAACGACGGTGCTACCTACTCATCAATAGTGGGCTAGCATTGTCTAAAGGACATTAGCACAGTTTAATTCCCTTTTCGAGTAGGTAGATGGTTCTTAAATACTTGCTCCTTTTTAAAACAAAACAAAACTTTTCGCACTTACACTCTCTTAAAAACAAAAACTCTTTTCAAACTCACAAACACAAAGAAAAGTAAACTTTTGAAAACACAATGAGCAAGTACCTAAGAGCCCGTGGATAACCACGGATAGAAAGGGTGCTAACACCTTCCCTTTCTATAATCTACCTCCCGAACCCGAGAAATATCTCAAAAAGGAATTTTTCTGTGCTTTTGTCCTTTCCTGGTTGGATAAAATAAAAGACGGTGGCGACTCTTGCTTACCGCAAAATTTTGCAAAAACATACGCAAACGCGAACCAGCATTCCAAAACAGTCAGTTCTCATTCCCCCCGATCACAGAACTGGAGACTCTGCTGGGGAATATTATAAAGTGAGGTGTACCTTAGGATTAGATCACTGTGTTTTCAATTGTATGTTTTGTATGCTTTAATTTTGTGGGCTTGTATCGGAGTTCTATAGATCCTATCTTGGATCTGGGGGTACCCTTTAGGTAAGTAGCAATAAACAGTGAGGGATCTGTACGACGTAGACCGATACAGATGAAGCAGTAGCTACGTTGGTGTGGCACTTTAGTCTGTACCGATATCCCTTGTGTTGGAACGAGGAGAATATGGGTCTTCTAAGGGGTCATTAAGCACCAACTGACCTTAGAACCTTAAATTGACCAACTTGGCCATAGAACAGTAGCAGTATGCTACACTCATTGAGACTAAACTCTCGCGATGATTCCGGCTGTAATAAAAGGTTGCTAAACTGGAATTATGACCGATTGAGGGTAGTCAGTGATATTGAGATCCTCTAGAACCCGATTACTATTTTTAGGACAGGTTTAAACCAACTGAACTGAAAGAGGGTAGTACCTAAGCTCCATGCCAGCCTGAAATCTAAGGGCTCTCAATGTGACTTGTGTGCCTTTACCATGTTTGCTTTTTGTGGATACTTGTGGTGTGATTACTATCATGACATCATGACATCATAACATTGCATACATCTTGCATAAGGACTAACCTATTTCAAAGACAGGAGGGTTTCATCTTTGCTCTGTTTTGTTGGTCATCATGATGCCCATGCATAAGAATACTATCCGGATCAACTTTGTCCAAGTCCCTACCTTGCTTAAAGAGTTGGTTGCCAAGATGCCTGACACTACTTCCTTCATCAGGAGGCATGGTTCTCTTCTCAGTTTGGTCACCTCCAAATTGGACGAACAGATGATGAGTGTCCTGGTCCAGTTTTATGATTTGCTGTACCACTGTTTTACTTTTCAAGACTATCAGCTGGTTCCTACCCTAGAAGAGTTCTCTGAGTTGCTCAGTATCTCTATTTTGGAGCAGACTCCGTTTACTGGTTGGGAGAAGATCCTTAGGCCCGAAGAAATTGCTGAAGCCCTTCATTTGACTAAAGAGGAGGTAATGGATAATTGGGAGACTAGGAGTGGAGCAAAAGGCTTTCTGACTAAGTTCTTGGTTGGCAAGGCTAACTACTTCTGGGATAGCCTAGACTTTAAGGCGTTCGAGGATATTCTGGCTCTTCTGATTTATGGCTTGGTATTGTTTCTGAATCCTGACACTTTTTTTGATGTGAATGCTATAAAGATCTTCATCTCTCAGAACCCTGTACCCACTCTCTTGGGTGACATTCTTCATCAGCTCTATGCTCGTACTGCCCGAAAGTGGAGAACCTTGATGTGCTGTGCTCCTTTATTGTCGAGGTGGTTTGTTTCGCACCTCCCCAAGTCAGTACTGAAAAACAAAGAAGGAATGGGCTGGGCTTATAGGGTGATGTCTCTTTCTCATAATGACATTATCTGGACTCTCAAAGGTATGGATGAGGTGACTATCATTGATCGCTGTGGAGAGTATCCCAATGTTCCCCTGCTAGGAACCCATGGAGGAATTTCTTACAACCCATGCTTAGCTCTCCGTCAGTTTGGAAGAGCCAGAAGAGAAGGACCTCATGAGATGTTAATGCCTCATATCATCTTTGATTTTCAGGGGGATAGCGATGAGAAACATCGTAGATTCATAAGGGCTTGGGACAAAGTTCACCAATCTGATCCACATGAGTTGGGTCCAAAGACTTCTCTGCCAATGGAGCCATATCTCAGATGGGTCCGCATCCGTGCCCAGAAGCTAGGTATGCCATATGAAGCTGTCCGGCCTGTCACTCTTGAAGTTGCTAATGAAGAAGGGGTTCTTCCAACCATTCTCCATCCTTATATGCCCCTTGACATTGGGGAACTGAAGAGGTCTTGGATGCAACTGTGGGAAGAACGGGATTCTTATCGGGAGAAGTTCAACGAGCAGGAGCAGAAGATCCAGAGGTTGACTAGGCAGTTAGAGAACGAGCAGATTCTCAACGACTATGTCCACACTGATAAGAAGAGACCACGGGAGCATTGATGGACCTTTGATGATTTCTTTTCCAGTTTTTATTTTACTTTTCAGTATTTCAATTCTTGTAATGCCTTAAGGGCAATTTGTTGAACAATTTAAATTTTGAAGTTTAAATCTAATAAAGTGTGTTTCCTTTCTTGTTTACAAATTTGAATCCCGATTGTCTTGGAAATCATAAATCATACGCATTTCATCCCATGCACTTCATAAACAGGTACCCTTTACAGGTCTCTTATCTTCTTCGCTGTTTATTTCAGCGATCATCATGTCTACTGAACCTTCAACTGAGCAAGCTATCAAGGCCCTCCAGGCCCAGAATGCCCAATTTCAAGAGTTGTTTATGAATCTAGCCAAGGGTCAGCAGGACCTGAAGACCTTGATTCTGAAAGAGAAGAAGAAGAAGAAGAAGAGGACCATCCTGTTTAACATAGGACACAGGTTTGGGAACAGGCTGCAGAATGAAGTTGATCTAACCACCTCATCTGGAGGGAAAGATAGTCCACAAGAAAGGAGGGCTCCTAGCCCTGTGCTCTCCGACAACGAGACAGACTACGATGAAGAACACTATACTCCTGCTGAGGATAAGTACAAACAACTGGAAGACCGTTTGAGCACTATGGAAATTCAGAAGGTGCCCGGTCTGAACTTCAGAGATCTAGGTCTATCATCTGGGGTGGTGATTACCCATAAATTCAAGGCACCAGCCTTTGCCAAGTATGACGAAGTTTCCTGTCCGAAGCTGCACCTCCGGTCATATGTGAGGAAGATCCAGCCTTACACTGCTGATAAGAACTTATGGATCCATTTCTTTCAAGACAGTCTCTCAGGGACTCAACTTGAGTGGTTCTATCAGTTGGATAAAGCCAGTATCCGCAGTTGGGAAGATTTGGCTACTGCATTCTACAGGCAGTATCAGTACAACTCCGACCTTGCTCCTACGTGTACCCAACTCCAGGGTATGTAAATGGGAACGGGTGAAGGATTTAAAGATTATGCTCAGAAATGGAGAGACCTCACCGGAAGGGTATAACCAACCTTAGCTGATTGAGAACTTGTTGATATGTTTCTGGGGACCCTGTCTGGTCCATTTTTCAACCACTTGATTGGAAGCTCTTTATCTGGGTTTACAGATCTTATTTTGACTAGTGAGAGGATTGAAGCTGGTATTAAGGCTGGGAAGATACAAAAGGGTGCCTCATCGAGCACCGAGAAGAAGCCGTTTAAGAAAGAGTCCAGTGCTGTCTACAGTTCGAGAAGACAAAGTAGACCTGAACACCGCCAAGCTGTCAATGCAGTTGTTATTTCAAAACCTACTGGTGCTCCTCAGTACAACAATCAACAAAAGGACGAGAGACCTAAGAGGCAATTCACTCGTCTCAGCATGACCTTATCTCAGATTCTGCCACAGTTGCTGAAGACTAATCTGGTGACTCTAAGGGAAGCCCCAAAGAATTCAAATACAACGTCACCAAGGTATAACCCTAATGCCCGCTGTTCTTATCACTTTGATAGCTCGGGGCATAATACAGATGATTGTTGGAGTCTGAAAAATAAGATACAAGACTTAATTGATGCGAATGAGATTAAGTTTGAGGCGCCCGAGAGGCCTAATGTTGTGACTGCTCCCATGCCCAAGCATGGAGTAAATGCTTTAGAAGAAGACTTGTTTGTGGTTTCTGTGGATGAAATTGTTACCCCTCTATTGACTGTGAAGAAGAACCTTTTGCTGGCCGGTTTATTTCCAGGCTGCGACAAAGGTTGCCATATGTGTTCTATTTTACCTACCGGTTGCCCATTCTTGAAGTCAGGTATCCAAAACTTTATGGATAGTAAAGAGATCCTATTTGAGAAGATTGTTGTTCCCTCAGTTCATTCTGAAGAAGTTGCCATCATTACCATTTTCGACAATTCTTCCAAGGCTCCCTCGAGGAAGCCTGTTAGAATTACATCTGTTCCGAAGATCGCACCTGTGATCATTACTGTTTCGGGGCCCATCCCCTACACCTCTGATAAAGCTGTCCCTTGGAACTATGGGGCTGATGTTTATTTTCATGGAGTTAAGCAAGAGTTGGATGTTGATACTAGTGTCAGCAACATTACTGGACCTGCTAAAGTCACCCGCAACGGAAGACTTTTCTCACCTAATATTGCTCCACCAACAGCCCGAAGACTTGTTGTTATTACACCTGCAAGTGTACCTACTGCCATTCCTGATCAGGTTCCTATTCTTACCCCTGTCTCCGAGTCATCTGGTGCTCGGGGCAAAGGGATCACCACTGATGTGCCTGCCTAGACGGAGGCACCGAAGACAATTACTGTTGAAACTTCCAAACAAGAGATGGAAGAGATTCTGAAGATTATTAAGAAGAGTGATTATAATGTAGTTGAGCAGCTGGGGCAAACCCCATCCAAGATTTCTATGTTGTCATTGTTGTTGTGCTCAGAGGCCCATGCCAAGGCTCTGATTACCTTTTTGAAAACTGCCCACGTGCCACAAGAGACATCAGCGGATCAGTTTACAGATTGTGTGGCTAATTTGATGGCTGATAATGGGATGGGTTTCTCGGACGCTGACTTGACGGCCAAGGGGAAAAATCATAACGATTCCCTGCATGTCTCCATTGAATGCAGGGGCACCACTCTTGCACATGTGTTGGTAGATACTGGTTCCGCATTGAACGTCTTGCCTAAGAAAGCGCTAGACCGGTTGGATTGTGAAGGTTTAGAGCTGAAGCCAAGCAACATTGTCGTCAGGGCCTTTGACGGGTCTAAGAGGATGGTGCATGGTGAGGTTGATATCCCTATTAAAGTTGGTTCTCAGGTCTTCAATTCTACATTCTATGTGATGGACATTCGGCCATCTTATTCTTGTTTGCTGGGTCGTCCATGGATCCACAAAGCTGGGGCCGTAACCTTAACGCTCCACCAGAAGTTGAAGTACCCGATCAAAGGGAAGATTGTGATAGTACAAGGGGAGGAAGAGTATATGGTCAGCCACCTCAATTCGTTCCGATATGTAGAAATGGATGGGGAGTTTATTGAAACCCCGTTCCAGCATTTTGAAGAGGTTCCCTAGACACTGGCATCAGCTGAGACTGTGGTTGAAGATTCTCCTATGAAGATGGCTTCCTTAAAAGATGCCCGGGCTGTTATTGAGAAGGGTGAGTGTGCAAATTGGGATTGACTCCCTGATTTTACATAGAAGACTAACAATTTTGGTTTGGGTTTCACTGCAGAAGCTCAAAGGGCTGTTCGAAGTGCAAGGATCGGAAGACCTCCTGTGTTCATCAGCAACTCGGGAGTGAATGCAATTGAAGAGGACGTGGAAGAGTCTGAGTTCGACAGTTGGATCTATCCTACGACCGACGGTGGACCAAGCAACTGGACAACAAAGGACTTCATCCCTATTACTTTTGTTTCCCAGTAATGAAACTTTTTGTTTTGAATATGTAACAGACAATGTTTTAAACTTTATGGCCCGGTGTCTTACCTGGGGCACTGTGGTTTCATTTGTGAGGGCTTTATGTGTGTCATTTTCATATATCATTAATAAAAGCATTGGACGTTCTTGCATTTCAAATCTTGCGCTCATTGTCTTTCTTTATTATATATTGCGAAACAGCTATTTACACACACTCACATATACAGGTCCACATCCACTCTGGATCTCACTGGTAACGACTCTGCTACTTCCAGTTATGACTTCAAAAATCTGATCAACTTAGCTGAAGACGAAGGTGAAGATTATTGCGAAGTGCCTGGTGAACTTGCAAGACTGTTACTCCAGGAAGAGAGGGCCATTCAGCCACACGAAGAGCCGGTAGAATCAGTGAATCTGGGTACAGAGACAGATAAGAAGGAAGTCAAGGTTGGTGCAAATCTGGAGCTTAGTGTGAAGCAACGGTTGATTCAGATACTTCGTGACTATGTTGAGATCTTTGCCCGGTCTTACGAAGATATGCCTGGTTTGGATACTGACATTGTGGTTCATCGCCTGCCTACCAAGGAAGACTGTCCTCCAGTAAAACAGAAGGTCCGCCGAATGCGCCCAGAGATGTCTGAGAAAATCAAGGCGGAGGTTATGAAACAGTTTGACGCCGACTTTCTAGCAGTTACTTCTTACCCGCAGTGGGTTGCCAATGTGGTTCCTGTACCGAAGAAGGATGGGAAGGTTCGAATGTGTGTTGACTACAGGGATCTGAACAGGGCAAGCCCCAAGGATGACTTCCCTCTACCTCACATCGATGTTCTGGTTGACAACACTGCTCAGCTTAAGGTCTTCTCCTTTATGGATGGTTTCTCCGGTTATAATCAGATAAAGATGGCTCCCGAAGACATGGAGAAAACAACTTTTGTTACTCAGTGGGGTACCTTTTGCTACAAGGTCATGCCTTTTGGGTTGAAGAATGCTAGGGAAACATATCAGCATGCCATGGTTGCTTTGTTTCATGACATGATCCATCATGAGATTGAAGTATACGTCGACGATATGATTGAAAGGTCCCAGACCGAGGAGGAACACCTTGACCATCTACAGAAGTTATTTGACAGGTTGAAGTTGTACAAGCTGAGGTTAAACCCGAACAAGTGCACCTTCTGGGTGAGATCTGGTAAGCTACTAGGTTTCGTTGTAAGCGACAAAGGTATTCAAGTGGACCCTGCCAAAGTGAAAGCCATACAAGAGATGCCATCTCCCAAAACAGAGAATGAAGTCAGAGGCTTTCTGGGATGACTGAATTATATTGCCCGATTCATCTCGCACCTAACTGCTACTTGTGAGTCAATCTTCAAGCTACTGAAGAAAGATCAAGTGGTACGTTGGAATGATGAATGCCAGGCCGCTTTCGAGAGGATCAAAGAGTATCTCCAAGATCCACCCATCCTGATGCCACCAGTTGAAGGGAGACCTTTGATCTTATACTTGACAGTGCTCGATAACTCAATGGGGTATGTGCTGGGGCAGCATGACGAGTCTGGCCGAAAAGAGCATGCAATTTACTACCTTAGCAAAAAGTTTACCGACTGTGAGACCCGATACTCACTGCTCGAGAAAACTTGTTGCGCTTTGGCATGGGCTGCTCGCCGGATGAGACAGTATATGCTGACTCACACTACTTTATTGATTTCAAGGATGGATCCAATCAAGTATATCATCGAAAAGCCTTCCTTGTCCGGAAGAATAGCGAGATGGCAGATGATCTTGACCGAGTATGACATCCAATACACGACTCAAAAAGCAATCAAAGGAAGTGTGTTGGCAGACCATTTGGCACATCAGGCAGTGGATGATTACCAGTCTATGAACTTTGAATTTCCGGACAAGAATATCATGTTAGTAACTGATTGTGAGATACCTGGACCGGATGAAGGACCTGAGGAAGGATCCCGATGGTCTATGTAATTTGATGGAGCTTCAAACACTTTGGGTAATGGCATTGGCGCTATGATCATGTCTCCTAAAGGCTCTCATACTCCGTTCACCGCCCGACTATGTTTCAACTGCACTAACAACATGGCGGAGTATGAAGCATGCATTATGGGTCTTCGAGCAACAATTGACCTAAGGATTAAGTTTCTAAGTGTCTTCGGAGATTCCGCTCTCGTGATCAGTCAGATCAAAGGCGAGTGGGATACGAAACACCCAAATCTTATTCCTTACAAGGAGTATGTGTTGACTTTGCTTCCCCATTTCAAGGAGATAACCTTTAAACACTTCCCTAGAGAGGAGAATCAGTTGGCGGACGCGCTGGCTACGATGTCTTCTATGTTCAAAGTCAATTGGGACAACGAGGCTCCCCGAATCATTATTGAAAGATTGGACGAACCTGCACATTGCTAAGATCTTGAGACTGAAGAAGTAACAGAAAAGCCCTGGTATCATGAGGTGAAGAGGTATCTTGAAGCTCAGGAGTACCCCGAGGGTGCATCTGTTAATGATAAGAAGTTTCTGAGGAGGTTCGCAGCGAAGTTCTTCATCAGCAATGACATTCTTTACAAGCGTAACCATGATTCAACCTTGTTGCGTTGTGTAGATAAGGCTGAAGCAGAAAGTATCATGGCAGATTTACATGAAGGTACCTTCAGAACTTATTCCAGTGGACATACCATGGAAAAGAGAATCCTTCGGGCGGGATATTATTGGTCCACAATGGAAGCCGACTGCTATCAGCATTCTCGGACATGTCACAAGTGCCAGGTCTATGCTGATAAGGTGCACATACCTCCAATTCCTCTGAATTTTTTGACAACACCTTGGCCCTTTGCAATGTGGGGCATTGATATGATCAGCGAGATCAAACCTACGACATCCAACGGGCATCGTTTCATCCTGGTAGTGATTGATTACTATACGAAGTGGGTTGAAGCAGCTTCCTTTGCTACCGTAACCAAGAACGTCGTGGCACGATTCATTCGACACA
The DNA here is from genome assembly GCA_948472305.1 of Vicia faba. Lineage (NCBI taxonomy): Eukaryota > Viridiplantae > Streptophyta > Magnoliopsida > Fabales > Fabaceae > Vicia > Vicia faba. The sequence continues at coordinate 793,428,416 of OX451740.1, read as the reverse complement.
ATCTGATCTGTCGATACGGTGTACCAGAGAGGATCATTACGGGCAATGGCACCAATCTCAACAACAAGATAATCACTGAGCTCTGTGAGCAATTCAAGATACAACATCATAACTCTTCTCAGTACCGGCCGAAGATGAATGGGGCTGTCGAAGCAACAAATAAGAACATTAAGAAGATTGTGCAGAAGATGATAGTGACATACAAAGACTGGCACGAGATGTTACCATTCGCTCTTCATGGGTACCGTACCTTAGCACAGACGTCAACAGAGGCAACACCCTATTCCTTGGTTTATGGAATGGAGGTAGTCTTGCCTATTGAAGTTCAGATACCCTTTCTTCGGATCATGAAGGATGCAGGTTTAAGCGAAGACGACTGGATTCAGACCCGGCTTGATCAGCTGAACCTAATTGACGAAAAGAGACTTACTGCTATTTGTCATGGTCAGACGTATCAAAAACGGATGATCAAGGCATTTAACAAGAAAGTTAGACGACAAGAGTATCAAGTTGGGGATCTGGTAATCAAGCGCATTATCCTACCTCAAATGGACCCCTACTTAGGAAGGGCCATTTGTCGGTAAGAACATTTTCTCAGGCGGAGCTATGATTCTAACCACCATGGATGGTGACGACCTTCCTCACCCCGTCAATGCAGACATAGTGAAAAGATACTACGCATAATCAAAGACCCGCTAGGTTGACTGGCCTAGGCAAAAATAAGGGCTTCCCGGCGAACCAAAAGGGTTCAGGCAAAAATAAGGGATGAAAATAAAAAAATTTGTACACCTAGCAAGTCGAAAACCTGAAAAGGCGGCTTGGGAAAAAATGGTATCCCGGTGTACTGAAAACCCGAAAGGGCGGTCCAGGCAAAAGTTAGGGATCAAAGCGTAACACTGTGTCTCATTGGATCACCTTGCATCCAGACTTCGGTGTCGACTATCAAACTCGGACGACACTAATCAATTAGATTCATCTTCAACTAAGCAGCAAAGTGATGAGATGCTTGAAGATATAAAGGCGATAGCAGAGTTGGAACCCAGTGGGATTATTCACATAGCTGTTTTGTTTCCTTTTCACAAATTGTATAAATTCTATTTGTTCGGCGGTGTTCTCTTACTAGGACGTCAGCCTCTTGTACAAAAACGCCTATTTTCAGGCCAAACTTCAAAATCAATACAAATTCATTTTCAGAAATTTCAAGTTGTTTTTCCTTTATCTGTTTTGTTTTGCAAAGAACGTCCAATGTTCATTTTTGGTATATGCATTTGACATTAATTGCTGATCATAAATATTTCCATGCGAAACGAAAGATGAATAACTGGTAATAATAGAAACAGGGGCAAATAAGAATTGTCCGAACCGTACAAGTTGCTCTGTCCACCAGGTACCAAGGTACATTCAGCTGAAGAATATGGCTAAGATACCTTCACTCCCCGCAGAATAAGGCAGTAATGGTAGCTCTCCCAGCTGCGACTTGCAGCTATGTACAAATCAACAATACTCCCCCCAAGCAGAGTTAGTCTACCATCAACCCTAAAAAGGCTTAGTATCCCCAGAAGGTCTTAATGTTCCCCTGCGGAGTATAAGAATATTCTCCAGCAAGTATCAGAGTATCCCCGACAGTATTAATATTCCTCAACGGAGTATAAGAATGTTCCCCGGCAGAATACAAGATACCCCGGTGGAGTCAATTTTCCCAGCACAGTCTAAAAAGCTTCCCCAATAGAGTCGAATCAACATCCCTAGTAAATTCCAGAAGTTTATCCCCAACAGAGTACCAAATAAATCTCCCCGGCCAAACTCAGAAGGATTATCCCCACAAGAGCCTAACAGGATTATCCATAGCAAGTCGCGACTGAAAGATCATCTCCCAACGAAGTTCTTTCCTTTCACAAACAGGAATTCAATCCTCAACAGCTTCGGATCAATTCCAAGACTACGTAGCCAGCTTGACTGTAGATAATGGTTTAGGTTTCTCAGATGCTGATTTAACGCCAAGGGGAAGGAAGCATAATGAGGCATTGCATGTCTCAGTCGAATGCAGGGGCACGAACTTGGCTCATGTTTTGGTTGACACTGGTTTGTCTCTGAATGTGTTGCCTAAAAAGGCTCTCGATAAGCTTGACTGTAAGGGATTGATATTGAAGTCGAGCAACATAGTAGTGAGGGCCTTTGACGGCTCAAAAAGGATGGTGCATGGGGAAGTAAACATCCCCATAAAGGTTGGAACCCAAACATTTGATTCACCTTTTTATGTAATGGATATTCTCCCTTCATATTCCTGCTTGTTAGGCCGACCGTGGATTCACAATGCTGGCGCTGTTACCTCTACGTTGAATCAAATGCTGAAATATCCAATTCAAGGGAAAATTATCATCGTTCATGGAGAAGAAGAGTATATGGTCAGCCATCTAAATTCCTTCAGATATGTGTAATTAGATGGTGAATTTATTGAAACTCCATTCCAGCACTTTGAAGAAGTCCCGCAAGATGTGGTAGTAACCAAGGCTGTTTCTCATGTTCCAAAAATTACAAGGCCTCCGCTCAAGATGTCGTCTTTGAAGGATGCCAAGGCAGTGATAGAAGAAGGTGCGTGCACAATTTAGGGTCAACTCCCAAATATCCTATACAAATATGACAAATTTGGCTTGGGTTTCACTTCAGGTGCCCAGAAAGCTGTACGCCGCGCTCGTGCCAGAGGACCACCCTTGAAGATTAGCAACCGCGAAGTCAACGCAGTGGAAGATGGTGAAGACAACTATAACCTGGAGGATTGGATTTTACCAACTGTCAGTGGAGGGCTCAGCAACTGGGAGGCTAGAGATTTTGTCCCGATCACTTTTATCCCACAGTAATTTGTCTTTACATTTCTCGGATCTGTAATATTAAAACAATTTAGACTCTTAAAACCCTGTGTCTTATCCGAGGCACAATGGTCCATTTGTAAGGGTTATTATCTCATTTCCTTATGACATCAATGAATCATGGATGTTTTTGCATACAAACTTTGTGCTCATTGTTTTTCTTTTTACATTTTCATTTCTTTCAAAGATAGTTATACTCTTACACACACTCACACTCACAATGCAGGTCTACATCCATTCAGGATCCCATGGGTAACGGTTATGCTATGGCTTTTTGTGACTCTGAAAATCTAATCTACCAAGCCAAAGACGAAGGTGAGGAAGATTGTGAAGTACTAGGGGAACTTGCCAGGTTACTACAACAAGAAGAGAGAACCATTCAGCCCTACGAGGAACCAGTGGACACAATCAACCTAGGCACCGAAGAAGACAAAAGAAAAGTCAAGGTGGGTTCCAATATGGAACCTAGTATCAAAGAGCGTCTGATTCAGTTGTTACACGATTATGTTGAGGTCTTTTCCTGGTTGTATGAAGACATTCCAGGACTTGACGCAGATATCATGGTACATCGTCTACGAATAAAAGAGGACTGTCCACCAGTAAAACAAAAGGTCCGTTGAATGTGACCAGATATGTCAGAGAAGATTAAAGCTGAAGTCATGAAACAATTCAACGTCGGATTCTTGGCAGTCACCTCTTATCCATAATGGGTCGCCAATGTTGTTCCTGTGCCCAAAAAGGACTACAAGGTACGAATGTGCGTGGACTACAAAGATTTGAATAGGGCAATCCCTAAGGATGACTTCCCACTCCCCCACATTGATATCCTAGTTGACAATACGACACATCACAAAGTGTTTTCCTTCATGGACGGTTTCTCAGGCTACAACCAAATCAAAATGGCGCCTGAGGACATGGAGAAAACAACCTTTGTCACACAGTGGGGCACATTCTGCTACAAGGTTATACCATTCGGACTAAAGAATGCTGGGGTAACCTATCAGTGTTCCATGGTAGCCTTATTTTACGACATGATACATCACGAAATAGAGGTCTATATGGACGCCATGATAGATAGATCTCAGACAGAAGAAGAGCATCTTGATCATTTATAGAAACTGTTTGAGAGACTAAAGAAATACAAGCTGAGGATTGAACCCAAATAAGTGCACATTTGGGGTGAGGTCTGGAAAACTCCTAGGCTTTGTCATCAACAATAAAGGTATCGAGGTGGATCCTGCCAAGGTGAAAGCAATACAAGAAATGCCTACTACTCGTACCGAGAAGGAAGTCAGAGGATTCTTGGTACGTTTAAACTACATAGCCAGATTCATTTCTCACCTTGCAGCTATTTGTGAACCAATCTTCAAATTACTGAAGAAAATCAAGTAGTCAAATGGAATGATGAGTGCCAAACTGCTTTCGACAAGATCAAAGAGTACCTGCAAGAGCCTCCTATTTTGATGCCGCCAGTCGAGGGAAGACCATTGATCATGTATCTGATTGTTTTGGAAAATTTAATGGGGTGTGTGCTGGGGCAGCATAACGAGTCTGGCCGAAAAGAGCATGCTATTTATTACCTGAGCAAAAAGTTTACCGACTGTGAAACAAGATATTCACTGCTCGAGAAAACTTACTGCGCTCTGGCATGGGCTACTCGTCGGCTAAGACAATATATGCTGACCCATACTACCTTGTTGATATCTAAAATGGATCCAATAAAATACATCTTTGAGAAGCCTGCTCTCTCTAGGAGGATAGCGAGATGACAGATGATCCTGACAGAATATGACATACAATATACTACCTAAAAATCAATAAAGGGCAGTGTACTAGTTGATCACCATGCTCACCAAGCTGTGGAAGACTACCAGTCCATGAAGTTCGAATTCCCATATGAGGATATCATGATGGTAAATAACTATGAAGAATTTAGGCCATATGACGAACCTGAACAAGGATCCCGATGGACCCTGGTTTTTGATGGGGCATCTAACGCACTCGGAAATGGTATTGGTGTTGTACTCATATCTCCGGAAGGATGTCATACTCCTTTTATGGCAAGACTCTGCTTCAATTGTACAAATAACATGGCGGAATACGAAGTGTGCATCTTTGGTCTCAAAGCTGCCATAAACTTGAGGATCAAATCTTTAAATGTATTCGGAGATTCAACTTTGGTCATTAGCCAGATCAAAGGGTAATGGGAAACCAAACACCCTAACCTTATCCCTTACAAAGAACATGTTTTGACATTGCTCCAACATTTTGAGAAGATTACCTTCGAGCATTTCCCGCGAGAAGAAAATCAGCTAGCAGACACACTAGCCACAATGTCATCCATGTTTAAACTTAAATGGGATAAGGAGGCTCCCCAGATCATCATTAAACAAAGGGAAGAAGCAACACACTGTCACGAGATTAATACTGAAGAAGTAGTGGACCAGCCTTGGTTTCACGAAGTCAAGAGGTATCTCGAAACTCAAGAATATCCAGAAGGAGCTTTAGTAAATGATAAGATGTTCTTAAGGAGATTCTCTGCTAAATTCTTCCTTAGTAATGGCATTGTTTACAAAAGCAACCATGACTCGGTGTTACTTCGGTGCGTAGACAAGGTTGAAGCTGAAAGGATCATGGCTGAATTACATGAAGGTACTTTTGGCACCCATTCTAGTGGGTATACGATGGCAAAGAAAATCCTACGGGCAGGCTATTACTGGTCTACCATGGAAGCAAATTGCTATCAACACTCTAGAACTTACCACAAGTGTCAGATTTATGCTGACAAGGTGCACGTACCCCCGGTTCTTCTAAATGTCTTGACGGCTCCTTGGCCCTTTGCTATGTGGGGGATTAATATGATTGGGGAAATCAAGCCAACAGCCTCCAATGGACACCGCTTCATCTTAGTGGCTGTTGTACCCCAAAATTTGCCCTCCCATATTTCTCAATACATTTCAAGAATAATCTCCAAGTGGCTCAAGATAGCTCAAGAGTTGGACAGTTAAATCACCTCCTAAGGCAGTCAATTCAAAATTAGGGTTTTGTGTTGCATCAAGGTACTTACATACAAATGGTCTCAAATTCTCCCAAATGTCCTAATATGTTCTCAAGTTCATCCATGTCAAATTTCAAGCCTTGCAGAGAAAGTTTGGTCAGTCAATTGCTCAAGAGGTCAAAGAATCGACTGTGCTAGGGCAAAAGTCAACTGTGACCCAAATACAGTCAAACCTCAAGATTTTTTGTCAACATTCTCATTTTGAAGGATAATTCATAATTTGATCAATGGTTTATCATGATTCATCAAGGATTGCTCAAGATTCATCAAGATTCAAAAGTTGCTAAATTAGGGTTTTGTAGGAAAAGTCAACTCAACTTTGACCAAGCATAACTTTCTCATACTTTATGAGAAATGACCCATCCAAAGCTCATTTTGAAGAGGATTCAATTTCCTAAAATCCATCTACACACCCCAAGATCAAGAAATTCTCTCACAAAAAGTTACAAATTTGGATATTATAGGTCATTTTTGAAAGTCAACAAAAACACCTTTTTTGCCAAAGCTTATAACTTGAGCATGGAATATAAAAATGAGATGAGACAAAAAGGGTTGATTAAGACATCTCAAGGTTTCTAAAAAGTCAAAGAACACTTCCAAAAGTTCAAAATTGAAGAAGTTATGCATTGTTGAAGTTGGGCATTTTTCCAAATTTGCCAAAAGTCAACTATCTTCAAAACTCCAATTTTTGACAAAAGGGACCACTTTTTTCCACTTGATTTGGTCTTATCACACCACACACGTGTCCTATCTTCAATTTCATGACCAATTATTAATTTTTCTATTTTATTTAATTTTTATTGATTTAATTCATTTTAAATCAATATTAATTCAAATAAAATCCAAAAATTGATGGAATGAAATCTTTGTGATCATTACAGATTTCAAATATCATGATACACTCAATCAAATTCGTATCAAGCATTGTTGTGCACAAAATATTTGATTTGAGGCATTTTTGGAAACTTTATCAATGGTGATCAAATCAAATCTCAAACCTTCAATGCACATGGATTCAAGCCCAAGTTTTAACCTAAATTCATTCCCTTATACACACACAAGCGAGGCATACAAAGGATACGACCTAAGAACTGCAGAAACGGCAAAACCATAATTGAAAAAAGCTTGCAAAAGTGTGAGATCAAAACCTTGGTTAGAGCACAATTCAACCCAAGATCTCAACGCTACTCCCTTGCCTGACATCCAGTGGAGCTAAAGCAATCAAAACCAGGCCTTGAGACCTCCTGAATTGCGCTCTAAGTTCCCACGAACATAGTTCTGAACATGGAATCGTGAATCCATGTTCTTGCATTTTTTTGCCAAAATATTGACATAGTCTTGATCCTTGCATAATTTCCAACATGTCTGCATTATTCAATTTTGTTTTCATGGCCTATAACCTTAGATCCGAAGCTAGGGTTCGTGTTCTTGTTTTTTAGGCATTTTTGATACAGGCAAAATCAGGACAAATAACGACCATGGATGTGTTCAGGGAAGAGAGACGAATCCAATGATGGTCTTAGCTTGCATTTTTGTGGCCTAGAACGTATTTTGGAAGCAAGCCACGGATCTTCCTGCGGATAAAAATCCGCAGGTAACAAAACCAGAGATTTGTGAAGAAGACGACTACGCGTCCTCTTCTCATTGGCTCGTTCAAATGTTTAGCGCGTTTTTTTAATTCCCAGGCATATTAAATGTTTTCAATATATTATTTGTTTTGTATTCCATTAACAAATAGGCAGCATGGCTCAGTTGGTGGAAGCGTGAATGGAAAACCCCTTGGGACCTGGGTTCGAATCCCAGGTCCCCCAAAACATTTATTTGATTTTTCTTCAGGTGATTGCATGTGATCTCCAAAGCATGGTCTACCATACGCTTGCAATCTCAACGTGCCAGATGGCCTTCAGGCCAAATCTGGTGGCCAAGAATGAATGACTATCATATGTCCAAGTCAACAGGCGCGTGGGTGATCCTGAAAGTCAAACAAAGCTGACAATTATTGGGCATGGAAATTGCAAGTCACACCTTCAAATTGGGCCCAACACCCCCCTTTGGTTATTTCTTTTCTTTTAACATTTTATTTATTTACTTGATTTATTTTTTATTCTTAATTAATTACTAACCAAAATAATTAATATTTTCCTAATAAAATCAGAAAACAAAAAATATCATTTTTATTTATTAAAACTAATTTCACTTTATTTTTGTAAATAAACATTAATCAATTTAGTTTTTAATTAGGTACAACTTTAATATTCTTTGTAATAAATTAAAATTAATTTAGAATTAGGCTTTTAATAATTTTAATCATTTTTATTTTTATTTCCTTAAATATAAAAAACCCAAAAATATATTTTTTATTTAATTAATAATTAGTTTAGGTTTAATTTCTTTAAATTCAAAATAACAAAATCATGCTTTCTTTCAAAAAGGGTCAAAACCCTAAAAATACGCCGATTTAATTTTCTCGCACGCGATCCATATTTCAATATTGTAATTGCTTCCGGTTTGTAATAGCTTTTAATTAGGACTTTATTTATTTATCGCTTTATTTTTATTTTCTGCAATTTAAATTAAAGGGTTTGTCTTTGGCGATGTAAATACCTGACGCCTTGTAATAGCTTAGATTTAATTTCCGCAACTATACAATGTTAGATGTTTGATAATAGGGAATTCATGACAAGATCCAATGTATGAATCTAAAATCAACACAGCTCACCCATGACATGTACAAAGATAAAATTAACCGAAATAACACACTTGCACATGCCACTCTTAGGGTACACCTCACTTGGTTGCCTCGAACGTGGTCATTGAGTATAAGAAGTTTTAGAGGTCTCCCTCTTGTCCAAAGATCATAAGTTGCCTCGAAACGGTTGCCTCGGATAAAATGATCTAAGACATTAGGGTTACCGCTAAGGCGTCCTAACGTTGCTTTAGTGACCACACGTCCCTTAATTGAATTGACCCGAAAACTCCAACGACGGTGCTACCTACTCATCAATAGTGGGCTAGCATTGTCTAAAGGACATTAGCACAGTTTAATTCCCTTTTCGAGTAGGTAGATGGTTCTTAAATACTTGCTCCTTTTTAAAACAAAACAAAACTTTTCGCACTTACACTCTCTTCAAAACAAAAACTCTTTTCAAACCCACAAACACAAAGAAAAGTAAACTTTTGAAAACACAATGAGCAAGTACCTAAGAGCCCGTGGATAACCACGGATAGAAAGGGTGCTAACACCTTCCCTTTCTATAATCTACCTCCCGAACCCGAGAAATATCTCAAAAAGGAATTTTTCTGTGCTTTTGTCCTTTCCTGGTTGGATAAAATAAAAGACGGTGGCGACTCTTGCTTACCGCGACATTTTGCAAAAACAAACGCAAACGCGAACCAGCATTCCAAAACAGTCAGTTCTCATTCCCACCGATCACAGAACTGGAGACTCTGCTGGGGAATATTATAAAGTGAGGTGTACCTTAGGATTAGATCATTGTGTTTTCAATTGTATGTTTTGTATGCTTTTTTTTGTGGGCTTGTATCGGAGTTCTATAGATCCTAACCCGGATCTGGGGGTACCCTTTAGGTAAGTAGCAATAAACTGTGAGGATCTGTACAACGTAGACCGATACAGATTAAGCAGTAGCTACATTGGTGTGGCACTTTAGTCTGTACCGATATCCCTTGTGTTGGAACGAGGAGAATATGGGTCTTCTAAGGGGTCATTAAGCACCAACTGACCTTAGAACCTTAAATTGACCAACTTGGCCATAGAACAGTAGCAGTATGCTACACTCATTGAGACTAAACTCTCGCGATGATTCTGGCCGTAAGAAAAGGTTGCTAAACTGGAATTATGACCGATTGAGGGTAGTCAGTGATATTGAGATCCTCTAGAACCCGGTTACTATTTTTAGGACAGGTTTAAACCAACTGAACTGAAAGAGGGTAGTACCTAAGCTCCATGCCAGCCTTAAATCTAAGGGCTCTCAGTGTGACTTGTGTGCCTTTACCATGTTTGCTTTTTGTGGATACTTGTGGTGTGATTACTATCATGACATCATGACATCATAACATTGCATACATCTTGCATAAGGGCTAACCTATTTCAAAGACAGGAGGGTTTCATCTTTGCTCTGTTTTGTAGGTCATCATGATGCCCATGCATAAGAATACTATCCGGATCAACTTTGTCCAAGTCCCTACCTTGCTTAAAGAGTTGGTTGCCAAGATGCCTGACACTACTTCCTTCATCAGGAGGCATGGTTCTCTTCTCAGTTTGGTCACCTCCAAATTGGACGAACAGATGATGAGTGTCCTGGTCCAGTTTTATGATTCGTTGTACCACTGTTTTACTTTTCAAGACTATCAGCTGGTTCCTACCCTAGAAGAGTTCTCTGAGCTGCTCGGTATCTCTGTTTTGGAGCAGACTCCGTTTACTGGTTGGGAGAAGACCCTTAGGCCCGAAGAAATTGCTGCAGCCCTTCATTTGACTAAAGAGGAGGTAATGGCTAATTGGGAGACTAGGAGTGGAGCAAAAGTCTTTCTGACTAAGTTCTTGGTTAGCTAGGCTAACTACTTCTGGGATAGCCTAGACTTTAAGGCGTTCGAGGATATTCTGACTCTTCTGATTTATGGCTTGGTATTGTTTCCGAATCCTGACACTTTTGTTGATGTGAATGCTATAAAGATCTTCATCTCTCAGAACCCTGTACCCACTCTCTTGGGTGACATTCTTCATCAGCTCTATGCTCGTACTGCCCGAAAGTGGAGAACCTTGATGTGCTGTGCTCCTTTATTGTCGAGGTGGTTTATTTCGAACCTCCCCAAGTCAGTACTGAAAAACAAAGAAGGAATGGGCTGGGCTTATAGGGTGATGTCTCTTTCTCATAATGACATTATCTGGACTCTCAAAGGTATGGATGAGGTGACTATCATTGATCGTTGTGGAGAGTATCCCAATGTTCCCCTGCTAGGAACCCATGGAAGAATTTCTTACAACCCATGCTTAGCTCTCCGTCAGTTTGGAAGAGCCAGAAGAGAAGGACCTCATTAGATGTTAATGCCTCATATCATCTTTGATTTTTAGGGGGATAGCGACGAGCAACGTCGTAGATTCATAAGGGCTTGGGAAAGAGTTCACCAATCTGATCCACATGAGTTGGGTCGAAAGACTTCTCTGCCAATGGAGCCATATCTCAGATGGGTCCGCATCCGTGCCCAGAAGCTAGGTATGCCATATGAAGCTGTCTGGCCTGTCACTCTTGAAGTTGCTAATGAAGAAGGGGTTCTTCCAACCATTCTACATCCTTATATGCCCCTTGACATTGGGGCACTGAAGAGGTCTTGGATGCAACTGCGGGAAGAACGGGATTCTTATCGGGAGGAGTTCAACGAGCAGGAGCAGAAGATCCAGAGGTTGACTAGGCAGTTAGAGAACGAGCAGATTCTCAACGACTATGTCCGCACTGATAAGAAGAGACCATGGGAGCATCGATGGACCTTTGATGATTTCTTTTCCAGTTTTTATTTTACTTTTCAGTATTTCCATTCTTGTAACGCCTTAAGGGCAATTTGTTGAACAATTTAAATTTTGAAGTTTAAATCTAATAAAGTGTGTTTCCTTTCTTGTTTACAAATTTGAATCCCGATTGTCTTGGAAATCATAAATCATACGCATTTCATCCCATGCACTTCATAAACAGGTACCCTTTACAGGTCTCTTATCTTCTTCGTTGTTTATTTCAGCGATCATCATGTCTACTGAACCTTCAACTGAGCAAGCTATCAAGGCCCTCCAGGCCCAGAATGCCCAATTTCAAGAGCTGTTCATGAATCTAGCCAAGGGTCAGCAGGACCTGAAGACCTTAATTCTGAAAGAGAAGAAGAAGAAGAAGAAGAAGAGGACCATCCTGTTTAACACAGGACATAGGTTTGGGAACAGGTTGCAGAATGAAGTTGATCTAACCACCTCATCTGGAGGGAAAGATAGTCCACAAGAAAGGAGGGCTCCTAGCCCTGTGGTCTCCGACAACGAGACGGACTACGATGAAGAACAATATACTCCTGCTGAGGATAAGTACAAACAACTGGAAGACCGTTTGAGCGCTATGGAAATTCAGAAGGTGCCCGGTCTGGACTTCAGAGATCTAGTTCTATCATCTGGGGTGGTGATTCCCCATAAATTCAAGGCACCAGCCTTTGCCAAGTATGACGGAGTTTCCTATCCGAAGCTGCACCTCCGGTCATATGTGAGGAAGATCCAGCCTTACACTGCTGATAAGAACTTATGGATCCATTTCTTTCAAGACAGTCTCTCAGGGACTCAGCTTAAGTGGTTATATCAGTTGGACAGAGCCAGTATCCGTAGTTGGGAAGATTTGGCTACTGCATTCTACAGGCAGTATCAGTACAACTCCGACCTTGCTCCTACGCGTACCCAACTCCAGGGTATGCCAATGGGAACGGGTGAAGGATTTAAAGATTATGCTAAGAAATGGAGAGACCTCGCCAGAAGGGTACAACCGCCCTTAGCTGATCGGGAACTTGTTGATATGTTTCTGGGGACCCTGTCTGGTCCATTTTTCAACCACTTGATTGGAAGCTCTTCATCTGGGTTTACAGATCTTATTTTGACTGGTGAGAGGATTGAACCTGGTATTAAGGTTGGGAAGATACATAAGGGTGCCTCATCGAGCACCGAGAAGAATCCGTTTAAGAAAGAGTCCAGTGCTGTCTACAGTTCGAGAAGACAGAGTAGACCTGAACACCGCCAAGCTATCAATGCGGTTGTTATTTTAAAACCTACTGGTGCTCCTCAGTACAACAATCAACAAAAGGAAGAGAGACCTAAGAGGAAATTCACTCGTCTCAGCATGACCTTATCTCAGATTCTACCACAGTTGCTGAAGACTAATCTGGTGACTCTAAGGGAAGCCCCAAAGAATTCAAATACAACGTCACCAAGGTATAACCCTAACGCCCGCTGTGCTTATCACTCCGATAGCCCGGGGCATAATACAGATGATTGTTGGAGTCTGAAAAATAAGATACAAGACTTAATTGATGCGAAGGAGATTGAGTTTGAGGTGCCCGAGAGGCCTAATGTTGTGACTGCTCCCATGCCCAAGCATGGAGTAAATGCTCTAGAAGAAGACTTGTTTGTGGTTTCTGTGGATGAAATTGTTACCCCTCTGTTGACTGTGAAGAAGAACCTTTTGCTGGCCGGTTTATTTCTGGGCTGCGACGAAGGTTGCCATATGTGTTCTATTTTACCTACCGGTTGCCCATTCTTGAAGTCAGGTATCCAAAACTTGATGGATAGTAAAGAGATCCTATTTGAGAAGACTGTTGTTCCCTCAGTTCATTCTGAAGAAGTTGCCATCATTACCATTTTCGACAATTCTTCCAAGGCTCCCTCGAGGAAGCCTGTTAGAATTACATCTGTTCCGAAGATTGCACCTGTGATCATTACTGTTCCGGGGCCCATCCCCTACACCTCTGATAAAGCTGTCCCTTGGCAATATGGGGTTGATGTTTATTTTCATGGAGTTAAGCAAGAGTTGGATGCTGATACTGGTGTCAGCAACATTACTGGACCTGCTAAAGTCACCCGCAGCAGAAGACTTTTCTCACCTGATATTGCTCCACCAACAGCCCAAAGACCTGTTGTTATTACACCTGCAAGTATACCTACTGCCATTCCTGATCAGGTTCCTATTCTTACCCCTGTTACCGAGTCATCTGACGCTCAGGGCAAAGGGATCACCACTGATGTGCCTGCCCAGACGGAGGCACCGAAGACAATTACTGTTGAAGCTTCCAAACAAGAGATGGAAGTGATTCTGAAGATGATTAAGAAGAGTAATTATAATGTAGTTGAGCAGCTGGGGCAAACCCCATCCAAGATTTCTATGTTTTCATTGTTGTTGTGCTCAGAGGCCCATGCTAAGGCTCTGATTACCTTTTTGAAAACTGCCCACGTGCCACAAGAGACATCAACAGATCAGTTTACAGATTGTGTGGCTAATTTAACGGCTGATAATGGGATGGGTTTCTCAGATGCTGACTTGACGGCCAAGGGGAAAAATCATAACGATGCCCTGCATGTCTCTGTTGAATGCAGGGGCACCACTCTTGCACATGTGTTAGTAGATACTGGTTCCTCATTGAACGTCTTGCCCAAGAAAGCTCTAGACCGGTTGGATTGTGAAGGTTTGGAGCTGAAGCCAAGCAACATTATCGTCAGGGCCTTTGACGGGTCTAAGAGGATGGTGCATGGTGAGTTTGATATCCCAATTAAAGTTGGTTATCAGGTCTTCAATTCTACATTCTATGTGATGGACATTCGGCCATCTTATTCTTGTTTGCTGGGTCGTCCATGGATCCACAAAGCCGGGGCTGTAACTTCAACGCTCCACCAGAAGTTGAAGTACCCGGTCAAAGGGAAGATTGTGACAGTACAAGGGGAGGAAGAGTATATGGTCAGCCACCTCAATTCGTTCCGATATGTAGAAATGGATGGGGAGTTCATTGAAACCCCGTTCCAGCATTTTGAAGAGGTTCCCCAGACACTGGCATCAGCTGAGACTGTGGTTGAAGATTCTCCTATGAAGATGGCTTCCTTAAAAGATGCCCGGGCTGTTATTAAGAAGGGTGAGTGTGCAAATTGGGGCCGACTCCCTGATTTTACACAGAAGACTAACAAGTTTGGTTTGGGTTTCATTGCAGAAGCTCAAAGGGCTATTCGAAGTGCAAGGATCGGAAGACCTCCTGTATTCATCAGCAACTCGGGAGTGAACGCCATTGAAGAGGACGTGGAAGAGTCTGAGTTCGACAGCTGGATCTATCCTACGACCGACGGTGGACCAATCAACTGGACAACAAAGGACTTCATCCCTATTACTTTTGTTGCCCAGTAATGAAACTTTTTGTTTTGAATATGTAACAGACAATGTTTTAAACTTTATGGCCCGGTGTCTTACCCGGGGCACTGTGGTTTCATTTGTGAGGGTTTTATGTGTGTCATTTTCATATATCATTAATAAAAGCATTAGACGTTCTTGCATTTCAAATCTTGCGCTCATTGTCTTTCTTTATTATATATTGCGAAACAACTATTTACACACACTCACATATACAGGTCCACATCCACTCTGGAACTCACTGGTAACGACTCTTCTACTGCCAATTATGACTTTGAAAATCCGATCAACTTAGCCGAAGACAAAGGTGAAGATGATTGTGAAGTGCGTAGTGAACTTGCAAGACTGTTACTCCAAGAAGAGAGGGCCATTCAGCCACACGAATAGCCGGTAGAATCAGTGAATCTGGGTACAGAGACAGATAAGAAGGAAGTCAAGGTTGGTGCAAATACGGAGCTTAGTGTGAAGCAACGGTTGATTCAGATGCTGCGTGACTACATTGAGATCTTTGCCTGGTCTTACGAAGATATGCCTGGTTTGGATACTGACATTGTGGTTCATCGCCTGCCTACCAAGGAAGACTGTCCTCCAGTAAAATAGAAGGTCCGCCGAATGCGCCCAGAGATGTCTGAGAAAATCAAGGTTGAGGTTATGAAACAGTTTGACGCCGACTTTTTAGCAGTTACTTCTTATCCGCAGTGGGTTGCCAATGTGGTTCCTGTCTCGAAGAAGGATGGGAAGGTTCGAATGTGTGTTGACTACAGGGATCTGAACAGGGCAAGCCCCAAGGATGACTTCCCTCTACCTCACATCGATGTTCTGGTTGACAACACTGCTCAGCATAAGGTCTTCTCCTTTATGGATGGTTTCTCCGGTTATAATCAGATAAAGATGGCTCCCGAAGACATGGAGAAAACAACTTTTGTTACTCAGTGGGGTACCTTTTTCTACAAGGTCATGCCTTTTGGGTTGAAGAATGCTGGGGCAACATATCAGCATGCCATGGTTGCTTTGTTTCATGACATGATCCATCATGAGATTGCAGTATACGTCGAAGATATGATTGCAAGGTCCCAGACCAAGGAGGAACACCTTGACCATCTACAGAAGCTGTTTGACAGGTTGAAGTTGTACAAGCTGAGGTTAAACCCGAACAAGTGCACCTTCGGGGTGAGATCTGGTAAGCTACTAGGTTTCATTGTAAGCGACAAAGGTATTCAAGTGGACCCTGCCAAAGTGAAAGCCATACAAGAGATGCCAGCTCCCAAAACAGAGAAAGAAGTCAGAGGCTTTCTAGGACGACTGAATTATATTGCCCGATTCATCTCGCACCTAACTGCTACATGTGAGCCAATCTTCAAGCTACTGAAGAAATATCAAGTGGTACGTTAGAATGATGAATGCCAGACGGCTTTCGAGAGGATCAAAGAGTATCTCCAAGAGCCACCCATCCTGATGCCACCAGTTGAAGGGAGACCTTTGATCTTATACTTGACAGTGCTCGATAACTCAATGGGGTGTGTGCACGGGGCAGCATGACGAGTCTGGCCGAAAAGAGCATGCAATTTACTACCTTAGCAAAAAGTTTACCGACTGTGAGACCCGATACTCACTGCTCGAGAAAACTTGCTACGCTTTGGTATGGGCTGCTCGCCGGCCGAGACAGTATATGCTGACTCACACTACTCTATTGATTTCAAGGATGGATCCAATCAAGTATATCTTTGAAAAGCCTGCCTTGTCCGGAAGAATAGCGAGATGGCAGATGATCTTGACCGAGTATGACATCTAATACACGACTTAAAAAGCAATCAAAGGAAGTGTGTTGGCAGACCATTTGGCACATCAGGCAGTGGATGATTACCAGTCTATGAACTTTGAATTTCCGGACGAGAATATCATGTTAGTAACTGATTGTGAGATACCTGGACCGGATGAAGGACCCGAGGAAGGATCCCGATGGTCTATGTACTTTGATGGAGCTTCAAACGCTTTGGGTAATGGAATTGGCGCTATGATCATGTCTCCTAAAGGCTCTCATACTCCGTTCACCGCCCGACTATGTTTCAACTGCACCAATAACATGGCGGAGTATGAAGCATGCATTATGGGCCTTCGAGCAGCAATTGACCTAAGGATTAAGTTTCTAAGTGTCTTCGGAGATTTCGCTCTCATGATCAGTCAGATCAAAGGCGAGTGGGATACGAAACACCCAAATCTTATTCCTTACAAGGAGTATGTGTTGACTTTGATTCCCCATTTCAAGGAGATAACCTTTGAACACTTCCCTAGAGAGGAGAATCAGTTGGCGGACGCACTGGCTACGATGTCTTCTATGTTCAAAGTCAATTGGGACAACGAGGCTCCCCGAATCATTATTGAAAGATTGGACGAACCTGCACATTGCTATGATCTTGAGACTGAAGAAGTAACAGAAAAGCCCTGGTATCATGAGGTGAAGAGGTATCTTGAAGCTCAGGAGTACCCCGAGGGTGCATCTGTTAATGATAAGAAGTTTCTGAGGAGGTTTGCGGCGAAGTTCTTCATCAACAATGGCATTCTTTACAAGCGTAACCATGATTCAAACTTGCTGCGTTGTGTAGATAAGGCTGAAGCAGAAAGGATCATGGCAGATTTACATGAAGGTACCTTCGGAACTCATTCCAGTGGACATACCATGGCAAAGAAAATCCTTCGGGCGGGATATTATTGGTCCACAATGGAAGCCGACTGCTATAGCATTCTCGGACATGTCACAAGTGCCAGGTCTATGCTGATAAGGTGCACATACCTCCAATTCCTCTGAATGTTTTGACAGCACCTTGGCCCTTTGCAATGTGGGGCATTGATATGATCGGCGAGATCATACCTACGGCATCCAATGGGCATCGTTTCATCCTAGTAGCGATTGATTACTTTACGAAGTGGGTTGAAGCAGCTTCCTTTGCTACCATAACCAAGAACATCGTGGCACGGTTTATTCAGCACAATCTGATCTGTCGATACGGTGTACCAGAGAGGATCATTACGGACAATGGAACTAATCTCAACAACAAGATGATCACTGAGATCTGCGAGCAATTCAAGATACAACATCATAACTCTTCTCCCTACCGGCCGAAGATGAATGGGGCTATCGAAGCAGCAAATAAGAACATTAAGAAGATTGTGCAGAAGATGACAATGACATACAAAGACTGGCCCGAGATGTTACCATTCGCTCTTCATGGGTACCGTACCTCAGCACGGACGTCAACAGGGGCAACACCCTATTCCTTGGTTTATGGCATGGAGGCAGTCTTGCCTATTGAAGTTCAGATACCCTCTCTTCGGATCATGAAGGATGCAGGTTTAAGCGAAGACGACTGGATTCAGACCCGGCTTGATCAGCTGAACCTAATTGACGAAAAGAGACTTACTGCTATTTATCATGGTCAAACGTATCAAAAATGGATGATCAAGGCATTTAACAAGAAAGTTAGACGACAAGAGTATCAAGTTGGGGATCTAGTAATCAAGCGCATTATCCTACCTCAAATGGACCCCTACTTACGAAGGGCCATTTGTGGTTAAGAACATTTTCTCAGGCAGAGCTATGATTCTAACCACCATGGATGGTGACGACCTTCCTCACCCCGTCAATGCAGACATAGTGAAAAGATACTAGGCATAATCAAAGAGCCGCTAGGTTGACTGGCCTAGGAAAAAATAAGGGCTTCCCGGCGAACCAAAAGGGTTCGGGCAAAAATAAGGGATGAAAATAAAAAAATCTGTACACCCGGTAAGTCGAAAACCTGAAAAGGCGGCTTGGGCAAAAATGGGTATCCCGGTGGACTGAAAACCCGAAAGGGCGGTCCAGGCAAAAGTTAGGGATCAAAGCGTAACACTATGTCTCATTGGATCACCTCACATCCAGACTTCAGTATCGACTATCAAACTCGGACGACACTAATCAATCAGATTCATCTTCAACTAAGCAACAAAGTGATGAGATGCTTGAAGATATAAAGGCGATAGCAGAGTTGGAACCCAGTGGGATTATTCACATAGCTGTTTTGTTTCCTTTTCACAAATTGTATAAATTCTATTTGTTTGGCGGCATTCTCTTACTAGGACGTCAACCTCTTGTACAAAAACGCCTATTTTCAGGCCAAACTTCAAAATCAATACAAATTCATTTTCAGAAATTTCAAGCTATTTTTCCTTTATCTGTTTTGTTTTGTAAAGAACGTCCAATGTTCATTTTTGATATATGCATTTGACATTAATTGCTGATCATAAATATTTACATGCGAAACGAAAGATGAATTACTGGTAATAATAGAAACAGGGGCAAATAAGAATTGTCCGAACCGTACAAGTTGCTCTGTCCACCAAGTACCAAGGTACGTTCAGCTGAAGAATATGGCTAAGATACCTTCACTCCCCACAAAATAAGGCAGTAATGGTAGCTCTCCCAGCTGCGACTTGCAGCTATGTACAAATCAGCAATACTCTCCCCAAGCAGAGTTAGTCTACCATCAGCCCTAAAAAGGCTTAGTATCCCCAGAAGGTCTTAATGTTCCCCTGCGGAGTATAAGAATATTCTCCAGCAAGTATCAGAGTATCCCCGACAGTATTAATATTCCTCAACGGAGTATAAAAATGTTCCCCGGCAGAATACAAGATACCCCAGTGGAGTCAATTTTCCCAGCACAGTCTAAAAAGCTTCCCCAACAGAGTCAAATCAACATCCCCAGTAAATTCCGGAAGTTTATCCCCAGCGGAGTACCAAATAAATCTCCCCAGCCAAACTCAGAAGGATTATCCCCACAAGAACCTAACAGGATTATCCCTAGCAAGCCGCGACTGAAAGATCATCTCCCAACGAAGTTCTTTCCTTTCACAAACAAGAATTCAATCCTCAACAGCTTCAGATCAATTCCAAGACTACGTAGCCAGCTTGACTGTAGATAATGGTTTAGATTTCTCAGATGCTGATTTAACGCCAAGGGGAAGGAAGCATAATGAGGCATTGCATGTCTCAGTCGAATGCAGGGGAACGAACTTGGCTCATGTTTTGGTTGACATTGGTTCGTCTCTGAATGTGTTGCCTAAAAAGGCTCTCGATAAGCTTGACTGTAAGGGATTGATATTGAAGCCGAGCAACATAGTAGTGAGGGCCTTTGACGGCTCAAAAAGGATGGTGCATGGGGAAGTAAACATCCCCATAAAGGTTGGAACCCAAACATTTGATTCAACTTTTTATGTAATGGATATTCTCCCTTCATATTCCTGCTTATTAGGCCGACCGTGGATTCACAATGCTGGCGCTGTTACCTCTACGTTGAATCAAATGCTGAAATATCCAATTCAAGGGAAAATTATCATCGTTCATGGAGAAGAAGAGTATATGGTCAGCCATCTAAATTCCTTCAGATATGTGGAATTAGATGGTGAATTTATTGAAACTCCATTCCAGCACTTTGAAGAAGTCCCGCAAGATGTGGCAGTAACCAAGGCTGTTTCTCATGTTCCAAAAATTACAAGGCCTCCGCTCAAGATGTCGTCTTTGAAGGATGCCAAGGCAGTGATAGAAGAAGGTGGGTGCATAATTTGGGGTCAACTCCCAGATATCCTATACAAATATGACAAATTTGGCTTGGGTTTCACTTCAGGTGCCCAGAAAGCTGTACGCCGCGCTCGTGCCAGAGGACCACCCTTGAAGATTAGCAACCGCGAAGTCAACACAGTGGAAGATGATGAAGACAACTATAACCTGGAGGATTGGATTTTCCCAACTGTCAGTGGAGGGCTCAGTAACTTGGAGGCTAGAGATTTTGTCCCAATCACTTTTATCCCACATTAATTTGTCTTTACATTTTTCGCATCTGTAATATTAAAACAATCCAGGCTCTTAAAACCCTGTGTCTTATCCGAGGCACAATGGTCCATTTGTAAGGGTTATTATCTCATTTCCATATGACATCAATGAATCATGGACGTTTTTGCATACAAACTTTGTGCTCATTGTTTTTCTTTTTACATTTTCATTTCTTTCAAAGATAGTTATACTCTTACAAACACTCACACTCACAATGCAGGTCTACATCCATTCAGGATCCCATGGGTAACAGTTATGCTATGGCTTTTTGTGACTCTGAAAATCTAATCTACCAAGCCAAAGACGAAGGTGAGGAAGATTGTGAAGTACTAGGGGAACTTGCCAGATTACTACAACAAGAAGAGAGAACCATTAAGCCCTACGAGGAACCAGTGGACACAATCAACCTAGGCACCGAAGAAGACAAAAGAGAAGTCAAGGTGGGTGCCAATATGGAACCCAGTGTCAAAGAGCGTCTGATTCAGTTGTTACACGATTATGTTGAGGTCTTTTCCTGGTCGTATGAAGACATGCCAGGACTTGACGCAGATATCATGGTACAACGTCTACGAATAAAAGAGGATTGTCCACCAGTAAAACAAAAGGTCCGTTGAATGTGACCAGATATGTCAGAGAAGATTAAAGCTGAAGTCATGAAACAATTCAACGCCGGATTCTTGGCAGTCACCTCTTATCCACAATGGGTCGCCAATGTTGTTCCTGTGCCTAAAAAGGACGACAAGGTACGAATGTGCATGGACTACAGAGATTTAAATAGGGCAATCCCTAAGGATGACTTCCCACTCCCCCACATTGATATCCTAGTTGACAATATGTCACATCACAAAGTGTTTTCCTTCATGGACGGTTTCTCAGGCTACAACCAAATCAAAATGGCGCCTGAGGACATGGAGAAAACAACCTTTGTCACACAGTGGGGCACATTCTGCTACAAGGTTATACCATTCGGACTGAAGAATGCTGGGGCAACCTATCAGTGTTCCATGGTAGCCTTATTTCACGACATGATACATCACGAAATAGAGGTCTATATGGACGACATGGTAGATAGATCTCAGACAGAAGAAGAACATCTTGATCATTTATAGAAACTGTTTGAGAGACTAAAGAAATACAAGTTGAGGATTGAACCCAAATAAGTGCACATTTGGGGTGAGGTCTGGAAAACTCCTAGGCTTTGTCATCAACAATAAAGGTATCGAGGTGGATCCTCCAAAGGTGAAAACAATACAAGAAATGCCTACTCCTCGTACCGAGAAGGAAGTCAGAGGATTCTTGGGACGTTTAAACTACATTGCCAGATTCATTTCTCACCTTGCAGCTACTTGTGAACCAATTTTCAAATTACTGAAGAAAGATCAAGTAGTCAAATGAAATGATGAGTGCCAAACTAC
Organism: Vicia faba; assembly: GCA_948472305.1. Taxonomy (NCBI): domain Eukaryota; kingdom Viridiplantae; phylum Streptophyta; class Magnoliopsida; order Fabales; family Fabaceae; genus Vicia; species Vicia faba. The sequence goes on along the minus strand of OX451740.1, from coordinate 793,406,289 downwards.
TTTCGACAAGATCAAAGAGTACCTGCAAGAACCTCCTATTTTGATGCCGCCAGTCGAGGGAAGACCATTGATCATGTATCTAACTGTTTTGGAAAATTTAATGGGGTGTGTGCTGGGGCAGCATAACGAGTCTGGCCGAAAAGAGCATGCTATTTATTACCTGAGCAAAAAGTTTACCGACTGTGAAACAAGATATTCACTGCTCGAGAAAACTTGTTGCGCTCTGGCATGGGCTACTCGCCGGCTAAGACAATATATGCTTACCCATACTACCTTGTTGATATCTAAAATGGATCCAATAAAATACATCTTTGAGAAGCTTGCTCTCTCTGGGAGGATAGCGAGATGGCAGATGATCCTGACAGAATATGACATACAATATACTACCTAAAAAGAAATAAAGGGCAGTGTACTAGTTGATCACCTTGCTCACCAAGCTGTGGAAGACTACCAGTCCATGAAGTTTGAATTCCCAGATGAGGATATCATGATGGTAAATAACTATGAAGAATTTAGGCCATATGACGGACCTGAACAAGGATCCCGATGGACCCTGGTTTTTGATGGGGCATCTAACGCACTCGACAATGGTATTGGTGTTGTACTCATATCTCCGGAAGGATGTCATACTCCTTTTATGGCAAGACTCTGCTTCAATTGTACAAATAACATGGCGGAATACGAAGTGTGCATCTTTGGTCTCAAAGCTGCCATAGACTTGGGGATCAAATCTTTAAATGTATTCAGAGATTCAACTTTGGTCATTAGCCAGATCAAAGGGGAATGGGACACCAAACACCCTAACCTTATCCCTTAAAAAGAACATATTTTGACATTGCTCCCACATTTTGAGAAGATTACCTTCGAGCATTTCCCGCGAGAAGAAAATCATCTAGCAGACGCACTAGCCATAATGTCATCCATGTTTAAACTTAAATGGGATAAGGAGGCTCCCCAGATCATCATTAAACAAAGGGAAGAACCAGTACACTGTCACGAGAATAATACTGAAGAAGTAGTGGACCAGCCTTGGTTTCACGAAGTCAAGAGGTATCTCGAAACTCAAGAATATCCAGAAGGAGCTTTAGTAAATGATAAGATGTTCTTAAGGAGATTCTCTGCTAAATTCTTCCTTAGTAATGGCATTCTTTACAAAAGCAACCATGACTCGGTGTTACTTCGGTGCGTAGACAAGGTTGAAGCTGAAAGGATCATGGCTGAATTACATGAAGGCACTTTTGGCACCCATTCTAGTGGGCATACGATGGCAAAGAAAATCCTACGGGAAGGCTATTACTGGTCTACCTTGGAAGTAGATTGCTATCAACACTCTAGAACTTGCCACAAGTGTCAGATTTATGCTGACAAGGTGCACGTACCCCCGGTTCTTCTAAATGTCTTGACGGCTCCTTGGCCCTTTGCTATGTGGGGGATTGATATGATTGGGGAAATCAAGCCAACAACCTCCAATGGACACCGCTTCATCTTAGTGGCTGTTGTACCCCAAAATTTGCCCTCCCATATTTCTCAAGACATTTCAAGAATAATCTCCAAGTGGCTCAAGATAGCGCAAGAGTTGGACAATCAAATCACCTCCTAAGGCAGTCAATTCAAAATTAGGGTTTTGTGTTGCATCAAGGTACTTACATCCAAATGGTCTAAAATTCTCCCCAATGTCTTAATATGTTCTCAAGTTCATCCATGTCAAATTTCAAGCCTTGCAGAGAAAGTTTGGTCAGTCAATTGCTCAAGAGGTCCAAGAATCGACTGTGCTAGGGCAAAAGTCAACTGTGACCCAAATACAGTCAAACCTCAAGATTTTTGTCAACATTATAATTTTGAAGGATAATTCATCATTTGATCAAGGGTTGATCATGATTCATCAAGGATTGCTCAAGATTCATCAAGATTCAAAAGTTGCTAAATTAGGGTTTTGTAGGAAAAGTCAACTCAACTTTGACCAAGCATAACTTTCTCATACTTTATGAGAAATGACCCATCCAAAGCTCATTTATAAGAGGATGCAATTTCCTAAAATCCATCTTCACACCCCAAGATCAAGAAATGATCTCACAAAAAGTTACAAATTTTGACATTATAGGTCATTTTTGAAAGTCAACAAAAATACCTTTTTTTCCAAAACTTATAACTTGAGCATGGAATATCAAAATGAGATGAGACCAAAAGGGTTGATTATAGGACATCTCAAGGTTTCTAAAGAGTCCAAGAAAACTTCCAAAATTTCAAAATTGAAGAAGTTATGCATTGTTGAAGTTGGGAATTTTTCCAAATTTGCCAAAAGTCAACTATCTTCAAAACTCCAATTTTTGACAAAAGGGCCCACTTTTTTCCACTTGATTTGGTCTTATCACACCACACACATGTCCTATCTTCAATTTCATGACCAATTATTAATTTTTCTATTTTATTTAATTTTTATTGATTTAATTCATTTTAAATCAATATTAATTCAAATAAAATCCAAAAATTGATGGAATGAAATCTTTGTGATCATTACAGCTTTCAAATATCATGATACACTCAATCAAATTCGTATCAAGCATTATTGTGCACAAAATATTTGATTTGAGGCATTTTTGGAAACTTTATCAATGGTGATCAAATCAAATCTCAAACCTTCAATGCACATGGATTCAAGCCCAAGTTTTAACCTAAATTCATTCCCTTATACACACACAAGCGAGGCATACAAAGGATACGACCTAAGAACTGCAGAAATGGCAAAACCAGAATTGAAAAAAGCTTGCAAAAGTGTGAGATCAAAATCTTGGTTAGAGCACGATTCAACCCAAGATCTCAGCGCTACTCCCTTGCCTGACATCCAGTGGAGATAAAGCAATCAAAACCAGGCCTTGAGACCTCCTGAATTGCGCTGTAAGTGTCCACGAACATAATTCTGAACATGGAATCGTGAATCCATGTTGTTGCATTTTTTTGCCAAAATATTGACATAGTCTTGATCCTTGCATAATTTCCAACATGTCTGCATTATTCAATTTTGTTTTCATGGCCTATAACCTTAGATCCGAAGCTAGGGTTCGTGTTCTTGTTTTTTAGGCATTTTTGATACAGGCAAAATCAGGAAAAATAACGACCATGGATGTGTTCAGGGAAGAGAGACGAATCCAATGATGGTCTTAGCTTGCATTTTTGTGGCCTAGAACGAATTTTGGAAGCAAGCCACGGATCTTCCTGCAGATAAAAATCCGCAGGTAATAAAACCAGAGATTTGTGAAGAAGACGACTATGCGTCCTCTTCCCATTGGCTCATTCATATGTTTAGTGCGTTTTTTTTTAATTCCCAGGCATATTAAATGTTTTCAATATATTATTTGTTTTGTATTCCATTAACAAATAGGCAGCATGGCTCAGTTGGTGGAAGCGTGAGTGGAAAACCCCTTGGGACCTGGGTTCGAATCCCAGGTCCCCCAAAACATTTATTTGATTTTTCTTCAGGTGATTGCATGTGATCTCCAAAGCATGGTCTACCATACGCTTGCAATCTCAACGTGCCAGATGGCCTTCAGGCCAAATCTGGTGGCCAAGAATGAATGACTATCATATGTCCAAGTCAACAGGCGCGTGGGTGATCCTGAAAGTCAAACAAAGCTGACAATTATTGGGCCTGGAAATTGCAAGTCACACCTTCAAATTGGGCCCAGCACTCCCCTTTGGTTATTTCTTTTCTTTTAACATTTTATTTATTTACTTGATTTATTTTTTATTCTTAATTAATTACTAACCAAAATAATTAATATTTTCCTAATAAAATCAGAAAACAAAAAATATTATTTTTATTTATTAAAACTAATTTCACTTTATTTTTGTAAATAAACATTAATCAATTTAGTTTTTAATTAGGTACAACTTTAATATTCTTTGTAATAAATTAAAATTAATTTAGAATTAGGCTTTTAATAATTTTAATCATTTTTATTTTTATTTCCTTAAATATGAAAAATCCAAAAATATATTTTTTATTTAATTAATAATTAGTTTAGGTTTAATTTCTTTAAATTCAAAATAACAAAAACATGCTTTCTTTCAAAAAGGGTCAAAACCCTAAAAATACGCCGATTTAATTTTCTCGCACGCGATCCATATTTCAATATTGTAATTGCTTCCGGTTTGTAATAGCTTTTAATTAGGACTTTATTTATTTATCGCTTTATTTTTATTTTTTGCAATTTAAATTAAAGGGTTTGTCTTTGGCGATGTAAATACCCGACGCCTTGTAATAGCTTAGATTTAATTTCCGCAAATTTAATTTCTGCAACTATACAATGTTAGATGTTTGATAATAGGGAATGCATGACAAGATCCAACGTATGAATCTAAAATCAACATAGCTCACCCATGACATGTACAAAGATAAAATTAACCGAAATAACACACTTGCACATGCCACTCTTAGGGTACACCTCACTTGGTTGCCTCGAACGTGGTCATTGACTATAGGAAGTTTTAGAGGTTGCCCTCTTGTCCAAAGATCATAAGTTGCCTCGAAACGTTTGCCTCGCATAAAATGATCTAAGACATTAGGGTTACCGCTAAGGCGTCCTAACGTTGCTTTAGTGACCACACGTCCCTTAATCGAATTGACCCGAAAACTCCAACGACGGTGCTACCTACTCATCAATAGTGGGCTAGCATTGTCTAAAGGACATTAACAAAGTTTAATTCCCTTTTCGAGTAGGTAGATGATTCTTAAATACTTTCTCCTTTTTAAAACAAAACAAAACTTTTCGCACTTACACTCTCTTCAAAACAAAAACTCTTTTCAAACCCACAAACACAAAGAAAAGTAAACTTTTGAAAACACAATGAGCAAGTACCTAAGAGCCCATGGATAACCACAAATAGAAAGGGTGCTAACACCTTCCCTTTCTATAATCTACCTCCCGAACCCGAGAAATATCTCAAAAAGGAATTTTTCTGTGCTTTTGTCCTTTCCTGGTTGGATAAAATAAAAGACGGTGGCGACTCTTGCTTACTGCGACATTTTGCAAAAACAAACGCAAATGCAAACCAGCATTCTAAAATATTCAGTTCTCATTCCCACCGATCCCAGTGGCCATTGACTATTTTACCAAGTGGGTTGAGGCAGCTTCTTTTGCTTAAGTTACAAATAATGTTATCGCCCGATTCATCAAGCAAAATCTCTTCTGTCGGTATGGTATCCCAGAGAGAATCATCACAGACAATGGTACGAACCTGAATAATACTATGATCATAGCCCTGTGCGAATAGTTTAAGATCCAGCATCATAATTCTTCCCCTTACCGGCCAAAGATGAATGGTGCTGTCGAAGCCGCAAATAAGAACATTAAAAAGATCATACAGAAAATGACAGTCACGTACAAAGACTGGCATGAGATGCTACCATTCTCTCTCTACGGATATCGTACCACAGCTCGCACATCAACCGGGGCAACACCCTATTCTCTGGTATACGACATGGAGGTTGTCTTGCCTATTGAGGTCCAGATCCCCTCTCTGAGAATTATGAAGGATGTAGGGATAAATGAAGACGACTGGATCCAGACTCGACTTGATCAACTAAACTTGATTGATGATAAAAGACTTACTACTATCTGTCATGATCAGATGTATCAAAAAAGGATGATTAAGGCTTTCAACAAAAAGGTCAGACGCCAAGTGTATCAAGTCGGGGATTTGGTGATCAAACGTATCATACTGCCGCAAGGTGATCCCAGGGGAAAATGGAATCCTACATATGAAGGACCATTTGTAAAAAAAACATATTCTCTGGTGGAGAAATGATCTTGACCACCATGGATGGCGACTGTTGTACCCCAAAATTTTCCCTCCCATATTCCTCAAGATTTGTCAAGAATGATCTTCAAATTACTCAAAATTGTTCAAGGGTTGTACAGTCAAATCACTTCCTAAGACAACTGAAATTAGAGTTTTGGTTCTTTCAAGGAATTTGGGGTTTTCAATGGTTCAATCAAGTCTCATAGGCCTATATACATTCTCAAGCACCTACATGCCAAGTTTCAAGACTCACAGTGCCAATTTGCACAGTCAAAAGCTCCATTTGATCTACAGTCAACTGCAAGGGCAAAATGGTCATTTTGCAGTCAAAGGTCAGAATTTTTGGTCAACATCTTATTTTGAAGGATAATTCATCATTTTATCAAGGGTTGATCATGATTCATCAAGGATTTCTCAAAATTCATCAAGATTCAAAAGTTGCTAAATTAGGGTTTTGCAGGAAAAGTCAACTCAACTTTGACCAAGCATAACTTTCTCATAATTTATGAGAAATGACCCATCCAAAGCTCATTTTGAAGAGGATGCAATTTCCTACAATCCATCTTCACACCCCAAGATCAGAAAATGCACTCACAAGAAGTTACAAATTTGGATATTATAGGTCATTTTTGAAAGTCAACAAAAGTACACTTTGAGTCAAAGGCCATAACTTGAGATTGGTAAATCCAAATGACATGAGACCAAAGGCATTGGTTAGAGGACTTCAAGGGCTTTCCAAAATGTCCAAGAACATGGTCATATGATCAAAATTGAGCAAGTTGTGCATTGGAGAAGTTGGGAAATTTTCATGAATTAGCAAAAGTCAACTTTGCTCAAAACACCTTCTTTTTGCTAATGGGCCTCAAATCTCTTCTTGAAACTTCACCCATGACCTATGCACGACCCACCAAGCTAAATGGGATTTATTTTCTTATTTTTATTGATTAATTGGATTTTTAATACATATTAATTCATTTAATTAATTTAAATCATGAGAAAATAAAAGATTTGTTTCTTAAATCTTTTTGTGAACCAAATATGACCTAAATATGCTGACTAATTCGTGCACAAGCAAAAAGATACAAAAAATCCAATTTTGGTAACTTGTTCAATCATGAAAAATCAAGAATATTTGATTTATCAATCAAGGATTCAATCATCAATGCACATGGATATTGGCCCAGCTCTTGACCTAATTTGATTGCCTTATACATAAGCAATCTAACCATACCCTAAGACACGACTGGAAGCTGCAGAAATGGCCATATCAAATTCAAGAAATTCCAAGAAAACTCAAAACTGGTTCTTGCATTCTAGCCCAATTCAAGGCGTTTTGTCCATCCAAACATATTGCAGGAGGTCCCAGGAACGATTTACAATCAAATTCAAGCACTAAAACTCAAGGAATCACGAGATACCATCTCACAGTTTTCACTTTCCATTCAAAACTGTATCTCTTAATTCATGCGCATTTAACATGTTTTTGTGACTGATTTGCATTGCTAGAGACCATACAAAGCTAATGGAATGATTCAATTGAACCATAGTGCCCTGAATCGAGAGATGCCATGATTGAATTTCTAGGGTTTTCAAGCTTTCAAATAGGGCTTTTCAATCCAGGAAAAATTAAGACCAATGAGATACATGTTTGAAATCGTGAGGCCAAGACGATGGGAACCCATACCTCGCGAAATATTTATGTTTGCTATATTTCTATTCGCTATTTTTCCTTGCAGGAGGTAGTGGAGGTTAAAAACCCCCGCTATCTGATTCTAATTATGCAGGAAAAAGGTTGAAGACGATGATGTGTTATCATCTGGTTGGTCCATTTGAAAAGCGCGCGTTTTACTTTTTATTTACAGCATATTGTTTTGTTTTCATATATAACAATTGCCACTTATTTCAATAACAATTGAATCAGTTTGGTTGAGTGGTTGGGACGTTGGCCTGGAAGGATTGGGACCTGGGTTCGAATCCCAGGTCCCCCCCAAAACCTTGTTATTTTTATTCTTCAAGTATTCATGTGCAAATTTCAAAAGGTGATCCACCATATGCTTCAAATCTCAGCACGCCAAGTGGCTTCAGGTCAAAATCTAATGGCCAAAGCTGAGTCCTCACCATAGTCTTCAGTCAACACGCGTGTGGACAAATCAGAAAGTCAACAGGGCTGGAATGTTAATGGGCTTCAGAATTGCTGATTAAACCACTAAATTGGGCCCAACACCCCCCTTCACAAGTTTATTTCTTTTCCTTTCTTTTTATTTCTTTCATTTAATTATTTTTTATAATTATTATTTATATTACTAACAAATTAATATTTTCATAATAAAATCAGAAAACTAAAAATATAATATTTTTCATTTATTAAAAATTAATTTCACACTTTCATTATTTTTTGTAAATAAATAACTTAATTAATTTAGTTTTTAATTAGGTTAATTTTAATACTTTTGTAATAAATTAAAATTAATATAGAATTACGGTTTTTAATAACTTTTAATCATTTTTTTATTTATTTATTTTATTTATTTCCTTGAAACATTCAAAAAACCAAAAATATTTCTTTTTTATTTAATTAATTAATTAATTAGTTTAGGTTTAATTTAATTAAATGCAAAGAATAACAAAAATATGTTTTATTTGGCATAAAGGGCCAAAACCCTAAAAACTCTCCGATTCAATTTTTCTCGCGCATATTATTTTTTATTCCATATAATTGTATTTTCTCCGAGGATGTAATAGTTTTAATTAGGACTTTTTATCGCTTTTATTTACTTTTCCGCAATTTACTTTTCAAGGGTTTGTTTTTGGCGATGTAAATACCCGACGCCTTGTAATAGCTTAGTTTTATTTTCCGCAACCATTAACTGCTAGATGTATGCTAATAGGATATGCATGACAAGACTTACCTTAAACTTAAAATCAATCGTAGCTCACCATAACATGTACAAAGATAACATAACTAAAACCTGACACACTCGCACATGCCACTCTTAGGGTACGCCTCACTTGGTTGCCTCGACGTGGTCATTGAGTATAGGAAGTTTTAGAGGTCGCCCTCCTGTCTAAAGATCAAAGTTGCCTCGAAACGGTTGCCTCAGATAAAAATGATCTAGGATATTAGGTTACCGCTAAGGCGTCCTACTATTGCTTTAGTGACCACATGTCCCTTAATCGAATTGACCCGAAAACTCCAACGACGGTGCTACCTACTCCTCAATAGTGGGATAGCACTGTCTAAAGGACATTTACACAGCTTAATTCCTTTAAAGTAGGTAGAGGTTCTTAGATACTTGCTCTTTCAAAACAAAACGAACTTTTCACACTTACACTTTTCAGACAAAAGTTTTCAAACAAACACTTCATACACTCTTGAGGACAGATACAAGAGTTAAATCGAAGTTTTCAAACAAAACTTTTTTCAAAACCCACAAACACAAGAAAAGCAAAACTTTTGAAAACATAGTGAGCAAGTACCTAAGAGCCCGTGGATAACCACTGATAGAAAGAATGCTAACACCTTCCCTTTCTATAATCTACCTCCCTAACCCGAGAAACATCTCGAAAAGGAATTTTGCTGTGCTTTTGTCCTTTCCTTGTTGGATAAAATAAAAGACGGTGGCGACTCTTGCTTACCGCGACATTTTGCGAAACGCAAACACGAACCAGCATTAAAAAACAGTCAGTTCTCATTCCCACCGATCACAGCAACGACTTGCCGCACCTTGCAAATGCAGACATAGTCAAAAGATACTACGCATAAAAGACCCGCTAGGTTGACACACCTAAGAAAAACAAGGGCATCCCGGCGAACCAAAGAGGTTCGAGCAAAAATTAAGGAAAAAACAAAAAAAATTGTACACCTGGCAAGCCGAAAACCCGAAAGGGCGGCTTGGGAAAAAAAGGGTATCCCGGTGGACTGAAAACCCGAAAGGGCGGTCCAGGAAAAAGTTAGGGAACTAAAGCGTAAGACTATGTCCCGTTGGATCACTTTAAGGACAACCTTTGGCTTTAACTGACAAAACTCAGAGGTTCTGATCAATCTAATCAGCTTCGTACAAGGCAACAAACAGACAAGATGCTCAGAGACATGAAGGCTATAGCAGAATGGGAACCCCATGGGATTATTGAACATAACTATCTTTTCTTTGTATCAAAATTTTCATTTTTTACGACGGAATTCTCTTACTAGAATGTTTGTCTCATTGTACAAAAATACTTACTGAAAATCAATACAAAGATATCCCTTTGAAAGTGAAAAACTATCTGTTTTTCTTTACTCTTGTGTTTTGTTAACAAAATCGTCCAATGATTCATTTTTGAACATATGCATTTAAACATAATTACTGTTTACAAATAAACCAAATAAAAGACAATAACTGATGGCTTTAAGAGATAGGTAAATCTCTCTAAGTTTATCTCCATAAAATCCCCCACAGTGTGCAGTTTAAGCCCCAGCGAAACAAAACTTCCAGTTATCAACCCCGGTAGAAGTCGCTAAATTTCTCGGGATTCCCCAACATAATTTCACAAGCAATACACGGAGTTTCCCTTAAAACAGAGTTTATTTCTCTAAGCGGAAACTCATCAACACTACAACTTCACAAACTTGAAGACTTACACTCTACATTCCCAGCAGCAGTCAGAGATTTATTTTCCCTAATCCAACAACATTACAGCAGATTGGCTCACATACGCATAAATCGCGTCCATATATCATAAACATCGATGACACGAATGCATATGTCACAATCTCATTGTACCATGTATTTCATACATCATTACATTGCATACAACTAACGTTCTACCCTTTACAGGGTAAGGTTAATCGATGACTATCACTAACAAATAAGAGATTAATACCTAAAACAGGCCAAGGACAATTGGCTACACGACCAGTTGAGCTTTCAGATACAGTTCAGATACACTCCAGCCACAGATGCCATCCTGATACTCATTCAGATTGAGCTTTCAGATACAGTTCAGATACGCGCCAGATACGGATGCCATCCTGATACTCATTCAAATTGAGCTTTCAGATACAGTTCAGATACGCTCCAACCACGGATGCCATCCTGATACTCATTCAGATTCAGCTTTCAGATACAGTTCAGATACGCACCAGATACGAATGCCATCCTGATACTCATTCAAAGACAGCTTTGAGATACAATTCAGATACGCACCAGATACAGATTCCATCCTGATACTCATTCAGATTCAGTTCTCAGATATAGTTCAGATATGCACCAGATATGGATGCCATCCTGATACTTATTCAAAGACAACTTTCAGATACAGTTCAGATACGCATCAGATACGTATGCCATCCTGATACTCATTCAGATTCAGCTTTTAGATACAGTTCAAATATACACCATATATGGATGCCATCCTGATACTCATTCAGATTCAGCTTCTAGATACAGTTCAAATACACTCCAGATACGGATGCCATCCTGATACTCATTCAGATTCAGCTTCTAGATACAGTTCAGATACGCTCCAGATACAGATGCCATCCTGATACTCATTCGGATTCAGCTTCTAGATACAGTTCAGATACGTTCCAGATACGTATACTATCCTGATACTCATTCAGATTCAACTTTCAGATACAGTTCAGATACGCTCCAGATATGGATGCCATTCTGATACTCATTCAGTTTCAGCTTTCAGATACGAGCCAAATACAATCCATTTATGGATATAATTCTGGCCCATCTCCAACAATTTTCCATCATCTCTCCAAATGGCATCTTTAAGCCCACTCCCTACACCATCAACCACCACATCATCGAGTGCAAATTTCTGGGCACTTTAGTGTTCAATCATCTTCCACCTTCAAGTCACGAATGGCGGATCCGCCAATCTAACTCTTCAGGTTTAAGAAGATTGAACAGGGGAATCTGTTGTACCCTAAAATTTTCCCTCTCATTTATCAAGGGATCATCCTGGACCCTCGGGTTTGCTTCCATCCAATTTCAAGCATTGAATTACAAAATTTCCAAGAAAGTCATCCACAAGGGCAAAATGGTCATTTGCATACTAAAAGTCAAACTTTGACTTTTGGATCAAAATCAAGTTTCAAGAATCATATTTAATCAAGACATGTTGAAATATGAAGTTTGTTTCATCAAGAAATTCAAAAGTCAAAATTACTTTGGAAAAGTCAAAATTCTAAATACTTAGAATTTTTCTAAGTGTTTAAGAAATATGACAGGCTCAGAACTTCTGATCAGGTTATCACCATGATGCAAGCTGATTCTGGAATAATTTCTAACTCAAGAGTTTTAGATCTCAATGAGGCCTGAAACACTGTAGAACAAAACTTCTTTTAGAAATGCTGGGATTTCAAGTTATACATCCTCAGAGGCACGTCCCTATAGCTTAGGCACTCAGCAAATTCTGAGCATTTTCAAGTCAGAAGTTGTCTACAACTTCTAGGCCAGTTTCCATGTAGTTTTGGTCAGAAGTTGCAAGAGCAATTCAAAGAAGGTTTACAAGGCGTGTTGTAAGCTTCCTGGAAAGTATGAGAGCCCCTTCAGAACATGCTGGAGCAAGGAGATACAAGGATCATAAGTTGGATGTCTACTCTAAGTTACGCTAAAGCTAAACTTCTGATCCAGAATTAAGCAATGATGCAGAATCTCACATTGCGGGATTTCTGGTTTGATCAATCTCATCATCATTTAATGCACACAACCACTTTTGAGTTTTTATCCAAAGGATTTCCCCACGTGTGAGAAAGAAGTATCATTGCTGTCCTTGAAAAGAAAACTTTTGTACAAGGTTATGCTAGGCCCATGCTTTGCTTTTGCCTCTAAGGGTACTTTTCCTTAATTCATGCTTACAAATCCATCTTAGGCACGGCTAAAAGCTGCTAACCACCATACTTCCTTCAAGAATAAGGCAGCACCCTAGCATAGGAAGGCTATGTTCAACGCTTCGGTCAGAACATCACCAAATCCCAAAACCTCGTGCGCTGCTACAGCACAATCCTACAACCAATAGCTAATCTAGTCCATGCCTGCATTTTCCCAAATCCCATATTTGCACCAAACTAGCATACAAAAACTGTGTGTAAAAAGAAATGGAACAGTATGCCAAAAAGGTTTAAAATCCCATTTGTTTCCCCCTCCAAAACCATAGCAAACTCACCTATAAATAAGTTGCTCCATCACACGTTCAAGGGGATGTCTTTTGGAGAGAGAGAGAGAATTGTCAAAAGAGAGAAAAGAAAACTGCAAAACCTTCATAAAAATCCAGAATTCCCAAACAGAAAACCAAACATTTGTTCTTCCCTTTGAATCAAAGAACTTGGCATTTTCTCTTCCGTTGCTCTGGCTGACTCCAGAACATCTGAATGCAGCAGTTCAAGTTCCAAGCACACGCTCCAGATTCAAGGTAAGTCTTTCTGACTTTACATCTTTTCATTCAGAACATCATTAAATATGTAAATATCATAGCATTAATGTTGTCCATATCATTGCACAAGTAGAAAAACTGTGGATCTGAACTTCTTGATTAAGGCTAGGCTCAGAATTAGTATTAAAACTTCTATAAACTGTTATGCTTTTATCCTTATGATTTTCTATTTGTTAATAACTGAATAAATTGCTGATGTGCTGATTAATATGAGGAAAGAGTTGAAATATGGCACAGAACTTCTGGGTTCTCCTCACTGTTTTAACACACAGAACTTCTATGATTTTCTCACTATTTAAACACACTGAACTTCTGATGTTCACTCGCTGTTAGCACATACTGAACTTCTGATTTCTCTTCACTATTTTAATACACAGAACTTCTATGATTTTCTCATTGTTTAAACACACTGAACTTCTGATGTTCACTCATTATCTTAGCACATACTGAATTTCCGAGTTCTCTTTACTGTTTTAATACACAGAACTTCTAAGACTTTCTCATTGTTCTAAAACTCAGAAGTTAAACACATAGTGTTGTACCCCAAAATTTGCCCTCCCATATTCTTCAAAATTTGCCCAGACAAAGCTTCAAAATCTCTCCAAGGGTTGCACAGTGCAAGGGCCTCCTACACAGTCAAAATTAGGGCTTGTGTTCTGATCAAGAAAATGAAGTTTCTAAAGGTACAATCAAGTCTCACATGCCTATAAACATGGTCAAGTATCCTCATATCAAGTTGCAAGACACTCAGCTCAAAATTGCACAGTCAAAACCCTAAATTGCACTACAGTCAACTGTAGGGGCAAAATGGTCATTTGACAGTCAAAAGTTCAAATTTTTGGTCAACATATCATTTTGAAGCCACAAACATCATTTGATCAATGCTTGATCATGATTCTCAAAGTTTGGCTCAGAAATCATCAAGATGCAAAAGTTTCCTTATTTGGACAGTTGAAAAAGTCAACTGTAAATTGACCAGGGCATAACTTTAACATGGATTATCAGAAAAATTCCATCCAAAGCTAATTTTGAAGAGAAAGACATTTCCTACAACTCATCTTCATACTTCAAGTCCAAGAAATGCTCTCACAAAAAGTTATGAATTTCAACATTATAGGTCATTTTCAAAAGTCAACAAAAAGGGACTTTAAGTCAAAGGCCATAACTTGAGATTGGTAAATCAAAATGACATGGGACCAAAAGCATTGGTTAGAGGACTCAAAAAACTTTCCAAAATGTCCAAGAATATGAGAAAAGCTTAAAAATTGAGCAAGTTATGCCTTGTAGAAGTTGGGAAACTTTTGGATATTTTGAAAAGTCAACATTGATTCAAATGATCTAAAATTGCTAATGGGCCCATTTTTCTTCCACAATTCATCATTCCAAGCATGTGCACGACCACTTGGCCCAAAGGGAAGTATTTTCTCATTTTTTATTTATTTATTTGAATTTTTATTTATAATAATTCACTTAAATCAATTAAATATGTGAAAAATATTTAACTTAACCTAACAAATCTTTTTGTACATGTTCTATTCTCAATAATTCGTGCCTAGCCAAATAAGGAAAGATTTGGATTGATTAGATCATAATTGATACAAAAATGCATGGAAAAGATTGAAAAAACAAAGCTTGAAAATCAAATCTTCAAAACCATGATTGCAAGAGATTTTGAGCAAGTTTCTTGACCTAATGCATTCAGTACATAAGCCTAAAGAAAAACCTAATGCTCATACACACTGAGCTGCGCCCAAAAGCCATTATCAAACTTGGAAAATTTTGTCTAAAACTCAATTCTGAAAACATCCTTCCAGGACGATTCAAGGCACAATTCTCATCTCATTAGCTTCCTCAAGCATCACTGAACATTTTCCAATCACAAACATCCATCAAAACTCAAAGAATCGTTGTACAGAAGCTAACCTTTCTCATTTTTTTTTCATTATCGTGTTTTGCATTCTATGCACTTTCATGATGTTTTGTTCATATATTCGTGATCAGTGAAGTATTTGCAAGCTAACCATATGCTTTAATTATATTTTTATGCTGTGTACACGATTATGCCATGATTGTTTTCTAGGGTTTACAGGATTTGAAATTGGGGGTTTTTGAATGAGGAAAAATTAGAACCCTTGAGTACCACCATTGGCATGAGCATGTCTGGATGAAGAAGAAGCCACTATCGCGCCTAATTTATGAGCGACCTAGGCTTATTCGCTATTTTCTGGAAAGTGGCCTAAAGGAACATTCAGAAAACCGTGGCCTATCTGTTTGTATTTCATGAACGAGGAAGAAGATGACCTCGTGGCGAGATGTGATAGGGTCTTTTAAATTTCACGCTAAAAACATTATCCATGCATATTTTTCTTTTATATTATTTGTTTGTTATTATATATTAACATGTACAGATTAGCTCAGCTGGCAAGCATTGTTGTTGTTAATCCTCATGACCTGGGTTCGAGCCCCAGGTCTACGTTATTTCCATAATATTTTTCCATAAAAGTTCACGTGCAGGTTTAATATTGAAGCGCATCATACACTCTCAAAAATCAACGTCCATCTGTCCAGGCTCATCAGATCAATGGCTATGGATTGGGGAACACCATAAACCCTAGTCCATGCATCACACGTGTCTAGCAAAAGTCCAAGCAGGCCAAGCTAAATGGGCCAGATTCCTCAAATTTCACCTCCATGTTGGGGACTACAACCCCCCTAGGTTTGCCAATTAATTTTTTTTCTTTAGTTTTTATTAATTCTATTTTCTTTAATTAGTATTGGTTTAATCAATTAATTATTTTCACAAAAAATATAAAATATCATAAAAAAATCAGAAAAGAGTTAAAACACTAAATAATTTTTATTCTAGTATTTTTATAAATAACTTTGCATGTAATTAAATTTAGTTTTAAATTAGGTTGTAATTTTAATTCTTTTCATAATAAAATCTAAAAAACATAGAATTAGGTTTAATTAATGTTTTTATTTCTTTTTAATTTTTCTTTTTTATAATAATATTATTTATTTTATTTATTTTCATAATTAAATTTGTATATAAAAATTAGGGTTAATTTAGGTTAAATTCTAATGTTTTCTTAATAAATTAAAATAAAGTAGACTTAGGGTTAGCGTTTAATTGCAATTAATTTTTTCTATTAAATCCTAAAATACTAAAAAACACCAAAAACAAGTCCTTTCTTTCTTTTAACCTTAATTAATTAATTTCATCATGTAATTTAATTTTGCAAAAGGGTCCAACGCCCTCGTTCTTAATTTCTTACTTATTCGCATATTTATTTTATTTCGTTTGAATAATTATGTACCTCTCCCGAAGCCATGTAAATTCCTTCTCGCACTTTTAATTTCTTTATTTTCTGTCAAATCGGGTCCTGGTTAATTTTGGCGATATGGATCCGCGCCGTTTGTAATAGCTTAGAATTTACTTTCCTTGCAACTTTTAAACTGTTAATCAAATGACATGAAAGAATGTATGGATAAAATAAAAACAAGCGTAGAACACCAATAATATGACAAGATAAATGCAAAATGAAAACGACACACAAATCGCACACACCACCCCTAGGGTACGCCTCACTGTTGCCTTGCCTCGAAAGGTGATCGTCGAGTAGAGGATGTCTTAGTAAGTCCTCATGATCCAGGAACCTGGCATGAGGGTAGCTTCTAAGGTGTCTTCCTATTGCTCCGGTGATCACCATGTCCCGAACCTTCGAATTGACCCGAACACCTCCAACGGTGGTGCTACCTACCTCTCAATGGTGGGATGGCACTACTTTAAAGGACATTTACACAGACGAATTCCTTAGGGTAGGTAGACGACTCTAGATACTTGCTCTAATTTCAAAACAAATTCAAAAATACTTTTCACACCAACACATTTTCAAAAGCTTTCGAAAGCAATTTTTTCAAACACTCTTGAGGACCGATACAAGAGTCGAACTGGAATTTTCAAAGAAACTTTTTAAAAACCCACAGTTGAAAAGCAAACAAACCATTTTGAAAACACAAGTGAGCAAGTATCTAAGAGCCCATGGATAACCATGGATAGAAAGGGTGCTAACACCTTCCCTTTCTATAACCTACCTCCCGAACCGAGAGCAATCTCTTTAAGGAATTTTTCTGTGCTTTTGTCCTTTCCATTTGGAGAAAATAAAAGACAGTGGCGACTCTTGCTTCCGCGACATTTCGCGAACCAGCGTTAAACAGTCAGTTCCAGATCCACCGATCACAGAACTGGTGACTCTGCTGGGGACCCTTTATAAAGTGGGGTGTACCTTAGGGCTAGTTCATAACTGTGTTTTCAATTGTCTTCTTTGCTTGCTTTACTATTGTGGGTTGCATCGGAGTTACATAGATCCTAACCCGGATCTGGGGATACCCTGTTTAGGTAGCATAAGCTGTGAGGGACCTGTCCGGCGTATACCGACATGGGTGAAGCAGTGGCTACGTTGGTGTGGCGCCTTGGTCTGTACCGATATCCCTCGTGTTGAAACGGGGAGAATATGGGTCTTCCAAGGAGTCATTAAGCACCAACAGACCTTAGAACCTTAAATGACCCAACTTGGCCAATAGAACAGTAGCAGTATGCTACGCCCATTGAGGCTAAACTCTCGTGATGGTTCTGGCCGCAAGAAAAGATTGTGATGCTGGAGTTATGACCGATTGAGGGTAGTCAATGATATTGGGATCCTCTAAGAACCCGGTTACTTTGATAGGACAGGTATGAACCAACCAACTGAAAGAGGGTAATACCTAGACCTCATGCTGGCCTAAACTCTAAGGGCTTCTCTTGTGTGACTTGTGTGCCTTCGTACTTGACTATCTGCATGCTTGTTACCTGACACTTGTTTCTTGCAGGCTTTGCCTATAGTCCTTAATTGGGACTCATAACAGGGTACTAAGTTTCTTGCAGGTTTTGTCTATAGTCCTTAAATGGGACTCATGACAGGTTTACTTGAGTTTCTTGCAGGTTTTAGTTTGCAGTCCTTAATTTGGACTCATAACAGGGTTACAGACATCACCCCAATGCATAGCATGACATCATACCATTGCATACATCCTAACCCATTTCAAGGATCTCAAGGGCTTGTGATGCAGGTCACGATGAATCAAACATCTAGCAAGGGGCAAAGAGGATTTATTTTCCTCTAGCCAAAGTTGTCAGAGGCTATGACCCACTTGATATGGTGAGCTCTGACTCTTGAAGAAGGTTCCCTTAACCAAGGTTGTTTGGAAATCAAAACCAGACATGATGACTAAAGTCAGGGGCTATGACCCACTGGATATGGTGAGCCTTTAACCCTTAAAGAAGAATCCTCAACAGCATGGGTTTTCCTTCAATCAAGCTACCGGATTCAAACTCTGACAAATTTTTTCTTGTTTATCCCGCGAGACCCTTGAAAACATTGCATGCATATCATACATCATTACATAACAGGTATCTTTGTTGCATGTCATTTACCTTTCTCGCTGTTTATTTCAGCAATGGCCTTCCAACCAGATAACCAGGACCTTCTCGCTCAAGAGACTCGGTTCGGGGAAATCCTCATGAATCTATCCAAGGGGCAGGAGGAGCTAAGGACACTTCTCATGGAGACCTTTGTCAGAAACAGTGCTGAGGGTGAACAGCTGAGACGTCTACAAGCTAAAGTAGACACATTGAAAACCCAGATGCTGGGGCAAAGGGCCCTCATTCAAGGTTTAGCTCAGGAGCAAGGAGAGCTGAGAGCCATGATCAGCCAACTTCCTCAAGGCATGAAGCAACCAGCCCAAATCAGGGACCAGGTCATAGAACAGCTTCCAAGAAGGCAAAGGTCGGGTCCAATGAATAGACCTCTCCGAGTTGCTACTATTTCTCAGGTCCAACAACGACCGCGCCAAGAACAGCGGGTTGATCAGAACAGGTCGGACGAGCCTAAAAGACAATTCACCAACATTAACATGCCATGGTCACAAGCATTGCAGCACATGTTGAAGATGAACCTGATTGCAGTGATCAACCCTCCTGCAAATCCTAAGACTTCCTCTCCAAGCTACAATCCAGAAGCAAGGTGTGCTTATCATTCTGATAGCCCGGTGCACGATACCGAGGATTGTTGGGCGCTGAAATACAAGATCCAGAATATGATCGATGCTAAAGAGATTGAATTCGAACCTGCCGAGACTCCCCACGTGATCACTGCTCCCTTACCAAAACATGGCTAGGATTGAGAAATTTTTGTTCATTCGAATGTTCAAGTTGCAAATCTCTTTTGTTCAAACATTTACTCATGTTAAACATTGTTATTTCATTAATGCATCGCTTATGTCTATTTTGAAGCAATATATTCGTATTCACTAGACGCAAATTATTTTCATATTTTTTCTGATGTTAACTCTCGATTAATAATTCTAAGCCTCTTGAGGGAGGATGACGAAAACGATACCACGATCTTTACAATATGCTTTTGAACAGACCCCGCTGATGAGGTACAGGCATTGTTTCAATCCCTAAACACTGGAGTTATAAGGATGATAATCCCTCGTCAACCCCTCTGAGCCAAAGAAGTAGGAGTTTTTCTTTTCAAAATTTAAAACCCTTAATCGTAACCTGGGGCAGGGTAGTTCTCTCAGTTGATCCAAGTGCATAACAAATGGCACCAAAGAGGTCCTTACAAAAAAGAAGACAGTGATCGTTCCGAGTAACCAATAAAGAAAGGCAGTCATTATATCTCTCAAAATAAAAAAAAAACCCATTAAGTCAAAACCCATGAAGGAGACTTACGAAACTGGGGCATCCCGCTGACTGTAATTCCAAAAAGGAAACAGCTCAGGAAAAAAACAGGGATAACAAAATCAAAAAGAAAGAGGTCTTATAAACCCTCAACAAAATGACTGCCTATTCAAAATAAGTTATCAACATCCGAATCATCACCGAAAAATCAGAGCAAAGACTCAAACAAGGTCTGACGTATGATCAACTGAGTTTAGGTTTGGAGAACATCACGAAGAGCGGGTGGGTACAAATAATTTGAGCCTTTATCCTTTGTTTCTTAAACCGTGAACCCGGCCACGTTATACCCCTTAAAAGTCCTAGCTGAAGCATGGGTTAGTTCGAAAGCATACTGTGACGAAAGGTATCCTGACTCCTTAAGGCTCGCAATAAAATACGGAGTTGGCGTCACGTTTTACAAACATTCATTTGTTTTATGGAAAAAAAGAATGCATTTTCAAAATCTTCAAGACAGACATAGGCTTTGCATTTTTAACATAACTTTGTTTGCATATGACTTTTTGTTTGAACAGCATGGAAGTTCGCACGACGAATGCCTAATGAACAGAAGTACCTCCAATCAAGGGGCACAACATGATCATGGGCCAATCATCTGGGGCAATCCAATCAAGATTCGGAGAATCTCTCAAAGGCTAAATAGACTGGGGCAAATCTCCGCCTGAGTCACTTGGGGCACTCCAACGACGAATCTTGCCTGGTCAAAAATCTTCTGGTGGCATGACAAAACACTTCTAATAGGGGCAACTCCCTACATTCTGAGAACATGGACATAGTCGAAAAGATACTACGCATAATCAAAGACCCGCTAGGTTGACACACCTATGCAAAAATAAGGGCTTCCCGGCGAACCAAAAGGGTTTGGGCAAAATGAAGGGATGAAATAAAAAAAAACATGTACACCCGGCAAGTCGGAAACCTGAAAAGGCGGCTTGGGCAAAAATGGGTATCCCGGTGGACTGAAAACCCGAAAGGGCGGTCCAGGCAAAAGTTAGGGATCAAAGCGTACGACTATGTCCTGTCATCTTGTCACCTACCTACCAGAAGAAGGTTTGACCCTCAACAATTATCAGCATCCCACATGTGCCTCCCCCATAGAAACAGGGGCAATAACGGGTGGTTTAAGCAATCTGATTGTTCTATCCTCCAAGGTACCAAGGTAGGTTCAGCTAAAGAACATAACCAAATATCTTAATTCCCCCAGAGAGTGAGCCAGCAAGTCAATACACTCTCCTCAAGCAAAGCTACTATCAAGCCTCAAGGAAGCTGAGTATCCTCCAGCAGATCTCAACATTCCCCGGCAGCATACATATTCTTAACAAGCATCCCCGGCAATCTTGGTCTAAAGATTGTTCCCCGGCGGCATATCAACATTAAAAGGAACCACTTCCCCAGCATATCAAAACTTCCCCAAGAGAGTCCAATCCAATTCCCCCAGGAAAATTGGGATTTATCTCCCCAAGTAGTAAGCTTATCCCCAGTAGATTCTGGAAGCTTATCCTCGCAGAGCACGAACGCGTCACCCGGCTTTATTCAAAGAGTTATTTCCTTAACAGGATATAATTGGGTTATCCTCAGCCAAAAGCCATGGAAAGAGCGTCCCCGATGAAGTTCTCTTACCCCCAGCGAAGTCTATCAGCACTTCCAATACAGCAAAGATATCCTCAGCAAATTATTATCAACAACTCAGCAAAGTGTCTCTCTCCCCACAGAGTATCACTCCCCAGCATGGTCGCTCGAGTATTTTTCTCCCCGCAGAATCTTCCATTGTCCAAGTTTATTCCACAACAGAGTCATCTTCTCCTACCGGTATTCTTGCAGTTATCATCTCCAGCGGAAGCAAAATCTATTCTTCAACATCAGCCCAGGATATGACTTCCCGGCACCCGTCAAGGATTTACTTTCCTAGACGAAAACATACATTCATAAAACATCACATACATCATTATAGCATGCATAGACGCATTATATCATACAAATCTCATTTATGTTGAGAACATCATTGCTTGATCCATATCACGCATTGCATATGACTGACCTTTACCTTTCAGGAAAGATGCAGTTGAAATTCTCAATCATATTTCAAGACCTAGACCAGTTCAGTTAATCGACTCCAAAGATTTCTTATCCAGTCCCAGGCCTTCTCTAGTCCAGCTAAATCGATTCCCAACAGATTTTTCTGATAAAGACTCAGTAGAAGTTATCCCAGGTTATAATTTCCTATGGTTCCCTCTCCGACGGTGAGTGAGGTGATAATTCCTTTTCCTATGGTTCCCTCTCCGACGGTGAGTGAGGTGATAATTCCTTTTCAGATGGTTCCCTCTCCGACGGTGAGTGAGGTGATAATGCCTTTTCAAATGGTTCCCTCTCCGACGGTGAGTGAGGTGATAATTCCTTTTCAGATGGTTCCCTCTCCGACGGTGAGTGAGGCGATAATTCCTTTTCAGATGGTTCCCTCTCCGACGGTGAGTGAGGTGATAATTCCTTTTCCTATGGTTCCCTCTCCGACGGTGAGTGAGGTGATAATTCCTTTTCAGATGGTTCCCTCTCCGACAGTGAGTGAGGTGATAATGCCTTTTCAAATGGTTCCCTCTCCGACGGTGAGTGAGGTGATAATTCCTTTTCAGATGGTTCCCTCTCCGACGGTGAGTGAGGCGATAATTCCTTTTCAGATGGTTCCCTCTCTGACGGTGAGTGAAGTGATAATTCCTTTTCCTATGGTTCCCTCTCCGACGGTGAGTGAGGTGATAATTCCTTTTCAGATGGTTCCCTCTCCGACGGTGAGTGAGGTGATAATTCCTTTTCAGATGGTTCCCTCTCCGACGGTGAGTGAGGTGATAATTCCTTTTCAGATGGTTCCCTCTCCGACGGTGTGTGAGGTGATAATTCCTTTTCAGATTATAATTTCCTATGGTTCCCTCTCCGACGGTGAGTGAGGTGATAATTCCCTTTCAGATTATAATTGCCCATGGTTCTCTCCCCGACGGTGCGTGAGATGTAATTCCCTTTCAGATTATAATTGCCTATGGTTCTCTTCCCGATCCTGCGAAGATGGTAATTCCCACCAAGATTTTCTCAGCGAGCGTTGTTGAAGTTAAAGTCACCCAAGGTTCTCCTACCGTTCATACTAAGGTAGTAACCATCCCTGTTTCATTCATCATCTTGTGAAGCTCCAGACTCAGCTCCCGTAACCAGTCAGGACATATCTATGCCAAACATCTAAAATCAACTCCTGCAACATGTCAGGTACTCATGTTTCTTTTGCAGGTATGCAGGTTCTCGCTAAGGAATCTCTTATACGATCAAAATCCAGATGGCATCTATAAGCCCATCATCCCATCCAGCAACCTCTAAATGGCATCTATAAGCCCATTCCACCATCATTGCTACTATGTGAGCGCAAATTTCTGGGCACTCTAGTGTTCAATCATCTTCCACCCTCGGATTACGAAAGGCACGTCAGCCAATCTGCATCCTCAGGTCTAAGAAGATTGAACAGGGGCAAATGTTGTACCCCAAAATTTGCCCTCCCATATTCTTCAAAATTTTCCCAGACAAAGCTTCAAAATCTCTCCAAGGGTTGCACAGTGCAAGGGCCTCCTACACAGTCAAAATTAGGGCTTGTGTTCTGATCAAGAAAATGAAGTTTCTAAAGGTCCAATCAAGTCTCACATGCCTATAAACATGGTCAAGTATCCTCATATCAAGTTGCAAGACACTCAGCTCAAAATTGCACAGTCAAAACCCTAAATTGCACTACAGTCAACTGTAGGGGCAAAATGGTCATTTGACAGTCAAAAGTTCAAATTTTTGGTCAACATATCATTTTGAAGCCACAAACATCATTTGATCAATGCTTGATCATGATTCTCAAAGTTTGGCTCAGAAATCATCAAGATGCAAAAGTTTCCTTATTTGGACAGTTGAAAAAGTCAACTGTAAATTGACCAGGGCATAACTTTCACATGGATTATCAGAAAAATTCCATCCAAAGATCATTTTGAAGAGAAAGACATTTCCTACAACTCATCTTCATACTTCAAGTCCAAGAAATGCTCTCACAAAAAGTTATCAATTTCAACATTATAGGTCATTTTCAAAAGTCAACAAAAAGGGACTTTAAGTCAAAGGCCATAACTTGAGATTGGTAAATCAAAATGACAAGGGACCAAACGAATTGGTTAGAGGACTCCAAAACCTTTCCAAAATGTCCAAGAATATGAGAAAAGCTTAAAAATTGAGCAAGTTATGCCTTGTAGAAGTTGGGAAATTTTTGGATATTTTGAAAAGTCAACATTGATTCAAATGATCTAAAATTGCTAATGGGCCCATTTTTCTTCCACAATTCATCATTCCAAGCATGTGCACGACCACTTGGCCCAAAGGGAAGTATTTTCTCATTTTTTATTTATTTATTTGAATTTTTATTTATAATAATTCACTTAAATCAATTAAATATGTGAAAAATATTTAACTTAACCTAACAAATCTTTTTGTACATGTTCTATTCTCAATAATTCGTGCCTAGCCAAATAAGGAAAGATTTGGATTGATTAGATCATAATTGATACAAAAATGCATGGAAAAGATTGAAAAAACAAAGCTTGAAAATCAAATCTTCAAAACCATGATTGCAAGAGATTTTGAGCAAGTTTCTTGACCTAATGCATTCAGTACATAAGCCTAAAGAAAAACCTAATGCTCATACACACTGAGCTGCGCCCAAAAGCCATTATCAAACTTGGAAATTTTTGTCTAAAACTCAATTCTGAAAACATCCTTCCAGGACGATTCAAGGCACAATTCTCATCTCATTAGCTTCCTCAAGCATCACTGAACATTTTCCAATCACAAACATCCATCAAAACTCAAAGAATCGTTGTACAGAAGCTAACCTTTCTCATTTTTTTTCATTATCGTGTTTTGCATTCTATGCACTTTCATGACGTTTTGTTCATATATTCGTGATCAGTGAAGTATTTGCAAGCTAACCATATGCTTTAATTATATTTTTATGCTGTGTACACGATTATGCCATGATTGTTTTCTAGGGTTTACAGGATTTGAAATTGGGGGTTTTTGAATGAGGAAAAATTAGAACCCTTGAGTACCACCATTGGCATGAGCACGTCTGGATGAAGAAGAAGCCACTATCGCGCCTAATTTATGAGCGACCTAGGCTTATTCGCTATTTTCTGGAAAGTGGCCTAAAGGAACATTCAGAAAACCGTGGCCTATCTGTTTGTATTTCATGAACGAGGAAGAAGATGACCTCGTGGCGAGATGTGATAGGGTCTTTTAAATTTCGCGCTAAAAACATTATCCATGCATATTTTTCTTTTATATTATTTGTTTGTTATTATATATTAACATGTACAGATTAGCTCAGCTGGCAAGCATTGTTGTTGTTAATCCTCATGACCTGGGTTCGAGCCCCAGGTCTACGTTATTTCCATAATATTTTTCCATAAAAGTTCACGTGCAGGTTTAATATTGAAGCGCATCATACACTCTCAAAAATCAACGTCCATCTGTCCAGGCTCATCAGATCAATGGCTATGGATTGGGGAACACCATAAACCCTAGTCCATGCATCACACGTGTCTAGCAAAAGTCCAAGCAGGCCAAGCTAAATGGGCCAGATTCCTCAAATTTCACCTCCATGTTGGGGACTACAACCCCCCTAGGTTTGCCAATTAATTTTTTTTCTTTAGTTTTTATTAATTCTATTTTCTTTAATTAGTATTGGTTTAATCAATTAATTATTTTCACAAAAAATATAAAATATCATAAAAAAATCAGAAAAGAGTTAAAACACTAAATAATTTTTATTCTAGTATTTTTATAAATAACTTTGCATGTAATTAAATTTAGTTTTAAATTAGGTTGTAATTTTAATTCTTTTCATAATAAAATCTAAAAAACATAGAATTAGGTTAATTAATGTTTTTATTCCTTTTTAATTTTTCTTTTTTATAATAATATTATTTATTTTATTTATTTTCATAATTAAATTTGTATATAAAAATTAGGGTTAATTTAGGTTAAATTCTAATGTTTTCTTAATAAATTAAAATAAAGTAGACTTAGGGTTAGCGTTTAATTGCAATTAATTTTTTCTATTAAATCCTAAAATACTAAAAAACACCAAAAACAAGTCCTTTCTTTCTTTTAACCTTAATTAATTAATTAATTTCATCATGTAATTTAATTTTGCAAAAGGGTCCAACGCCCTCGTTCTTAATTTCTTACTTATTCGCATATTTATTTTATTTCGTTTGAATAATTATGTACCTCTCCCGAAGCCATGTAAATTCCTTCTCGCACTTTTAATTTCTTTATTTTCTGTCAAATCGGGTCCTGGTTAATTTTGGCGATATGGACCCGCGCCGTTTGTAATATCTTAGAATTTACTTTCCTTGCAACTTTTAAACTGTTAATCAAATGACATGAAAGAATGTATGGATAAAATAAAAACAAGCGTAGAACACCAATAATATGACAAGATAAATGCAAAATGAAAACGACACACAAATCGCACACACCACCCCTAGGGTACGCCTCACTGTTGCCTTGCCTCGAAAGGTGATCGTCGAGTAGAGGATGTCTTAGTAAGTCCTCATGATCCAGGAACCTGGCATGAGGGTAGCTTCTAAGGTGTCTTCCTATTGCTCCGGTGATCACCATGTCCCGAACCTTCGAATTGACCCGAACACCTCCAACGGTGGTGCTACCTACCTCTCAATGGTGGGATGGCACTACTTTAAAGGACATTTACACAGACGAATTCCTTAGGGTAGGTAGACGACTCTAGATACTTGCTCTAATTTCAAAACAAATTCAAAAATACTTTTCACACCAACACATTTTCAAAAGCTTTCGAAAGCAATTTTTTCAAACACTCTTGAGGACCGATACAAGAGTCGAACTGGAATTTTCAAAGAAACTTTTTAAAAACCCACAGTTGAAAAGCAAACAAACCATTTTGAAAACACAAGTGAGCAAGTATCTAAGAGCCCATGGATAACCATGGATAGAAAGGGTGATAACACCTTCCCTTTCTATAACCTACCTCCCGAACCGAGAGCAATCTCTTTAAGGAATTTTTCTGTGCTTTTGTCCTTTCCATTTGGAGAAAATAAAAGACAGTGGCGACTCTTGCTTCCGCGACATTTCGCGAACCAGCGTTAAACAGTCAGTTCCAGATCCACCGATCACACATAGCAACCTAGAACTTCTATGTTTTCCCTCTAATGTGTCTTGTAGGACCTCAGAGTGTATCAATCCAGAACTTCTGATGCTTCTTTCTGAACCACTGCGCGACCAACATCAGAACTTCTGATCCCCTTTGTTTTGCTTTCAGCAGCATGCTAATTCTATCTCTCATCATTTCCCTTTTTATCATTTTCAATATTAATACCCTTTTATTAATATAAAAAAGACATAAAAATATTTTCTTTTATTAATTTATTTCTTTTTCTTAATTCATTAAGACAAAAAACCATTTTCTAAACAAGTCTTTTTTTCTTTCTTTCATTGTACATTTCGATATGGTTGTAATAGATAAATAAGATTTAAATTCTTGCAAACCCTATTCATAAATTTGTATCCCCATCCCTAAATATTGTAATAGCGTATGACTTTATATTTCCGCAATTTATCGCTTTTCAAATATAAATGCTAGTAATTAGAGTGTGTATGGCAAGATATGAAATCAGCAAATAGATAACCCTAATCAAGACTAAATGCATGTAAATCGAACACACTTTGTACATATGCACACCTTAGGGTAATCTCACTTGTTGCCTATCGAAAAAAATAGTCATGTCTCTCGAACATGGGCGTTTTAGCAAAGACCCTCGATAAAAGATCGTAGTCCCTCGATGACCCTCGATGTTTCCCTTGATAAACGATCTAGTCCCTAAACGATATTGCTAAAACGTTCCATGGGTTTCCTTCTATGACTATACAAACGTCCCATACTTGTCCCTTCACATCCAACGATGGGGCTTCTTACCAAAACAATGGTAAGATAGTAACATCTAAAGGAGGAAGAAAAGAACACTTAAGACCTTTTGAGTAGGTAGATTCGCTCCTAGTTGCTTGCTTGCTCACAACAACAAAAAACATTCTATACACCAACACTTTCACTTTGAAACATTTTCAAAAGACAACACTTTGTATGCGTTCTTATAGAGACGAGAATCATTACAAAGACACCTTTTCAAAAAATCACTTTCAAAAAACACATCTCACAAACACCTTTTGAACTACCTTCAAAACAAACACTTTGTATGCATTCTTATAGAAACGAGAATCATTACAAAGTTACATTTTCAAAATACTTTCAAAACCACAAGCACATTCAAATAAAAGCAAGTGATCTAGCAAGTAACTAAGAGCCCATGGAAAACCATGGATGAAAAGGGTGCTAATATCTTCCCTTTTCATAATCTACCCTCCGAACTCAAGAAATAATCTCAAAGGTCTTTCCTGTGCTTTTTCACGTTTCCTTTTGGATAAAAGAAAAGTCGATGGCGACTCTTGCTAATCGCAACATTTGCGATAAAATGCAAAACCCTTAAGTCAGTTCTCCCACCGTATCACAACCTCCAATTTTGATGCCACCAGTTGAAGGAAGACCTCTGATCATGTACTTAACAATATTAGAGAACTCAATGGGGTGTGTGTTGGGGCAGCATGACGAGTCTGGTCGAAAAGAGCATGCAATATACTACCTTAGCAAAAAGTTTACCGACTGTGAAATAAGATACTCGCTTCTCGAGAAAACTTGCTGCACTTTGGCATGGGCTGCTTGCCGACTAAGAAAGTATATGTTGACTCACACTACCTTGTTGATATCTAAAATGGATCCTATCAAATACATATTTGAGAAGCCCGCTCTCTCTGGAAGAATAGCAATATGCCAAATGATCCTGACCGAATACGACATTCAATATACAACCCAGAAAGCAATGAAGGGAAGTGTACCAGCTGATCATTTGGCTCATCAGGTTGTGGACGACTACCAATCCATGAATTTTGAATTCCCAGATGAGAACATCATGTTAGTAACTGATTGTGAAAAACCTGGACCGGATGAAGGACCTGAAAAAGGATCCCGATGGACTATGGTTTTTGACGGAGCTTCCAACGCTCTTGGCAATGGCATCGGCGCTGTGATCATATCTCCTGAAGGCTATCATACTCCTTTCAATACCATACTATGTTTCAATTGCACCAAATATATGGATGAGTATGAAGCATGTATAATGGGTCTCAAAGCTGCAATTGATTTAAGGATCAAGTTCTTAAGTGTGTTTGGAGACTCGACTTTGGTAATCAGCTAGATCAAAGGAGAGTGGGACACAAAGCATCTTAATCTCATCCCTTACAAAGAGCACGTGTTGACATTGATTCTGCATTTTGAAGAAATTACCTTTGAGCATTTTCCACGAGAGTAAAATCAATTAGCGGATGCGCTAGCTACGATGTCGTCCATGTTCAAGGTTAGGTGGGACAATGTAGCTCCTTAAATCACCATTGAGAGGATGGACGAGCCAACATACTATCACGAGATTGGTATTGAAGAAGTCGTGGACAAACCTTGGTTTCATGAAGTCAAAAGATATCTCGAAGCCCAAGAGTATCCTAAGGGAGCTTCAGTCAACAATAAGAAGTTCCTAAGAAGGTTCTCTACCAAATTCTTCCTCAGTAACGGGATCCTTTACAAGCGCAATCACGACTCTACCTTGCTTCAATGTGTAGACAAGAGTGAGGCAGAAAGGATTATGGCTGATTTACACGAAGGTGCCTTTGGAACTCATAATAGTGGACACTCAATGGCTAAAAAGATCCTACGGGCAGGATACTACTAGTCCACCATGGAGGTAGACTGTTATTAGAAATCGAGGACTTGTCACAAATGTCAGATCTATGCTGACAAGGTACATGTGCCTAGGGTTCCTCTGAACGTCTTGACTGCTCCTTGGCCGTTCACAATGTGGGGCATCAATATGATTAGGAAATCATACCTACAACTTCTAATGGGCACCGCTTTATCCTGGTTTCCATTGATTACTTCACGAAGTGGGTCGAAGCAGCTTCATTTGCTTATGTTACCAAAACCGTTGTGGCCCGATTCATCAAACACAACTTTATATGTC
Organism: Vicia faba; assembly: GCA_948472305.1. Classification (NCBI taxonomy): domain Eukaryota; kingdom Viridiplantae; phylum Streptophyta; class Magnoliopsida; order Fabales; family Fabaceae; genus Vicia; species Vicia faba. The sequence continues at coordinate 793,376,112 of OX451740.1, read as the reverse complement.
GGTACAACATTCCAGAAAGAATCATTACAGATAATGGTACCAATCTCAACAACACTATGATCACCAAGCTCTACACGCAATTTAAAATCCAGCATCATAACTCTTCTCCTTACTTGTCGAAGATGATGGCGCTGTAGAAGCTGCTAAGAAAAATATCAAGAAAATCATACAAAAGATGACAGTGACATACAAAGACTGGCATGAGATGCTACAATTTTCTCGTCATGGTTACCGCACCATAATGTGCACATCAACAAGGGAAACTCCTTTCTTGTTGGTATACGGTATGGAAGTTGTCCTACCCATAGAAGTCCAGATCCCTTCTTTGAGAATCATGAAGGATGCAGGTCTGAATGAAGACGAATGGGTTCGGACTCGACTTGACCAATTAAACCTGATTGACGAAAAGAGGCTCGCGGCTGTTTGTCATGGTCAGATGTACTAAAAACGTACGAGTAAAGCTTTTAACAAGAAGGTCAGATGTCAGGTATATCGGGCTGGTGATCTGGTAATCAAGCGCATTATACTTCTGCAAAGTGATCCCAGGGGAAAATGGACTCCCACATACGAAGGGCCATTTGTGATCAAGAACATATTTTCTGGTGGAGCCACGATCTTAACCACTATGGATGGTGACGACCTTCCGCACCCTGTAAACATGGACATAGTTAAAAGATACTACACATAAACCAAGACCCGTTAGGTCGACTGGCCTAGGAAAAAATTAGGGCATCCCGATAAACCAAAAGGGTTCGGGAAAAAATTATGGATATATGATCGGGACTTTATAAGTCTGTCGGGATACTAACTGCAAGTATACAGTTCTATTGTTCTAGTTTTAAAAGATTATCGAACCCATAGAGACTGAGGATCAATCGCATACGATCTAATGCTATAGTTTGTCTAACTAAGCGATGAATATTCGATTTTTGGGGGAAACAGTTTAATTAAAAGTAATAGTACTAATTATACCGGTATGTGATAATCAGACTTAGGGAATTCGGCGAATCACTTGGCCTATAAAGTATTTCGGTAAAAGCTAATTGTTTAAAAACCTGAGACATACACTCTCGTGTTTATGAAATAAGTCATGCTACTAAACCTAGTGGATGCACTTTAAATTTAATAACACTTTTTGAAAACAATTTGAGTTTAATTAATTTATTAAAACACTCTCGTGTATTTAAAAATCAATGTTTCGTTACCACTATCTGGGTTGAACCCCAGCTCTCGCATGCAGGTTCTTGCCTTAATTAATTTCCCACTCTCGTGGCAAAATCGTGTTAATTAACCTTTCACTCTCGTGACAAGGTTAGTTAAATTAATCTTGGAAATTGGAAACCAGAAATTGTTTTATAAATATTTTTGGCCAAGGTATCACTGAATTCTTTCAGTTCTTACGGTCACATACCGGTATTAATAATTCAGCCAGACATAATTAACTTAACAGCAATACAGTTCAAAATATAATTCATTGCAACAATTGGCATAATATAAAAACTGAATGAATAATAATTGCAATATAAAACCTGGAATCAAAGTTGCTATGGTAATATTGAAGTATTACAATAATCCAATCTTCGAGCTTGATTTGCAGTTAATAATTTGTGTTAATTCTTGAAAGAAGAATTAACACTTAAAACTAAAAACTAAGACTTTGAATGAAAATTAAAGGAACGTAGAAAAACTCAAAAACAAGGAAATAGAAATAATGCAGAGAAATAGAAATTTGGTCTGTAGAAAATTCTTCGACCCTTGAACTGTGCCTTTGTACTCATATATATAGCAGGAAAAATCAGCAGTTTAATTTGAATTCTTGATGAAGTCTTCGTGGAGAAAATACAGGAGCATTAATAGTGGTGGCAAGAAAATAGGGGACTCAGTAGAAAGAGGGAGAACGAGCCTGCCCTTCACGCCCACGTCTCAATCCATGCATAACGTCCACCTTCACGCGCGTGACGGTCGTCACAGGTGGGTGACGGTCGTCACACGCTGAAGTGGTGCCTTACGCTCGTCAGTGGTGTGTGACGAGCGTTTCCTTATGTTGTGGGGTGTTACGCCCGTCACAGGGACGTGACGACCGTCACAGATCCAGAAGTCCAAACTTTGTATTTTTTTATTCTTTTTCTCTTTGTTTTTCGTCTAGCCTTCTTCATGTTGTCCTTTTCCATCGTTTGAGTCGACAAGTGTTATACTTGCAAAAAGACAAATAATCTCGGAATAATCGAGGGTTAGACGACTTAATGAAATATAAAATCGGTAAAAAGCATGTTAATTATATGATATGTTTTCTCGTTATCAAATTCCCCCATACTTAAACCTTTACTTGTCCTCAAGCAAATAGTCATTCGAAAGGTCGGACAAGTTTTCTGGTAAGCGCATAAGCATGACATACCTTGGATTTTTAAAGTGGTTTTGGGAAATCCTCGTTGGTTCGGCCAATACTTGAGTAAAACACTAAAGATACGCTAATGACGCAAGCAATAAGCTTACCTGTAGACTTCCATTTTAAACGAGCTATCCAACAGTTCCGTTATAACTCTGCCCGGAGTTTCTCGTATCTATTTCACCCGGTTTCGTTCTGGCGCAATCACATTAAGCCCTTTGCCTTAGCACGCACGTAGTGGAGTAACCGGTTAGTGACTTTGATCCTTTAGCACTGGGTCTGGTACATGAATGTGGCAACCCTACATATGTTATCCAAATTGGAGGTTGTGGGGGATCGGGCCGTAGCACGCCCTACCGAGTTCAGAACCAGATACCTCTGAACTAACCAACACTGGATTCCTTCATTATTTGCTCAACTCTTATATGTGCCCGTATATTTTGGTACACAAGTTTTCTTTTCTTTTAGCAGCGAGATAGGAAGGATATTTTTAGAATCAGGCGTCAAACACTTATATTCATCGATTCTCCACGTGGTTTGTGTCAAGACGGTGCTGACTGCTAGTATAAACTACTAGGGGTTACTATAGAACTAAAAACTCTAGATGTCGGTGTAATGGTTATTGAAACGGATCGCGTAAATAGGAAGTCTACGGTGTCATAACCGTATCAATCTTGCTATGTCATTTTCGGATTCCTCAACTGGGATTTCATTAAATTAGGTATGTCGGGCTAATGCGAAGATAAAAAATTTCGGTATGGCTAAATAAAGCGAAGAATTTGAATCGAGACATATCCTTAAAATTTACTAGTTTATAAAAGATGGAAAGGTACCTCTCCCACACTAAATCCGACATTGTCCTCAATGTTGCGGTATATAGGCGGGGAAGTACAATTACAAAAACAAACAGAAAGGAAATGAAACAGAAAAAAAAGAAAGTAAACTACATAGAAAATAAAGAAAAACTACTAGTGACCACATCCTCTACTCCTGGTGCGAGAGCGTCTGGTAGGAGTGGCTTCTGTGTCAGTATCTTGGAAACCAAGGGTGCCGACGTCCATCCTTAAGGCATTAAGCTCTGACAGGGTCTCATCTAACCTCTCATTCATGTTGTGCTGCCCAGTCAAGATCTGAGCGTTTTGAGCGCACAAATACTCATATTGCTCTTGCTGTCTTCTTTCAAGCGTTGCGCTCATTTAAAAACTGTAAAAAGTAGACTTGTTTAAAATGAAATCATAAACTTCCTAGAAACATAAAACACAAGGTAAAAATAAGTGTTGATTCTGCTGCTTCATCCCAGTCGCGTCTTCAAGTCTTCGAAAGCTGCATGTATGTGATAAAACTGTTCCACAGTTATATCAGTTAAGCTTATCACGTCCATACGCATACCCTTCAACTCGTTCTTGATTCCATTGATGTCCGTCTGATAAACATCCAACGTAGAAAAGATTTTATTCAAATTTTCAGCATATTCCCCTTTTGTTATTGCAGGGGCATCAACTTCCTCTACGATGTTGTTACCATCATGGTAACCAGGAGGGGTCTCGGGGTCACTCTCATCAGACATTATGGTATCATAAACTTGGTAGGATTGGGGTGTCTCAGGTGTCGAAGGGTGGTCGGGAGGGTTAAGCTCCTACAGCCAATTGTCGCGATTTTGGGCACTTGTTTTGGCATGGTTAGGAAGTGTAAATACCGTGACTACTTCGTCCCTTATCAAGTAATCGAAGGGTGCAGGACCTAGGTTACCTATTATTTGTAGGTGGAAACAAAAATTAATGTTTATAGGGCGGATTGAAACAAATTGTGTGCACCTATGTAGCTGGTATCTAAGTCCGAGGGCGTTAGCAATCATGGTAACTAGGCCTCCTATGATGATTGGCTCGCTAGGGTTCTCGGCAATGCGGGTAAATGTCTGCATTAAGAATGGCACTACATTTACAGGTCGGCCCTGGGTCATACACTGCAGCAAAAATATCTCATCTTTAGATACGGCAGTGCAGTTCTGTTCTTTGCCGAAAACGGTATGTGCTAGAATCTTGTGGAAATAGCGGATAGCGGGGTTGTGTATTTCATTATTATCCATGCTATCTGGCTCAGGGTGGTAGTTCCCGGTTTAAGTCCCCCAAAAGTAGTCTAGCTCAAAATCCATTAACTCTGCCTGGGTGGTAGAAAAAGCAAAAGGTCCGCAAGAGAATCCTAGAAGGTTGGATAATTCTTTATGGGTATAAGCAAATTCAATACCAAACAACCCGAAGGCTATAAATCCCTTTCTAGTTCCGAAACCGCGCTCGGGTATATGAACTAAAGAGCTCAAAAACTCAAGGGTGAGCTCGCGGTATGTAACAAACCTAGATTTAATGTGGGCTTTTTCCACCCCAGCTGGCTAAATAGACAATGGAAACTATCCTTAATGCCTAAAGTGTCCATTGGTGGTTCATCATAATATAAGGTCATACCAATATTTCTGTGTGATAATTCCTCAAACCTCCTCATTTGGTTCCTGCCTCTAAAAGTGGTTTCCATAGTAAATAGCAAAGGGGGAAAGCAAATCAGGGGAGAAGGTAGGATAGAAAAAGACTTTTTCAGAAAACCTGTAAAGTTGATTGAAAATCAGCAGCAGTTGTATAAATTTTTTTTAGAAAAGATGAAAAAAGAAAATAATGAAAATAATGCTTTAAAAGAAAACGAATATAGAAACGGAATAGAAAGTTAAAGACAAAAACAAACAGAAACAAACTGATGGGTCACCTCCCACACAACACTTTGTTTAACGTCATAAGCCTGACGAACAGGAGTGCAAGCACTCATGGTGGTTCTATCGAGGATGACTCCTCGGTTGAACTTTTAGTAGTTGTCATTTTCCATGGCCAGTTATCAAGCCATCTCACGTATCCCTCACCTTTTCTTTTCTTTCTTCCGTGGGGTGGTTCATTCTTCTGAACTTGTGGTGGTGGTTCTGGATCTATCCTAAGTATCAACTTTTCAAGTTTGGGCTTAGTGATTTCATCCACCACCTCAAAGGTTTACCTTACCCTCTTAACAGTAATTATATCCCTAGTTTCACGGTCCTCTAATTTTCTCTTTTTATGCAAGACTTCCAACAAGGGTGCATTAGTGTGGATATTTTCCAATACCTCCACATATGTTTTAGATTTGGAGTCTATCTGAGCTTCCATAAAACTTTTCGAGAAAGGAAACGGTGGGGTATAGGGGTGAGGCATAACAATAGGTGCTCCCTTTTCTACCTCTTCTACAACCTCCCTTTTAGATGGTGTTGGAGGATTTTTCTTAATCTTTACTCTTTCCTCGTCTGAACTCTCCTCATCCACATCATCACTCTCCTCAACCTCATTATCACTCTCCTCAACCTCATTATCGCTCTCCTTAGGATTTTCAACTTGTTTTTCACTACTGGTTGTTACAACATCCAATTTCTCCTCAGGGAAGGGTCCTAGAGGGTTTTGTTCAAGCTGGGAGATTTGGGTCTCTAAGGCTATGTTATGGGTCACGAGCGACTCAACCACAGTGGTCAGTTGCCTAAGGTTTTCACTGTTTTGAAGACTTTGTTTTCTAAACTCTTCGTTCTGGACAGTTTGTGTCTCTACAAAGTGCTCCATCAGAGATTCTAACCTAGAGTGAATTAGCGTCGCGTCGGAATCCTCCATTGATGTTTCGAAGTTGAAATCATGCGATTCTTCTGATTCTTAAAATTGAGTTAGAGTCGCATTTTATGTTTCCGTAAAGCGCTTTGTCATCATTGATATTTCATTAAAATTTCCCATTAATATTTCGAGGTCGGATTTATAGGATACTTGCGTCTCCTCGAAATATTGGGTGTAGTGATTGTAGGGGAAATTTGGTTGAGGATAAGTTTGGTTGGATCTATAATATTCTTGCGATTCCTCAAAATTTTGGGATTGATAGTTGGAAAGGTAATTCGGGTGAGAATGAGTCTGTGATGCATTGAAATTCTCCAATAGTATTTCGAGGTCGGATTTATGGGATTCTTGTGATTCCTCGAAATACTCAGAGTGGGGGTTGTAGAAAAAATTTGGGTGATACATAGTAATTGGGACAAGATTCGTAGATGCAAAGACTCGCTTCGGGAGTGAGTATTTGGCATACAAATCGAAAGAGGGTTTCTGTTGCCTAGTCTAAACGCGCAACAGAAGAATCGTACTTAATTGATTAATCAGTCCCGGCAACGGCGCCAAAAACTTGATCGGGACTTTATAAGTCTGTCGGGATACTAACTGCAAGTATACAGTTCAGTCGTTCTAGTTTTAAAAGATTATCGACCCCACAGAGACTGAGGATCAATCACATACGATCTAATGCTACAGTTTGTCTAACTAAGCGATGAATATTCGATTTTTGGGGGAAACAGTTTAATTAAAAGTAATAGTACTAATTATACCGGTATGTGATAATCGGACTTAGGGAATTCGGCGAATCACTTGGCCTATAAAGTATTTCGGTAAAAGCTAATTGTTTAAAAACCTGAGACATACACTCTCGTGTTTATGAAATAAGTCATGCTACTAAACCTAGTGGATGCACTTTAAATTTAATAACACTTTTTGAAAACAATTTGAGTTTAATTAATTTATTAAAACACTCTAGTGTATTTAAAAATCAATGTTTCGTTACCACTATCTGGGTTGAACCCCAGCTCTCGCATGCAGGTTCTTGCCTTAATTAATTTCCCACTCTCGTGGCAAAATCGTGTTAATTAACCTCTCACTCTCGTGACAAGGTTAGTTAAATTAATCTTGGAAATTGGAAACCAGAAATTGTTTTATAAATATTTTTGGCCAAGGTATCACTCAATTCTTTCAGTTCTTACGGTCACATACCGGTATTAATAATTTAGCCAGACATAATTAACTTAACAGCAATACAGTTCAAAATATAATTCATAGCAACAATTGGCATAATCTAAAAACTGAATGAATAATAATTGCAATATAAAACCTGGAATCAAAGTTGCTATGGTAATATTGAAGTATTACAATAATCCAATCTTCGAGCTTGATTTGCAGTTAATAATTCGTGTTAATTCTTGAAAGAAGAATTAACACTTAAAACTAAAAACTAAGACTTTGAATGAAAATTACAGGAACGTAGAAAAACTCAAAAACAAGGAAATAGAAATAATGCAGAGAAATAGAAATTTGGTCTGTAGAAAATTCTTCGACCCTTGAACTGTGCCTTGGTACTCATATATATAGCAGGAAAAATCAGCAGTTTAATTTGAATTCTTGATGAAGTCTTCGTGGAGAAAATACAGGAGCATTAATAGTGGTGGCAAGAAAATAGGGGACTCAGTAGAAAGAGGGAGAACGAGCCTGCCCTTCACGCACACGTCTCAATCCATGCATAACGGCCACCTTCACGCGCGTGACGGTCGTCACAGGTGGGTGACGGTCGTCACACGCTGAAGTGGTGCCTTACGCTCGTCAGTGGTGTGTGACGAGCGTTTCCTTATGTTATGGGGTGTTACGCACGTCACAGGGACGTGACGACCGTCACAGATCCAGAAGTCCAAACTTTGTATTTTTTTTATTCTTTTTCTCTTTGTTTTTCGTCTAGCCTTCTTCATGTTGTCCTTTTCCATCGGTTTGAGTCGACAAGTGTTATACCTGCAAAAAGACAAATAATCTCGGAATAATCGAGGGTTAGACGACTTAATGAAATATAAAATCGGTAAAAAGCATGTTAATTATACGATATGTTTTCTCGTTATCAATATACTTAAAAAATTTGTACACTCGGTAAGTCGAAAACCTGAAAAGGCGGCTTGGGCAAAAAAAGGGTATCCCGGTGGATTGAAAACCCGAAAGGGCGGTCCAGGAAAAAGTTAGTGATTTAAAGCATATAACTATGTCCCGTTGGATCACCTTACAACCAATCTTCAGTATCAACTATCGAGCTCAAGTGGTACTAATCAATCCAGTTAGCTTCAAACAAGTAGCGAAAGAGATGATACGCTCAAAGACATAAGGGCAATAGTGGAATGGGAACCCAATAGGATTATTTCACATTTCTGTTTTTTCTTTGTATACCATCTTCGTATAGTTTCTATTCTTATGACGAAATTCTCTTACTAGGATGTCTGTCTCCTACAAAAACGCTTATTCAAGCTAATACAAAACTATTCCCTTGAAAGTACAAAACTTATGTTTTTTGTTTTTCTGTTTTGTGTGTGAAAACGTCCAATGATTATTTTTGAATATATGCATTTGAATATGATTACTGCTTACAAATATAAACCTAAAAAAACAGAAAGACAATTACTAATGACTTTAAGAGACGGGACAATGTCTAAGGGCCATCCATAAAATCCCTGCAGATGTTTTCCCCAGCAGATACCTTCTCCAACAGGTACAGTAGCAGGGGCATCCTGCTACAAGGTCACTGCCATATTCTCAGCAAGCAGCCTAACGATGTTAGGCGTTCTTATATCCTCAGTGGAGCAAGAATCTCCAATTTACTGATCCAAAAAAAGATCCTCCAGTGAAGTCGCCAAGCTTCTCAAGATTCCCCAACAAGATTTCAACAAAATCCCCAAACAGTTCACGGAGTTTATCTTCCCCAACAAAGTTTATTTCTCTAACAACGGAAGTTTATCTCCCAGCGTTTCAACTTCAACAAATTGGAAGACCTACATTCTTCCCCCCAGCAACAGTCAGGGATTTATTTTCCCTAATTCAACAATACAACAATGGAACGACTGGCACATTTATACATTGCATTCATACATCATTTCTACAAATATCACATCATATGCAACACAAATGCATATATCAAAATTTCATTTATTCTTAAGAGCATCATGCAATTCATATATCATGACATCGCATGAAATTGACTTTACCTTTTCAGGTTAAATTAGCAGATAGACAAACACTATCGACCTATACAGTAGGTGAAAGATTAATGCCCAAAACCAGACGGGGAAACTATCTATACGACTAAGTGGTATGAACTCCCGAAGCAAGATGGGTTTACCAACAAAGACAAGTTCCAGATTAATACCTGTAATAAGCCAGGAGAACTATTTGCGGACGAGAGATTGAAGATTAATACCTGTAACAAGCTAGGAAAACTATCTTTCTTTCTCAGGTCAGATATTAATACCTGTAACAAGCCAGGACAACTATCTCAACAACCAACAAAGACAAGTTCCAGATTAATACCTGTAACAAGCCAGGAGAACTATCTGTGGATGACCGATTGTGGATTAATACATGTAACAAGCCATGAAAACTATCTACATGATCAGATTGAAGATTAATACCTGTAACAAGCCAAGAAAACTATACTTATTTCTCAGGTCAGAGATTAATACCTGTAACAAGCCAGGACAACTATCTCAAACGACCAACAATTTTCAAGTTCCAGATTAATACCTGTAGCAAGCCAAGACAACTATCTGTGAATAGCTAATTATGAATCAATACCTGAAACTAGACAGGAAAACTATCTACACGACCAGATGAAGCATCCCTACCCATGTTCCTTCTCATACACTTCCAGATGAAGTCTTACACGGACTCATATTGAAATAGCCCTACACAGGTTTCTTCTGATACATTTCCAGATAGCAGTTAATTTCATTTGCCCCGACAAATTATTGTGAATCCTGTATTTCAACCAGAAAACAACAAACTTTCATAACTCCTCAATAGAGCCTGGGACAACTGAAGTTCCTAGACTCTACTCCCCACAGAGTTTTCCTCGAGCAGGAGAACAACAGAAATCAATATTCCCCAGTGGAGTCCTCCTCATACAGCGGGAACATGAATCCCTATAACGAGACCTCTTATGAAATCAACATCTACTTTGGATGACATCTTTAAGCCCATCTCCGACGACTCTCTGTCATCTTTTCCAAATGGCATCATCTTCCACCTTCAGATCACAAAAGGAAGACATGCCAATCTAAATCCTCAGGATTAAAAAGATTGAACAGGGGCAACTGTTGTACCCTAAAATTTTTCCTCTCATGTTTTCCAAGGTTTTCTCTTACATGGATGGTCATAAACACTTGCCTAAAGAAAATGAATTTTTTTGAATGATGTTTAAGTATCCTTCAATTGGCATGTCAGAAATATCCTTCGTCTGGCAGGTGAACAAAAGAGTATTCGATTGGCTTGTTAGCAATATCCTTTGATTGGCATCTAGACAAGGAGTTTCGACTGGGCTTCTAAAACCCTTCGACCAAGCATTGGCCAATCAGCTTTGATTGCGCGTTGGTTCCCCTTCGAGCAAGCCTTAGTCCAAGTTTCATTCAAGTGAGAACTCCCTGCAAGCTCCCTTTGATACACCAGCAGTGACCTCCTGCATGATTACTTTGATTCACAAAACAGTGGGTTCCTGCATGCCATCTTCATTCAAGGCAAAGGCCCCTTTCGACTTGCCTTCAATTCACAAGGCAAAGGGCTTCTCCAGACTTGCCTTTAATTGACAAGGCAAAAGGTTCCCTTTTCATGCCTGCTTTCGTTTCATAACCACAAGATTGCCACATTATGAACACACAAATAGTGCCTTCGAAGGACATATGTTTGGTCTGCTCGAAAGACACATATTTGTTGGAAACAAACTTGTTTTGCCTTTTGATGAGGTTTGGTTTAAGCTGCTTGTTGGGCCAGAGATTATATGCTGCCCAACCCAAGCCTCATGCACCATTACATTCATGACAAAGGAGGCTTTGATTGGCCAGAATAAAGTCTTTCATTTGGTTTAGTTAGGTAGTGTCAGCACCAGTCAAAGAACAAGGCAAATAGGAGCTCAATTGAAAGCCGCGATCATGAGGCCTGGGGTAGTTCAAAAGAAAGTGAGGAGGCTTCTACAAAGCCTTCGATTGATAAAGAACTGAAGCAACCCTCGACCAGTCAGGGAGAGTTGATGTTTCGATTGGTTTGAGTTGAAAGAAAGCCATTCGAAGGAAGTAACACTAGGCCAATCGAAGAGCAACGCTGGAGGGCATTTGAAGGGGCCAAATGTGTCCAGGTTCATCCAAGTTTGAAAAAGGCATGAATATTTCAAAAATGGAAGTCTTTTAATGGGCCTGATTCTTGTCTCATAACCTTCAAGGCTTGGTTAATGGTTGTCTCTTGCCATTTCCATGCACCCCCATCTCCTATAAATACAAGACACTCACACCACCGGTCAAGGACGAGAGGCGAACAAGAGATACACACATATTGGAGACACACTGCCCCATAAACCACCCCAAAGCTATCAAAATCCTCAAAAGTGGTCCCAATCGAAGGAATCTACAACAACGCTCCATTCACTCCCTGAAGTATGCAAGAAGTATTCCCAAACACCATCCAATTCACACCAAAATCGAAACATCTCAACCTTGGTAAACTTTCGAATTCATATTTATGTTTTCATGATGTACTGATATTTTCTAGTGTTTGATTTATGATCAGGGTATTATATAGCACAGTGTTTACATGGACATGCAAAGATAGAGGGCACGATCTGTGCTTTTAATTGAATCTCAAGAAACCATGAGTTTTAAGGCAAACAAACCCAGATTTAAACTCAAAGGAGTCGAATTAGTGGGAGGTCGAATTAGGAAAAAGACCTGGGTTCACACCCAGGTCATGCTTTTGTTTTGTTGATACTTTTTCTTGCAGGTTTCAGTACTTTCTTCCACAGGCAAGTCATCAGACGCCTCCAACAACATTCTTTGCTGGATCGAAGGCCTGTCTTCACATGATCGAAGGCTATCCTTCACATGGATCGAAGACCACATGTATTCATAGGATCGGAGGCCATCCTTCATGGATCGAAGACCATCATTTCTTTGATCGAAGGATTATTTTTATGGAATTTATCCTTATTTTTATTTTTACTCACTTCTTTTAAATCAAAAATCAAATAAATAAAATCACAAAGAACTTAGGATTAGTTTTTTTATTAATTAAATTAATTTATGAAATAATTAATTAATTGATTTTAACATCCTCTTTTCAAAAAGAATTAAAATAAATTAGAATGTAGGTCTAATTCTATTTTCTCAATTTATTTATTTTTTTGCATAAAAATTAACAACAAACAAAAAGATTTTTACACCTTACGATTTTCAGGCGTCTTTTCTACTTCGCGCGAATTTATTTATTTTTGCACTTTTCATAATAATGTACCTGCTGACAGTATATAATAGATTAAACTAGGACTTTATCGCTTTCTTTATTTTTCTCCCATTTAGACATGTAAATACCCCCTCCACAAAGCATTGTAATAGCGTAGAGTTAAGTTCCTTCATTTTAAATTTCTGCAAAATATTAACTGCTAGTAATTAGGCTTGTATGGAAAGATTGAAATCAAACGTTAGTGAACCTAATAACAAAGATAAATGAACTGAATTGAATCACTTGCACATATACACCTCTAGGGTACGCCCACTTTGGTTGCCTTCGGAAAAACAGTCACGTCCCTCGAAACAGGGACGTTGTAGCAAAGATCCATAAATCAAAAAGATCATACTCCCTCGATGACCCTACAGTTGCCTTTCAGTAAATGATCTAGTCCCTAAAAAAATTGCTAAAGCGTCTCCACATGTTACCTTTATGAGTGTACGTACCTTCTAATTTCCCTCATACATCCAACGATAGGGCTAGCTACTCACTAATAGTAGGATAACACTGTCTAAAGGATAAGAGGAAAAAAACGACCTTTTCGAGTCCAAGTAGATAACTGTTAGATGCTTGCTCAAAACAAATTTTTACACTTACACTTTCAAAAAAACAACTTTCAAAAAATATTTGCTTTGTCAACACTCTTGAGGACTGATACAAGAGTTATCACAAAGAAAATTGCCGCACTAAGGCATTTTCAAACTTCTTTTCAAAAAAAACACAAAGCATAAAGGTATTTTGAAAATGAGCTAAGTATCTAAGAGCCCGTAGAAAACTACGGATGGAAAGGGTGCTAACACCTTCCCTTTCCATAATCTACCCCCTTACTCAGAAAATTCTCGAAAATGTCTCTTTTTATTCTTTTCACCCTTTCCTTTGTTAGATAAAAGAAAAGTCAGTGGTGACTCTTGCTTACCGCAACATTTACGAATACAAATGCAAAACCAGTATTAACAGTCGGTTCTGCCACCGTATCACACTGATGAAAAATTGTTTTTCCATAGATCAAAGGGTATGTTAAAAGTGTATCTCCCAAAAGCCTCAAAACTTAGAACATCAGTCCTAGGCAACAAATTTGTATTGAAATTGATATATTTTAGGCCACCTTATATTTTAGGCCATTTATATTAAGGATATCATAACACCATGCTAATTATACTAATGTAATTTAAGAATGTCATATATGAATTCAAATAATAATACAAATTCAAAAATTAACCAATCAATCAAAAAACGTTACCACAATATATAATTTGCTTAGAAAATACAACAATTACCAAAATACAAATAAAAATAAACTAGTGTGTATATCTAACCTCCTATTTCTCCTCTATAGTGTGTACTACAAATCATTTTGTGCCTAGACTAAGATGACCTATACGGCGACCATAACAAAACTTCCTTCCTCAAATTCTCTTCTCTCTATGGCATCTTTCACAATCATCGCAATACACTGACAGACCAGTAACATGTCATGGACATGGTTATCCCTAGGCTATTCCTCTTCCAATATCTCCCAATGAGACATCCTAGGCGGTGTTTCTGTTGTTAGGCTAGAATAAGGACCCAAATAGGTCTAGAAAGGGGGGGGGGGGGGGTGAGTGTTGAATATACATATCCCTTAAAAGACAACTTCAAAAATATTTTAGGTCTCATAAACGAAATCAGAGATTTTAAGAAATGTATAAGCAAAATATAACACTAAGAGAGTTTGGAAGCATCTCAATAAATTTAAACTAATTGAAATATTGAAATATATCACTAAGGACTTGATTGTTTCTAATGCAAGTAAATTAAAAGACAACCAAAGCCGCTTTAAACAAAGTGATTTAAAAATCTTTACATAGATGTTCATTCAAAACATAATTCGATTTATGATGATCCAATAAGAGTGATGCATCACATACCTAAGCTTACACATTAAATATCTATAAGCACGATCTAACCTAAATGACATACAAACGATGTAATAATGTACTAACGCAATAATGATATTAGTGAATGCTTGAAAATTAAAAGAGGTAAGGAAAGAAGGAAAAGATAGATATGTAGTCGTCTGACGTTCGTCCTTACTTTGCCTACTCCACTCTTTGATGATGTTAAATAATCATTGGGAAATAGTCACTATGTTCCAGTATTTTGATAAGTTTTATAAAAGTATTTTGGTTACAATGAAATATTACACAATGATTCCCTCTGTTGATGCATACACTCAAACTGCTAACAAAAACAAGATCTCCAAGGATCTTGATCAAATAACCTTATTACCCATAATAACCTGCTCCAAGTATTCATGTGTGGCAATCCACCTGATCCCGTCAATTTCATGTTTGAATGATTGCCATTATCCAAGCATTGATTGGACAACTCCCAACTTTGTCCGCGACCAATTTTTTCACACTCTCAGCATAGTTGGACATCTTCCAACTCCGCCTTACGAACAATCTATACTAGGCTTCGCCAAAGTCTTCTATGAAGCATACTAATACTCTCTTCTTAATAGATATCAATAAATACCAAATTGCATTCAAAAAATAATACTTACACCTGTTACAAACAACAAACTTCACACATTAGATACCTTAAATGTACCACCAGTCTCCCCCAACACGCAAGCTTTAGAGATTAAGGTCCACAACAATGGAAAATGACTAAGGATGAATATGATGAACAATGACAAGAAATATCATAAACACTCTAATTCACAAGGTTTTAGTTAAGGAATTAGATGTAGGTGAAAGAATAACACACTCACACGATTCTCTTTAATTTCTGGATATATGAGTCTTGGTTCTTGATTGATATCACACTACTATGGAAAACCTAATTAACAATGGTTAGAAAAGATATATAACAACGCAGGCCCATACATTGTTATGTGGAGTGTCATTGAATATATGATACTTACAATCATGGCCCAGTAGCTGTTGTAATAAATTGAAAAGCGCGCTCCTTATCACAACGGTTTTCCAAAAGACCGTTATGATAAATTTAATGGTCCTGGGTTTGATTCCCAGATGCGTCATTTTGATATTTATTTTTTTCTGGACAACGGACAAGATATTATAACAGTTATGACTATAACCGTTGTTAAATTTTCAGCATAACTAACAAATATTATCTTGTTTTTATAATTAATCTCATTTTTAAACCTGTATTATTGTTCACCATATCACAGTAGAAAATAAATGTCACATTTGTGATAAAGTTATCTGAATAATATTAATTGTATCATATTCATAATATAACATAATTGTATCATATTCAATTGTGCCATAACAAACATCCAACAATTTATGAGAACAAACAATCTACAGTTTACACATTACGTAACATCACATAATTGTAACTTGGTGTTTTAGTGTCTTGTCTCTTGGTGTCTTGACTCTAAAGACCTATAATTTAAAATAATTATACTTGTTAGTAAAAATGCTTGGAAACTATAACATACATGAATATATTATGAATAAAGAATAATCACGTACTTGTTAATTTTCCCAAATGCCTTTTTCACGATCGATTCGAATAGCATGGACAACATCTCCATTAACTTCATCATATGAGGTAGGAACTTGTGTTGTGTAAGAAGGTACGGACGAAATATCAAGACTTCCACCACTAAGAGGAATGTGTTTTCCTTGGAGAATGATTGACAATTTCCCCAATATATCCGATGGGTCGGTAACATAGAAAACTTGTTTTGCTTGAGAAGCCATGACGAATGGTTTGGTCATAAAAGATGCCTTGTCAAGGTTGACCCGAGTGAATCCTAAGTTATCAATGTGTACACCATTACTATTATTGGGAACCCACTTGCATTTAAATAAAGCCACTTTAAAAATAACATAATTAATCTCCCAAATCTCATCAATGACACCATAAAATGCGGTAGTTGCCAATACATGATTCTTATCTTTCGAACTAGAGAAATACATCAATTTGGCTTCAAATATAACCCCACTATTTTGCATTGTACTATGATCATCTTTTGATTTTGTATAAAAGGTATAATGACCAATGTCGTATGCAGTCCAAGTAATGACATAAAATTTTGACTCGTACGACAATCATTTAAGTATCTCGAATGCACTACGATCATTAGATACACTTTTATTAAACCAATATATGAATATCTTATTATGCTCTATCAACAACAACTTGTCACTCATTCGGGGATATTTTTTCCTCAAAAGTCTTTTGTGAGTATCTATGAAAGGTTGAACTTCATTTATATTATTCAATATATAGAAATGTGCTTGAATAAATACATCCCGAGCCATTAAATTAAAATTTAGACCTTGAATACCTCTTTCGTCTATGTGATCAGCGTGACGAGACTTTGTAATGCCTATAGAATCTACTTCCGACAAATAGTTTGTACAAAACTCAACAGCTTCTTCAGTGATGTACCTTTCAACAATCGAAGCTTCCAGTCGCTGATGATTATATGTATATCTGTGATCGGTGGAAATAGAACTGACTGTTTTTTAAGCTGGTTCGCGAAATGTCGCGGTAAGCAAGAGTCGCCACCGTCTTTTATGTTCTCCAACATGGAAAGGACAAAAGCACAGCAAAATTCCTTATTCGAGAATGTTTCTCGGTTCGGGAGGTAGATTTATAGAAAGGGAAGGTGTTAGCACCCTTTCTATCCGTGGTTACCCACGGGCTCTTAGGTACTTGATCTTATGTTTTCAAAATTGTTTGCTTTTCAAGTGTGAGTGGATTTTGAAAAAGTTTCGTTTGAAAAATTTCTAAGTAACTCTTGTATCTGTCCTCAAGAGTGTATGAAATTTTTTTTTGAAAACCTTTTGAAAGTGTAGGTGCGAAAAGTTGTTTTTGTTTGTTTTGAAAAGAGCAAGTACTTAAGAGAATCTACCTACTCTAAGGAATTAGGCTGTGTAAGAGTCCTTTAGATAGTGCTATCCCACCATTGAGAGGTAGGTAGCACCATCGTTGGAGGTGTTCAGGTCAATTCGATTATTAGGGACAGTGTGGTCACCGAAGCAATGGTAGGACACCTTAGAAGTAACCCTAATGTCATAGATCCTTTTATCCGAGGCAAGCGTTTCGAGGCAACTGGATCTTTTAGACAGAAGGGCGACTTCTAAGACACCCTATACTTGATGACCACGTTTCGAGGCAACCAGTGAGGCGTACCCTAGGAGTGGCATGTGCTTGTGTGTTGTTTTCATGTTATGTTTATCTTGTACATGCTATTTGTGAGCTACGGATTGATTTTATTTACACACATTCTTGCAGGCATTTTTTTAACAGTTAGGGGTGCGGAAAGTAAATTGCGGAAAGATAAATCTAACTATTACAAGGCGCGGGTCTATACATCGCCAAAAACAAAAACCCGTTTTGGAAAAGTAAATGCAGAAAATTAAGGAAAGCAATAAAATCCTAATTACTATTACATCCTCTGTACAGATACATAAATATAATCAGAATAAATAAATACGTGTGAATGGAAATTTAATCGGGAACGTCCTAAGGGTTTTGACCCTTTTAAGAAAAGAATTGAATTTTTTGTCCTTTTTTGTGATTAAATGAAGTTAAAATTAATAACTAATTAATTAATTAATTAGAAAAAAAAATGTTTTTTGTGTTTTTATGTTTTTTATGAAAATAAAATAAAAAGAATTAAAATGTCAAAAGAAAAGCCTAAGTCTAAGTTGATTTTATTTATTATGAAGGGATTAAAATTAAACCTAAATTAAACTACATTAATGATATTTAGAATTTATTTACAAAATAAAAGAGTGAATTTAATAATAGTAATAAATGAAATCTTTACATTTTTTTGTTTTTTTGAATTTTTACTATGAAAAATGTTGATTAATGAAATGGTTAGTAATTAAAACAATAAAATAAATAAAGAAAATGAAAAAAAAGAAAAAAAGAAATGCAAACCCAAAGGGGGGTATGGGCCAGAATGGGGTGTTTGATTCTGGAATTCAGGCCCATTAAGAAGCAAGTCTCGTTGACCTTGGGGATTGACCACACGCTTGTTGACTAGGGGGTACCATGCTCTTTATCTCCTGGCCATTGGATGTATGCTGAGAGACACATGGTGCATTGCTGGTTGAAGCGCATGGTGGAACGCACTGGAAAGCTGTATGAGATCAGGTTATGAAAAATAGAAACAAACATTGGGTGGACCTGGGAATCGAACCCAGGTCCCAACGATTGCAAGCCACGCCACCAACCACCAAGCTACTTTGCACGCTTTGTTATTATACTGGCTAATGAAAATAATGTATTAAAAACTCAATTATGCTTGGATATTAAAAAACGCGCGCCATTGTTTGAACCAACCAACAAAATGATTCCACGTCTCGTCTTCTTCATCTTTTCCTGTAAAACAAAAACAAGATAGCGGGGGTTTTTAACCCCCACAAACCAAAACTGTCAAGAATAGCGATTAATTTACATATAACATAAAAAAGGCGCGATGGTATCAATGAATTCGTCTTGTCCTGACGAGTTTAACCATATATGTCTTGAGGTCTAATTTTATAGTATGAGAAAAGCCCTAATATGAAAGCTCTGAAACCCTAGCATTCGTCCATGGTAGCTTTCGATTCAAGATGTTTCAACACAATTAATCCATACCAAAAGCTTCAGGATGATGTTAGTAATGCAAATCAATAATCAAAACATGTCAATGATGCACAAAAATTGAATTTCGATTATGGAAAAGTTTGTTCAAACTGTGGTTATGTTTGGCCGTTTCCTTGAGTGCTAGGGCTTGTTCTTGATGGCAATAGGTTCCTGGCAATGTCAGTAACGTGATGGAACCAAGAAAAGGGTGTGAATTATCCTGCAAGTGAGAATTCAGTTTTCAAATATTTCTTGAACTTTTGGGATTTGGTTCTGGCCGTTTTAGGGGTCTCTAGGTCGTGCTTGAGGTCTGCAAGGCTTGCATATATGTGTATGAATGAGAATCAAGTGACATTAGGAGCCTTAAACCATTGGAATGATGTTTTGAGATTCTTCATAACCACCATTAAAGGAACTTGCCATGTTTGTTCAAATTTGAATTTTCATGCCTAAATGACCTTTACACGAATTTGGTAGGTGTATTATGATGCATCAAAGTCATTCAAACCACAAGATATCATTGAATTAATTTTTTTTGATTTTATTTGAATTTTATGGATTTAAAATGAATTAAATCAAATAAAATTAAATAAAAATAGAAAAATTAATGTTTAATCTTGAAATTGATCATGGGACACGTGGGTGGCATGACAAGGCTGAATCAAGTGGAAAAAGTGGGCCCTTTTGTCAAAAATTGAAGTTTCAAGGATAGTTGACTTTTGCCATTTCACAAATACTTCCCAACTTCTCCAATGCATATCTTGCTCAATTTTGATCATATGAACATGTTCTTGGACATTTTGGAAAGGCCTTGAAGTCCTCTAACCAATGCCTTTGGTCCCATGTCATTTTGATTTACCAATCTCAAGTTATGGTCTTTGACTTAAAGTGCCTTTTTGTTGACTTTTGAAAATGACCTATAATGTTGAAATTGATAACTTTTTGTGAGAGTATTTCTTGGACTTGGAATGTGAAGATGAGTTGTAGGAAATGTCATCCCCTTCAAAATGAGCATTGGATGGGATTTTTCGGATGAACCATGAAAAAGTTATGCCTTGGTCAAGTTACAGTTGACCTTTTCAGCTGTCCAAAAATAGAAACTTTTGCATCTTGATGATTTTTAAGCCATTCTTGTGAAATCATGGTCAAGATTTGACCAAATGCTTATTGTGGCTTCAAAATAATATGTAGACCAAAATTTTTGACTTTTGACTGCCAAATGACCATTTTGCCCCTGCAGTTGATTGTGAAGCAATTAGGGTTCTTGACTGTGCAACTTGACCTTGTGAGCCTTGAAACTTGACATGTAGGTGCTTGACAATGTATATGAGTGTGGTACGGTGGGAGAACTGACTAGAGGTATTGCGTTTGTATTCGCACTTGTTCGGTTGAGCAAGAGTCGCCACCGACTTTTTATTTTATCCTAAGGGAAAGGTTAAAAAGCACAGGAAAAACCTTTTGAGATGTTTCATGGGTTCGGGGGGTAGATTATGAAAAGGGAAGGTATTAGCACCCTTTTCATCCATGGTTATCCATGGGCTCTTAGTTACTTGGTTTTTAGATCACTTGCCTTGATTTTCGATTGCTTTGAAAATGGCGTGTGTGTGTGTGTGTTTGAAAATGTTTTTGAAGAGATGCCTTGTCTTAGGCAACCAATGTATTCGACTCGTATTTGAGTGTTTTACAAAAGTGTGGATCTTTTCGAAAAGATGTTTCAAATGTTTTTGAGGGTTTGTTTTGAAAGTGTGCATGAAGTGTGGTTTTTGAAAAGAAGGCAAGTGTTTTTGCAAGTTGATCTCAGGTAACTAAGAGTTTTGTCTACCCCTATTGTACTCAAAGGTTTTCTCTATGTTTTCAACCCTTTTTAACAATTTTGTTCCACCATTGAATTTGGTGGACAATCTTGCGTTTAGGATGTTTAACGGGACGGGCGCGGGTCATCGTATAGACCATGAATGCAATGGTGCCAAGTGTCTTTGGCAATTTGCTTTGAAGGGACTATGATCATTCCATTTAGGCAACTTTCGAAAGCGTCATCGAGGGACTTATGATCATTTGAATTTGTTTTGCCAAAGAAACTCGACGTGTAAGCATGGCCTATTTTGGAAGGCAACCTGTGGGATTACCCTAGAGGGTGCAAGTGTGATTGTGTATTGATTTCATGTATTTGTCTTGTATTAGGTTATCTAGCGTTTGATTTTATGTACATGCAAACCCTAGGTCTAACCATGGTATAATTAAAAGCGGTAAATTGCGAGAATTTAAAGTCTACGCTATTACAAATAGTATCCGGGAGTGGGGGTACAAATTTACAAATGGGGATGAGACTTTAGGAATGTAGTGTCCAAATAATTTACAACCCAATCGAATTTGCGATCAAATGTAATCAATGTATAGCAAGGTATAAGAATAGTAATTGTATGTGCATCAAGTGTATAATGTGAAATGTATTGTGTATTGTGTAAGTGTATATGTGTATGTAATTTATTTACAGGTTAAGATGTGAATTTAAATGTGTATTATTTAAGTATTGTTAACCTAATGAAAAGAATTAAATGTTTATTTATTTAATTAATAATCTTGTATTTTCTTTAATATGTACAAAAAGAATGTTTTAATTAAATGTTTTAAATTTTAATTAAATTATGTATATTAAAAAATGTATTTTGTCTTGATTATGTACAAAAAAGGTATTCTTACTTAAAAGAAAGAAAAATGTTTTACATTTTAATTATATTGCGTATTTTGTATTAATGTTTAAATGTATAGTCAAAGGAGATAATAAATAAATAAAAAAAATCTATTCTTTTAATGTATTTATTAAATATGTGTGATTTCAATTGTGTTTTGCATCTTTTTTGTAAAGTATGTACAAATTAAGTATTAATCTTAAAAGAAAAAATGTTTTCAAATTATATTATGTACAAATAAAAATATTTTAAGTTAGAGGAATAAAATATATTGTATTCAAAATTATGTTATATAAAAAATTTGATGTAATAAAAACTCATGTTAATTTGTAAAAAGAATATAGATAGTTTTAAAAATGGTTTTTGAAAGAAATCAGAAATGGGCTTTAAGATTTGAGGCCCAAATGCAATTTAGAGGAAATGGATAGAACAGGGGGTATGAATTGGAAATTCGTTGGGCTTCAGTGTGGAAAGGGGTTAGGCCCATTAGCGTTTTAACAATGTGTTTAGGGTTCTTGAATGTTTATTCAGAAAGAAGAATTAGGGTTCGTTTGTTACGAACGGCGCTGTCCACTTTGCTTCTTTCTTCATCTTCTTCGCCATGGATCTTTGAATAGCATCTCTCGCTCAAGCCACCAGCGCAACTGCTCCTCCTCCTCTTCACGCCCACTCAAACGGCGATAAACAGAGGTACGATTCTTTGTTCTTTCAACGCGTTAGGGTTCTCATTCTCCTTCTTTTGCAATGTTCCGATTAATTGGTTCTGATTAATTGTTTTGACTTTATATCTTTTATTGTTGAGGTGGTGGAAGGAAGGAGGAAAAGAGAACTACCTTTTGTTTGAGGAAGACGATGGAGGATATGGGGAGGCGCGTAGGAGGCTTGGGCGGAGAACGCGGTGCTGATGAACTTTTGAGCTTCCTGGTACTCAGTACTCTTTACCTTTTTGCCATTTTAGGGTTTGATGATGACAATGGCTGAGAACCTCTTGTATGACTCTTTTCTTCTTCTCTGTTGCCTTGATCGTTTGCCTTTTCCTCTTCTTTCTCTTCCTCGTTGCTTGCTTAGTATGCTTGAATGTTTGCCTGTGATGTTAATTTTCTGAGGCTTTTGTGTTTCCTTGAACGTTTGCCTCTCTTCTTTCTACCTCACTTTTGTTGCCTATTTTGTATATTGGCCTATGATGAATACTTTTCTGAGGCCTGATGGGTTTGCTTTGTTGTGTTCTGAGATTGGATGCTATTTGCTTTTGGTTCAGGGCTTTTGAGGTTACAGGCCTTGGCCTTTTGGTAGTTCAGGTTTTGATATCTGGTATGCTTGTTTATGTTTTTGTGTTTGAGCTTGAAAGGGCATGCTTGAGCTTTGTTTTGACAGGGCCTTTAGAGGTTTGAATGTTTTGGCTTGAGTCAATGCAGGTTTATGCTGGCTTAAGGCTGGAAGGTTTGAGCTGGTTGGTTTCAGGCTTGATCTTTGCTTGCAGGTTATCTGGTTGTTAAGGCTTGGTTTTAGTTGACAGGGTTTGGCCTTTTTCTCAGCAGGTTTTGCCTTTGAATGGTTGTTGGTGCAGGTTATGTATTGCTGGTTATGAGCTTTGTTTGACAGGTTGTTAACTTGTTGGTTTTGGACTTTTGTTGGAGGTTTGAACCAGTTTTTGTATTGGCCTCCTTACAGGTTATACTGGTTCAGGTTTTGGGTTGGAAGGACTGAAGCTTTTGGCTTCAGCCTTTTAGGTTCAAACAGGTTTAACAGGTGGTGGTTTCAGGCAGGTTCAAAGCTTGGGCTTGCTTAGGCCATTTGACAGTTTGAAGGGGTTTTTTATGTTACGAGTTCTGTTTGTAAATTCTGGCCCTTTGGTACTGTGTTATTACAGTTGTTTTATATCTTTTCTTTCTCAAACCTCAAAGCCAGTAAGCCTGCTCTTTTTTTACTCTCTCCTCTCTCTCTCTAGTACAGTCAAAATATTAAAATATGTTTGTGCTTGTACTTTATTCTGAAAGGGCAGCATTGGGAAAATGATGAAAATGAATTAGCTTGCTTGCATAACATGCCTTCTCTGCATACTTTATCTCTTTTCTTCCAGATTTTGTGCTGCACTTGTACTTGCATCTGAACATTCTGATATCTTTGATATCTTGATATCTTGTGGACAGCTTTGGTAGCCTTGTGACAGTATCTTGTACTTTTGGCAGAAAGTTTGAATTTGGACTTTGTTTGGCAATTTGAACTTTTAGTTGTACATGCTGTTTACTTTTGAACTATACAGTTGGTTTGACAATTTTGACTTATGAATTTCAACTTTGTGCATTCCAAATTAGCAAGCAAATATTCATCCCTCTCTGTGAACCGGGAGAAATCCCGTGATTTACAGAGAGGGATAACTGATCCCAATCAGTTGCCCTTAATGATGAACTTTATTTTTATCTGTCTCTTTTATTTATTTATCTGCTATTGACTTTTCTTCTTTTTTTTGCAGATGAATAATTAAAATGGAGAGGAACAACAAAAGATGAAGAATTTGAAGATTTAGAAAAAATTAGGATAGTCTTATTTAGGTTTAAATTACTGTAAAATCATTGTTGTAAACAAATTGTAAACAATAATTGTACGAATAATTTAAAAATAAATAAAAAGTTTTTATCCAATTAATTCTTTTTTTTATCCTTTTCAATTACTTATTTTATTATTTATAATTCTAAAATTATAATAAATGGACATAAATTCCAATTATCTAACTTAGAATAATAAACAATTAAATAAATATTGCTTCCGCATTGATCAATTAAACTTGGCGCTTCCAACATCCGAAGCAAAACAACAGTCAATTACAACAATTGCCCAGACGCTTTTTCCCTTTTTTACTGATTTTTACCAAACACTGCAAATTCAAACTGAATGTATCCTTTCACTGATTTAATCACACATTGCAAACTCAATCCAAATGTTCAATCCACATCTCAGCATAACTTGAAAAGTGCTGTAGAATTAGATCTTTCTGAGGAACCGCGCATGAAAACCCTAATTCCTGATTAAATGCCAAAGAACGTTCGCCTGATCAAAGTTGAGCCAAAATCAACCAAAACCCTAAACCAACTGTTTGAAACATTCTAGAGCCCTGAAAATCAGTAAAACTCTAATTGTGTCTGACTGACGAGAAAAGTCTGTTTGACCGATTCTTGAGCCAGTTTGAAAAATCAGGAAAAGCCTGAAGTTGTGATTTCTTGTGGAAAAAATGCGAGGGCAAATTTTGGGGTACAACAGTTGCCCCTGTTCAATCTTCTTGGACCTGAAGAGTTAGATTGGCAAGTTTGCCTTTTGTGACTTGAAGGTAAAAGAAGATTGGACACTAAAGTGCCCAGAAAATTTGCACTCGGCGATGTGATGGTAGAGGTGAATGGGCTTACAGATGCCATTTGGTGATGGGCTTAAAGATGCCATCTGATGCGATAGAATCTTGTCGGGGGATGGGCTTAGAGATGCCATCTGAGAATGGGCTTAAAGATGCCATTTGGTGACTGCTGATAGGAGGATGGGCTTATAGATGCCATCTGGAAATGGGCTTAAAGATGCCATTTGGTGACTGCTGGTAGGAGGATGGGCTTATAGATGCCATTTGGAAATGTTGAACTGTATTTCATTGGTGAGTGGACGAGTATCAGAAAGGCCTCCATGTTTCGGAACATCTCTGAACTGGGGGTCTGAATAAGCAATAGATTTACATCCGTATCTGGAGGCATCCGTAAACTGTTTTCAAAAATTGCATCTGAACAAGTGATAGATTAACATCCGTTGTTGGGAAGAATCCATAAACTGTTTTCAGAAGTTGAGAAGAGTCTGAACAAGCGATAGGTTAACATCCGTTACTGGAGAACCCGTGAACTGTTTTCAGAAGTCTTGAAGTTGAATAAGCAATAGAGCAGCATCCGTTGTTGGGAAGCGTCCGTAAACTGTTTTCAAAAATCGCATCTGAACAAGTTGATAGATTAACATCCGTTGTTGGGAAGAATCCATAAACTGTTTTCAGAAGTCTTGAGAAGAATCTGAACAAGCGATAGGTTAACATCCGTTACTTGGAGAACCCGTGAACTGTTTTCATAAGTCTTGAAGTTGAATAAGCAATAGAGCAGCATCTGTTGTTGGGAAGCGTCCGTAAACTATTTTCAAAAATTGCATCTGAACATGTTGATAGATTAACATCCGTTGTTGGGAAGAATCCATAAACTGTTTTCAGAAGTCTTGATAAGAATCTGAACAAGCGATAGGTTAACATCCGTTACTTGGAGAACCCGTGAACTGTTTTCAGAAGTCTTGAAGTTGAATAAGCAATAGAGCAGCATCCGTTGTTGGGAAGCGTCCGTAAACTGTTTTCAAAAATCGCATCTGAACAAGTTGATAGATTAACATCCGTTGGTGGGAAGAATCCATAAACTGTTTTCAGAAGTCTTGAGAAGAATTTGAACAAGCGATATGTTAACATCCGTTACTTGGAGAACCCGTGAACTGTTTTCAGAAGTCTTGAAGTTGAATAAGCAATAGAGCAGCATTCGTTGTTGGGAAGCGTCTGTAAACTGTTTTCAAAAATTGCATCTGAACAAGTTGATAGATTAACATCCGTTGTTGGGAAGAATCCATAAACTGTTTTCAGAAGTCTTGAGAAGAATCTGAACAAGCGATAGGTTAACATCCGTTACTTGGGGAACCCGTGAACTGTTTTCAGAAGTCTTGAAGTTGAATAAGCAATAGAGCAGCATCCGTTGTTGGGAAGCGTCCGTAAACTGTTTTCAAAAATCGCATCTGAACAAGTTGATAGATTAACATCCGTTGTTGGGAAGAATCCATAAACTGTTTTCAGAAGTCTTGATAAGAATCTGAACAAGCGATAGGTTAACATCCGTTACTTGGAGAACCCGTGAACTGTTTTCAGAAGTCTTGAAGTTGAATAAGCAATAGAGCAGCATCCGTTGTTGGGAAGTGTCCGTAAACTGTTTTCAAAAATCGCATCTGAACAAGTTGATAGATTAACATCCGTTGTTGGGAAGAATCCATAAACTGTTTTCATAAGTCTTGAGAAGAATCTGAACAAGCGATAGGTTAACATCCGTTACTTGGAGAACCCGTGAACTGTTTTCAGAAGTCTTGAAGTTGAATAAGCAATAGAGCAACATCTGTTGGAAGCATCCGTAAACTGTTTTCAAAAGTTGCATCTGAACAAGCGATAGATTAAAATCCATTGTTGGGAAGAATCCATAAATTGTTTTCAAAAGTTGCATCTGAACGAGCGATAGATTAACATCCGTTGTTGGGAAGAATCCGTAAACTATTTTCAGAAGTCTTGAAGTTGAATAAGCAATAGAGCAGCATCCGTTGTTGGGAAGCGTCCGTAAACTGTTTTCAAAAGTTGCATCTGAACAAGCGATAGATTAACATCCGTTGTTGGGAAGAATCCGTAAACTGTTTTCAGAAGTCTTGAAGTTGAATAAGCAATAGAGCAGCATCCGTTGTTGGGAAGCGTCCGTAAACTGTTTTCAAAAGTTGAGAAGAGTCTGAACAAGTGATAGGTTAACATCCGTTACTGGAGAACCCGTGAACTGTTTTCAGAAGTCTCGAAGTTGAATAAGCAATAGAGCAGCATCCGTTGTTGGGAAGCGTCCGTAAACTGTTTTCAAAAGTTGAGAAGAGTCTGAACAAGTGATAGGTTAACATCCGTTACTGGAGAACCCGTAAACTGTTTTCAGAAGTCTTGAAGTTGAATAGGAACCGGTGTAGGGTTTCCTGATGATGCGTCCGTGTAAAACTGCATCTGAGTGAATCTGGAATAAGTATCAGAATGTCGCCGTGTGCGGGTCACATCTGAACTATTTCTGGATGAATCTCGGAAGGTGATCTTTGTCTGTCGATTGATCTTACCTGAAAATGTAAAGGGTTAGTTGTATGCAATGTTATGATGCATGATGCAATGTATGTGACATCAATGTTTATGACATGAATGTGATGAATCCGCATGTGAGCTGATAAGCTATCTTGCTGAGGATAAATGAATCCTGGATGGCTGAAGATAAAAGAATCTTGACTACTGCCAGGGAAACTAATTCTTTGGCTGCTGCTGTGGAGGGCAAGAATCTCTTGATTGTTGAAAAATGAGAAGTCTTGGGAACACTGTTGGGGAAATCAGAAGCTTGGGTTGTATGCCAAACTACTGGGGTCTTCCTGTTTTGAGGAGATCTGTGTAGGATTTCCTGATGATGAGTTCGTGTAAAACTGCATCAGGTTTTTGAAAGGGAACCGGTGTAGGGTTTCCTGATGATGAGTCCGTGTAAAAAACTGCATCGGGTTTTTGAACACTTTTGACATTCTAATGCCCCAACTGGTGATGTAGATAATTTCCTGGCTTGTTACAGGTGTTGGTCTACAATCGGTCGTTCACATATATTTTCCTGGCTTGTTACAGGTGTTGATCTGGAACTTAAGAAAAGTTGGTCAAGGAGATATTGTCCTGGCTTGTTACAGGTATTGATCTCTGACCTGAGAAAGAAAGATGGTTCCCTGGCTTATTACAGGTGTTGATCTTCAATCTCTTCAGATGTGCCCTGGCTAGATACAGGAATCGAATCTGGGAATAGTCGTCAACAGATATGCCCTGGCTAGATACAGGAATCGAATCTTCAAACTCTTCAGACGTGCCCTGGCTAGATACAGGAATCGAGTATGGAAATAGTCGTCAACAGATATGCCCTGGCTGGATACAGGAATCGAATCTTCAAACTCTTCAGACGTGCCCTGGCTAGATACAGGAATCGAGTCTGGAAATAGTCGTCAACAGATATGCCCTGGCTGGATACAGGAATCGAATCTTCAAACTCTTCAGACGTGCCCTGGCTAGATACAGGAATCGAGTCTGGAAATAGTCGTCAACAGATATGCCCTGGCTGGATACAGGAATCGAATCTTCAAACTCTTCAGACGTGCCCTGGCTAGATACAGGAATCGAGTCTGGAAATAGTCGTCAACAGATATGCCCTGGCTGGATACAGGAATCGAATCTTCAAACTCTTCAGACGTGCCCTGGCTAGATACAGGAATCGAGTCTGGAAATAGTCGTCAACAGATATGCCCTGGATAGATACAGGAATCGAATCTTCAAACTCTTCAGACGTGCCCTGGCTAGATACAGGAATCGAGTCTGGAATTGTGATAGTTGATTTGGTGTGGTTGTAAATTCCAGCAGGTGGTGAAGGAATGATTGAACACTTTTGACATTCGAATGCCCCAAGTGATGATGAAAGAATCTTGAATCAGATTATTCTGCGGATTGAGAGATTTCTTGAAATCTTGACTGGACTGCCCCAGGTTAACTGAATTTTGAAAGATCTGTTGAAACCTTGACTGGACTGCCCCAGGTTAATAGGATGGTGTCATGTCATGCCCCTTGTTGATAGGAGATTTTTCGTTGGAAGTGTTATCCTCTTGAAGTGATTTCGTTCACTGAGAGAGTTTTCTTCCTCCGAACATTCGCTGTATGAATTTCTTCGCTGTCAAACAAAAGCCAAATGCGAACAGTGATATTCAAACAATGCAAAGTTTATGTTTGTCTCGAAGTTTTGAAAAATGCGTTTTTTAGCAGAAAACTTTTTATAAGACAGATCAACATATGATTTAGAGCAAAGCCTTACAGGAGTCAGGATACCTTTTGTAACAGTATGCTTTCGAACTAACCCATGCTTCAATTAGGACTTTTGAAGGGTTGTAATGTGGCTTGGTTCACGGTTTAAGAAACAAAGGATAAAATCTCAAAGTATATTTGTACCCACCCGCTCTTCGTGATGTTCTTCACACCTAAGCTCAGTTAACTGTGCGTCACACTCTGTTTTGAGTTTGGGACGACCTTTGGGTGATGGTTCACCAGTTGAATTTTGGGAGACAGTCATCATCTCCTTTTTCTTTTTCAACATTTTTCATGTTGTTGAGGATTTTGTAATGACCTCACTATTTTGATTTTGATTTGTTATCCCTAACTTTTGCCTGACTGTTCCCGTTTTTCGAGATTACAGTCAGCGGGATGCCCCAACTTTCTTAAGCCTCCTTTATAGGTTTTGGCTTGGTGGGATTTTCTCTTTTGAGAGATTGACTGTCTATGTGATAGGGAACCACCCTTGTCTTTTGATTCCAAAGGAATGCTTTCTTTTTTGGACGTCGTTCGTTGTGTTACGAACTGAGAGTTTGCGACTTCAATGCGCGTTTTCGTTTGAATTAACTGAGATACTACCCTGCCCCAGGTTTATATCAAAGGTTTTGATTGTTTAGAAACAGAAAACTCCTACTTCTTTGGCTCGAAGGGGTTGACTAGGGATTATCTTCCTTATAACTCCAGTGTTTGGGATTTGAAAGAAATGCCTGTACATCATCAGCAAGGTCTGTTCAAAAGCATATTGTATAAGATCATGGTATTGTTTCGTCATCCTCCCTCTAAAGGCTTGCAGCTTTTTATCAAGAGTCGAATATCATAAAGCAAACACAAGAGTAGTGAAAACGAATGGATGAATTCAAGACAAACATATGCAATGCATTAATGAAAACAGAGTTTAACATCAACAGATAATTGTTTGACAACAAAAGAAAATTACAACTTTGAAAATTCAAATGAAGCAAAAGTCTCTCAGTTTGAGCTTCATCACTTCAGGTGGAGAACCCCTTAACGGAAGATTTTCATCTCGCCGTCTGGCATGAACTCCAGCACTCCAATGTCGATCAGATCTTGAATCTTGTTCTTCAAGGCCCAACAGTCGTTGGTGTCGTGTCCCGGGCTGTAGGAGTGGTAAACACAAAATGCGTCGGGACGATAGTTACGAGAGGAGATATTGAGCTTCTGAGGAGGATCCTTTAAGGTAAGAAGGTTGACCTCCATCAGGCGCTTCAATATGAAGAATGATGGTATTTCAGTCTCCGTGGACTGTCTTCCCGACGTTTCTTGCTTACGCCGATTACCCCGTTGACGCTGGCGAGGTTGTTGATGGGCTTGTGACCCTGAAGCAAGCGAAGGAGCCTTCCCCTTGTCTTCTTGAGTGGATGGAGGCTGAGCGGTGACTTGCTCTTCAACCTCAGATGTTTGCCCCAATTGGTTGTTTTGAAGCAGTTGGCGGACGAGAACTCTGAGTTCCTCTTGTCTTTGAGATAGGTCTTGGATGAGAGCCATCTGGCCCACCAACTGTCCCATCACTTGGGTCCTCAATGTTGTCAGATCAAACTGCAGCTCCGCAAGCTGATCACTCTTGGCATTGTTTGAATTCTCCAAGCTCTTTGTGAGGAGAGCTTTCATTTCTTCTTGTCCTAGAGACAAATTCAAGAACATTTCCTGCAGCTGAGCAGTCTGGTCTTGGATGTCTTTGACAGACCTTTCTAGAGCCATCTCTTACTGAAATAAACAGTATGAGAGTAAGGAAACCTGAAAAAGGAAAGACTGTCAAAATGCAATGCATGATATGTGGATGCATGCTTTCAAGGATCTCTTGGGGTAAACATAAGAAAGTGTTAGAGGTTGAACTTTGCTCTTGGATTAGAGAACTTTGCACCGGTGGATGTCTTTCCACGAGAATCAAGCTCACCATGTCGAGTGGGTCATAGCCACTGATTCAAGTTGTTGCACTTGATCTTTGATTGGAGAACTTTGTATCGGTGGATGTCTTTCCACGAGAATCAAGCTCACCATGTCGAGTGGGTCATAGCCACTGATTCAAGTTGTTGTACTTGAACTTTGATGGCATTTGTTTAGAGGAGAAACCTATTGCCCCTTGGTAGATGTCTGGTTCAACGTAACCCTGCATTAAAAGAACCCTCGAGATCCTTGAAATGGTTATTGAAAATGCTATGGTATGATGTCATGATGTTATATACATGTATGCGAAAAGCAAGTGAGTGTATATACAGGCAAACATATTCACACAAAGCAAACAAGTCCTTAGGTTTAGGCTTGCACGGGGCTTAGGTAAGTACCCTCTTGAAGTTAGTTGGCTCATCCTGTCCTAAAATAGAAACCGGGTTCTAGGGAGCTCAATATCATTGGATTGTTTTCTGTGTTCATTGTTTCGGTTTAGCCACTTACTGGCGACCAAAATATTCCAAGAAAACAACCCTCGAATGAGTGTAGTATCGAGTATCTACCAACTTCGGACTTCACCAAAGTCGGTCATCTCACTACCCCTAAAAAGGCTAAGATGGTCAATTAAGGTTCTAAGAGTTCGTTAGTGCTTCACGATATCACTCAGCGGCCCCGTACTCTCCTTGATTGAACTCAAGGGTTACCGGTACTCACAAATATGTCACACTAACATAGCTTACTGCTTCAACCGTGTCGGTATACCCCACACAGTTCCCTCACAGTTTTTTTGCTATTTACCTAAAAAGGTGCCCCAAATCCGGGTGTAGGATTTACAAAAAAAAAAAACCAAACAAGAACCCAAAAGATAAAGCAATCAAGTCAATCAAAGCAAGAAAGCAAAGGTGATCTAAACCCTAAGGTAACCCCACTTTTAAGTTCATCCCCAGCAGAGTCGCCAGTTCTGTGATACGGTGGGAGAACTGACTAGAGGTATTGCGTTTGTATTCGCACTTGTTCGGTTGAGCAAGAGTCGCCACCGACTTTTTATTTTATCCTAAGGGAAAGGTTAAAAAGCACAGGAAAAACCTTTTGAGATGTTTCGTGGGTTCGGGGGGTAGATTATGAAAAGGGAAGGTATTAGCACCCTTTTCATCCATGGTTATCCATGGGCTCTTAGTTACTTGGTTTTTAGATCATTTGCCTTGATTTTCGATTTCTTTGAAAATGGTGTGTGTGTGTGTGTGTGTTTGAAAATGTTTTTAAAGAGATGCCTTGTCTTAGGCAACCAATGTATTCGACTCGTATTTGAGTGTTTTACAAAAGTGTGGTTCTTTTCGAAAAGATGTTTCAAATGTTTTTGAGGGTTTGTTTTGAAAGTGTGCATGAAGTGTGGTTTTTGAAAAGAAGGCAAGTGTTTTTGCAAGTTGATCTCAGGTAACTAAGATTTTTGTCTACCCCTATTGTACTCAAAGGTTTTCTCTATGTTTTCAACCCTTTTTAACAATTTTGTTCCACCATTGAATTTGGTGGACAATCTTGCGTTTAGGATGTTTAACGGGACGGGCGCGGGTCATCGTATAGACCATGAATGCAATGGTGCCAAGTGTCTTTGGCAATTTGCTTTGAAGGGACTATGATCATTCCATTTAGGCAACTTTCGAAAGCGTCATCGAGGGACTTATGATCATTTGAATTTGTTTTGCCAAAGAAACTCGACGTGCAAGCATGGCCTATTTTGGAAGGCAACCTGTGGGATTACCCTAGAGGGTGCAAGTGTGATTGTGTATTGATTTCATGTATTTGTCTTGTATTAGGTTATCTAGCGTTTGATTTTATGTACATGCAAACCCTAGGTCTAACCATGGTATAATTAAAAGCGGTAAATTGCGAGAATTTAAAGTCTACACTATTACAAATAGTATCTGGGAGTGGGTGTACAAATTTACAAATGGGGATGAGACTTTAGGAATATAGTGTCCAAATAATTTACAACCCAATCGAATTTGCGATCAAATGTAATCAATGTATAGCAAGGTATAAGAATAGTAATTGCATGTGCATCAAGTGTATAATGTGAAATGTATTGTGTATTGTGTAAGTGTATATGTGTATGTAATTTATTTACAGGTTAAGATGTGAATTTAAATGTGTATTATTTAAGTATTGTTAACCTAATGAAAAGAATTAAATGTTTATTTATTTAATTAATAATCTTGTATTTTCTTTAATATGTACAAAAAGAATGTTTTAATTAAATGTTTTAAATTTTAATTAAATTATGTATATTAAAAAATGTATTTTGTCTTGATTATGTACAAAAAAGGTATTTTTACTTAAAAGAAAGAAAAATGTTTTACATTTTAATTATATTGCGTATTTTGTATTAATGTTTAAATGTATAGTCAAAGGAGATAATAAATAAATAAAAAAAATCTATTCTTTTAATGTATTTATTAAATATGTGTGATTTCAATTGTGTTTTGCATCTTTTTTGTAAAGTATGTACAAATTAAGTATTAATCTTAAAAGAAAAAATGTTTTCAAATTATATTATGTACAAATAAAAATATTTTAAGTTAGAGGAATAAAATATATTGTATTCAAAATTATGTTATATAAAAAATTTGATGTAATAAAAACTCATGTTAATTTGTAAAAAGAATATAGATAGTTTTAAAAATGGTTTTTGAAAGAAATCAGAAATGGGCTTTAAGATTTGAGGCCCAAATGCAATTTAGAGGAAATGGATAGAACAGGGGGTATGAACTGGAAATTCGTTGGGCTTCAGTGTGGAAAGGGGTTAGGCCCATTAGCGTTTTAACAATGTGTTTAGGGTTCTTGAATGTTTATTCAGAAAGAAGAATTAGGGTTCGTTTGTTACGAACGACGCTGTCCACTTCGCTTCTTTCTTCATCTTCTTCGCCATGGATCTTTGAATAGCATCTCTCGCTCAAGCCACCAGCGCAACCGCTCCTCCTCCTCTTCACGCCCACTCAAACGGTGATAAACAGAGGTACGATTCTTTGTTCTTTCAACGCGTTAGGGTTCTCATTCTCCTTCTTTTGCAATGTTCCGATTAATTGGTTCTGATTAATTGTTTTGACTTTATATCGTTTATTATTGAGGTGGTGGAAGGAAGGAGGAAAAGAGAACTACCTTTTGTTTGAGGAAGACGATGGAGGAGATGGGGAGGCGCGTAGGAGGCTTGGGCGGAGAACGCGGTGCTGATGAACTTTTGAGCTTCCTGGTACTCAGTACTCTTTACCTTTTTTCCATTTTAGGGTTTGATGATGACAATGGCTGAGAACCTCTTGTATGACTCTTTTCTTCTTCTCTGTTGCCTTGAATGTTTGCCTTTTCCTCTTCTTTCTCTGCCTCGTTGCTTGCTTAGTATGCTTGAATGTTTGCCTGTGATGTTAATTTTCTGAGGCTTTTGTGTTGCCTTGAACGTTTGCCTCTCTTCTTTCTACCTCACTTTTGTTGCCTATTTTGTATATTGGCCTATGATGAAGACTTTTCTGAGGCCTGATGGGTTTGCTTTGCTGTGTTATGAGATTGGATGCTATTTGCTTTTGGTTCAGGGCTTTTGAGGTTACAGGCCTTGGCCTTTTGGTAGTTCAGGTTTTGATATCTGGTATGCTTGTTTATGTTTTTGTGTTTGAGCTTGAAAGGGCATGCTTGAGATTTGTTTTGACAGGGCCTTTAGAGGTTTGAATGTTTTGGCTTGAGTCAATGCAGGTTTATGCTGGCTTAAGGCTGGAAGGTTTGAGCTGGTTGGTTTCAGGCTTGATCTTTGCTTGCAGGTTATCTGGTTGTTAAGGCTTGGTTTTAGTTGACAGGGTTTGGCCTTTTTCTCAGCAGGTTTTGCCTTTGAATGGTTGTTGGTGCAGGTTATGTATTGCTGGTTATGAGCTTTGTTTGACAGGTTGTTAACTTGTTGGTTTTGGACTTTTGTTGGAGGTTTGAACCAGTTTTTGTATTGGCCTCCTTACAGGTTATACTGGTTCAGGTTTTGCGTTGGAAGGACTGAAGCTTTTGGCTTTAGCCTTTTAGGTTCAAACAGGTTTAATAGGTGGATGGTTTCAGGCAGGTTCAAAGCTTGGGCTTGCTTAGGCCATTTGACAGTTTGAAGGGGTTTTTTATGTTATGAGTTCTGTTTGTAAATTCTGGCCCTTTGGTACTGTGTTATTACAGTTGTTTTATATCTTTTCTTTCTCAAACCTCAAAGCCAGTAAGCCCGCTCTTTTTTTACTCTCTCCTCTCTCTCTCTAGTACAGTCAAAATATTAAAATATGTTTGTGCTTGTACTTTATTCTGAAAGGGCAGCATTGGGAAAATGATGAAAATGAATTAGCTTGCTTGCATAACATGCCTTCTCTGCATACTTTATCTCTTTTCTTCCAGATTTTGTGCTGCACTTGTACTTGCATCTGAACATTCTGATATCTTTGATATCTTGATATCTTGTGGACAGCTTTGGTAGCCTTGTGACAGTATCTTGTACTTTTGGCAGAAAGTTTGAATTTGGACTTTGTTTGGCAATTTGAACTTTTAGTTGTACATGTTATTTGCTTTTGAACTATACAGTTGGTTTGACAATTTTGACTTTTGAATTTCAACTTTGTGCATTCCAAATTAGCAAGCAAATATTCATCTCTCTCTGTGAACCGGGAGAAATCCTGTGATTTGCAGAGAGGGCTAACTGATCCCAATCAGTTACCCTTAATGATGAACTTTATTTTTATCTGTCTCTTTTATTTATTTATCTGCTATTGACTTTTCTTCTTTTCTTTGCAGATGAATAATTAAAATGGAGAGGAACAGCAAAAGATGAAGAATTTGAAGATTTAGAAAAAATTAGGATAGTCTTATTTAGGTTTAAATTACTGTAAAATCATTGTTGTAAACAATAATTGTACGAATAATTTAAAAATAAATAAAAAGTTTTTATCCAATTAATTCTTTTTTTATCCTTTTCAATTACTTATTTTATTATTTATAATTCTAAAATTATAATAAATGGACATAAATTCCAATTATCTAACTTAGAATAATAAACAATTAAATAAATATTGCTTCCGCATTGATCAATTAAACTTGGCGCTTCCAACATCCAAAGCAAAACAACAGTCAATTACAGCAATTGCCCAGACGCTTTTTCCCTTTTTTACTGATTTTTACCAAACACTGCAAATTCAAACTGAATGTATCCTTTCACTGATTTAATCACACATTGCAAACTCAATCCAAATGTTCAATCCACATCTCAGCATAACTTGAAAAGTGCTGTAGAATTAGATCTTTCTGAGGAACCGCGCATGAAAACCCTAATTCCTGATTAAATGCCAAAGAACGTTCGCCTGATCAAAGTTGAGCCAAAATCAACCAAAACCCTAAACCAACTGTTTGAAACATTCTAGAGCCCTGAAAATCAGTAAAACCCTAATTGTGTCTGACTGACGAGAAAAGTCTGTTTGACCGATTCTTGAGCCAGTTTGAAAAATCAGGAAAAGCCTGAAGTTGTGATTTCTTGTGGAAAAAATGCGAGGGCAAATTTTGGGGTACAACAATGAGCATATGGGACTTGATTGAGCCCTTGAAAACCTCAACTTCCTTGCAAGAACCAAAACCCTAGTTTTTTGACTGGCTTAGGAGATGTTTGGCTGTGCAACCCTTGAGTAGACTTGAGCAAATTGAGATGATGCTTGACAAATCTTGAAGAATATGGGAGGGCAAATTTTGGGGTACAACAGTTGCCCCTATTCAATCTTCTTAGACCTGAGGATGTAGATTGGCCTGCGTGCCTTTCGTGATCCGAGGGTGGAAGATGATTGAACACTAGAGTGCCCAGAAATTTGCACTCACATAGTAGAGTATCAGCAGTGTGATGTCGGGAATGGGCTTACAGATGCCATTTGGAGAGATGGTGGATAGGAGGATGGGCTTATAGATGCCATTTGGAGATGTGACAGAACCTTGTCGGGAATGGGCTTATAGATGCCATTTGGAAGTGTAATGGATAGTTGTGGAGATGGGCTTAAAGATGCCATCGGGGGTGTTGATCGCGTAAGAGATTCCTTAGCGAGAACTTGCGTACTTGAGAAAGATAATTTCCTGGCCTGTTATAAGTGTTGATCTTCACTCAGTTGCTCACAGACATTCCCTGGCTAGATACAGGTATCGAATCTAGAACTTCAAAAAGGTTGCTTACAGACGTGCCCTGGCTGGATACAGGTATCGAATCTACAAACAATCATCTGCAGATATGCCCTGGCTAGATACAGGAATCAAATCTGGAATTAGTCGTCAACAGATATGCCCTGGCTGGATACAGGAATCGAATCTTCAAACTCTTCAAACGTGCCCTGGCTGGATACAGGAGTCAAATCTGGAATTAGTCATCAACAGATATGCCCTGGCTGGATACAAGAATCGAATATTCAAACTCTTCAGACGTGCCCTGGCTGGATACAGGAATCGAATCTGGAATTAGTCGTCAACAGATATGCCCTGGCTGGATACAGGAATCGAATCTTCAAACTCTTCAGACGTGCCCTGGCTAGATACAGGAATCGAATATGGAATTAGTCGTCAACAGATATGCCCTGGATGGATACAGGAATCGAATCTTCAAACTCTTGAGACGTGCCCTGGCTGGATACAGGAATTGAATCTGGAATTAGTCGTCAACAGATATGCCCTGGCTGGATACAGGAATCGAATCTTCAAACTCTTCAGACGTGCCCTGGCTGGATACAGGAATCGAATCTGGAATTAGTCGTCAACAGATATGCCCTGGCTGGATACATGAATCAAATCTTCAAACTCTTCAGACGTGCCCTGGCTGGATACAGGAATCAAATCTGGAATTAGTCGTCAACAGATATGCCCTGGTTGGATACAGGAATCGAATCTTCAAACTCTTCAGACGTGCCCTGGCTGGATACAGGAATCAAATCTGGAATTTGTCATGCAGATATGCCCTGGATGGATACAGGCGTCGAATCTACAATTAATCGCTCACAGATATGCCCTGGCTAGATACAGGAATCGAATCTAGAATTGCGACAGTTGATAGTAATTATCTTTGGGTTGACCTTTTTCCTGAAAAGGCAAAACATCAGTTGTATGCAATGTCATGATGTATGAGATGCATGATGTCATGATGTTCTCAAAATGAGATCGTGTCGTATGCACTTTATCATGTATGTAAGCAGGATGTACGAAATGTGAGATGTCTATGAATGTATTTTCGTCTTGGGAAAATAAATCCTTGACGAATTCCGGGAAGTTAGATCTTGGGCTGATGTTGAAGAGTAGAGTTCTTCATTTCCGCTGGGGATGATGGTTGCAAGAATAAACCGGTAGGAGAAGATGACTCCATTGGGGAATAAACTTGTTGGAGAGATACTCTGCGGAGAATTACTCTGCGGGAAGAGATACTTTGCTGAGGTTTGATGATAACTCTGCTGGGGATACCGTTGATAAGTTTTGTTGGGAGATTAGCTGAACTCCGCTGGGGGAAAGGAAGAACTTCTCCGAGGACAATCTTTCCGTGGTAATTAGCCGAGGATAACCCAGTTATAAGCTCTGGTGAGGAATAACCTTTGAATAAAGCCAGGGAGACGCGTTCGTGCTCTGCAGGGGATAAGCTTCCAGAATCTACTGGGAATAAGCTTCCAGAAATCTACTAGGGAGATTGATTCAACTTTCCTGGGGAAACTTTTGAACTGTACTGGGGAATGGCTCCACTGGGGTGTCTGGATTCCGCCGGGGAACAATCTTAGGTCAAGACTGCCGGGGATGCTTGTTTAGGAGTATCTGTATACTCCGCTGGGGAATTTTGAGATCTTCTGAGGATATCCAATTTCATTAGGGTTGACAGTAGCTTAACTCTGCTTGGAGAGAGTGTTGCTGACTTGCTGGAGATACTGTGCCTTTCCAGGGCTGATTGGAGACCAACTCTGCTTGAGGAGAGTATTGTTGAAATCTGATCTTACTCTGCGTGGAGTGGAGGTAACTTGGTTATGTTCTTCATCCGAACCTACCTTGGTACCTTGGTGGACAGAGCAACTAGATTGCTTAGACAACTCATTATTGCCCCTGTTTCTAATGTCACCTGTAATTAATCCTTTGTTTCGTATGCAAATATTTATGAGTTAGCAATTAGTGTCAAATGCATATATCAAAAATGAACATTGAACGTTCTTCGCAAGACAAAACAGAAAAAGGAAAAACAATTGGCAATTGGTCTGAAAAGTGAATTTGTATTGATTTTTTTGAATTTGCCTGTAAATAGGCGTTTATGTATAAGAGGCTGACGTCCTAGTAAGAGAACGCCGCCGAACAGAATAGAGTTTATATAATTTTGTACAAAGGAAAACAAAATAGCTATGTGAAAAATAATCCCATTGGGTTCCAACTCTGCTACCGCCTTTATGTCTTCAAGCGTCTCATCACTTGGCTGCTTAGTTGAAGATGAAGCTGATTGATCGATGCCGTCTGAACCTGATAGTTGATGCCAAATTCTGGATGCAAGGTGATCCGATGAGACATAGTATTACGCTTATCCCTAACTTTTGCCTGGACCTCCCTTTCGGGTTTTCAGTCCACCGGGATACCCATTTTTGCCCAAGCCGCCTTTTCAGGTTTTCGACTTGCCGAGTGTACAGATTTTTTTCATTTCATCCCTTATTTTTGCCCGAACCCTTTTGGTTCGTCGGGAAGCCATTTTTTTTGCCTAGGTGTGTCAACCTAGCGGGTCTTTTATTTATGCGTAGTATCTTTTTACTATGTCTGCATTGGCGGGGTGAGGAAGGTCGTCACCATCCA
Source organism: Vicia faba (assembly GCA_948472305.1). NCBI lineage: Eukaryota > Viridiplantae > Streptophyta > Magnoliopsida > Fabales > Fabaceae > Vicia > Vicia faba. The sequence goes on along the minus strand of OX451740.1, from coordinate 793,335,852 downwards.
TGGTGGTTAGAATCATAGCTCCTCCTGAGAAGATGTGTTTAACCACAAATGGCCCTTCGTACGTAGGGTTCCATTTTCCCCTGGGATCACTTTGAGGAAGAATGATGCGCTTGATTACCAGGTCTCCAACTTGATACTCTTGTCATCTGACTTTCTTGTTAAATGCCCTGATCATCCGTTTTTGGTACGTTTGACCATGACAAATAGCGGTGAGTCTCTTTTCATCGATTAGATTTAATTGATCAAGTCGAGTCTGGATCCAGTCATCTTCGCTCAAACCTGCATCCTTCATTATCCGGAGAGAGGGTATTTGGACTTCAATAGGCAAGACTGCCTCCATGCCATAGACCAAGGAAAAGGGAGTTGCCCCTGTTGACGTTCGTGCTGAGGTACGGTACCCATGAAGAGCAAACGGTAACATCTCGTGCCGATCTTTGTAGGTCACTGTCATCTTCTGCACAATCTTCTTGATATTCTTATTTGCTGCTTCTACAGCCCCGTTCATCTTCGGCCGATAGGGACAAGAGTTGTGGTGCTGTATCTTGAATTGCTCGCAGAGCTCAGTGATCATCTTGTTGTTAAGATTGGTACCATTATCCGTAATGATCCTTTCCGGGACACCGTATCGACATATCAGGTTGTGCCGAATGAACCGCGCCACGACGTTCTTTGTTACCGTAGCGTAGGAAGCTGCTTCAACCCACTTTGTGAATTAATCAATCGCTACTAGGATGAAGCGATGCCCGTTGGATGCCGTAGGTCTGATCTTGCCGATCATATCAATGCCCCACATTGAAAAAGGCCAAGGTGCTGTCAAGATGTTCAGAGGAACTGGAGGAACGTGCACCTTATCAGCATAGATCTGGCATTTGTGACACGTCCGAGAATGTTGGTAACAGTCGGCTTCCATTGTGGACCAGAAATATCCTGCCCGAAGGATTTTCTTTGCCATGGTATGTCCACTGGAATGTGTTCCAAAGGTACCTTCATGTAGCTCTTCCATGATCTTTTCTGCTTCAGTTTTATCCACACAACGCAGTAAGGTTGAATCATGGTTTCACTTGTATAGAATGCCATTACTGAGGAAGAACTTTGTAGTAAACCTTCTCAAGAACTTCTTGTCATTAACAGATGCACCCTCGGGGTATTCTTGAGCTTCCAAGTACCTCTTCACTTCATGATACCAAGGTCTTTCAGTTACCTCTTCAGCCTCAAGATCACAGCAATGTGCAGGTTCGTCCAGTTTCCAGATAATGATCCGGGGAACCTCGTTGTCCCATTTGACTTTGAACATAGAAGACATCGTAGCTAACGCGTCCGCCAACTGATTCTCCTCTCTTGGGAAGTGTTCAAAAGTTATCTCCGTGAAATGGGGGATCAATGTCAACACACACTCTTTGTAAGGAATAAGATTTGGGTGTTTCGCATCCCACTCGCCTTTGATCTGATTGATCACGAGAGAGGAATCTCCGAAGACACTCAGAAACTTGATCCTTAGGTCAATTGCTGCTTGAAGACCCATGATGCATGCCTCATACTCCGCCATGTTGTTGGTGCAGTTGAAACATAGCCGAGCAGTGAGTGGAGTATGAGTGCCTTTAGGGGATATGATTACAGTGCCAATGCCGTTACCCAAAGCGTTTGAGGCTCCGTCAAAGTGCATAGAACATCGGGATCCTTCCTCAGGTCCTTCATCCGGTCCAGGTACTTCACAATCAGTCACTATCATGATATCCTCGTCTGGAAATTCAAAGTTCATGGACTGGTAGTCGTCCACTGCCTGGTGTGCCAAATGGTCTGCCAATACACTTCCCTTGATTGCTTTCTGAGTAGTGTATTGGATATCATATTCAGTCAAGATCATCTGCCATCTTGCTATTCTTCCGGACAAGGCAGGCTTTTTGAATATGTACTTGATCGGATCCATTTTTGAGATCAACAGAGTAGTGTGAGTCAACATATACTGTCTCAGCCGGCGAGCAGCCCATACCAAAGCGCAGCAAGTTTTCTCGAGCAGTGAGTATCGGGTCTCACAGTCGGTAAACTTTTTGCTAAGGTAATAAATGGCATGCTCTTTTCGGCCAGACTCGTCATGTTGCCCCAGCACACACCCCATTGAGTTGTCAAGTACCGTCAAGTATAAGATTAGAGGTCTCCCTTCAACCGGTGGCATAAGAATGGGTGGCTCTTGGAGATACTCTTTGAATTTGTTGAAAGCGGCCTGACATTCATCGTTCCAACGTACTACTTGATCTTTCTTCAGTAGCTTGAAGATTGGTTCACAGGTAGCAGTTAGATGTGAGATGAATCGGGCAATGTAATTCAGACGTCCTAGAAAGCCTCTGACTTCTTTCTCTGTCTTGGGAGATGGCATCTCTTGTATGGATTTCACCTTGGCAGGGTCCACTTGAATACCTTTGTCGCTTACGACGAAGCCTAGCAACTTTCCAGATCTCACCCCGAAGGTGCACTTGTTCGTGTTCAACCTTAGCTTGTACAACTTCAGACGGTCAAACAGCTTCTGTAGATGGTCAAGGTGTTCCTCCTCAGTTTGGGACCTTGCAATCATATCATCGACGTACACCTCGATCTCATGATGGATCATGTCATGAAACAAAGCAACCATGGTACGTTGGTAGGTTGCCCCAGCATTCTTCAATCCAAAAGGCATGACCTTGTAGCGAAAGGTGCCCCACTGAGTAACAAAAGTGGTCTTCTCCATGTCTTCAGGAGCCATCTTGATTTGATTATAACCTGAGAAACCGTCCATGAAGGAGAATACCTTATGCTGAGCAGTGTTGTCAACCAGAACGTCGATATGAGGCAGAGGGAAATCATCCTTAGGGCTGGCCCTATTCAAATCCCTATAGTCAACACATATTCGGACCTTACCATCTTTTTTTGGCACCGGGACCACGTTGGCAACCCACTGAGGGTAAGAAGTTACTGCAAGAAAACCAACATCAAATTGCTTCATAACCTCAGCTTTGATTTTCTCGGACATCTCTGGACACATACGGCGGACCTTCTGTTTAACCGGAGGACAGTCTTCCTTGGTAGGCAGGTGATGAACCACAATGTCAGTATCCAACCCAGGCATGTCTTCGTAAGACCAGGCAAAGATTTCCACATAGTCATACAGTGTGATCGGTGGATCTGGAACTGACTGTTTAACGCTGGTTTCGCGAAATGTCGCGGAAGCAAGAGTCGCCACCGTCTTTTATTTTCTCCAAATGGAAAGGACAAAAGCACAGAAAAATTCCTTATAGAGATTGCTCTCGGTTCGGGAGGTAGGTTATAAAAAGGGAAGGTGTTAGCACCCTTTCTATCCATGGTTATTCATGGGCTCTTAGATACTTGCTCATTTGTGTTTTCAAAAATGGTTTGTTTGCTTTTCAACTGTGGGTTTTAAAAAGTTTCTTTGAAAATTTCAGTTCGACTCTTGTATCGGTCCTCAAGAGTGTTTGAAAAATTGCTTTCGAAAGCTTTTGAAAAGGTGTCGGTGTGAAAAGTATTTTTGAATTTTGTTTTGCAATTTAGAGCAAGTATCAAGAGTCGTTTACCTACCCTAAGGAATTCGTCTGTGTAAATGTCCTTTAAAGTAATGCCATCCCACCATTGAGAGGTAGGTAGCACCACCGTTGGAGGTGTTCGGGTCAATTCGAGGTTCGGGACATGGTGATCACCAGAGCAATAGGAAGACACCTTAGAAGCTACCCTCATGCCAGGTTCCCGGATCATGAGGACTTACTAAGATATCCTCTACTCGACGATCACCTTTCGAGGCAAGGCAACAGTGAGGCGTACCCTAGGGGTGGTGTGTGAATTGTGTGTCAGATTCAGTTATTTTTATCTTGTCATGTTAAGGTGATCTACGCTTTGTTTTTATTTTATCATTCATTCTTGCATGCATTTATTAACAGTTAAAAAGATGCGGAAATTAAAAGATCTAAACTATTACAAAGGCGCGGGTCCACATCGCCAAATTTAATCCAGGACCCGATTTGACAGAAAATAAAGAAGTAAAGTGCGAGAAATAAAATGTCCGAGTTTACAAGGCTTTGGGAGAATTACATTAATATTATAAGAAATAAAATAAAATGCACGAATTGAAATTAAAATTGGAAGCGAGGGCGTTGGACCCTTTTTAATGAAATTAAATTAAATGATTAAACTAATGAAATTAAAAAGAAATTATTATTTTTTTTGAGTTTTTGGTATTTATGTTTTTTATGTATTTTTATGAGAAAGATTAAATGAAATTAAAATATTAACCCTAATTCTAATTTTTTTTATTTATTAAGAAAAACATGTTAAAATTAAACCTAAAATTAATCTAATTATTTACATGCAATTTTGATTTATAAAAATAAATAATTAATTATTAGTGAAATTTATTTACAAAAAAACATTAATTAAATAAATATATTTTGATTTTTATGACTTTTCTGTTTTTTACTATTTTTTATATTTTATGAAAATAAGTTAAATTAAAGGAATTAATTAAAAAAAGAAATAATTGAAATAAATAAAATAAGGAAAAGAAAGAAAATACAATACCTTGGGGGGTTTCTGTCCCCTTTTTGGAGGTGAATTGGAGTGGTTTGGCCATTTGTGTTCTGGCCTCATCATGCATAAGTTGTTCTACTTTGGCCATTTGGCTTTTGGCTTTTGGCCATTTGCGTTTTGGCCTCAACGTTCCTTAATCTTCTCAGGATGTCTGTCTCGCCATGTATTAGTGTCATGTGTAAAATGTTCTGTTTTGGCCATTTGGCTTTTGGCTTTTGGCCATTTGGCTTTTGGCCTCAATGTTCCTTAATGAACTTGGGATCCTGTCTAAATCTGCAGTGTTGAATTTCACGAACACATTAAATAAAATCATAAAATGCAAATAAAGCCAATATATGAAGAAATTTAATGTTTAGGCACAATATGGCATGTATAAATGATTATACCCTTTTGATCATGGAGATCAAATCAATCTTACCCTTACTGGAAAATCAGTGGCCTGAATGCTTTTATGCCTTACTGGAAAATTAGGATCATGGAGATCAAGCCAGCCTTACCCTTACTGAAGAAGTAGTGAGGTATTGGTTTGTAACTGTGATGGCTTGTTTGTAGTGAGAGAGGGATTTGTAATAAGGATTTCAAGGTTTTAGGGTTCTTGAAAGAGTTTGATATTCTAACAGTGTTGTGGCAAGGTTTTTTTTTTCTCTCTTCTTTTCTCCTCCCTGGTTTGTGTGACAAGAAGGTGATTATATAGTGGAAATTAGGGTAAAGAAAATGGGCTTTGAATGTGCAATTGGGCCTCCAATGTTCACTTGAGTTCGTCACTTTCCAGGCTAAATCGCAGGGACTTTTAGTGCAATTTTTGAAGTTGAAATGTGAAAACAAAATGTAGCTGATATTGAGAACTAACTCCTGTCCGAAAATCGACTCAATCGGATAAACGGTGAATTAATTATGAATTTTTGAAGTTTCAGCTCAGACAAACTTATTTTGGGCTCCAATGTCGACTCTGACACGTTCTTCAATAAAAAACTGGTATTGATTGGTGTGTAATTTGGTCTCTACTTTTGAAGCAAAGTTGTAGATCTACGAGTCAGGGACCTTGTGTAAAAATATGAGCCCAATCCGATAAAAATTGACCGAGTTATGAATTTTCGAAGTTTCGGCCCAGATGAAATAATATTCAGCATTCAGGATTTTCAGCGTGTCACGCACTCTGAGCAAAAAACGAAGGCCTTTTGAATACCGTTTGAACTCAATACCTTCTGTGAAAATGTAGCCAACTCAATTTGTGAAATTTTGGCGCCGGAACCAGCTCGATACGATGAAAATCGACCAAGTTATGATTTTCTAAACATGACGCAAATAAACTTCTGTCACAAATTTTCTGTACGAAAATACTTGATAAATCCACATTTTTGAAGACCTTCTGATCGAAATTGGCTTCCAGCCGTGAGAGATGAAAACGTAGATAATGTCAAGACGGAATTTTGTCCACCGGAACGGGTTCAAAACGTGTTACAATCTTCAAGTTACGAATTTTTTAGCGCGTAAAAACTGCACTTTCAACACACTTTTTCACCATATTTCTTCGAGAAAACTCACACATTCGGATACCTTATTTAAAGAATTGACTCTTGAGCCGAACCTGAATTTGAGAATACGTTATCAGAGATATCTTGGCGAAAGAATACCTGAATATGACGCGCCGGGTTGGACTTGTGAATTTTTCTTGAAATGTTTTGAGAAATATGGGAGGGCAAATTTTGGGGTACAACAGTTGCCTCTGTTCAATCTTCTTAGACCTGAGGATGCAGATTGGCTGACGTGCCTTTCGTAATCCGAAGGTGGAAGATGATTGAACACTAGAGTGCCCAGAAATTTGTGCTCACATAGTAGTGTGATGGGGGAATGGGCTTATAGATGCCATTTGGAGATTGATGGATAGGATGATGGGCTTATAGATGCCATGCTAAGAGATGCTGGAGGGTGGATGGGCTTATAGATGCCATCTGGATGTCGATCGCGTAAGAGATTCCTTAGCGAGAACCTGCGTACCTGCAAAAGAAAAAATGATTACCTAGCCTTTTACAGGAGCTGGTCTTCAGACTCTTTGTAGATGTGTCCTGACTGGTTACAAGAGCTGAATCTGGAGCTTCAAATGATGATGAATGAACCAGGGATGGTTACTACCTCAACAGGAACGGTGAGAGAACCTTGGGTGACTTTAACCTCAATAACAATCGTTGAGAAAATCTTGGGATGATTACTACCTCCGCAGGATCGGGGAGAGAACCACAGGCGACTACAACCTCAACAGCAATCATTGAGAGAATCTTTGGGCGACTTCGACTTCAACAGTATCATTGAGCGAATCTTGGGATTACCACCTCCGCAGTATCGGGGAGAGAACCACAGGCGACTACAACCTCAACAGCAATCATTGAGAGAATCTTGGATAACTTCACTTCAACAGCAATCATTGAGCGAAATCTGGGATTACCACCTCCGTAGTATCGGGGAGAGAACCATAGGCGACTATAACCTCAATAGCAATCATTGAGAGAATCTTGGATAACTTCACTTCAACAGCAATCATTGAGCGAAATCTGGGATTACCACCTCCGCAGTATCGGGGAGAAAACCATAGGCGACTACAACCTCAATAGCAATCATTGAGAGAATCTTGGATAACTTCACTTCAACAGCAATCATTGAGCGAAATCTGGGATTACCACCTCCGCAGTATCGGGGAGAGAACCATAGGCGACTACAACCTCAATAGCAATCATTGAGAGAATCTTGGATAACTTCACTTCAACAGCAATCATTGAGCGAAATCTGGGATTACCACCTCCGCAGTATCGGGGAGAAAACCATAGGCGACTACAACCTCAATAGCAATCATTGAGAGAATCTTGGATAACTTCAACTGAGTCTTCAAAAGAAAAACCTTTAGGAGTCGGTTTAACTAGACCAGAGAAAGCCTTTGACTGGATAATAACCAGGAAAATCTTTGGGAGTCGATTTAACTGAACCAGACAAGGTCTTGGAGTCTTCAACTGAGTCTTCAAAAGAAAAACCTTTAGGAGTTGGTTTAACTAGACCAGAGAAGGCCTTTGACTGGATAATAACCAGGAAAATCTTTGGGAGTCGATTTAACTGAACCAGACAAGGTCTTGGAGTCTTCAACTGAGTCTTCAAAAGAAAAACCTTTAGGAGTCGGTTTAACTAGACCAGAGAAGGCCTTTAACTGGATAATAACCAGGAAAATCTTTGGGAGTCGATTTAACTGAACCAGACAAGGTCTTGGAATGTAGCTTGAGAACTTAACTGGATCTTTCCTGAAAGGTAAAGGTCAGTCATATGCAATGCATGATATGAATCAAGCAATGATGTTCTCAACATAAATGAGATTGTGAGATATGATGCGTATATGCATGCTATAATGTATGGGAATGCGATGTTTATGAATGTATCTTTTGTCTTAGGAAAATAAATCCTTGACGGGTGCCGGGAAGTCACTCCTGGGCTGATGTTTGAAGAATAGATTTTGCTTCCGCTGGGGACGATAGTTGCAAGAATACCGATAGGAGAGGATGACTCCGTAGGGGAATAAACTTGGCGAATGGAGTATTCTGCGAGGAGAAAAGAACTTTAGCGATCTTGCTGGGGAGCAATACTCTGTGGGGAAAGAGGTACTTTGTTGAGTCGTTGATAATAACTTGCTGGGGATACCATTGTTATGTTGGAAGTGTTAATAGACTTCGCTGGGGATAAGAAGAATTCATCGAGGACGCTCTTTCAGTGGCTATTGGCTGAGGATAACCCAGTTATATCCTGGTAAGGAAATAACTCTTAGAATAAAGCCGGAGGATGCGTTCGTGCTCTTCGAGGGAGAAGCTTCCAGAATCTACTGGGGATAAGCTTACTGCTTAGGGAGATGGATTCCAACTTTCCTGGGGGAGCTGGATTGGACTCTCTTGGGGAAGTTTTGAGTTGTACCGGGGAAATGGCACCAATGAATGTCTGGTATACCGCCGGGGAACAATCTTTAGGTCAAGACTGCCGGGGATGCTTGTTAAGAATATATATGCTGCTGGGGAACGTTGAGATCTGCTGGAGGATACCCAACTTCCTTAAGGTTTGATTGTATAGCTTTGCTTGAGGAGAGTGCACTGACTTGCTGGCCCACTCTCTGGGGAATTGGGATATCTGGTTATGTTCTTCGACGGAACCTACCTTGCTACCTTGGAGGACCGAACAATCAGATTGCTTAGACAACTCTTTATTGCCCCCTGTTTCTGATGTGGGAGAGGAAGATACCTGAGGTGCTGATAGTTGTTGATGGACCAACCTTCTTCTGGTAGGCAGGTGACAAGATAACAGGACATAGTCGTATGCTTTGATCCCTAACTTTTTCCTGGACCGCCCTTTCGGGTTTTCAGTCCACTGGGATACCCATTTTTGCCCAAGCCGCCCTTTCAGGTTTTCGACTTGCCGGGTGTACAGATTTTTTCATTTCATCCCTTCATTTTGCTCGAACCCTTTTGGTTCGCCGGGAAGCCCTAATTTTTGCCTAGGCATGTCAGCCTAGCGGGTCTTTGATTTTGCGTAGTATTTTTTCGACTATGTCCGTTCTCAGAAAGTAGGGAGTTGCCCCTGTTAGAAGTATTTTGTCATACCACCAGAAGGTGTTTGATCAGGCAAGATTCGTTGTTGAAATGCCCCAAGTGACTCAGGCGGAGATTTGCCCCAGGCTATTTGGCCTTTGAGAGATTCTCCGAATCTTGATTGGACTGCCCCAGATGATGGACCATGATCATGTCATGCCCCTTGATTGGAAGTGCTTCTGTTCATTAGGCATTCGTCGTGCGAATTTCTATGTTGTTCAAACAAAAAGTCATATGCAAACAAAGTTATGTTAAAAATGCAAAGCTCATGTCTGTCTTGAAGATTTTTAAAAATGCATTCTTTTTCATAAAACAAGTGAATGTTTGTAAAACGTGATGTCAACTCCGTATTTACCGTAAGCCTTAAGGAGTCAGGATACCTTTCGTAACAGTATGCTTTCGAACTAACCCATGCTTCAGATAGGACTTTTAAGGGTTATAACGTGGCCTGGTTCACGGTTTAAGAAACAAAGGATAAAGGCTCAAATTATTTGTACCCACCAACTCTTCGTGATGTTCTCCAAGCCTAAACTCAGTTGATCATACGTTAGACCTTGTTTGAGTCTTTGCTCTGATTTTCCGGTGATGATTCGGATATTGAACGTTTATTTGAATAGGCAGTCATCTCCTTTTTTGCTGAGGGTTTGTAGGACCTCTTTCTTTTTTTTTGATTTTTGTTATCCCTTTCTTTTTTTTCCTGAACTGTTTCCCCTTTTTTTTTTTGGAATTACAGTCAGCGGGATGCCCCAGCTTTGTAAGTCTCCTTCATGGGTTTTGACTTAATGGTTTTTATTTTATTTTATAGATAACGACTGCCTGTCTTTATGATCATTCGGAACCATCACTGTCCCTTGTTTTGTAAGGACTTCTTTTGGTGCCATTTGTTATGCACTTGGATCAACTGAGAGACTACCCTGTCCCGGGTTATGATTAAGGGTTTTAATTTTCGAAAAGAAAAACTCCTACTTCTTTGGCTCAGAGGGGTTGACGAGGGATTATCTTCCTTATAACTCCAGTGTTTAGGGATTGAAACAATGCATGTACCTCATCAGCGGGATCTGTTCAAAAGCATACTGTAGATCGTGGTATCGTTTTCGTCATCCTCCCTCAAGAGGCTTAGAATTATTATTTATGAGTTGATCATCAGAAAAAATATGAAAATAATTTGCATTTAGTGAGTACGAATATATTGTTTCAGAACAGACATATGCGATGCATTAATGAAATAACAACGTTTGATATGAATGGAATGCTTGAACAATCAAAAGAAAATTACAACTTGAAAGATTCTAATGAACAAAAATTTCTCAATCCTAGCCATGTTTTGACAAGGGAGCAATGATCACATTGGGAGTCTCGGCGGGCTCGAACTCGATCTCTTTAGCATTGATCATATTCTGAATCTTGTACTTCAGTGCCCAACAGTCCTCAGTATCGTGCCCCGGGCTACCAGAATGGTAAGCGCACCTTGCTTCTGGGTTGTAATTTGGAGAGGAAGTCTTTGGATTTGCAGGAGGGTTGATCACCGCAATCGGATTCATTTTCAACATGTGCTGCAATGCTTGTGACCACGACATGTTGATGTAGGTGAATTGTCTCTTAGGCTCGTCCGACCTGTTCTGATCAACCCGCTGTTCTTGGCGAGGTCGCTGTTGGACCTGAGAAGTAGTAGCAACTCGGAGAGGTCTATTCATTGGACCCGACCTTTGCCTTCTTGGAAGCTGTTCTATGACCTGGTCCCTGATTTGGGCTGGTTGCTTCATGCCTTGAGGAAGTTGGCTGATCATAGCTCTCAGCTCTCCTTGCTCCTGAGCTAAACCTTGAATGAGGGCCCTTTGCCCCAGCATCTGGGTTTTCAATGTGTCTACCTCAGCTTGTAGACGTTTCAGTTGTTCGTCTTTGTCATCTTTAGGACTCTTTCTGATCAGATTCCCCATGAGGAGTGTCCTCAACTCTTCCTGCCCCTTGGATAGGCCTAGGAATATTTCCCTGAACTGAGTCTCTTGAGCGTGAAGGTCCTGGTTATCTTGTTGTGTAGCCATTGCTGAAATAAACAGCGAGAAAGGTAAGTGACCTGCAACAAGGATACCTGTTATGCAATGATGAGTATGACATGCATGTAATGTTTTCAAGGACCTCGCGGGGTAAACAAGAAAATTTGTTAGCATTTGGATCCGATAGCTTGATTGAAAGAACTTCATATTTGTTGAGAGTCTTTCTTCCAAGGGTCAAAGGCTCACCATATCAAGTGGGTCATAGCCCCTGACAACTTTGGCTAGAGGAAGATAAATCCTCTTTGCCCCTTGCTAGATGTTTGATTCGTCATGACCTGCATCACAAGCCCTTTGAGATCCTTGAAATGGGTTAGGATGTATGCAATGATATGATGTCATGATGCATGGGGTAATATGAATAAACTCTGTTATGAGCCCTGATTAAGGACTACAAACTAAAACCTGCAAGAAACTCAGTATACTTTGTTATGAGTCTCAATTAAGGACCATAAACAAAACCTGCAAGACTCAGTAACCCTGTTATGAGTCCCAATTAAGGACTATAAACAAAACCTGCAAGACTTAGTAACCCTGTTATGAGTCCCAATTGAGGACTATAAACAAAACCTGCAAGTAGTTCATGTGTCAGATAACAAGCATGCAAGTAGTCAAGTACGAAGGCACACAAGTCACACAAGAGAGAGCCCTTAGAGTTTAGGCCAGCATGAGGTCTGGGTATTACCCTCTTGAAGTTGGTGGGCTCAACCTGTCCTATTAGAAGTAACCGGGTTCTTAGAGGATCCCAATATCATTGACTACCCTCAATCGGTCATAACTCCAGCATCGCAATCTTTTCTTGCAGCCAGAACCATCACGAGAGTTTAGCCTCAATGGGCGTAGCATACTGCTACTGTTCTAATGGCCAAGTTGGGTCATGTAAGGTTCTAAGGTCTGTTGGTGCTTAATAACTCCTTGGAAGACCCATATTCTCCCCGTTTCAACACGAGGGATATCGGTACAGACCAAGGCGCCACACCAACGTAGCCACTGCTTCACCCATGTCGGTATACGCCGGACAGGTCCCTCACAGCTTATGCTACCTAAACAGGGTATCCCCAGATCCGGGTTAGGATCTATGTAACTCCCATGCAACCCACAAATTTAAAGCAGACAAGTCAATACAATTGAAAACACAATTATAAACTAACCCTAAGGTACACCTCACTTTAAGTTTAAGTCTCCAGCAGAGTCGCCAGTTCTGTGATCGGTGGATCTGGAACTGACTGTTTAACGCTGGTTTCGCGAAATGTCGCGGAAGCAAGAGTCGCCACCGTCTTTTATTTTCTCCAAATGGAAAGGACAAAAGCACAGAAAAATTCCTTATAGAGATTGCTCTCGGCTCGGGAGGTAGGTTATAGAAAGGGAAGGTGTTAGCACCCTTTCTATCCATGGTTATTCATGGGCTCTTAGATACTTGCTCATTTGTGTTTTCAAAAATGGTTTGTTTGCTTTTCAACTGTGGGTTTTAAAAAGTTTCTTTGAAAATTTCAGTTCGACTCTTGTATCGGTCCTCAAGAGTGTTTGAAAAATTGCTTTCGAAAGCTTTTGAAAAGGTGTCGGTGTGAAAAGTATTTTTGAATTTTGTTTTGCAATTTAGAGCAAGTATCAAGAGTCGTCTACCTACCCTAAGGAATTCGTCTGTGTAAATGTCCTTTAAAGTAATGCCATCCCACCATTGAGAGGTAGGTAGCACCACCGTTGGAGGTGTTCGGGTCAATTCGAGGTTCGGGACATGGTGATCACCAGAGCAATAGGAAGACACCTTAGAAGCTACCCTCATGCCAGGTTCCCGGATCATGAGGACTTACTAAGATATCCTCTACTCGACGATCACCTTTCGAGGCAAGGCAACAGTGAGGCGTACCCTAGGGGTGGTGTGTGAATTGTGTGTCAGATTCGTTTATTTTTATCTTGTCATGTTAAGGTGATCTACGCTTTATTTTTATTTTATCATTCATTCTTGCATGCATTTATTAACAGTTAAAAAGATGCGGAAATTAAAAGTTCTAAACTATTACAAAGGCGCGGGTCCACATCGCCAAATTTAATCCAAGACCCGATTTGACAGAAAATAAAGAAGTAAAGTGCGAGAAATAAAATGTCCGAGTTTACAAGGCTTTGGGAGAATTACATTAATATTATAAGAAATAAAATAAAATGCGCGAATTGGAATTAAAATTGGAAGCGAGGGCGTTGAACCCTTTTTAATGAAATTAAATTAAATGATTAAACTAATGAAATTAAAAAGAAATTTTTTTTTTTTTTGAGTTTTTGGTATTTATGTTTTTTATGTATTTTTATGAGAAAGATTAAATGAAATTAAAATAATAATCCTAATTCTAATTTTTTTTTATTTATTAAGAAAAACATGTTAAAATTAAACCTAAAATTAATCTAATTATTTACATGCAATTTTGATTTATAAAAATAAATAATTAATTATTAGTGAAATTTATTTACAAAAAAACATTAATTAAATAAATATATTTTGATTTTTATGACTTTTCTGTTTTTTACTATTTTTTATATTTTATGAAAATAAGTTAAATTAAAGGAATTAATTAAAAAAAGAAATAATTGAAATAAATAAAATAAGGAAAAGAAAGAAAATACAATACCTTGGGGGGTTTCTGTTCCCTTTTTGGAGGTGAATTGGAGTGGTTTGGCCATTTGTGTTCTGGCCTCATCATGCATAAGTTGTTCTACTTTGGCCATTTGGCTTTTGGCTTTTGGCCATTTGCGTTTTGGCCTCAACGTTCCTTAATCTTCTCAGGATGTCTGTCTCGCCATGTATTAGTGTCATGTGTAAAATGTTCTGTTTTGGCCATTTGGCTTTTGGCTTTTGGCCATTTGGCTTTTGGCCTCAACGTTCCTTAATGAACCTGGGATCCTGTCTAAATCTGCAGTGTTGAATCTCACGAACACATTAACTAAAATCATAAAATGCAAATAAAGTCAATATATGAAGAAATTTAATGTTTAGGCACAATATGGCATGTATGAATGATTATACCCTTTTGATCATGGAGATCAAATCAATCTTACCCTTACTGGAAAATCAGTGGCCTGAATGCTTTTATGCCTTACTGGAAAATTAGGATCATGGAGATCAAGCCAGCCTTACCCTTACTGAAGAAGTAGTGAGGTATTGGTTTGTAACTGTGATGGCTTGTTTGTAAGGTTTTAGGGTTCTTGAAAGAGTTTGATATTCTAACAGTGTTGTGGCAAGGTTTTTTTTTCTCTCTTCTTTTCTCCTCCCTGGTTTGTGTGACAAGAAGGTGATTATATAGTGGAAATTAGGGTAAAGAAAATGGGCTTTGAATGTGCAATTGGGCCTCCAATGTTCACTTGAGTTCGTCACTTTCCAGGCTAAATCGCAGGGACTTAAGTGCAATTTTTGAAGTTGAAATGTGAAAACAAAATGTAGCTGATATCGAGAACTAACTCCTGTCCGAAAATCGACTCAATCGGATAAACGATGAATTAATTATGAATTTTTGAAGTTTCAGCTCAGACAAACTTATTTTGGGCTCCAATGTCGACTCTGACACGTTCTTCAATAAAAAACTGGTATTGATTGGTGTGTAATTTGGTCTCTACTTTTGAAGCAAAGTTGTAGATCTACGAGTCAGGGACCTTGTGTAAAAATATGAGCCCAATCCGATAAAAATTGACCGAGTTATGAATTTTCAAAGTTTCGGCCCAGATGAAATAGTATTCAGCATTCAGGATTTTCAGCGTGTCACGCACTCTGAGCAAAAAACGAAGGCCTTTTGAATACCGTTTGAACTCAATACCTTCTGTGAAAATGTAGCCAACTCAATTTGTGAAATTTTGGCGCCGGAACCAACTCGATACGATGAAAATCGACCAAGTTATGATTTTCTAAACATGACGCAAATAAACTTCTGTCACAAATTTTCTGTACGAAAATACTTGATAAATCCACATTTTTGAAGACCTTCTGATCGAAATTGGCTTCCAGCCATGAGAGATGAAAACGTAGATAATATCAAGACGGAATTTTGTCCACCGGAACGGGTTCAAAACGTGTCACGATCTTCAAGTTACGAATTTTTTAGCGCGTAAAAACTGCAATTTCAGCACACTTTTTCACCGTATTTCTTCGAGAAAACTCACACATTCGGATACCTTCTTTAAAGAATTGACTCTTGAGCCGAACCTGAATTTGAGAATACGTTATCAGAGATATCTTGGCGAAAGAATACCTGAATATGACGCGCTGGGTTGGACTTGTGAATTTTTCTTGAAATGTTTTGAGAAATATGGGAGGGCAAATTTTGGGGTACAACAGTTGCCTCTGTTCAATCTTCTTAGACCTGAGGATGCAGATTGGCTGACGTGCCTTTCGTAATCCGAAGGTGGAAGATGATTGAACACTAGAGTGCCCAGAAATTTGTGCTCACATAGTAGTGTGATGGGGGAATGGGCTTATAGATGCCATTTGGAGATTGATGGATAGGATGATGGGCTTATAGATGCCATGCTAAGAGATGCTGGAGGGTGGATGGGCTTATAGATGCCATCTGGATGTCGATCGCGTAAGAGATTCCTTAGCGAGAACCTGCGTACCTGCAAAAGAAAAAATGATTACCTAGCCTTTTACAGGAGCTGGTCTTCAGACTCTTTGTAGATGTGTCCTGACTGGTTACAGGAGCTGAATCTGGAGCTTCAAATGATGATGAATGAACCAGGGATGGTTACTACCTCAACAGGAACGGTGAGAGAACCTTGGGTGACTTTAACCTCAACAACAATCGTTGAGAAAATCTTGGGATGATTACTACCTCCGCAGGATCGGGGAGAGAACCACAGGCGACTACAACCTCAACAGCAATCATTGAGAGAATCTTTGGGCGACTTCGACTTCAACAGTATCATTGAGCGAATCTTGGGATTACCACCTCCGCAGTATCGGGGAGAGAACCACAGGCGACTACAACCTCAACAGCAATCATTGAGAGAATCTTGGATAACTTCACTTCAACAGCAATCATTGAGCGAAATCTGGGATTACCACCTCCGCAGTATCGGGGAGAGAACCATAGGCGACTACAACCTCAATAGCAATCATTGAGAGAATCTTGGATAACTTCACTTCAACAGCAATCATTGAGTGAAATCTGGGATTACCACCTCCGCAGTATCGGGGAGAGAACCATAGGCGACTACAACCTCAATAGCAATCATTGAGAGAATCTTGGATAACTTCACTTCAACAGCAATCATTGAGCGAAATCTGGGATTACCACCTCCGCAATATCGGGGAGAGAACCATAGGCGACTACAACCTCAATAGCAATCATTGAGAGAATCTTG
This sequence comes from Vicia faba, assembly GCA_948472305.1. Lineage (NCBI taxonomy): Eukaryota > Viridiplantae > Streptophyta > Magnoliopsida > Fabales > Fabaceae > Vicia > Vicia faba. Next base: position 793,319,276 of record OX451740.1, on the reverse strand, counting down.
GATAACTTCACTTCAACAACAATCATTGAGCGAAATCTGGGATTACCACCTCCGCAGTATCGGGGAGAAAACCATAGGCGACTACAACCTCAATAGCAATCATTGAGAGAATCTTGGATAACTTCAACTGAGTCTTCAAAAGAAAAACCTTTAGGAGTCGGTTTAACTAGACCAGAGAAAGCCTTTGACTGGATAATAACCAGGAAAATCTTTGGGAGTCGATTTAACTGAACCAGACAAGGTCTTGGAGTCTTCAACTGAGTCTTCAACTGAGTCTTCAAAAGAAAAACCTTTAGGAGTTGGTTTAACTAGACCAGAGAAGGCCTTTGACTGGATAATAACCAGGAAAATCTTTGGGAGTCGATTTAACTGAACCAGACAAGGTCTTGGAGTCTTCAACTGAGTCTTCAAAAGAAAAACCTTTAGGAGTCGGTTTAACTAGACCAGAGAAGGCCTTTGACTGGATAATAACCAGGAAAATCTTTGGGAGTCGATTTAACTGAACCAGACAAGGTCTTGGAATGTAGCTTGAGAACTTAACTGTATCTTTCCTGAAAGGTAAAGGTCAGTCATATGCAATGCATGATATGAATCAAGCAATGATGTTCTCAACATAAATGAGATTGTGAGATATGATGCGTATATGCATGATATAATGTATGGGAATGCGATGTTTATGAATGTATCTTTTGTCTTAGGAAAATAAATCCTTGACGGGTGCCGGGAAGTCACTCCTGGGCTGATGTTTGAAGAATAGATTTTTCTTCCGCTGGGGACGATAGTTGCAAGAATACCGATAGGAGAGGATGACTCCGTAGGGGAATAAACTTGGCGAATGGAGTATTCTGCGAGGAGAAAAGTACTTTAGCGATCTTGCTGGGGAGCAATACTCTGTGGGGAAAGAGGTACTTTGCTGAGTCGTTGATAATAACTTGCTGGGGATACCATTGTTATGTTGGAAGTGTTAATAGACTTCGCTGGGGATAAGAAGAATTCGTCGAGGACGCTCTTTCCGTGGCTATTGGCTGAGGATAACCCAGTTATATCCTGGTAAGGAAATAACTCTTAGAATAAAGCCGGAGGATGCGTTCATGCTCTTCGAGGGAGAAGCTTCCAGAATCTACTGGGGATAAGCTTACTGCTTAGGGAGATGGATTCCAACTTTCCTGGGGGAGCTGGATTGGACTCTCTTGGGGAAGTTTTGAATTGTACCGGGGAAATGGCACCAATGAATGTCTGGTATACCGCCGGGGAACAATCTTTAGGTCAAGACTGCCGGGGATGCTTGTTAAGAATATATATGCTGCTGGGGAACGTTGAGATCTGCTGGAGGATACCCAACTTCCTTAAGGTTTGATTGTATAGCTTTGCTTGAGGAGAGTGCACTGACTTGCTGGCCCACTCTCTGGGGAATTGGGATATCTGGTTATGTTCTTCGACGAAACCTACCTTGCTACCTTGGAGGACCGAACAATCAGATTGCTTAGACAACTCTTTATTGCCCCCTGTTTCTGATGTGGGAGAGGAAGATACCTGAGGTGCTGATAGTTGTTGATGGACCAACCTTCTTCTGGTAGGCAGGTGACAAGATAACAGGACATAGTCGTACGCTTTGATCCCTAACTTTTGCCTGGACCGCCCTTTCGGGTTTTCAGTCCACCGGGATACTCATTTTTGCCCAAGCCGCCCTTTCAGGTTTTCGACTTGCCGGGTGTACAGATTTTTTCATTTCATCCCTTCATTTTGCCCGAACCCTTTTGGTTCGCCGGGAAGCCCTAATTTTTTCCTAGGCATGTCAGCCTAGCGGGTCTTTGATTTTGCGTAGTATTTTTTCGACTATGTCCGTTCTCAGAAAGTAGGGAGTTGCCCCTGTTAGAAGTATTTTGTCATATCACCAGAAGGTGTTTGATCAGGCAAGATTCGTTGTTGAAATGCCCCAAGTGACTCAGGCGGAGATTTGCCCCTGGCTATTTGGCCTTTGAGAGATTCTCCAAATCTTGATTGGACTGCCCCAGATGATGGACCATGATCATGTCATGCCCCTTGATTGGAAGTGCTTCTGTTCATTAGGCATTCGTCGTGCGAATTTCTATGTTGTTCAAACAAAAAGTCATATGCAAACAAAGTTATGTTAAAAATGCAAAGCTCATGTCTGTCTTGAAGATTTTTAAAAATGCATTCTTTTTCATAAAACAAGTGAATGTTTGTAAAACGTGATGTCAACTCCGTATTTACCGTAAGCCTTAAGGAGTCAGGATACCTTTCGTAACAGTATGCTTTCGAACTAACCCATGCTTCAGCTAGGACTTTTAAGGGTTATAACGTGGCCTGGTTCACGGTTTAAGAAACAAAGGATAAAGGCTCAAATTATTTGTACCCACCCACTCTTCGTGATGTTCTCCAAGCCTAAACTCAGTTGATCATACGTTAGACCTTGTTTGAGTCTTTGCTCTGATTTTCCGGTGATGATTCGGATATTGAACGTTTATTTGAATAGGCAGTCATCTCCTTTTTTGCTGAGGGTTTGTAGGACCTCTTTCTTTTTTTTTTTTTTTTGTTATCCCTTTCTTTTTTTTCCTGAACTGTTTCCCCTTTTTTTTTTGGAATTACAGTCAGCGGGATGCCCCAGCTTTGTAAGTCTCCTTCATGGGTTTTGACTTAATGGTTTTTATTTTATTTTATAGATAACGACTGCCTGTCTTTATGATCATTCGGAACCATCACTGTCCCTTGTTTTGTAAGGACTTCTTTTGGTGCCATTTGTTATGCACTTGGATCAACTGAGAGACTACCCTGTCCCGGGTTATGATTAAGGGTTTTAATTTTCGAAAAGAAAAACTCCTACTTCTTTGGCTCAGAGGGGTTGATGAGGGATTATCTTCCTTATAACTCCAGTGTTTAGGGATTGAAACAATGCCTGTACCTCATCAGCGGGGTCTGTTCAAAAGCATACTGTAGATCGTGGTATCGTTTTCGTCATCCTCCCTCAAGAGGCTTAGAATTATTATTTATGAGTTGATCATCAGAAAAAATATGAAAATAATTTGCATTTAGTGAGTACGAATATATTGTTTCAGAACAGACATATGCGATGCATTAATGAAATAACAACGTTTGATATGAATGGAATGCTTGAACAATCAAAAGAAAATTACAACTTGAAAGATTCTAATGAACAAAAGTTTCTCAATCCTAGCCATGTTTTGACAAGGGAGCAATGATCACATTGGGAGTCTCGGCGGGCTCGAACTCGATCTCTTTAGCATCGATCATATTCTGAATCTTGTACTTCAGTGCCCAACAGTCCTCAGTATCGTGCCCCGGGCTACCAGAATGGTAAGCGCACCTTGCTTCTGGGTTGTAATTTGGAGAGGAAGTCTTTGGATTTGTAGGAGGGTTGATCACCGCAATCGGATTCATTTTCAACATGTGCTGCAATGCTTGTGACCACGACATGTTGATGTAGGTGAATTGTCTCTTAGGCTCGTCCGACCTGTTCTGATCAACCCGCTGTTCTTGGCGAGGTCGCTGTTGGACCTGAGAAGTAGTAGCAACTCGGAGAGGTCTATTCATTGGACCCGACCTTTGCCTTCTTGGAAGCTGTTCTATGACCTGGTCCCTGATTTGGGCTGGTTGCTTCATGCCTTGAGGAAGTTGGCTGATCATAGCTCTCAGCTCTCCTTGCTCCTGAGCTAAACCTTGAATGAGGGCCCTTTGCCCCAGCATCTGGGTTTTCAATGTGTCTACCTCAGCTTGTAGACGTTTCAGTTGTTCGTCTTTGTCATCTTTAGGACTCTTTCTGATCAGATTCCCCATGAGGAGTGTCCTCAACTCTTCCTGCCCCTTGGATAGGCCTAGGAATATTTCCCTGAACTGAGTCTCTTGAGCGTGAAGGTCCTGGTTATCTTGTTGTGTAGCCATTGCTGAAATAAACAGCGAGAAAGGTAAGTGACCTGCAACAAGGATACCTGTTATGCAATGATGAGTATGACATGCATGTAATGTTTTCAAGGACCTCGCGGGGTAAACAAGAAAATTTGTTAGCATTTGGATCCGATAGCTTGATTGAAAGAACTTCATATTTGTTGAGAGTCTTTCTTCCAAGGGTCAAAGGCTCACCATATCAAGTGGGTCATAGCCCCTGACAACTTTGGCTAGAGGAAGATAAATCCTCTTTGCCCCTTGCTAGATGTTTGATTCGTCATGACCTGCATCACAAGCCCTTTGAGATCCTTGAAATGGGTTAGGATGTATGCAATGATATGATGTCATGATGCATGGGGTAATATGAATAAACTCTGTTATGAGCCCTGATTAAGGACTACAAACTAAAACCTGCAAGAAACTCAGTATACTTTGTTATGAGTCTCAATTAAGGACCATAAACAAAACCTGCAAGACTCAGTAACCCTGTTATGAGTCCCAATTAAGGACTATAAACAAAACCTGCAAGACTTAGTAACCCTGTTATGAGTCCCAATTGAGGACTATAAACAAAACCTGCAAGTAGTTTATGTGTCAGATAACAAGCATGCAAGTAGTCAAGTACGAAGGCACACAAGTCACACAAGAGAGAGCCCTTAGAGTTGAGGCCAGCATGAGGTCTGGGTATTACCCTCTTGAAGTTGGTGGGCTCAACCTGTCCTATTAGAAGTAACCGGGTTCTTAGAGGATCCCAATATCATTGACTACCCTCAATCGGTCATAACTCCAGCATCGCAATCTTTTCTTGCGGCCAGAACCATCACGAGAGTTTAGCCTCAATGGGCATAGCATACTGCTACTGTTCTAATGGCCAAGTTGGGTCATGTAAGGTTCTAAGGTCTGTTGGTGCTTAATGACTCCTTGGAAGACCCATATTCTCCCCGTTTCAACACGAGGGATATCAGTACAGACCAAGGCGCCACACCAACGTAGCCACTGCTTCACCCATGTCGGTATACGCCGGACAGGTCCCTCACAGCTTATGCTACCAAAACAGGGTATCCCCAGATCCGGGTTAGCATCTATGTAACTCCCATGCAACCCACAAATTTAAAGCAGACAAGTCAATACAATTGAAAACACAGTTATGAACTAACCCTAAGGTACACCTCACTTTAAGTTTAAGTCCCCAGCAGAGTCGCCAGTTCTGTGATCGGTGGATCTGGAACTGACTGTTTAACGCTGGTTTCGCGAAATGTCGCGGAAGCAAGAGTCGCCACCGTCTTTTATTTTCTCCAAATGGAAAGGACAAAAGCACAGAAAAATTCCTTATAGAGATTGCTCTCGGTTCGGGAGGTAGGTTATAGAAAGGGAAGGTGTTAGCACCCTTTCTATCCATGGTTATCCATGGGCTCTTAGATACTTGCTCATTTGTGTTTTCAAAAATGGTTTGTTTGCTTTTCAACTGTGGGTTTTAAAAATTTTCTTTGAAAATTTCAGTTCGACTCTTGTATCGGTCCTCAAGAGTGTTTGAAAAATTGCTTTCGAAAGCTTTTGAAAAGGTGTCGGTGTGAAAAGTATTTTTGAATTTTGTTTTGCAATTTAGAGCAAGTATCAAGAGTCGTCTACCTACCCTAAGGAATTCGTCTGTGTAAATTTCCTTTAAAGTAATGCCATCCCACCATTGAGAGGTAGGTAGCACCACCGTTGGAGGTGTTCGGGTCAATTCGAGGTTCGGGACATGGTGATCACCAGAGCAATAGGAAGACACCTTAGAAGCTACCCTCATGCCAGGTTCCCGGATCATGAGGACTTACTAAGATATCCTCTACTCGACGATCACCTTTCGAGGCAAGGCAACAGTGAGGCGTACCCTAGGGGTGGTGTGTGAATTGTGTGTCAGATTCGTTTATTTTTATCTTGTCATGTTAAGGTGATCTACGCTTTGTTTTTATTTTATCATTCATTCTTGCATGCATTTATTAACAGTTAAAAAGATGCGGAAATTAAAAATTCTAAACTATTACAAAGGCGCGGGTCCACATCGCCAAATTTAATCCAGGACCCGATTTGACAGAAAATAAAGAAGTAAAGTGCGAGAAATAAAATGTCCGAGTTTACAAGGCTTTGGGAGAATTACATTAATATTATAAGAAATAAAATAAAATGCGCGAATTGGAATTAAAATTGGAAGCGAGGGCATTGGACCCTTTTTAATGAAATTAAATTAAATGATTAAACTAATGAAATTAAAAAGAAATTATTATTTTTTTTGAGTTTTTGGTATTTATGTTTTTTATGTATTTTTATGAGAAAGATTAAATGAAATTAAAATATTAACCCTAATTCTAATTTTTTTTATTTATTAAGAAAAACATGTTAAAATTAAACCTAAAATTAATCTAATTATTTACATGTAATTTTGATTTATAAAAATAAATAATTAATTATTAGTGAAATTTATTTACAAAAAAACATTAATTAAATAAATATATTTTGATTTTTATGACTTTTCTGTTTTTTACTATTTTTTATATTTTATGAAAATAAGTTAAATTAAAGGAATTAATTAAAAAAAGAAATAATTGAAATAAATAAAATAAGGAAAAGAAAGAAAATACAATACCTTGGGGGGTTTCTGTCCCCTTTTTGGAGGTGAATTGGAGTGGTTTGGCCATTTGTGTTCTGGCCTCATCATGCATAAGTTGTTCTACTTTGGCCATTTGGCTTTTGGCTTTTGGCCATTTGCGTTTTGGCCTCAACGTTTCTTAATCTTCTCAGGATGTCTGTCTCGCCATGTATTAGTGTCATGTGTAAAATGTTCTGTTTTGGCCATTTGGCTTTTGGCTTTTGGCCATTTGGCTTTTGGCCTCAACGTTCCTTAATGAACCTGGGATCCTGTCTAAATCTGCAGTGTTGAATCTCACGAACACAATAAATAAAATCATAAAATGCAAATAAAGCCAATATATGAAGAAATTTAATGTTTAGGCACAATATGGCATGTATGAATGATTATACCCTTTTGATAATGGAGATCAAATCAATCTTACCCTTACTGGAAAATCAGTGGCCTGAATGCTTTTATGCCTTACTGGAAAATTAGGATCATGGAGATCAAGCCAGCCTTACCCTTACTGAAGAAGTAGTGAGGTATTGGTTTGTAACTGTGATGGCTTGTTTGTAGTGAGAGAGGGATTCGTAATAAGGATTTCAAGGTTTTAGGGTTCTTGAAAGAGTTTGATATTCTAACAGTGTTGTGACAAGGTTTTTTTTTCTCTCTTCTTTTCTCCTCCCTGGTTTGTGTGACAAGAAGGTGATTATATAGTGGAAATTAGGGTAAAGAAAATGGGCTTTGAATGTGCAATTGGGCCTCCAATGTTCACTTGAGTTCGTCACTTTCCAGGCTAAATCGCAGGGACTTAAGTGCAATTTTTGAAGTTGAAATGTGAAAACAAAATGTAGCTGATATAGAGAACTAACTCCTGTCCAAAAATCGACTCAATCGGATAAACGGTGAATTAGTTATGAATTTTTGAAGTTTCAGCTCAGACAAACTTATTTTGGGCTCCAATGTCGACTCTGACACGTTCTTCAATAAAAAACTGGTATTGATTGGTGCGTAATTTGGTCTCGACTTTTGAAGCAAAGTTGTAGATCTACGAGTCAGGGACCTTGTGTAAAAATATGAGCCCAATCCGATAAAAATTGACCGAGTTATGAATTTTCGAAGTTTCGGCCCAGATGAAATAATATTCAGCATTCAGGATTTTCAGCGTGTCACGCACTCTGAGCAAAAAACGAAGGCCTTTTGAATACCGTTTGAACTCAATACCTTCTGCGAAAATGTAGCCAACTCAATTTGTGAAATTTTGGCGCCGGAACCAGCTCGATACGATGAAAATCGACCAAGTTATGATTTTCTAAACATGACGCAAATAAACTTCTGTCACAAATTTTCTGTACGAAAATACTTGATAAATCCACATTTTTGAAGAGCTTCTGATCGAAATTGGCTTCCAGCCGTGAGAGATGAAAACGTAGATAATGTCAAGACGGAATTTTCTCCACCGGAACGGGTTCAAAACGTGTCACGATCTTCAAGTTACGAATTTTTTAGCGCGTAAAAACTGCACTTTCAGCACACTTTTTCACCATATTTCTTCGGAAAAACTCACACATTCGGATACCTTCTTTAAAGAATTGACTCTTGAGCCGAACCTGAATTTGAGAATACGTTATCATAGATATCTTGGAGAAAGAATACCTGAATATGACGCGCCGGGTTGGACTTGTGAATTTTTCTTGAAATGTTTTGAGAAATATGGGAGGGCAAATTTTGGGGTACAACATACAGCATCTGAATCAACTGTTGTTTCACGCTGAGCTCTAGATTGGCACTAATCTTGACTTCCTTTATGTCTGTCTCAGTACCCAAATTTACCGTTTCCACTGGCTCTTCATGTGGCTGAATGGCCCTCTCTTCCTGGAGTAGCAGTCTTGCGAGCTCACCAGGCACTTCGCAATCATCTTCACCTTCGTCTTCGGCTGAGTTGATCGGATTTTCGAAGTCATAACTGGCAGTAGCAGAGTCGTTACCAGTGAGATCCAGAGTGGATTGGAACCTGTATAAGTGAGTGTGTGTAAATATAGCTGTTTTGCAATATGTAAAGAAATAAAGGGAGCGCAAGATTTGAAATGTAAAAAACGTCCAATGCTTTTATTCATGATATATGATAGTGACACACAAAAGCCCTTACAAATGAAGCCTCGGTGCCCCGGGTAAGACACCGGGCCATAAAGTTTCAAATTATTGTTTGTTACAAATGAGTTCATTACTGGGTGACAAAAGTAACAGGCATGGATTCTTTGGCAGTCCAGTTGCTTGGTCCATCTTCGGTTGTTAGGTATATCCAGCTGTCGAATTCGGATTCCTCCACTTCATCTTCAACCCTGATAGCATTTACTCCATGGTTGGGCATGGGAGCTGTCACCACATTAGGCCTCTCGAGCGCCTCGAACTGAACCTCTTTAACATCAATAAGGTCCTGAACCTTATTCCTCAGAGCCCAACAATCATCTGTAGAATGCCCCGGTCTATCAGAGTGATAAGCGCAGCGGGCGTTGGGGTTGTACTTCAGAGAGGTCGTGTTCACAACCTTTGGAGCTTCCTTGATAGTTACCAGATAGGTTGACAGCAGTTGCGGCAATATCTGAGAGAGGGTCATGCTGAGCCGAGTATACTGTCTTTTGGGCCTCTCAACTCTTGGCTGGTTGTATTGCTGAGGAGCAGCAGCAGGCTTAGAAATTACCACCATGTTAACAGCTTGGGGGTGTTCCGGTTTGTTCTGTCTCCTGGGACCATAAACAACACTAGCTTCCTTCTTGAAGGGCTTCTTTTCAGTACTCGAGGAGGCACCTTTCTGTATCTTCCCCGATTTGATACCAGCTTCGATCCTCTCACCAGTCAGGATCAGGTCTGTAAACCCAATAGAGGAATTACCAATGAGATGGTTGAAGAATGGACCAGATAGGGTCCCCAAGAACATGCCCACTAGTTCACGATCCGTCAACGGTGGCTGCACCCTGCCAGCCAGGTCTCTCCATTTCTGTGCATACTCCTTGAAACCTTCACCCGTTCCCAGTGACATACCCTCGGAATTGTACTGATACTGCTTATAAAAAGCAGTAGCCAAGTCCTCCCAGTTACGAATGTTGGTTCCATCCAGCTGATAGAACCATTCGAGATGAGTCCCTGAAAGACTCTCCTGGAAGAAATGGATCCATAAGTTCTTGTCTGCAGTGTAAGGCTGGATCTTCCTTACATAAGAGCGGAGGTGCAGTTTAGGACAAGAAGCCCCGTCGTACTTCACAAAGGCAGGCGCCTTGAACTTGTGTGGGATCACCAACCCAGAAGATAACCCTAAGTCTCCGAAATCCAACTGTGATCGGTGGAAATAGAACTGACTGTTTAAAGCTGGTTCGTGAAATGTCGCGGTAAGCAAGAGTCGCCACCGTCTTTTATGTTCTCCAACATGGAAAGGACAAAAGCACAGCAAAATTCCTTCTTTGAGAATGTTTCTCGGTTCGGGAGGTAGATTTATAGAAAGGGAAGGTGTTAGCACCATTTCTATCCGTGGTTATCCACGGGCTCTTAGGTACTTGCTCTTATGTTTTCAAAAATGTTTGCTTTTCAAATGTGTGTGGGTTTTGAAAAAGTTTCGTTTGAAAAATTTCTAAGTAACTCTTGTATCTGTCCTCATGAGTGTATGAAAAATTTGTTTGAAAACTTTTAGAAAGTGTAGGTGTGAAAAGTATTTTGTTTGTTTTTGAGAGAGCAAGTACCCATGAGAATCTACCTACTCTAAGGAATTAGGCTGTGTAAGAGTCCTTTAGATAGTGTTATCCCACTATTGAGAAGTAGGTAGCACCGTCGTTGGAGTTATTCGGGTCAATTCGATTATAGGGACATGTGTGGTCACCAAAGCAATAGTAGGACACCTTAGAAGCTACCCTTATGCCATTGATCCTTTTTAATCCGAGGCAACCGTTTCGAGGCAACTGGATCATGGACATGAGGACTTACTAAAACGTCCTATACTCGACGACCACGTTTCGAAGGTAAGGCAACAGGTGAGGCGTACCCTAGAAGTGGTGTGTGAATTTGTGTGTTATTTTCATGTCAATATTTATCTTTGATCAGGGCATTTGTGAGCTACGAGTTATTTTTAATTAGCCATACATTCTTTCATGCAATTATAATTTAAAATTGCGGAAATTTAAATGCGGAAAGATAAATCCTACGCTATTACAAGGCGCGGGTCTATACATCGCCAAATTACAAAGACCCGTTTGATAAAAATGCGGAAAGTAAAAGACCTAATTACTATTACAAGCCTTGAGCAGTTACATAATATTCGAAAAGAAAACAATGCGCGAAAGAATAAAAGTTAGGACGTCCGAGGGTTTTGACCCCTTTTGAAATTAAATTGAATTAAAAGGCTAATTAATTATTTAATTAAGAAAAGAAATTGTTTTTATGTTTTTTGTATTTATGAAAATAAAGAGAATTAAAAATCAAGAGAAACCCTAATTCTAAGTATTTTTAATTATTAATGAAAAATATTAAAGTTGACCTAATTTATGCTAATTAATTATTTACATATTTATTTACAAAAATATTTAGTAATTAATAATAATAATAATGAGAGGAAATTATTTATTAAAAAAAGATGAAAAAGGTAAAAAACCCTAATTCTATCTATTTTAATTTATTAAGAAAAATATTAAAATTGAAACCTAATTTAACTAAATTAATGGTTAGAGTTTATTTACAAAATAAATTAATGGCGAATTAAATATTAATAAAAAAAATAAAATAAACATTTTTTAGTTTCTGATTTATTATTGTGAAAATTATTTTTATGGTAAAAAAGAAAACAATTAAAAAAACAATTAAAAGAATTAAAATTGAAAAGGAAATAAAAATTAAAAATAAATGCAAACCAGGGGGAGTGTCAGGCCCATTTTGGAGGTTTGTTTGCAGTAATTTTGGCCCACCAGAACAAAGCCTTTTTTGACTTTCCATGTTTGAGTGCGTGTGGTTGACTGAGGTACACCATGGGACGGCATCATCTGGCCACTGGATGGAGCATCAGGGACACTTGGCAAGCCTAAGCGTTAGGATGTATGGTAGAACATTTGAAGGAAGCTGCATGGGAATACGTTACAACAAAATTTATGAATTAAATGGGGGGACCTGGGAATCGAACCCAGGTCCCAGCGTTTACCAAGCCACGTTCCCACCATCTGAGCTATTTGCGCGCATTTGTGTTGTTAGTGGAAACAAATAATATAAACAAAACAAACGTTAATGATATAAAACAAAAAAAACGCGCTGAAATTCAAACGCTCCAGTCACACCTTGCCACGCTAGCTTTCTTCTTCGTCTTTCCTGCAAATTGTAAAACAAGTAGCGGGGGTTTTAAACCCCCACTAAATAGAACAGTGGAAAATAGCGAACACGTCTACAGACATGATAAATTGAGCGTGAGGTATTGGTTTGCTTCGTCTTGTTGCAACGAGTTTACCTATACTGGTTTGATGGTCCAATTTTACACCCTATGCAAAGCCCCAATTTTTGAGCTCTGAAACCCTAAAACACGTTAATGGTAATTCACGATACAGAACCTCATAATGCAATTGAGTCATATCATTAGCTTCAGAAGGTTCCTGTGAATACAAAACAACCAATAATATGTATCAAATGCGCATGAATTATGATATGGAATTCAAGAAAATATGGCAAACCGTATGGCCTGTGTTCTATGATTCTTGGCACGTTTTGACTGATTCTTGATTGCAAAAGCTTCCTGGATGCTCCAGCAATGTGTTGGAATAGATTTTAGGCTTTGAAACATGCAGTAACTAGGATTTCAGTTTCCAAGTTTTTGATGAAATTTTGCAAATTGGTTATGGCCTTCTGAGCAGTTTTTCCGTGTATGTTTGCATTAGGTTAGGTTATGCCTTTGTATCTGAACGAAATTAGGTCAAAAGACCAAGCCCATATGTCCATCCATTAATGTTTTGAAGATTTGATTTTCACCATATCAATTTCAATCTTTTTCCATTGAAACTCTTGCCTAATCATGGAGAATCTTCCATTTTTGAACATGAAACGACTTGCCACCTTGCCCTAGTTTGATTTGCTGCACAAAATATTTGGAAAAGTATGATTTGATATTTTTCTCATATTTAAAACTAATTAAATGAATTAATAATAATAAAAACTCAATTAATTAATTAAAAATAAGAAAGTAAATCCCTTTGAGCTTAATGGGTCTTGAATATGCTTTGGGTAATGATTCAAGGAAGAATTTGAGGCCCATTAGCATTTTTGAAGCTTTTGAAGCAAAGTTGACTTTTCAAAATTCCCTAAAATTTCCCAACTTCTCCAAGGCATATCTTGCTCAATTTCTGAAGCTATGATCATGTTCTTGGACATTTTGGAAAGGTCTTGAAGTCCTCTAACCAATTCCTTTGGTCCCATGTCATTTTGATTAAGCAATCTCATGTTATGGTCTTTGACTTAAAGTGCCTTTTTGTTGACTTTTGAAAATGACCTATAATGTTGAAATTGATAACTTTTTGTGAGAGAATTTATTGGACTTGAAGTGTGAAGATGAGTTGTAGGAAATGTCATTCTCTTCAAAATGAGCTTTGGATGGAATTTTTCTGATAAACCATGAAGAAGTTATGCCCTGGTCAATTTGCAGTTGACTTTTCAACTGTCCAAAAATAGAAACTTTTGCATCTTGAGACCTTTTGAGCCATGCTTTGAGAAATCATGATCAAGAATTGATCAAATGATGTTTGTGGCTTCAAAATAAGATGTTGACCAAAAATTTTGACTTTTGACTGTCAAATGACCATTTTGCCCCTACAGTTGACTGTGAAGCATTTAGGGTTTTTGACTGTGCAATTTGATGCTGTGAGTCTTGAAACTTGGCATATGGATGCTTGACAATGTATATGGGTATGTGGGACTTGATTGGACCCTTGGAAACCTCATTTTCTTTGCCAGAACCAAAACCCTAATTTTGACTGTGTTAGGAGGCCATTGGACTGTGCAATCCTTGAGGGATTTTGAATCATCTGGAGATTGATCTTGGAAAATCTTGAAGAATATGGGAGGGAAAATTTTGGGGTACAACAGTTTCCCCTGTTCAATCTTCTTAGACCTGAGGATGTAGATTGGCTGGCGTGCCTTTCGTGATCCGAAGGTGGAAGATGATTGAACACTAGAGTGCCCAGAAATTTGCACTCACATAGTTGCGTATCAGCAGTGTGATGGCGGGAATGGGCTTACAGATGCCATTTGGAGACTGATGGATAGGGGGATGGGCTTATAGATGCCATATGGAGATGTGATAGGACTTTGTCGGGAATGGGCTTATGGATGCCATTTGGAGACTGTCGGTATGTGGATGGGCTTATAGATGCCATAGGGAGATTGTCGATCGCGTAAGAGATTCCTTAGCGAGAAATTGCGTACCTGAGAAAGAAAAATAATTACCTGGCCTGTTACAGGAGTTGATCTTCAAACTCTTTATGTAGATGTGCCCTGGCTGGATACATGTATCGAATCTTTAAACTCTTCAGACGTGCCCTGGCGAGATACAGGAATCGAGTCTAGAATATAGCCGTCAACAGATACACCCTGGCAAGATACAGGAATCAGATCTTCGAACTCTTCAGACGTGCTCTGGCAAGATACAGGAATCGAGTCTGGAATCTAGTCATCAATAGATACACCCTGGTAAGATACAGGAATCGGATCTAGAATCACGATAGTTGATGGTGATTTTTGTAAGTTGAAAGAGGGAACCTGTGTAGGGTTGCCTGATGATGAGCTCGTGTAAAACTGCATCTTTGAAAGAAGGAGACCTGTGCAAGGTTGACTGACGATGAGCCCGTGTGAAACTGCATCTTTGAAGGGAGGAAACCTGTGTATGGCTTATTGATGACGAGTTAGTGTAAAACCTCATTTGAAAGGGTGAAGGAACCTGTGTAGGGTTACTTTGATGACGAGTCCGTGTAAAACTACGCCTGGAGTTGGAGGAAGGAACCTGTGTGGGGTTACTTTGATGATGAGCCCGTGTAAAACTGCATCCTGGAAGACGTAAAACCTGGGTCGGGTTTCTGATGACGAGTCCGTGTAAAACTGCATCTGGCGAGAGAGAACCTGTGTAGGGTTTCTTTGATGACGAGTCCGTGTAAAACTGCGCCTGGAGAGAGAGAACCTGTGTAGGGTTTCTTCGGGATAAGTTCGTGTAAAACTTCTGGAGGAACCGGGGTAAGGTTACTTCGAGATAAGTCCATGTAAGACTTCTGGAGGAACTGGGGTAAGGTTACTGCAGGATAAGTTCGTGTAAAACTTCTGGATGAACCGGGGTAAGGTCATCTTGAGATAAATCCGTGTAAGACTTCTTGATGAACCGAGGTAAGGTCATCTTGAGATAAGTCCGTGTAAGACTTCGGGAGGAACCGGTGTAGGGTTGCCTTAGTGATAAGTCCGTTTAAGACTTCTTCTGATGATGAGTTCGTGTAAAACTACATCTGAGGTTGAGAAGGAACCTGTGTAGGGTTGCCTGTTGATGAGCCCGTGTAAGACTTCTCTTGAAAGAAAAGGAACTGGTGTAGGGTTGCCCGAGGATGATCAAGTAAATAATTGTCCTGTTTGGTTTTGGATATTAACCCATGATCAGTCGTCTACAGAATTTTCCTGGCTTGTTACCAATGTTGATCTGGAACTGTAAAGGTAGACGGTAGTCATCTTTTGATTGACTTTTTCCTGAAAAGGCAAAACATTAGTTGTACGCAATTTCATGATGCATGAACTGCATGATTTTAAGATGTTCTCAAAAATAAATGAGATTTTTATTGTATGATGCGTATGCATGCTATAATGTATGAAGATGTGATGTTTATGAATATATTCCCGTCTAGGAAAATAAATCCTTGACGAATGCCGGGAGCTTGTTGAATCCTGGGCTGATGCTTGAAGAGTAGAATTTTCGTTTCCGCTGGGGATGATGGTTGCAAGAATACCGAAGAAGATGACTCCGTTGGGGAATAAACTTGGTGAATAGATTGCTCTACGGGGAATTACTCTGTGGGGAGAGAGGCACTTTGCTGAGGTTGATGATAACTCCGCTGGGGATACCATTGATGTGTTTTGAGGGAAGATTTGATGAACTTCGCTGGGGATAGGAGACCTCGCCGGGGACGATCTTTCCGTGGAAAATGGCTAAGGATAACCCAGTTATATCCTGGTGGGGAATAACCTTTTGAATAAAAAGTCTGGGAGACGCGTTCGTGCTCTGCAGGGGTAGGCTTCCAGAATCTACTGGGGATAAGCTTCAAGACCTGCTGGGGATATGGATTCCACTTTCCTGGGGAAACGTTTGAATTGTACTGGGGAATGGCTCCACTGGATATTCTGTATTCCGCCGGGGAACAATCTTAGATCAAGATTGTCGGGGATGCTTGCTAGGAATGTTTGTATACTCCGCTGAGGAATGTTGAGATCTGCGGGGGATAATCCACCTTCCTTGAGGCTGACAGTAGACTAACTCTGCTTGGGGAGAGTGTCGCTGACCTGCTGGAGATATTGTGCCTTGTAGGGCTTATGGGAATCCAACTCTGCTCAGGGAGTATTGTTGAATCTTGGCTCACTCTCTCTCTGGGGAATTAAGATATCTTGGTTACATTCTTAAGCCGAACTTACCTTGGTACCCTGGTGGACAGAGCAGTTAGATCGCTTTAGACAACTTATTATTGCCCCTGTTTCTGTGGGAGAAGATACCTTGTGGAGGTGCTTGATGACTGTCGATTGACAAATCTCCTTCTGGTAGGCAAGTGACGAGATGACGGGACATAGTCGTACGCTTTGATCCCTAATTTTTTCCTGGACCGCCCTTTCGGGTTTTCAGTCCACCGGGATATCCTTTTTTGCCCAAGCCGCCTTTTCAGGTTTTCGACTTGCCGGGTGTACAAATTGTTTTCATTTTCATCCCTTCTTTTGCCCGAACCCTTTTGGTTCGTCGGGAAGCCCTTGTTTTTGCCTAGGTGTGTCAACCTAGCGGGTCTTTGATTATGCATAGTATTTTTTTGACTATGTCCACGTTCTCATAATGTAGGGAGTTGCCCCTGTCAGAAGTGTTCTGCCGTGCTACCAGAAGATCTTCGTTTGATCGTCCAATGCCCCTGGTGATCCAGATGGAGATTTGCCCCAAGTTGGTTGGCCTTTTGAGAGATTCTCCGAATCTTGACTTAACTGCCCCAGATGATAAACAATGATCATGCCATGCCCCCTGATTAGAGGTGCTTTTGTTCACTAGATACTCTTCGTGCGAACTTCTATGCTGTTCAAACAAAAGGTCATATGTGCAAGCAATGTTATTTCAAAAATGCAAAGCTTATTTCTGTCTCGAAGTTTTTGAAAATGTATTTTTCAGTAAAAACAAGTGAATTTTGTAAACTGTGATGTCAACCCGTTATTTTACCGTGAGCCTTAAGGAGTCAGGATACCTTTCGTAACAGTATGCTTTCGAACCAACCCATGCTTCAGCTAGGACTTTTGAGGGTTATAACGTGGCCTGGTTCACGGTTTAAGAAACAAAGGATAAAGGCTCAAATTTCATTTACCCACCCGCTCTTCGTGATGTTCTTCGATCCCAAACTCAGCTGATCGTGCATTAGACCTTGTTTGAGTCTTTGTCCTGATATTATGGTGATGGTTCGGATATTGACAGTTTAGAATAGGCAGTCATCCCTTTTTGGTTGAGGGTTTGTAGGACCTCTTTCTCTTTTCTTTTTTTTGATTTTGTTATCCCTATTTTTTTGCCTGAACTGTTTCTTTTGTGATTACAGTCAGCGGGATGCCCCAGTTTCGTAAGTCTCCTTCATAGGTTTTGACTTATTGGGCTTTTATTTTTGATATATAATGACTGCCTGTACTTATGATCATTCAGAAACATCACTGTCTTTTGCTTTGTAAGGACTTCTTTGGTGCCATTCATTATGCACTTGGATCAACTGAGAGAACTACCCTGCCCCAGGTTATGATTAAGGGTTTAGTTTTTTGTGAAAAGAAAAACTCCTACTTCTTTGGCTCGAAGGGGTTTACGAGGGATTATCATCCTTATAACTCCAGTGTTTAGGAATTGAAACAATGCCTGTACCTCATCAGCGGGGTCTGTTCAAAAGCATACTGTAGATTGTGGTATCGTTTTCGTCATCCTCCCTCAAGAGGCTTAGAATTTTAAAATCGAGAGTTGAACATCAAAAATAAAAGCAATTTTGAAGCATAGTAAACATAATTACTTCAAAACAGACACGTGTAATGCATTAATGAAATAACCAAGTTTGACATGAAATAAAATGTTTGAACAATCAAAGAAAATTACAATTCGAACATTCGAATGAACAAAAGTTTTTCAACCCTAGCCATGTCTTGGCAAGGGAGCAGTGGTCACATTGGGAGTATCAGCAGGCTCGAACTCGATCTCCTTAGCGTCGATCATATTCTGAATCTTGTATTTTAGCGCCCAACAATCCTCAGTATCGTGCCCCGGGCTATCAGAATGATAAGCACACCTCGCTTCTGGGTTGTAGTTTGGAGAGGAGGTCTTGGGATTTGCAGGAGGGTTGATCACCGCAATCAGATTCATTTTCAACATGTGCTGCAATGCTTGTGACAATGGCATGTTGATGTTGGTGAATTGTCTTTTAGGCTCGTCTGGCCTTCGCTGATTTCCCTTTTGTGGTTGGCGGCATGGTGCAAAACCCGAGATCATGACTGCCCCTGCATGTTGGTCACGACGACTCTTTTGACTGTATGCAGCATTAGACTCCTTCTTCCCCGTGTAAGGCTTTTTGTGAGTATCAGAAGGTGCAGCCTCTTGAATCTTTCTAGCCTTGATACCAGCTTCAATTCTTTCCCCAATCAAGATCAAATCTGTAAACCCAATAGAAGAATTCCCAATCAGATGGTTGAAGAAAGGTCCAGACAAGGTCCCCAAGAACATATCCACCAGCTCACGGTCAGTTAGAGGTGGTTGCACCCTTCCAGCAAGGTCTCTCCACTTTTGCGCATATTCTTTAAAGCCTTCGCCTGCACCCATAGACATTCCCTGAAGCTGAGTGCGCGTGGGAGCAAGGTCGGCATTGTACTGGTACTGCTTGTAGAATGCAGTGGCCAAGTCCTTCCAGCTGCGGATGTTAGCTCCATTCAGTTGATAGAACCAGTCGAGTTGGGTTCCTAACAGACTGTCCTGAAAGAAGTGAATCCACAAATTCTTGTCAGACGTATAGGGCTGGATCCTCCTTATGTATGACCTGAGATGCAGCTTAGGACAGGATGCCCCATCGTACTTTGCAAAGGCAGGTGCCTTGAATTTGTGCGGGATTACTACCCCAGAAGACAGACCTAGATCTTTGAAGTCCAGGCCGGGCACTTTTTGTATCTCCATAGCACTTAGCCGGTCTTCTAACTGTTTATACTTGTCCTCAGCTGGAGGGTACTGTTCATCATTGAACTCTGTCTCGTTGTCGGAGACCACTGGACTAGGAACTTCTCTCTCATGGGGACTGTCTTTTCCAATAGATGGGGTAGTCAGCTCAACCTCGTTTTGTGATCCATTCCCAGATTTACGTCTAGGGTTGAACAACACCATCCTCTTCTTTTTCTTCTTCGAGAACAGAGTCTTCAAATCCTGTTGACCTTGGGCTAGACTCTTAATCAACTCCTGGAACTGGGCATTCTGGGCCTGGAGGGCCTTGATGGATTGCTCAGTAGATGATTCAGGATTCATGATGAGACTTGCTGAAATAAACAGCAAAGACGGTAAGTGACCTGTCAAAGGAGTACCTATAATGCAATGATATGTATGTATGCATGCAATGTTTTCAAGGATCTCGCGGGGTAAACAGAGAAATTTGTCAGAATTTGAATTTTGTAGCTTGATGGAAGGAACTTCATGTTGCTGAGAGTCCTTCTTCAAGGGTCAAGGCTCACCATATCGAGTGGGTCATAGCCCCTGACAACCTTGGCTTAGAGGAAAATAAATCCCCTTTGCCCCTTGCTAGACATTTGATTCATCATGACCTGCATCACAAACCCTTGAGATCCTTGAAATGGATTAGTCTTTATGCAGGATGCATGCAATGGTATGATGTTATGCTATGCATAGAGTGATGTAAGTAGGCCCTGTAATGAGTCCCAATTAAGGGCTATGAACAAAACCTGCAAGGAACTCGTGTTGTTAGATAACAAGTATACAAGTAGTTCAAGTATGAAGGCACACAAGTCACACAAAAGAGCCCTTAGAGTTTAGGCCAGCATGGGGTCTAGGTATTACCCTCTTGAAGTTGGTGGGCTCAAACCTGTCCTATCAGAAGTAACCGGGTTCTAAGGGTCCCAATATCATTGGATTGCTTTCATTGTTCATCGTTTCGATTTAGCCACTGAACTGGAGACCAAAATATTCCAAGAAAACAACCCTCAATTGAGTGTAGTATCGAGTATCAACCAACCTCGGACTGCACCAAAGTCAGTTATCTCACTACCCTAAAGAGGCCAAGATGGTTCAATTAAGGTTCCTAAGGTCAGTTGATGCTTCACGACACCACGCGGCGGCCCCGTACTCTCCTTGACTGGACTCAAGGGTTACTGGTACTCACCAAAGTGTCACATCAACGTAGCAGACTGCTTCAACCATGTCGGTATACCCCGCACAGCTCCCTCACAGCCTTGTTGCTACTTTCTAAGAAGGTATCCCCCAGATCCGGGTTAGGATCTATAGAACTCCCGAGACAATACCCACAATAATAAAGCAAGCAATTCAGACAATTGAAAACACAAGTGATCTTAGTCCTAAGGTACACCTCACTTTTAAAGTGTCCCCAGCAGAGTCGCCAGTTCTGTGATAGGTGGAAATAGAACTGACTATTTAAATCTGGTTCGCGAAATGTCGCGGTAAGCAAGAGTCGCCACTGTCTTTTATGTTCTCCAACATGGAAAGGACAAAAGCACAGCAAAATTCCTTCTTTGAGAATGTTTCTCGGTTCGGGAGGTAGATTTATAGAAAGGGAAGGTGTTAGCACCCTTTCTATTCGTGGTTATCCACGGGCTCTTAGGTACTTGCTCTTATGTTTTAAAAAATGTTTTCTTTTCAAATGTGTGTGGGTTTTGAAAAAGTTTCGTTTGAAAAATTTCTAAGTAACTCTTGTATCTGTCCTCAAGAGTGTATGAAAAATTTGTTTGAAAACTTTTAGAAAGTGTAGGTGTGAAAAGTATTTTGTTTGTTTTTGAGAGAGCAAGTACCCATGAGAATCTACCTACTCTAAGGAATTAGGCTGTGTAAGAGTCCTTTAGATAGTGCTATCCCACTATTGAGAAGTAGGTAGCACCGTCGTTGGAGTTATTCGGGTCAATTCGATTATAGGGACATGTGTGGTCACCAAAGCAATAGTAGGACACCTTAGAAGCTACCCTTATGCCATTGATCCTTTTTAATCCGAGGCAACCGTTTCGAGGCAACTGGATCATGGACATGAGGACTTACTAAAACGTCCTATACTCGACGACCACGTTTCGAAGGTAAGGCAACAGGTGAGGCGTACCCTAGAAGTGGTGTGTGAATTTGTGTGTTATTTTCATGTCAATATTTATCTTTGATCAGGGCATTTGTGAGCTACGAGTTATTTTTAATTAGCCATACATTCTTTCATGTAATTAGAATTTAAAAGTGCGGAAATTTAAATGCGGAAAGATAAATCCTATGCTATTACAAGGCGCGGGTCTATACATCGCCAAATTACAAAGACCCGTTTGATAAAAATGCGGAAAGTAAAAGACCTAATTACTATTACAAGCCTTGAGCAGTTACATAATATTCGAAAAGAAAACAATGCGCGAAAGAATAAAAGTTAGGACGTCCGAGGATTTTGACCCCTTTTGAAATTAAATTGAATTAAAAGGCTAATTAATTATTTAATTAAGAAAAGAAATTGTTCTTATGTTTTTTGTATTTATGAAAATAAAGAGAATTAAAAATCAAGAGAAACCCTAATTCTAAGTATTTTTAATTATTAATGAAAAATATTAAAGTTGACCTCATTTATGCTAATTAATTATTTACATATTTATTTACAAAAATATTTAGTAATTAATAATAATAATAATGAGAGGAAATTATTTATTAAAAAAAGATGAAAAGGGTCAAAAACCCTAATTCTATCTATTTTAATTTATTAAGAAAAATATTAAAATTGAAACCTAATTTAACTAAATTAATGGTTAGAGTTTATTTACAAAATAAATTAATGGTGAATTAAATATTAATAAATAAAAAAAACAAACATTTTTTAGTTTCTGATTTATTATTGTGAAAATTATTTTTATGGTAAAAAAGAAAACAATTAAAAAAAACAATTAAAAGAATTAAAATTGAAAAGAAAAGAAAAATTAAAAATAAATGCAAACCAGGGGGGTGTCAGGCCCATTTTGGAGGTTTGTTTGCAGTAATTTTGGCCCACCAGAACAAAGCCTTTTTTGACTTTCCATGTTTGAGTGCGTGTGGTTGACTGAGGTACACCATGGGACGGCATCATCTGGCCACTGGATGGAGCATCAGGGACACTTGGCAAGCCTAAGCGTTAGGACGTATGGTAGAACGTTTGAAGGAAGCTGCATGGGAATACGTTACAACAAAATTTATGAATTAAATGGGGGGACCTGGGAATCGAACCCAGGTCCCAGCGTTTACCAAGCCACGTTCCCACCATCTGAGCTATTTGCGTGCATTTGTGTTGTTAGTGGAAACAAATAATATAAACAAAACAAACGTTAATGATATAAAACAAAAAAAACGCGCTGAAATTCAAACGCTCCAGTCACACCTTGCCACGCTAGCTTTCTTCTTCGTCTTTCCTGCAAATTGTAAAACAAGTAGCGGGGGTTTTAAACCCCCACTAAATAGAACAGTGGAAAATAGCGAACACGTCTACAGACATGATAAATTGAGCGCGAGGTATTGGTTTGCTTCGTCTTGTTGCAACGAGTTTTCCTATACTGGTTTGATGGTACAATTTTACACCCTATGCAAAGCCCCAATTTTTGAGCTCTGAAATCCTAAAACACGTTAATGGTAATTCACGATACAGAACCTCATAATGCAATTGAGTCCTATCATTAGCTTCAGAAGGTTCCTGTGAATACAAAACCACCAATAATATGTATCAAATGCGCATGAATCATGATATGGAATTCAAGAAAATATGGCAAACCGTATGGCCTGTGTTCTATGATTCTTGGCACGTTTTGACTGATTCTTGATTGCAAAAGCTTCCTGGATGGTCCAGCAATGTGTTGGAATAGATTTTAGGCTTTGAAACGTGCAGTAACTAGGATTTCAGTTTCCAAGTTTTTGATGAAATTTTGCAAATTGGTTATGGCCTTTTGAGCAGTTTTTTCATGTATGTTTGCATTAGGTTAGGTTATGCCTTTGTATCTGAACGAAATTAGGTCAAAAGACCAAGCCCATATGTCCATCCATTAATGTTTTGAAGATTTGATTTTCACCATATCAATTTCAATCTTTTTCCATTGAAACTCTTGCCTAATCATGGAGAATCTTCCCTTTTTGAACATGAAACGACTTGCCACCTTTCCCTAGTTTGATTTGCTGCACAAAATATTTGGAAAAGTATGATTTGATATTTTTCTCATATTTAAAACTAATTAAATGAATTAATAATAATAAAAACTCAATTAATTAATTAAAAATAAGAAAATAAATCCCTTTGAGCTTAATGGGTCGTGCATATGCTTTGGGTAATGATTCAAGGAAGAATTTGAGGCCCATTAGCATTTTTGAAGCTTTTGAAGCAAAGTTGACTTTTCAAAATTCCCAAAAATTTCCCAACTTCTCCAAGGCATATCTTGCTCAATTTTGAAGCTATGATCATGTTCTTGGAAATTTTGGAAAGGTCTTGAAATCCTCTAACCAATGCCTTTGGTCCCATGTCATTTTGATTTACCAATCTCAAGTTATGGTCTTTGACTTAAAGTGCCTTTTTGTTGACTTTTGAAAATGACCTATAATGTTGAAATTGATAACTTTTTGTGAGAGCATTTCTTGGAATTTAAGTGTGAAGATGAGTTGTAGGAAATGTCATTCTCTTCAAAATTAGCTTTGGATGGAATTTTTCTGATAAACCATGAAGAAGTTATGCCCTGGTCAATTTGCAGTTGACTTTTCAGCTGTCCAAAAATAGAAACTTTTGCATCTTGAGACCTTTTGAGCCATGCTTTGAGAAATCATGATCAAGAATTGATCAAATGATGCTTGTGGCTTCAAAATAAGATGTTGACCAAAATTTTTGACTTTTTATCTGTCAAATGACCATTTTGCCCCTGCAGTTGACTGTGAAGCATTTAGGGTTTTTGACTGTGCAATTTGATGCTGTGAGTCTTGAAACTTGGAATATGGATGCTTGACAATGTATATGGGTATGTGGGACTTGATTGGACCCTTGGAAACCTCATTTTCTTTGCCAGAACCAAAACCCTAATTTTGACTGTGTTAGGAGGCCATTGGACTGTGCAATCCTTGAGGGATTTTGAATCATTTGGAGATTGATCTTGGAAAATCTTGAAGAATATGGGAGGTCAAATTTTGGGGTACAACACCAACCCAGGAACACGTTGAATCTCCATAGCATTTAACCTGTCCTCCAGCTGTTTGTACCGGTCCTCAGCAGGAGGGTACTGTTCATCGTTGAAATTTGTCTCGGTGTTAGAGACTACAAGACTAGGAACCTCTCTCCGTTGGTGACTGCCTTCCCCCACAGATGGAGTAGTCCTCTCAGCTTCATTCTGCAATGTATTCCCGAGTCTGCGTCCAGTGTTGAACAACACAATCCTCTTCTTCTTCTTCTTCTTCTTTAGGAGCAAAGCCTTTAGCTCCTGTTGTCCTTGGGCTAAGTTCATGACCATCTCTTGGAACTGGGCGTTCTGGGCCTGGAGGGCCTTGATAGCTTGTTCAGTAGTTGGTTCAGGACTCATGATGATTGAGTGCTGAAATAAACAGCGAAGAAGATTAAGCAACCTGTAGAAAAAGGGTACCTGTGATGCATATGATGAATGAAATGCGTATGAATGATGTTTTCAAAGACAATCGGGAATCAACTTTGTAGACAAAAGGAACACACTTTATTAGATTTAAACTTTGGAGTTTAAATTGTTCAACAAATTGCCCTTAGGCGTTACAGGAATGAAAATACTGAAAAGGAAATAAAAGTTGTAAAGGAAACATCCAAAGCCCATCAGTGCTCCCATGGCCTCCTCTTCTCAGTACGGATATAGTCATTCATGATCCGCTCGTTCTCCAATTGCTTGGTCAGCTTCTGGATCTTCTGTTCCTGTTCGTTGAACTTTTCCCGATAATAATCCCGCTCTTCCTGTAGTTGCGCCCAAGACCTCTTTAGTGTATCAACATCAGTGGGTATCTGAGGAGGGAGTATGGTTGGAGGAACCCCGTCTCCATCAAGAATTTCAAGAATGATAGGCCTGACAGCTTCATATGGCATACCTAACTTCTGAGCACGGATGCGGACCCATCTGTAATAGGGTTCCATTGGTAGAGAAGTCTTCGGTCCCAACTCATGTGGGTCAGCTTTGTGAATTCCGTCCCAAGCTTTGATGAATCTATGGCGCAGTTCGTCACTATCTACCTGAAACTCAAAACTGATGTGAGGTAACAACATCTCATAAGGCCCTGCTCTTCTGGCTCTTCCAAATTGACGGAGAGCTAAACATGGATTATAAGAGATTCCTCCCTGGGTACCGATCAATGGAACATTAGGATACTCTCCACAACAATCAATAACAGCCACCTCATCTAAACCTCTGAGAGTCCAAATGATGTCATTATCAGTGAGAGATATTAACCTATGAGCCCATCCTCTTCCTTCTTGGTTCTTCAGCATGAACTTGGGGAGGTGCGAAATAAACCACCTCACTAACAAAGGAGTACAACACCACAGAGTTCCTCGTCTTCGGGCAGTACGAGCATAGAGTTGTTGCAGGATATCACCCAAGAGAGTGGGTACAGAGTTCCGAGACATGAAGATCCTTATGGCATTGATATTGACAAAGTTATCAGGATTTGGAAACAATACTAGACCATAGATTAAGAGAGCCAGAATGTCCTCGTACGCCCTGAAGTCTAAGTCATTCCAGAAACTGTTAGCTTTACCAATCAGAAACTTAGCCAAGAAGCCCTTAACTCCGCTTCTAGTCACCCAGTTGTCCATTACCTCCTTGTTGGTCAAGGGAAGGGCTGCAGCAATCTCCTCAAGCCTAAGAGTCTTTTCCCAACCAGTGAATGGGGTCTGATCCAAGATAGGGATACCAAGCAAATCAGAAAATTCTTCCAGGGTAGGGACCAGCTGGAAGTCTTGAAAGGTGAAGCAATTGTGCAAGGGATCATAAAACTGGGTCAAGACACTCATCAGTTGTTGGTCCCACTTTGAAGTGACTAAACCGAGAAGAGAACCATGCCTCTGGATGAAGGAAGCAGTGTTTGGAATTCTGTCAACCAACTCTTTAAGCAAATCAGGTGGGTGAACAAAATTGAGCCGGATAGTATTCCTTCGCATGGGCATCATAATGTCCTACAAAATAGAGCAAAGATGAAACCCTCTTGTCTTTGAAATGGGTCAGTCCTTATGCAGGATGCATGCAATGGTATGATGGTATGATGTTATGGTAAAGCACACCACAAGTATTCACAAAGGAAAACATGATAAGGCACACAAGTCACACAAGACAACCCTTAGAGTTTAGGCCAGCATGAAGTTCAGGTACTACCCTCTTTCAGTTTCGTTGGTTAAGACCTGTCCTATCAAAAGTAACCGGGTTCTAGAGGATCCCAATATCACTGACTACCCTCAATCGGTCATAACTCCAGCATCGCAATCTTTTCTTGCGGCCAGAACCATCGCGAGAGTTTAGCCTCAATGGGTGTAGCATACTGCTACTGTTCTATGGCCAAGTTGTGTCACATTAGGGTTCTAAGGTCGGTTGGTGCTTAATGACTCCTCAGAAGACCCATATTCTCCTTGTTGCAACACAAGGGATATCAGTACAGACCAAGGTGCCACACTAACGTAGCCACTGCTTCACCCGTGTTGGTCTACGCCGGACAGATCCCTCACAGCTTATGCTACCTAAAAGGGTATCCCTAGATCCGGGTTAGGATCTATGAAACTCCGATGCAAAGCCCACAAATATAAAGCAATCCAAGCAAAGCAATTGAAAACATAAGTATGATCTAATCCTAAGGTACACCTCACTTTTATTATCCCCAGCAGAGTCGCCAGTTCTGTGATCGGTGGAAATAGAACTGACTGTTTTTTAAGCTGGTTCGCGAAATGTCGCGGTAAGCAAGAGTCGCCACCGTCTTTTATGTTCTCCAACATGGAAAGGACAAAAGCACAGCAAAATTCCTTATTCGAGAATGTTTCTCGGTTCGGGAGGTAGAATTATAGAAAGGGAAGGAGTTAGCACCCTTTCTATCTGTGGTTACCCACGGGCTCTTAGGTACTTGCTCTTATGTTTTCAAAAAATTTTGCTTTTCAAGTGTGAGTGGGTTTTGAAAAAGTTTCGTTTGAAAATTTTCTAAGTAACTCTTTTATCTGTCCTCAAGAGTGTATGAAAAATTTGTTTGAAAACCTTTTGAAAGTGTAGGTGCGAAAAGTTGTTTTTGTTTGTTTTGAAAAGAGCAAGTACTTAAGAGAATCTACCTACTCTAAGGAATTAGGTTGTGTAAGAGTCCTTTAGATAGTGCTATCCCACCATTGAGAGGTAGGTAGCACCATTGTTGGAGGTGTTCGGGTCAATTCGATTATTAGGGACAGTGTGGTCACCGAAGCAATGGTAGGACACCTTAGAAGTAACCCTAATGTCATAGATCCTTTTATCCGAGGCAACCGTTTCGAGGCAACTGGATCTTTTAGACAGAAGGGCGACCTCTAAGACACCCTATACTTGATGACCACGTTTCGAGGCAACCAGTGAGGCGTACCCTAGGAGTGGCATGTGCTTGTGTGTTGTTTTCATGTTATGTTTATCTTGTACATGCTATTTGTGAGCTACAGATTGATTTTATTTACATACATTCTTGCAGGAATTTTTTTAACAGTTAGGGGTGCAGAAAGTAAACTGCGGAAAGATAAATCTAACTATTACAAGGCGCGGGTCTATACATCGCCAAAAACAAAAACCCGTTTTGGAAAAGTAAATGCAGAAAATTAAGGAAAGCAATAAAATCCTAATTACTATTACATCCTCTGTACAGATACATAAATATAATCAGAATAAATAAATACGCGCGAATGGAAATTTAACGAGAGCGTCCTAAGGGTTTTGACCCTTTTAAGAAAAGAATTGAATTTTTTGTCCTTTTTTGTGATTAAATGAAGTTAAAATTAATAACTAATTAATTAATTAATTAGAAAAAAAAATGTTTTTTGTGTTATTATGTTTTTTATGAAAATAAAATAAAAAGAATTAAAATGTCAAAAGAAAAGCCTAAGTCTAAGTTGATTTTATTTATTATGAAGGGATTAAAATTAAACCTAAATTAAACTACATTAATGATATTTAGAATTTATTTAAAAAATAAAAGAGTGAATTTAATAATAGTAATAAATGAAATCTTTACATTTTTTTTGTTTTTTTGAATTTTTACTATGAAAAATGTTGATTAATTAAATGGTTAGTAATTAAAACAATAAAATAAATAAAGAAAATGAAAAAAAAGAAAAAAAGAAATGCAAACCCAAAGGGGGGTATGGGCCAGAATGGGGTGTTTGATTCTGGAATTCAGGCCCATTAAGAAGCAAGTCTCGTTGACCTTGGGGATTGACCACACGCTTGTTGACTAGGGGGTACCATGCTTTTTATCTCCTGGCCATTGGATGTATGCTGAGAGACACATGGTGCATTGCTGGTTGAAGCGCATGGTGGAACGCACTGGAAAGCTGCATGAGATCAGGTTATGAAAAATAGAAACAAACATTGGGTGGACCTGGGAATCGAACCCAGGTCCCAACGATTACAAGCCACGCCACCAACCACCAAGCTACTTTGCACGCTTTGTTATTATACTGGCTAATGAAAATAATGTATTAAAAACTCAATTATGCTTGGACATTAAAAAACGCGCGCCATTGTTTGAACCAACCAACATAATGATTCCACGTCTCGTCTTCTTCATCTTTTCCTGTAAAACAAAAACAAGATAGTGGGGGTTTTTAACCCCCACAAACCAAAACTGCCAAGAATAGCGATTAGAGTTACATATAACATAAAAAGGCGCGATGGTATCAATGAATTCATCTTGTCCTGACGAGTTTAACCATATATGTCTTGAGGTCTAATTTTATAGTATGAGAAAAGCCCTAATATGAAAGCTCTGAAACCCTAGCGTTCGTCCATGGTAGCTTTCGATTCAAGATGTTTCAACACAATTAATCCATACCAAAAGCTTCAGGATGATGTTAGTAATGCAAATCAATAATCAAAACATGTCAATGATGCACAAAAATTAAATTTCGATTATGGAAAAGTTTGTTCAAACCGTGGTTCTGTTTGGCCGTTTCCTTGAGTGCTAGGGCTTGTTCTTGATGGCAATAGGTTCCTGGCAATGTCAGTAACGTGATGGAACCAAGAAAAGGGTGTGAATTATCCTGCAAGTGAGAATTCAGTTTTCAAATATTTCTTGAACTTTTGGGATTTGGTTCTGGCCGTTTTAGGGGTCTCTAGGTCGTGCTTGAGGTCTGCAAGGCTTGCATATATGTGTATGAATGAGAATCAAGTGACATTAGGAGCCTTAAACCATTGCAATGATGTTTTGAGATTCTTCATAACCACCATTAAAGGAACTTGTCATGTTTGTTCAAATTTGAACTTTCATGCCTAAATGACCTTTACACGAATTTGGTAGGTGTATTATGATGCATCAAAGTCATTCAAACCACAAGATATCATTGAATTAATTTTTTTTGATTTTATTTGAATTTTATGGATTTAAAATGAATTAAATCAAATAAAATTAAATAAAAATAGAAAAATTAATGTTTAATCTTGAAATTGATCATGGGACACGTGGGTGGCATGACAAGGCTGAATCAAGTGGAAAAAGTGGGCCCTTTTGTCAAAAATTGAAGTTTCAAGGATAGTTGACTTTTGCCATTTCACAAAAATTTCCCAACTTCTCCAATGCATATCTTGCTCAATTTTGATCATATGAACATGTTCTTGGACATTTTGGAAAGGCCTTGAAGTCCTCTAACCAATGCCTTTGGTCCCATGTCATTTTTATTTACCAATCTCAAGTTATGGTCTTTGACTTAAAGTGCCTTTTTGTTGACTTTTGAAAATGACCTATAATGTTGAAATTGATAACTTTTTGTGAGAGCATTTCTTGGACTTGGAATGTGAATATGAGTTGTAGGAAATGTCATCCCCTTCAAAATGAGCATTGGATGAGATTTTTCTGATGAACCATGAAAAAGTTATGCCTTGGTCAAGTTACTGTTGACCTTTTCAGCTGTCCAAAAATAGAAACTTTTGCATCTTTATGATTTTTGAGCCATTCTTGTGAAATCATGGTCAAGATTTGACCAAATGATGATTCTGGATTCAAAATAAGATGTTGACCAAAATTTTTGACTTTTGACTACCAAATGACCATTTTGCCCCTACAGTTGATTGTGAAGCAATTAGGATTCTTGACTGTGCAACTTGACCTTGTGAGCCTTGAAACTTGACATGTAGGTGCTTGACAATGTATATGAGCATATGGGACTTGATTGATCCCTTGAAAACCTCAACTTCCTTGCAAGAACCAAAACCCTAGTTTTTTGACTGGCTTAGGAGATGTTTGGCTGTGCAACCCTTGAGTAGACTTGAGCAAATTAAGATGATGCTTGACAAATCTTGAAGAATATGGGATGGCAAATTTTGGGGTACAACAATATCATTTAAAGATCTTCATATCTCTCTCTATTGGATACATCCACGTTAAATAAACCGAACCACAAAATCTGATTTATCTGACTAGAAGAACAAGTAAGTGAACCATAATGTCAAAAAATGATGGAGGAAAATACATCTCCAATTGACACAAGATTATGGAAGCCCCATCTTCTAATTCATCTAATTTTTTGAAATCAAGAACTTTATTACATATGGCATTGGAGAATAAGCATAATATCGTTATAGTTACTCTCACATTCTTTGGTAGGATCCCACGGATAGCCACTGGTTAAAGTTGTTGCATCAATATATGACAATCATGAGATTTTAAACCAATTAACTTGAGATCTTTCATTGATACAAGTTTATTTATGTTTGATGAGTAACCTTGCAGAACTTTAATACTTTGCAAACACTCGAATAAATTTTTCTTTTCCTTTTTAGATAGAGTGTGACATGCTGGAGGCAGATAAGTTCTTTTTCCTATCTCTATTGGAGCCAACTATTTTCGTATACCCATCGCCTCCATATCAAGATGGGAAGCCTTACTATCTTTAGTCTTTCCTGGAATATTTAGAAGTGTTACAATCAAATTATGACACACATTTTCTCCACGTGCATCACATCAAGACAATGTCTAACATCAAGACTTGACCAATATGGAAGATCAAAGAAGATGGACCTCTTTTTCCATATATTTTTGCAACTGCCCCTTTTTATTTTTATATCTTCTCGAAGAAAACATTAATGTGTTCCTACCATTGATAAACTTCATCCCCGGTTAAAGGTTCAGGAGCCTCATCAAACTCTTTCTCTCAATTAAAAGCCTTATACAATTTACGATAAGGATGAACAAGTTTTAGAAATTTTTGATGCCCAAGGTAAACCGATTTTTTTCAAACTAAAGTTGGTGATAACAAGTTTTATCTTCACAAATAGGACACACTTTATGTCCTTTGACACTATATCCAACCAAGTTACTGTAAGCAGGAAAGTCGTTGATTGTGCAAAATAACATTGCACACATCTTAAAATTTTTCCCAAAACATGCATCATCAAGCTCAACACCTTCATTCCATAAGAGTCGTAAATCATCAATTAATGGACTTAGATAAACATCTATATCGTTACCAAGTTGTCATGGTCCATAAATCATTATACTTAACAATATATACTTGCGCTTCATGCACAACCAAGGAGATAGGTTGTAAATAATGAGAAGAACAAGCCATGAAGAATGATTAGTGCTCAAATTACCAAAGGGGTTCATTTCATCGGTGGCAAGCCCAAGCCTAAGGTTTCTTGGCTCAACTTCAAAATCCAGAAACAACGAATCAATTTTCTTCCATTACAAAGAATCAACTACATGGTGAATGTTTCCATCACGAGTCCTTTCATCTGCATGCCATCTAAGATTTTTTGCATCATTCAAATTATAAAAAGGCTCTTCAATCGTGAAATTATTGGCAGGTACCATAACACTTTAGCAGGAGGATGCTTCCTACTAATATTGTCATAGTCATTGTCATCACCATTATTGACCTTTAAATTATAACGCGACACACCATATTTCGGACATTGATACAAGTCTTCATACTCTTTCCTTTATAATATGAAATAATTAGGGAAAGCATGTATTTTGATATACACCAGACCCATTGGACACAATATCTTCTTGGCTTCATAGCAATGATCTGGAAATTTGTTATCTTCTGGTAACATTTTCTTTAGCAATTCAAGTAATTCCATGAAACTTTTATTCGACCATCCATTTTTTGCCTTCAGATTAAACAACTTTAACCCCGCCGATAATCGTGTAAGATTTGTGCATCCCTTATATAAAAGGGTGTCTGTATCACTACATATAGTATCATAAATATGAGCATTCTCAAAAGAAGATTCCCCAATATCACAGAACATATCCTATAGTTGATCTTCCATATATTCATCTTCATCCACTCTTTTACTTTGTGACAAATGACTTTCCTATTTATCCACCTCACCATGCCATGTCCATATTATATAATTTTGACATATACCAACATAACAAAGGTGCTGGAATATTTCTTCCTTTGTACCCTTATCGATATTCGTGCAAACTATACAAGGACAATAAGTGATACCATCATTCTCGGGAATATGTTTATTAGTGTATTCAAGGAATTCAAGAACTCCTTTCTCATAAACCAGACCTAATCTATTGGCTTTCATCATACTACGATCCATAACAACTTCTAAAATATATACACGTATAATAATGTGAATTACACACTAAAATTTAATCAAAAAACTAACTTGAGCATATGCAAATCTAAACCTAAAGCATATGAGAAGTTTACTCTCATACTGACTTGAGAATATATACAACATAAACAAATAAAAAAGGAATGAAGATGTTGAAGAGTATTGTTCTGCGAAGCCGAAGAATCAAATGCACTAAGAGGGTGGATATTTGAGCATATACAACATAAACTGAGAAAAAACGAATGAAGATGTTGAAGAGTACTGTACTGCGAAGCTGGAGAATAAAATGAATGAAGAGGGTGGACATTTGAGCATATACAACATAAATAAAGAAAAAAGGAATAAAGATCCTCAAGAGTACCATACTGCGAAGCTGAAGAATCAAATAAACGAAGAGAGTGAAGATTTGTTCTCCAAATGAATGGATACGAAGATTTAAGACACTGCCGTTGTCTCTGGCTCGCTTGTTCACATTAGGGCGTCTTATGAAACAAATACAAAATAAACTTTGTTTTAATTTATCAGTAAACCCTTTAATCACGGTTGGACAAAGCAACCGTAGTGGAAAAATCATTTATGTATTCACCGTTGTTAAATCATTTACAATTTATTTTTTAAATAATGGAGATAGGTGACTATGATACGGTGGGAGAACTGATTTGAGGTTTGCGTTTGTATTCGCACTTGTTCGGTTTAGCAAGAGTCGCCACTGACTTTTTATTTTATCCTAAAGGAAAGGTTAAAAAGCACAGGAAAAACCTTTTGAGATGTTTCGTGGGTTCGGGGGGGGGGGGGGGGGGGGGTAGATTATGAAAAGGGAAGGTATTATCACCCTTTTCATCCATGGTTATCCATGGGCTCTTAGTTACTCGGTTTTAGATCACTTGCCTTTGATTTTCAATTGCTTGAAATTGTGTGTGTGTGTGTGTGTGTGTGTGTGTGTGTTTTGAAAATGTTTTGAAAAAGACGCCTTGTCTAGGAAACCGTTGTAATGACTCGTGTTTGAGTATATACAAAGGTGTGTATCTTTTCGAAAAGATGTTTCAAATGTTTTTGGAAGTTTGTTTTTGAAAGTGTTTGTAGAGTGGTTTTGAAAAGTAGGAAAGTGTGTTTGCAAGTTTGATCAAGTAACTAAGAGTTGTCTACCCCTAAATTTACTCAAAGGTTTTTCTCATGTTTTAACCCTTTTAACAATTTTGTTCCACCATTGTATTTGGTGGACAATCTTGCGTTAGGATGTTAACGGGACAGGCGCGGGTCATCGTATGGACCATGAATGCAATGGTGCCAAGTGTCTTTGGAAATTTGCTTGAAGGGACTATGATCATTTTGATTAGGCAACTTTTGAAAGCGTCATCGAGGGACTATGATCATTTGATTTGTTTTGTTTTGCCAAAGAAACTCAACGTGCAAGCATGGCCCATTTTGGAAGGCAACAAGCGGGATTACCCTAGGGGTGCAAGTGTGAATGGTGTATTGATTTCATGTATTTGTCTTTGTATTAGGTTATCTAGCGTTTGATTTTATTTACATGCAAACCCTAGGTCTAGCCATGGTATATTTGAAAGCGATAAATTGCGAGAATTTAAAGTCTACGCTATTACAAATAAGTATCCGGGAGTGGGGGTACAAATATTTACAAATGGGGATGAGACTTTAATAGGAGAGTAGTGTCCAAATAATTTACAACCAAATCGAATCAATCGCAAATGTAATATGTAGTGTATAGCAATGTATAAGAATAGAGTAATGTAAATGTATCAATGTATTTGTGTAAGTGTAGGTGACTTATTTACAAGTGATAAAAATATTTACTTAAGGCAAAATTAGGTATTTATTTGCTTTTGGATATTTTCATGGTTTAGGGAAAAACCCTAATTTTGTAAATAAATAGTATTTATTATTTATATCATATATAATATTTATTAATTATATACAAAAAAATAAATAAAAGGGAAGTATATTGTAAAAAAGTAATTTTTGAGGTTAAATATTAATAAAAATAAAAATGTATTATTTTTGTATTTTTATCCTAAATATCCTAATAAATATATAAGTATTTACATTATGTATTAAATATATTAAATATATACAAAAAATAAAATATTTATTATTTATCAAAAAAAGTATATTTTAAGAAAATGTTTTCAAAGGATAAAGTAAAATAATAACTGAAAATAAATATATTTTGTATTATTTTTTAGTATTTTAAATAAAAGGTATTATGTTTATTTATAATGTATAAGTTTAAATAAAGCAAATAAAATCCAAATAAAATGCAAAAATGGTTGAAAAAATGTTTTTAATATTTTTTATGTTTTGACAAAAAATAATAAGTCAGAAGAGAAAATAAAAAGTCAAAAATAATTAAAAAAACACACAATGGGCCAAGGGGGTGTATGTGTAAGAAGGTGGTGTAAACAGAAAAAACAAACCAGGCCCAGCCCAAAGAAGGTTGTCTTCAACCTCCAGCAACCTTGAACAACAAAACGCGCATTTCCTTGCTTGATTCAAATATCCTGATTCTTTGATTTTCAGCCAAAACTCACAACATCAATGTTATAGAGCATCATGTCACGATTCTAAACATATAAAGAAGTTGTTCCAACTCTTAGAAATGAGAGAGAATTTCTCCTCCCCTAATTCCTGACCTAACTTTTTTCAAATGTTCATGTCCAAAATTCGTGCAACACACACAACATAAATGAAAAGTGAGGATATGGGTAGCTTCAGGGCCATGAGTAGGACATAATTTCTTCACAAACCTAAGCCTAGATATGCTTGGATAGAGAGATAGAAGTTCAAACTTTTACCTGTTCAGCTTGAATCGTGTACAACAATGGAGGTGCTTTCAATGGAATTTGAGGATTTGCACAGCTTGCCTGAGGTCCAAGGATGCTCTTCCAACCTCTAGCTTGCTTTGAAACTAACTGAATCAAGCTATGTAACTCAACCTTCACAGATGAAAAATGAAAATGGCACAGTTGGCTATGGCTGTTACAGTCTGTCTCCAAGGCTTGGGATAGTTTGTATGAATGTTATGGAATGTGTTTGAGGTGGTTTGGATGAAAACGCACGATGGAATGATGCTGGCCAAGTCAATCTGCAACAGGGACTCTGTTTTGCAGAAAAAATGTGCTTTGATTGATGAGGAGGTATTGAGGGTTAAGGGCTCGTGTTCTAGGTTGGTTAGGGAGTATGCAATGTGTGGACAAAGTTTGCTTGAGTTCTTGCTTGCAGGAATGTATGTTATGGTACAAAATGCAAGCTTTCTTCTTTCTTAAGCAAAAGTTGTCAAGTTGGGTTATAGGCTCCTTCAGGCCCCTCAAGCATGCTTCACTTTCTCTCCTTGATCAGTGGAACTTGTTCATGAACTTGTGCCTCAAAGATTTCCTTGTACTTCAAAGATATGGACTTTGACATAAAGTTGATCTTTTCAAAAATGGCTAAAATGCTTTTTCCAAATATGGCTTAATCTTGTATGTAATGGTTAAATACACAAAACAAGACATGAGCACAAAGGATATGCATTAAATTATTGAGTGTGGATGAGATAAAAGGCCTGTAATCTAGTTTGTGCAAGCTGAGTTCAAAATGCCAATGTTATGTACATGAATTTGACCATGAACAAAGTGACTTTTGCCCATCTTGACAAATTCGAATCTCCCTAACCACAAGGGTGTTTGATGAGTTCTTGGACAATTTGGAAATCTTGGAATGTGTACTACAATCCATCTTTGTAATGCAAATTGAAATTCCAAGTGGAAGCATGTGAAAAGTGGCCATGAAGTTGGGCAAAAATCCTGCCTAAAATAGGTCAAAAAATTTCTAAGTTAAGAATGTTTTGCACCCTTATTCCAAAAATCATAACTTGAGCTACAAGCTTATTTTGAGGAAACTTTGTGAATAAAAATTATAGATTTTGCAATGGACTATAACTTTCATGTTTTGAGTTTCGTTTGAATCCAAATATATCTTGATGAAAAGATGGGACAAAGTTAGGAAAAAATAAGGGAATTTCATAACTTAGAAAATTTCTAAGTTATGAAATTTCTTCATTTTAAACCCTAATTTGTAATTTTTGGTTTCTTGAAAAACAAGTTTCATAATTTTACATGTCTTGATGAAAAATGGATCTTGGCACTTGATTTTGACCAAAAAGTCAAAGTTTGACTTTTCAGTATACAGTCAAATTTGATCAGTTGATTGGAAAATTCATCTGTCAATCTTGTGCATTTGGGATCTTTTGAACTTGTTAATGTGTCAAGACCATGTAATTGAGCCCTTGAGTCCATATGTGAGCTTGGTTTGCCATTGGCTAGGTCAAACAGTCAAAAATTGCCTTTGTGCAGTCAAAACCCTAAAAATGACCATTTTGCCCTTTTGGTGATCTGATCAAATTTCTTGTGGAGTTGTGATCCAAACTTGATCAAATGGTCCATATGAGTTCATAATGTTGATGAGGGTCAAATTTCATGAGGTTTGACTGTCAATTGGCCACAGTTGACTTTTCCCCCAATTTAGTTGATTTTTAGGTCAACTGTCCAATTGACTGGGCAAAGATTGGAATCAAGGCTTGAAACTTGGTATGGATAAACTTGTGAGTCCAACATGAAGCATGAAAGTAATTTTGGGCATTTTAGGTCAAAACATATTTGTGCAAATTCAAACCCTAATTTGGGTTAACAGTGCAAGGAGGAGTCTTGAGCAGAGCAAACCCTAACTTGATCTTGAGCTCCAAGGGTCTTGGGATGAGAAAATGTTGAAGAAATGAGAGGGCAAATTTTGGGGTACAACAGTTGCCCTTGTTCAATCTTCTTGAACCTGAAGAGTTAGATCGACAAGTTTGTCGTTCGCGACTCGAAGGTAAAAGGAGATTGGACACTAGAGTGCCCAAAAAATTTGCACTCGGTGATGTGACGGTAGAGGGAATGGGCTTAAAGATGTCATTTGGTGATGGGCTTAAAGATGCCATCTGGAAGTGTGACAGAATCTTGTCGGGGGATGGGCTTAGAGATGCCATCTGGAAGTTGCTGGTAGGAGGATGGGCTTAAAGATGCCATCTGGAAATGTTGGTAGGAGGATGGGCTTATAGATGCCATCTGAAGGTGTTTGTTGAACTGTATGTCATTGGTGAGTGAGTATCAGAAAGGTATCCATGCTTTGGAACATCCCTGAACTGAGGGTCTGAACAAGCAATAGATTGACATCCGTGTTTGGAGAATCTGTAAACTGTTTTCAGGAGTTGAAGAAGAATCTGAACAAGCGATAGGTTAACATCCGTTACTTGGAGAACCCGTGAACTGTTTTCAGAAGTCTTGAGTCTGAACAAGCGATAGATTAACATCCGTTACTGGAGAATCCGTAAACTGTTTTCAGAAGTTTTGAAAGTTGAATAAGCAATAGAGCAGCATCCGTTGGGAAGCGTCCGTAAATTGTCTTCAAAAGTTGAGAAGAATCTGAATAAGCGATAGGTTGACATCCGTTACTGGAGAACCCGTGAACTGTTTTCAGAAGTCTTTGAAGTGGAGGAGGAACCGGTGTAGGGTTTCCTGATGATGAGTCCGTGAAAAACTGCATCTGGATGAATCTGGAATAAGTATCAGAATGTCTCCGTGTCTGGGTCACATCTGAACTATCTCTGGGTGAATCTGGAATAAGTATCAAAATGTCGCCATGTCCGGGTCACATCTGAACTATCTCTGGGTGAATCTGGAATAAGTATCAAAATGTCGCCATGTCCGGGTCATATCTGAACTATTTCTTAGAAAGACTCTCAGAAGATGATGATCTTTGTCTGTCGACTGATCTTTCCTGAAAAGGTAAAGAGTTAGTTGTATGCAATGTCATGATGCGTGATGCAATGTATGTTACATCAATGTTTATGATATGAATGTGATGAATGTGCATGTAAGCTGATGAGCTGTCTTGCTGAGGATAGATGAATCCTGGATGGCTGGAGACAAAAGAATCTTGACTGCTGCCGGGGAAAATAAATCCTTGGCTGTTGCTGGGGAGGGAAAGAATCTTTTGATTGTTGAAAATGAGAAGTCCTGGGACCACTGTTGGGGAATCATAAGCTTGGGTTGTATGCCAATCTACTGGGGATTCTTGTCTTTTGGAGATCTTCACTGAGGAATATTCGAATATTCTGTGAGGTGCTGAGAACGAGAGTCTTCATTCTTCTTGGGGATTGATAGTTGGAAGTTTTAGCTCCGCTGGGGATTGCAAGAATCTTGACTCTGAGGGGAATTAGATTCTGGAAGGTTCTCTGGCTGGGGCTTCCAAGAATCTTCTGATTGCTGCAGGTGTTGATCTGGAATAAGTTACTGAATGTCGCCATCTCTGGGTCACATCTTGAACTATCTCTAGAAGCAAATCCGGAATGAGTATCGGAATGTCGCCAAATTTGGGTCACATCTGAACTATTTCTGGACGGAAATCTGGAATAAGTTACGGAATGTCGCTAAATCTTGGGTCACATCTGAACTATTTCTGGAAGCAAATCTGAATAAGTTATAGAATGTCGCCATCTCTGGGTCACATCTTGAAATATTTCTGGAAGCAGGTCTTGAATAAGTTACAGAATGTCGCCATCTCTGGGTCACATCTGAACTATCTCTAGAATGAAATCTGGAATAAGTTACGGAATGTCGCCATCTCTTGGGTCACATCTGAACTATTTCTGGAATGAAATCTGGAATAAGTTATGGAATGTCGCCAAATCTTGGGTCACATCTGAACTATCTCTAGAATGAAATCTGGAATAAGTTACGGAATGTCGCCAAATTTTGGGTCACATCTGAACTATCTCTAGAATGAAATCTGGAATAAGTTATGGAATGTCGCCAAATCTTGGGTCACATCTTGAACTATTTCTGGAAGGAAATCTTGAATAAGTTACGGAATGTCGCCAAACTTGGGTCACATCTGAACTATTTCTAGAATGAAATCTTGAATAAGTTATGGAATGTCGCCAAATCTTGGGTCACATCTTAAACTATTTCTAGAATGAAATCTGGAATAAGTTACGGAATGTCGCCAAATTCTTGGGTCACATCTGAACTATCTCTAGAACTTGATTTTGTTAAGGGTCAGAAATTGGGAGTATACCAATCTTCTGAGGTGATAAGGATGAGAATCTTCATTCTTGAGAGAAACGGATTTTTAGGAGCTTGAATTGTCCGTTATTCTGTTGGTGGTTGCAATTTCCAGCAGGTGATGAAGGAATTGTTGGACACTTTTGACATTCGAATGCCCCAAGTGCTGATGAAGGAGACTTGAATCAGATTACTCTGCGAATTGAGAGATTTCTTGAAATCTTGACTGGACTGCCCCAGGTTAATTGGACTTTAAAAGATCCGTTGAAACCTTGACTGGACTGCCTCTTGTTGATAGGAGACTTGTCGTTGGAAGTGTCATCCTTTTGAAGTGATTTTACTCACTGAGAGAGTTTTCGTTCCTCCAAACATTCGCTGTATGAATTTCTTCGCTGTCAAACAAATAGCCAAATGCAAACAGTGATATTCAAGCAATGCAAAGTGTATGTTTGTCTCGAAGTTTAAAAAAATGCGTTTTTTAGCAGAAAACTTTTCATAAGACAAAATCAACACCAGATTTAGAGCAAAGCCTTACAGGAGTCAGGATACCTTTTGTAACAGTATGCTTTCGAACTAACCCATGCTTCAATTAGGACTTTTGAAGGGTTGTAACGTGGCTTGGTTCACGGTTTAAGAAATAAAAGATAAAGGCTCAAAGTATATTTGTACCCACCCGCTCTTCGTGATGTTCTTCAACCCTAAGCTCAGTTAATTGTGCGTCGCACTCTATCTGAGTTTGGAACGACCTTTTGGGTGATGGTTCACCAATTGAATTGGGAGACAGTCATCATCTCCTTTTTTCTTTTGCAACATTTTTCATGTTGTCGAGGATTTGTAATGACCTTTCTATTTTGATTTTGATTTGTTATCCCTAACTTTTGCCTGACTGTCTCTGTTTTCGAGATCACAGTCAGCGGGATGCCCTAGCTTTCTTAAGCCTCCTTTACAGGTTTTGGCTCAGTGGGCTTTTTCTCTTTTGAGAGGTAATGACTGCCTATGTGATAGGGAACCATCACTGTCTTTTGATTCCAGAGGAATGCTTTTCTCTCTTTTTGATGTCGTTTGTTGTATTATGAACTGAGAGTTTTGCGACTTTAATGCGCACCTTTTTTGAATTAACTGAGAGACTACCCTGCCCCAGGTTTATATCAAAGGTTTTGATTGTTTAGAACAGAAAACTCCTACTTCTTTGGCTCGAAGGGCTTGACTAGGGATTATCTTCCTTATAACTCCAGTGTTTGGGAATTGAAAGAAATGCCTGTACATCATCAGCAAGGTCTGTTCAAAAGCATATTGTATGAGATTATGGTATTGTTTCGTCATCCTCCCTCTAAAGGCTTGCAGCTTTTTATCAAGAGTTAAATATCATAAAGAAAGCATAAGAGTAGTGAAAACGAATGTATGAATTCAAGACAAACATATGCAATGCATTAATGAAACAGAGTTTGACATTAAAAGATAATTGTTTGAATAACAAAAGATTACAACTTTGAAAATTCAAAATGAAACAAACACAATCTCAATGAGCTGGCATAGGAGCAGTGATCATGCTGGAGTCTCTGGAGGGTCAAACTCGATCTCCTTGGCATCAATCATGTCTTGGATCTTGTTCTTCAGAGGCCAACAGTTGTTGGTGTCATGCCCCGGACTGTCAGAGTGATATGCACACCTTTCATTGGGATGATAGGTAGGAGCAAAAGTATTTGGGTTCCGGAGGGGAGCCCTCAATGTAATCAGATCCTTCTTCAACAAGTGTTGCAGTGCTTGAGACAGTGACATGTTGATCTTGGTGAACTGTCTCTTAGGCGCGACCTCCTTATGCTGATGCCCCTGCCTTTGCTGAGCAAGCGTAGGATTAGAGATCAAGATTGACCCTACGTGTTGGTCATGACGACCCTTTTGACTGTTCGCAGCATTGGACTCTTTATTCCCATTGTAGGGGATTATCTGAGTATCCGAGGATGTAGTTCCTTGGATCTTTCCACTTTTGATGCCAGCCTCAACTCTTTCGCCGGTCAGTATTAGCTCGGTGAACCCAGCTGAGGAGCTTCCAATTAAGTGATTGAAGAAAGGCCCAGTCAAATTTCCCATGAAGAGGTCAATCAGCTCTCTGTCAGTTAAAGGGGGTTGCACCCTACCAGCCAGATCTCTCCACTTTTGGGCATATCCCTTGAAGCTCTCGTCGGAACCCATGGTCATGCTCTGCAATTGCACACGAGTTGGTGCAAGATCAGCATTGTACTGATACTGCTCATAAAAAGAAAAAGCTAAGTCCTTCCAGGTGTGGATGCGAGAACTCTTCAATTGATAGAACCACTCAAGTTGAGCCCCCACCAGACTTTCTTGGAAGAAATGGATCCAAAGCCTTGGATCAGTTGCATATGGTTGAATCTTGCGGACATAAGACGTTAGGTGCATCTTAGGGCAAGAAACTTCGTCGTACATGGCAAAGGCAGGGACCTTGAACTTTGAAGGGATGACCAATCCAGGAACTAAACCCATGTCTCCCAAATCCAAGCCAGGTATTTGTTGGACCTCCATGGCATTGAGGCGATCCTCCAACTCTTTGTACTTGTCATCAGCGAGAGGATATTGCTCTTCGGAGTAGTCAGCTTCCTCTTCAACAATCTCCACATTGTGGTCTTCTTCAAGAC
Source organism: Vicia faba (assembly GCA_948472305.1). Classification (NCBI taxonomy): domain Eukaryota; kingdom Viridiplantae; phylum Streptophyta; class Magnoliopsida; order Fabales; family Fabaceae; genus Vicia; species Vicia faba. The sequence goes on along the minus strand of OX451740.1, from coordinate 793,276,743 downwards.
TATCCCCTATGTTGGATGGAGTTGCAAGGTCCAGGGTCTTAGGTCTTCTCCTCAAGTTCAGGATGCGGGCTTCCTTCTTGGACTTCTTCTTCTTGTCTTTGAGAAGAAGAGTTGTCAGATCCTCTTGCCCTTTACCCATAGCCAACAGCATTTGTTGGAATTGAGCATTTTGAGCTTGGAGATCTTTCACCGTTTGTTCCATATCCATCTTACTGAAATAAACAGTAGGAAGGTAAGGAGACCTACATGGGAGAAACCTGTTATGCAATGATATGTGTGATATATATGCAATGTTTTCAAGGATCTCTTGGGGTAAACACAAGAGAATGTTAGAGGTTGAACTTTGATCTTTGATTGGAAATCTTTGCACCGGTGGGTGTCTTTCCACGAGAATCAAGCTCACCATGTCAAGTGGGTCATAGCCTCTGATTCAAGTTGTTGCACTTGATCTTTGATTGGAGAACTTTGCACTGGCGGATGTCTTTCCACGAGAATCAAGCTCACCATGTCAACTGGGTCATAGCCCCTGATTCAAATTGTTACACTTGATCTTTGATTGGAGAACTTTTCATCAGTGGATGTCTTTCCACGAGAATCAAGCTCACCATGTCAAGTGGGTCATAGCCCCTGATTCAAGTTGTTGCACTTGATCTTTGATTGGAGAACTTTTCACCGGTGGATGTCTTTCCACGAGAATCAAGCTCACCATGTCAAGTGGGTCATAGCCCCTGATTCAAGTTTTTGCACTTGACCTTTGACGGCATTTGCTTAGAGGAGAAACCTCTTTCCCTTTGGTAGACATCTGGTTCAACGTAACCTTGCATTAAAAGAACCCTCGAGATCCTTGAAATGGTTTATTGAAAATGCTATGGTATGATGGTATGATGTTATGTACATGTATGCAAAAGCAAATGAGTGTATATACAGGTAATCATATTCACACAAAGCAAACAAGTCCTTAGGTTTAGGCTTGCATGGGGTTTGTAGGTAAGTACCCTCTTGAAGTTAGTTGGCTCATCTTGTCCTAAAATAGAAACCGGGTTCTAAGGAGCTCAATATCATTGGATTGTTTTCTATGTTCATTGTTTTGGTTTAGCCACTTAACTGGCGACCAAAATATTCCAAGAAAACAACCCTCAATGAGTGTAGTATCGAGTATCTACCAACTTCGGACTGCACCAAAGTCGGTCATCTCACTACCCCTAAAAAGGCTAGGATGGTCAATTAAGGTTCTAAGAGTTCGTTAGTGCTTCACGACATCACTCAGCGGCCCCGTACTCTCCTTGATTGAACTCAAGGGTTACCGGTACTCACAAATATGTCACACTAACATAGCTTACTGCTTTAACCGTGTCGGTATACCCCGCATAGTTCCCTCACAGTTTTATTGCTATTTACCTAAAAAGGTGCCCCAAATCCGGGTGTAGGATTTACAACAAACCCAAACAAGGACCCAAAAAGTAAAGCAATCAAGGCAATCAAAGCAAGTATGTATGGGTGATCTAAAACCCTAAGGTAACCCCACTTTTGAAATACTCCCCAGCAGAGTCGCCAGTTCTGTGATACGGTGGGAGAACTGACTTGAGGTTTGCGTTTGTATTCGCACTTGTCCGGTTTAGCAAGAGTCACCACCGACTTTTTATTTTATCCTAAAGGAAAGGTTAAAAAGCACAGGAAAAACCTTTTGAGATATTTCGTGGGTTCGGGGGGGTAGATTATGAAAAGGGAAGGTATTAGCACCCTTTTCATCCATGGTTATCCATGGGCTCTTAGTTACTCGATTTTAAATCACTTGCCTTTGATTTTCAATTGCTTGAAATTGTGTGTGTGTGTGTGTTTTGAAAATGTTTTGAAAAAGACGCCTTGTCTAGGCAACCGTTGTAATGACTCGTGTTTGAGTATATACAAAGGTGTGTATCTTTTCGAAAAGATGTTTCAAATGTTTTTGGAAGTTTGTTTTTGAAAGTGTTTGTGGAGTGGTTTTGAAAAGTAGGAAAGTGTGTTTGCAAGTTTGATCAAGTAACTAAGAGTTGTCTACCCCTAAATTTACTCAAAGGTTTTTCTCATGTTTTAACCCTTTTAACAATTTTGTTCCACCATTGTATTTGGTGGACAATCTTGCGTTAGGATGTTAACGGGACAGGCGCGGGTCATCGTATGAACCATGAATGCAATGGTGCCAAGTGTCTTTGGCAATTTGCTTGAAGGGACTATGATCATTTTGATTAGGCAACTTTCGAAAGCGTCATCGAGGGACTATGATCATTTGATTTGCCAAAGAAACTCAATGTGCAAGCATGGCCCATTTTGGAAGGCAACAAGCGGGATTACCCTAGGGGTGCAAGTGTGAATGGTGTATTGATTTCATGTATTTGTCTTTGTATTAGGTTATCTAGCGTTTGATTTTATTTACATGCAAACCCTAGGTCTAGCCATGGTATATTTGAAAGCGATAAATTGCGAGAATTTAAAGTCTACGCTATTACAAATAAGTATCCGGGAGTGGGGGTACAAATATTTACAAATGGGGATGAGACTTTAATAGGAGAGTAGTGTCCAAATAATTTACAACCAAATCGAATCAATCGCAAATGTAATATGTAGTGTATAGCAATGTATAAGAATAGAGTAATGTAAATGTATCAATGTATTTGTGTAAGTGTAGGTGACTTATTTACAAGTGATAAAAATATTTACTTAAGGCAAAATTAGGTATTTATTTGCTTTTGGATATTTTCATGGTTTAGGGTAAAACCCTAATTTTGTAAATAAATAGTATTTATTATTTATATCATATACAATATTTATTAATTATATACAAAAAATAAATAAAAGGGAAGTATATTGTAAAAAAGTAATTTTTGAGGTTAAATATTAATAAAAATAAAAATGTATTATTTTTGTATTTTTATCCTAAATATCCTAATAAATATATAAGTATTTACATTATGTATTAAATATATACAAAAAATAAAATATTTATTATTTATCAAAAAAAGTATATTTTAAGAAAATGTTTTCAAAGGATAAAGTAAAATAATAACTGAAAATAAATATATTTTGTATTATTTTTTAGTATTTTAAATAAAAGGTATTATATTTATTTATAATGTATAAGTTTAAATAAAGCAAATAAAATCCAAATAAAATGCAAAAATGGTTGAAAAAATGTTTTTAATATTTTTTATGTTTTGACAAAAAATAATAAGTCAGAAGAGAAAATAAAAAGTAAAAAATAATTAAAAAAACACACAATGGGCCAAGGGGGTGTATGTGTAAGAAGGTGGTGTAAACAGAAAAAACAAATCAGGCCCATCCCAAAGAAGGTTGTCTTCAACCTCCAGCAACCTTGAACAACAAAACGCGCGTTTCCTTGCTTGATTCAAATATCCTGATTCTTTGATTTTCAGCCAAAACTCACAACATCAATGTTATAGAGCATCATGTCACGATTCTAAACATATAAAGAAGTTGTTCTAACTCTCAGAAATGAGAGAGAATTTCTCCACCCCCAATTCCTGACCTAGCTTTTTTCAAATGTTCATGTCCAAAATTCGTGCAGCACACACAACATAAATGAAAAGTGAGGATATGGGTAGCTTCAGGGCCATGAGTAGGACATAATTTCTTCACAAACCTAAGCCTAGATATGCTTGGATAGAGAGATAGAAGTTCAAACTTTTACCTGTTCAGCTTGAATCGTGTACAACAATGGAGGTGCTTTCAATGGAATTTGAGGATTTGCACAGCTTGCCTGAGGTCCAAGGATGCTCTTCCAACCTCTAGCTTGCTTTGAAACTAACTGAATCAAGCTATGTAACTCAACCTGCACAGATGAAAAATGAAAATGGCACAGTTGGCTATGGCTGTTACAGTCTGTCTCCAAGGCTTGGGATAGTTTGTATGAATGTTATGGAATGTGTTTGAGGTGGTTTGGATGAAAACGCATGATGGAATGATGTTGGCCAAGTCAATCTGCAACAAGGACTCTGTTTTGCAGAAAAAATGTGCTTTGATGGATGAGGAGGTATTGAGGGTTAAGGGCTCGTGTTCTAGGTTGGTTAGGGAGTATGCAATGTGTGGACAAAGTTTGCTTGAGTTCTTGCTTGCAGGAATGTATGTTATGGTACAAAATGCAAGCTTTCTTCTTTCTTAAGCAAAAGTTGTCAAGTTGGGTTATAGGCTCCTATAGGCCCCTCAAGCATGCTTCACTTTCTCTCCTTGATCAGTGGAACTTGTTCATGAACTTGGGCCTCAAAGATTTCCTTGTACTTCAAAGATATGGACTTTGACATAAAGTTGATCTTTTCAAAAATGGCTAAAATGCTTTTTCCAAATATGGCTTAATCTTGTATGTAATGATTAAATACACAAAACAAGACATGAGAACAAAGGATATGCATTAAATTATTGAGTGTGGATGAGATAAAAGGCCTGTAATCTAGTTTGTGCAAGCTGAGTTCAAAATGTCAATGTTATGTACATGAATTTGGCCATGAACAAAGTGACTTTTGCCCATCTTGACAAATTCGAATCTCCCTAACCACAAGGGTGTTTAATGAGTTCTTGGACAATTTGGAAATCTTGGAATGTGTACTACAATAATATTTGTAATGCAAATTGAAATTCCAAGTGGAAGCATGTGAAAAGTGGCCATGAAGTTGGGTAAAAATCTTGCCTAAAATAGGTCAAAAATTTCTAAGTTAAGAATGTTTTGCACCCTTATTCCAAAAATCATAACTTGAGCTACAGGCTTCTTTTGAGGAAACTTTGTGAATCAAAGTTGTAGATTTTGCAATGGACTATAACTTTCATGTTTTTAGTTTCATTTGAATCCAAATATATCTTGATGAAAAGATGGGACAAATTTAGGAAAAAATAAGGGAATTTCATAACTTAGAAAATTTCTAAGTTATGAAATTTCTTCATTTTAAACCCTAATTTGTAATTTTTGGTTTCTTGATGAACAAGTTTCATAATTTGACATGTCTTGATGAAAAACGGATCTTGGCACTTGATTTTGACCAAAAAGTCAAAGTTTGACTTTTCAGTATACAGTCAAATTTGATCAGTTGATTGGAAAATTCATCTGTCAATTTTGTGCATTTGGGATCTTTTGAACTTTTTGAATGTGTCAAGACCATTTCATTGAGCCCTTGAGTCCATATGTGAGCTTGGTTTGTCATTGGCTAGGTCAAACAGTCAAAAATTGCCTTTGTGCAGTCAAAACCCTAAAAATGACCATTTTGCCCTTTTGGTGATCTGATCAAATTTCTTGTGGAGTTGTGATCCAAACTTGATCAAATGGTCCATATGAGTTCATAATGTTGATGAGGGTCAAATTACATGAGGTTTGACTGTCAATTGGCCACAGTTGACTTTTTCCCCAATTCAGCTGATTTCTAGGTCAACTGTCCAATTGACTGGGCAAAGATTGGAATCAAGGCTTGAAACTTGGTATGGATAAACTTGTGAGTCCAAAATGAAGCATGAAAGTCATTTTGGGCATTTTAGGTCAAAACATATTTGTGCAAATTCAAACCCTAATTTGGGTTAACAGTGCAAGGAGGAGTCTTGAGCAGAGCAAACCCTAACTTGATCTTGAGCTCCAAGGGTCTTGGGATGAGAAAATGTTGAAGAAATGAGAGGGAAAATTTTTGGGTACAACAGTGACACACGCTTAATGTACTCTAAAAAATGGAAAACATGTGTTGCTAGGAAACGAAGAGTGCTACACATTAATTTTTTACTATGTTGTTTAAAATCAACCCTCATTAATAAATCTAACAACTCACTGGGCGCGAAAACTTTAACCTATTACTACGGTGTATATGGATACATTGTAAACATGGCGTTGTTGCTTGTGAATTTTGTAGTAGTGTCATGAGCTTGATTAATCATGAAACACTACAAGATTAATCAACTCACTCTCTATAATTCATTCAAAACAACAATAAATTGTACAAGAAAAAAGTGCAACAAAAAGAAGTGAATCTGATATGAATTCACACTCAAGAAGTTATTCTAGAAAACACGAGAAAGATAGAAGGTGTTAGGAATAAACAAACTAAAGAAAAGAAGACAAGTTGACATCTTTGTCTCTATGGATCTCACCCACATAGTTTCACTCACTTGTTGTTGGATCAAAGAAACAACTATCTAAATCTAAGATGAAAAATTATATTTGTGAAGCTATGATTCGAGTCAAAAAGAAATCATGATTCAAGTTACAAGATATTGTGATTCAAGTCAAGTTAAATTCATGATTCGAGTCAATTTGAGCAGAGTCCAAATTTAGCTTCACGAAGACATCTAATTCGAGTCACATGAGGTTGTGATTTGAATAAGCTTAACTTTGTAATTCAAATCAATTCATCTAGAGGAAAATTCCAATTTTCACAAGGTTCCTGATTCGAATCACACTTACCATTTTATTTGATCAAGTCACTCAATATCTTGATATAAGAGTTCTAACTTGTGATTCAAGCCACACCTGATGAAATGACCAAAGAGAAATTTGATAGGCTAAAAAAAGAACACTATTGTAACACCCCATACATATCATTTCCTAGGATAATACGTATATGACACTAAAATGGTACATGAATGTCATACATAAGCAGTAGAGCTGGATAAGTATCAGTATAAGTACAAAAGATGAACATAGCATGACCAAAATATACAAATCCTAATAAGTACTAATACATCATCCCAAAAAAACATAAGCTGAAAGATACAAAAGGAAACAGAACATCACTAAGAACCATCGTCGCAAAACTAAGTCATCTTACCCTTGCCATTATCCTGCCTCGAACAACCTGAAAATAACAATTGGAATGGGGGTGAGATTACTAAATCTCAGCGAGTCTCCCTATCCTAAGGGTTCACTCAGTTTACAAGGTGTATGCAATCAAAATGGATCCACCATGGATTCGGGGTTTCCTCACAGTCTGGAACAAACATACACAAAGGAGGTAGCATCACCATTGGAAATCCCTTGACTAACTAATGAGATAACATCAGGCACACAACCAAGCAAAAATAAGTATGCATACACATACCCACATACGAGGAATCCAGAAGTAAGTTCTACCTGTCTACCTAGGCTACACAACCACACCCCCGATGGGTTATCTCTCGTGCCTAATGTCAAGAGACTTACACATGCACACCACAAGATGAATCAGATAAGTCCTAAGTGGAATTTCATCTGTGACGAGTTACCGAAGTGACATTGTATATGTGGCATCACGACCCCGTCAATTATCAATACACAAATGTGTTGACCACTAGTGAAAATACAACATCTTGACTACATAAGTCCAACGGGAGAAAGCCTAGTGATATTGACTACGTGGCATCATAATAGGCAGTTATCCAGAGTGATATTACCTACATGGCATCACAACCCCACCATACCAAGCACGTAGATTTTTATCTGCTAGAGGAAACACATTTTCAGACCCTCTCAACGCATCATAATGGTATCTCGGGTGTGTATGACGTACCGAGAATGCTGATGTTTATCTGCTGGTGGAAACGCCTATTTCAGAACCACCCAACACATCACAACAGTAAAATAGGTCGGGCACACAATCCTAAGCTGGACACAAAGTCTGTGGTCATATGTGATTTACCACCTAGTAGTTTAGATCTACTTCAATTCAAGCATACATCGTAATCACATATCGCATCAAGCCACATAGGCGAACATCTCTGAACGTTCAACTGGAACAGATGGGAAATCATCAAATGATCACAACAAGCATTTCAACATAATGTAATCACTGATCATACATATCCATAATTAGCAGGTAAGTGATCATATCATAGAATTATGCATTTCCACACACATTACATAAGTCATTGAAGACTAAGGAGGTGTCAGATTCCCTAAACGAAACAGAACTGCACTCAGGGGAAGCAAACATGAAATTTCTATCCCGAGGAGCCCTCTAAACGGGGTCCTAACACGCGTAGAGAAAAATAATGGTATCAAAAATATATTTATTAGAAAGTATGTGTGACCAGATTTCTAAAAATACAAACTACGTGTCAAACGGACTCTCGAGGTAAAAGTTACGAATTTTTGAAGTTTTAAAATTTTTCAGTCCAACTCAGTGGTAACCGGTTACCCTCATACTGGTAACCAGTTACACCCCCTGAACCAAAATCCTTTACGCCTCTTCCAGTGTATAGTAACTAGTTACCCTCATACTGGTAATCGGTTTCACCCTGTCAAAAATCAATTTTCTGCATTTGTCTTGCTATAGTCCCATTTCTTTCCTAACCCAAACAGTCCCAACATTCCATTAGCATCCTAATTCATGTATTCAAGATTCTAAAATACAGAATAACAATACCACGTTCTATTCATTACTAGAATTAAACATGCAACAATGATTTATCACAAAAATCCCAATTTCCCCAATTCATGTAATTCCCATTAAAACCCCTAGTCCCTAACTAGAGACTCACCTTAGAGATGAAGGAGCTGTTGCAAAACAGATATGATGATGTTGATTTAAAAGATTGAGTTGAATCTTGATGCATGCAAGTGAGATGAAGAGTTGAGCTTGAACACCAAATGAAACTTCTTCTTCTTTTCCTCTCTTCCACACTTCCTTCTCTCTTTCTACCAACAAAATATGGGTTTTGTTTTAAAAGTGAGAATGAGACATGCCAAAAAAGTCCCTAACTTGTTCATTTAATGGTAAAATGACAATAATACCCTTATGCCACTTATTTATCATTTTCCTCGTAAAACAAATAAATAAGGTGCTAGTATAATTTTATCTACAAATATTCTCACCAAATTTAATTAGTGGTATCCATTAGCGATAATTATACCAGGTATTACAACTATCATGGATCAAACACTATAATTTTATTGAGCAATGAAACGTCTTAATGGTACAATGCTAAAATAGTTGAAGCAAATATAATACAACTCAAATGCGAATAGAATATAAATACGCGAATATTGAATGATAAGAAAATTACAAATAAGCGAACAACCTATAACATATACACTGAAATTGGCAAAAACATAAAAAAATAAAATAAATGATACCATATGATAATGTGACTGCACTTTCACCCATAACATTCGGTGTCATGTAAAGATGTGACACATTATAGAACCATTGCATGTAGTGGAATGCAGCAACTCGTGGATTACCAACTGACACACTGTGTGCGTCATCTGGTACCAGATGATTATAGAAATCATTGAGTATAACATCAAGATCATTACAACGGACTATCAGATGAGAAAACACAGAGGAGGTCTTGGAACCATCTGAAGAAATCAGAACTTGTGTATGACCCGCTAAGCCATGTGTAGATACCTCATCCGCGACCCATAATCCAACCATCCAAAGTAGAAGGCTATGTCATCCAAGAGACGTGTTTGACGATGATCGTCGTATAGGAAGTAACACCTACCATATACTGCAGTGTGATCGATAAACATCTAGAACAAGTTTACCTCCTAATTGCCTATGCGCGGGATATAAGAGCAAGCACATAGTAAATCCTTGGTGTATCTATCACCAAGTTCTCGACCAGATATGCAAGGAAAGTAACAAATGATTCATGCTTGAAAATAATTCAGATAAAATATTAGTAACAGTGAATGTGTAAATATATTAGCGTAAGCAGCGTGCAACTGCTTATTATGGAAAATGGTAAACAACCGCTGGTCCTCCCAGAGTCCTAAAACTGAGGGTAACTTGCGCGATCGACCAGTTGATCTCAAGATGCATGCTAAGAGTTTTTTGTTATCACACCTATTCTATCGAAATATCAGTCAAGGGAAACGGCTTTCTTTTGACTGGAGAAATGAGTGCAATGGTTTTCCACACTATGGTTTAATCGACTGTCTGGTAACTCGTGACCGACAGAAGATATTCGTACAAAAATGAGACTCACTAAACTAACTGGCAGGTGACTCGTGACCTATAAATAGTGTCTAATTATTCATGCAAAATAGAAGATAACGTATCGATCTTGCTCGACAGCAAAGAGAAAACATATAAAACACTCAAGAGATATAACTGAAAAGTAAAAGATTTGCATTGAAATAAAGATGGTGATTCACGTACATCAAGAACTCTTCACTCTTAATTTCCCGACACTTGGAATAAGAGAGTTTGCCAAGTGATTTGAGAGTACAAGTGAACACACCTAAACTACATAAAATTTGCCTATTTATAATGTTTACAAAGTAACTACCTAGATAAAATCTACGAATAATATTAACATCTTGAGGTAACTTCATCACTAGATGCTGCCACCTCTTTGGATCTCAAACACATCGTGGATTGCCAGTAACCGCTCATAATTTTGAAGTTCCACTTATTTGGCGCTTGAACACTTCGTGGGTTGTTGGTAACTACCCACGTTTCCTCTAAGCTTCTTAAACATAAAACGCCTTTGCCTTGCTTCGCGCTTTCTTTCTGGCAAAGACTAATCACACTTTTTCTAAGTCCAAGATACCCTTCTTTGTCGGCTAATACCATCTTCGAACAAGTCCTTCTCTTTTACCCTTTTGGTCGACTAAACCAATTTGATCCTCCTGACATATTCTATTATTTCTTCCTAGTCGACGTGATCCAATTTTCGACAGTTTCAATATGACTCCTTCCTAGCATTAACTCTGACTTAATAAAAACCAACTTTTCACACATTGGCTCCTGTCTCCCAAAAAACCCTTATTTTGGAGGGTGCCTCTTAACTTATGAGAGTATTTTCATTTATCCCATGCACTTGAATTCCTCACAATTTTCCAAGGTAACAAAATGCCCCCCCAGAGATGCCATTTTCGAAATTCGACCAATATGAGATCATGGCATCTCTGAAGCGTTGGCTTCACCATTCGACTAAATCGTTTCCATTTCTCAAAAAGTTAACATTACTATTCTGTCTTTTTCATGACGTTACACAATCATGGTAGCGTCCCACGCCTTTAAGTTTCGAGACGTGCGACATTAATTGCTTGTCATCATTACGCTTTTAGTGGGAAACGTGGCCCACTAACTTGCGTTGGTCTTATGGCACGCGTCCCACTAACTGACGTGATTTGAAATTTGGGAAATCACAAAAGATTTTCCCATTATTTCATCTTTCCTCAGGGTTTATAAATACCCTTACTCCATATTTTTATATTTTCCTTCACTTCTTCAATCCTTTGCCTTTTAGAAAACAAAAACCCAGAAAATACACACCATCGTTGTTCTTGATCTTCATCTTCCTTCAACCTTCAACAATGGCGAATGTAAAAAATCAAACCTCTTCTCCAGCCGTCGCTCTTCAACTGCGCCTTGTCGACAGCAAAGCCTATGTACCAGAACATCTATTTTGCTGAGGAGAAGGCCAAAATTTGGCAATCTCAGGTACTTATCCCTTTCTCTCTTGAGGAGAAACCCTTAGCCTTTTTAGGACCACTTCCAACTGACGAACCCTCTGAAATCTACGTAGATGATAATGAGGCATTTTTCCCACTAGCACCGCTACCAAACCCATTATCTCTTCTCCAAACACTATATCACTTAAATATATTGACAGGAACTTTAGGACCGCACCACCTCTTTGTTGCCCTAAATTTCATGCTTGGATGCCACGTTTAGAAACTATCAAAGGGGACCAGTGGAAAAATATGGGTATCTATACCCTGCTAGAACTTTCTCGTTGTGGTCAACCCTATTCTAGTGGCATGTTCTTAGCTACCATATATTTATGGGAGGGGCCGACCAACATCTTTCATGCTAAATGAGGTATGATCAGTCCTACCTTACTCGATGTCACCGCCATCACTGGGTTGAAACCATCTGGCACAATTTTCAACTATAGAGATGTTGAACCTGTGCCAATAAGGTTTGATGTGGGTGAAGCTGGAAAGCCAACGTATAACAATTTCATCAACCATCATGCTCAAACCTCTAGTCATGTAACTGATGAAAAGCATGTGGCATTTCTGACCTTATGGATATCTCGCTTCGTTTTCTATTCCAGGTCAATGCAAGTGTCCAAACAATTCTCTTATCTAGCTACCCAGTTGCATATGGATGAAAACGTTGCTCTAGGCTAGCTGATTTTGGCCTCTCTCTATGCAGCTTTGAGTGATGCTGCTAACCAAATAAAGTGTTTCGACCCTGTTGTACCGCAAAATTTTCCCTCTCATTTCTCAAGTAATCTCTCACAAGATCTCCTTTGATTCAAGACTGCATAAGGTTTGATCAAGCTCAAGACACCTCCTCAAGCACTGATAACTGAAAATTAGAGTTTGAGTTTGTACAAGGAGAAATGGACTTTTAATGCCCCATATGACTTTCATGGATCATTTTGAAACCTTAATATTGCTCATGTCAAGTTTCAAGGCTTGGATCACATTTTTGCCCAGTCAATTGATCAGATGACCAAAAATCAATTGTATTGGGGAAAAAGTCAACTGTGGTCAATTTAAAGTCAAACTTCATAATTTTTTATCCATATCAACATCATGAAATCATATATGTCATTTTATCAAGTTTGGATCACAATTCCTCAAGAAATTTGATCAGATCATCAAAAGGGAAAAATGGTCAAATTTAGGGTTTTGATTGAGAAAGTGCAATTTCTGATTTTTGACCTAGTAAATGAATCATTGGTTTAAGACATGATCTCAAGGATTCAAATGCTTCATTTTAAACTAATGGCATGGCTCAAAACATCTCTCAAGATTAACTGATTGACAGATGACTTTTAGTCAACTGATGAAAAGTCAATTGTACACTAAAAAGTCAAACTTTGACTTTTTGGTCAAAATCAAGTATCAAATATCACAATTCATCAAGACATGTCAAAATATGAAACTTTCTCATCAAGAAATCAAAAAGTCAAGATTTCATTTTTGAAAAGTCAAAATTTCTAAACTTAGAAATTTTTCTATGTGTCGGAAATTTACATTATTTTTCATAACTTTGAGCCAAATTTACACCATGATGCAAGATGATTCAAATGAAACTTACAACATGAAAGTTGTAGATATCAATGAGATATAAAACATTTTAGAACACAACTTTTTCTAGAAATTCATGGATTTCAAGTTATGATTTTAAAAAGACATGTTCATGAAACTTGAAAAACCTAGTGAAATTTTGCCCTAGTTTAGGCAGGATTTTGACCTAACTTCATGGCAATTTTTCACATAGTTCCAAGATGAATCTTAAAAAATATCAAACATAGAGGTTGTAGAGGATGTTACAGGATTTCCAAAATGTCTAGGAACTCATTGCGATCATATTTGAGCTAAGAGAATCGAAGGCCAGAAGTTAGGGTTTTAAACTTGATTTACAAGGCATATTTTGTGATGAATATAAACCAAATCCATAGCCATGCTGTATAATATTCACTTTTCAGGCCTCAAAATTGTTTTCCACTCTATAATTAATGGTTTACACAACTATTTAGGCCCTTATCCACTTGGTTTAAGCCTTGTCCAAAATGATTTTCCATTTATGGCACAACATTGCCATTTCCATTTTGATAAAGCATCACTTTTGCAATTGTCAACTTCTTAAGCCTTGCACTTGTTCTTTCTGTACACACAACCCCTATAAAACAAAAGCAATATTTCTAAGGCCTCTATCAATTCAGATCATGCTTGTACAACACTTTGAGATTTGTCTTCTCACTTTTCTTCAAAAGCAAGCTATAGGGCCAAAAGGCAAGAACTCAAAAATTTTGAGTGCATTTGATCTCCAACCTTTTCCATACATATGCACAAGTCTATTGTAAGCCAGGGCTTGATTTCAAGCATCCTTAAACTCTCCCAAGCATCCTTGCTACACAGAACTGCCCAAACTTGACAGTTTTGAGCCAAAACTTCCCATCCCCATTTCCACTCGTGCGTTTTGTTTCTTAATCATCCAAACACCTTACATACATCATACACAAGTGATCCAAGTCCTTTTTTCAAGATTGTAACCCCTCCATCACTGTTCACCATTTTCAAAACTGAAGCTTTCAACTTGACTTGAGTTGAGAGTTCCAACCATCCTCAAAGCAAAGTAGGAGTTGAAATAAATTCAAGGAGGTCTAGGCAAGCTACGGAAATCATCAGGCCATCTCAAAAGTTGCTCAAACTCCATACACGACTCCATCTGCAAGAGGTAAAATTTCAAACTTTTATCTCTTCATACAAGCATCATTTGATTCTGATTTGTGAAGATAAAATGTAGATATCATTGCCCTGAAGCTGTACATGTCCATAAATTTCATTTATATTGATTAAGCTTAGAGAATTTTAGGTTTGAATCTCTGAAAAAAGTTAGGTCAGAATTTGGTACCATTCAAAATTCATGCTCATCTTTGATTTATAGTTTTACTAATTTATATTTCTCGAATCTTTGTGAAATTTGGAACAAGTTTGATGTTTACATTTTTGCAAATGGATGAGAAATGATGAAGTTGCAGATGTTATGGTTGGAGGTTGAAGATGAAGTCATATTCAGGACATGACTTGTGTTATGTATTTATTATTTCATTTATGTTAACGGATGTATAGCCACCCCAGTGGTAAGGCAACGCGCGTTTCATGCTCAGGGCGTGGGTTCAAGCCCCAGCGCTGTCACTTTTCATATTTTTTCACACTTTCTCTCTTTTTTGTCACAAACAGGCGCATGGGCCTCCAAGCAACGGGCTTTGTTTTTTTTTTTTGTTGATTTCTAATCCTCCTGTTTACTTTTACATGCTGGCCCAATTTTTTTTTATTATTTCATTTTTTTTTTATTTTCTTTTTCTTATTTTTTTATTTTATTTCATTTTTTTTATTACTACTATTATTATCATTATTATTATTTTGATTAATAAAAAATCCAAAGATATTTTATTTGTTTATTTACATATTTAAAAATGCTCATTTATATTTTATTTTCTTTATAAAACAAAAAGACTAAAAAAATTTTTCTTAACAAATTAATTTCTTTTTCTCTTAAATGATTAATATTTAGATTTAGGTTTAATTATTATTTTTTCTCTTTTATCTAAAATTAATTTAGAATTTAAGTTTTTCTTTTAATTAATTAATTTTCATATTTATTTTATTAAACTTAAAACCTTTCACAAAAAACCCTAAAAATCCTGTTTAACTTAATTTCTTTCTTAATTAGCTTAGGTTTAATTTTATTTAATTTTAATTAATCATTCTCTTTAATTAGGTCAAAACTAAACCCTTTCACAAAAATTCAAACAAAAATCATTTCCTTTCCATTTATCTTCTTGTACATTTATTTAATTCTTGTATTTATTCAATATGGTTGTAATAGATAATTAGGTTTAATTTTCTGGCAATCCCCATTTGTAAATTTGTATACCCCCCCTTAATAATGTAATAGCATAGTAATTTTACTTTCTGCAATTTATCGCTTTTATATAAATGTTAGTAATTAGGGTTTGTATGGCAAGACTAAAACCAATAAGTAGCAAACCTTAGTTCAAGATGAACAATGCATGTAAATCAAACACACTTGCACACTTACACCCTTAGGGTAATTCCACTTTGTTGCCTTATAAAAATGGTCATGTTATGCATGTGGGATGTCTTAGCAAAAGCAATAAAAAAAATACAAGATCATAGTCCCTCGATGACGCTACAAAATGTTGCCTTTCAAAATGATATTAGTCCCTCAAAGAGAAATGCTAAGATATCTCATAACATTGCTATCATGACTATACGATGACTCACACCCGTCCCTTTACATCCAAAGATAAGGCTTCTTGCCAAATCAATGGTAAGATAGAAATATCAAAGGAAGGAAGAAATGAACCAAGACTTTTGAGTAGGTTGATTGTTCCTAGCTGCTTGCTCATTTTCAAAACAAACATCCTTGCTTATTTTAAAAAAAACACAAAACACTTTCAAAAACACTTTCAAAACATTTTCCAAACATGAAATATTTTCAAAAGCACAACACTTTGTATA
This sequence comes from Vicia faba, assembly GCA_948472305.1. NCBI lineage: Eukaryota > Viridiplantae > Streptophyta > Magnoliopsida > Fabales > Fabaceae > Vicia > Vicia faba. The sequence goes on along the minus strand of OX451740.1, from coordinate 793,260,779 downwards.
CGTTCTTACGAATGAGAACTATTACAAAGTTTTCCTAAAAGAAGGCACCTTTTCAAAAATACTTTCAAAAACACTCACAAAGCACATTTTCAAACAAAGCAAGTGATTTAGCAAGCAACTAAGAGCCCATAGATAACTATGGATGAAAAGGGTGCGAATACCTTCCCTTTTCATAATCTACCCCTTGAACTCAAGAAATAATCTCAATGGTCTTTCCTGTTCTTTTCAGCCTTTCCTTTTGGATAAAAGAAAAGTCGGTGGCGACTCTTGCTAACCGCAACATTTGCGATAAAACGCAAACACCAAGTCAGTTCTCCCACTGTATCACAGAACTGGCGACTCTGTTGGGGAAATACTTAAAAGTGGGGTTACCTTAGGGCTAGATCACCTTTACTTACTTTCATTGTTTGATTTGTTTGCTTTACATTTTGGTTCCTTGTTTGGGCTTGTTCTAATCCTCTATCCGGATTTGGGATACCTTATAGGTAAGTAGCAATGCATTGTGGAAACTGTGCGGGGTATACCGACATGGTCTAAGCAATAGCTACGTTAGTGTGACACATTTGTGGGTACCGATAGCCCTTGAATAGTCAAGGAGAATACGGGGCCGCTGTGTGGTGTCATGAAGCACTAACTGACTTTAGAACCTTTACTTGACCAACTTGGCCATTAGGAAGTAGTGAGATAGCCGGCTTTGGTGCAGTCTGAAGTTGGTTGATACTCGATACTATGCTCATTGAGATTAGACTTCTTGGGATATTTCGGTCGCTGTGAAAGAGGCTTGCACTGAAACCATGCCCAACAAGAAAGATCACTGATATTGAGATCCCTTAGAACCCGGTTACTATTTCTAAGACAGGTTTAAGCCAACTAAACATCAAGAGGGTACTTACCTATAAGACTCCATGCAAGCCAAAACCTAAGGACTTGTTTGCCTTGTTTGTATATGTTTACTTGTGCATAACATCATAAACATCATAATATCATACTCATACTCACTAACCATTTCAAGGATTATTGGGATTTATCTTTGTTCTATTTTGTAGGACATGACTTCTATCCGCAGGAAAACCATTCAAGTCAACCTCGTAAGGATTCCTTCTCAACTAAAAGAGTTAGCATCAAGGGTCCCTGGGAACTCTTCATTCACTGAAAGACATGGTCGCCTCCTAAACTTGGTTACCTCAAGCACTGATGAGAATATGATGAAGGTGCTTTTCCAGTTCTTTGATCCTCTACACCATTGCTTCACTTTTCTCGATTATCAGCTTGTACCTACTATGGAAGAATTCTCCCAACTCTTGAGGATTCCCATTCTCAATCAACTACCCTTCAATGGTACAGAAAGAGATCCAAAACCTGAAGAGATTGCCCGAGCACTACACTTGCAACAATTTGATGTCAAGACTAATTGGGAAACAAGGAGTGGTGTCAAAAGGGTTCTTAGCCAAGTTCTTGTTTGAGAAAGTTCAAGATTGTTGGAACTATTTGGAATTACAAGCTTTTGAAGAAATCTTGGCCCTTCTCATCTATAGGATGGTTTTGTTTCCAAACCCTGACCAACTTATAGATGTGAATGTTGTCAAAATCTTCATGTCTCGCAATCCATTGCCTACTTTGTTGGGAGATATCCTACATTCTTTTCACTCTCGCACTATGAGGAAGAGAGGGATTCTCATGTGTTGTACTCCTCTCTTGGAAAGATGGTTTATTTTGCATCTTCCTCGATCTGTGTTGAAGAACGAGCAAGGTCTGAGGTGGTCCCATAGGTTGATGACGCTCAGACATTCAGATATCCATTGGTGTTCTCGATCCTTGGAGAATGTTACTATCATTGACCATTATGGGGAATTCCCTAATGTCCCCTTCCTTGGCATTAGATGAGGTATCACCTACAACACTTTCTTAGCCTTACGACAGTTTGGTTATGCCCGAAGGGATGGCCCTCATGATATGCTCATCCAAGGATTGGTATTTGACTACGAGAGCAATGATCAAAGCTACCGTCAAAGGTTTATCCAAGCTTGGAGGATGGTGATCAAAGTGGATAGTAAGACGCTGGGACACAAGAATTCCATTCCCCTTGAGCCTTACCTTAGGTAGGTATGAGCTCATGCTCAGAAACTTGTGATGCCTTATCCCTCCATCTTACTAGTTATCATGGAACTCGTGGTTGAAGGAGATGTCCCATACACTGTCCTCCATCCCGACATACCTACTTCTCTTGAAGACTTGCAAAAAGAGTTGGATTTAGCTAAAGGAAGAACGAGATACCTTCGAAGCTCAATTCTATGCTAGTGAGAAAAGGGTATTGGAGCTCACAAAGCATCTACATGAAGAGCAAAGCGTGAACGCCTACATTGCACCGAAGAGGATGCGTTTAGTCTTTTTATCTTAGAGACTTATTTTGTAAGCCCAAGAGGCATGTTGTAGTCATTTTGAACTAATTAATGAAATCTGACGTTTGTTCATGCTTTGTCTATACAAATTTAAATCTCATAAATCCTTGAAATAATTTGCATACACATCGCCCATGCATCATAATATAACAGGTTTTCACATAACAGGTTTCCTTATCTTTCTGCTGTTTATTTCAGCAAGATGGATCTAGAGAAAACTATGAAGGACCTTCAGGCACAAAACTCTCAATTCCAAGAAACTCTACTAGCCCTAGCCAATGGGCAACAAGATATGATGGCATTGTTGGCAGTTAAAAAGAAACCCAAGAAGAAAGTGCTGGTCAACATGAGTAGAAGGTTCAAAGAGTTGGTTCGTCAGATCCCAGTAGTGGAAGACTCATGTGAAGAAGACGAGAATCAAATTGGTGAAGTTAGGAGTACCCAGGCCGACTATATTAATGATCAAGCATCTGATTATGATTATTTTGACGAGCAGTATCCACCTGTCGATGTCAAGTACAAGCAGTTAGAAGACAAATTGAAGGCTGTCGAGATCCAAGCTGTCCCCGGTTTAGATTTTGATGATTTGGGTTTGATCTCTGGGGTTGTTATTCCCCACAAATTTAAGACACCAATCTTTGAAAAGTACGATGGAGTTTCTTGTCCAAAACTTCACCTGAAATCTTATATGCGCAAGATACAGCCACACACTGCTGATAAGAAACTATGGGTTCACTTTTTTCGAGAAAGCTTGGCCGGAACACAACTAGAGTGGTTCTACCAGTTGGATGGCTCTCGTATCAATACATGGAAGGACTTAGCCACCACTTTCTACCACCAATACCAGTATAATACTGTCATGCGGTGGGAGAAATGACTAGAGGTTTTGCGTTTCATTCGCACTTGTGCGGTTAGCAAGAGTTGCCACCGACTTTTTATTTTATCCAAAGGAAAGGTCAAAAAGCACAGGAAAGACCTTTGAGATGATTTCTCTGGTTCGGGGGGTAGATTATGAAAAGGGAAGGTGCTAGCACCCTTTTCATCCATGGTTATCCATGGGCTCTTAGTTACTCGTTTAGATCACTTGCTTTTGTTTGATTGTGTGCTTGTGGTGTGGGTTTTGAAAGTATTTTGGAAAGTTTCTTTGTAATGGTTCTCGTCTCTATAAGAACATATACAAAGTTTTGTTTCGAAAAATAGTTCAAAGAGGTGTTTGTGAATCGTGTTTTTGAAAAGAGTTTTGAAAAGAGGTTTTGCCATGGTTCTCGTCTCTATAAGAACGTATGCAAAACGTTTTGTCTTTTGAAAGTGTTTTGAAATGGAGGTGTAGGTGTGAAAGCTTTTGTCGTAAGCAAGTGAGTAACCAAGAGCGAATCTATCTACTCGAAAAGTCTTAAATTGTTCTTTTCTTCTTCCTCTTAATGGTGTTATCTTACCATTGATTTGGTAAGAAGACCCATCATTGGATGTGAAGGGACAGACGCGGGTCAATTTTACAATCATTGAAAGCAACTTATGAGACGCTCTAACAATTTTGTAAGGGGCGAGATCGTTTTATCGAAGGCAACATCGAGGGTCATTGAGGGGCTACAATCTTTGTTTATCGAAGGGTCATTTGCTAGAGTGTCTCATATTCGAGGGACATGATTGTATTTCCGAGGCAACAAGCGAGGTTACCCTAGAGGTGCGCGTGTGAGAAAGTGTGTTTCTTTCAAGTTATTTATTCTTGGATTAGGTCATCTAACGATTGATTTTTGAATCTTGCGATACATGCCTAGTTACTATACAGTATATGGAAAATAGTAAATTACGGGAATTGAAATTCTACACTATTACAAAATGTTCGGGAATGGGGGTACAATTTTTACAAATGGGGATGAATCAAATAAAAATAACAATGTCCAAATATCAAATAATACAACCAAATCGAATTATTGTGCGATTCAATATAAAGCTATGACAATTTACGAAAATAAAATCAACAAAGTATGCAATGTATGTATTTACTTGAAAAAAAAGAAAAATAAAACCTATTAAAAAAAGAAATAATTTGAAACTTTATTAATATTTATGTATTTTATTCATTATGTAAACTATCTTTTAAAGAAATAAAATAAATTAAGTTAATTCTTTTTTATGTTTTTTAATAAGTGTAAGAAAATTAATGAAAAATGAGTCTTTATATAAAAAAAGGATAGAAATTAAACACTAAAACCTTAACTTAAATTAATAAAAGTATTTTAAATCTTATTTAGCATTTTCAAAATAAAAAGAAAAATTAAAGAAGAAGCAAATATGGGCTTAGGAGATTAGGCACAAATGTGTTTTGCTGAAACAAAAAGAACAAGGCAAAGGGGGGGGGGGGGGGGGGGCAGGAAACGCATGTGTGGGCTTAAGGGTTTTCAAAGGGATTGGCCCAATGCTTCTTAATTCAGTTTATTGTTTTTTGATTAGGGGAAACGTGAATTAGGGTTTGTGGTTCCCCTTTCACAGCGGCGCCGCTTCTGATCGTCTCTCTCACTTCTTTCTCTCGTTCATCTTTCTCACTTAAACATCCTTATTCATCCCTGATTCATGAGTGAAACGACCCCTTGACCTCTTGGTCTCACTCTGGTTTGCCCTTATTTTCTGGAAACCCTAAGTTTCGATTCATGCCTAAGATGTTCAATTAGCTCAATTTGATCCTCCCTCCCCAGTTTGCGTTACCGGAGCGCCACTCAAACTCTTCCTAACCATGCTCAAATAATTTCTTTCGTAAAAAAGGTGATGTTCTGTTTGGATTTGAATGTTCTTCTGTTGTTGTCTTATCTTGTTCATATTTTCCTGTTAATCTATTTTTTATTATTATTGAGATGCAGGAAATGGTTTGAAAAGAAACATACCTTTGGAACTTTGGCGAAATGGAAAAGGGTGTGAGACTGGGATGGTGATACTCCTTGGTGACCGGAAACGGGGCGGGAAGAAATGAAGATGAATGCGTGAGGTCTTTCTGGTAACCTTTTCTTTTTCTATCTTCTATGTTGCATGATGATGATGATGCTTTTGAGTCCGTAATGATGTTATTGTGCCTTTGTTTGTTTTCTCTTTTGATTTGTTGGGTATCTGAGACTTGTTGCTGTTGGTTTGAGATTAGGCTTGGTGTATCGGTTTGAACTTTTTGGACTTGAATGTTTTAACAGGTTTTATCAGTTTATGAAAGTTTGAGGTTTTGTGGCTTTGTATTGAAGATGGTTTTTGAGGTTTACTGGTTTTTGAACTGTTGAAGGTTGTTGGACAGTTTTGATACTTTTCTGTTTCTTTGGTTTGAACTTGTTGGAATTTGGTTTTGTTATACAGTTTGGTATGAACTGGTTTTGGATTTTTGGTATTGACAGGTTTAATGCTGGGATGATTTTGTGGTTTGTTGTCACAGTTTGCAGGCTTTGGTTTGGCCCTGTTTCTGAGTTTTTGGTTGTTTTGTGATTTGAAAATGGTTGGCAGCAGTTTTGAATGTTGGAAATGAGTTACAGGTTTGGATCTTTGTGAATGTTTTTGTTGACAGTTTGAAATGGTTTTATTGTTTTTGTTTGACAGTTCTGAACCTAAAATCTTTGGAGGTTTGAAAAACTGGTTTTTGATAGTTTTGCAAGTTGTGTTTTGTGATTTTATTGATGGTTTACAGGTTGAAGGATTTTTTTAAACTGAGTTACAAGTTTTGTTGTGTTTGATGGAAGATGGCAGTTTTGATACTTGGTTTCTTCTATTGTTGAAATTTCTGAGTTTTATCAAAATGTTCTCCTCTTTCTTTCTTGCATTTTGCCTACTGTTATATTTGCTTTGCTTTTTGACAGCCTGTGGGCAGAATAGCAAAGTTGTACCTTTTGTGCAGTTCCAACAAATTAGGTGATTTCTTTCCTCTCTCTCCTCTCTAAATGATAAAAGCAAAATGCTTTTTCACCTTTATTTTCTAAAAAGTTTGCAAAAATCTTGGAAAATGATGAAAAGGCTACTGAAACAAGCCCCTTGCTTGTTGGCTTGGTTTACCATATTGCTTTCTTCTTGCCTGGTGTTTGTTTGTACTGCTATGCTGCTTGTACTTTGTTTTGCTTGCTTGTACTACTTACTTATACAACTTGCTGCATGTTTGCTTGTACTTTGTCTTGCTTGTACTGCTTGCTTAGACAGCTTGCTGCATGTTTTGGCCCTGTTTTGCTGCATTGTTTCACCCTGTTTAGTTTGGCTCTGTTTAGTTTGGATCTTTTTGGATTGCCTTGTTGCATTTGGACAAATTTGCTTTGCATTAGGTTTTGTCCAGCTTGTTGCATTCAGTTTGGACTATTTGTTTACATTTCCTATTTGGACAGCTTTGCTTGCATTTTTATTTTTATTTTTGTGAACCAAGAAGAATAATCTTCTTGTGATTTGCAAATAGAGAAATAAAAACGTGATGAATTAAAAATAGCCTTTTGATTCCAAATTGCAAACTTTAATGATGAACACATTTTTTCTTTTGAAGATTCTTACTCATGTCCAATTAACTGTGCTAATTATTTTTCTGTCTTTCTTTCATGTGAGCTCAAACTGGATGGTGGCAAAGCAGAGGAAGCAAGAGATTCTTTAGCGAGCATGGGAGCAATGGAAGCTTAGTCATCCTTAGGCTTAGATTTTTCTTTGTAACTTAGAGAGAAATACTCAAACAATTGTACTAATTTATTTTTCAAATACAATAAGTTGTAAAACTTAAAGCATTTAAATAATAAATTGTAATGTAACAATATTTGAAATAATTGAAAAAAGTCTTATGAAGTATTCTGATGTCCATTAAAATCCTTTACTGTCAATAACTCGCAATTTTGTCTTCGCATCTTCACTAATTCTTTAAGATTCCCGATCAAGATAATTGAAACTACATTCCAATAATTCCAATCAAGATAACTTAAATTCTAATTAATCCAATAATTCTATAATTTTGCAACTGCATTCCAATCAGAACACGCACTGTCTATTCCATAAACAAGCAAATGTTTATTCTATAAACAAAAAAATGTTTTAAAAGACACAAATTAGCTGGTTAACCTGGATCAAACAAACACTGCCTTTTCGGTAAATTTGAGAGAGCATGAAAACATGTGACATCCAATTGAATTTATGAGAATTCAATTTCTTCTGAGAAATGCGAGAAAAACCCTAATTCCTGATTTACTGCCATAGGAGAAAATATGTCTGATCGATTCCTGAGACAATCTTAAATATTTGAGAAAACCTAGGGTTGTGCTTTCTATGAAAAATGGGAGGGAAAATTTTGGGGTACAAGAGCTGCCCCTGTTCAATCTTCTTGAACCTGAAGAGTTAGATCGGCGAGTTTTGCCGTTCGCGACTCGAAGGTAAAAGATGATTGGACACTAGAGTGCCCATAAATTTGTGCTCGACAAAAGTGCAATTGAGGGAATGGGCTTAAAGATGCCATTTGGAGAAATGTTGGAATCTTGTTGGAGATGGGCTTGCAGATGCCATCCAAGAATGTTTGTTGAACTGAATGTTGTAAGTCAAAATAATGAGTATCAGAATGGTATCCGCGTCTGGAACATATCTGAGTTGTATCTGAAGATTGGATCTGTGTGAGAAAGGGAATGGCGTCCGTGTTTGGAGCGTATCCGAGCTGTAACTGTATTTGATTTTTGAATAAATTACATAATAATTATCGTGTCTGGAGTGTATCTGTATTGTATCTGAGTCTGAATAAGCGACAGAAAAGCATCCATGCTTGGAGCATCTCTGGGCTTGGGAAAAAGTTAGAATAAGTGACAGCATGGCTACCGTGTCTGGAGCGTATCTGGACCGTATCTGAATCTTGTATTTGAATAACCGACAGAATAGCATCCGTGTCTGGAGTGTATCTATGAGTTGTATCTGAATAAGCAATAGAATAGCATCCGTGTCTGGAGCATCTCTAAGCTGTTTTCTGAGCTTTGAATCTGAATAAGCAATAGAATAGCATCCGTGTCTAGAGCATCTCTAAGCTATTTTCTGAGCTTTGAATCTGAATAAGCAATAGAATAGCATCCGTGTCTGGAGCATCTCTAAGTTGTATCATGATTGTATATTGGTAGATTGTTAATCTTATCCTGAAACGGGTAAAATGTTAGCTGAAACACAAAGTTATGTTGCATGAAATGTATGATGCAATATATGTGTTTTATCCATGTTTATGATATATGAATGTAATGTAAGCGCATGTAAGCTGATTAGCTGCATCGCTGAGGAAAATAAATCCTTGATGGCTGGAGATAATAAAATCCTTGACTGCTGCCGGGGAAAATAAATCTTTGACCGTTGTCGGACATTCAAAATCTTTGATTGCTGAGGATGAGAAATCCTTGCTGACTACTGTTGAGGATAGAGAATCCTTGGCAACTCGCGAGGATTATCAAAAACTTTGACAACTTCTGTAGGGATGTGAGAATCTTTTACGACCTTCCTGGGGATATAGGGATCCTTCAAGTCTTTAGAGTTGGAGGATGATAAACATTCTGCTGTGAGAATAATGCCAAGTGCTGTTTGAGAGACCTGCTTGGGGAATCCCGAGAACTTTGATGACTATGGCTGGGGATTACGCAATGGGAATCCTTACTCTACTGGGGAATAAGGAAACTTTGGTGATCTTTACCAGAGGTCGAATAAAGGAAAACCTTGATCTGCTTGAGAATAAGGAAAACTCTGATGGCTTTTGCGGGGAACTAGGAATGAGAATCTTAAATCTCCTGGGGAATTTGAATCCTTGGGGACCTCATGCTTGGGGAGTCAGGAATGAGAATCTTTGATCTGCAGGGGATTTAAAAAATCTGACAGATTCAATGCTGGGGAGTAATGAAGACTTTGGCAACTTCACTGGGGAATCAAGAATGAGAATCTTCATTCTGTTGGGGAGTAAAAAATCTGTGGGGAATAACTATACTGTTGGGGAGTAGCTATCTTGCTGGAGAGTAAGCTCAGGACTCTGGGGAAAAGCTTATTCCTGTTTGGAAAAAGTTCAGGAGATTGGGTTGTATGCCACTTTAAGAATGAGAATCTTCATTCTGTTGGAGATATCAGGAGCTTGGGTTGTATGCCACTTTAAGAATGAGAATCTTCATTCTGTTGGAGATATCAGGAGCTTGGGTATCTGTCACTTTATGAATGAGAATCTTCACTCTGTTGGAGATATCAGGAGCTTGGGTGTATGCTAATCTACTGAGAAGTCAAGAATGAGAATCTTCATTCTGTTGGGGATGTCAGGAGTTTGGGTGTATGTCAATCTACTGAGAAGTCAAGAATGAGAATCTTCATTCTGTTGGGGACGTCAGGAGTTTGGGTGTATGCCAATCTACTAAGAAGTCAAGAATGAGAATCTTCATTCTGTTGGGGACGTCAGGAGTTTGGGTGTATGCCAATCTACTGAGAAGTCAAGAATGAGAATCTTCATTCTGTTGGGGACGTCAGGAGTTTGGGTGTATGCCAATCTACTGAGAAGTCAAGAATGAGAATCTTCATTCTGTTGAGGACGTCAGGAGTTTGGGTGTATGCCACTTTAAGAATGAGAATCTTCATTCTGTTGGAGATATCAGGAGCTTGGGTTGTATGCCACTCTACTGAGAAGTTAAGAATGAGAATCTTCATTCTGTTGGGGATAAAGTTAACTGTTATCTGGTTGATTTCCAGGCTTTAAGATAACTTGCTGGGGAATTGGAGAAACCGGATGATTTCCACTCTGGGTTGATAGTTTCAGCTCCGCTGGGGATTGGTAGTTGGTAGTCTCATCTCCGCTGGGGATCTTAATGACATGCTGATTTGATTGTGTATGGATATGGGTTTAAAGATGCCATCCAAAGGTGATTGTTGACGGAAAGTTTGAACTGGACCTGAACAGAGAATGAATCAGAATAAACCGTTGAGAGATTTAATTTGTTGAGAGATTTTATCTGAATTAGTAAAAATCTGGAGACGAATCAGAATAAACCGTTGGGAGATTTATCTGAAACAGCAAAATCTGGAAATGAATCAGAATAAACCATTGAGAGATTTATCTGAAACATATTTTATCTGAATTAGTAAAAATCTGGAATATCTTCAACTGGAATAAGAATCAGGGAGATCTTAATGTCGATCTGACTGAAACAGAGAAGGTCTTGAAATAACTTTGACTGGATAAGAATCAGAAAAATCTTAGAATTGATTTAACTGAACCAAACGAAAGTCTTTGGGAAATCTTCAATAGATGCCGAGGAAAATAAATCATGGACTGCTGTTGGAGAGTACGTGTGTCTTTAAACTTTTCTTAGAAAGTTTCCACTGGGGATTCCTGTCTCGTTGTTTGAGGAGGGCTCCACTGGGAAATGTTGATCTTTGTCTTGAGAGAAATAGAATTTTAGGAGCTTCAGTTGTCCGTTATTCTACTGGGGCACCGTCTCTGTTGAATTTTGGGAACTTTGATCGTCTGTTATTCTACTGAGGAATCCTCTTTGTTGAATTTTGGGAATTTTGATCGTCCGTTATTCTTCTGAAGAATCATCTCTGTTGAAGAGGAAAGTTGGATGGACTACTATCTGGTCGTGGTCCAGGCTTCATAGCTTGAATTTTGTGAGAGTTTGATTGCATTTTTCCTGAAAAGTAAAGGTTAGTTGCATGACATATATCAAACAATGATGTTCTCGAAATAAATGAGATCGCGTTGTATGATGTCCTGATGTAGGGATATGTAATATTTTCAAGATGATCTCTCGCTGGTGAAAATAAATCCTGAATTGGTGTTGGAGAACAGAGTTGAATTCTTTGTTTCCACTGGCGATAGTGAAAATTCTGGCGACTTCAATGGGGAAAAAACTTGAGGTCGACTTAGCTGGGAAGAGGTTAACAAAGATTGAAACTCTGGCTGGGAGCCATCTTATGAGAAGGATTTTGGAGAGATTTGTCACTGCCCTAAGTAGCGAGTGTTTATGACTTTTCCAGGAAATGTTTGACTGTATGCAACCCTTTGTTGGGATTGACGTTCAATGCCCCAAGTGACGGGGACAGAGACTTGCCCCTGGTTACTCTGCATTTGAGAGATTTCTTGAAATCTTGACTGGACTGCCCCAGGTTACTCTGCATTTGAGATATTTCTTGAAATCTTTACTGGACTGCCCCAGGTGTGCCGGACAATGACATGTTATGTCCTCTTGTTGATAGGAGATTTTTGCAACGGAAGTGTCATCCCACTTGAAGTGATTTTGTTCACTGAGAGAGCTTTCGTTCATCGGATATTCACTGTGTGAATTTCTTCGCTGTCAAACAAATAGCCATATGCAACCAACGATATTCAAATAATGCAAAGTTTATGTTTGTCTTGAAATTTTGAAAATGCGTTTTTTAGCAGAAAACTTTTGTAAGAAAAATTCAACTCAGGATTTAGAGCAAAGCCTTACAGGAGTCAGGATACCTTTGTAACATTATGCTTTCGAACTAACCCATGCTTCAATTAGGACTTTTGAAGGGTTGTAACGTGGCTTAGTTCACGGTTTTAAGAAATAAAGGATAAAGGCTCAAAGTATATTTGTACCCACCCGCTCTTCGTGATGTTCTTCAGTCCTAAACTCAGTTAATTGTGCGTTTGAAATCCAAATGAGTTTGGAACGACATTTTGGTGATGGTTCAAACAAGTTGAGTTTGTTGGAAGACAATCATTTTTGCAACATTATTTTTGTTGAGGATTTGTAGTGACCTCTTTCTTTCGATTTATTATCCCTAATTTTTTCCTGACTGTTCCTATTTTTGAGATTACAGTCAGCGGGATGCCCCAGTTTTCTTAAGTCTCCTTTGTAGGTTTCGACTCAGTGGGCTTTTCTTTTTTGAGAGATAATGACTGCCTATGTGATAGGGAACCGTCACCGTCTTTTGATTCCATAGGAATGTTTTTGATGTCATTCATTGTATTACAAGATGAGAGTTTGCGACTTTAACACGCATTTGAATTAACTGAGAGACTACCCTGCCCCAGGTTTTGATTAAAGGTTTCAATTTGTGTTAAAACAGAAAAACTTCTACTTCTTTTTCTCGAAGGGGTTGGCTAGGGATTATCTTCCTTATAACTCTAGTGTTTAGGATTTGAAAGAAACGCCTGTACATCGTCAGCAAGGTCTGTCCAAAAGCATACTGTATGAGATTATGGCATTGTTTTCGTCATCCTCCCTCTAAAGGTTTGTGTCATAAGGGAATAAAAAGCATAGTTTAAATATAGTGAAAACGAAAAGATGAATTCAAGACAAACATATGATATGCATTAATGAAGAAGAGTTTGACATTAATAGATAATTGTTTGAATAACAAAAGAAAATACAATTGGAAATTCAAAATGAACAGAAGCCTCTTTGTTCGAACTTGTCATTTCAGGTGGAGAGCCCTCAGCAGAAGATTTTCATCTGGCCATCTTATGTGAACTCCAGCGTTGTTTCTTTAATCAGATCTTGAATTTTGTTTCTCAATGCCCAACAACTATCGGTGTCATGTCCAGGACTGTTGGAGTGATACACACATCTTGCGTTTGGATTGTACCCTAGAGAGGCTGTGTTGGGACTCCGAAGGGGGTCCTTTAATACAATCAGCTTGACTTCCAACAAGCATTGCAACACCTGAGATAATGACATGTTAATCTCAGTGAAGCGCTTTTCAGAGGTATTTTGCCTACGCCCATTACCCTGTTGACGTTGGTGAGGTTGTTGTTGGGCTTGTGACCCTGAAGCATACTGAGGAGGTTTTCCCTCGGATTCTTGTCTCAAGAGAGGCTGAATGATGACTTGATCCTCAACTCTAGTTGTTTTCCCCATTTGGTTACATCTATCCCGATGCAGTTTGTTAATGAGGACCCTTAGTTCTTCTTGTCCTTGTGCCAAGTTTTGGATGAGAGCCATCTGGCCCACCAACTGTACCATCATCTGGATTTTCATTATGGCTATCTCAGTTCGCAGCAGCTCCAACTGATCATCTTTGTTGCCCTCAGGATTCCCCATGATCATGCCCCTAGTGAGGAGAGATTTCACTTCTTGCTGCCCCTTGGATAGGTTCAAGAACATCTCTTGAAGTTGAGCGTTTTGAGCCTGGATGTCTTTGATAGTCTTCTCTAGAGCCATCTCTACTAAAATAAACAGTAGGAAAATAAAGAGATTTGAAAGGGAGAAACCTGTCATGATAAGATGCATGATATGCGGATGCATGTTTTCAAAGATCTCGCGGGGTAAACACAAGAAAATGTTAGAAGTTGAATTTTGATCAACATCTTTGATTGGAGAGCTTCATATCGGTGGATGTCTTTCCACGAGAATCAAGCTCACCATGTCAAGTAGGTCATAGCCCTTGACTCAAGTTGTTGTACTTGATCTTTGACGTCGTTTGTTTAGAGGAAAATGAATCCTCTTGCCCTTTGGTAGACATCTGGTTCAACGTGACCCTGCATCAAAGACCCTCGAGATCCTTGAAATGGTTATTAAAAATGCTATGGTATGATGTTATGATGTTATGCGAAGTAAGCAAGTTTATATACAAATAATCATATTCACCCAAAGCAGACAAGTCCTTAGGTTTAGGCTTGCATGGAGTTTGTAGGTAAGTACCCTCTTGAAGTTTAGTTGGCTCAACCTGTCCTAGAAATAGTAACCAGGTTCTAAGGAGCTCAATATCACTGGATGGTTTCCTTGTTCATTGTTTCAATTTAGCCTCTTACCGGCGACCGAAATATTCTAAGGAAACAACCCTCAATGAGTGTAGTATCGAGTATCTACCAATTTTCAGCTCTACACCGAAACCGGTCATCTCACTACGTCATAATGGCCAAGTTGGTCAAGTAAGGTTCTAAGGTTAGTTGATGCTTCATGACACCACACGGCGGCCCCGTACTCTTCTTGATTCGACTCAAGGGTTACCGGTACCAACCAAAGTGCCACATCAACGTAGCTACTGCTTCAACCATGTTGGTATACCCCGCACAGTTTATTGCTACTTACCTAAAAGGTGTCCCCAAATCCGGGTGTAGGATTTAAAACAAACCCAAACAAGGAACCAAAAATGTAAGGCATACAAATCAAACAAGATAAACATGTAAAGGTGATCTAAAACCCTAAGGTAACCCCACTTTTAGATTATTCCCCAGAAGAGTCGCCAGTTCTGTGATGCGGTGGGAGAACTGAATAGAGGTTTTGCATTTCGTTTGCACTTGTGCCGTTAGCATGAGTCGCCACCGACTTTTTATTTTATCTAAAGGAAAGGTCAAAAAGCACAGGAAAGACCTTTGAGATGATTTCTCGGGTTCGGGGGTATATTATGAAAAGGGAAGGTGCTAGCACCCTTTTCATCCATGGTTATCCATGGGCTCTTAGTTACTCGTTTAGATCACTTGCTTTTGTTTGATTGTATGCTTGTGGTGTGGGTTTTGAAAGTATTTTGGAAAGTTTATTTGTAATGGTTCTCGTCTCTATAAGAACATATACAAAGTTTTGTTTCGAAAAATAGTTCAAAGAGGTGTTTGTGAATCGTGTTTTTGAAAAGAGTTTTGAAAAGAGGTTTTGCCATGGTTCTCGTCTCTATAAGAACGTATGCAAAACGTTTTGTCTTTTGAAAGTGTTTTGAAATAGAGGTGTAGGTGTGAAAGCTTTTGTCGTAAGCAAGCGAGTAACCAAGAGCGAATCTATCTACTCGAAAAGTCTTAAGTTGTTCTTTTCTTCTTCCTTTTAATGGTGCTATCTTACCATTGATTTGGTAAGAAGCCCCATCATTGGATGTGAAGGGACAGACGCGGGTCAATTTTACAATCATTGAAAGGAACTTGTGAGACGCTCTAGCAATTTTGTAAGGGGCGAGATCGTTTTATCAAAGGAAACATCGAGGGTCATCGAGGGGCTACGATCTTTGTTTATCGAAGAGTCATTTTCTAGAGTGTCTCGTATTCGAGGGACATGATTGTATTTCCGAGGCAACAAGCGAGGTTACCCTAGAGGTGCGCGTGTGAGAAAGTGTGTTGGTTTCAAGTTATTTATTCTTGGATTAGGTCATCTAGCGATTGATTTTTGAATCTTGCCATACAAGCCTAGTTACTATACAATATATGGAAAACAGTAAATTGCGGGAATTGAAATTCTACGCTATTACAAAATGTTCGGGAATGGGGGTACAATTGTTATAAATGGGGATGAATCAAATAAAAATAACAATGTCCAAATATCAAATAATACAACCAAGTCGAATTATTGTCCGATTCAATATAAAGCTATGACAATTTACGAAAATAAAATCAACAAAGTATGAAATGTATGTATTTACTTGAAAAAAAAGAAAAATAAAACCTATTCTAAAAAAAAGAATTAAGTTGAAACTTTATTAATATTTATGTATTTTATTCATTATGTAAACTATCTTTTAAAGAAAGAAAATAAATTAAGTTAATTCTTTTTTATGTTTTTTAATAAGTGTAAGAAAATTAATGAAAAATGAGTCTTTATATAAAAAAAAGGATAGAAATTAAACACTAAAACCTTAACTTAAATTAATAAAAGTATTTTAAATCTTATTTAGCATTTTCAAAATAAAAAGACAAATTAAAGAAGAAGCAAATATGGGCTTAGGGGCTTAGGCCCAAAGGTGTTTTGCTGAAACAAAAAGAACAAGGCAAAGGGGGGGGGGGGGGGGGGGGGAACCAGGAAACGCGTGTTTGGGCTTAAGGGTTTGCAAAGGGATTGGCCCAATGCTTCTTAATTCAGTTTATTGTTTTTTCATTAGGGGAAACGTGAATTAGGGTTTGTGGTTCCCCTTTCACAGCGGCGCCGCTTCTGATCGTCTCTCTAACTTCTTTCTCTCGTTCATCTTTCTCACTTAAATATCCTTATTCATCCCTGATTCATGAGTGAAACGACCCCTTGACCTCTTGGTCTCCCTCTGGTTTACCTTTCTTTTCTGGAAACCCTAAGTTTCGATTCATGCCTAAGATGTTCAATTAGCTCAGTCTGATCCTCCCTCCCCAGTTTCCGTTACCGGAGCGCCACTCAAACTCTTCCTAACCATGCTCAAATAATTTCTTTCGTAAAAAAGGTGATGTTCTATTTGGATTTGAATGTTCTTCTATTGTTGTCTTATCTTGTTCATATTTTTCTGTTAATCGATTTTTTTTTATTATTGAGATGCAGGAAATGGTTTGAAAAGAAACATACCTTTGGAACTTTTGCGAAATGTAAAAGGGTGTGAGACTGGGATGGTGATACTCCTTGGTGGCCGGAAACGGGGCAGGAAGAAATGAAGATGAATGCGTGAGCTTTTTCTGGTAACCTTTTCTTTTTCTATCTTCTATGTTGCATGATGATGATGATGCTTTTGAGTCTGTGATGATCTTATTATGCCTTTGTTGGTTTTCTCTTTTTATTTTTTGGGTATCTGAGACTTCTTGCTGTTGGTTTGAGATTAGGCTTGGTGTATCGGTTTGAAATTTTTGGACTTAAATGTTTTAATAGGTTTTATCAGTTTATGAAAGTTTGAGATTTTGTGGCTTTGTATTGAAGATGGTTTTTGAGGTTTACTGGTTTTTGAACTGTTGAAGGTTGCTTGACAGTTTTGATACTTTTCTGTTTCTTTGGTTTGAATTTGTTGGAATTTGGTTTTGTTATATAGTTTGGTATGAACTGGTTTTGGATTTTTGGTATTGACAGGTTTAATGCTGGGATGATTTTGTAGTTTGTTGTCACAGTTTGCAGGCTTTGGTTGTGTTTGGTTTGGCCCTGTTTCTAAGTTTTTGGTTGTTTTGTGATTTGAAAATGGTTGGCAGCAATTTTGAATGTTGGAAATGAGTTACAGGTTTGGATCTTTGTGAATGTTTTTGTTGACAATTTGAAATGGTTTTATTGTTTTTGTTTGACAGTTCTGAACCTAAAATCTTTGGAGGTTTGAAAAACTGGTTTTTGATAGTTTTGCAAGTTGTGTTTTGTGATTTTGTTGATGGTTTATAGGTTGAAGGATTTTTTTAACTGAGTTTCAGGTTTTGTTGTGTTTGATGGAAGATGGCAGTTTTGATACTTGGTTTCTTCTGTTGTTGAAATTTCTGAGTTTTATCAAAATGTTCTCCTCTTTCTTTCTTGCAGTTTACCTACTGTTATATTTGCTTTGCTTTTTGACAGCTTGTGGGCAGAATAGCAAAGCTGTACCTTTTGTGTAGTTCCAACAAATTAGGTGATTTCTTTCCTCTCTCTCCTCTCTAAATGATAAAAGCAAAATGCTTTTTCACCTTTATTTTCTGAAAAGTTTGCAAAAATCTTGGAAAATGATGAAAAGGCTACTGAAACAAGCCCCTTGATTGTTGGCTTGGTTTACCATATTGCTTTCTTCTTGCCTGCTGTTTGTTTGTACTGCTATGCTGCTTGTACTTTGTTTTGCTTGCTTGTACTGCTTGCTTAGACAGCTTGTTGCATGTTTGCTTGTACTTTGTCTTGCTTGCTTGTACTGCTTGCTTAGACAGCTTGCTACATGTTTTGGCCCTGTTTTGCTGCATTGTTAGGCCCTGTTTAGTTTGGCTCTATTTAGTTTGGCTCTGTTTGGATTGCCTTGTTGCATTTGGACAAATTTGCTTTGCATTAGGTTTTGTCCAGCTTGTTGCATTCAGTTTGGACTATTTGTTTACATTTCCTATTTGGACAGCTTTGCTTGCATTTTTATTTTTCTTTTTGTGAACCAAGAAGAATAATCTTCTTGTGATTTGCAAATAGAAAAATAAAAATGTGATGAATTAAAAATAGCCTTCTGATTCCAAATTGCAAACTTTAATGATGAACACATTTTTTCTTTTGAAGATTCTTACTCATGTCCAATTAACTGTGCTAATTATTTTTCTGTCTTTCTTTCATGTGAGCGCAAACTGGATGGTGGAAAAGCAGAGGAAGCAAGAGATTCTTTAGCGAGAATGGGAGCAATGGAAGCTTAGTCATCCTTAGGCTTAGATTTTTCTTTGTAACTTAGAGAGAAATACTCAAACAATTGTACTAATTTATTTTTCAAATACAATAAGTTGTAAAACTTAAAGTGTTTAAATAATAAATTGTATTGTAACAATTTTTGAAATAAATGAAAAAAGTCTTATGAAGTATTCTGATGTCCATTAAAATCCTTTACTGTCAATAAATCGCAATTTTCTCTTCGCATCTTCACTAATTCTTTAAGATTCCCGATCAAGATAATTGAAACTGCATTCCAATAATTCCAATCAAGATAACTTAAATTCCAATTAATCCAATAATTCTGTAATTTTGCAACTGCGTTCCAATCAGAACACACACTGTCTATTCAATAAACAAGCAAATGTTTATTCTATAAACAAACAAATTTTTTAAAAGACGCAAATTAGCTGGTTAACCTGGATCAAACAAACACTGCCTTTTCGGTAAATTTGAGAGAGCATGAAAACATGTGACAGCCAATTGAATTTCTGAGAATTCAATTTCTTCTGAGAAATGCGAGAAAAAACCCTAATTCCTGATTTACTGCCATAGGAGAAAATATGTCTGATCGATTCCTGAGCCAATCTTAAATATTTGAGAAAACCTAGGGTTGTGCTTTCTATGAAAAATGGGAGGGCATATTTTGGGGTACAACAAATGCCTACTTGGCACCGACAAGAGTTCAGTTGCAAGACATGACAATGGGGAAGAATGAGGGATTCAAAGAATACACACAAAAGTGGAGGGCCCTTTCCAGTAGGGTTCAACCAACTTTTACTGATAGGGAGCATATTGACATGTTTATGGGCACTTTATCTGGTCCATTCTTTAACTTGTTTATTGGTTGTTCTTCTTCCGGTTTCACCGAGCTAATCTTAACCGGTGAAAGGGTTGAGAGTGGCATCAAAAGCGAGAAGATCCCCATGGCATTTTCCTCCACTTCCAATCCTGTAAAGAAACTTTTGCTGTAAAGAAGGAAATCAATTTTGTGTATGGGGCGAGGGCCCGTACCAAGAAGAATGATCATCCGTCTGTTAATGCTGTCTGAATCTCCAATCCAACTCTTGCTCAAAGACCATCTGCTAATCATCAACGGTTTAAAACTCCAAGAAGACAATTCACGAGGTTAGGCATGTCACTATCTCAAGCCTTAAAACATTTGCTAAAGGCTAATTTGGTGACATTGCACGATCCTCCGACTAACCCAGATATCTCTTCACCAAAGTATAATCCGAACGCTAAATATGCTTACCACTCAAGTAGCCTCGGGCATGAGACTGACCAATGTTGGGCCTTGAAGAATAAAATCCAAGACTTGATCGATAACAAGACCATTGAGTTTGATCCTCCTCCAACTCCGAATGTAATCATCGCACCTATGCCAAACCATGGCAAGGGTGTCAATGTTGTTGAAGATACCATTTCTGTTTCCTCTATCGAAGACTTGACTACTCCTTTGAACATCATCAAAAAGAATCTGTTAAAAGCCGAGATTTTCCCTGGCTGTGTGAAGGACTGTGTTTGCTGTGCCAAACAACTCAGTGGATGCGAAGGGCTAAAGGAAGGCATTCAACGCCTAATGGATAACCACAAGATCCTATTTGAGAAGACCCCGCTTGCCAAAAGTTTGACTAATAAATGTGAAGATCTCTCCATTATCACCATCTCAAACAAGCCTCTTAGGATCTCCTCCAAGGGTTCTATCAGGATTTCAAATGAACCAACTATTTCTCCCCTAATAATTACCAATCCCGGACCAATTCCCTATTCTTCTAACAAGGCAGTGCCATGGAACTATGGTGTTGAGGTGTTTTACCATGGGATAAAACAAGACGCCTAGATTGAAGAAGACAAAGCTGATGACATTAGTAACATAACTGACTCAAGTAAGGTAACCCAAACTGGGATAATCTTTTCACCCAGCATCTCACCATCAGTTGTTACAAAGGCACCCATCTGCATCACTGCTGTTAAGCCAAGTACAGATACAAGAGGGAAGGAGAAAGTTTTTTAGCTTGTCGTGACAGAAATACCCGCAAAGGACGTTGCTGATGGAGAAACTTCCGCTCGTGAGATGATCGAGATCTTGAAAATCATAAAAAGGAGCGATTTCAAGATTGTGGAGCAGTTGGGGCAAACCCCGTCCAAGATTTATATACTGTCTTTGCTACTCTATTCAGATGCCCATGCTCAAGCATTAATCAAATTATTGAAGAAGGCTCATGTCCCTTATGAGACCACAACAGACCAGTTTGAGAATTGTGTGGCGAGCTTTACGGCTGATAATGGTTTGGGGTTCTCAGATGCCGATCTAAAGCCACTTGGGAAGAACCACAATAAAGCTCTACACGTTTCTGTCGAGTGCAAGGGGACCGCCCTAGCACATGTTCTGGTCGACACTAGCTCTTCTCTAAACGTGCTACCCAAAAGGGCGTTAGTCCGTCTAGACTATGAAGGTTTAGTCTTGAAACCAAGTGCTATCATTATGAGGGCCTTCGATGGATCAAAAAGGACAGTTCATGGAGATGTAGATGTTCCAATCAAGGCGGGCTCACAAATTTTCAACTCCACCTTCTACATCATGGATATCCGTCCTGTCTATTCTTGTTTGTTGGGTCGCCCTTGGATCCATGGAGTTGGGGAAGTAACCTCAACTCTCCATCAAAAACTCAAGTATTCCGTCAAAGGAAGAATTGTCACTGTCTGCGGTGAGGAAGAGTTCATGGTAAGCCACCTTAACTCTTTCAAATACGTGGAGATGGACGGCTAATTCATAGAGACCCCGTGTCAAGCCTTTGAAGTTGTGCCACAAATGGTTGCTGCTACCAAATGTTCCTCCGATGAATCCAAAGCTATTAAGGTCGTGCCGAAGATGGTTTTAGTCAAAGATGCTCGTGCTACAATTGAAGGAAGGAAGATGTGATACTTGGGGAAAACTCCTCGATATCCCATTCAAAGCCGATAAGTTTGGTTTGGGTTTCACCATCAAGGCTCAAAGCGAAGTGAGGCACGCTCGTGCAGGAAAGCCACCTTTCCGTATTGGAAGCCATGAAGTTAACGCCATGGGTGATTCTGATGAAGAAGCTACATTTGAAGATTGGGTGTATCCTACTACAATAGAGCTAAAGAATTGGCACGCAAAGGACTTCGTGCCCATCTCCTTCATTGAGGAGTAATCACTTGTTTTTTTTTGCTTTCTTATTAATTCAAGAACATTTTGTCTACAATATTTAACAATGACTTTTAAGTCATGTTCCTAGCCCGGGGCACTTTGGTCCATCTGCCAAGGGTTTTATTTATGTTCATCTTATCATATGATCATTCAATACAAACCATTGGACTCTTTTGCGTTCAAATCTTTGTGCTCATTGTATTTCTTTTTTCTTCAAATACATTTTTCAAAATAAGCCATGTATCTTACATGCACACATACACACTCTTGCAGGTCCTCATCCATTCTGGATCTTATTGCTAATGACTCTACTATTGTCGACTATGACTTTGAATGTCCAATTAACCAAGCCGAAGACGAAGGAGAGGAAGATTATGAAATACCGAGAGAACTAGCCAGACTTCTATTACAAGAGGAAAAAGCTATTCAGCCGCATGAAGAGTCAGTTGAAGTCATCAATCTGGGTACCGAGACAGACAAGAAAGATGTTAAGATCAGTGCTAACTTATAAGACATTGTCAAGAGCAGGTTGGTTCAAATGTTGCATGACTATGTGTAAGTGTTTGCTTGGTCATATGAAGATATGCCAGGGTTGGATACCGATATTGTAGTTCATCATCTGCCGACAAAAGAAGATTGTCCTCCTGTCAAACAAAAAGTGTACCACATGAGGCCTGACATGTCTAAAAAGATAAAAGCTGAAGTGATGAAACAATTTGATGTAGGATTCCTAGCTGTGACGTCTTACCCCCAATGGGTTGCAAATGTGGTGCCAGTGCCAAAAAAAGACGGAAAAGTTCGCATGTGCATAGACTATAGGGATCTAAATAGGGAAAGCCCCAAAGATGACTTCCCTCTACCACATATTGACGTCTTGGTCAATAGTACTGCTCAGCATAAAGTCTTCTCTTTCATGGATGGCTTCTCCGACTATAATCAAATTAGGATGGCTCCCGAAGACATGGAGAAGACCACTTTCGTTACGCAATGGGGAACCTTTTGTTACAAGGTCATGCCATTCAGATTGAATAATGCTGGGGCAACATATCAAAGGGATATGGTAGCTTTGTTTCATGATATGATCCATCATGAAATAGAGGTATATGTGGATGATATGATTTCCAGATCACAAACTGAAGAGGAACATCTCGATCACCTGTACAAACTGTTCGAGAGGTTGAAAAAGTACAAGTTGAGGTTGAACCCTAAAAAGTGAACCTTTGGAGTATGATCTGGAAAGTTTCTAGGTTTTGTTGTCAGCAGTAAAGGAATTGAAGTTGATCCTGACAAGGTAAAGGCCATCCAAGAAATGCCAGTCCCTCAATCTGAAAAGGAAGTTAGAGGATTCTTGGGGTCGTCTTAATTACATTGCTCACTTCATATCTCACTTGACTGCTACTTGTGAACCCATCTTCAAACTCTTGAAGAAAGATCAAGTAGTCAGATGGAATGATGAATGCCAAGTTGCCTTCTAAAAATCAAAGAATATCTGCAAGAACCCCCTATTCTCATGCCTCCAGTTGAAGGAAGACCCTTGATCATGTACTTGACAGTACTAGAGAACTCTATGGGGTGTGTTTTGGGCCAACATGACGAATCTGGCCGAAAAGAGCATGCTATTTATTACCTGAGCACAAAGTTTACCGACTATGAGACCATATATTCACTGCTCGAGAAAACTTGTTACGCTCTAGCATGGGCTGCTCTTCGGCTAAGACAGTATATGTTGACTCATACCACTCTGTTAATTTCTAAGATGGATCCAATCAAGTACATCTTCGAGAAACCTGCTCTTTCGGGCGGATAGCCAGATGGAAAATGATCTTGACTGAGTACGACATTCAATACACAATGCAAAAGGCCATCAAAGGAAGTGTATTATCATATCATTTGTCCCATCAAGTTGTTGATGATTATCAGTCTATGAACTTTGACTTCCCGGATGAGAACATCATGCTAATAACTGACTGTGCGAAACCTGGACCATATGACGGACCTAAACAAGGATCCCGATGGACTATGGTATTCGATGGGGATTCCAACGCCTTGGGTAACAAAATAGGTGTTGTGATCATATCCCCTGAAGGTTTCCACACTCCATTAACTTTCAGACTATGCTTCGATTTCACGAACAATATGGCTGAGTATGGAGCGCGCATCTTGGGTCTGAAGGCTGCTATTGATTTGAGGATCAAGCATTTAAATGTGTTTGGGGATTCTGCTCTAGTGATTATCCAAGTAAAAGGAGATTGGGAAACTAAGCACCCTAATCTCATCCCTTACAAGGAACTTATGCTATCCCTGATTCCCTACTTCAAAGAGATAACCTTTAAGCTCACCCTAGGGAAGAAAATCATATAGCCAATGCTTTGTCCACCATGTCTTCCATGTTCAAGGTCAGATTGGACAACGAAGCCCCTATGATTACAATTGAGAGATTCGACGAACCTGCACACTGCTGTGAGCTTAACACGGACACAGAAAAGCCTTGGTACCATAAGGTGATGAGATATCTTGAAACACGAGAGTATCCCGAGGGAGCATCCATCAACGACATAAAGTTCCTACAAATATTTTCAGCCAAATTCTTCCTAAGTAATGGGATATTGTATAAGCACAACCATGATTCTACTCTACTCTGATGTGTGGACAAGAAGGAGTCAGAGGAAATTATGGAATACATGTACGATAGTCTCTTTGGGACTCATTCAAGCGGACATACAATGGCTAAGAAAATATTAAGAGCTAGTTACTATTGGTCAACAATGGAGACTGATTGCCATCAACATTCAAGGAATTGCCACAAATGCCAAATCTATGCTGACAAGGTCCATGTGCCTCCTATCCCTCTGAACGTCATGATTGCTCCATGGCCATTTGCAATGTGGGGCATTGACATGATTGGAAAAATTAATCCCACTGCTTCCAATGGACACCGCTTCATTATGGTCGCTATTGATTATTTAACCAAATGGGTCGAAGCCGCCTCATTTGCCCCAGTCACAAAGAACGTGGTATCCAGATTCATCAAACATAACCTCATCTGCCGCTATGGTATCCCCGAAAGGATCATCACCGACAATGGGACTAACCTCAACAATGTTATGATTATCGAACTTTTCACTCAGTTCAAGATCAAGCATCACAATTCTTCTCCTTATAGACCTAAAATGAACGACACAGTCGAAGCGGCAACCAAAAACATTAAGAAGATTGTGCAGAAAATGGTAGTAATATATAAGGACTGGCTTGAGATGTTACCGTTTTCTCTTCATGGCTACCGTACATCAACTAGAACGTGAACTGGGGCAACTCCTTTTTGTTTAGTTTATGGCATGGAAGCTGTTTTACCAGTAGAAGTTCAGATTCCCTCACTAAGGATTATGAATGAAGCAGGTCTATGCAAAGACCAGTAGAGTCAGACAAGATTGGATTAGTTGAACTTGATCGATGAGAAACGACTGTGTTGTACCCTAAAATTTTCCCTCTCATTTTATCAAGATTTCCCCTCACAAGACTCTTTGGACTCAATACCACATTAGGGTTTGCTTAGCTCAAGACACCTCCTTGCACTGATGACCTGAAATTAGGGTTTGAGTTTGCACATGGATTTTTGGACTTTCAATGCCTCATGTGACTTTCATACTTCATGTTGGACTCCTAAGGTTTCTCATACCAATTTTCAAGCCTTGAATCAAATTTTTGCCTAGTCAATTGGACAGTTGACCTAAAAATCAACTATATTGGGGAAAAAGTCAACTATGGCCAATTTACAGTCAAACCTCATAATTTTTTATTCACGTCAACATTATAGACTCATATGAACCATTTGATCAAGTTTGGACCACAACTCCTCAAGAAATTTGATCAGATCATCAAAAGGGCAAAATGGTCATTTTTAGGGTTTTGACTGTAGAAGGCCAATTTCTGATTTTTCACCTAGCCAATGGCAAATTGGGTTCAAGCATGGTTTAAAGGACTCAATGGCATCATCTTGACCTAATCACAAGGTTCAAAAGATCTCTAATGCATTGGATTGACGGATGAATTTTCCAGTCAACTGATCAAAAATCAACTGTACACTGAAAAGTCAAACTTTGACTTTTTGGTCAAAATCAAGTGCCAAGGGTCATTTTTCATCAAGATGTGTCAAAACATGAAACTTGTTCATCAAGAAACCTAATTTTGAAAATTAGGGTTTAAGTTTGAAAATTTTCATAACTTAGAAATTTTCTAAGTTATGAAAATTTCTTATTTTTTCCCAACTTTTCCCAACTTTTTCACCATGATGCAATTGGATTCAAAGAAAACTTCCAACATGAAAGTTGTAGTCTTACACAAAATCTACAACTTTATTCACAAAGTTTTCCCAAATGATGCTTGGATCTCAAGTTATGATTTTGTGAATAGGGGTCCATGAAACTTTTAACTTAGTGAAATTTTGCCCTAGTTTAGGCAGGATTTTGACCTATCTTCACGGCGACTTTTCACCTAGTTCAAATTGTAATCTTAAAATCCATTTCAAAGATGGATTGTATAGCATGTTACAAGCTTTCCAAAATGTCCAAGAACTCTCCAAGATCATTTATGGTTAGGGAGAATCGAAGAAAAGAAAATGGCTATTTCTCACTTTTGTCCATGGCATTTTTCACATTGGCACAAGTTGCAAATCAGTTTGGATCATGCTTGTACTTATTTTACAGGTCTTAATCCTTTCCACACTCCTTAATTACATGCAAATACATTGGACAAAGGCATTGTTCTGAGTTATGGAGCATTACACAAAGAGTTATTCCAAAAATGGCAAAAAGGTTACAATGCAATTTCCAAAAAGTACACTTTTGGCAATTTTGTTTATCTTGAGCGTTGGACCCAATCTCTTGCAGCAAACAAAGTCCATGAATATCAGGAAATTGGTACCAACTATGTGCATGCCTTGAGCTAGCCTGTACAGGCTTTGGCTTTGTCAACTCAACCTTTTCTTCAAAAACAAGCCAACTTGCAAAAGTAAACATAACTTGTGCATTTGATAAAACCAAGTCTTTGTATCATTTTAAACAACCTCAACATATTATACCAAGCAAGAAATATGAGCTCATAGCATTACAAAAACCCTTAAACACAAAAAAACCAACTTCTGCCCAAAACAGAGCCATCTCTGGAAATCACAAGCCAAAACATATTTCACTCGTGCGTTTTGCTTGAAACCACTTCAAATACATTCCCTACAACCCACCTGAACTATCCAAGCCATTGTTGAGCAACAGTAACTTCATTTTCAAGCTTCACCATTTTCAATTTCTGAGTTTGCAGGTTGACTTCTACAAGGAGACTCAAGCCATTTCAAAGCAAGCTAAGCATTGGGAAAGGTCAAGGGAACTTCAGGCAAGCTAACACGACCTTCAGGCCTCACTCACAACTCCTACATTGCCATATTCGAACTTGACTGAACAAGGTAATTTCCAACTTTCTATCTCCTTATTTAGACATCCTTAGGCTTAGGTTTGTGAAGCAAAAATGTAGTCCTTAAGTTGCTTGAACTGTACATATGCATAGTTCTTATTTATATTAACTGAGCTAGGAGAATTTGGATGTTGAAGTTGCTGAAAAAACTAGGTCATAAATTAGGGGCACTAAAATTCTCCCTGGTTTCTTAGAGTTAGATCAAGTTTTTTATATGGTTGGAATCGTGATTTAACAAGCTACAAGTTTCATGTTGCAAGATTTCATTTTTAAGCATGTATGCAGGAGTTTCAGTTTGAACAAGGGCACGCGCATTTTTTTGTCTGAAGGACATGGATGAAGTGACATTGGGCTGGGCTTGGCTTTTCTGTTATTCACACCCTTCATCTTGTTATTTGCACCCACTTGGCCCATTTCTTTTATTTTTCATATTTTCTTGCATATTACACATTTCTGACTTTTATATTTTTCTAAACAAATAAAAATATCAAAAATATTTTCTTTATTTTTTGCATTTTTTTCATATTTTTTTATTTATTTTTTAGCATAAAAATAAGTATTTAGGTTAATATACTTTTATTTTCTTAAATAAAATTGTAAATAATATAAAAATATTATATATTTTTACTTTTATTATTTATACACTTAAAATAATATTTTCATACAATATTTATTTTTTTTTAACTTTTTGTATATATTTTTATTCATTTTTTTGTACATAAATAAATAAATAATATAGAATATATATTTTTTAAACAAAAACTAGGGTTTTCACCCTTTCAAAAAATAATCATTTTTATTTTCTTATTTTTTAAGACATTAAATAAATTTATTTTATATACATAAAATAAATACAAAAAACATTTGTGCATATTTACATTTTATTGTATATTTAAATATTTGCTTATTTTATTTATTGTATATTGAATTCAATATGGTTGTAATAGTTTTAGGGTTTTATTTTGTGTAAATATCCCCTTATTCAAACTTGTACCCCCTCCCCATAATAATGTTGTAATAGTTTAGATTTACTTTACGCATTTATTGCTTTTATATGCATGTTTAGTAAATTAGGGTTTTATATGCAAAAGACCAAAAATCAAACAAATAGCATGACTTAATGCAAGACAAAAAATGCATGAAAAATGACAACACATTGCACACAAGCACCCCTAGGGTTTCATCCACTTTGTTGCCTTAAAATGGCCATGGTATGCATGCTAGGTATCTTGGCAAAACAAAACAAAAAAACAAAAAGATCATAATCCCTCGATGACGCTATCTTGGTTGCCTAAACAAAAATGATCTAGTCCCTCAAAAAATTGCTAAGATACTTGGTAATATTGTTATCATGGTCATACGATGACCCACGTACGTCCCGTTTAACATCCAAAGATAAAGTTTGTTTACCAAATACAATGGTAAAACAACAATATCCAAGGGTTAAAAATGTGTAGGAAAGACTTTTGAGTAAGGGTAGACAACTCCTAGTTACTTGATCAATTTGCAATCCATCCTTGCTAATTTCAAACACACACACAATTTCAAAACATTTTCCCAACAAACTTTCAAACATTGAAACATTTTTCAAAAGACAAACGTCTTTGTATACATTCTTCAAACAAGAATCATTACAAAGATTGCCAAAACGATGGCCTCTTTTCAAAATACTTTCAAAACCACACAAAGCACCATTTCAAACAATTGAAAAAGCAAAGCAAGTGATCTAAACAAGTAACTAAGAGCCCATGGATAACCATGGATGAAAAGGGTGCTAGCACCTTCCCTTTTCATAATCTACCCCCCGAACTCAAAAAAACATCTCAAAGGTCTTTCCTGTGATTTTTGACCTTTCCTTTGGATAAAATAAAAAGTCGATGGTGACTCTTGCTAAACCGAAACATTTGTGAACACAAATGCAAAACCTCTAGTCAGTTTACCCACTGTATCACAGAACTGGCGACTCTGCTGGGGAAAAATTTAAAAGTGGGGTTACCATAGGGTTTAGATCACCTTTACATGCTTATCTTGCTTGACTTGTATGCTTTACACTTTGGTTCTATTGTTTGGGTTTGAATCCTCTACCCGGATTTGGGAAACATTTATAGGTAAATAGCAATACATTATGGAAACTGTGCGGGGTATACCGACATGGTCTAAGCAATAGCTATGTTAGTGCGACATATTTGTGGGTACCGATAACCTTTGAGTTAATCAAAGAGAATACGGGGCCGCTGAGTGATGTCATGAAGCACTAATGGACTTTTAGAACCTTTACTTGACCATCTTGGCCTTTTAGGATGTAGTGAGATGACCGGCTTTGGTGCAGTCCGAAGTTGGTAGATACTCGATACTACACTCATTGAGGGTTGTTTTCTTGGAATATTTCGGTCTCCAGTAAAGTGGCTAAACTGAAACAATGAACACAAAAAATAATCCAGTGATATTGAGCTCCTTAGAACCTGGTTACTATTTACTAGGACAGGTTGAGCCAACTAAACTTCAAGAGGGTACTTACCTATGAAACCCCATGCAAGCCTAAACTAGGAACTTGTGTGATTTGTTTGTACATATATACTTGTGCATAACATCATGGACATCATGAAGCATCATATGCATCCACTAACCATTTCAAGGATTTTGGATTTTCATCTTTGTTCCTATTTTGTAGGTTATGGAATCACTTCGCAGGAAAACTACTCAAGTCAACCTTGTGAGAATTCCTCCGCAACTCAAGGAGCTTGCTTCCAAGATTACAGAGTATTCGCCATTCACTGAAAGACATGGCCGACTTCTCAACTTGGTCAACTCCAACACAGAGGAAGACATGGTGAAAGTTCTCTTCCAGTTCTTTGACTCCCTACACCACTGCTTCACATTTCTTGATTACCAGCTAGTGCCTACTTTGGAGGAATTTTATCAACTATTGAGGATTCCTATTCTCCATCAACTACCTTTCAACGGTACCGAAAGATATCCAAAGCCTGAAGATGTTGCTCAAGCCCTACACTTGCAACCATCTGATGTCATAGGCCATTGGGAAACTAGAAGTGGTGCCAAGGGTTTATTGGAAAAGTTCTTGTTTGAGAAAGCTCAAGAATGCTGGAATTCTCTAGACCTGCAAGCTTTTGAAGAGATTGTAGCTCTTCTCATCTAAGGGTTGGTCTTGTTCCCAAATCCTGACCAGCTTATAGATGTCAATGCTGTCAAAATCTTCATGGCTCATAACCCGGTGCCTACATTGCTTGGGGATATCCTCCACTCTTTTCACACTCGAATAATGAGGAAAAGAGGTGTTCTCATGTGTTGCACTCCTCTACTGGCAAGATGGTTTATTTGTCATCTTCCCCAATCAGTTTTGAAGAATGAGCAAGGTTTGAGGTGGTCACAACGGCTGATGACTCTTACATATTCAGATGTTCATTGGTGTTCTCGATCCAGAGAAAATGTTATCATCATCGACCATTATGGGAAATTCCCTAATGTCCCTCTACTTGGCATTAGGGGAGGCATCACCTACAACCCCTGTTTGGCTCTGAGACAGTTTGGGTATGCCAAAAGGGATGGCCCACATGACATACTGATTCTAGACTTTGTTTTTGACTTCGACAACGACGTTCAAGGACTTCGAAAAAGGTTCATCCGAGCTTGGAGGATGCCCAACATGGTAGACAGTAAGACCTTGGGACACAAGAATTCTATCCCCCTTGAGCCTTACCTCAAGTGGGTACGAACACACGCCCAAAGTCGTATGATGCCTTACCCCTACATTCTCCCTGTGATCAAAGAACCTGTTATGGAAGGAGAGGTTCCGTACACCCTCCTACATCCTGACATGCCAACATCACTTGAAGATTTACAAAGGAGTTGGATACAGCTCAAGGGAGAACGCGATACTTTTGAAGCCCAATTCTACGCCAGCGAGAAGAAGGTTTTAGAACTTACTCGTCAACTTCAGGAAGAGAAGACTCTCAACACCTACATTGCACCAAAAAGGATGCGCAACGTCTTTTTACATTAGAATTTTGTATTATTTTTGCCCATGGGGCATTTTTGTACTAACAAATTCTATCTTATTAATATGACGTGTGTTCCTTTTTTGTTTACAACAAATTTGAATTTCTGAATCCTTGAATGCATTACATGAATACATATCATTCATCATATTCATAAACAAGTCTTCACACCAAGTTTCCTTATCTCTCTGCTATTTATTTCAGCAAGATGGATATTGAACAAACGGTCAAAGACTTACAAGCTCAGAATTCACAATTCCAACAACTACTCATGACCTTGGCTAAGGGTCAGGAGGAGCTCAAAACTCTACTGGAAAAGGAAAAAGAGAAAAAGAAGAAGAAGAGAGTTGGTGTGGCTACCCTGGGCAAAAGATTTGAAGGTCAAGCCAGAAGGGTCCTAGATTTCCCATCAACATCTGAAGAGGGAGGTAAAGGAGCTGCAATTCCATCTGAATCTGAAGCTGAAGAAGAGGAAGATGAGGATTACTCAGAACAACAGTATCCTCCTGCAGATGATAAATACAAGAACTTGGAAGAGCGTCTAGCTGCCATGGAGATACAAAGAGTTTCGGGGCTGGATTTTGAGGAGCTAGGCTTGGTTTCTGGAATTGTAATCCCTCCTAAATTCAAAGTTCCACTGTTTTCTAAGTACGATGGGGTGTCTTGCCCAAAGATGCACCTACGATCTTATGTCAGGAAAATTCAACCACATTCTTCTGACAAGGACCTGTGGTCCACTTTTTCCAGGACAGTTTGTCGGGGACGCAGTTGGATTGGTTCTACCAACTAGAGAGGTCTGATGTGCATAATTGGGAAGATTTGGCAGCTGCATTCTTAAACAGTATCAATACAATGCGGACTTAGCACCAACCCGTACTCAATTACAGAGTATGGGCATGGTCTCAAATGAAGGTTTCAAAGAGTATGCCCAAAAATGGAGATACTTGGCAGGAAGGGTGCACCCACCTTTATCTGAAAGAGAGCTTGTTGATATGTTCTTGGGGAATCTGTCAGGTCCTTTCTTTAATCACCTGATAGGAAGCTCTTCTGCGGGCTTCACTGAGTTGATTCTAACTGGTGAAAGAGTTGAAGCCGGAATTAAAAGAGGCAAAATACAAAAAGATGCATCTGCTTCTACTGCCATCAAAAAGCCTTTTCCAGCAAAGAAAGAAGTCTCAGCTGTTTACTCTCAGAGAGGTCAAGGAAGAGTTGAGCACCAGCCAATGGTGGGGGCCGTAATGATTCAGAAGTCTGCAGCTGATCAACCCAGAAACAATCAACCCAGAACCAACCAAGCAAGGGTGGAAAGGCCTGTAAGGCAATTCACCCAGATAAACATGACTCCTGCTCAGGTTCTACCCCATCTCTTGAAGTTAAACCTTGCCAGTTTGAAAGAGGCCCCGAAGAATCCGAATACAACTTCTCCTTACTACCATTCAAATGCCAAGTGTGCTTATCATTCAGGGAGTATAGGGCACGACACCAACAATTGTTGGGCCATCAAGAATAAGATTCAGGATTTGATAGACGCTAAAGAAGTGGAATTCGACGCCCCTGAAAAGCCGAATGTAATCTCTGCTCCAATGCCAAGGCATGGCCACAATGCCCATGCTGTTGAAGAGGATCTTTTTGTTGCTACTATTGATGATTTGATGACTCTGCTACCAATAATCAAGTTGAATTTGCTGAAGGCTGGTATTTTCCCAGGTTGTGAAGAAGATTGTTGCCTTTGTTCATGCTTACCAACCGACTGTCCATTGTTGAAGTTAGGCATCCAACGCCTAATGGATAACCAAGAAATCCTTTTTGAAAAGACTCCTGTTACACCGACTCATGTCAATGATGTTTCAATAATAACCATATCTGCCAATATTTCCAAGGTCTCCAAAAGACTTGTTAAGATTACATCCGCTCCAAAGATTGCACCTTTGAAAATAACCATGCTCGGGCCCGTCCCATACAAGTCCGACAAATCAATACCGTGGAACTATGGTGGAGAAATCTACTACCACGGTGTTAAGCAAATTGAATCAACTGAAGAAAGTTCTGATGAAGAGACTTCCGACATTGGAAACATTGCCGGAATGAGCAAAATCACCCGCGGTGGAATAATTTTCTCTCTGGAGATTGCCCCTCCAAAGGCAATCTTCGGACCCTCAGCTACTCCTAAGGTTACCCCTGTACCGATCAATATATCTGCGAGAACTCCAGTTATTAAAGAAGTTGTGACTCATGTGGTTGTCCCCTCTACTGTTGCTGCTGATAGAGGAAAAGGGATCAAAAGAAGAGCCTGTCAGGATGAAGGCTCAGCCATTGGTCATCCCTGAGACCTCTCAAAAAGAAATGGAAGAGATTTTGAAAATAATCAAGAAAAGCGATTATAATGTTGTGGAGCAACTGGGGAAAACCCCCTCAAAAATATCTATGTTGGCCCTGCTGCTTTGTTCCGAAGCTCATGCCAAAGCTTTGATCAGATTCTTGAAGACGGCCCATGTGCCTCAGGAAACCTCCGCGGATCAGTTCCAGGAATGTGTAGCTAGCCTAAAAGCTGACAATGGTCTAGGATTATCCGATGCCGATTTAACATCAAAAGGGAGAAAACATAATGACGATTTGCATGTCTCAGTGGAATACAGAGGGACTACTCTAGCTCATGTTATGGTTGACACTGGGTCGTCTTTAAATGTCTTGCCAAAGAAAGCATTGGAAAGATTGGACAGTGAAGGCCTAACCCTGAAGCCCAGCAATATCATTGTCAGAGCCTTTGATGGTTCTAAAAGGATGGTCCACGGGGAGGTGGACATCCCGATTAAAGTGGGAACTGAAACCTTCAACTCCACATTCTATGTGATGGACATCCGTCCTTTCTATTCTTGCTTGTTGGGAAGACCTTGGATTCACAATATTGGAGCCGTCACTTCCTCTTTGCATCAGATGCTCAAGTACCCTGTTCAGGGGAAAATTATAATTGTTCATGGTGAAGAGGAATACATGATAAGCCATCTAAATTCTTTCCGCTATGTAGAATTGGATGGTGAATTCATAGAGACCCCTTTCCAACACTTTGAAGAGGTTTCTCCAGAAGTAGCAGCGACCAAGACATTGTCCCTTGTACCTGCAAAACCTGTGCCTCAGATGTCATCTCTCAAAGATGTAAAGGTTGTGATTGAAGAAGGCGGATCCACAATCTGGGGGCAGCTTCCCGACATTCCTTTCAAATCAGACAAGTTCGGCCTAGGGTTTACTTCGACTAGTCAGAAGGTTGTGCGCCGCTCCCGCGCCGGAGGGCCACCAGTGAAGATCACCCATCACGGAGTCAATGCTTTGGGGGATAGTAAAGAAGAGAGAAACTTAGAAGACTAGATTTTCCCTACCGTTGACGGAGAACTGTGCAACTGGGAGGCAAAGGACTTTATTCCGATTACTTTCATAAATCAGTAATTTATCTTTCAAACATTTCTGTTGGTTTGTAATAATTCTCAGACAATTTGTACACTTTTAGCCTTGTGCCTTACCCGAGGCATATAGGTCCATTTGTAAGGGTTTTTATTTTTCATCTTCATATGCCATTTTAATGAATCATGGACGTTTTCACATATAAACTTTTGTGTTCATTGTCTTTCGTTTTACATTTTATTTGTTTAAAGGTGGCTATCCCTTACACACACCCACACTCACAAATTCAGGTACCCTTCCATTCCAGATTCCATGGGTAACAATTCTGCTATGGCCTTTAGTGGCTCTGAAGATCTGGTCTACCATGTCGAATACGGAGGTGATGAAGATTGTGAGGTGCCGAGAGAATTGGCTAGGCTGCTACAACAGGAAGAAAGGGCTATTCTGCCTCATGAGGAGTTGTTAGAGACAATTAACTTGGGCACTGAGGAAGACAAAAAAGAAGTTAGAGTGGGTGTCAACCTAGAGCCAAGTGTCAAGGAGCGCTTGATTCAGTTGTTGAATGAATATGTTGAGATTTTCGCCTGGTCTTACGAAGACATGCCGGGACTCGATACAGATATTGTGGTTCACCGTCTCTCTACAAGAGAAGACTGTCCACCAATTAAACAAAAAGTCCACCGCATGAGACCTGACATGTCTGAAAAGATCAAAGTCGAACTTATGAAGCAGTTCAACATTGGATTTCTTGTTGTTACTTCCTATCTACAATGGGTTGCTAACATTGTACCCGTGCCTAAGAAGGACGGCAAAGTCAGAATGTGCATGGATTATAGAGACTTAAACAGGGCCAGCCCTAAAGATGACTTTCCACTATCGCACATTGACATCTTGGTTGACAATACAGCTCAACACAAGGTATTTTCTTTCATGGATGGATTTTCAGGGTACAACCAGATCAAAATGGCACCTGAAGACATGGAGAAAACTACTTTTGTTACACAGTGGGGTACGTTCTATTATAAAGTGATGCCATTCGGACTGAAGAATGTCGGGGCAACCTATCAACGCGCCATGGTGGCTTTGTTTCATGATATGATACATCTTGAGATAGAGGTCTATGTCGACGACATGATAGCCCGTTCACAAACGGAAGAAGAACACCTCGATCACTTGCAAAAGCTATTTGTCAGGTTGAAGGAGTACAAGCTCAGACTGAATCCAAACAAGTGCACCTTTGGGGTCTGATCCGGTAAACTCTTGGGTTTCATTGTCAACAACAAAGGCATCGAGGTTGATCCTGCCAAAGTCAAAGCTATACAAGAAATGCCTGCCCCTCGCACTGAGAAGGAGGTCAGAGGTTTCTTGGGACGCCTAAACTACATTGCTAGGTTCATTTCTCACCTAACATCAACCTGTGAGCCAATCTTCAAGCTGTTGAAGAAAGATCAAGTGGTTAAATGGAATGATGACTATCAAATTGCTTTCGATAAAATAAAGGAGTATTTGCTAGAACCTTCTATCTTGATGCCTCCCGTCGAAGGAAGATCGCTAATCATGTATCTGACTGTTTTGGATAATTCAATGGGGTGTGTACTGGGCCAACTTGACGAGTCTGGCCGAAAAGAGCATGCCATTTATTACCTTAGCAAAAAGTTTACCGACTGTGAGACTCGCTACTCACTGCTCGAGAAAACTTGCTGCGCTTTGGTATGGGCTGCTCGCCGACTAAGGCAGTATATGTTGACTCATACCACTTTGCTGATATCTAAGATGGATCTGATCAAGTACATCTTTGAAAAGCCTGCTTTGTCCGGAAGAATAGCTAGATGGCATATGATCCTGACTGAATACAATATATAGGACACGACCCAAAAAGCTATAAAGGGGAGTGTACTTGCTAACCATCTAGCTCATCAAGCTGTCGAAGATTACCAATCCATGAAGTTTGACTTCCCTGACGAGGACATTATGACATTGGACAACATTGAAGATTTCAGACCATATGACGAACCTGAACAATGATCCCGATGGACCCTGTACTTTGATGGTGCCTCTAACGCACTTGGCAACGGAATCGGCGCGGTACTCATCTCTCCAGAAGGTTGCCATACTCCTTTCACTGCTATACTTTGCTTCAACTGTACCAACAACATGGTCGAGTATGAAGCTTGCATCTTTGGACTCAAGGCTGTAATAGACCTGGGAATCAAATCTTTGATTGTGTTTGGGGACTCAGCTTTGGTCATCAGTCAGATCAAAGGAGAGTGGGATACTAAGCATCCAAACCTCATCCCTTACAAAGAACATGTCCTGACATTGTTACCACATTTCGAGCAGATTACCTTCGAGCACTTCCCGCGAGAAGAAAATCAGCTAGCAGATGCACTAGCTACAATGTCATCCATGTTTAAACTTAACTGGGATAATGAGGCTCCCCAAATCACCATTGAATGGATGGACGAACCTGCACATTGTCACGAGATTAATACCGGAGAAGTAGTGGACCGACCCTGGTTTCATGAAGTTAAAAGGTATCTTGAGGCTCAAGAATATCTTGAAGGAGCTTCAGTCAATGACAAAAAGTTCTTGAGAAGATTCTTAGCCAAGTTTTTCCTGAGCAATGGTATTCTGTACAAGCGCAATCATGATTGCATTCTACTCCGTTGTGTGGACAAGGTTGAAGTTGAGCAGATCATGGCTAAACTGCACAATGGTACCTTTGGCACTCACTCTAGCGGACATACGATGGCTAAGAAGATTCTACGGGCAGGATATTACTGGTCTACCATGGAAGCTGACTGCCATCAACATTCCATGACTTGTCACAAATGTCAAATCTATGCGGACAAGGTACATATACCTCCAGTTCCTCTCAATGTCTTAACAGCTTCTTGGCCATTCGCTATGTGGGGAATCGACATGATTGGAGAATCAAGCCTACATCATCCAATGGACACCGCTCCATTCTGGTGGCTATTGATTACTTTACCAAGTGGGTCAAAGCAGCTTCCTTCACCTCCGTTACAAAGAATGTTGTTTCCCGCTTCATCAAACAGAACCTCATTTGTCGGTACGGCATCCCCGAAAGGATCATCACTGACAACGGTACAAACCTTAACAATACTATGATCACCGCCCTGTGCGAGCAGTTCCAAATTCAACATCACAATTTATCTCCCTATCGGCCAAAGATGAACGGTGCTGTCGAAGCTGCGAACAAAAATATCAAGAAGATCATATAAAAGATGACAGTCACCTATAAGGACTGGCATGAAATGTTACCGTTTTCTCTCCACGGGTACCGTACCACGGCACGAACATCAACTGGGGCAACACCCTATTCTTTGGTATACGACATGGAAGCTGTTTTGCCTATTGAGGTTCAGATTCCCTCCTTGAGAATCATAAAAGATGCTGGTTTGAGTGAAGACGATTGGATTCAGACCCTGCTTGATCAACTTAACTTGATTGATGAAAAGCAACTTACTGCTGTTTGTCATAGTCAGACGTATCAAAAATGGATGATCAAGGCTTTCAACAAGAAAGTCAGATGACAGATATATCAAGTTGGGGATCTTGTAATCAAGCGGATCATCTTGCCGCAAAGTGATCCCAGGGGAAAATAGATTCCTACCTACGAAGGACCATTTGTAATCAAGAACATCTTTTCTGGTGGGCAATGATATTAACCACCATGGACGGCGATGACCTGCCGCACCCTGCGAACGCAGACATAGTCAAAAGATACTAAGCATAAATGACCCTATAGGTTGACACACCTAGGAAAAAAAAGGGTATCCCGGTGAATCGAAAACCCAAAAGGGCGGTTCAGGAAAAAGTTAGAGATAAATAAAAAAATCTGTACACCCAGCAAGTTGAAAACCTGAAAGGGCGACTTGGGCAAAAAAGGGTTTCCTGGTGGATCGAAAACCCAAAAGGGCAGTCCAGGAAAAAGTTAGGGAATTAAAGCGTATGACTATGTCTCGTCAGATCACTTTAAGGACAATCTCTTCACAAACAAGCTCCGGGATTCTGATCAACTCAATCATCTTCGGACGAAGCAACGAACGGACAAGATATTCAGAGTTACGAAGGCTCTAGCAGAATGGGAACCCCATGGAATTTTAACACATAGCCATCTTTCTTTGTATAATTTTTTCTCATTTTTTATGACAACATTCTCTTACTAGGATGTTTGTCTCCTTGGTACAAAATACTTACACAAAGTTAATACAAAGATACTTCAAAGTGCATAAAACTATTTGCCTTTTCTTCTTTTTTACACTTGTGTTTTATTTGAAAACGTCCAATGATTTATTAATGATCATATGCATTTGAATATAATCACTGTTTACAAATAAACGAAATGGGAAAGAATAATTACTGACAGATTGAAAGTATTGGAAAATGTCTTTGGACTATTCCAAGAGAAATCCCCTGCAGTACATCATCTAGATCCCCAGCGGAACTAAAAGTCTTGAAATACACATCACCAGCGGAGTCATAATTTCAAATCCTTAATTCCCATCAGAGTTAAAACTTCAAACTCCCAATTCCCAGCGGAGCAAAAACTTTGAACTACAGACCCTCAGCTGAGATGAGACCTTCTTCCCCAACGGAGTCAAATTTCCAACTATCAATCTATAGCGGAAACCATTCAGTTTTCCCCAGATTCCCCAGCAAGTTGTCTTAAAATCTGAGAATCAACCAGATAACAATTAACTTTTCTCTTATCCCCAAACTAGGATAATTTCCCAGTAGAGTGGCATACAACCCAAACTCATGAACTTCTTCCAAACAGGAATAAGCTTTTCCCCCAGAGTCCCAAACTTACTCTCCAGCAGTATAGCTACTCCCCACAGAGTTTTTACTCCCCAACAGAATGCAGATTCTCATTCTTGATTCCCCAGTGAAGTTTCCATAGTCTGCATTACTCCCCAGCATGAATTTGTCAAAATTTTTAATCCCCTGCAGATCGAAGATTCTCATTCTTGACTCCCCAAGGATTCAAATTCCCCTAGCAGAATG
This sequence comes from Vicia faba, assembly GCA_948472305.1. NCBI lineage: Eukaryota > Viridiplantae > Streptophyta > Magnoliopsida > Fabales > Fabaceae > Vicia > Vicia faba. The sequence goes on along the minus strand of OX451740.1, from coordinate 793,221,346 downwards.
AAGATTATCATTCTCAGTTCCCCGCAGAAACCATCAGATCCTTCCTTATTCTCCAGCAGATCAAGGTTTTCCTTTATTAGATCCCCGATAGAGATCGCCAGAGTTTTCCTTATTCCCTAGCCGAGTAAGGACTCCCATTATTTAACCCCCAGTAGAAGTCTTCAAAGTTCTCTGGATTCCCCAAGCAGATTTCTCAAGCAACACTTGGCTTTATTTTCACAACAGAATGTTTATCATCCTCCAACTCCAAAGACTTGAAGGATCCCTATCCCCAGGAAAGTCATGAAGGATCTTCACATCCCCACAGAAGTTGTCAAAGATTTTGAACCTCCAGCAGCGGTCATGGATTTATTTTCCCCGGTAGCAGTCAAGGATTTTATTATCTCCAGCTATCAAGGATTTATTTTCCTCAGCAATACAACAAATCAGCTTACATGCGCATACATTACACTCATATATCATAAACATTGATAAAACACATTTTATTGCATCATACATTTCATGCAACATAATTTTGTGGTTCAGCTAACATTTTACCCTTTTCAGGATAAGATTAACAGTTATCTTTAACAAATATTCAAAGATTTCAGATACAGTATGGATACACTCCAGACACGGAAGTCATTCTGTTACTCATTCAGATCTCTTATTCAGATACAGTAAAGATACACTTCAGACACGGAAGTCATTCTTTCACTCATTCAGAATTCAAAGTCAAGATACAGTACGAATACACTCCAGACACGGAAGCTATTCTGTCACTCATTCAGACTTCAACAATCAGATACAGATTAGATATGCTCCAGACACGGAAGCCATTCTATTTCTCATTCAGATTCAACCATCAACTTCAAGTTCAGATACACTCCAGACACGGAAGTCATTCTGTCACTTATTCAGATCCCAGTTACAGTACAGATACACTCCAGGCACGAAAGTCATTCTTCTACTCGTACAGATCTCAACTTCAGATACAATCCAGATACGCTCCAGACACGATTTCTATTCTGTCACTTATTCTGACTTTTATCCCTAGCCCGGAGATGCTCCAGACACGGATGTTATTTTGTCGCTTATTCAGATACAATACAGATACACTCCAGACATGGAATTCATTATGTTATTCATTCAAATTCAAATACAGTTACAGCTCAGATACGCTCTAGACACGGATGATATTCCCTTTCTCATACAAATCCAATCTCCAGATACAACTCAGATACATTCCAAATACGGATACCATTCTGATGTTCATTCTCCTGATTTACAACAAACATTCTTGGAGGGCATCTACAAGCCCATCTCCGACAAGATTCTCACCTCTCCAAATGGCATCTTTAAGCCCATTCCCTCAACTACATTTTGATGAGTGCAAATTTACGGGCACTCTAGTGTCCAATCATCTTTTACCTTCGAGTCACGAACGGAAAACTCGCCAATCTAACTCTTCAGGTTCAAGAAGATTGAATAGGGGCAGTTGTTGTACCCCAAAATTTTCCCTCTCATTTTATCAAGATTTCCCCTCACAAGACTCTTTGGACTCAAGACCAGATTAGGGTTTGCTCAGCTCAAGACACCTCTTTGCACTAATGACCTGAAATTAGGGTTTGAGTTTGCACAGGGATTTTTGGACTTTCAATGCCTCATGTGACTTTCATACTTCATGTTGGACTCCTAAGGTTTCTCATACCAAGTTTCAAGCCTTGAATCAAATTTTTGCCCAGTCAATTGGACAGTTGACCTAAAAATCAACTGTATTAGGGAAAAAGTCAACAGTGGCCAATTTACAGTCAAACCTCATAATTTTTTATCCACGTCAACATTATAGACTCATATGAACCATTTGACAAGTTTGGACCACAACTCCTCAAGAAATTTGATCAGATCATCAAAAGGGAAAAATGGTCATTTTTAGGGTTTTGACTGTAGAAGGGCACTTTCTGATTTTTCACCTAGCCAATGGAAAATTGGGTTCAAGCATGGTTTCAAGGACTCAATGGCATCATATTGACCTAATCAAAAGGTTAAAAAGATCTCTAATGCATTGGATTGACAAATGAATTTTCCAGTCAACTGATCAAAAATCAACTGTACACAGAAAAGTCAAACTTTGACTTTTTTGTCAAAAAGTGCCAAGGGTCATTTTTCATCAAGATATGTCAAAAGATGATACTTGTTCATCAAGAAACCTAATTTTGAAAATTAGGCTTTAAGTTTGAAATTTTCTAAGTTATGAAAATTTCTTATTTTTTCCCAACTTTTCCTAACTTTTTCACCATGATGAAATTGGATTCAAAGAAAACTTCCAACATGAAAGTTGTAGTCTTCCAAAAAATATACAACTTTTATTCACAAAGTTTTCCCAAATGATGCTTGGATCTCAAGTTATGATTTTGTGAATAGGGGTCCATGAAACTTTTAACTTAGTGAAATTTTGCCCTAGTTTAGGCAGGATTTTGACCTATATTCATGGAGACTTTTCACCTAGTTCCAATTGGAATCTCAAAATGCATTTCAAAGATGCATTGTAGATCATGTTACAAGCTTTCCAAAATTTCCCAGAATTCTCCAAGATCATTTATGGTTAGGGAGAATCGAAGAAAATAAATGGCCATTTCTCACTTTTGTCCATGGCATTTTTCACATTGGCACAAGTTGCAAATCAGTTTGGATCATGCTTGTACTTATTTTACAGGTCTTAATCCTTTCCACACTCCTTAATTAAATGCAAATACATTGGACAAAGGCATTGTTCTGAGTTATGGAGCATTACACAAAGAGTTATTCCAAAAATGGCAAAAAGGTTACAATGCAATTTCCAAAAAGTACACTTTTGGCAATTTTGTTTATCTTGAGCGTTGGACCCAATCTCTTGCAGCAAACAAAGTCCATGAATATCAGGAAATTGGTACCAACTATGTGCATGCCTTGAGCTAGCCTGTACAGGCTTTGGCTTTGTCAACTCAACCTTTTCTTCAAAAACAAGCCAACTTGCGAAAGTAAACATAACTTGTGCATTTGATAAAACCAAGTCTTTGTATCATTTTAAACAACCTCAACATATTATACCAAGCAAGAAATATGAGCTCATAGCATTACAAAAACCCTTAAACACAAAAAAACCAACTTCTGCCCAAAACAGAGCCATCTCTGGAAATCACAAGCCAAAACATATTTCACTCGTGCGTTTTGCTTGAAACCACTTCAAATACATTCCCTACAACCCACCTGAACTATCCAAGCCATTGTTGAGCAACAGTAACTTCATTTTCAAGCTTCACCATTTTCAATTTCTGAGTTTGCAGGTTGACTTCTACAAGGAGATTCAAGCCATTTCAAATCAAGCTAAGCATTGGGAAAGGTCAAGGGAACTCCAGGCAAGCTAACATGACCTTCAGGCCTCACTCACAACTCCTACATTGCCATATTTGAACTTGACCGAACAAGGTAATTTCCAACTTTCTATCTCCTTATTTAGACATCCTTAGGCTTAGGTTTGTGAAGCAAAAATATAGTCCTTAAGTTGCTTGAACTGTACATATGCATAGTTCTTATTTATATTAACTGAGCTAGGAGAATTTGGATGTTGAAGTTGCTGAAGAAACTAGGTCATAAATTAGGGGCACTGAAATTCTCCCTGGTTTCTTAGAGTTAGATCAAGTTTTTTATATGGTTGGAATCGTGATTTAACAAGCTACACGTTTCATGTTGCAAGATTTCGTTTTTAAGCACGTATGCAGGAGTTTCAGTTTGAACAAGGGCGCGCGCATTTTTTTGTCTGAAGGACAGGGATGAAGTGACATTGGGTTGGGCTTGGCTTTTCTGTTATTCACACCCTCCATCTTGTTATTTGCACCCCTTTGGCCAATTTCTTTTATTTTTCATATTTTCTTGCATATTTCACATTTCTGACTTTTATTTATTTTTTCTAAACAAATAAAAATCTCAAAAATATTTTCTTTATTTTTTGCATTTTTTTCATATTTTTTTTATTTATTTTTTAGCATAAAAATAAATATTTAGGTTAATATACTTTTATTTTCTTAAATAAAATTGTAAATAATATAAAAATATTATATATTTTTATTTTTATTATTTATACACTTAAAATAATATTTTCATACAATATTTATTTTTTTAACATTTTGTATATATTTTTATTCATTTTCTTATACATAAATAAATATATAATATAGAATATATCTTTTTTAAACAAAAACTAGGGTTTTCACCCTTTCAAAAAATAATCATTTTTATTTTCTTATTTTTAAGACATTAAATAAATTTATTTTATATACATAAAATAAATACAAAAACATTTGTGCATATTTACATTTGTTTGCATATTTAAATATTTGCTTATTTTATTTATTGTATATTGAATTCAATATGGTTGTAATAGTTTTAGGGTTTTATTTTGTGTAAATATCCCCTTATTCAAACTTGTACCCCCCTCCCCATAATAATGTTGTAATAGTTTAGATTTACTTTACGCATTTATTGCTTTTATATGCATGTTTAGTAAATTAGGGTTTTGTATGCAAAAGACCAAAAATCAAATAAATAGCATGACTTAATGCAAGACAAAAAATGCATGAAAAATGACAACACATTGCACACAAGCACCCCTAGGGTTTCATCCACTTTGTTGCCTTAAAATGGCCATGGTATGCATGCTAGGTATCTTGGCAAAACAAAACAAAAAACAAAAAGATCATAGTCCCTTGATGATGCTATCTTGGTTGCCTAAACAAAAATGATCTAGTCCCTCAAAAACTTGCTAAGATACTTGGCAATATTGTTATCATGGTCATACGATGACCCACGCCCGTCCCGTTTAACATCCAAAGATAAATTTTGTTTACCAAATACAATGGTAAAACAACAATATCCAAGGGTTAAAAATGTGTAGGAAAGACTTTTGAGTAAGGGTAGACAACTCCTAGTTACTTGATCAATTTGCAATCCATCCTTGCTAATTTCAAACACACACACAATTTCAAAACATTTTCCAACAAACTTTCAAACATTGAAACATTTTTCAAAAGACAAACGTCTTTGTATACATTCTTCAAACAAGAATCATTACAAAGATTGCCAAAACGATGGCCTCTTTTCAAAATACTTTCAAAACCATACAAAACACCATTTCAAACAATTGAAAAAGCAAAGCAAGTGATCTAAACAAGTAAATAAGAGCCCATGGATAACCATGGATGAAAAGGGTGCTATCACCTTCCCTTTTCATAATCTACCCTCCGAACTCAAGAAAACATCTCAAAGGTCTTTCTTGTGCTTTTTGACCTTTCCTTTGGATAAAATAAAAAGTCAGTGGCGACTCTTGCTAAACCGAAACATTTGCGAACACAAATGCAAAACCTCTAGTTAGTTCTCCAACCGTATCACAGACTGGTTGATGTTTGTCATTGTCAGATGTACCAAAAACGCATGATTAAGGCTTTCAACAAAAAGATCAAGCCATGATTAAGACTTGGTGATAAAGTGCATCATTCTGCCACAAGGCGACCCTAGGGGAAAATTGACTCCCACCTACGAAGGGCCATTTGTTGTCAAGAGAGTGTTCTCTGGCGGTGCCATGATGCTGACTACCATGGATGGTGAAGACTTCCCACATCATGTGAACACAAACATAGTTAAAAAATACTACGCATAAGAGACCCGCTAGGTTGACACACCTAGGCAAGATAAGGGCATCCCGGCAAACCAAAAGGTTTGGGAAAAATTAGGGATATATGCAAAAGATTATACACCCGACAAGTTGAAAACCCGAAAGGGAGACTTGGGCAAAAATGGGTATCATGGTGGGATGAAAACCCGAAAGGGCAGTCTAGGCAAAAGTTAAGGATTGAAAGCGTATGACTATGTCCTGTGGAATCACCACATTCGACTTTATTACCAAGGTCCGAGTTCAAACGGTCCAAGATCAATCCAATTAACTTTTGTCAACGGCAAGGGGCATTTGAAGACATTGGGGCAATAGTAGAGTTGGAATGCAATGAGATTATTTCCTCTTACTAGGATCTCCGTCTCTTTGTACAAAAACACCTATTCATGGGGAAAATATCAATAAAAATATACTTTGAAGTGCAAACTTTGAATTTTTTTTATTAATAACCAAGTATTAAAATAATATTTCGCAAATAACCGGGTTTCGGAAAAAAATACGTAAATAACCATGTTTCAGATGACTCCCCAAAGGAGGAGCCATCTGAAATGGCGCATGCACCTATATTTTTAAGGGAGGCGCCATCTCACTTGGCGCCTATGTGCTTAGGGCATGCCCTAAGCCAAGTGAGATGGCGCCTAGGTGTATTATTAGGGCAAAAAAATTTTTTTTTCTCTTTCCGGTGCATTGCGTGTTGGACAGAGATCAACAAATGGACTTTTTATTAAAAAAAAAATAATTACATCCAACTGTATTACATTAAAATAACAGTAAAAAAAACAGATTAAAACAAATGGATACAAAAATACTGGAAAAAAAAAGATACATCAGTGATCCCCCGGAACCCGGTAATGACCCCCGGTTCCGCATCCCCGTCCTCGCCTTTCTCGTGCTGGGTGTCGTCGCGTTTCCTGCTGCGGCAAGGTCGATGGCCAAGCAAAGTCAATGCGGTCCGAATCCATAAAATCAGTCAGATCTCCATATCTAGAAGATCCGCTCTGGTACAGTCAGTTACCCATACCCTCAAAGTTTGGTCGTGTTGGCGGTGGGTGGGTTCCATGGTTGGTCTGTAGCATTGGTCGTCTGAGTACGGGGGGTAGAAAGGAAATGGATCTTGGGGTGTTTGGTATTGAGGATGTTGGGTGGTTTGGTGATATTGTGGGTGATGGTAGGTTGGGTCGGCTTGGTCGTAATCTTATGACATTCCCATATCAGGGCTAAGGCTGGATGTTGAGGGCGCCATATTGGGATATGTGGAAGACTGAAATTGTGTATGGGGTATGTGGGTGTGCTGGTATTGGGGTTGGTATTGGGGTTGGGTTTGAGGCATATCGGGGTATTGATAGTTTGGTGGTGATTGTGGTTGGTTGTGCGGCATTTGATTGTAGTTGTGTTGTGGTGGGGAATGTGGTTGGGTGTTTGTGGGTCTGTTTCTTCTTGGGGGTTGGTGGGAGGTTGATGGGTTTTGGGTTTGTTGATGGGGAATCGAGGGTTGTGCCCATTATGTGCGTGGGTCAACCAAGTACCTTGGATGAGACACGTGCATTTCTGGGTTACTAACCGACCTGTACCACGTCAAATATTGATCCGTGTGTCGCATATTACCTTGAGTAAGGAAAACCGGGAATTGCAAGACGTAGCAGTGACGCCTCTGCCACATCTTACACCATTCCGGAGCGAAGTCTTTCCAATTGGTAAGACCCCACTGGGCGTCGACCCTTTTAAGATGCCATGGGGACAAACAAGTTGGATCACTTGGTATCTCGTGATGCATTCCGAACTGCATCTTCACACGGTCTCTGTGGTGCATCTCCATAATGTTGAACCGAATGATTGCAGTCTTTGTAGTCCAAGTTGCTGCATCCTCCGGGTTTAGATCATGGCCCAAACCCAAATATGGTCTCCAGACGAACTGCAATAAAATTTAAATCAGGTTAGCGCAAAGTAATGTATAAATAATTTAAATGAACAAAAGTTAAAAGCTACGATGTACGTCATCCGGGCCTAAGTGATCCAACAAATTGCGGTAGAGTGCGACATTGAATCTTGGATTCTTGCCGTAATCCATACCCCTCACGCAGTACCTAAAGGAAATGAGAAACATTTTATTCTTAGCATATATTTTGGGAAGAGCAGAATAGTTATAAATGCTATAACTTGATGACTTACTTTATTGCGTACGGGAAACCGAAAGTGTTGTTGTTGACGGGGTTTAAGGACTCCATCATCCACCAACCCCAGGCTTATAGTAAAAAAGCGCACCCATAAAATGTACATTTTTCCTTGACTGTGTTTTTGCACAAGGAACTGTATAGGTGGGCTAATACTGTAGAACCCCAACTATATTTTCTTGTTTTTTCAAAATTTGTTAGTAAATGTAAGTACATAAAATTTACACTATTTCCCGTACTTTCGGGAAATAAAAATGTACCAAAAAGTATCATAAGATACGTTCTGGATTTTACTACTCTGTCATTCTCTGAGGAATTTTCATTTAATTCCAAACTTGCATAATGACGTTTCAGCTCAGTGAGTAGTATTCCCTGCCCTCTTGCACCACCACCTTCTACCATATCCCTACCCAACAGTTCTTCACACTGAGAGTTGGGTTGTTGAACCGACCCGTTCACGGCCTTACCGTCGACAGGGAGACCCAGTAGCATGTACACATCCTCTAGCGTGATGGTACATTCACCTATTGGTAGGTGAAATGTATGGGTCTCCGGTCTCCACCTTTCTAACATTGCAAGAATGAACTTCGAGTTAATGGTGCAGTTGGAGATCTTTATCACATGTCCAAAACCTGCGTATTCCAGATATGGGACGATAAATGGGTCGGGAGCCAGGTAGTTGTGCGAACGGATTCTGAATCTTTTTGTGTCCTGAGTTCATAATTTAACAGGTGTAAGATTAATTAAGATGAACAACGCGTTATTTGAAGTATGAAAAATGTATAACCAAAGAAGAAACTTACAAATGCAGCAATGTTTTCCCTTGTGCCTCTGTGAGTATCGCCCATTGTTAGAAGAGCCATTGTTTAAAATTCTTGAGAGTATGAAAGACTTAGGAAGAGATAGAGAGTATGATAGACTTATGAAATATTTTCGTAGCAGAGAGTGAGACTTGTGTGGGTGTGAGAGATGTATGATATGGTATGTATTTATAGGCAAATAAGTTTTATGTAGTGGTTACTTGTGCTTGCATGCCTGCGAAGTGTCACATTTGCATGCTTAGGGGGTTACACATATGCATGCATGCATGTACAAAAAATGAAAGGTGTCACTCTTGCAGGCTAGGTGGCAGCCCATGCATGTATCACGATTGGACAGTAAGGGAGGCGCCATTGGACTTGGCGAAAGAGTACAAAAATGAATGGTGTCGCCACCCCAATTGGCAAATAAGAGGTGTCATTTGTTACAGCATAGGCTCAGGCTACGTGACAGCCTTTGGGATTCCTTTCATTATTGCATGTAAGCCCATTGGAGTTGATGGGAGGAGTCTTACAAAATAAATGTATATGTGCAGAATAGGGCCAGGCTAGGTGGCAGCCTATGGGGTTTCATAAGCCCATGCATGTATCACGATTGGACAGTAAGGGAGGCGCCATTGGACTTGGCGAAAGAGTACAAAAATGAATGGTGTCGCCACCCCAATTGGCGAATAAGAGGTGTCCTTTGTTACAGCATAGGCTCAGGCTACGTGACAGCCTTTGGGATTCCTTTCATTATTGCATGTAAGCCCATTGGAGTTGATGGGAGGAGTCTTACAAAATAAATGTATATGTGCAAAATAGGGCCAGGCTAGGTGGCAGCCTATGGGGTTTCATAAGCCCATGCATGTATCACGATTGGACAGTAAGGGAGGCGCCATTGGACTTGGCGAAAGAGTAAAAAAATGAATGGTGTCGCCACACCAATTGGCGAATAAGAGGTGTCCTTTGTTACAGCATAGGCTCAGGCTACGTGACAGCCTTTGGGATTCCTTTCATTATTGCATGTAAGCCCATTGGAGTTGATGGGAGGTGTCTTACAAAATACATGTATATGTGCAGAATAGGGCCAGGCTAGGTGGCAGCCTATTATTGGCAGCCTTGGGGGGTTGCATCCTTACTTAATTGAAATTTTTAGCCTTACGTTTATCATAACATTGATTCACATAATCTGTCAAATCTTCCAACCTTCAAACGTTCTTACAATCAAACATTCCAACCTTCGAATCAGTCATCAAATTCATACATTCCAACCTTCAAACATTACAACATTCATACCTTCATACAATCAATAAACCTCAAACATTCCAACCTTCAAACCTTAAAACAATTCTACGCAATGGCCTCTTCACCATAATTTGTCGTCAAAGCACATTTCAACAGTGAGACATACATTTGTCCCACAGCTGGGTTTTTGTTTAGAGACACAGACAACATTCGATTTCTCTTAAACGGGAAAGCCAATTTCTCGTACTTCAAAAAAAGATTGGAGGCCAAACTTGAACGAGGCCCGGTGTCCCAGATATTTTATCAGAATCCAGTTTTCTTTGGAAACAACCAAGTAATTTTTTATAAGGTTGAAGTTCAAGATGACGAGGATCTCCAGAATATGATTTCCAGCCATGTCTATTCTGGATACGACTCTATTGAGTTGTACGTTTTGCTTCAAGAGCCTCCGATGACACAAGAGGTTGATCCTTTGGAGAATAAACAAGATGAGGTAGATGCAGTTGATGATGAAGAAGAAGATAACGAGTTAGAGTTTGATGAAATGGTGAACGATGATTCTGACGATGATGGCATCCCTAGTATTCCTACAGACAAAATCTACACACCACCTCCGCACATGACAAACTTCAACATGGGCGGAGATGAACCTTCTACTGACTTATTTTTCAAACCGTATATGCAGTCGGATGAAAATTTAAAAGAGAAGGACAAGTTTCGTAACAGAGAGGAATGCATCAGGGCCATTAAAAAATTTCACATGCTCAACTCGGTTAATTTTAAGGTGGATCGTGTCAACCCGGAAAGGTACAAGATCAAGTGTGTCCACCCTGACTGTATGTTCAAGTTGACCGCATCATACAGATTAAGGGGTGACTGTTGGGTCATAGGTTCCATGACTACCCACACTTGTGTAAGTTCCACTCAATCACAGGACCACCGAAAACTCAACTATGATCTAATCTGTCAAGAAATCCTACCCCTGGTCAGCAACGACCCATCTTTGAAGGTGAAAACAATCATCTCCCACATCACCATGGTTTTTAACTACACTCCATCTTACCGTAAGGCGTGGTTAGCAAAGACTAAGGCGATTGAAAGGGTGTACGGAAACTGGGAGGAGTCATACCGAGAACTTCCCCGCTACCTGAATGCACTCAAGACGTATTCTCCAGGTAGTGTTTACATTCTGGAAACACTGCCTGCGTACGCCCAAGATGGTAGTCTACTGCATGGCAACGGAATATTCAGTCGCGTGTTTTGGGCATTTCAACCATGCATCACAGGGTTTGCATCATGCAAACCAATTTTACAAATTGATGGGACTTGGTTGTATGGGAAGTACAAAGGCACGCTATTGATGGCAGTTGCACAAGATGGCAACAACAACATTTTCCCCGTTGCGTTTGCCCTTGTCAAGGGGGAAATCGGTGGTGCTTGGAGCTTTTTCCTGAAAAATCTTTGGACACACGTGGCTCCTCAACCAGATCTCTGTTGGATCTCAGACAGACATGCCTCCATTGAAAGTGCCTACAATAATCCAGCAAATGGTTGGCATGACCCTCCTTCTACGCATGTCTATTGCGTTAGGCATATCGTCCAGAATTTCTCGAGGGAGGTCAAGGATAAAACATTGAGGAAAGAGGTTATGAATGCGGGATATGCATTGACACAACCCACATTTAAATATTACCGCAACGAGATCCGTTTGTCTAATCCGGAAGCCGGTAGGTGGATCAACAATATTCCGGTGGAAAAATGGACTAGGTCATACGACAATGGCCAAAGATGGGGGCATATGACAACGAATCTTATTGAATCAATGAATGGGGTATTCAAGGGCATACGAAACCTCCCAATCACTGCCTTGGTAAAATCTACGTATTTTAGGATTGCTGCGTTATTTGCCAAAAGAGGTGAAATGTGGAATGCGGTGTTGCAATCTGGACAACTATGGAGTGAAAGCTGCATGAAATACATTAAGGCTGAAAGTGCTAAAGCCAACACTCACATGGTTATACGGTTTGACCGACACAGCCACAACTTCATTGTGAAAGAGACAATCGACCATAATGAAGGCCTGCCAAGACAAGAATATAGGGTCATTTTACCTTCTCAATGGTGCGATTGTGGCAGGTTTCAAGCATTTTGTATGCCTTGCTCTCATGTCATTGTCGCTTGTGCTCATACCCATCAAGACGCGCTTCAACTGCTGTCAAACGTTTACAAATCTGAAACGTTGCTCACTGTTTACAACAACAACTTTCCTTTGGTGGCAAAACCAGATTATTGGCCTGAATACAACGGCGATATAGTTTGGCACAATGACCAAATGCGAAGGAACAAGAAGGGTCGTCCCAAAAGTAGGCGCATCACAACAGAAATGGACGATCTTGACAGGTTGGAAAGAAAGTGTGGTTTATGCCGTCAGGTCGGACACAATCGCAAAAACTGTCCGAATCGTGCGTCTGGCTCGACCACATAAATATTGTATACATAAAATCTTTTCATAATTGTGTTGTAAACATTTGGGTTTTCCATTAACAGATTTTGCTACAGTTAATAAAACGCGTACAACAATAATTAACGATATTCAATCTAGGAAATTACAACTGTTAACACAATTTCATCTGACCCATGCATCATCAGCATTATATCACTGTCTATTTTGACTTCCTCTAACCACACATTAGGTCTTCCTATCGCATGTGAGGTTGTTGTTCGTTTTCGCTGGATCCTTCGAATTTTTCCCCCCTCCGCAATGTCTCCATCTAGCCACCGCATCAACTCCCGCTTCAGACGCTCCATGGAGTGAATGTGCCAGAATTTCATTTTCATCGCAGGTTTCGTGGCGGAGAATATAACGTAACCATCTCTGCTAAAAATCATAGGCGACGTCATGACGCAAATAACGGAGTACAAAATAAAAATACAGTGCGAGAAAGTGTGAGAAATTTCGGAGAAACGGACGAATTATTTATAAAACAACATTTTGCCCTAGTTTTTCCCTAGGAGCCAAGTGAGATGGCGCCTCCTCTCACTTTTAAGGAGCATGCGCCATCTCACTTGGCTAAAAGCCAAGGGAGGCGCCAAGTGAGATGGCGCCTAGGGCAAAACCCTAGGTGGAGGCGCCAAGTGAGATGGCTCCTCCTTTGGGGAGTCATCTGAAACATGGTTATTTGCGTAATTTTTTCCGAAACTCGGTTATTTGCGAAATATTATTTTAATACATGGTTATTAATAAAAAAAATTCGCAAACTTTCTGTTTTTGTTTTGAATGCAAAATTGTCCAATGACTAAAATTGAACGAACATATGCATGTGAACATAATTAAAACTATTTGGCACATGTGTCCTGCTAAGCAGCAACAAGCATCTCTTTAACACAGTTGGAATATCACCACAGAGTTATTTCATTAACATTATCCTAGAGTGGCCTCAACAAAGTTACCCGCAAAGTTTCTTTGCACAGGTTAATCTTCAACTAGAGTTTCAATCTCTTGGCAGCTCCCTCCCCAGCTAAGTTGATCCTACAAGTAGAAGACTTATGGATCTCTTCCTCAAAGAACTCATCTCATCAACAGTTCATCAAGTATTCATCAACAGGGTTTATTTCCCCAACAAACAACGAGTAGCATAACTCCCCAGTTGAGTTTGTATTCCCCCAGCATAGTCTATCCTCCCTAGCTGACTCTGTCTTCCCCGGTTGAGACTATCCTCTCCAGCATGAGTTTGCCTCTTACAAATCAGAAGGCCACAACCCCTAATCCCCAGTAAAGTCGTCAACAAAACCTTTACTATCTCCAAAAGATATTATGAAACCTGGACCCGACCAAATATCAGTACAACCTTTTAGCTACTATGAAGCTTGTACCTGACCAGATAAAAGTCAACTTCTCAAGTCACTATAGAGCTTGGACCCTACTAGATAATAGTGTAACAAAATACTATGAAGCCTAGACCCGGACAGATAATAGTACAACCTTCAAAAACTATAAAACCTGGACCCGACCAGATAATAGTTCAACTCTTCAAGATATAGAAGAACATGGACCCAACATAACCAAAGTTTAACTTCTTTTTCCCAGTAGAGTTTGCCTCTACCCCAACAAGTTACTGTGAAGCCTAGATCCGACCGGATATCAGTTCAACTTCATCTTTTCAAGTAAGTTATTGTGAAGCTTGGATCCGACCAGATAGCAATTCCCCTCAGAAGTTTGTTGTGAAACCTGGAATCCGACTAGATAACAACTAAGTTCCAAACAAGTTATTGTAAAGCCTGGACCCGACCAAATATCAGTTTAACCCTATCTCTTCAGACAAGTTTGTTACAAAGCATGGACCCCACCAGATAGCAATTAACTTCATCCACCTCAAAATTTGTGAAGCCTGGATCCGACCAGATATCAATTCAACTTCGTCTATTCAAGCAAGTTATTGTGAAGCCTGGATTCCGACCAGATAAAAACCAGCTACAATCCCCATCGAGTTCACTATGAAGCCTGGACCCAACCAGATAATAGTATAACTTTCAAAAACTATGAAGCCTGGACCCGACCAGATAGTAGTTACCACTTCAAGAAATCTGCGAAACCTGGATCCGACCAGATAACATTTCAATTTCAAGAAATTTTCCGCAAAGCCTGGAATCCGACCAGATAACAGTTAATTTATTCTTCCCCAATAAGTTATTGTGAAGCCTGAATCCGACCAGATAGCAGTTGACTTCCTCATACTCAAATTTTTGTGAAGCCTGGACCCGACCAGATAACAACTAACATTCAAGAGATAATCCCCAACAATAATCTGGGATTCAGAAAGCAGTAGTCAGGGATTTATTTTCCCGGACAAAAATGCATCCCACATTCATACATCATAGCATATACATAAAAAAATGCATTTAGCACAATCCCATTCATCTTTTGAACATCATGCATACATCTGCATTTAACTAACCCTTTTTCCCACAGGTAAAACATCAAGTTTTAGTCTAAATCGTCCAAAGATCTGTGCTGATACTTCTTCCAGTGTTTACCATCATTCCTCCAAATGGAATCTATAAGCCCATTCCCAATACATCTTTGAGTGCAAATTTCTGGGTACTCTAGTTGTTGTACCCCAAAATTTGCCCTCTCACTTATCAAGAATTTTCTCACAAGATCTCCCTTGACTCAAGACTGCACTAGGGTTTGATCAGCTTAAGACACCTCCTCAAACACTAATGATCAAAACTAGGGTTTGAGTTTTCACAAAGACACTTGAACTTCCAATGCCCCATATGACTTTAATGGATCATTATGGACCCCCAATATTAATCATGCCAAGTTTCAATCCTTGAATCACATTTTTGCTCAGTCAATTGAGCAGTTGACCTAAAAATTAGTCGTATTGGGAAAAAAGTCAACCGTCGCCAATTTATAGTCAAACTTCATAATTTTTGATCCACATCAACATTTTAGACTCATATGTATCATTTGATCAAGTTTGGATCATAATTCCTCAAGAAATTTGATCAAATCTCCAAAAGGGCAAAATGGTCAAAATTAGGGTTTTGACTGAGAAGGGGCACTTTCTGATTTTTGACCTAGCAAATGATAAATTAGTTTAAGGCATGATATTAATAGTCCAATTTCATCATTTTAACCTAATGACATGCTTCAAAACATTTCAAGTCCATTGGATTGACAAATGAATTTTCCAGTCAACTGATCAAAAGTCAATTGTATACTGAAAAGTCAAACTTTGACTTTTTGGTCAAATTCAAGTGCCAAGGATCCCAATTCATCAAAACATGTCAAAATATGAAACTTAATTATCAAGAAATCAAAAAGTCAATATTTCATTTTGAAAAGTCAAAATTTCTAAACTTAGAAATTTTTCTAAGTGTTGGAAATTTCATATTTTTTCATAACTTTGAGCCAAATTTTCACCATGATACAAGATGATTCAAGAGAAACTTAAAACATGAAAGTTGTAGATCTCTATGAAATCTAAAACTTTTCTTTACACAACTTCCTCCAAAAATGCCTGGATCTCAAGTTATAATTTAATGAACATAGGGTCATGAAACTAAACACTTAGTGAAATTTTGCCCTAATTTGGTCAGGATTTTGACCTAACTTCGTGGCACTTTTTCATATATCTCCAATTGAAATATTAAAAATAAATTCAAATATGGGTTGTAGAGCACATTACAAGCTTTCCAAAATGTCCAAGAAATCCTTGAGATCATTCTTGAGGAGGGAGAATCGAAGAGATGAAGTTAGGGTTTTGTCACTTGAATTACAAGGCATTTTGTGATGAACAAGAATTCAATTTCAAACCTATGCTGCACAATCTTGTTTTGCAGGCCTCTAAACCTCAAGATCTCTCCATAATCAGAAGATTACACTTTCTTTTGAGCTATTATCCACTTTATTTAAGCTTTATCCAAGTTGCATTTCCATTAATGGCACAAAGTAACATTGCCATTCTAGTAAAGTGGCTTTAATCACAAAGTCAACTTCTCTTGAGCTTTGCATTTGTTCTTTCTGCACAAGAATCCTATACACAATCATATGAGCATGTTTAAAGTGCCTAACCACTTTAGATAGCCTTGTACCTTGCCTTGGAACAATGCTTGTCAAGCTTGCTTCAAAAACAAGCCAAAAAGCCATAACATGTGAACTTGTACTTCTGATCACCCAAGCTCTCAAAACCTTTTTCCTATACATTGAGACACTATTATGCAACTTAAGGGATGATTTTTGCAAGCCTGAAACTCTCTCAAATTCCCTCTAGCCAGAAATTGCACACAAACTCCATTTTTGTGCAGGTTTTGACCTTGAACTTGTATCTTTTATTTCCATCGTGCACTTTTTGGCCTTTTAGTTCATAAAGCTCCTATACATCAAATATAACTTGTCCATGTCCCTGTTACACGACTGTAACACCATTTGCATCAAACTCCATAACCAAAAATAGAGCATTGCATATTGACTTCTCCAAGCCATTCCAGCCATCCATTGATCAAGCTAATCATTGCATTAGCTTCCTGGGAACTAGAGGAAGCTAACCTGATCATCACAACAACTTGAATCAAGCTCTAACTCAAAACACGATCTCCAACTGCAAGGCGAGTTTTCTGAACTTCTATCTTTTCATTTAGGCATTGTTAGGCTTACATTTGTGAAGATAAAATATAGACATCATTGCCCTGAAACTATACATGTCCATAGATTTCATTTATATTGCTAGAGTAGTGAAAATTTTGAGTTTGAACTTGCTGAAATATTTAGGTCAGAATTTGGTACTTTTAAAAATTCATGTTCATCTTTGAGAATTAGCTTAAGTTATTTACATATTCAGAATCGTGAGGAAATTTCTAATAAGTTTGATGTTGGAAGTTTTATGAATGGATGAGAGATGAGTGAGTTACAAGAACCATGGTTGGAGGTTGAAGATGAAGTTCATTTCTGGATCTTGTTTTGCATTATGTATTTATCATTTCAGATAAGTTAACAAATGTACATCCACCTCATTGATAAGGCATCGCACGTTTCATGCTAAGAGCGCGGGTTCAAGCCCTAGCGCTGCCATTTTTCCTCATTTTTTCACATTTTTCTTGTTTTTGTCACACAACAGATGCGTTGGGCCTCAACAGTTGGGCCTTGTTATTTTTGCTGGTCTTCTACCCTCCTGACTGTTTTTAACACCCCTGGCCCAAGTTTTAATTATTTATTTATTTATTTCATTTTTATTTTCTTAAATATATTTTCTAAATACTAAAAAATCATAAAATACAAAAAAAAATGATATATTTATATTTTGACATAGTTTATTTTATTTTTTCTCACAAAAAATATTTTTATTAATTATACTCTATTTATTTTTTACTGTTATCTTGTAAATATAAATAAAATTAGGTTATTAGTTATTTTCTTTCGTACTAATTTAAATACATCATTTTTAATATAAAAAAAGGACTAAAATAATTTGTAATGCTATAAATATTTTCAAGATAAAATATACCAAAAATACTTTTCTTAAAATTATTTTCTTTTGATTAATTAATAGAACTAGGTTTTCATTTAAAATCTTTTCTTAATAATTTCATACTTAATTAACTATTTTCTTTATTTAATTAGGTTAAGACAAAATCTTTTTTTCATGAAAACCAAACAAAATTCATTTTCTCTACATTTTGCATCCTTGTACATTTGTTCATTTTTATACTTTGAATTTATTAAATTCTTTGTATATTCATATCAATTCAATATGGTTGTAATAGACTAATTATGTTTAAATTCTTGCAATTCCCATTTACCAATTGTACACCCCCTTCCCACAAATGTTGTAATAGCGTAAGTAACTTTAAATTTCGCAATTTATCGCTTTTATATAGCATGCTAGTAATTAGGATTTGTATGGAAAGACTAAAACCAATATCTATAAAATTCTAATTCAAGACAAAAACAAGCATGAAAACAATGCACTTGCACACAAACATCCCTAGGATTATTCCACTTGGTTTCCTTATACAAAATGGCCATATTACACACGTGAGGTATCTTAGCAAAATCAAGAAAATACAAGATCATAGTCCCTCGATGACGCTATCTAAGTTACCTTACAAATGATCTTAGTCCCTCCAAAATAATGCTAAGATACCTTGCAACATTTCTAATCATGGTTATACGATGACCCACGCCCGTCCCATTTACATCCAAAGATAGGGTTGCTTATCAAATCAATGGTAAGACAACAATGTCAAAGGAAAAGGAAATGAACAAGAAAGACATTTGAGTAGGTAGATTGCTCCTAATTACTTGCTCCATTTAAAAACAAACATCCTTGCTATTTTCAAAAACAAACACTTACACTTTCAAAACATCTTGCAAAACTTGAAAACATTTTTCAAAAGATCAACATCTTTGTATACATTCTTACGAACAAGAATCATTACAAAGATTGCCTAAACAATGGCCTCTTTACAAAATACTTTCAAAAACGGCACAAAACACAATTTCAAACAAAAGCAAGTTATCTAGAAAGTAACTAAGAGCCCATGGATAACCATGGATGAAAAGGGTGCTAATACCTTCCCTTTTCATAATTTACCCCCGAACTCAAGAAATAATCTCAAAGGTATTTCCTATGCTTTTTAACCTTTCCTTTTGGATAAAAGAAAAGTCGGTGGTGACTGTTGCTAACCGCAACATTTGCGATCAAATGCAAAACCTTCAAGTCAGTTCTCCCACCCTATCACACTAGTGTTCAATCATCTTCCACCTTCAAGTCACGAATGGCGGATCCACCAATCTAAGTCTTCAGGTTTAAGAAGATTGAACAGAGGAAGTTGTTATACTCCAAAATTTTCCCTCTTATTTCTCAAGTAATCTCTCACAAGATCTCCTTTGATTCAAGACTGCATAAGGTTTGATCAAGCTCAAGACACCTCCTTAAGCACTAATAACTAAAAATTAGGGTTTGAGTTTGTACAAGGACAAATTGACTTTTAATGCCCAATATGACTTTCATGGATCATTTTGGTCCCTAAAGATTTCTCATGACAATTTTCAAGGCTTGGATCACATTTTTGCTCAGTCAATTGATCAGATGACCCAAATCAATTGTATTGGGGGAAAAGTCAATTATGGTCAATTTACAGTCAAAATTCATAATTTTTGATCCATATCAACATCATGAACTCATATGTGTCAATTTATCAAGTTTGGATCACAATTCCTCAAGAAATTTGATCAGATCATCAAAAGGGCAAAATGGTTAAAATTAGGGTTTTAACTGAGAAAGTGTAATTTCTGATTTTTGACCTAGTAAATGACTTATTGGTTTGAGCCAAATTTCCACCATGATGCAAGATAATTAAAAGGAAACTTCCAACATGAAATTTGTAGATCTCAATGATATCTAAAACATTATAGAACACAACTTTTTCTAGAAATGCATGGATTTCAAGTTATGATTTTAAGAAGACATGTTCATGAAACTTGAAAAACTTTGTCAAATTTTGCCCTAGTTTAGGTAGGATTTTGACCTAACTTCATGGTAATTTTTCACATAGTTACAAGATGAATCTTCAAAAATTTACAACATAGAGGTTGTAAAGGATGTTACAAGCTTTCCAAAATGTCCAAGAACTCATTAAGATCATGTTTTAGCTAAGAGAATCGAAGGCCAGAAGTTAGGGTTTCAAACTTGAGTACCAAGGCATATTTTGTGATGAACATAAACCAAATCCATAGCCATGCTGCATAATCTTCACTTTGTAGGCCTCAAACTTGTTTGTCACTCCATAATTAATGGTTTACACAAATCTTTAGGCCCTTATCAACTTAGTTTAAGCTTTGTCCAAAATGATTTTCCATTTATGGCACAAAGTTGCCATTTCCATTTTGATAAAGCATCACTTTTACAATTGTCAACTTCTTGAGCCTTGCACTTGTTCTTTCTACATACACAACCCCTATAAACCAAAAGCAATATGTATAAGGCCTCTATCAACTCAGATCATGCTTGTACAACACTTTGAGATTTGTCTTCTCACTTTTCTTCAAAAGCAAGCTATAGGGCCAAAAGGCTAGAACTCAGAAATTTTGAGTGCATTTTATCTCCAACCTTTTCCATACATATGCACAAGTCTATTGTAAGCCAGGGCATGATTTCAAGCATCTGCAAATTCTCCCAAGCACCATTGCTGCACAGAACTGCCCAAACTTGACAGTTTTGAGCTAAAACTCCCCATCTTCATTTCCACCCGTACGTTTTGTTTCTTAATCATCCAAACACCTTACATACATCATACATAAGTGATTCAAGTCCCTGTTTCAAGACTGTATCCCCTCCGTCACTATTCACCATTTTCAAAACTGAAGCTTGCAACTTGACTTGAGTTGAGAGTTCCAGCCATCCTCAAAGCAAAGTAGGAGTTGGAATACATTCAAGGAGGTCCAGGAAAGCTACAGAAATCATCAATCCATCTCAAAAGTTGCTCAAACTCCATACACGACTCCAGCTGCAAGAGGTAAATTTTCAAACTTTTATCTCTTCATGCAAGCATCATTTGATTCTGATTCGTGAAGATAAAATGTAGATATCATTGCCCTGAAGTTGTACATGTCCATAGATTTCATTTATATTGATTAAGCTTAGAGAATTTTAGGTTTAAATCTATGAAAAAAGTTAGGTCATAATTTGGTACCATTCAAAATTCATGCTCATCTTTGATTTGTAGTGTTAGTAATATACATTTCTGGAATCGTTGTGAAATTTGGAACACGTTTGATGTTTACATTTTTGCAAATGGATGAGAAATGACGAAGTTACAGATATTCTGACTGGAGGTTGAAGATGAAGTCATATTCAGGACATGACTTATGTTATGTATTTATTATTTCATTTATGTTAACGGGTGTGTAACCACCCCAGTGGTAAGGCAGCGCGCGTTTCATGCTCAGGGCGTGGGTTCAAGCCCCAATGCTGCCACTTTTCATATTTTTTCACATTTTTCTCTCTTTTTTGTCACAAACAGGCGCATGGGCCTCCAAGCAATGGGTTTTGTGTTTTTTGCTGATTTGTAACCTCCCTGTTTACTTTTGCATGTTGGCCCAACTTTTTTTATTATTTCATTTTTTTATTTTCTTTTTCTTATTTTTAAAATTTTATTTCATTTTATTTATTATTTAATTTATTACTACTATTACTATCATTATTATTATTTTGATTAATAAAAAATCCAAAAATATTTTATTTGTTTATTTACATATTTAAAATTGCTCATTTATATTTTATTTTCTTTATAAAACAAAAAGGCTAAAAAAAATTTCTTAACAAATTAATTTCTTTTTCTATTAAATAATTAATATTTAGATTTAGATTTAATTATTATTTTTTCTCTTTTATCTAAAATTAATTTAGAATTTAGTTTTTTCTTTTAATTAATTAATTTTCATATTTATTTTATTAAACTTAAAACCTTTCACAAAAAATTCTAAAAAAATCCTTTTTAACTTAATTTCTTTCTTAATTAGCTTAGGTTTAATTTAATTTAATTTTAATTAATCATTCTCTTTAATTAGGTCAAAACTAAACCCTTTCATAAAAATCCAAACAAAAATCATTTCCTTTCCATTTATCTTCTTGTACATTTATTCAATTCTTGTATTTATTTAATATGGTTGTAATAGATAATTAGGTTTAATTTTCTGGCAATCCCCATTTGTAAATTTGTATACCCCCCCTCCTTTAATGATGTAATAGCGTAGTAATTTTACTTTCTGCAATTTATCGCTTTTGTAGAAATGTTAGTAATTAGGGTTTGTATGGCAAGACTAAAACCAACAAGTAGTAAACCCTAGTTCAAGATAAACAATGCATGTAAATCAAACACACTTGCACACTTACACCCTTAGGGTAATTCCAATTTGTTGCCTTACAAAAATGGTCATGTTATGCATGTGGGATGTCTTAGCAAAAGTAATCAAAAAATACAAGATCATAGTCCCTCGATGACGCTACAAAATGTTGCCTTTCAAAATGATCTTAGTACCTCAAAGAGAAATGCTAAGATATCTCACAACATTGCTATCAGGACTATACGATGACCCACGCCCGTTCCTTTACATCCAAAGATAAGGCTTCTTACCAAATCAATGGTAAGATAACAATATCAAAGGAAGGAAGAAATGAACAAAGACTTTTGAGTAGGTAGATTGTTCCTAGTTGCTTGCTCATTTTCAAAACAAACATCCTTGCTTATTTTCAAAAACAAACACCAAACAATTTCAAAAACACTTTCAAAACATTTTCCAAACATGAAATATTTTCAAAAGCACAAGACTTTGTATACGTTCTTACGAACGAGAACTATTACAAAGTTTTCCTAAACGAAGACGCATTTTCAAAAATACTTTCAAAAACCATCACAAAGCACATTTTCAAACAAAGAAAGTGATCTAGCAAGCAACTTAGAGCCCATAGATAACTATGGATGAAAAGGGTGTTAATACCTTCCCTTTTCATAATCTACCCCCCGAACTCAAGAAATAATCTCAAAGGTCTTTCCTGTTCTTTTCAGCCTTTCCTTTTGGATAAAAGAAAATTCGACTCTTGCTAACCGCAACATTTGTGATAAAACGCAAACACCAAGTCAGTACTCCCACTGTATCACAGATCCCAATAATCCAAATCAAAAGAACGTCCTAGTCCATGGTCCCTTCTGGCTCTTACAGCTACGGTTGAATGCCACTTTCTCTGAGGAGATTAAGCCTTTTAGAAATAGAAAGGTGGCATGTCCTCCATATCAAAACCATATCATCTGGAAATGCCTTCTCCCTCTGACTCCTATCGACAAAGGCTCCCCAAATCCTAACGTTTTCAGGCTGCTGTTCACCATTATGCTGACAAGAGTTGACTTCACCCCCTCGATGGCCCTTTTTATGCTAGACAAGATGGCCCATAATGGTTTACCAGGGCTTTTCCACCCACGAGAGAAGTGGACAAGAAATATTCTTTAATCCTTTGGAGGCGTTACTTGACTCCTCAGTTTTTATCTACTGTGATTGTCGGTGTAGACCCAGGTTTGGTCGCTTACCAGCCTAACTTGGCAGCTTGAAAATTTGGCCTCTGTCAACTTGTTCATAAATCTTTGTTAAATTCACATGGGCTGCTGGTCGACATTACAACTGACCAACCCTTCGAAATGATCAAGGATGATATAGGGAATCTATGGGCACGAAGGCCTACACTCACTCTCACTCCTTTCCAACCGTCTTTTTACTGCACCAAAGAATTTGAAACTTGGTGGCAGACATATTTTGTTACATTCATTGGTGATTCTAATGCTAAGCTGACTAAACTAACCACAACTTTCTCAAACTTGCTGGAAAAGGCGACCAAATGTAAGATTACTTATGTTAAACAAATTCGAGCTTTCCAGAATTACTTCTGAATTGTGTATCGACCTAATGATCTTCGTAAGACCATCTATGAGGCTGTTGTCGAATTAAAGGAGAAGGTAACTGATAAGATATCGACACTGAAAATTCCTGGTTATGCGAAAGATAAATATCTTTACGCTCTTCATTTTGGAAACATCAAATTTCCTCCTTTTGCATCCAGCCCTTTGGCCTTGGCCTTTGGCCCACCTATTCCTGATTTGTGGTATTGCTCTATACCGGATAAGAAAAATTCCTATAGGACAAAGGCCGACAGAGTGGTATCGACGAAGTATTACCTACCTAACTATTCTGGGAATCTTCATTATGATCTCCTATATGTTAGAGTACTTTCGACTACACAAATTGGTAATGATTTCTAGAAAGTTTTACCCCCTTCCTATTTTACTTTGGTTGCTTATATGATTGTTTTACACTTGTCTTACATATATACCAATAGATCAGGTGGGAGCCGTTTCTGTCGGCTAACCAAAACCTTCAACGTGTCAGGTTTAAACTTCAACTTTCTGTCAGCTACCATTCTTGATTTTGGCATATCTGACTCAGCTTAATTTTGTAGATCATTCCTGACCACACACCTTCCGACGATGAACCCATTTCTTCTTCACTCAAGAAGGCTTCTTCGGTGAATATATTTATATAATTATTATTTCTATGTTGTTTACACCCTAAATTTGTATTAATATTTCCCTTGTTTGCCAGAGTCAAAAACGCTCAGCGGATTTGACTGCTCCCTCTGACAAATCCAAAAGGTCCAAGAAGGACAAAAAAACATACTCCTGAGCGGGATGAGGTATATTCGGTCGATTCAAAACTTCCATTATCGACTAACACCATTGCTTTGATTTACATCTTTCTTTGGTACTGTAGCCATCACCTTATGTTCAGCCCTCTCAACATTCCCACAAATCCAAAAGTCATAAGAGGAAAAGAGATTCCTCCGCTAAAGGCGAGGCGATAAATAAGAAAAATAAGACAAAGGCACCTATACCCCAAGGTGCTGAGGCAAAGGTTGTCTTGAAACTTTTTGATGAAACAGAGGAGCCAGCTGACGTCGAAATTCCTCTTATTACAAGGAGGAGACGTAATATGGTTTTGGTCGAAAATCCTGAAGCCACTTCGGATTTGGGCGCTGACACCATCGTGATCGACACAACTCTGGTTACTCCAACTCATGCCCCTAGGGTTGATGAGGTTCAAATCCCAACGAGAAATCTCACTAACGTTTCAACTAAGGACGTGTCTGTCGATCTTGATCCGTCGACACAGGTATTAGCTGGTTGTTTTCTAGTTTCTTTTGTTTTCTGCTTGTTGAATTTGTTTCGGCTAATACCTTTTCTTAGTTTCTTTTGGTAAACATCTCTGATCAACAACAACGCGTACCTGACTACACCCCTTTATCAGAAGCTTCTTCCCCTCACCATCATGAAAATATTGACTTTGCTGATGGTGAGTTTATCAACCTGACTATTCTGGCTACTCTTAGTGACTCTGACTCAGTCACTAGTCCTGTCAAACATAATAGTTATAGTTTGACTAGTTATGATTCTAACCTTTCAGATTTCTTGCAGGATTCAGAAGCAAATAAAAATTCCACTACTTCCCGAATTCCCCCCCCCCCCCCCCTAAAAGCACGCAAGGCACACCTGTCATTTCTTCTGGGAGAAAAAAGGTCGACTCACCCATTAAGCTAAAACACGTGGGAGTCAATCCTTCTGGTCTAGAGGAAATTGCTAAGTTGTGTCGCTTTGTGAGATCTCACAATCTTTCTTCCGACTCCAACCCATCTCAAGCACATAATGACAAGATGAGTTCTGAAGCAGTTAAAACCAAGAATTTGATGGCTAAAATTCGAACTCATGCTTTAAATCCTGATTTTCCTCATCTGCTCCATTCTGATCCAATTCTTGGGCCAGAACTCTCAGATATTCTTGCTCAAATGAAGGAACTCAATATGTCTGAATCATCCTGTTTGATGATAACAGCGTTTCAGAAACTTTTCATCCCTCTATGCCAAAATTGTGAAAGAATTAGAGCAAATGAGACATCGGTTGAATCGAAGGAAGCCTTTGTGAAAGCAAAGTTGGATGTGGTGGTGCAGGTTACTGAAGAAATCAATGGTTTGTTAGCATGGTGGAAGAGAAAAAACATGAACTGATTCCCAAACAAAACAGAGCTGCTAAAATCCGTAACCAGATTTTTGTTCTCAACAAGGAATTAGAATTAATCACCAAGCAAGAGGAAGAAATCAACAATGTGATTAATCCCATCAAAGAAAAAGCTGAGAAGATAGTTATGGATGCCATGGTGGAAGGTGACGCAATTTCTTCTATTTAAACAGAGCTTGAAAGACTTAAGATTCAGGCAGAAGGTTTTGAGTATCAGGCCGCTAACCTCCATGGTAAACTGCAGTCGTTTCAAGCCAAATTTAAACATTTTTAACCATTGTAATAACAATCTTGTAATTTCTTCATAGCTCTAAGCCAAATTTTAACGAATCCTTTATTTGTTCATTTTATATGTAATCTCCATATTTTATGCGTGTTTTGAATTTTGCTGGTCTCAACAAAATTTTACCAGCTCGTTGGTTCGACGAATAATTATTCCGTCGAGATTTTGATCTCTTGAAGAATGGGATTATACTTTTTAAGTACTTGCCATTTACCCTTAAGATTCGTCGATCTGGGGCTAACTCCTCAAGCTCACACGCATTATTTGAAAAAACTTGTATCACTTTGAAAGGTCCTTCCTAATTTGGGGACCATTTCCCTAAAACCCTATCATTTTTGTCCATAGGCAATATTACTTTCCATACTAGATCACCGACAACAAATATTTTATCCTTTACCTTTTGTTTTAAGCTCTGGCGACTCTTTCTTTCTATCTTATTAACGAATCAAGGGTCAACATCCTTTCCTCATCTATGTCGACAAGCTCTTCCGCCATCATATTCCAGTAATCCTCATATGGTATTTCATGTTGTCTTTGGATTCTAATCGATTGGACATGTATCTCCACTGGTAATATTACATCATGCACATATGCAAGTCGAAATGGAGTAGTTCATGTTGCTTCCTTAGGGGAAATTCTACACGCCCATAAGGCTTGATCCAATGTTTTATGCCAATTCCTTGGATTTTTTCCTACATGCTTCTTAATTAGACTAATTATCACTTTATTGGCAGCTCCGACTTAGCCATTTGCTTGAGCATAGTAGGGGGTAGAAATTAACAACTTAATTCCAACTTCTTGCGTAAATTCTTGCATTTTTCATCCAGTAAACACTGATCCCTGGTCCTTCGTAATTGTTTCCGGAATTCTAAACCGACAGATGATGTGATTTTGTATAAAATTAATAACAGCTTCTTGGTCGACGCTAGTTAAAGCTACTGCCTCGACCCATTTTGTAAAGTAATCCATACCGACTAAGATATATCTTTGTTGTTTTGATGATGCTGGTTATATTTCTCCAATCACAACTAAAGCCCATCATCTGAATGGCCAGGGATTTATAACTGCATGTAATTCACTTGTGGGGACATGTTGTGTGCCCCCATGCATCTGGCATTCTTGGCAACCTTTAGCAAATTCGATGCAATCTTTTAGCGTTGAAGGCCAATAGACGCCTGAATGCACCCAAAGCCATTTCATTTTGTGCCCTGCTTAATGCGCACCACATGCTCCACTATGCACACTTGACACTGCCATGTATGTCTCACTTTCTCCAAGGCATTTTAACAAAACTCCTTCAGCAGTTTTCTTAAATAATTTGTTCTCTATCAAAACATAACTGAGAGCATGATACTTGATCTTACAATCTGTCAACCTCGTGGGAATGTGCAGATAGTCAGCCAACGGCTTTCACCAATCATTCTCTTGTCTGTTGTCAATGGTTAAAATTTGAAAATTTTCGGCGTCTATACCCTCTAGCTTCACGATCGACAAATCTGAAGGGGATAACAACGTTGCTCTAACTTTCTCTCTTACTTGGGTAAGTTCTTCATTTTGATCTCTTATGTATCCTGAGGCTTCCTGTGCTAAGTCATTATCCTTTTTGTTCTCTCTTCGAGGTATGTGTCGAATACTTACTTGCTCGAATTGTTTTAGTAATCTGATGGTAATCACAAAATACATGATTAAATTTTATTTAACACAATTGTACTCCTTTGTTACTTGTTTAATCACTAATTCAGAGTCTCCCATAATTTCGACGTTCCTTGCCCCCAAATCCAGCGCAGTTCAAGTCCTGTTATTAAGGACTCGTATTCTGCTTCATTATTTGTGCACATACCATCGATTTTATACTTGAACTCTGCTGGAATTCCACTGGGAGAAATTATAATTCCTCCTATTCCAACTCCATTCTTATGGCTAGAACCATTAAAGTATAGTTTCTATGGCACTAAATCTACATAATTTTGAGGTATGCCAACCATTGAATGGTCGACCAAAAAATCTGCCACTACTTGTCCTTTCATTGCTTTTAAGGGCATGTAAGTCAGAGAATACTCTGTTAATGCTAAAGCCCATTTACCAATTCAACTATGTAAAATTGGTTTGGATAACATGTGCTTAATAATATCGAAATGAGAAGATACATACACATAGATAGGCTTTATATTGCTTTAGTTTAATACAAGATAAGTACAAGCGAAGTCATAGTTTTTCTATATCATTATACCTAGTCTCGGGATTATTTAGCATTCAAGTAAGATAATACTGATAACCCATAAATGTATCGAATATTTAGGTTAGTTTATATGAATTTTATCCGCATTTTAATTACCTTTATTATTCTTTATTCGTATTATGCCGGTATTTTCTATGTTTTCAGGAATTTGATGTTACAAGACACATGCAAATAAAATCGGGAAAAGTCGTGCCAAGCATGCTTAAATCCACATAAAGCGTGAACAATTATGAAGTTATGGGGTGTATGATTAAACAAAGAGTATCACAAGCAAAAAGCAAAAAGGCCCTGAAGAACAAATGAAGGAAGGCCCAAATTTCCCAAAGCCCAAGGTGTAACAACCGTTACACTCCCTTTGCCTAGGTGTAACGACTGTTACACCCTTGCCAGCTAAGCCCTTCCTACAAAATTGGGCTACAACGACCATTGCAGCCTTCCCTTGTTAATAGGTCAGGACGACGGCTTAGTCCTCCTTGAAGAGAGGAGCGTAACGACCGTTACGCTGGACAAGTGGGAGGAGAAAATATCTCAACTCCCACGCGCCTCCAGGCCTATAAATAATGCCTCATAATTCCTGTTCGAGATCTCTTTTTCTTTTTCTTTTTTGAATACGTTTTTCTTCTATTTAATTTTAGTGTTACTCTGCCAAAAATATTCTCCGCATTATTTATTTCCGCTTGTTATTTTTCATCAATCTCTGCGAGATACCTGAAGCGAGTCAAATATTCCGCCATATTATTTTCAGGTTTAATTTAAGCATTTTATTTATCTATGTCAAGATTGTTTGAAATGTTATGTTTATTTAGATTGTTTGATGATAATTATTTCTATTGCATTGTTATTAAATTGTTTAACATGCTAGGCTAAATTTATTTATCGGTGTGTAAGGTCACATAGCTGACGGGATTTTGGCAACTCCGATTGATCAGTTCCTTTTTAAAAGAATAACTTTTCTGGTTTCAATTATCAATTCTAAAAACCAATTGTTTTGTTACGAGAGTAAAATAGAGATAAAAGTTAGAATCAATAAAACGAGAGTTTGAGATAATAATTGGACAGTGATAATTGGGAATTAACTTAAAATACAGCGAGAGCTCTTTTAAGTTGATTAGGTTTTATTTGTTTTCAAAAACTATTTTTAAACTCTATTTGAAACAGCGAGAGAACTCACTTAGGTTTGATAGTAGGATCTGAATCAATAAACACGAGAGTGTGAGAAGAGGGTTTTCAAACAAATACCTCCTACTGAGAACTATTTTATTAATCCGAATTAGGTCATCGAGTTGCTAAATCCCCGAAGCCCGACCATTACATACCGATATTTCCCCTTGAATCTAAACTAGATATTAATCAGTTAGGTTCCCAAACCCCAATTAATTATATTATTTGCCTTAGATTTACGTAGTAACCTAAGATAACGGTAGTTTTACATTTAGTCCCTTGGGATTCGGTAATCTTTAAATCTACACGCGATAGGACTGTATACTTGCGGTCTAGATTCTTTAAGACTCACAAAGTCGCAATCAAGTTTTTGGCGTTGTTGTCAGGGACTAACAAGTCGATATCGTAACTCTTTCAGTTACGATGTAGAGACTAAGGCACCATCCTCAATTGTATGCCAAGCACTCGCTCTAGGAGTGAAGGCCTAGTGCTACCAATTTCTGAACCTGAGCGCTCTATTACTAGGAGACGTCGCGTACGAGTATCTCGTACGAATAATTCCATCTCTCAATCTTCTATTACTGTTGAATCCATTGAAGAACCAAACATGGGTGAACAGCCACGTCTACTCAAATCTTATGATATTCCTTCGTAGGAAGAACCACATAATAGCATTGCTGCTCCTCCGATTGAGGCTAACAACTTCAAACTCAAACCTTCCCTGTTATCTGCTGTACAATAAAACCAGTTTTCTAGAGGGTCAATGGACGACCCTAATCTACATTTGTCGATGTTTCTGCAATACGCAGATATAGTTAAGAACAATGGAGTCAGTCAAGAGGCAATAAGACTTCGTCTTTTCCCTTTTTCCATAAGAGACAGAGCCCGAGCTTGACTCCAGTCTCTACCAGCTAACTCGGTTACCTCTTGGGATGAGTTGAAGAAAGTTTTTCTTGTAAGATATTTCCTACCAAGTAAGACAGTTATGCTAAGATCCCAAATAAGCGATTTTCGACAAAAAGACAGAAAGTATCTTTTCGAAGCTTGGGAAAGATACAAAGACATGCTGAGGCTCTATCCACATTATAGCCTAGAAGAATGGTTAATCATCCATACCTTCTACAATGGTCTCCTTTATAATACAAGATTAACAATAGATGCTGTCGCAGGTGGCATACTTATGGATAAATCCTACATTGCTGCTTATGCTCTCATAGAAAGTATGGCTCAAAACCACTATCAGTGGGGGAGTGAAAGAGGTCAAGCAGACAAATCTCCCGTAGAGAAAGCACCGACAAAAGGTAGTATGTACGAGATCAGAAGTATTGATAGCGCCCATGCTAAGGTAGACGCCATCACCCAAAAGATAGATAGTTTAATCACAATGCCTCTAGCCACCGTGGCTGCTATAACTCTGAATTATGAGATATGCAGAGTACCTGGACATGCCTCTGTTGAATGTCAAATCTTAGCAGGAACTCCCCCTGACCAAGTAAATTATGCTCAAGGAAGCCCTTACTCAAACACTTACAACCCTGGATGGAAAAATCTTCCAAATTTCTCATATAAGAACACCAATGCGTTGTATACACCTGGCCAAGCACCTGCTGTACCACCAGGGTATCAAAAGGCACCTGCAGTTGCTCCTAACATACCTAGGAAATCTAACCTCAAACTTCTGATGGAAAATTTTATAGCTTCCCAAGCTTAAACTAACAAGGAATTTCTAAACCAAAATATTCACACTAGTGAGCAAATCAAACAGTTAGTGAATAAAGTAGATGCTTTAGCCACTCATAACAAAATTCTTGAAACCCTTATTTCACAAGTAGCTCAATAACAAGCACCTAATTCTGCACCTGCTGGTACCTTTCCAGGTCAACATCAACCAAATCCAAAAGGACATGCTCATGCTATTATATTGCGAAGTGGAACTGAATACGCTGGACCAATTGACCCCAGAGCTGAAAACCCAGCCATGTCCCAAAGTTCTAGAAAAGCGACTGAGGAGGATAACGAACCAAAAGATAAGGAGAAGGTAGGTGATGGGGAGACAGAAGAAAAGGAAAAACCTTATGTGCCTCCGCATCCTTAAAAACCACCAATCCTGTATCCTCAAAGACTTGCTCAATCTAGAAGTGTGGGGAAGTTTTAGAAATTTGTTGAACTTCTGAAACAATTAAACATCACGATACCATTCACAGAAGCTATCACTCAAATGCCCTTGTACGCTAAGTTTCTCAAAGAAATATTGTCAAACAAGAAAAAGATAGAGGATAACGAGAGAATTACACTCACTGCTGAGTGTAGCGCAATCATTCAAAACAAAATACCTCAGAAGCTGAAGGATCCCAGAAGTTTTTCCATACCCTGTAATATAGGTAAGTACGTCATAGACAAAGCTCTATGCGACTTAGGCACTAGTATAAGCGTTATGCCCCTGTCCATATCCAAAAAGCTTAACATGGGAGAATTAATACCAACTAAGATGTCATTACAACTAGCGGATCGCTTTGTCAAATACCCCATGGGAATTCTAGAAAACGTTCTGGTACGCATAGGTCAATTCTACATCCCTACATATTTCATCATTATGGACATTAAGGAAGACAGCGTAACCCCTATAATATTGGGAAGACCATTCTTAGCCACTGCCGGAGCTATCATTGATGTTAAAAGGGGAAAGCTAACTTTTGAAGTTGGAGAAGAGAAAGTTGAATTCATCCTGACACAGTTCTTACAAGCGCCAGCTATAGATGATACCTGCTACCTGATAGACGTAATAGATGAATGTGTTAAAGAGATGGAGTCAGCAGAAGAAACTCATTTCGAAACTATGAAGATCCCAATGCCCCTAATTTTTGAACATGATGATTGGTGTCCTGAATATCGAGATGACGGCTTAAGTGAATGCCTAGCGTTGACACCAGATCATATGCCTTGTCCGAAGAAACCCAACTTGGAACTTAAAGTTTTACCTAAAACCCTAAGATACGAGTTCCTAGACTCCGGACTTAAAAGACCCGTGATAGTCAACGGTGACTTAGGACAAACTGAGACGGAAAAGCTATTGCATGTCTTAAGAAAATATCCCTCTGCTTTGGGATATAACATTGCTGATCTAAAAGGTATAAGTCCTTCCATCTGCATGCATCATATTATGTTGGAAGACGAATGCAAATCTTCTAGAGAACATCAAAGAAGAATTAACCTGATCATGAGCACGGTGGTCAAGGATGAAGTAACCAAACTTCTAAACGCAAGTATCATTTATCCAATCTCAGATAGCCAATAAGTTAGTCCAGTCCACTGTGTACCCAAGAAGGGAGGAATCACAGTCACGACAAACAAAGTAGGAGAACAAATAGCAGAAAGAGTCGTAAGTGGAGCCAAAATGTGCATTGACTATAGGAAGCTAAATAAGGCGACTCGAAAAGACCATTTCCCTTTACCTTTTATCGACCAAATGCTTGAGCGATTGGCTAAGCATTCTCACTACTATTATTTAGACGGTTATTTAGGATTCTTTCAAATTCCTATTTGTGATACGGTGGGAGAACTGACTTGAGGTTTTGCGTTTGTGTTTGCAAATGTTCCGGTTTAGCAAGAGTCGCCATCGACTTTTTATTTTATCCAAAGGAAAGGTCAAAAAGCACAGGAAAGACCTTTGAGATGTTTTCTTGGGTTTGGGGGGTAGATTATGAAAAGGGAAGGTGCTAGCACCCTTTTCATCCATGGTTTTCCATGGGCTCTTAGTTACTTGTTTAGATCACTTGCTTTGCTTTTCCAATTGTTTGAAATGGTGCTTTGTGTGGTTTTGAAAGTATTTTGAAAAGAGGCCATCGTTTTGGCAACCTTTGTAATGATTCTTGTTTGAAGAATGTATACAAAGATGTTTGTTTTTTGAAAAATGTTTCAATGTTTGAAAGTTTGTTGGGAAATTGTTTTGAAATTGTGTTGTGCGTTTTTTGAAATTAGCAAGGATGGTTTGCAAGTTGATCGAGTAACTAGGAGTTGTCTACCCTACTCAAAGATCTCTCCTACATATTTTTAACCCTTTGACATTGTTGTTTTACCATTGTATTTGATAAACAACCCTATCTTTGGATGTTAAACGGGACGGGTGCGGGTCATCGTATGACCATGATAACAATGTTGCCAAGTATCTTAGCAAGTTTTTGAGGGACTAGATCATTTTTGTATAGGCAACCAAGATAGCGTCATCGAGGGACTATGATCTTTTGTTTTGATTTTGTTTTGCCAAGATACCTAGCATGCATACCATGGCCATGCTTTTAAGGCAACAAGTGGATGAAACCCTAGGGGTGCTTGTGTGCATTGTGTTGTCATTTTTCATGCATTTTTGTCTTGTGTTTAGTCATGCTATTTGTTTGATTTTGGTTTTTTGCATACAAACCCTAATCTTACTATAATGCATATTTGAAAGCAATAAAGTGCGTAAAAGTAAATCTAATACTATTACAACATTATTATGGGGAGGGGGATACAAGTTTGAATATGAGGTATTTGTACAAAAATAAAACCCTAAAACTATTACAACCATATTGAATTTATTTGTACAAATAAATAAATAAGCAAATATTAAATCTGCAAATAAATGTAAATATGCAAAAAAATGTTTTTGTATTATTTTTATGTATGAAAAAAAAAATTATTTTTATGTCCTAAAAATAAGAAAAATAAAATGAT
The DNA here is from genome assembly GCA_948472305.1 of Vicia faba. Classification (NCBI taxonomy): domain Eukaryota; kingdom Viridiplantae; phylum Streptophyta; class Magnoliopsida; order Fabales; family Fabaceae; genus Vicia; species Vicia faba. The sequence goes on along the minus strand of OX451740.1, from coordinate 793,186,929 downwards.
TAGTTTTTGAGAAGGGTGGAAACCCTAATTTTGGTCTAAAAAGAAAATGTATTATATTATTTATTTATTCATTTTTATGTACAAGATAAAAAATAAAAATAAATACAAAAATGTTAAAAAATAATATTTGTGAGAAAAAAATATTTTAAGTATAAAAATAAAATGTATAATATTTTCTATATTATTTATAAGTTTATTTAAGAAAATAAAAATATTGTTATTTAATAAACTATTTTTATATTCAAAAAATAATAAAAATAATAAAAATAATAAAATAAAAATGCAAAAATTAAGAAAATATTTTTGGTGGTTTTTAATATTTAGAAAAAAAATAAATAAATAAATAAAAGTCAGAAATGTAAAAGAAATAAAAAATATACAAAAATAAAACAAATGGGCCAAGGGGTGCAGAAAGTAAGCTAGGGGGTGTCAAAAGCAAGGCAAACCAGGCCCAGCCCAATGTCACACTTCATCCCTGTCCTTGGAACGAAAACACGTGCACCATGGTTCAAATCCTGTTCTCCTGCATACGTGCTCAAAAACAAAATCTTGCAACATGAAAGTTATAGCTCATGATCACACGATTCTATCCATGTAAAAAACTTGATTTAACTCTAAGAAACCAGGGAGAATTTCAGTGCCCCTAATTTATGACCTAATTTTTTTAGCAACTTCAACATCCAAATTCTCCTAGCTCAGATAATATAAATGGAATCTATGCATATGTACAGTTCAAGCAACTTAGAGACTACATTTTTGCTTCACAAACCTAAGCCTAATGATGCCTAAATAGGGAGATAGAAGTTTGAGAAATACCTGTTTCAGTCAAGTTCGAGTATGGCAATGTAGGGGTGGTGAGTGAGGCCTGAAGGACTTTTGAGCTTGCTTGATGTTCCCTTGACCTTTCCCAATGCTTAGCTTGCTTTGAAATGGTCTAAAACTTCTTGTAGAACTCAACCTGCAAACTCAGAATTTGAAAATGGTGAAGCTTGAAAATGAAGCTACAGTTACTGAACAATGGCTTGTACAGTTCAGATGGGTTGTATAAAATGTGTTTGAAGTGGTTTGGGACAAAACACACGAGTGGAATTCAAAATGGTTAAGGTTCTGCAGGGGTTGCCCTGTTTTGGGCAAAAGTTGGTGTTTTGGTGTGTTTGGGTGTTCTAGAGGCTTGGAGCTCGTGTTTCTGGCTTGGTGTGATATGCTGAAGTTGTTTCAAATGGTCACAAAGTTTAGTTATATCAGATGCAAGAGTTGTGGAGTTTTTGCAAGGTTTCTTGTTTTTGAAGAAAAAGTTGAAGTTGACAATGCCAAGGCCTGTACAGGCCTGTATTCTAGCTGCACATAGTTGGTGAACTTTTCCCCAAGTTTGTGGACTTTGTTTGCTGAAAAAGATTGGGTCAAATGCTCAAGAGAAACAAAATTGCCAAAAGCTAACTTTATGGAAATGGCATTGTTATCTTTACGCCGAAAATGGAATAAACCTTTATATAATGCTCTAAAGCTCAGAATCAAACCTTTGTCCAATGTATTTGCATTAAATTATGGAGTGTGGAAATGATTAAGACCTGTAAACCAAGTACAAGCATGCTTTGGACAGATTTGCAAGTTGCAACATGGTGCAAAATGCCTTGGCCAAAAGTGATAATTTTCCATTTTCAAACTTTCGATTCTCCCTAACCATAAATGATCTTGGAGAGTTCTTGGACATTTTGGAAAGCTTGTGACATGCTCTACAATCCATATTTGAAATGCATTTTGATATTTCAATTGGAACTAGGTGAAAAGTTGCCATGAAGATAGGTCAAAATCCTGCCTAAACTAGGGCAAAATTTCACTAAGTTAAAAGTTTCATGAACCCTTACTCACAAAATCATAACTTGAGATCCAAGCATCTTTTGGGAAAACTTTGTGAATAAAAGTTGTAGATTTTATGGAGGACTACAACTTTCATGTTGGAAGTTTTTTTGAATCCAATGGCATCATGGAGAAAAAGTTGGGAAAAGTTGGGAAAAAATAAGAAAATTTCATAACTTAGAAAAATTCTAAGTTATGAAAATTTTCCATTTTAAACCCTAATTTTGAAAATTAAGTTTCTTGGTGAACAGGTTACATGTCTTGACACATCTTGATGAAAAATGACCCTTGGCACTTGATTTTGACCAAAAATTCAAAGTTTGACTTTTCAGTGTACAGTTGATTTTTGATCAGTTGACTGGAAAATTCATCTATCAATCCAATGCATTTGAGATCTTTTGAACCTTGTGATTAGGTCAAGATGATGCCATTGAGTCCTTGAATCCATGCTTGAACCCAATTTTCCATTGGCCAGGTGAAAAATCAGAAATTGCCCTTCTGCAGTCAAAACCTTAAAAATGACCATTTTGCCCTTTTGATGATCTGATCAAATTTATTGAGGAGTTGTGGTCCAAACTTGATCAAATGGTTCATATGAGTCTATAATGTTGTTTTGGATCAAAAATGATGAGGTTTGACTGTAAATTGGCCAAAGTTGACTTTTTTTTCAATATAGTTGATTTCTAGGTCAACTGTCCAATTGACTGGGAAAAAATTTGATTCAAAGCTTGAAACTTGGTATGGGAAATTTTAGAAGTCCAACATGAAGTACGAAAGTCACATTGAGCATTGGAAGTCCAAAAATCCTTGTGCAAACTCAAACCCTAATTTCAGGTCATCAGGGCAAGGAGATGTCTTGAGCAGAGCAAACCCTAATCTGGTCTTGAGTCCAAAGAGTCTTGTGAGGGGAAATCTTGATAAAATGAGAGGGAAAATTTTGGGGTACAACAGTTGCCCCTGTTCAATCTTCTTGAACCTGAAGAGTTATATTGGCGAGTTTGCCGTTCGTGACTCGAAGGTAAAAGATGATTGGACACTAGAGTGCCCGTAAATTTGCACTCGTCAAAATGTAGTTGAGGAAATTGGCTTAAAGATGCCATTTGGAGAGGTGACTGAATCTTGTCGGAGATGGGCTTAAAGATGCCATCCAAGAATGTTTGTTGAAAATCAGGAGAATGAACATCAGAATGGTATCCGTATCTGGAACATATCTGAGTTGTATCTGGAGATTGGATATGTAGGAGCAAGGGAATGGCGTCCGTGTCTGGAGCGTATCCGAGCTGTAACTGTATTTGAATCTGAATGAATAACAAAATGACTCCCGTGTCTGGAGTGTATCTGTATTGTATCTGAGTCTAAATAAACGACAGAATAACATCTGTGTCTGGAGCATCTCTGGGCTGGAGAAAATTAGAATGAGTGACAGAATGGCAACCGTATCTGGAGCGTATCTGGACTGTATCTGAAATTGAGATCTATATGAGTAGCAGAATGACTTTCGTATCTGGAGTGTATCTGAACTGTAACTGGGATCTGGATAAGTGACAGAATGACTTCTGTGGCGACTACACTGGGGAGAATCGAACTTCTGGTGTAAGAGCCAGAATGGAATCCGTGTTTGGAGCGTATCTGAAATAGAATCTGAATGAGTAACAAAATGAATTCCGTGTCTGGAGGGTATCTGTACAGTATCTTAAATCTTTGAACACTTGTTAAAGATAACTTTTAATCTTATCCTAAAAAGGGTAAAATGTTAGCTGAAACACAAAGTTATGTTGCATGACATGTATGATGCAATAAAGTGTGTTTTATCAATGCTTATGATATATGAATCTAATGTGTGCGTATGTAAGCTAATTGGTTGTCTTGCTGAGGAAAATAAATCCTTGATAGCTGGGGATAATGAAATCTTTGACTGCTGCCGGGGAAAATAAATCCTTGACCGCCGCTGGAGATTCAAAAACTTTGATTGCTGAGGATGAGAAATCCTTGGACCATTGTTGGGGATAGAAAATCCTTGGAAACTCGCGGGGATTATCAAAAACTTTAACAACTTCCGTGGGGATCTGAGAATCCTTTACGACTTCCTGGGGATAGGGATCCTTCAAGTCCTTGGTGTTGGAGGATGATAAACATTCTGCTGTGAGAAATAATGTCATGTACTGCCTGAGAAACCTGCTTGGGGAATCCCTAGAACTTTGACGACTATGGCTGGGGATTACACAATGGGAATCCTTACTCAGTTGGGGAATAAGGAAAATTCTGGCGATCTCTACCAGGGGTCAAACAAAGGAAAACATTGATCTGCTGGAGAATAAGGAACGCTTTGATGGCTTATGCGGGGAATTAAGAATGAGGATCTTCATTCTGCTAGGGGAATTTGAATCCTTGGGGGCTTCATGCTGAGGAGTCAAGGATGAGAATCTTTGATCTGTTTGGGATTAAAAATTCTTACAAATTCATGCTGGGGAGAAAAGAAGGCTGGCAACTTCACTGGGGAATCGAGAATGAGAATCTTCATTCTGTTTAGGGGATGAAAAACTCTGTAGGGAGTAGCTATACTGCTGAGGAGTAGCTATCCTACTGGAGAGTAAGCTCAGGACTCTGGGGAAAAGCTTATTCCTGTTTGTAAAAAGTTCCGGAGTTTAGGTTGTATGCCACTTTAAGAATGAGAATCTTCATTCTGTTGGAGATATCAGGAGCTTGGGTTGTATGCCAATCTACTAGGGAATCAAGAATGAGAATCTTCATTCTGTTGGGGCTAAAGCAAAAGTTAACTGTTATCTGGTTGATTCTCAGATTTTAAGACTACTTGCTGGGGAGTCTGGGGAAAATCGGATGGTTTCCGCTGGCGATGAAAGTTTCAGCTCCGTTGGGGATCTTAATGATATGCTGGTTTGATTGTGTATGGAAATTTGACTCCGGTGGGGAAGAAGGTTTCATCTTCGCTGAGGGTCTGTAGTTTAAAGCTTTTGGCTCCGCTGAGGATTGGGAGTTTGAAGTTTTAACTCTTGATGGGTATTTCGAAATTTAGCTCCGCTGGAGATATGTATTTCAGGGTTTTAGCTCCGCTAAGGACCTAGATGATGTACTGCAGGGGATTTCTCTTGGAATAGTCTAAAGACGTTTTCCCATAATTTCAACTTGTCAGTAATTATTCTTTCCCATTTCGTTTATTTGTAAATAGTGATTATATTCAAATGCATATGCTCATTTACTAAATCATTGGACGTTTTCAAATAAAACATAGGTGTAAAAAGAAGAAAAGGCAAGTAGTTTTCTGCACTTTGAAGTATCTTTGTATTAACTTTGTGTAAGTATTTTGTACAAAGGAGACAAACATCCTAGTAAGAGAATGTTGTCATAAAAATGAGAAAAATTTATACAAAGAAAGATAGCTATGTGTAAAAAATTCCATGGGGTTCCCATTCTGCTATAGCCTTTGTAACTTTGAATATCTTGCCCATTCATTGCTTCGTCCGAAGATGATTGAGTCGATCAGAATCCCAGAGCTTGTCTGTGAAGAGATTGTCCTCAAAGTGATACAACGAGACATAGTCATACGCTTTAAATCCCTAACTTTTGCTTGGACCGCTCTTTCGGGTTTTCAGTCCACCGGGAAACCCTTTTTTGCCCAAGTCGCCCTTTCGGGTTTTCAACTTGCCGAGTGTACAGATTTTTTTATTTATCCCTGACTTTTGCCTGAACCGCCCTTTCGGGTTTTCGATTCACCAGGATGCCCATTTTTGCCCAAGTCGCCCTTTCGGGTTTTCAACTTGCTGGGTCATTTATGCGTAGTATCTTTTGACTATGTCTGCGTTCGCAGGGTGCGGCAGGTCATCACCGTCCATGGTGGTTAAGATCATTGCCCCACCAGAAAAGATGTTTTTGATCACAAATGGTCCTTCGTAAGTAGGAGTCCATTTGCCCCTGGGATCACTTTGCGGCAAGATGATCCGCTTGATTACAAGATCCCCGACTTGATATACCTGGCGCCTGACTTTCTTGTTGAAAGCCTTGATCATCCGTTTTTGATACGTCTGACCGTGGCAAACAGCAGTAAGTCGCTTTTTGTCAATCAAGTTAAGTTGATCAAGCCGGGTCTGAATCCAATCGTCTTCACTCAAACCAGCATCTTTCATGATTCTTAAGGAGGGAATCTGAACCTCGATAGGTAAAACAACCTCCATGCCATATACCAAAGAATAGGGTGTTGCCCCTGTTGATGTACGCGCCGTGGTACGGTACCCATGCAGAGCAAACGGTATTATCTCATGCCAGTCCTTGCAGGTGACCGTCATCTTTTGAATGATCTTCTTGATATTTTTATTCCCAGCTTCGACAACACCGTTCATCTTTGGCCGATAGGGAGATGAATTGTGATGTTGAATCTGGAACTGCTCGCACAAGGCGGTGATTGTAGTGTTGTTCATGTTTGTACCATTGTCATTGATGATCCTTTTGGGGATGTCGTTCCGACAAATGAGGTTCTGCTTGATGAAGCGGGCAACCACATTCTTCGTGACGAATGCGAAGGAAGCTGCTTCAACCCACTTGGTAAAGTAATCAATGGCCACCAGAATGAAATGGTGTCTATTGGATGTTGTAGGCTTGATCTCTCCAATCATGTCGATTCCCCACATCGCGAAATACCAAGGAGCTGTTAAGACATTGAGAGGAACTGGAGGTATGTGTACCTTGTCCGCATAGATTTGACATTTGTGACAAGTACGGGAATGTTGATGGCAGTCAACTTCCATGGTAGACCAGTAATATCCTGCCCTTAGAATCTTCTTAGACATCGTATGTCCGCTAGAGTGAGTGCCAAAGGTACCATTGTGCAGTTCAACCATGATTTGTTCAGCTTCAATCTTGTCCACACAACGGAGCACAATGCAATCATGATTGCGCTTGTATAGGATAACATTTCTCAGGAAGAACTTGGCAGAGAATCTCCTCAAGAACTTTTTGTCATTGACTGAAGTTCCTTCAGGGTATTCTTGCACCTCGAGATACCTTTTGACTTCGTGAAACCAAGGTCGGTCCACTACTTCTTCGGTATTAATCTCGTGACAATGTTCAGGTTCGTCCATCCGTTCAATGGTGATTTGGGGTGCCTCATTATCCCAGTTAAGTTTAAACATGGATGACATTGTAGCTAGAGCATCTTCTAGCTGATTTTCTTCTCGCGGGAAGTGCTCGAAGGTAATCTGCTCGAAATGTGGTAACAATGTCAAGACATGTTCTTTGTAAGGGATGAGGTTTGGATGCTTAGTATCCCACTCTCCTTTGATCTGACTGATGACCAAAGTTGAGTCCCCAGATACAATCAAGGATTTGATTCCCAAGTATATTGCAGCCTTGAGACCAAAGATACAAGCTTCATACTCGGCCATGTTGTTGGTGCAGTTGAAGCAGAGTTTGGCGGTGAAAGGTGTATGGCAACCTTCTGGTGAGATAACTACCGCGCCGATACCGTTCCCAAGTGCATTTGAGGCACCATCAAAGTACAGGGTCCATCGGGATCCTTGTTCAGGTCCGTCATATGGTCTGAAATCTTCAATGTTATCCAAAGTTATAATGTCCTCGTCGGGGAAGTCAAACTTCATGGATTGATAATCTTCGACAGCTTAATGAGCTAGATGGTCAGCTAGCACACTCCCCTTTATAGATTTTTGGGTTGTGTACTGGATATCGTATTCTGTGAGGATCATTTGCCATCTAGCTATTCTTCCAGATAATGCAGGCTTCTAAAAGATGTACTTGATCGGATCCATCTTAGATATCAGCAAAGTGGTATGAGTCAACATATACTGCCTTAGCCGGCGAGCAGCCCATACTAAAGCGCATCAAGTTTTCTTGAGCAGCGAGTATCGCGTCTCACAGTCGGTAAACTTTTTGTTAAGGTAATAAATGGCATGCTCTTTTCGGCCAAACTCGTCATGTTGGCCCAGTACGCACCCCATTGAATTCTCTAGGACAGTCAGATACATGATTAGCGGTCTTCCTTCGACGGGAGGCATCAAGATAGGAGGTTCTAGCAAATACTCCTTGATTTTATCGAAAGCAACTTGACAGTCATCATTCCATTTAACCACCTGATCTTTCTTCAACAGCTTAAAGATTGGCTCACAGGTAGATGTTAGGTGAGAAATGAACCTTGCAATGTAGTTTAGGCGACCCAAGAAACCTCTGACCTCTTTCATAGTGCGAGGGACAGGCATTTCTTTTATAGCTTTGACTTTGGCAGGATCAACCTCGATGCCTTTGTTGCTGACAATGAATCCCAAGAGTTTACCAGACCTGACTCCGAAAGTGCACTTGTTAGGGTTCAGTCTGAGCTTGTACTCCTTCAACCTGACAAACAGCTTTTGTAGATGGTCGAGGTGTTCTTCTTCTGTCTGTGATCGGGCTATCATGTTGTCTATGTAAACCTCTATCTCATGATGTATCATATCATGAAACAAAGCTACCATGGCGCGTTGATAGGTTGCCTCGGCATTCTTCATTCCAAATGGCATCACTTTATAGCATAACGTACCCCACTGTGTAACAAAAGTAGTTTTCTCCATGTCTTCAGGTGCCATTTTGATCTGGTTGTAACCTGAAAATCCATCCATGAAAGAAAATACCTTGTGTTGAGCTGTATTGTCAACCAAGATGTCAATGTGCGGTAGTGGAAAGTCATCTTTAGGGCTAGCCCTGTTTAAGTCTTTGTAATCCATGCACATTCTGACTTTGCCGTCCTTCTTAGGCACGGGCACAATGTTAGCAACCCATTGTGGATAGGATGTAACAGCAAGAAATCCAGCTTTGAATTGCTTCATAACTTCGGCTTTGATCTTTTCTGACATGTAGGGCCTCATTCGGCGAACTTTCTGTTTAATTGGAGGACAGTCTTCTCTTGTAGGGAGATGGTGAACCATAATATCTGTATCGAGTCCCGGCATGTCTTTATATGACCAGGCGAAGATCTCAACATATTCATTCAATAGCTGAACTAAGCGCTCTTTGACACTTGGCTCTAGGTTGGCACCCACTCTGACTTCTTTTCTGTCTTCAACAGTACCCAAGTTGATTGTCTCTAACAGCTCCTCATGGGGAAGAATAGCCCTTTCTTCCTGTTGTAGCAGCCTAGCCAACTCTCCTGGAACTTCACAGTCTTCATCACCTTCGTATTCGGCATGGTAGACCAGATCTTCAGAGTCACTGAAGGCCATAGCAGAATTGTTACCCATGGAATCCGGAATGGAAGGGTACCTGCATTTGTGAGTGTGGGTGTGTGTAGGATAGCCATCTTTAAACAAATAAAATGCAAAAAGAAAGACAATGAACACAAAAGTTTATATGTGAAAACATCCATGATTCATTAAAATGGCATATGAAGATGAAAAATCAAACCCTTACAAATGGACCTATGTACCTCGGGTATGGCACAAGGCTAAAAGTGTACGAATTGTTTAAGAATTATTACAAACCAACAGAAATGTTTGAAAGATAAATTAATGATTTATGAAAGTAATGGGAACAAAGTCCTTTGCCTCCCAGTTGCATAGTCCTCCTTCAACAGTAGGGAAAATCCAGTCTTCCAGATTGCTCTCCTCTTCACCATCCTCCAAAGCATTGACTCCATGATGGGTGATCTTTACTGGTGGCCCTCCAGCCCGGGAGCGACGCACAGCCTTTTTACTAGCCGAATTAAACCCTAGGCCGAACCTATCTGCCTTGAAAGGAAAGTCTGGTAGCTGACCCCAGATTGTGCTTCCTCCTTCTTTAATCACAGCCTTTGCATCTTTGAGAGACGACATCTGAGGCACAGGTTTGGTAATCATGGGTACGGAAGACACTGTCTTGGTTTCCGCAATTTCAGGAGAAAACTCTTCAAAGTGTTAGAAAGGGGTCTCTATGAATTCACCATCCAATTCCACATAGCGGAAAGAATTTAGATGGCTTATCATGTATTCCTCTTCGCCATGAACAATTATAATTTTCCCCTGGACAGGGTACTTGAGCATTTGATGCAAAGAGGAAGTGACGACTCCAGCATTGTGAATCCAAGGTCTTCCCAACAAGTAAGAATAGGAAGGACGAATGTCCGTCACATAGAATGTGGAGTTGAAGGTTTCAGTTCCCACTTTAATCGGGATGTCCACCTCCCTGTGGACCATCCTTTTAGAACTATCAAAGGCTCTAACAATGATATTGCTGGGCTTCAGGGTTAGGCCTTCACAGTCCAATCTGTCCAATGCTTTCTTTGGCAAGACATTTAAAGACGACCCAGTATCAACCAGAACGTGAGCTAGAGTAGTCCCTCTGCATTCCACCGAGACATGCAAAACGTCATTATGTTTTCTCCCTTTTGATGTTAAATCGGCATCGGAGAATCCTAGACCATTTTCAGCTGTTAGGCTAGCTACACATTCCTGGAACTGGTCTGCGGAGGTTTCCTGAGACACGTGGGCCGTCTTCAAGAATCTGATCAAAGCTTTGGCATGAGCTTCGGAACAAAGCAGTATGGACAACATAGAGATTTTTGAGGGGGTTTGCCCCAGTTTCTCCACAACATTATAATTTCTTTTCTTGATTATTTTCAAAATCTCTTCCATTTCTTTTTGAGTAGTCTCAGGGATGACCAAAGGCTGAGCCCTCTTCCTGACGGGCGCTTCTTGGATCCCTTTTCCTCTATCATCAGCAACAGCAGAGGGTACAACCACAGGAGTTACAACTTCTTCAATAACTGGAGTCCTTGCAGATATGTTGAACGGTACAGGGGTAACCTTAGGAGCGTTTGAGGGTCCGAAGATTTCCCTTGGAGGAGCAATCTCTGGAGAGAAAATTCTTCCGCTACGGGTGGTTTTACTCGTTCCAGCAATGTTTCAAATGTCGGAGGTCTCTTCATCAGAACTTTCTTCAGTTGATTCAATTTGTTTAATACCGTGGTAGAAGATCTCTCTTCCATAGTTCCACGATATTAATTTGTTGGACTTGTACGGGATGGGCCCCGTCATGGTTATCTTCAAAGGTGCAATCTTCGGATCGGATGTAATCTTAACAGGTCTTTTGGAGACCTTGGAAAGATTGGCGGATATGGTAATTATTGAAACATCATTGACATGAGTCGGTGTAACAGGAGTCTTTTCAAAAAGGATTTCTTGGTTATCCATTATGCGCTGGATGCCTAACTTCAACAACCGACAGTCGGTTGCTAAGGATGAACAAAGGTAGCAATCTTTTTCACAACTTGGGAAAATCCCAGCCTTCAACAACTTCAGCTTGATTATCGGTAACGGAGTTATCAAATCATCAACAGTAGCAACAAAAAGATCCTATTCAATAGCATGGGCATTATGGCCATGCCTTGGTGTGATACGGTGGGAGAACTGACTTGAGGTTTTGCGTTTGTGTTCGCAAATTTTCCGATTTAGCAAGAGTCGCCACCGACTTTTTATTTTGTCCAAAGGAAAGGTCAAAAAGCACAGGAAAGACCTTTGAGATGTTTTCTTGGGTTCGGGGAGTAGATTATGAAAAGGGAAGGTGCAAGCACCCTTTTCATCCATGGTTATCCATGGGCTCTTAGTTACTTGTTTAGATTACTTGCTTTTGCTTTTCAATTGTTTGAAATGGTGCTTTGTGTGTGGTTTTGAAAGATGTTTTGAAAAGAGGCCATCGTTGCGGCAACCTTTGTAATGATTCTTGTTTGAATGTATACAAAGGTGTATTATCTTTTGAAAATATGTTTCAATGTTTTGAAAGTTTGATATTTGGGAAATGTTTTGAAATTGTGTTGTGATGTGTGTTTGAAAAATAGCAAGGATGTTTTTTTGCAAGTTTTGATCAAGTAACTAAGAGTTGTCTACCCTATTTTACTCAAAGATCTTTGCTATATGTTTTTAACCCTTTTGACAGTGTTGTTTTACCATTGCATTTGGTAAACAACCTTGTATTTGGATGTTAAACGAGACAGGCGCGGGTCATCGTATGGACCATGATAGCAATTGTACTAAGTATCTTTAGCAAATTTTTGAGGGACTAGATCATTTTGTATAGGAAACCAAGATAGCGTCATCGAGGGACTATGATCTTTTATTTTGTTTTTGTTTTGCCAAAGTACTCAACATGCATAACATGGCCCATTTTAAAGGCAACAAGTGGATGAAACCCTAGGGGTGCAAGTGTGTATTGTGTTGTCAATTTACATGTTTTTTTGTCTTTGTATTAGTCAAGCTATTTGTTTTGATTTTGGACATTTGCATACAAACCCTAATCTCTATCATGGCATATTTGTAAGTATAAAGTGCGCGAAATAAATCTACACTATTACAACATTTGATATGGGGAGAGGGATACAATTTTTAAATGGGGGATATTTGCAAGAAATAAAACTCTAATATTTACTATTACATCCAAATTGAATAATTGGTACAAAGAATAAATAGACAAATATTTAAATGATCAATTAAATAAATATGCAAAATATTATGAATATGCAAAAAATGTTTTGTTTATTTTTATGTATGTAAAAATATAATATTTAATGTAAAAAAAGAAATAAAAAGATTATATTTTTTTATTAAGGGCAAAAACCCTAATTTTCTTTTAAGAAAGTAAATATATATTATATATATTTTTTATGTATAATAAAATAAAATAATGTATATACAAAAATAAAATATTATTAGAAAAAATATTATTTAAGTATAAATAATAGAAAAAAGTAAAAGTATAATATTTAATGTATTATTTTCAAGTTTTCATTAAAATAAAAATAAAGGTATATACTCAATAAATTATTTTTATGTTAGAAAAAATAAAATAAAATACAAAATTAAATGTAAAAATTTATAAAAAAAATTTTGGTATTTTTTATGTTTGGGAAATAATAAAATAAAATCAGAAATGAAAAATATATACAAAAATATAAAAACATAAAGAAATGGGCCAGGGGGGTGCAATCAGTAAAAGGGAGGTGTCAAAAACAAGGCCAGAAGCAAGCCCAACCCACTGACTTCGTCTTCAACCTTTGTCAAGAAAAAACGTGCGCCTGACTTCAAACATGAACAACCTACATACGTGCTCTAATGCAAAAACCCATAACATCAAAGTTGTAGCATTTTTCAAGACGAATCCAACCATGTAAAGAACTCATTCTAACTCTCAAATACCAAAGAGAATTTCTCTGGCCCTAAATCCTAACCTAATTTTTTCAGGAAGTTCATGGATCAAATTCTCTTAACATGATTAACTTAAATGAAAACTGATCATATGTACAGCTTCATGGCTATGAATACTACATTTTTTATTCACAACCCTAAGCCTGATGATTCCTAAGTAGAGAGATAGGAAGTTGATAAAAACATGTTTCAGTTAGAATCGTGTATGACAATGTGGAGATTTTCAGTGAGGCCTGAGGTGTTTGGGAGCTTGCTTGAACTTCCTCTAACCTTTCCCAATGCCTAGCTTGCCTTGAATGTGCTTGAACAAGCTTGTAGAACTCAACCTGCACAAGCTAAAAACAGAAATGGTAAACCTTGTAAAGGGAGTTACAGTCACTCTTCAATGGTTGGCATAGCTTGGGTAGGTTATGTGGAATGTGTTTGAACCAGTTTGAGGCAAAATGCACGGGGGTTTTTTGCTATGGAAGTCAAACTGCAGGGAGTGCCCTGTTTTGCCAATGGAAGGTGATTTTGTGATATGTAAGGTTTGAGGGCTCAAAGGCTCGTGTTTCTGGATCAAAGGCTCGTGTTTCTGGCTCAAAGGGGTGTGTGAAACTTGTCTCAAATGTTTGCCCAAGTTGGTTCTTTCAGATGTTCAAGTTCTAGTGTATTTGACAAGTTTGTTGGTTATGAAGCAAAAATGAGAAGTGACAAAGAGCAGGCCTGTACAGGCTAGCTCTAACCCTGCATAAAATGTGTAAGCTTGGCCCCAAGTTTGTGGATTTGATTTTCTGCATAAGATCTTGTTCAAGGCTCAAGGATTCTATTTGACATAAAGCAAGATTTTGACAAAAATGGCAAAGTTACCTTTTACTATTTTTGGATTAATCTATTGTATAATCCTCTAATGACCAAAACAAAGCCTTATAACAATGGATTTGAATTTAATTATTGAGTATGGAAGGGTTTTGATACCTATAATCAAATACCAATGAAGCTGGACAGAAGTTGCAACTTGTATCAACATGAAAATGCTATGGATCAAAAGTGAGTTTTTGCCAAATTCAAACCTCCGATTCTCCCTAACCACAAATGATTTTGGATAGTTCTTGGACATTTTGGAAAGCTTGTAACATGCTCTACAATCCATCTTTGAAATGAATCTTGATATTCCAAGTGGAACTATGTGAAAAATGGTCATGAAGATAGGTCAAAATCCTGCCTAAATTAGGGCAAAATTTCACTAAGTTAAAAGTTTCATGGACCCTTGTTCCAAATATTATAACTTGAGATCCAAGCTTCTTTTGAGAAAACTTTGTGAATCAAAGTTGTAGATTTTGTGGAGGACTACAACTTTCATGTTGGAAGTTTTGTTTGAATCCAAATGCATCATGATGAAAATATTGGGCAAAGTTGGTAAAAATTAAGAAAATTTCATAACTTAGAAAAATTCTAAGTTATGAAATTTTTCAATCTTAAACCCTAATTTGAAAAATTGGGTTTCTTGATGAAAAAGTTTCATGTTTTGACACATCTTGATGAAAAATGACCCTTGGCAATTGATTTTGACCAAAAAGTCAAAGTTTGACTTTTCAGTGTACAGACAAATTTTGATCAGTTGATTGAAAAATTCATCTGTCAATCCAATGCATTTGAGATCTTTTGAACCTTGCGAATAGGTTAAGATAATGCCATTGAGTCCTTGAATCCATGCTTGAACCCAATTTGCCATTGGCTAGGTTAAAAATCAGAAATTGCACTTGTGCAGTCAAAACCCTAAAAATGACCATTTTGCCCTTTTGATGATCTGATCAAATTTCTTGAGAAGTTGTGGTCAAAACTTGATCAAATGGTTCATAGGAGCCTAGAATGTTGATGTGGATCAAAATTTATGAGGTTTGACTGTAAATTGGCCACAATTGACTTTTTCCCCAATACAACTGATTTCTAGGTCAACTGTCCAATTGATTGGGCAAAAATTTGATTCAAGGCTTGAAACTTGGTAGAGGAAATATTATGGGTCCAACATGAAGTATGAAAGTCACTTTGAGCATTGGAAGTCCAAAAATCCCTGTGCAAACTCAAACCCTAATTTGGGTCAACAGTGCAAGCAGATGTCTTGAGCAATGCAAAACCCTAATCTGGTCTTGAGTTCAAAGAGTCTTGTGATGAGAAATCTTGATAAAATGAGAGGGAAAATTTTGGGGTACAACAGCTGCCCCTGTTCAATCTTCTTGAACCTGAAGAGTTAGATTGGCGAGTTTGCCTTTTGTGACTCGAAGGTAAAAGAGGATTGGACACTAGAGTGCCCGTAAATTTGCACTCGTCAAAATGCAGGTTGAGGGAATGGGCTTAAAGATGCCATTTGGAGATGATAGAATCTTGATGGAGATGGGCTTAGAGATGCCATCCAAGACTTGTTTGTTGAAAATTAGGAGAATGAATATCAGAATGGTATCCGTATTTGGAACATAACTGAGTTGTATCTGGAGATTGGATTCGTATGAGCAAAAGAATAGTGTCTGTGTCTGGAGCGTATCCGAGCTGTAACTGTATTTGACTTTGAATGAATACCAGAATGACTGCCGTGTCTGGAGTGTATCTGTATTGTATCTGAATTCTAAATGGGCGACAGAAAAAACATTTGTGTCTGGAGTATCTCTGGGCTGGGGAATAGGTTCCGAATGAGTGACAGAATGGCAACCGTGTCTGGTGCGTATCTGTACTGTATCTGAAATTGAGACCTGTATGAGTAGTAGAATGACTTCCGTGTCTGGAGTGTATCTGTATTGTAACTGGGATCTGGACAAGTGACAGAATGACTTTCGTGTCTAGAGTGTATCTGAACCTGAAGTTGATAGGTGAATCTGAATGAGAAATAGAATGGCTTCCATGTCTGGAGCGTATCTAGTCTGTATCCGATTGCTGAAGTCTGAATGAGTAGTAGAATGACCGTCGTGTATGGGGTGTATCCATATTGTATCTTGACTTTAAATTCTGAATGAGTAATAGAATGACCACCGTGTCCGGGGTGTATCGGTACTGTATCTGAAATCTTTGAATAGTCGTTAAAGATAACTTTTAATCTTATCCTGAAAAGGGTAAAATGTTAGCTGAAACACAAAGTTATGTTGCATGACATGTACGATGCAATAAAATGTGTTCTATCAATGTTTATGATATATGAATGTAATGTATGCGCATGTAAGCTGATTAGCTGTTGTGATGAGGAAAATATATCCTTGATAACTGGAGATAATGAAATCTTCGAGTGCTGCCGGGGAAAATAAATCCTTGACCGATGTTGGGGATTCAAAATCTTTGATTGCCGAGAAAGAGAAATCCTTTGGACCACTGCTGGGGATTGAAAATCCTTGGTGACTTGTGGGGATTAACAGGAACTTTGACAACTTCTGTGGGGATGTGAGAATCCTTCATGACTTTCCTGGGGAATAAGGAAAACTCTGACGATCTCTACTGGGGAATTAAAACCTTGAAGGCTTCAACTGGAGAAATGAGACCGAGGATCTTCGATCTACTGGGAAATAACTCTACGGGGAGAAGGTTTATTTTGTTTGAAGAGTTCTCAAAGGCTTGGGTTGTATGCCAATCTACTGGGGAATTGGGGGAAACTGGATGGTCTTCCACCGGGGTTTAAGGGTTGAAGTTTTGGACTCCGTTGGGGAAGAAAGTTTCATCTTCAGTGAGGATTTGTAGTTCAAAGTTTTGCTGGCTCCGCTGGGGATCGAGAGTTTGGAAACTTAAATCTGACGGGGATTTTGAAACTTAATTCCGCTGGGGATATGTATTTCAAGGCTTTAGCTCTGTTGAGGATCTGGATGATGTACTGCAGAGGATTTATTCTGGAATAGCCTAAAGACGTTTTCCTATACTTTCAACCTATCAGTAATTATCCTTTCTCATTTCATTTTATTTGTAAGAAGTGATTATATTCAAATGTATATTGTGATCGGTGGATCTGGAACTGACTGTTTAACGCTGGTTCGCGAAATGTCGCGGAAGCAAGAGTCGCCACCGTCTTTTATTTTCTCCAAATGGAAAGGACAAAAGCACAGAAAAATTCCTTAAAGAGATTGCTCTCGGTTCGGGAGGTAGGTTATAGAAAGGGAAGGTGTTAGCACCCTTTCTATCCATGGTTATCCATGGGCTCTTAGATACTTGCTCATTTGTGTTTTCAAAAATGGTTTGTTTGCTTTTCAACAGTGGGTTTTAAAAAGTTTCTTTGAAAATTCCAGTTCGACTCTTGTATCGGTCCTCAAGAGTGTTTGAAAAATTGATTTCGAAAGCTTTTTGAAAATGTGTTGGTGTGAAAAGTATTTTTGAATTTGTTTTAAAATTTAGAGCAAGTATCTACGAGAACCTACCTACCCTAAGGAATTCGTCTGTGTAAATGCCCTTTGAAGTAGTGCCATCCCACCATTGAGAGGTAGGTAGCACCACCGTTGGAGGTGTTCGGGTCAATTCGAAGGTTCGGGACATGGTGATCACCGGAGCAATGGGAAGATACCTTAGAAGCTACCCTCATGCCAGGTTCCCAGATCATGAGGACTTACTAAGACATCCTCTACTCGACGATCACCTTTCGAGGCAAGGCAATAGTGAGGCGTACCCTAGGGGTGGTGTGTGATTTGTGTGTCAGATTCATTTATTTTGTCAGGTTATGGGTGATCTATGCGTTTGTTTTTATTTTTTTGTCATTCATTCTTGCATGCATTTATTTAACAGTTAAAAAAGATGCGGAAATTGAAAGTTCTAAACTATTACAAAGGCGCGGGTCCACATCGCCAAAATTAAAATCCAGGACCCGATTTGACAGAAAATAAAGAATTAAAGATGCGAAAGATAAATATTACATGGCCTTGGGAGAGATACATAAATATTAAAAGAAAAAAGAAATAAATACGCGCGTTGAGACTTTAAATTGAAACGAGGGCGTTGGGCCCTTTTTAATTAAATTAAATTAAACGATTATTAAATTAATAAAATTAACATGAAAAGAAATTTGTTTTTTTTGGTATTTTTGTATTTTATGATTTTAATGAAAAAGAATTAATTAAAATAAAATGCTAACCCTAATTCTAGTTGTTTTTAGTTTATTAAGAAAAGATTAAATTTTAACCTAATATTTAACCTAATTATTTACATGCAATTTAATTATAAAAATAAATATTTAATTACTAGTGAAAAGAAAAGAAAAGAAAAAAAAAGGATAAAAATTAATTAAAACTAATTCTACCAATTTTAAATTAATTAAGAAAATATTAAGATTTTATTCCTAAATTAAAACTAATTAATTAATAAGGCTTTATTTACAAAAATACAACATTAAATAAAAATATTAATTTTCGTCTTTTTCTGATTTTTATTGTTTTTGTGTTTTTTTATATTATTTGTGAAAATATTAAATTAAAGAAACTGATTAAAAAAAATATATTTGAAAATAAGTAAAATAAAGAAAAGAAATAAAAATTCAAACCTAGGGGGGTGTCTGTCCCCAGTAGGAGGTTTTTCTTTAGCAATTTGGGCCCAATGGCCTTTGGCCTGGTTGACTTTTCCATTAGCGTGTAGCCTCTTTGACTCAAGTCTATGATGCTCCTCCAATTATAGCCCTGGGATTGCTCTTGGCATACGCGTGGCAGGTTTGATTTTGTGGGTGCATGGTGGACACTACTACTGAAATTGCACATGAGTATTAATTGAAAAAATATATAGAAAGGGGTGGGGGACCTGGGACTCGAACCCAGGTCCTGAGGGTCACCAGCGTGTACGCCTACCAACTGCTCCACTTCATCTTGTTGTATATTACATAACAAACAAATAACATAAGCGAATATGATAACTAATGGATTTCTGGCGCGAATTTTTGAACGAACCAATCCACACTTGCCACTGCATCGTCTTCCTCATTTGTTTTGTTTTCCTGAAAAATAGAAAACGGTTAACGGGGGTTTTGAACCCCCTCAAAACAAGCTTGTTCTGAGAATAGCGATTAGGACATGTGGCCTCAGAAATTAGGCGCGAGGGTCCTAATCTGATCGTCCAAGCCTGCTGAACATGGTCATGGCACTGAGGTCCCCTAATTTTACTTTAACTGGGAAACCCCAATTCACAGTTCTGCAAACCCTAAAATACGACAATGGTAGGTTCGCATAGAGGTGATAAAAACACAATTAAGCAATTGGGTTAGCTTCAGAATCAGTTAATTAATAAGAATTCATGAACAAAATGCAATGAATGTGCTTAAATTGTAAAACACGATTATGAGAGAAAAGTGAAAAAGTTTGACTTCTGTACAATGATTCAAGGCGTTAGAGACGTGGAAACTTATTCAAATACGTTGCTCAAGGTCTCAGGAAGGTGATGAGATGATTTTCTTGGCTTGAATCGACCTCTATCCCTGTTTTCAGTTTTGAAATTTTTAGGCCAAAAGTGTGAGTTTGATCATGGAGTTTATGCGCAGCTTTTTGGTAATGAGCATTAGGTCTTGATTGTGTATGTATAGGAGGATGATTTAGGTCAAGAATCTGATCAAAAGAATCAAGGAATTGATTATGCAATATTTGATTTTCAAGCCATTATTTTTCAATCTTTTTTCATGCTTTTTAGCTCTCAATCATATCCAATCATCCTAATTCTTCCCTAATCTGATTTGCACGAAATATTAGAGATATTATATGCATAAAAAGATTTGAAACATTAGGTTTTATATTTTTCATGTATTTTAATTAATTTAAATGAATTATTAATAATAAAAATCCAAATAAATAAATAAAAATGAAGAAAAACTTCCCTTTGGGCCAAGTGGTCGTGCACATGTCTTGGATGATGAATTGTGGAAGAAAAAGAGGCCCATTAGCAATTTTAGGTCATTTGAATCAATGTTGACTTTTCAAAATATCCAAAAATTTCCCAACTTCCACAAGGCATAACTTGCTCAATTGTTAAGCTTTGCTTATGATCTTGGACATTTTGGAAAGGGCTTTGAGTCCTCTAACCAATGTCTTTGGTCCCATGTCATTTTGATTTACCAATCTCAAGTTATGGCCCTTGACTTAAAGTCCCTTTTTGTTGACTTTTGAAAATGACCTATAATGTTGAAATTGATAACTTTTTGTGAGAGCATTTCTTGGGCTTGAAGTATGAAGAGGAGTTGTAGGAAATTTCTTCTCTTCAAAATGATCTTTGGATGGAATTTTTCTGATAATCCATGTGAAAGTTATGCCCTGGTCAATTTACAGTTGACTTTTTCAGCTGTCCAAATAAGGAAACTTTTGCATCTTGATGATTTTTGAGCCTAGCTTTGAGAATCATGATCAAGCATTGATCAAATGATGTTTGTGGCTTCAAAATGAGATGTTGACCAAAAATTTGAACTTTTGACTGCCAAATGACCATTTTGCCCCTACAGTTGACTGTAGTGCAATTAGGGTTTTGACTGTGCAATTTTGTGCTGAAAGTCTTGAAACTTTGTATGAGGATGCTTGACCATGTTTATAGGCATGTGGGACTTGATTGGACCCTTGGAAACTTCATTTTCTTGATCAGAACAAAAACCCTAATTTTGACTGTTTAGGAGACCCTTGACTGTGCAACCCTTGGGGAGATTTTGAAGCTTGACTTGGCAATTTCTTGAAGAATATGGGAGGGCAAAGTTTGGGGTACAACACATATGCTCATTTAATAAATCATTGGACGTTTTCAAATAAAACACAAGTGTGAAAAGAAAGAAAAGGCAAACAAATTTCTTCACTTTGAAGTATCTTTGTATTAACTTTGTGTAAGTATTTTGTACAAAGGAGACAGACATCCTAGTAAGAGAATGTTGTCATAAAAAATGAGAAAAATTTATACAAAGAAAGATGGCTATGTGTAACAATTCCATGGGGTTCCCATTCTGCTATAGCCTTCGCAACTCTGAGTATCTTGTCCATTCGTTGCTTCGTCCGAAGATGATTGGATTGATCAGAAGCTTGGAACTTGTCAGTTGAAGAGATTGTCCTTAAAGTGATCCGACGAGACATAGTCATACACTTTAGTTCCCTAACTTTTGCCTGGACCGCCCTTTCGGGTTTTCGATCCACCGGGAAACCCTTTTTTGCCCAAGTCGCCCTTTCGGGTTTTCAACTTGTCGGGTGTACAGATTTTTTGTTTTATCCCTAATTTTTTCCTGAACCGCCCTTTCGGGTTTTCGATTCACTGGGATGCCCATTTTTTCCCAAGTCGCCCTTTCGGGTTTTCAACTTGTCGGGTCATTTATGCTTAGTATCTTTTGACTATGTCTGCGTTCGTAGGGTGTGGCAGGCCATCGCCGTCCATGGTGGTCAGAATCATTGCCCCACCAGAAAAGATGTTTTTGATCACAAATGGTCCTTCGTAAGTAGGAGTCCATTTGCCCCTGGGATCACTTTGCGGCAAGATGATTCGCTTGATTATAAGGTCCCCGACTTGATATACTTGTCTCTTGACTTTCTTGATGAAGGCCTTGATCATACGTTTTTGATACGCCTGACCATGGCAAACAGCAGTAAGTCGCTTTTCGTCAATCAAGTTAAGTTGATCAAGCCGGGTTTGAATCCAATCATCTTCACTCAAACCAGCATCTTTCATGATTCTCAAGGAGGGAATCTGAACCTCGATGGGTAAAACAGCCTCCATGTCGTATACTAAAGAAAAGGGTGTTGCCCCAGTTGAAGTGCGTGTCGTGGTACGGTACCCGTGCAGAGAAAACGGTAACATCTCGTGCTAGTCCTTGTAGGTGACTGTCATCTTTTGAATGATCTTCTTGATATTTTTGTCCGCGACTTCGACAACACCGTTCATCTTAGGCCGATAGGGAAATGAATTGTGATGTTGAATCTTGAACTGCTAGCACAGAGCGGTGATCATAGTGTTGTTCAAATTTGTACCGTTGTCAGTGATGATCTTGTCGGGGATACCATACCGGCATATGAGGTTTTGCTTGATGAAGCGGGCAACCACATTCTTTGTAACGAAGGCAAAGAAAGCTGCTTCGACCCACTTGGTAAAGTAATCAATGGCCACCAGGATGAAACGGTGTCCATTGGATGTTGTAGGCTTGATCTCTCCAATCATGTCGATTCCCCACATCGCGAATGGCCAAGGAGCTGTTAAGACATTGAGAGGAACTGGAGGAATATGTACCTTGTCATCATAGATTTGGCATTTGTGACAAGTACGGGAATGTTGGTGACAATCAGCTTCCATGGTAGACCAGTAATATCCTGCCCGTAGAATCTTCTTAGACATCGTATGACCACTTGAGTGGGTGCCAAAGGTGCCATTATGTAGTTCAGCCATGATCTCCTCAGCTTCAACCTTGTCCACACAACGGAGCAGGACATAATCAAGATTGCGCTTGTATAGGATACCATTGCTTAGAAAGAACTTGGCCGCGAACCTCCTTAAGAACTTTTTGTCGTTGACTAAAGCTCCTTCAGGGTATTCTTGTGCTTCGAGATACCTTTTGACGTCATGAAACCAAGGTCGGTCCACTACTTCTTCGGTATTAATCTCGTGACATTGTGCAGGTTCGTCCATTCGTTCAATGGTGATTTGAGGTGCCTCATTATCCCAATTAAGTTTAAACATGGATGACATTGTAGCTAGCGCATTTGCTAGCTGATTTTCTTCTTGCGGGAAGTGCTCAAAGGTAATCTGCTTGAAGTGTGGTAACAATGTCAGGACATGTTCTTTGTAAGGGATGAGGTTTGGATGTTTAGTATCCCATTCTCCTTTGATTTGACTGATAACCAAAGTTGAGTCCCCAAATACAACCAAAGATTTGATTCCCAAGTCAATAGCAGCCTTGAGACCAAAGATACAAGCTTCATACTCGGCCATCTTGTTGGTGCAGCTGAAGCAGAGTCTAGTAGTGAAAGGTGTATGGCAACCTTCTGGAGAGATAAGTACCGTGCCGATACCGTTCCCAAGTGCGTTGGAGGCACCATCAAAGTACAGAGTCCATCGGGATCCTTGTTCAGGTCCGTCATACGGTCTATTTTCTTCAATGCTGCTCAAAGTCATGATATCCTCGTCGGGAAAGTCGAACCTCATGGATTGGTAATCTTCGACAACTTGATGAGCCAGATGATCGACTAACACACTCCCCTTTATAGCTTTTTGGGTCGTGTATTGTATATCATATTCAGTGAGGATCATCTGCCATCTAGTGATTCTTTTGGATAGAGCAGGCTTTTCGAAGATGTAATTGATCGAATCCATTTTAGAAATAAGCAGAGTGGTATGTATCAACATATACTGCCTTAGCCGGCGAGCAGCCCATACCAAAGCGCGGCAAGTTTTATCGAGCAGTGAGTAGCGAGTCTCACAGTCGGTAAACTTTTTGCTAAGGTAATAAATGGCATGCTCTTTTCGGCCAGACTCGTCATGTTGGCCCAGTATGCACCCTATTGAATTATCTAAGACAATCAGATACATGATTAAAGGCCTTCCTTCGACGGGTGGCATGAAGATATGAGGTTCTAGAAAATACTCCTTGATTTTATCGAAAGAAACTTGACAGTCATCATTCCATCTAACCACCTGATCTTTCTTCAACAGCTTGAATATTGGTTCACAGGTAGATGTCAGGTGAGAGATGAACCTTGCAATGTAGTTTAGGCGCCATAAGAAACCTCTGACCTCCTTCTCAGTGCGAGGAGCGGGCATTTCTTGTATAGCTTTGACTTTGGTAGGATCAACTTCAATGCCTTTGTTGCTGACGATGAATCCCAAGAGTTTATTGGACCTCACTCTGAAAGTGCACTTGCTAGGGTTCAGTCTTAGCTTATACTCCTCCAACCTGACAAACAGCTTTTGCAGATGGTCGAGGTGTTCTTCTTCTGTCTGTGAACGGGATATCATGTCGTCTATGTAGACTTCAATCTCATGATGTATCATGTCATGAAACAAAGCTACCATGGCTCGCTGATAGGTTGCTCCGGAATTTTTCAGTCTGAATGGCATCACTTTATAGCAGAAGGTACCCCACTGCGTAACAAAAGTAGTCTTCTCCATGTCTTCGGGGGCCATTTTGATCTGGTTGTACCCTGAAAATCCATCCATGAAAGAGAATACCTTATGTTGAGTTGTGTTGTCAACCAAGATGTCAATGTGTGGTAGTGGAAAATCATCTTTAGGGCTAGCCCTGTTTAGGTCTCTGTAATCCACACACATTCTGACTTTAGCGTCCTTCTTAGGCACGGGCACAATGTTAGCAACCCATTGTGGATAAGAAGTAACAGCAAGAATGCCCGCATTGAACTGCTTCATCACTTCAGCTTTGATCTTTTCAGACATATCGGGCCTCATTCGGCGGACTTTCTGTTTGATTGGTGGACAGTCTTCTCTTGTAGGGAGACGGTGAACCACAATATATGTATCCAGTCCCAGCATGTCTTCATAGGACCAGGCAAAGATCTCAACATATTCATTCAACAGCTGAACTAAGCGCTCTTTGACACTTGGCTCTAGGTTGGCACCCACTTTAACCTCTTTTCTGTCTTTCTCTGTTCCCAAATTGATAGTCTCTAACAACTCTTCATGGGGCAGAATAGCCCTTTCTTCCTATTGCAAAAGTCAGGCCAACTCTCCAGGCACTTCACAGTCTTCAGCACCTTCGTATTTGGTATGATTTACCATATCTTCAGAGTCACTGAAGGCCATAGCAGAGTTGTTACCCATGGAATCCAGAGTGGATGGGTACCTGCATTTTGTGAGTGTGGGTTTGTGTAAGGGATAGCCACCTTTAAAAAAAATAAAATGTAAAAAGAAAGAAAATGAACACAAAAGTTTATATATGAAAACGTCCATGATTCATTAAAAATGGCATATGAAAATGAAGAATCAAAACCCTTACAAATGGACCTATATGCCCCGGGTAAGGCACAAGGCAAAAAGAGTGTACGAATTGTTTAATAATTATTACAGACCAACATAAATGTTCGAAAGATAAATTACTGATTGATGAAAGTAATGGGAACTGTTGTACCCCAAAATTTGTCCTCTCATATTTCTCCCAACATTGCAAGAAAAATCTCCAAGTGGCTCAAGATTGCTCAAGAGTTGGACAGTCAAGTCATCTCCTAAGGCAGTCAACCTCAAATTAGGGTTTTGTGTTGCATCAAGATCCTTGAGTAAAAATGACCTCAAGTGCTCCCCAATGTCCTAAATATGTTCTCAAGGTCATCCATGTCAAATTTCAAGCCTTGCAGAGGAAGTTTGCTCAGTCAATTGCTCAAAGGGTCCAAAAATCGACTGTGTTAGGGCAAAAGTCAACTATGACCTACAAATAGTCAAACTTCAAGATTTTTTGCCAACATTATCATTTTTAAGGTTATTTAATCATTTTATCAAGGTTTGATCATGATTCATCAAGGATTGCTCAAAATTCATCAAGACTCAAAAGTTGCTAAATTAGGGTTTTGTAGGAAAAGTCAACTCAACTTTGACCAAGCATAACTTTCTCATACTTTATGAGAAATGACCCATACAAAGCTCATTTTGAACAGGATGAAATTTCCTACAACCCATCTTCATACCCCAAGATCATAAAATGCACTCACAAGAAGTTATAAATTTGGACATTATAGGTCATTTTTGAAAGTCAACAAAAACACCTTTTTTTCCTAAGCCTACAACTTGAGCATGGAATATCAAAATGCGATGAGACCAAAAGGGTTGGTTAGAGGACATCCCAAGCTTTCTATAAAGTCCAAGAACACCTCCAAAAGTTCAAAATTGAATAAGTTATGCATTGTTGAAGTTGGGCATTTTTGCAAAATTGCCAAAAGTCAACTATCCCCAAAACTTCAAATTTTGTCAAATGGGCCCATTCTTTTCAACTTGATTTGAGCTTGCATCATTGTCCACGTGTCCTAGCTTCATCCATGTGTCCATTTATCAATTTTATCATTTTATTTGATTTTCTATTGAATTATTTCATTTTAAATCAAATTAAATCCCAAACTTTGATTACATGAGATTTTTTGCTATTTTCAGGATTGGATTCTCATCAATATCATCATCAAATTCGTATCACACAAAATCATGTGCAAAAAGATGGTTTTTTGACAAATTTGGCAAGTTTTTAAATGGAAATCAAATCAAATATGCAAGCCATGATGGGAGAAGATTTGGACCATAATTCTTGATCTAATGCATTCCATGATACATATAGAAGCCAAAGGACACGAAATATAGGTTAGAGGCTGCAAGAGCAATCAAAACCAAACTTGAAAAAGTGGTGAAAAAGTGAGAATTCGAAATCATAGCAAGAGAAGTTTTCAGAAGCCAAGAAGCATACCAATCAATTCCTGGGTGATCATATAATCCTCCTGGATCCAAAGCACACATTCACAAGCCTTCTAAAGCTCTGTAAGTATCACAAAAATCTGCTCCTTTCTTGAATTCGCAAATCATTATTCCTGCATCTTTTGTACAAACTATTTGCATATTCATGATCCTTACAGCATTTCTAAACTTTTGGCAATACTTAATTTGATTTATATGGACTGGAACCTCATAACAGCATGGCTAGGGTTACGTTTTTAGATTTTAGGGATTTGTGTTTCAGGTGAAATTGATTCTCGTGATAGGCATGGTTGCACTCAGGAGAGGGAGACGAACCCAACCATGTCTTAGAAGGTCGTTTTTATGGCCTGGAGTTGATTTTTGGATCGACCTGCGCATTTAGCTGCGGATCCAAATCCGCAGGTAAAGTTACAGGGGCTAGAGGTAGGGGACGGAGACGTGTCAATCCCCCAATGGCTGATTCAAAAACACGCGCACATTTTTTTATTTTTTCTGGCATATAACGCATTTTCTCTTATTATTATTATTATTATTGTTTAATATACTAACAAGTAAAACACAATGGCCTAGTGGAAGCAAGCGCTGGCAACATCCAAAGGACCTGGGTTCGAATCCCAGGTCCCCCATGCGCTTTGTTATTTTTCTTCTTCATATAATCAGGTACAAATCCAAGCGTGATGCCTATCATACGTCCTCAAGTATCAAAGTGCCAGATGGCCCAAGGCCAAATCTGGTGATCCAGAGATGATGGTCCATCGGAGATCCAGTCAACCAGCGCGTATGGAATCCAAAAAGTCAACCAGGCCAGTTGTTGTACCCCAAAATTTTCCCTCTCATATTCATCAACATTTCTCATCACAAGACTCTTGACACTCAAGATCAAGCTAGGGTTTGCTCTGCTCAAGACACCCATTTGCATTGTTGACCTAAATTAGGGTTTGAGTTTGCACAGGGATATTTTGACCTACAATGCCCAAAGTGACTTTCATACTCCATGTTGGACCCACAAGTTTGTCTATACCAAGTTTCAAGCCTTGATTCAAATTTTTGCCCAGTCAATTGGACAGTTGACCTAGAAATCAGCTGTATTGGGAAAAAGTCAATTGTGGCCAATTGACAATCAAACCTCATGAATTTTGACCCACATCAACATAATGAACTCATATGAATCATTTGATCAAGTTTGGATCACAATTCCTCAAGAAATTTGATCAGATCACCAAAAGGGCAAAATGGTCATTTTTAGGGTTTTGACTGTACAAAGGCAATTTTTGACTGTTTGACCTAACCAATGGCAAATCAAGCTCAACCATGGACTCAAGGACTTAATGACATTGTCTTGACCCATTCAAAAAGTTCAAAAGATCTCAAATGCATAGGATTGACAGATGAATTTTTCAGTCAACTGATCAAAATTTGACTGTACACTGAAAAGTCAAACTTTGACTTTTTGGTCAAAATCAAGTGCCAAGAGTTATTTTTCATCAAGACATGTCAAATTATGAAACTTGTTCATCAAGAAACCCAAAAATGCAAATTAGGGTTTAAAATGGAAAAATTTCATAACTTAGAAATTTTCTAAGTTATGAAATTTTCTTATTTTTTCCTAACTTTGTCCCATTTTTTCACCAAGATGAAAATGGATTCAAACAAAACTTTCAACATGAAAGTTGTAGTCCATCACAAAGTCTACAACTTTGATTCACAAAGTTTTCTCAAAAGAAGCTTGTATCTCAAGTTATGAGTTTTGGAACAAGGGTATCTAAAATTTTAACTTAGAGAAATTTTGCCCTAGTTTAGGCAGGATTTTGACCCATCTTCTTGGCCATTTTTCATATAGTTCCACTTGGAGTTTCAAGTTGCATTTCAAAGATGGATTATAGTACATGTTCCAAGCTTTCCAAATTGTCCAAGAACTCCTCAAACACCCTTGTGGTTAGAGAGAATCGAATGCTTGAAGTTGGCAAAAACTCACTTTGATCCATGGCCAATACATGTTCATACCAAGTTGCAAATCTGATCTAGCTAGCTTGGTTCACAATTACAGGCCTCAAAACCAGTTTGTACTCCATAATTTAATGCATATCCATTGAGCTAAAGTATTGTCTTGGTCATTAGGGTATTATACACTAGATTAAGCCTTAAATGGAAAAAGTAACAATGCCATTTTTGCTTAAACTTCACTTTATGTCGAAACAAGATCCTTGAGGCATGGGGCCATATCTCTGAGGCAAGATCAAATCTATCAATTCCAGTAACCAAGGGCAAAGTATGCAGCATTATATAGGACTTGTACAGGCCTGCATTGGAAACATACACACTCTTGCTTCAAGAAGAAGAAAACTTGCAAAACACAAGTGTTGTACCCCAAAATTTTCCCTCCCATTTCCTCAACATTTCCTCAACATTTTCTCATCACAAGACCCTTGGAGCTCAGGATCCAGTTAGGGTTTGCCCTACTCAAGACTTCTCCTTGCACTGCTGACCCAAATTAGGGTTTGTGTTTGCACAAAGATGTTTTGACCTAAAAGGCCCAAAGTGACTTCCATGCTTCATATTAGACTCACAAGTTTATCCATACCAAGTTTCAAGTCTTGATTCCAAACTTTGCCCAGTCAATTGGACAGTTGACCTAGAAATCAATTGTATTGGGGAAAAAGTCAACTGTGGTCAATTGACAGTCAAACCTCATGATTTTTGACCCACATCAACATTATGAACTAATATGAACCATTTGGTCAAGTTTGGATCACAATTCCACAAGAAATTTGATCAGATCACCAAAAGGGCAAAATGGTCATTTTTATAGGGTTTTGACTGCACAAAGGCAATTTTTGACTGTTTGACCTAGCCAATAGCAAACCAAGCTCACATATGGACTCAAGGACCCAATGGAATTGTCTTGACATGTTCAAAAAGTTCAAAAGATCCCAAATGCACAAGATTGACAGATGAATTTTCCAGTCAACTGAGCCAAATTTGACTGTATATTAAAAAGTCAAACTTTGACTTTTTGGTCAAAATCAAGTGTCAAGATTCATTTTTCATCAAGACATGTCAAAATATGAAACTTGTTCATCGAGAAATCAAAAATCACAAATTAGGGTTTGAAATGAAGAAATTTCATAACTTAGAATTTTTCTAAGTTATGAAAATTCCTTATTTTTTTCCTAACTTTGTCCCATTTTTTCATCAAGATACATTTGGATTCAAAGAAAACTCAAAACATGAAAGTTATAGTCCATTGCAAAATCTACAACTTTTATTCACAAAGTTTCCTCAAAAGAAGCTTGTAGCTCAAGTTATGATTTTTGGAACAAGGGTGCAAAACATTTTTTAACTTAGGAAAATTTTGACCTATTTTAGGCAGGATTTTTGCCTAACTTCATGGCCACTTTTCACATGCTTCCACTTGGAATTTCAAATTTCATTACAAAGATGGATTATAGTACACATTCCAAGATTTCCAAAATGTCCAAGAACTTCTCAAACACCCTTGTGGTTAGGGAGAATCGAATTTGTCAATATGGGCAAAAGTCACTTTGTTCATGAGCCATTTCCATGTTCATAACTTGTGCAATTTTTCAAATCAGCATGAGCAAGCTAGTTACAGGCCTCTAATCCTTTTCTTACTTAATAATTAAATTCCAATCCATTGTGCCAAGGCATTATTTTGTGCATTTGGTCATTGTATAAAGAATTAAGCCTTAATTGGAAAAAGCAATTTATCCATTTTTGTAAAGTTACACTTTATGTCAAATTTGCAATCCAAGTAGTACAATGCAAATCCTTTTGGCACAAGTTCAGGAACATATCACACTGATCAAGAGGGATGGTTGCAGCATGATTAGGGGGCCTGCACAAGTCTAGAAACCAAGTTGACAATTTTTGCTTAAGTTAGAAGAAACCTTGCATTTTGTAACACAATCTCACATTTCTGCCAAGACAAGCCAAAGTAAACTTGTTAAACATATTCCAAATATCAAACCTAAGCTAAGGCACGAGCTAACCACCTTCCAAACCTCATAATTCATCAAAACACCCTCCTACTGCAAAAAACAGAGTCACCTCTGCAGTTGGACTTCCATAACTCAATCCATTCGGGCGCCTTGGCCAAAACCAGTTTATACACATTCCATACCACCTATACAAACTATCCCAAGCATTGGACACGACCTGTAACACCTCTAACCAACTTCACCATTTTCACTTTTTCTGTTTTGCAGGTGGACTTCCATAGCTTGATTTATTTTGTTTCAAAGCAAGCTAAAGGTGGGAGAAGCATCCCTGAACTTCAAGCAAGCTGTACAAGTCCTCACATTGTCTTGAAAGTGCTTCCATTGTCAGACACGATCCAAGCTAAACAGGTAAGTTCATGGACTTCTATCTCTCAATCTAGGAAGAGTTAGCTTTAGGTTTATGAATGAAAAATGCTCTACTCATGGCCCTGAAGCTACACATATATTTACTTTCCATTTATATTGCATATGCTGAGAGAATTTGGAACCTGAACATTAGAAAAAACTTAGGTTAAGAATTAGGGATGGAGAAATTCTCTCTCATTTCTGAGAGTTAGATCAAGTTCTTGGTATGTATGGAATCGTGGCTTGATGCTTGACATTTTTCATGTTATAAGTTTGTGCTAAAAGTCTAGGAATCAGGATGTTTGAACAAGGTGGGAAAGGCGCGCGTTTTTGACAAGTTTGTTGCTGGAGGTTGAAGACAACCTCTTTGGGCTGGGCCTGTGTTGTTTTTCCTTTTTGCACCACTGCATTTCACATGCACCCCCTGGCCCATTTTGAGTTTTATTTGTCATTTTTAACTTTTTCTTTTTGATTCTGATTTGTTATTTTTTATTAAAATATAAAAAAATATTAAAAATATTTTTCTCACATTTTTTACATTTTATTTGATATTTATTTGATTTCATTTAGTTTTATATGTAAATAAATACATAATACCTTTTATTTAAAAATACAAAAAAATAATACAAACACTTTTATTTTCTGATTTTTATTTTATTTTACCTTTGAAAACATTTTATAAAAAATATACTTTTTTTTGTAAATATTAAATATTTTATTTTTGTACATATTTAATATATTTAGTAAATAATATAAATACTTATATACTTATTAAAATATTTAGGTTAAAATACAAAATAATACATTTTATATTTTTATTAATATTTAACTTAAAAAATCACTTTTTTACAATATACTTTCTTTTTATTTATTTTTTGTACATAATTAATAAATATTGCATATATTAAATAATTAATACATTTTATTTAGCAAATTAGGGTTTTTGCCCTAAACATAAGAAATATCCAAAATTATTCATTTTTATTTTTGTTTATTTGTCACATGAAAAATACCTTTTTACATACATATAAAAATCATTTTTTGCATCTTGCATATTTATCTCATTTTATTTAATTATTGTGCAATTAATTAATTTGTATAGTTCAATTTGGATGTAATAATTAAATTTAAATTTCTTGCTAAAATATCCCCATTTGAACATTTGTACCCCCCATCCCATAATTTGTGTTGTAATAATTTAGGACCTTTAAATTCCGCATTTAAAAGCTTTCTAAATATGCCATGTTAGAATTAGGGTTTTGTATGTAAATCAAAAACAACAAATAGTTTGACCTAAATTCAAGATAAACAAGCATGAAAATGGACAACACTAATCACACTTTCACCCCTAGGGTACTCCACTTGTTGCCTTCAATAATGGGCCATATTGCATGTTAGGTATCTTTGGCAAAAACAAAACAATTCAAATGATCATAGTCCCTCGATGACGCTTTCAAAAGTTGCCTAAAAAATGATCAAGTCCCTTAAAGGAAAAATTGCCCAAAGATACTTGGCACCATTGCAATCATGGTCTAAACGATGACCCGCGCCCGTCCCGTTCACATCCTAACACAAGATTGTCCCCCAAATACAATGGTGGAACAAAATTGTTAAAAGGGTTAAAGCATAGAGAAAACCTTTGAGTAAATTTAGGGGTAGACAAACTCTTAGTTACTTGCCAACTTACAAAACAAAAACACTTGCCTATTTTTCAAAACCACACATCACAACACATTTTCAAAACAACTTTCAAAAACATTGAAAACTTTTCAAAAGACATACACCTTTGTATACATCCCAACATGGATCATTATAAAGGTTGCCACCACATTGGCCTCTTTTCAAAACATTTTCAAAACCCACACACAAAGCACCATTTCAAACAATTGAAAGCACCATTTCAAACAATTGAAAATCAAGGCAAGTTGATCTAAGCAAGTAACTAAGAGCCCATGGATAACCATGGATAGAAAGGGTGCTAATCCCTTCCCTTTCTATAATCTACTCCCCGAACCCAAGAAAATATCTCAAAGGTTTTTGCTGTGCTTTTTAACCTTTCCTTAGGATAAAATAAAAAGTCGGTGGCGACTCTTGCTCAACCGAAACATTTGCGAAAACAAACGCAAAACCTCAAGTCAGTTCTCCCACCGTATCACAACAAGCCATCTTTCACATCTGATAAAACCAACTTACACAAACATTGAAAATAAGTTTGATACCTCCTAACAAGCCAGAAACACGACCCCTTTGCCTCTCAAAACTCCTAGTGCACAAAACCCCCCATTTTCTTGCAAAACAGGGTCAGTTTTGCATTTTGCAAGCCATCATCAAATTCCATCGTGCGTTTTGCCCAAAGATACTTCAAACACCTTCCAACCAACATACCTGAGCTATCCAGATCATCCACAAGTTGTTGTAACACCATTAACACACATTGCCATTTTTGTTTCAAAGCTTTACAGGTTGAGTTCTGTATCACGATTCAGGCTACTACAAAACAAGCCAAGTATTGGGAAAGCTTCCTTGGACCTCAGGCAAGCTCAAAAGAACCTCAAGCACCCTTGGAAGTTACTGCATTGCCCAGCTCGAAGTCAACTGAAACAGGTATTTCATGAACTTCCATCTCTCTATTTAGGAATAGTTAGACTTAGGTTTGTGAATGAAAGATGTTGTATTCATAGCCCTGAAACCATACATGTGCTTAGTTTTCATTTATATTAATCGTGCTAGGAGAATTTTGTTCATAAACTTTCTGAAAAAACTAGGTTAAGAATTAGGGCCGGAGAAATTCTCTCTGGTCTTTGAGAGTTAGCTTAAGTTTTTTATATGGTTTGATTCATTGTTTGATGCTCTACAAGTTTCATGTTATGAGTTTTGTCAAAAAATCAAGGAATCAGGAGATAGCATTTTCTGTACAAAGCGCGCGTTTTGGTTTGAACTGAGGAAGAAGATGAAGTCTGATTGGGCTGGGCCTGGTTGTTTTTACTCCTAACACATGCATTTTCAGTTTACACCCCCCTGGCCCATTTATTTGTACATTTGTCATTTTTGCATTTTTATTTCATTTTTTTATTTTGATATTTTATTTTCTAACATAAAAAATACTTAAAAATTATTTTCATAAATTTTTGTATTTTATTTGGAATTTATTTTAATTATTAATAGTATAAAAAATGTTTAAATGTTTTATATTCTTTTTATTAAAACCTAAAAATAATGTAAGAATATGTTTATTTTCATTTATTATTTTTATTTACATTTGAAAACATTTTCTTGAATATACACATTTTTTTAAATCATTTATTTTATTTTTATATACACTTAATATATTTAATATATTTAATATATACATACATATTTTATTAAATAATTAGGACAAAAAACACATAAAATTATACATTTTTGTTTTTAATAATATTTCATACTAAAAATACTTTTTTTCAATATACTCATATTTTTGTACAAATTAATACATTATTGTATATAAATAATAAATAATACAAATTATTTAAGAAATTAGGGTTTTTGCCCTAAATAATAAATAATTGAAATTAAATTTTTATTTTATTTACATCTCACATTAAAAATACTTTGTCATACATAAAAACATTTTTGCATAATATGCTTTATTTAATATTTATTGTATTTATTTAGATATTGTATATTTAATATTATGCCTTGTACATTCGATTTGGTTGTAATAATTTAGAATTTAATTTCTTGCAAAATAATCCTCAATTCAAATTTGTACCCCCCTTCCTATATCATGTTGTAATAGTGTAGGATTTAAATTCTCGCACCTTTAAGCTTTCAATTATGCCATGATTAGACTTAGGGTTTTGTATGCGAAAAATCAAAGTAACAATTAGCTTGACCTAATCCAAAGATAACAATGCATGAAAAACAAACACAATGCACACTTGCACCCCTAGGGTTACAATCCACTTGTTGCCTTCAAAAATGGGCCATGGTTGCATGTCAAGTACTTTGGCAAAACAAAAACAAAACAAAAGATCATAGTCCCTAAATGACGCTATCTGAGTTGCCTAAACAAAAATGATCAAGTCCCTCAAGAAAATTGTCAAAGATACTTGAACCAATTGCTATCATGGTCTATATGATGACCCGCGTTTGTCCCGTTTAACATCCTAACACAAGGTTATTCACCAAATATAATGGTGAGGCAACACTGTTAAAAGGGTTAAAAACATAAGAAAGATCTTTGAGTAAAATAGGGTAGACAACTCTTAGTTACTTAATCAAAGCTTGCAAAAACATCCTTGCTATCTTTAAAACACACTTCACAACACAATTTCAAAACCTTACTTTCAAACATTGGAAACTTTTCAAAAGACAAAAAAATACCTTTGTATACATTCAAACAAGAATCATTACAAAGGTTGCCACAACAATGGCCTCTTTTTAAAACATCTTTCAAAACCACACACAAAGTACCATTTCAAACAATTGAAGAGCATCATTTCAAACAATTAAAAAGCAAAGCAAGTGATCTAAGCAAGTAACTAAGAGCCCATGGATAACCATGGATAGAAAGGGTGCTAATACCTTCCCTTTCTATAATCTACTCCCCGAACCCAAGAAAACATCTCAAAGGTCTTTCCTGTGCTTTTTGACCTTTCCATTGGATAAAATAAAAAGTCGGTGGTGACTCTTGCTAAACCGAACATTTGTGAACACAAACACAAAATCCCAAGTCAGATCTCCCACCGTATCATAGAACTGGCGACTCTGCTGGGGATATTTCTAAAAGTGGAGTAACCTTAGGGCCTAGATCACCCTTTGCATGATTATTGTTTGCTTTGATTGCTTTATATTTGGTTCTCTTGTTTTGGTTTGAAGTCCTCTACCCGGATTTTGGAAACATTCATAGGTAAATAGCAATACGTTGTAGAAATTGTGCGGGGTATACCGACACAGTTGTGGCAATAGCTATATTAGTGCGAAATATTTGTGAGTACCGGTAGCCTTTGAGTCAATCAAAGAGAATACGGGGCCGCTGAGTGATGTCATGAAGCACTAATGAACTCTTAGAACCTTACTTAACCATCTTGACCTTTTATTAGGGGTAGTGAGATGACCGGCTTTGGTGCAGTCCGAAGTTGGTAGATACTCGATACTACACTCATTGAGGGTTGTTTTCTTGGAATATTTTGGTTGCTAGTTAAGTGGCTAAACCAAAACAATGAACATAGAAAACAATCCAGTGATATTGAGCTCCTTAGAACTCGGTTACTATTTATAGGACAGGTTTTGAGCCAACTAAACTCAAGAGGGTACTTACCTATGAAACTTCATGCAAGCCTGAAACTAGGGTTTTGTGTGACTTTCTTGTACATGTGCTTGTGCATACATCATGAACATCATAAAGCATCATATGAATCCACTAACCATTTCAAGGGTTTGGATCTTCATCTTTGTTCTTGTTTTGTAGGTCATGGAACCTCTTTGCGGGAAAATATTTCAAGTCAACCTTGTGAGAATCCCTCTTCAACTCAAAGAGCTTACTTCCAGGATTCCATAGAATTCCCTCTTCAGTGAAAGACATGGTAGACTCCTCAACTTGGTCAACACCAACATTGAAGAAGACATGGTGAAAGTTCTCTTCCAGTTCTTTGACCCCATACACCACTGCTTCACATTCCCGGATTACCAGCTAGTACCCGCTTTGGAGGAATTTTCTCAACTCCTGAGAATTCCTATTCTTAATCAACTACCCTACAACGATACGGAAAAAGAACCAAAGCCTGAAGATGTTGCTCAAGCATTACACTTGCAACCATCTGATATCAAGGTACATTAGGAAACCAGAAGTGGTGTCAAGGGTTTCTTGGCAAAGTTTCTGTTTGAGAAGGCACAAGACTGCTGGAATTCTCTTGATCTACAAGCCTATGAAAAGATTGTGGCACTCCTTATCTATGGGTTAGTTTTGTTCCCAAACCCTGATCAACTTATAGATGTGAATGCTGTCAAGATTTTCATATCCAGGAATCCTATACCCACATTGCTTGGGGACATCCTACACTCATTTTACATACGAACAATGAGGAAAAGAGGTGTTCTCATGTGCTGTACTCCTCTCCTAGCAAGTTGGTTTATTTCTCACCTTCCACAATCAGTTTTGAAGAATGAGCAGGGTTTAAGGTGGTCACAACGATTGATGACCCTCACAAATTCTGATGTACATTGGTGTTCTCGGTCCATAGAAAATGTCATCATCATTGATCGTTGTGGGGAATTTCCTAATGTCCCACTACTTGGCATTAGGGGAGGCATTACCTACAACCTCTGTTTAGCTCTAAGACAGTTTGGATATGCTCGAAGGGATGGCCCTCATGACATGCTGATTCCTGACCTAGTTTTTGACTTCGACAACGATGCACAAGGACTTCGACAAAGGTTCATCAGAGCTTGGAGGATTCCCAACAAGGTAGATAGTAAGACACTGGGGCACAAGAATTCCATCCCCCTTGAGCCTTATCTCAAGTGGGTACGAACCCGCGCCCAGAATCTTATGATGCCATACCCTCACATTCTCCCCTTGATCAAAGAGCCTGTTACGGAAGGAGAGGTTCCATACACCATCCTACATCCTGACATGCCAACATCATGGGAAGAATTGCAAAAGAGTTGGATCCAACTCAAGGAAGAACGAAATACTTTCGAAGCCAGCTTATATGCCAGTGAGAAGAAGGTTTTGGAGCTTACCCGCCGACTTCATGAGGAGGAAACTCTCAACACTTACATCGCACCAAAGAGGATGCGCAATGTCTTTTTACATTAATAATTTTGTAATATTTTTCCCATGGGGCACTTATGTACTAACAATTTCTTCTTAATGTGACGTGCGTTCTTTTTGTTTGCAACAAATTGGAATTTCTAAATCCTTGAATGCATTACATGAATAACATACCATTCATCATATGCATAAACAGGTCTTCACACCAGGTTTCCTTATCTTTCTGCTGTTTATTTCAGCAAGATGGATTTGGAGCAAACGGTAAAGGATCTGCAGACACAAAATTCACAATTCCAGCAACTCCTCATGACCTTGGAAAAGGGTCAAGAGGACCTCAAAGCTCTGTTGGAGAAGAATAAAGAGAAAAATAAAAAGAGACCTGGAGTAGCCACTTTGGGAAGGAGATTTTAGCATCAGGATAGGAGAGTTCTTGAGTTTCCCTCAACGTCTGACGAAGGGGCCGGTAAAGGGAAAGGGACTACTGTCCCTTCTGAATCTGAGGTTGAAGAGGAGGAAGAGGAAGAAGACGAAGACTACTCCTAACAACAATATCCACCAGCGGATGATAAATATAAGAATCTTGAGGATAGACTGGCAGCCATGGAGTTGCAGAGGGTACCCGGTTTGGATTTTGAAGAACTAGGACTGGTATCTGGGATTGTTATCCCTCCCAAGTTCAAGGTGCCAACATTTGCCAAGTATGACGGTCTGTCTTGCCCAAAGATGCACCTGAGATCGTATGTCAGAAAAATCCAACCCCACTCATCTGATAAAGACCTCTGGGTACACTTTTTCCAAGACAGTTTGTCTGGCACGCAGTTGGACTTGTTTTATCAGCTCGAGAGATCAGAGGTTCACAATTGGGAAGACTTAGCAGCTGCTTTTTACCGTCAGTATCAATACAATGCTGATTTGGCGCCCACTCGTACTCAGTTACAAAGTATGGGGATGGCTTCCAATGAAGGGTTTAAAGAGTACGCCCAAAAGTGGCGTGATCTGGCTGGAAGGGTGCAGCCGCTGTTGTCAGATAGGGAGTTAGTTGACATGTTTCTGGGGACCCTGTCTGGCCCCTTATTCAATTATCTAATCGGGAGTTCTTCCTCGGGATTTACTGAACTAATTTTGACTGGTGAAAGGGTCGAGGCCGGTATTAAAAGTGGAAAGATTCAAAAGGATGCTTCTGCATCCACACCTGTTAAGAAACCTTTCCCGGCTAAGAAGGAAGCCTCTGTTGTGTATTCTTAGAAGGGTCAGGGAAGAACCGGGCACCAGCCGACTGTAGGGGCGGTGATGATTCAAAATTCTTCAAATGATCAACCTCGTAACAATCAGTCGAGACCTAATCAACAACGGGTAGAAAGGCCACAACGGCAGTTCACCCGCATCAACATGACGCCAGCTCAAGTACTCCCTCACTTGTTGAAGTTGAATCTTACCAATTTAAAGGAAGCGCCAAAGAATCCTAACACCTCCTCTCCATACTACTACTCCAATGCCAAATGTGCTTACCATTCCGACAGTGTTGGGCACGATACCAATAATTGCTGGCCACTTAAGAACAAAATCCAGGACTTGATTGATGCCAAAGAAGTAGAATTTGATGCTCCTGAGAAGCCCAATGTTATATCTGCTCTGATGCCCAAGCACGGCCACAATGTTCATGCCGTTATAGAAGACCTCCATGTTACTGATGTTGCTGAACTGTTGACTCCATTGTTAGTGATTAAAGAAAAGTTGATGAGAGCCGGGATATTCCCGGGCTGTGGGAAGGACTGTTACTTTTGTTTGAACATACGAGCTGATTGCCCAATGTTGAAATCAGGTGTCCAACGCCTGATGGATACTCAAGAGATACTTTTCCAGAAAACCCTTGTTGATACCTTCAATCTTGTTACTCCTGTTACTTTTGCTACTTCAACCAACGATATTGCAATCATAACCATTTCTGACAATCCTCCCAAGGCTTGCAAAAGGCCTGTCAGGATTACACCTAACTCTGAATGTGTACCATTAAAGATCACCATGTCGGGACCTGTCCCATACCAATCAAGCAAAATGATACCATGGAACTATGAAGGAGAAATCTTCTATCACGGTATCAAGCAAATTGAGGCAGTCCAAGAAAATTCTGAAGACGAAAACCCTGATATAGGGAACATTGCGGGTACAAGCAAGATAACCCGCAGTGGTCGAATCTTTTCTCCGGAGATCGCTCCCCCTCGAGCAGTTTTCGGACCCTTGAAAGCTTTTGTACCTGTTGGACCATCTGTGCAAGGCCCAATGATTGAAGAATTGGATACTCCTGAAGAAAGACCATCTGCTGATACTACCGACAAGGGTAAGGGGATACTAGAAGTTCCTGTCAGGACGAAGGATCATTTGTGGTTATCCCCGAAACCACTCAGAAAGAAATGGATGAAATCTTGAAAATAATCAGAAAAAGTGACTACGACATTGTGGAACAGTTAGGGCAGACTCCTTCTAAAATTTCAATGTTGGCTCTTTTGCTCTGTTCTGAGGCCCATGCTAAGGCCCTAATCAAATTCTTAAAGGCGGCACATGTACCCCAAGAGACTTCGGATGACCAGTTTCAGGAATGTGTGGCCAGTCTTACTGCTGATAATGGCCTTGGCTTTTCCGATGCTGACTTGACTCCCAAAGGAAGGAAACACAACGACGTGTTACATGTCTCAGTGGAATGCAGAGGAACCACCCTCGCCCATGTCTTAGTTGATACTGGTTCTTCATTGAATGTGCTGCCGAAGAAAGCCTTAGACCGTTTGGACTGCGAAGGATTGACCCTCAAACCTAGCAACATCGTTGTTAGGGATTTTGATGGTTCCAAAAGAACGGTTCATGGAGAGGTTGATATTCCTATCAAAGTAGGCACAGAGGTTTTCAACTCCACCTTTTACGTGATGGACATCCGTCCATCATATTCGTGTTTGTTAGGAAGACCGTGGATCCATTATGTCGGGGCAGTTACCTCCTCTTTGCACCAAATGCTAAAATATCCTGTTAAGGGTAAGATTATAACAGTGCACGGCGAGGAAGAGTACATGATAAGTCATCTCAATTCCTTCCGTTATATGGAGTTGGATGGCGAGTTCATCGAAACGCCTTTCCAACATTTTGAGGAAGTATCTCCTGAGGTAGCAGTTAAAAAGACAATGGTTGAAGTGCCTACTATTCCCAAGCATGTATCTAGAATGGCATCTCTCAAGGATGCAGAGGCTGTGGTTAAAGAAGGGAAGAGTACAGTATGGGGGCAATTGCCCGATTTTCCCCATAAGACAGACAAGTTTGGGTTAGGGTTCACTACTGCAGGACAAAAGGCTATGCGACGCTCCAAGGCTGGAGGGCCACCCGTCAAGATCTTACACCATGAAATCAATGCTGTAGACGATGGGGATGAAGAGAGCCACTTTGAAGATTGGATCTTTTCGACCGTCGAATGGGGTTTGAGCAATTGGGAAGCAAAGGATTTTGTTCCCATCACCTTTATCAACCAGTAATTTTATCTTTGAACAATTTCCCATTTTATGGTCTGTAATAACTAAACAATTTGCACACTATTTTCACCTCATGCCTTGCCCGGGGCATGTAGGTCCATTTGTAAGGGCTTGATCTTCTTCATTATCATATGCCATGTTTTA
Organism: Vicia faba; assembly: GCA_948472305.1. NCBI lineage: Eukaryota > Viridiplantae > Streptophyta > Magnoliopsida > Fabales > Fabaceae > Vicia > Vicia faba. The sequence goes on along the minus strand of OX451740.1, from coordinate 793,145,789 downwards.
ATGAATCATTGGACGTTTTTCATCTATAAACTGATGTGTTCATTTTCTTTTGCATTTTTGTTTGTTTAAGGATGGTTATCCCTTACACACACCCACACTCACAAATGCAGGTACTCATCCGCTCCGGATTCCATGGATGACTATTCTGCTTTAACCTTCGATAACTCTGAATATTTGGTCAATCATGCTGAGTACGAAGTTGACGAAGATTGTGAAGTGCCAGGAGAGTTAGCCAGACTTTTACAACAAGAAGAGAGGACTATTCTGCCTCATGAAGAGTTTCTAGAAACCATCAACTTGGGGACAGTGGAAGACAGGTAAGAGGTAAAAGTGGGTGCCAACCTGGAATCGAGTGTCAAGGAGCATTTAGTGCAGTTGTTGAACGATTATGTTGAAATCTTCGCCTGGTCTTATGAACACATGCCAGGGTTAGACACAGATATCGTGGTTCACCGTCTCCCTACAAGAGAGGATTGTCCATCGATCAAACAAAAGGTTCGCTGGATGAGGTCCGACATGTCTGAGAAAATCAAGGCTGAAGTAATGAAGCAATTCAACACTGGCTTTCTGGCTGTTACTTCCTATCCACAATGGGTTGCTAACATCGTGCCCGTGCCTAAGAAGGACGGCAAAGTCAGAATGTGTGTGGACTATCGGGATTTAAATAGGGCTAGCCCTAAAGATGATTTTCCGCTGCCACATATCGACATCTTGGTTGACAACACAGCTCAGCACAAGGTATTTTCCTTCATGGACGGATTCTCGGGATACAACCAGATCAAAATGTCCCCCGAGGACATGGAGAAAACTACTTTTGTCACGCAATGGGGTACCTTCTTCTACAAAGTGATGCCATTCGGACTGAAGAATGCAGGGGCAACCTATCAACGCGCCATGGTAGCTTTGTTTCATGATATGATACATCATGAGATCGAATTTTACGTAGACGACATGATAGCTCGATCACAGACAGAAGAAGAACACCTTGATCATCTACAAAAGCTGTTTGTCAGGTTGAAGGAGTATAAGCTCAGACTGAACCCAAGCAAGTGCACTTTTAGGGTTAGGTCTGGTAAACTTTTGGGATTTATTATCAGCAACAAAGGCATTGAGGTTGATCCAGCTAAAGTGAAGGTTATACAAGAAATGCCTGCCCCCCGTACTGAAAAAGAGGTTAGAGGATTCTTGGGACGCTTAAACTATATCGCCAGGTTCATCTCTCACCTGACATCTACCTGTGAGCCAATCTTCAAGCTTTTGAAGAAAGATCAGGTAGTTGAATGGAACAATGATTGTCAAGTTGCTTTTGATAAGATCAAGGAGTATTTACTAGAACCTCCTATTTTGATGCCACCCGTCGAAGGAAGGTCGTTAATCATGTATCTGACTGTTTTGGATAACTCAATGGGGTGCGTACTGGGCCAACATGACGAGTCTGGCCGAAAAGAGCATGCTATTTATTACCTTAGAAAAAATTTTACCGATTGTGAGACTCGCTACTCACTGCTTGAGAAAACTTGCTGCACTTTGGTATGGGTTGCTCGCCGGCTGAGACAGTATATGTCGACTCATACCACTTTGCTGATTTCCAAGATGGATTTGATCAAGTATATCTTCGAGAAGCCTGCTTTATCTGGAAGAATTGCTAGATGGCAAATGATCCTGACTGATTATGATATCCAGTATACTACCCAAAAAGCTATAAAGGGGAGTGTACTAGCTGACCATCTAGCTCATCAAGCCGTCGAAGATTACCAATCTATGAGATTCGACTTCCCGGGCGAGGACATCATGACTTTGGACAACATTGAGGGTAACGGACCGTATGACATACCTGAAAAAGGATCCCGATGTACCCTGTACTTTGATGGTGCTTCAAATGCACTTGGAAACGGTATCAGTGCGGTACTCATTTCTCTGGAAGGTTGCCATACACCCTTCACTGCCCGACTTTGCTTCAGCTGTACCATCAACATGGCTGAATATGAAGCTTGCATCTTTGGTCTCAAGGCTGCTATAGACTTGGGAATCAAATCTTTGGTCGTATTTGGGGACTCGGCTTTGGTTATCAGTCAAGTCAAAGGAGAGTAGGACACTAAACATCCTAATCTTATCCCATACAAAGAACATGTCTTAACATTGTTGCCTCATTTCGAGCAGATTACCTTCGAGCATTTCCCGCGAGAAGAAAATCAGCTGGCAGATGCCCTGGCTACAATGTCCTCCATGTTTAAACTCAACTGGGATAGCGAGGCTCCCCAAATTACCATTGAGCGAATGGACGAACCTGAACACTGCCATGAGATTAATACCGAAGAAGTAGTGGAACAACCCTGGTTTCATGAAATCAAAAGGTATCTCCGGACTAGAGAATACCCTGAAGGAGCTTCCGTTAATGACAAAAAGTTCTTAAGGAGATTTGCTGCCAAGTTCTTCCTAAGCAATGACATCCTTTATAAGCGTAGCCATGATTGTGTTCTACTTTGTTGTGTGGACAAGGTTAAAGCAGAGTTGATCATGACCGAGATACACAGTGGCACATTTGGCACCCACTTGAGCGGACATACGATGGCTACGAAGATTCTAAGGGCAGGCTACTATTGGTCTACCATGGAAGCTGATTGTCATCAACATTCCCGTACCTGCCACAAATGCCAAGTCTACACCGACAAAGTACATATTCCTCCTGTTCCTCTAAACGTTCTGACAGCTCCTTGGCCATTCGCAATGTGGGGCATTGACATGATTGGAGAGATCAAGCCCACGGCATCCAATGGACATCGCTTCATCCTGGTGGCTATTGATTACTTCACCAAATGGGTCGAGGCAGCTTCCTATGCCTCAGTTATAAAGAATGTGGTTGCCTGCTTCATCAAGCAGAACCTCATATGCCGGTACGGTATCCCCGACAGGATCATCACAAACAACGGTACAAATTTGAACAACACTATAATCACCGCTCCATGCGAACAGTTCAAGATTTATCATCACAATTCATCTCCCTACCGACCGAAGATGAACGGTGTTGTTGAAGTCGCGAAAAAAAATATTAAGAAGATCATTCAAAAGATGACAGCCACCTACAAGGACTGGCATGAGATGTTACCATTTGCTCTGCATGGATATCGTACCACGACACGAACTTCAACAGGGGAAACTCCATTTTCTTTGGTATATGGCATGGAAGTGGTTCTACCCATGGAAGTTCAGATTCCTTCCTTGAGGATCATGAAGGATGCCGGTTTGAGTGAAGACGGTTGGATTCATACCCGGCTTGATCAACTTAACTTGATCGATGAGAAGCGACTTACTGCTGTTTGTCATGGTCAGAAGTATCAAAAACAGATGATCAAGGCTTTCAACAAAAAGGTTAGGCATCAGGTATATCAAGTCAGAGATCTTGTAATCAAGCGGATCATCTTACCGCAAAGTGATCCCAGGGGCAAGTGGACTCCTACTTACGAAGGACCATTTGTAATCAAGAGCATCTTTTCAGGTGGGGCAATGATTTTGACCACCATGGACGGTGACGACTTGCCGCACCCTGCTAACGCAGACATAGTCAAAAGATACTACGCATAAAATGACCCAACAAGTTGAAAACCCGAAAGGGCGACTTGGGAAAAAATGGGCATCCCGGTGAATCGAAAACCCGAAAGGGCGGTTCAGGCAAAAATTAGGGATAAAACAAAAAAAATTGTACACCCGGCAAGTTGAAAACCCGAAAGGGCAACTTGGGCAAAAAAGGGTTTCCCGGTGGATCGAAAACCCGAAAGGGAGGTCCAGGAAAAAGTTAGGGAATTAAAGCGTATGACTATGTCTCGTCGGATCACTTTAAGAACAATCTCTTCACCAACAAGCTCCCAGTTTATGATCAATCCAATCATCTACGGACGAAGCAACGAATGGACAGATACTCAGAGTTGTGAAGGCTATAGCGGAATGGGAACCCCATGGAATTGTTACACATAGCCATCTTTCTTTTTGTATAAATTTTTTCTCAATTTTTACAGTAGCATTCTCTTACTAGGATGTCTGTCTCCCTTGTACAAAGATACTTATAAAAATTAATACAAATATACTTCAAAGTGCAGAAATTTGCTTGCCTTTTTTTTTCTTTTTTACACTTATGTTTTATTTGAAAACGTCCAATATTTTGTTAAATAGGCATATGAATTTGAATATAATCATTGCTTACAAATAAAACGAAATTGGGAAAGGATAATTACTGATAGGTTGAAGGTGTAGGAAGATATCTTAATGCCATTCAAGAAGAAATCCCCTGCATTACTTTGTTCATATCCTCAACAAAGCTAAAACCTCGGAGTACATGTCCCCAGCGGAGTTAAGCTTCAAGATTCCCCGGCGGAGCCGGTACATTCCAAACTGGATTCCCCAGTCGAGTTAAGTTTCAGAGTTCCCATCAGAGTTCAAACTCCCGATTCCCAGCGGAGCCAGAATAACCTAAACCTCCTTCCCCAACGAAGTCAAATTTCCAACTGGTCAAATTCCCTCAATTTCCCCAACAGCTAGGATGATTCCCCAGTAGATTGGCCTACAACCCAAAGCTCCTGATTTCACCGGCCGAGTAAACATTCTCCCCACAGAGTTATCTCCCAGCAGATCGAAGATTCTCGATCCCATTTCTCTAAAGCAAAAACCTCCCAGGTCTTAACTCCCCAATAGAGATTTTCCCTATTTTCCAGGAAAGTCGTGAAGGATTCTTATTCCCCGCAGAAGTTGGAAGAACCCTTGTAAATCCCCACAAGTCGCCGAGGACCCTCAATTTCCAGCAGTGGTCCCAGGATTTCTCATCTTCAGTAATCAAAGATTTTTGGAATCTCCAGCTTCGGTCAAGGATTTATTTTCCCCGACAGCAGTCAAAGATTTCATTATCTCCAGCTATCCAGGATTTATCTTCCTCAGCAAGACAGCTACTCAGCTTACATGCATAACCATTACATTCATATATCATAAACAAGGATTACAGTTCATTGCATCATACATATCATGCAATATAAATTTGTGTTTTAGCTAACGTTTTACCCTTTTCAGGATAAGATTAAAAGGCTATCATTAACAATTATTTAGATACAGTATGGATACACCCCAGACACGACGATCATTCTATTACTCATTCAGAACTTCAAGTCAAAATACAGTATGGATACACCCCAGACACGGTGGTTATTCTACTACTCATTCAGACTTCAGCAATCAGATACAGGCTAGATATGCTCCAGACACGGCAGCCATTCTATCTCTCATTTAGATTCAACTATCAACTACAATTTCAGATACGCTCCAAACACGGATGCCGTTCTGGCCTTTACACCAGCAGTTTGATTCCCCCAGTGCAGTCGCCACGGAAGTCATTCTGTCACTTATTCAGATCCCAGTTACAGTACAGATACACTCCTGACAAGGAAGTCATTCTACTACTCACACAGATCTCAACTTCAGATACAGTCCAGATACACTCCAAACACGGTTGCCATTCTGTCACTCATTCAGAGTTTATCCCCAGCACACAGTTGCTCCATACACATATGTTTCTCTGTTACCCAGATACAATACAGGTACACTCCAGACACGGCAGTCATTCTGGTATTCATTCAAAGTTCAAATACAGTTACAGCTCAGATACGCGCCAGACACGGACGCCATTCTTTTGCTCATACAGACTCAATCTCCAGATACAGTTCAAATGCATTCCAAACACGGATATCATTTTGATGTTCATTCTACTGACCTACAACGTTGCAAATCAACTAACATTCTTGGATGGCATCTTTAATCCCAAATCCAGCAAGATTCTACCATCTCCAAATGGCATCTTTAAGCCTATTTCCTCAGCTATATTTTTTACGAGTGCAAATTTACGGGCACTCTAGTGTCTAATCCGCTTTTACCTTCGAGTCACGAAAGGTAAACTTGCCAATCTAACTCTTCAGGTTCAAGAAGATTGAACAGGGGAAACTGTTGTACCCCAAAATTTTCCCTCCCATATTCATCAACATTTCTCATCACAAGACTCTTGGAACTCAAGATCAAGCTAGGGTTTGCTCTGCTCAAGACACCCCCTTGCACTGTTGACCTAAATTAGGGTTTGAGTTTGCACAGGGATATTTTGACCTACAATGCCCAAAGTGACTTTCATACTCCATGTTGGACCCACAAGTTTGTCCATACCAAGTTTCAAGCCTTGATTCAAATTTTTGCCCAGTCAATTGGACAGTTGACCTAGAAATCAGATGTATTAGGAAAAAGTCAATTGTGGCCAATTGACAGTCAAACCTCATGAATTTTGACCCACATCAACATAATGAACTCATATGAATCATTTGATCAAGTTTGGATCACAATTCCACAAGAAATTTGATCAGATCACCAAAAGGGCAAAATGGTCATTTTTAGGGTTTTGATTGTACAAAGGCAATTTTTGACTATTTGACCTAACCAATGGCAAATCAAGCTCAACCATGGACTCAAGGACTTAATTACATTGTCTTTACCCATTCAACAAGTTCAAAAGATCTCAAATGCATAGGATTGACAGATGAATTTTTCAGTCAACTAATCAAAATTTAACTGTACACTGAAAAGTCAAACTTTGACTTTTTGGTCAAAATCAAGTGCCAAGAGTTATTTTTCATCAAGACATGTCAAATTATGAAACTTGTTCATCAAGAAACCCAAAAATGCAAATTAGGGTTTAAAATGGAAAATTTTCATAACTTAGAAATTTTCTAAGTTATGAAATTTTCTTATTTTTTCCTAACTTTGTCCCATTTTTTCACCAAGATGCAAATGGATTCAAACAAAACTTGCAACATGAAAGTTTTATCCCATCACAAAGTCTACAACTTTGTTTCACAAAGTTTTCTCAAAAGAAGCTTTTATCTCAAGTTATGATTTTTGGAACAAGGGTATCTAAAACTTTTAACTTAGAGAAATTTTGCCCTAGTTTAGGCAGGATTTTGACCCATCTTCTTGGCCATTTTTCACATATTTCCACTTGGATTTTCAAGTTTAATTTCAAATATGGATTATAGTACATGTTCCAAGCTTTCCAAATTGTCCAAGAACTACTCAAACACCCTTGTGGTTAGAGAGAATTGAATGCTTGAAGTTGGCAAAAACTCACTTTGATCCATGGCCAATACATGTTCATACCAAGTTGCAAATCTGATCTAGCTAGCTTGGTTCACAATTACAGGCCTCAAAACCAGTTTGTACTCCATAATTTAATGCATATCCATTGAGATAAAGTATTGTCTTGGTCATTAGGGTATTATACACTAGATTAAGCCTTAAATGGAAAAAGTAACAATGCCATTTTTGCTTAAACTTCACTTTATGTCAAAACAAGATCCTTGAAGAATGGGGCCATATCTATGAGGCAAGATCAAATCTACCAATTCCAGTAACCAAGGGAAAAGTATGCAGCATAATATAGGACTTGTACAGGCCTGCATTGGAAACATACACACTCTTGCTTCAAGAAGAAGAAAACTTGCAAAACACAAGCCATCTTTCACATCTGATAAAACCAACTTACACAAACATTGCAAACAAGTTTGATACCTCCTAACAAGCCAGAAACACGACCCCTTTGCTTCTCAAAACTCCTAGTGCACAAAACCCCCCATTTTCTTGCAAAACAGGGTCAGTTCTGCATTTTGCAAGCCATCATCAAATTCCATCGTCTGTTTTGCCCAAAGATACTTCAAACACCTTCCAACCAACATACCTGAGCTATCCAGATCATCCACAAGTTGTTGTAACACCATTAACACACATTTCCATTTTTGTTTCAAAGCTTTACAGGTTGAGTTCTGTATCACGATTCAGGCTACTACAAAACAAGCCAAGTATTGGGAAAGCTTCCTTGGACCTCAGGCAAGCTCAAAAGAACCTCAAGCACCCTTGGAAGTTACTGCATTGCCCAGCTCGAAGTCAACTGAAATAGGTATTTCATGAACTTCCATCTATCTATTTAGGAATAGTTAGACTTAGGTTTGTGAATGAAAGATGTTGTATTCATAGCCCTGAAACCATACATGTGCTTAGTTTTCATTTATATTAATCGTGCTAGGAGAATTTTGTTCATAAACTTTCTGAAATAACTAGGTTAAGAATTAGGGCCAGAGAAATTCTCTCTGGTCTTTGAGAGTTAGCTTAAGTTTTTTATATGGTTGGATTCGTTGTTTTATGCTCTACAAGTTTCATGTTATGACTTTTGTCAAAAAATCAAGGAATCAGGAGATAGCATTTTCTGTACAAAGCACACGTTTTGGTTTGAACTGAGGAAGAAGATGAAGTCTGATTGGGCTGGGCCTGGTTGTTTTTACTCCTAACACATGCATTTTCAGTTTACACCCTCTTGGCCCATTTATTTGTACATTTGTCATTTTTTCATTTTTATTTCATTTTTTATTTTGATATTTTATTTTCTAACATAAAAAATACTTAAAAATTATTTTCATAAATTTTTGTATTTTATTTGGAATTTATTTTAATTATTACTAGTATAAAAAATGTTTAAATGTTTTATATTCTTTTTATTAAAACCTAAAAATAATGTAAGAATATGTTTATTTTCATTTATTATTTTTATTTACATTTGAAAACATTTTCTTGAATATACACATTTTTTTAAATCATTTATTTTATTTTTATATACACTTAATATATTTAATATATTTAATATATACATACATATTTTATTAAATAATTAGGACAAAAAACACAAAAAATAATAGATTTTTGTTTTTATTAATATTTCATACTAAAAATACTTTTTTTCAATATACTCATATTTTTGTACAAATTAATACATTATTGTATATAAATAATAAATAATACAAATTATTTAAGAAATTAGGGTTTTTGCCCTAAATAATAAATAATTGAAATTAACTTTTTATTTTATTTACATCTCACATTAAAAATACTTTGTCATACATGAAAACATTTTTGCATAATATGCTTTATTTAATATTTATTGTATTTATTTAGATATTGTATATTTAATATTATGCCTTGTACATTCGATTTGGTTGTAATAATTTAGAATTTAATTTCTTGCAAAATAATCCCCAATTCAAATTTGTACCCCCCTCCCTATATCATGTTGTAATTGTGTAGGATTTAAATTCTCGCACCTTTAAGCTTTCAATTATGCCATGATTAGACTTAGGGTTTTGTATGCGAAAAATCAAAGTAACAATTAGCTTGACCTAATCCAAAGATAACAATGCATGAAAAACAAACACAATGCACACTTGCACCCCTAGGGTTACAATCCACTTGTTGCCTTCAAAAATGGGCCATGGTTGCATGTCAAGTACTTTGGAAAAACAAAAACAAAACAAAAGATCATAGTCCCTCAATGACGCTATCTGAGTTGCCTAAACAAAAATGATCAAGTCCCTCAAGAAAATTGCCAAAGATACTTGACACAATTTCTATCATGGTCTATATAATGACCCACGCCTGTCCCGTTTAACATCCTAACACAAGGTTGTTCACCAAATATAATGGTGAGGCAACACTGTTAAAAGGTTAAAAACATAAGAAAGATCTTTGAGTAAAATAGGGTAGACAACTCTTAGTTACTTGATCAAAGCTTGAAAAAACATCCTTGCTATCTTTAAAACACACTTCACAATACAATTTCAAAACCTTACTTTCAAACATTGGAAACTTTTCAAAAGACAAAAAAAACACCTTTGTATACATTCAAACAAGAATCATTACAAAGGTTGCCACAACAATGGCCTCTTTTCAAAACATCTTTCAAAACCACACACAAAGCACCATTTCAAACAATTGAAAAGCACCATTTCAAACAATTGAAAAGCAAAGCAAGTGATCTAAGCAAGTAACTAAGAGCCCATGGATAACATTGGATAAAAAGGATGCTAATACCTTCCCTTTCTATAATCTACTCCCTGAACCCAAGAAAACACCTCAAAGGTCTTTCCTGTGCTTTTTGACCTTTCCATTGGATAAAATAAAAAGTCGGTGGCGACTCTTGCTAAACCGAACATTTGCAAACACAAACGCAAAATCCCAAGTCAGTTCTTCCACCGTATCACACTAGCGCTTAACGGGCCATAGAATTGATATTCTGACCTCCTTTTCAGGCCCATACCCTTTATCTCTTTCTTTTATTTATTTGTTTATTTTTTATTTGATTTAACTATTTTTATTATTTTCTAACCAATCAATTTTTTTTCCTTTAATAAAAATTAAAACCACAAAAAAATATTTTCTTTATTAAATTAAATTTCAGTATTTTATATTTTTATTAACAAATCTCTTAATTAATTTAGGCCATTAATTAGAAATAACTTTAATATATTTTTGTAAATAATTAAAATCAATTAGACTTAATTAGTTTTTTACTAACATTAATTAATTTTTATTTTATTTCTTTAAATACCAAAAAATCCAAAAATATTTATTTTCATTACTTAATTAATTTATTTATTAATTTAATAATTAACTTAGATAATTTCTTTTTTAATTCAAAAACAAACAAAAAAAATTTTCTTTAAATAACAAAGGGTCAAAACCCTACCTGCCCGCGATTTAATTTTCCGCACGCGATCTATTTATTCAATATTGTATTTGTTCCCGGAATGTAATAGATAATTAGGACCATTTATTTATCGCTTTATTTATTTTTCCGCATTTAAATTTCAAAGGGTTGCTTTTGGCGATGTAAATACCCGACGCCTTGTAATTTAATTTCCGCAATTTATTTTCAGTAAAATATAACTGTTAGATGTTTGATAATAGGAATGCATGACAAGAATGAATGTTTAAACCTAAAATCAACTTAGATAACCCTTAACATGTATAAAGACAAAATTAACTGAAAACGAAACACTCGCACATGCGCACTCTTAGGGTACACCCCACTTGGTTTCCTTCGTACACGGTCATTAAGTATAGGACGTTTTAGAGGTTGCCCTCTTGTCTAAAAGATCATAGTCTCCTCGAAACGGTCGCTTTGGATATTGTTGCCTCAAAACAAATGATCTAAGACATTAGGGTTACCGCTAAGGCGTCCTAACATTGCTTTGGTGACCGTAAGTCCCTAAATTCGAATTGACCCTTAAACTCCAACGACGACACTACCTACTCATCAATAGTGGGATAGCATTGTCTAAAGGAATATAGCATAGAACGATTCCTTTTTCGAGTAGGTAGATGGTTCTTAGATACTTTCTCTTTTAAAAACAAAAACTTTTCACACTTACACTTTTTGAACAAAGTTTTCAAAACACTTCATATACTCTTGAGGACAGAAACAAGAGTTAAATCGAAGTTTTCAAAACAAAAACTTTTTCAAACCCACAAGCACAAAGGAAACAATTTTGAAAACAATATGAGCAAGTACCTAAGAGCTCGTGGATAACCACGGATAGAAATGGTGTTAACACCTTCCCTTTCTATAATCTACCCCCCGAACCCGAGAAATATCTCGAAAAAGGAAATTTTTTGTGCTTTTTTCCTTTCCTTTTTGGATAAAATAAAAGTCGGTGGCGAATCTGGCTTACCGCGACATTTTGCAAAAACAAACGCAAAACGCAAACCAGCATTCCAAAAAACAGTCAGTTCTTCCCACCGTATCACAGGAACAAAGTCTTTCGCCTCCCAATTGTTCAGTTCTCCTTTAATGGTTGGAAAGATCTAGTCTTCAAAATTGCTTCCTTCTTCGTCATCCTCTAAAGCATGAACTCCATGATGAGTGATTTTTAATGGTGGTCCTCCAGCCCGGGAGCGACGCACATCTTTCTGACTAGCAGCAGTGAAACCCAAACCGAACTTATCTATCTTGTAAGGAAAATCTGGCAGTTGACCCCATACTGTGCTTCCTCCTTCCTTGATCACAGCCTCCGCATCTTTAAGGGACGACATCCGGGACACAGGTTTGGTAATGATGGGCACAACAGTCGTTGTCTTGGCTACCGCAACTTCAGGAGAAACCTCTTCAAAGTGTTGGAAAGGTGTTTCTATGAATTCACCATCTAACTCCACGTAACAGAAAGAGTTAAGGTGGTTTATCATATACTCTTCCTCACCATGAACTGTTATGATTTTACCCTGGACTGGGTATTTGAGCATCTGGTGTAGAGAAGAAGTGACTACCCCAACGTTGTGGATCCATGGTCTTCCCAACAAGCATGAATATGAAGGACAGATGTCCATCACATAAAAAGTAGAGTTGAAAACTTCCGTACCCACCTTAATTGGGATGTCCAACTCCCCGTGGACCATCCTCTTAGAACTATCGGAGGCTCTAACAATGATATTACTAGGCTTTAGGGTTAAACCCTCACAGTCCAATCTATCCAATGCTTTCTTTGGTAGGACATTTAAAGATGACCCGGTATTAACCACAACGTGAGCAAGAGTGGTCCCTTTGCACTCTACTAAGACATGCAGCGCATCATTATGCTTTCTTCCCTTAGATGTTAGATCGGCATCAGAGAATCCAAGACCATTGTCGGCTGTAAGGCTAGCTACACACTCTTGAAACTGATCCACAGAAGTTTCTTGAGGCACGTGCGCTGTCTTCAGGAATTTGATCAAGGCTTTGGCATGAGCCTCGGAGCAGAGCAAAAGAGCCAGCATAGAGATTTTTGAAGGGGTTTTCCCCAGCTGCTCTACGACATCATAGTCGCTTTTCTTAATTATCTTTAAAATCTCCTCCATTTCCTTTTGGGTGGTCTTGGGGATAACCAAAGTTTGAGCCCTCGTCCTGACGTGCGCTTCTTGGATCCCCTTACCTTTATCAGCAGTAACAGCAGAGGGTATAGCTTCGGGAGTAACAATTTCTTCAATAACTGGACTTCGCACAGATATCTTGACTGGCACAGGAGCACTTGAGGGTCTGAAGATTGCCCTTAGAGGAGAAATCTCCGGAGAGAAGATTCTTCCGCTACGAGTGATCTTACTTGTCCCCACAATATTTCCTACATCAGGAGTCTCTTCATCGATACTTTCTTCGACTGATTCGATCTGCTTAACACCGTGGTAGAAGATCTCTCCCTCATAATTCCACGGTATTGTCTTGTTGGACTTGTATGGGATAGGCCCCGGCATAGTAATCTTCAGCGATACAAACTTTGGATCGGGTGTAATCTTAACAGGTCTTTTGGGGACCTTGGAAAGATTGTCGGAAATGGTGATTATAGCAATATCATTGATTTGAGTAACAGGAGTAACAGGAGTAACAGGAGTTTTCTTGAAGAGGATTTCTTAAGCATCCATCAGGCGTTGGATGCCCGACTTCAATAGCAGACAGTCGGATTGCAAGGTTGAACAAAGGTAACAATCTCTTTTACAGCCCGGAAAAATCCCGGCTTTCAACAGATTCATCTTGATCATTAGCAACGGAGTCATTAAGTCATCAACAACAGTAACATGAAGATCTTCTACAATAGCATAGACATTATGACCATGTTTTGGCATAGGAGCGGATATCACATTAGGTTTTTCGGGGGCATCAAACTCCACCTCCTTGGCATCTATTAAATCTTGGATCTTGTTTTTAAGAGCCCAACAATTATTAGTGTCATGCCCCACGCTGTCCGAATGATAGGCACATTTTGCATTTAAATGATAGTAGGGAGAAGAGGTATTTGGGCTTTCCACCCTGGTTTGGTTAGCTCTGGGTTGACTGCTTCGAGGTTGATCGGCTGAGGAGTTCTGAATCATCACAGCCCCCACCACTGGTCGGCGTTCCATTCTTCCTTGATTTCTCTGGGTGTAAACAGTAGAAACTTCCTTCTTGGATGGGAAGGTCTTCTTGATAGCAGTGGAAGCAGATGCATCCTTCTGAATTTTACCGCTCTTAATGCCAGCTTCGACTCTTTCACCAGTCAGAATTAGCTCGGTGAACCCTGTAGATGAGCTCTCGATCAAGTGATTAAAGAATGGACCTGACAGGGTCCCTAAAAACATATCAACCAGCTCTCTTTCAGACAATGGTGGTTGCACCCTTCCAGCCAAATCCCGCCACTTCTGGGCATACTCCTTAAATCCTTCATTAGAGACCATACCCATACTCTGTAATTGAGTACGAGTAGGCGCTAAATCTGTGTTATATTGATATTGTCGATAGAAAGCAGCAGCCAAATCCTCCCAGTTATGTACATCCGATCTCTCAAGCTGATAGAACCAATCCAATTGCGTACCCGACAAACTATCTTGAAAAAAGTGGACCCACAGATCCTTATCAGAAGAGTGAGGTTGGATCTTTCTGATGTAAGACCGCAGATGCATCTTCGGACAGGACAAACCGTCGTATTTAGCAAATGTAGGCACTTTGAATTTAGGGGGAATGACGATCCCAGCAACCAACCCTAGTTCTTCGAAATCCAGCCCAGGTACTCTTTGTACCTCCATGGCTGCCAGCCGATCTTCCAGATTCTTATACTTATCGTCCGCAGGGGGATACTGCTGCTCAGAGTAATCTTCATCCTCTTCCTCTTCTTCTTCTTCAACCTCAGATTCGGAAGGCATTGCAACTCCCTTTCCTTTGCCAACCCATTCATCAGACGTCGAGGGGAAATCCAGGACTCTTCTAGCTTGGTTCTTAAATCTTCTTCCCATATTGGCCACACCAATTCTTTTCTTTTTATTTTTATCCTTTTCTTTTTCCTTTTCCTTCTCTAACAGTGCTTTAAGGTCCTCTTGACCCTTTGCCAAGGTAATGAGGAGTTGTTGGAACTGCGAATTTTGTGCTTATCTTTGACTGTCTTCTTTATATCCATCTTGCTGAAATAAACAGCAGAAAGATAAGGAAACCTGGTGTGAAGACCTGTTTATACATATGATGAATGATATGTATTCATGTAATGCGTTCAAGGATTCAGAAATTCAAATTTGTTGTAAACAAAAAGAACACACGTCATATTAATAAGAAGAAATTTGTTAGTACATAAATGCCCCATGGGCAAAATATTACAAAATTCTAATGTAAAAAGACGTTGCGCATCCTCTTTGGTGCTATGTAGGTGTTGAGATTCTGCTCTTCGTGAAGTTGACGAGTAAGTTCCAAAACCTTCTTCTCACTGGCGTAGAAGTTGGCTTCAAAAGTATTGCGTTCTTCCTTGAGCTGTATCCAACTATTTTACAAATCTTCCAATGATGTTGGCATGTCAGGATGTAGGAGGGTGTATGGAACCTCTCCTTCCATAACAGGCTCTTTGATCATAGGCAGAATGTAGGGGTAAGGCATCATAAGATTCTGGGTGCGGGTTCGTACCCACTTGAAGTAAGGCTCAAGGGGGATGGAATTCTTGTGTCCCAGGGTCTTACTATCCACTTTGTTGGGCATCCTCCAAGCTCGGATAAACCTTTGTCGAAGTCCTTGAGCATCGTTGTCGAAGTCAAAAACCACGTCTGGAATCAGCATGTCATGAGGGCCATCCCTTCGGGCATCCCCAAATTGTCTCAGAGCCAAACAGGGGTTGTAGGTAATGCCTCCCCTAATGCCAAGTAATGGGACATTAGGGAATTCCCCACAACGATCAATGATGATGACATTTTCTCTGGACCGAGAACACCAATGAACATCATAATGTGTAAGAGTCATCAACCATTGTGACCACCTCAAGCCTTGTTCATTCTTCAAGACTGACTGGGAAAGGTGAGAAATAAACCACCTTACTAGAAGAGGAGTATAGCACATGAGAACACCTCTTTTCCTCATTGTTCGTGTGTGAAATGAGTGTAAGTTGTCCCCAAGCAATGTAGGCACAGGATTTCGAGATATGAAAATCTTGACAGCATTCACATCTATAAGCTGATTAGGGTTTGGGAACAAGACCAACCCATAGATGAGAAGTGCTACAATCTCCTCAAAAGCTTGCAGATCTAGAGAATTCTAGCATTCTTGTGCCTTCTTAAACAGAAACATTTCCAAGAAACCCTTGATACCACTTCTGGTTTCCCAATGACCTTTGATATCAGATGGTTGCAAGTGTAGGGCTTGAGCAACATCTTCAGGATTTGGTTCTCTTTCTGTACTGTTGTAGGGTAGTTAATGGAGAATAGGAATCCTCAGGAGTTGAGAAAATTCCTCCAAAGTAGGCACTAGTTGGTAATCAGGAAATGTAAAGCAATGGTGTAGGGGGTCAAAGAACTGGAAGAGAACTTTCACCATGTCTTCTTCAATGTTGGAGTTGACCAAGTTGAGAAGTTTACCATGTCTTTCACTGAAGGGAGAATTCCCTGGAATCTTGGAAGTAAGCTCCTTGAGTTGAGGAGGGATTATCACAAGGTTGACTTTCAACCTTAGGGATTCGAAGGGCTTAACATCCTCCCATGGGCGCCTACACAGGTGTGTTAGGTGGGCTAGGTAGGCCCCTTGTTAGATTCTCTATAAGGAAATAGAGTAGCACCTTGGCTACAAGCAATTGCTTTTAGCTCAGTGGTAAGCGCTTGATCCTAC
This sequence comes from Vicia faba, assembly GCA_948472305.1. Taxonomy (NCBI): domain Eukaryota; kingdom Viridiplantae; phylum Streptophyta; class Magnoliopsida; order Fabales; family Fabaceae; genus Vicia; species Vicia faba. Next base: position 793,129,312 of record OX451740.1, on the reverse strand, counting down.
AAGTGGTATCAGAGCAAAGATGAGAAAAACTCCCCCTGAGTTGATTATTTCCTTTTGATTCCTTGAGTATCAGAACTTTATTGAACCTTTCTTTAAGCATCAGAATTTTGCTTTATTAGAGTTCTTCAGATTCTTGTACCTGTAAGCTTTTCAGAACAAAGAACTTCAAATATATAAGAATGTTAGAATGTTTGAGACTTTTGTCTCAGTAAACCGTTATTGAAAAATATCATTCTTTCTCCCCCTTTTTGTCAGCGATCAAAAAGCATATATAACCAGAGTTAAAAAAGATTAGAGCAAAACACGTTTGTATTGAAACAGAAGCAATGATAGTTTAGAACAAGTAGAAATATTACAGACAAACATAAGAAAACAAGGAAAACATAAGAAAAATCTAAGAAGAAGGAGGAAGTCGTGTGAACAGCGCTTCCAACATGCTCTTCATTTGTTCGCTGGTTTCCTTTTTCTTTGCTACCATGTTTGCAATAGATTCAATCTTGATATCCTGCTTGTCCATCCGTTCATTCATCAGCATGTCTGATCTCTTCAGATCCTCCAGAGTCTGCCTATCAACAGAGGAAGTTTGAGGATCTTCAGATACATTCTGCTTATCAGAGCTTTCTGTAGCTTCTTCTGCTTGACCCAAGCCTTCATCTTGAATAACTTGTTCTTCTGCAGCTTGAACTTGAGATGTTGGACGCTTTTCAGACCAAGGCTCACTGTCCAGATGCAGAACTTCTTCCTTCAGAAACTTGCTTATAACTGGACCTTCCATTTCCTTCAGCAGAGTGCTAAAGTTCTGCTGAACCTGTCCATAGCTCTGGTCTTGTAGCTTGAAAGTTTCAGCGCATACCCATCTTCTGAATTGAGTCCAGAGGAAGTCTGAGACAGCAGGATCAACCACTTCCAGACTAGCTTGTTTCAATGAAGTGATCCACTTCTTCATATCTGTTTTAAAATTCAAAATACTGGAACCAACATCTGGTTGTTTCGGTTTGGGAATAGCAGCTTTCTGGTTTATTGCAGCAAGGTGTTCAAGGACTGTTAAGTCAATGACTGTCTTGCTGTGGCTTTCTGTATTTTTCTTGGGTGAGGGAGTAGGAGAATCAGAAATAACGAGTGGACTTGATGGGGTGTTGGGAGGAGTTGTTTCTGGTGAGGATGGTAGTTGATACATGTTCACAGTTATACCACAAGGCAATTGAATGGCCAAGGGTTGTGGCTCAGGAGACTCAGAGGTTTGAGCCTCAGAGTTTTGTGTCTCAGGTTGTGGAGTGTGTGCATGTGGAGGAGATGGTGGATTATTTTCTGGTTGGGGATAGGATGTTGTGAAATTTCTGGTTCTGGTATTGGAGTGAGGGGAGTTTCTGGAATGGGTGAAAGTGGGGTGTCAGGTTGTGGAGAAATGGGAATTTCTGGTTGTGTATTTGGATTGTTTGTTTCAGGAGCGGAAGTATGTTGATCTATGTCAGACAGAACTTGTGCAAGTTCTGGTTCTGGATTGGTTGTAGTGTTTGGATTTTATGGTTTGGAGCGGGATCTTCTGAGGGTTAATGACTCAGAAGGGTCAAAGTCTTCAAAATCTTCAAAGGTTTGGGGTGTTGGGATATCAGCTAGAGTTGGAATGGGAGTAGGAACAGATGAGGAAACAGCACTTGAACTTAAAACAGATACAGAAACAGGATTACCTCTTTTCTTTGGAGTCTGTTGTGATGATCCTTCTGGAGCATCTTTTCTCTTCTTTGTCTTCTTCAGAACCACCTCTGGTGCCTTCTGCTGAAGATCTTGAATGTTAAGATTGGGTGTTGTACCATCAGCTTTGCACGCATCCAAGTATCTCAGAACTATTTGAGGCTTGGAGTCAATCTCTGAGAACATAGGGAAGTTGTCCAGAGGAACTCTTCTGCTGGAGATTTCAGCAAAAGGAGTGATGTTGGGCTCCTTCTTAATGTTCTCGATCAGCTTCATCTTCTTTAGATTCTTGGCATTCATCTGCTTGCCAACAGAAGGTTCCAAGGTGCTGATCTCTTGTGCTTCTGTCAAGTGTTCAATCAGCCTATTCTCAGTCAGAATATCTGATATCAATCTGCCCAAGGGTATCCAATCCCTTTTAGTCTGTTCATCTTCTATGGTTTCCTTGACGCTGGTCCTCAGATGGTTGAACAGAAGATGAGCTAGATTAATCTTTACCTTCTGATTAATAAAATAGATCAGAAACTGTTGATCTATGTTTATGTAATCAAGAGAGCTTGTAGGCTTCCTGTGATTGAAACAGCCCAGAATAATCTTTTCCCAAATTCTGTGCTTATCTCTCAGATCCCTTATCATGCTGGAGGGAAGCCCCGGCGTGAAAATTTCCCTTGCTATAACAGCAACATCTGAGCACCTTTCTGCCATGTCTATATAGCGTATACCACCACCATTGTATCCAATCAGTTTTCCAATTAGGTCTTCAGTAATCACAATTTTCTTCCCCATTATATAAGAAGTGACTTGGTGATTTGAGGAAGACGCATGAATCCAGAATTACTTAACCAAAATAGGAAAAGTTGGACCCACCAACCTGTCAAAGTATTTCTCCCATCCTTGAGCTTGAATCTCTTATGATAAATCAAAACCATTTTCCTTCAAACTGTTGAAATCCACTATAATCTCTGACAGAACTTCCAGGTTCTTGACTGGAGTGAGTAGTGTTCTGAGAGGAACCTCATATTGCTCAGCTGATGCATCTTTCTGAGAACCTGAAGAGATATTGCTGGAAGACGCCATTGTTCACACGAGATTTTGAGAGAAAAAATTGAAAGGGTTTTCTTGAGCAGTAAGAACACAAACACAGATATTAGAAAAATTGATTGAAAACGAAAGTAAGGGTAAACGTTGTGAATAGTGTGAATGGTGTTTAAATATATTTTGAAAAAGTTTTTGAAAACATAAACGCTTAAGAGAGAGAAATAAATCATTATTAATAGCATTAATTGATTGCTGATTTTAGGGGATTTCAGAAAGATACTTAAACGGTTACCAGTGACATGAGTCTCAATGCAACTAATCAGTGCTTTGCCTTTTCAGAGGTATGAACGCGTGTTCAGCCTTAGGAAATAGCTGATGACTGGATGACACTTGTTTGCTTTGAGTGAACATCACTTTTATCCTTGAACTGAAGAGCTCAGAGCTTCATGGATAGATCTGATACAATCTGCATTTCTAAAATTCTGAAAAGAGGATTGATCAGAAGTTCACAGAGTAATAAACATGATTCTGAAGGTTAATATATAAAATTAAAACAGTTTTATTCTGGACAGAGCTTCATGCTGAGATGTTTCAGAATGAAGTTGAACCTATCTTCAGAAAGTGGTTTTGTGAAGATATCAGCCCATTGATGGTATGTATCAATAAATTTTAAGTTTAAAATGTCTTTCTCAATATAGTCCCTAATAAAATGATGTTTTATTTCTATATGCTTAGCCCTAGAATGCAAAATTGGATTTCTACTTAAGCAAATGGCATAAGTATTATCACAGAGTATAGGAATGTTACTCTCATAAATATGGAAGTCCTCAAGCTGACTTTTCATCCAGAGCATTTGTGTGCTGCATCCAGCTGCTGCTATGTATTCAGCTTCTGTTGTTGATAGAGCAATGGTGGATCGTCTTTTGCTTGACCACGAGATCAGATTTTTCTCCCAGAAACTGGCAGCTTCCAGAAGTGCTTTTACGTTCAACTCTGTCTCCAGCAAAGTCAGCATCACAGTAACCTACTAAGCTGTAATCACTAGATTTTATATAAAACAAACCCAAATTAGTAGTACCTTTCAGATACTTGAAAATTCGCTTAACAGCTGTTAAGTGAGATTCTCTAGGATCAGATTGGAATCTTGCACAAATGCATACATTGAATAAAATATCAGGCATTGAAGCAGTCAGATAAAGAAGAGAGCCAATCATACCTCTGTAGACTTTCTGTTCTACCTTTTTGCTTACCTCTTCTCTTTCCAGAATGCACGTGGGATGCATTGGAATCTTTGATGGCTTACATTCTGAGAGATCAAATTTCTTCAGAAGTTCTCTGACATATTTGCTCTGATGAATGTAAGTTCCTTCTGGGGTTTGATTGATCTGGATGCCCAGAAAGAATTTCAGTTCCCCCATTAGGCTCATCTCAAATTCTTCCTGCATACACTTAGCAAACTTTCTTCCCAGAGAGGGATTAGTAGATCCAAATATTATATCGTCAACATAAATCTGGCAGACTAAAATTTCATTCTTAACTGTCTTACAGAATAAGGTTGTGTCCACTTTCCCTCTGGTGAATTCCTTTTCTAACAGGAAGTTACTTAGTCTTTCATACCAAGCTCTGGGAGCTTGTTTCAGACCATACAGTGACTTCTTTAGTTTGAAAACATATTCTGGATTTTTTGAACTTTCAAAACCAGGGGGTTGGTGCACATATACCTCTTCTTCTATATATCCATTTAAGAATGCACTCTTGACATCCATCTGATACAGAGTGATGCCTTTATTAACAGCAAAAGAAATTAAAAGTCTGATAGATTCTAACCTGGCGAATGGAGCAAAGGTTTCTGTATAGTCTATCCCCTCTTGCTGACTATAACCTTGTGCTACCAATCGTGCCTTGTTTCTGATGACTTCACCTTGTTCGTTCAGCTTGTTTCTGAACACCCATTTTGTTCCAATGACGTTGAATCCTTTTGGTTTAGGAACCAGATCCCATATGTCATTCCTTGTGAATTGATTCAGCTCCTCTTGCATTGCTAGAATCCAGTCATTGTCCAGAAGTGCTTCATCAATTGAAGATGGTTCAATCAGAGAAACAAGTCCCATGAGGGATTCTTCAGAGTTTCTGAAGCTGGCTCTTGTTCTGATTGGATCTTCCTTTCTTCCTAAGATAGTTTCTTCTGGGTGGTCCATGCTGCTTCTGGATGGTCTTTTCTGAGGTTGATCAACAGAAGATGCTGGATTGCTTGCAGTGCCTCTTTCTGATGTTGATGGAGTGTCTCTGTTAAGAGCTTCTGATGACTTGTCTTCAGAACCTGTGAATTCAACTTCCATACCTACAAGTAATTCATTCTGCTTTGACTTTTGAGAGTCAAGCTTATCATCAAAATGAACACTGATTGATTCTTCCACAATCTGTGTTTCTGTATTGTATACTTTGTACCCTCTTGAGCGTTCAGAGTATCCTAACATAATACACTTCTGTGCTTTAGAGTCAAACTTGTTCAAATAATTTTTAGTATTCAAAATAAAGCAAGTACATCCAAATGGATGAAAATATTAAATGTTGGGCTTTCTGTTCTTCCACAATTCATATGGAGTCTTTTCCAGAATAGGTCTTATGGAGATTCTATTCTGAATGTAGCACGCTGTGTTTATTGCCTCTGCCCAGAAGATCTTAGCAATGTTAGTCTCGTTGATCATGGTTCTGGCCATTTCTTGCAATGTTCTGTTCTTTCGTTCTACAACTCCATTTTGTTGGGGAGTTCTAGGACAAGAGAAATCATGCAGAATGCCTTTGTCATTAAAAAATGATTCAAAATCTTTGTTTTCAAACTCTCCACCATGATCACTTCTGACTTTGACGATTCTAAGATCCTTTTCATTCTGAACTTGGTTACAGAAGGTAACAAACACAGAGTGTGACTCGTCCTTGTGTCTTAAGAACTTTACCCATGTCCATCTGCTATAGTCATCTACGATTACTAACCCATACTTCTTGCCACTGACCGAAGCAGTTTTAACTGGTCCAAATAAGTCAATGTGCAGAAGTTCTAATGGCTTAGAGGTAGAAACAACGTTTTTAGATTTGAAATCAGGTTTTGCAAACTTGCCTTTCTGACATGCTTCACACAGAGCATCTGAATTGAACTTCAGGTTAGGAAGTCCTCTGACCAGATTGAGTTTGTTAATCTAAGATATTCTTCTCATACTAACATGCCCCAATCTTCTGTTCCAGATCCATTGCTCGTTGTTAACAGACAGAAGACACTTTACATTCTGACTTTTCAGTTCAGAAAGTTTGATTTTGTAAATGTTGTTTCTCCTCTTTCCATTAAACAGGATAGTCCCATCTTTCTGACTAACAGCTTTACATGAATTTTGATTAAAGATTATATCATAACCGTTATCACTTAATTGACTTATGGATAACAGGTTATGCATTAATCCATCTACTAATAAAACATTACTAATAGAGGGAAGATTTCCATTACCTATTGTTCCAGAGCCAATGATTTTTCCCCTCTGATTGCCTCCAAAGCCTACATGGCCTCCAGGCTTAAGTTCCAGGCTTTGGAACATATGCCTTCTTCCCGTCATGTGTCATGAGCAGCCAGAGTCCAGGTACCATGACTGGTGTTTCTGCTTTGCTGCTAAAGAGATCTGCAACATGTATTATTTTATCCTTAGGTACCCATATTTTCTTGGGTCCTGATTTGTTAGTTTTACCAAAACTCTGGTTGAATTTTGGTTTGACAGAAAAATTACTACTGGTATATTTAATGTCGTGTGTGTGCCCATATACAAAGTGTGAATTAAGAGGAGTTTGTTTAATAACTAAATCCATGGCATTCTTTGGTGTAGGTACCTTACCTTGGTATCCTATTCCTTTTCTACCATTTCTGCTAACTCCATAGATCATTGAAGCCATCTTGCTTCTATCTATGCTTTTAGATAGAAACTTCTGAAAGTTGTGATCATACTCTTTGATGATCTCATCAGCACTACTGGGAGTTTCAAGAATTGTTTCCTTCTGAGAGTTTTGTAATATATTTTCTAATTTTGAAACTTTATTTTTCAACTCAGAATTTTCCAACTTGAGACTCTCAGTTTTATCAGAGTCAGAAGCAAGATCCCTTTTCAGGTTTCTGAATTTGACTCTGATCTGCTGATATCGTTCCAGAATCTCATTGAGGCTTTCAGCTAGTTCAGCCTTAGTAAAATTAATAGCAAAGTCAGGAAATACCTCTTATGTGTCTGATTCAGAATCTGATTCAGAAGCTTCACTGTCTTCTGCTATGTTCGCCATGAGAGCTATGTTTGCTCTCTCATCATGTGATTCTAAGTTAGCTTCAAATGTGTCAGAGTCATCCCATGTAGCCATGAGACTTTTCTTCTTTTCCTTGCCAAACTTTCTTCTGGGCTTTTCCTTCTGAAGCTTTGAGCATTCACCCTTGTAGTGTCCTTGCTCATTACACTCATAACAGATGATGTCTTTGTTGTTTGGCTTTCTGCTTCCTGAAGAGCCTTCAGATCTTCTGTGTCCAGAGGATGATTCTGACCTTCTGTATCTGAAGGAGGATTCGTTCTGGTTCTCAGATCTTCTGGGATTCCTGAACTTTCTTTGCCTCTGCTTCCACAGTTGGTTCACCCTTCTGGAGAGGAGAGACAGTTCATCTTCTTCTGATGAGGACCCATCAGAAGTTTCTTCAACAGCCTGCAAAACCTTGGAGTCAGATTTTTTGTTAGATTTTAAAGCTAAAGGCTTACCTTGCTTTTGAGGTTCATCAGCTTCTAGCTCTATCTCGTGACTTCTGAGGGAGCTGACAAGTTCCTCCAGAGAGATTTTGTTGAGATCCTTAGCTAGCTTCAGCATTGTGACCATTGGCCTCCACTGTTTTGGCAAGCTTCTGATGATCTTCTTCACATGATCAGCAGTAGAATACCCTTTGTCCAGAACTTTGAGACCAGCAACCAGAATCTGAAATCTTGAGAACATTGTTTCAATAGATTCACTTTCTTCCATCTTGAATGCCTCATACTTCTGAATGAGCGCAAGAGCTTTAGTTTCTTTAACTTGAAGGTTGCCTTCATGCGTCATTCTGAGAGAATCAAACATATTCTTTACAGTGTCTCTGTTTGATATCTTTTCATATTCAGAGTAAGAAATAGCACTGAGAAGAATAGTTCTTGCTTTGTGATGGTTTTTGAAATCACGCTTTTGTTGATCAGACATTGCTTTCCTGTCAATCTTCTGACCATTTGCATTTACAGGGTGCGTGTATCCATCTGTCACCATATCCCACAGATCAGCATCGTAGGCTAGAAAGAAGCTTTCAATTCTGTCTTTCCAGTAATCAAATTTATCTCTATCAAAGACTGGAGGTTTTCCACTGAATCTGTCTCTTTCTTCATTGTTGTCATTGCTGATGTTTTGATGTGGTCCTGCCATTGTGTTTTTCTAACGCTGGATCTTGTACTGACACGGTTAAGTGTTATGAACTCAGAACCAGGCGCTCTGATACCAATTGAAGATGTGAAAAACACAAGAAGGGGGGTTGAATTGTTAAAACTTGAAATCAAATGCAGACAACACGTTAGTTTTATCCTAGTTCGTTTGATCTCAAACTACTCCAGTCCACCCGTCAAGGTGATTTCGCCTCTCTCCAACGAGGTCTTAATCCACTATATCCAACTGAATACAAAACTGCTTTAACAACTGCTAAAGCCTTCTTGAGTCTAAACCACAGACCGGTTTCTCAAGGAAATTCTTTTACAGAAAAATGAACAAATGTGTGTTGAATGTTTTCTAGAAAAACGATATATCACAACTGTGATAATACACAAGATAAAGCTTAGATGATACTAGATTGCTAGAGCTATAGAATAATCAATTGAGAGCTTTTAGCAAAAGTGAGAACGAGCTTGATGATGATTCCTTTTGGCGTGTATATGCGTGTAGGGTACTGTAGAGCATTAGCCATTTCACTTCTCACTGATTTGTTTAAATACTTCTTGGAATAGATACGTTGATGCCAATAATTCCATTTCAATTCTCATTACGTTCTTTCCATTTTGAGAAGATCTTTGTCTTGGAATAAAGTCGTTGGTAATTAATTTGCCTTGAATGCAGTAACGTTAACACTTCAGAATGTTCTGCTTGATTAAGATCAGAGGGTTCTTTGGCTTTTAGCTTATTCTGATTGCTTTTGAGTGCTAATGACATTGATAAGATCCTGATCAGAGTCAGAGTGTGTTGAGCGCAGATTCTGTTCATCAGACTTCAGCATAGCGCATGTATTGATCTTCTGATGCTGATGTTGATACTGATGTTCTGATGCTGATTCCAACAGAGTTTCCTGTAAATACACAGCATAATTTTAAGTAGCATATATGTCTTATATAACGCTCATAATTCATTTAATCTTGTATTTTGTTATCATCAAAACTCTAACTGAGGGTTGTAGAATCAAACTATGTTCTAACAGTTTTCCTGCGAAGTGATTCCATGACCTATAAAACAGGAACAAAGATGAAGATCCAAACCCTTGAAATGGTTAGTGGATGCACATGATGTTTCATGATGTTCATGATGTATGCACAAGTATATGTACAAGCAAATCACACAAGATCCTAGTTTCAGGCTTGCATGGGGTTTCATAGTTAAGTACCCTCTTGAAGTTAGTTGGCTCAACATGTCCTATAAATAGTAACCGAGTTCTAAGGAGCTCAATATCACTGGATTATTTTATGTGTTCATCGTTTCAGTTTAGCCACTTAACTGGCGACCGAAATATTCCAAGAAAACAACCCTCAATGAGTGTAGTATCGAGTATCTACCAACTTGGGACTGCACCAAAGCCGGTCATCTCACTACCCCTAATAAGGCCAAGATGGTCAAGTAAAGGTTCTAAAAGTCCATTAGTGCTTCATGACATCACTCAGCGGCCCCATATTCTCTTTGATTGACTCAAAGGCTACCGGTACCCACAAATATTTCGCACTAATATAGCTATTGCTTCAACCATGTTGGTATACCCCGCACAGTTTCCACAACGTACTGCTATTTACCTATGAATGTTTCCCAAAAATCCGGGTGGAGGATTTCAAACCCAAACAATAGAACCAAGTGTAAAGCAATCACAGCAAACAAGATAAGCATGTAAAAGTTGATCTAAACCCTAAGGTTACTCCACTTTTAAGAGATTCCCCAGCAGAGTCGCCAGTTCTGTGATACGGTGGGAGAACTGACTTGAGGTTTTGTGTGTGCTCGCAGATGTTTCGATTTAGCAAGAGTCGTCACCGACTTTTTATTTTATCCAAAGGAAAGGTCAAAAAGCACAGGAAAGACCTTTGAGATGTTTTATTGGGTTCGGGGAGTAGATTATGAAAAGGGAAGGTGCAAGCACCCTTTTCATCCATGGTTATCCATGGGCTCTTAGTTACTTGTTTAGATCACTTACTTTTTCTTTTCAATTGTTTGAAATGGTGCTTTGTGTGTGGTTTTGAAAGATGTTTTGAAAAGAGGCCATCGTTGCGGCAACCTTTGTAATGATTCTTGTTTGAATGTATACAAAGGTGTATTGTCTTTTGAAAAGATGTTTCAATGTTTTGAAAGTTTGATATTTGGGAAATGTTTTGAAATTATGTTGTGATGTGTGTTTGAAAAATAGCAAGGATGTTTTTTGCAAGTTTTGATCAAGTAACTAAGAGTTGTCTACCCTATTTTACTCAAAGATCTTTCTTATACGTTTTTAACCCTTTTGACAGTGTTGTTTTACCATTGCATTTGGTAAATAATCTTGTATTTGGATGTTAAACGGGACAAGCGCGGGTCATCGTATGGACCATGATAGTAATTGTGCTAAGTATCTTTAGCAAATTTTTGAGGGACTAGATCATTTTGTATAGGCAACCAAGATAGCATCATCGAGGGACTATGATCTTTTGTTTTATTTTTGTTTTGCCAAAGTACTCAACATGCATAACATGGCCCATTTTAAAGGCAACAAGTGGATGAAACCCTAGGGGTGCAAGTGTGCATTGTGTTGTCAATTTACATGCTTTTTTGTCTTTGTATTAGTCAAGCTATTTGTTTTGATTTTGGACATTTGCATACAAACCCTAATCTCTATCATGGCATATTTGTAAGTATAAAGTGCGCGAAATAAATCTACACTATTACAACATTTGATATGGGGAGAGGGATACAATTTTTAAATGGGGGATATTTGCAAGAAATAAAACCCTAATATTTACTATTACATCCAAATTGAATAATTGGTACAAATAATAAATAGACAAATATTTAAATGATCAATTAAATAAATGTGCAAAATATTATGAATATGCAAAAAATGTTTTGTTTATTTTTATGTGTGTAAAAATATAATATTTAATGTAAAAAAAGAAATAAAAAGATTATATTTTTTTATTAAGGGCAAAAACCCTAATTTTCTTTTAAGAAAGTAAATATATATTATATATATTTTTTATGTATAATAAAATAAAATAATGTATATACAAAAAAAAATATATTTAGAAAAAATATTATTTAAGTATAAATAATAGAAAAAAGTAAAAGTATAATATTTAATGTATTATTTTCAAGTTTTCATTAAAATAAAAATAAAGGTATATACTCACTAAATTATTTTTATGTTAGAAAAAATAAAATAAAATACAAAAATAAATGTAAAAATTTATAAAAATATTTTTGGTATTTTTTATGTTTGGGAAATAATAAAATAAAATCAGAAATGAAAAATATATACAAAAATATAAAAACATAAAGAAATGGGCCAGGGGAGTGCAATCAGTAAAAGGGAGGTGTCAAAAACAAGGCCAGAAGCAAGCCCATCCCACTGACTTCGTCTTCAACCTTTGTCAAGAAAAAACGCGTGCCTGACTTCAAAATGAACAACCTGCATACGTGCTCTAATGCAAAAACCCATAACATCAAAGTTGTAGCATTTTTCAAGACGAATCCAACCATGTAAAGAATTCATCCTAACTCTCAAAGACCAAAGAGAATTTCTCTGGCCCTAAATCCTAACCTAATTTTTTCAGGAAGTTCATGGATCAAATTCTCTTAACATGATTAACTTAAATGAAAACTGAGCATATGTACAGCTTCATGGCTATGAATACTACATTTTTTATTCACAAACCTAAGCCTAATGATTCCTAAATAGAGAGATAGGAAGTTGATAAAAACCTGTTTCAGTTGGAATCGTGTATGACAATGTGGAGCTTTTCAGTGAGGCTTGAGGTGTTTGGGAGCTTGCTTGAACTTCCTCTGACCTTTCCCAATGCCTAGCTTGCCTTGAATGTGCTTGAACAAGCTTGTAGAACTCAACTTGCACAAGCTGAAAACAGAAATGGTAAACCTTGTAAAGGGAGTTACAGTCACTCTTCAATGGTTGGGATAGCTTGGGTAGGTTATGTGGAATGTGTTTGAACTAGTTTGAGGCAAAACGCACGAGGGTTTTTTGCTATGGAAGTCAAACTGCAGGGAGTGCCCTGTTCTGCCAATGGAAGGTGATTTTGTGCTATGGAAGGCTTGAGGGCTCAAAGGCTCGTGTTTCTGGCTCAAAGAGATGTGTGAAACTTGTCTCAAATGTTTTCCCAAGTTGCTTCTTTCAGATGTTCAAGTTCTAGTGTATTTGACAAGTTTCTTGGTTATGAAGCAAAAATGAGAAGTGACAAAGAGCAGGCCTGTACAGGCTAGCTCTAACCCTGCATACATTGTGTAAGCTTGGCCCCAAGTTTGTGGATTTTATTTGCTGCATAAGATATTGTTCAAGGCTCAAGGATTCTATTTGACATAAAGCAAGATTTTGACAAAAATGGCAAAGTTACCTTTTACTATTTTTGGATTAATCTATTGTATAATCCTCTAATGACCAAAACAAAGCCTTAGACCAAGGGATTTTAATTTAATTATTGAGTATGGAAGGGTTTTGAGACCTGTAATCAAATACCAATGAAGCTGGACAGAAGTTGCAACTTGTATCAACATGAAAATGCTATGGATCAAAAGTGAGTTTTTGCCAAATTCAAACCTTTGATTCTCCCTAACCACAAATGATTTTGGAGAGTTCTTGGACATTTTTTAAAGCTTGTAACATGCTCTACAATCCATATTTGAAATGTATCTTTAGCTTCCAAGTTAAACTATGTGAAAAATGGTCATGAAGATAGGTCAAAATCCTGCCTAAATTAGGGCAAAATTTCACTAAGTTAAAAGTTTCATGGACCCTTGTTCCAAAAATCATAACTTGAGATCCAAGCTTCTTTTGAGAAAACTTTGTGAGGCAAAGTTGTATATTTTTTGGAGGACTACAACTCTCATGTTGGAAGTTTTGTTTGAATCCAATTGCATCATGGTGAAAATATTGGGCAAAGTTGGGAAAAATTAAGAAAATTTCATAACTTAGAAAAAATTCTAAGTTATCAAATTTTTCAATCTTAAACCCTAATTTGCAAAATTGTGTTTCTTGATGAACAAGTTTCATGTTTTTACACATCTTGATGAAAAATGACCCTTGGCACTTGATTTTGACCAAAAAGTCAAAGTTTGACTTTTCAGTGTACAACCAAATTTTGATCAGTTGACTGAAAAATTCATTTGTCAATCCAATGCATTTGAGATCTTTTGAACCTTGTGAATAGGTAAAGATGATGCCATTGAGTCCTTTAATCCATGCTTGAACCCAATTTGCCATTGGCTAAGTTAAAAATCAGAAATTGCCCTTGTGCAATCAAAACCTTAAAAATGACCATTTTGCCCTTTTGATGATCTGATCAAATTTCTTGAGGAGTTGTGGTCCAAACTTGATCAAATGGTTCATAGGAGCCTAGAATGTTGATGTGGATCGAAATTTATGAGGTTTGACTGTAAATTGGCCACAGTTAACTTTTTCTCCAATACAGCTGATTTCTATGTCAATTGTCCAATTGACTGGGCAAAAATTTAATTCAAGGCTTGAAACTTGGTAGAGGCAATCTTATGGGTCCAACATGAAGTATGAAAGTCACTTTGAGCATTGGAAGTCCAAAAATCCCTGTGCAAACTCAAACCCTAATTTGGGTCAACAGTGCAAGCTGATGTCTTGAGCAGTGCAAAACCCTAATCTGGTCTTGAGTTCAAAGAGTCTTGTGATGAGAAATCTTGATAAAATGAGAGGGCAAATTTTGGGGTACAACACTTGGCATTGGAGCAGAGATCACATTCATCTTTTCAGGGGCGTCGAATTCCACTTATTTAGCATCTATCAAATCCTGAATCTTATTCTTAAGGGCCCAACAATTGTTGGTGTCGTTCCCTATACTCCCTGAATGATAAGCACACTTGGCATTTGAATGGTAGTACAGAGAAGTTGTATTCGGATTCTTCGGGGCCTCTTTTAAGGTTGCAAGGTTTAACTTCAAGAGATGGGGAAGAACCTGAGCAGGAGTCATGTTTATCTGGGTGAATTGCCTTACAAGCCTTTCTACCCTTGCTTGGTTGGTTCTGGGTTGATTATTTCTGGGCTGATCAGCTGCAAACTTATGAATCATTATGGCCCCCACCGCTGGCCGGCGCTCAACTCTTCCTTGACTTCTTTGGGAGTAGACAGTTGAGACTTCTTTCTTTGTTGAAAAAGGATTTTTGATGGCAGCAGAAGCAGATGCATCTTTCTGAATTTTACCACTCTTGATTCCGGCTTCAACTCTTTCACCAGTCAAAATTAACTCGATGAACCCCACAGACGAACTTCCAATCAGGTGATTGAAAAAGGGACCTGACAGTGTAGCCAAGAACATGTCTACAAGCTCCCTCTCAGATAGAGGTGGTTGTACTCATCCCGCCAAGTCTCTCCATTTCTGGGCATACTCTTTAAAGCCTTCATTTGAGACCATGCCCATACTCTGTAATTGAGTACGGGTTGGTGCTAAGTCCGTATTATACTGATACTGCTTGTAGAAGGCAGCAGCCAAATCCTTCCAATTGTGCATATCATACCTCTCTAGCTAGTAGAACCAATCCAACTGTGTTCCCGAAAGATTGTCCTGGAAGAATTCCAGAAACCAAACCTAGCTCTTCAAAGTCCAACCCAGGAACTCTCTGAATCTCCATGGCTGCCAGACGTTCTTCCATATTTTTGTACTTTTCATCTGCAGGAGGGTACTGCTGTTCAGAATAGTCTTCATCCTCCTCTTCTTCTTCTTCCTCAGACTCAGATGGCACTACAGCTCCCTTTCCTTTTCCTACCCCTTCATCAGATGTTGAGGGGAAATCCAGGACCCTTCTAGCTTGACCTTCAAATCTTCTACCAAAAGTAGCCACGCCAACTCTTTTATTTTTATTTTTCTCCTTTTCCTTCTCTAGCAAGGATTTGAGCTCCTCTTGCCCCTTGGCTAGGGTCATGAGTAGCTGTTGGAACTGTGAATTATGCGCTTGCAAATCTTTAACTGTCTGCTCAATATCCATGTTGCTGAAATAAACAACAGAGAGATAAGGAAACCTGGTATGAAGACCTGTTTATGCATATGATGAATGATATGTATTCATGTAATGCATTCAAGGATTCAGAAATTCAAATTTGTTGTAAACAAAAAGGAACACACATCATATTAATAAGATAGAATTTGTTAGTACATCAATGCCCCATGGGCAAAATAATACAAAATTCTAATGTAAAAAGACGTTGCGCATCCTTTTTGGTGCAATGTAGGTGTTGAGAGTCTGCTCTTCGTGAAGTTGACGAGTAAGTTCTAAAACCTTCTTCTCACTGGCGTAGAATTGGGCTTCAAAAGTATCGCGCTCTCCCTTGAGCTGTATTCAACTCCTTTGCAAATCTTCTAGTGATGTTGGCATGTCAGGATGTAGGAGGGTGTATGGAACCTCTCCTTCCATAACAGGCTCTTTGATCACAGGGAGAATGTAGGGGTAAGGCATCATAAGACTCTGGGCACGGGTTCGTACCCACTTGAGGTAAGGCTCAAGGGGGATGGAATTCTTGTGTCCCAAGGTCTTACTGTCTACCTTGTTGGGCATCCTCCAAGCTCGGATGAACCTTTGTAGAAGTCTTTGAGCGTCGTTGTCGAAGTTAAAAACCAAGTCTGGAATCAGCATGTCATATGGGTCATCCCTTCGGGCATACCCAAACTGTCTCAGAGCCAAGCAGGGGTTGTAGGTGATGCCTCCCCTAATGCCAAGTAGAGGGACATTAGGGAATTCCCCACAACGGTCAATGATGATAACATTTTCTCTGGACCGAGAACACCAATGAACATCTGAATGTGTAAGAGTCATTAGCCATTGTGACCACCTCAAACCTTGCTCATTCTTCAAGACTGACTGGGTAAGGTGAGAAATAAACCACCTGGCTAGAAGAGGAGTACAGCACATTGTTGGCTGAAGATTTTGATAATATTATTAGAAGCCAAGTGAATTGGACGTTTCGATTGAAATGAAACAAAGCGTCATGTTTCGGAATAGCAGAAGTAGTGTTTCGAATGAGCATATCAAAGCTTGGAGCTTCGAGTGGCAATTATGGGAACATATCTAAAGAAATCTCGAAATGACAACAAGGTTGTGTCTAAGAAGTGAGTTTGAAGCGGAGAAGTACCAAAACATTTGAAATTCAAATGCAAGCGGGACATTCGAAGTTTGAAATTTATGTGCTGGAGTATTTGAAGACACGTGGAAACGAGAGAGAGGCATTGTTCTGCATGTTCTGAACGTGGCAGAATCTTATAGCAGGACCGTTATGGTCGAAGTAGTATAAATAGAAGTCTTAGTATTAGGATTTCGTGTGTCATATCTATTGTACAAAAATACTCAGTAAACATTCAAATTACCACATGGCTAGGGAAACGAATGCAAGAGCAATATACGTATGATAACACCACATGTTTATGATTTAATGAAAACCCTTTATCATTTCCAGTACTTTCCTCTATCTTTCTGCCAAATACCATTTACAAGTTTTCTCATTTAAAGTCTTTTTATTCGAAATCTTTTCATTGATGCCTTACATTTAAATGCTTTCTTTCCGTTTCAAACACTTTACATTTCAGAGAACTGTCATATTTTTCATGCCTTTATCTTCAAGTTTTATCCTTCGAACGCCTATTTTACTTAAAGTCATTTTACAGATTTCTTGCATTAAACGCTTTCTTCACATTTCGAATCTTTTACATTAACTGTTTTGTTTTACGTTTCGAAGCCATTTACTTATCTTTTATGCAATTTTATATGTCTTTACAATTAACATTTATTCATGCAATTTAGTTTCGCGCACATATATTTTGATTACGCCTTTAGATCTTCAAGAGAGAAATCGAAATAAGTCAAACACCTACACAACACTCTAAATACCAGCCATGAATACCTGTTCGATCATGAGAGTTACCCTAATGACCAACAAGTCCTAGGATCAATCTAGTCGATCCTGCGAGTTACCAGAGAAATTGAATAACAGTCAGTAAGTTTATTCGATAGTTTGGAAGACTAGCGGTTGTTTACCAGAAATCACTGGAAACAAATTGGCACACCCGGTGGGATAAATAATTGGACATTAGAAATAAAGATTGTTGAGAATAACCATTATAAAACCGTTGGAGCCTAAGAAGTTTGTTGTTTTATGAACCTAAGAAGTGGTAAAATAACCAACAGCAACCAACCCTTATCCAGAAGAAAACGTTTGAACAAGATGTCTAATTCTGACAATCAACAAGGGGAACAAAATGTCCCACATACAACAGGCACTAATGTGTCCGCTTCGATGGGAACGTCTAATGTGATCCCTTCGAATGCACAGTCTGTTGCATCTTCTACCAGTAATATAGCCACTAATGGACCAAGTGGCGTATCAACAATAGTTCGATCTTAGGAAATACTGGAACCATTGGTTATCCTGGGGGATTTGTTCCACCATCAGGGACACAAACCCATTTCGCCACTCCACTAACCAGACCACCCGGTTTCGATAGTAACAGAACCAGAAAT
This sequence comes from Vicia faba, assembly GCA_948472305.1. NCBI lineage: Eukaryota > Viridiplantae > Streptophyta > Magnoliopsida > Fabales > Fabaceae > Vicia > Vicia faba. The sequence continues at coordinate 793,111,579 of OX451740.1, read as the reverse complement.
TCCTCTTATGGAATGCCAACATCCTTTATGGCAGGTTTACACAATTCCACATCGAATTCATCACCACAATTAGGGTCTGGGTCTGGGGCGAACCAGTTTATGACAAATAACCAAGGGTCAGTGGGTTATAGTATAATGCCTATTTTAACCACAGAAAACCAGTTGGCTTTTAGGCAATTGATGGATGACAGTAACCACAATATGATAGGGGTATTAGCACAAACTATGCAGGAAATATTTGCCCCAATAGTACAGAATGTGACTGTGACAAACAGAGAAAACGCTGATAACATGAGTCGAATAGCAGATTTATTTGCTCCCCCAGATAGGCGTAGGCAGAATCAGGCGGGAGTTCGAGCAAACATGCCTGTTATGGAACAAGTTGCTAATGACCCAAACTATAGACCACCTAGAGAAGAGGTTAACTTGGGGGCAAGGGCACAAAGGCTAGAAGCTCCAATGATCCCAGGCCCACAAAGAGAAATTATGGAACCAGGGGCAAGGGTCGAAAGGCTAGAAGCCCCAGAGTTTAGAGAAGAACAACCTAGGGGGGTTGTCATGGTTGGTTGAAATCAAGATGCTGATGTTGTCGTTCATAGAATTCAAAACAATAACATCTTGGCAGAAAACAATCTAACCACCATGATAGAGAGAGTCATGGCCCAGAATGGCCTCAACACAGGAATTAGAAGGCCAAATTATGCTTCTCCTATATTAGATTGCATAATGCATACTGATTTACCAAGAGGATATAAAGTCCCTAAATTTACAAAGTTCGCTGGGGATACCAATGAGTCAACAGTCGAACACATAGCCAGATATCTAACCGAAGCGGGAGATATAGCCAATAATGAAGATCTCAGGATCAAATATTTCCCAAGTTCCTTGACTAAAAACGCCTTCACATGGTTTACCACTTTGCCTCCTGGGTCCATTGATACTTGGGCTCTTTTGGAGAGATTATTCCATGAACAATTTTACATGGGACAGTCGAAAATAAGCTTGAAGGAATTAGCCAGTGTCAAGAGAAAGTTCACCGAACCCATAGATGATTATCTGAATAGATTTAGGCTTTTGAAATCCAGATGTTACACAGTAGTGCCTGAACATGAGTTAGTCGAAATGGCCGCTGGTGGTTTGGATTACTCTATTCGAAAGAAACTAGACACTCAATATTTGAGGGACATGGCTCAATTAGCCGACAGGGTTCGACAGGTCGAAAGGCTAAAGGCCGAAAAGGCCAGAGTCTTTAAGAATAACAAGAAAGAAAGGATCTCCTATGTTGGAACTGAGGAAACAGAAGATTATCCTGAATTCGAATTCGAAGAGGTCGAAATTGACCTCACTGAATTAAAACAGGAACCACCTTACTCCTGCAAGTTATTAGTTCCCACAAAAGGGAAAGAGATTGTTGAAAATGAGAAAAGTGACAAATTCCCAAAGAAGGTTTATACCTTTGATATCACTAAATGTGACGAGATTTTTGATTTACTTGTTAAAGATGGCCAACTCATTGTGCCATCAAATGTCAAAATACCTCCTTTAGATCAAAGAAAGAAGAGAGGATTTTGCAAATATCATAGCTTCCTAGGCCACAGAACCTCACAGTGTTTTCTTTTCAGGGACCTAATTCAGAATGCAATCAAAGATGGCAGACTGAAGTTTGCTGATAAGGCAAAGATGAAAGTGGACGAAGATCCTTTGGACGTCGCAGACACCAACTACTCTGAGCCTGCATGCATTGGAGAGATTAACATGGTGGAAGCTGAACAAAGTGATGTCCCAACAGGAGAGAAAGGTACTGAAAACGAAAGCTGGGTGATAGTCGAAGTCGATAAGGAGGTCACTGAAGACGTCCAGAAGCTACCAGAGACTTCGATTGAAGCAGCACCCTTAGTTGTTGCAAAAGAAATCCAGGCTACTGAAGGCCAGGAAAATCAAAACCAAGAACTAACACAGGTCACTGAAGGCCTGAGGCTGGAATTGGAGAAAGTCCAAATCACGAAGCCAACTTCCCCTCAGAAGGAAATATGGGACACTCTAGGGGAACCCAGTGGAAAATTTGACTATTTGGTCAAATATTCTGCCCCAGAGAGTTCGAAGGTCCACATTGAAGATATAAAACCCACAGGATGGGGAAATGATGAAGCTGAAGGGGAGGATGTTGAGGTAAACATGGTGGACATGGAAAGACCTCACTCTGAGATGGAGGAGGTAGAAAAATACTTAGAAAAAGAGAAGTATAAAATGGAGGATAATCACGCTGGAGATGCTAGTCTCAAGGATTACCTCATGGCATGCCACAAAGGAGATACAGGCATGATACTGTGCCCTAGGTGCAGCATCCTCTGCAATCAGAGAATCACTGTGAATTTCGAGAGGGTACAGAGGGCTCGAACTGGCAACAATTGGCGCCAGGATAACCAGCTGTTCAGGTGTTATCCCAAGGCTGGAGAAAGTTTGCTGGAATTTGTGTTTCGCTGCTACAAAGGGGCAACCAAGTGCTTGATATACCTAAGGTGTTCTGCTGTGTATGACCAAAGCATGGCCAGAGCCTTCGAAACGATTCCCTTCGCCCCTTGCTGGAACCATCAAGAAACTGTCCAGATGGGCCCACGTTTCGACAGCAGACACGAACAACGAAGGCCTGATAGCCCTCACCCCAAGGCTGCTCGAAGTGTGACTTTCAAAGTCCTTGCTGAAGTGCCAACCGACAGATGGTTGCAAGTCAGAAATGACAAAGGCAAAGACAGATGGAGAAACACCGAACGAAATGCACGCCATGCTATGACATACAGAAGGCAATTCAACATAGCAAAGAGGGAAGAGGTAAGATTAGAAAACTACAAAGGAAGGAACCCCATGTCGAGATCCCAGTGGCGCAGGCAACAAAGGATTCGAAAGGCTGAGAGGGAAGCTGTGGCAAACAAAGGGGTCACTTCAACAAAGAACCAAGGTGAATCTAGCACCAATAAACCCACACCAAAAAATCAAACTGAAGACAAACCTCTAGTTAATAGGAGGCTTTTCTATGAAGTACAACTAGATGAACCAAAGGAATATACTCCAGGTCCAGAAGAAGACGAAGATATGATAACAGATAACTTCGAATCGGAGGGGGAGTCTTCTTTCAACCTAAACTACAACGTGGTATCTGTGCTTCCCTGTGAATTTGGGGAGGAAACCAAAATTGATGAATATGAGGAAGAAGATACCACAGATTTGATGAAGCATAGGCCTGTGTGCTACTATGTGATGGACAACGGGGCTGTCGAGGAGCAAAATGCATTCTTCGAACGTCCAGAACCTGCTATGAAGAACCATCTTAAGCCACTATTTATTCGGGCAAAAGTTGGTGCCCATGGTGTGAACAAGGTTCTAGTGGATGGGGGTGCTGCAGTCAATTTGATACCCCACTTCATGCTGAAAAGATTAGAGATCCGCGAAGGAGACATCAAGCCCCATAATATGGTTCTGTCCAATTATAAGGGGAAAGTGGGCAAAACACTGGGAGTGGTCCAGTTGGAATTGACGATAGGCTCAAGCTGTAGGCCCACCATGTTTATGGTGATCGAAGCCAAGGCCAACTATAACTTATTGCTGGGAAGGGAGTGGATCCATGGCGTAGGGGCGGTTCCTTCGTCAATGCATCAGCGGCTAGTTCTATGGAGAGATGATGGAATCGTGGAAAACATCGAAGCAGACCAGAGTTACTTTATGTCAACAGTCAATTTAGTTGACAAGAGGGATTATGATAAACATCTGGCAAAGATTGCTCCGTGTGTTCCAAATGATGAGATTAACGAAACCAGAAACGCCCACTACTACATGACCCTTCGCCATGATGGCCTATACTGGGATAGAACAATAATCAGTGAAGACGAGGGAGTCAAAAGTACTATACAAAGACGGCCAGCAGGCTGGGACTTCGACAACCTTATCCATGACTGAGTCCACCTTTTTCGAAAGGATTTCGGCCTATATGGCTGAGAACGAATCAAAAGCGGCCTTAGAGGCTGAAATAAATAAATTAACTGTAAAGATGAACGAAGTAAGTGGGGATGGCTCGAAATTCTCACCCCTCGAAGAACCTGAGATGGACCAAAGGTTGGATGCCATCTACGATAAAGAACCCTTAGGCTTCGAAAGGGACCCCATAGACTCAGGTGCCAAAATGTTGGCACAGGATCCACTCGAAGAAGTCAACTTAGGGGATGAAAAAACGAAAAGAATAACCTACATAAGTGCAAAACTTAGCCCAGGCCTCAAGAAGGAAGTAATCGAAGTCCTCAAGAAAAACAAAGATTGCTTCGCATGGGATTATGACGAGATGCCTGGTTTAAAGAGGGAGTTGGTCGAACATAGACTGCCAATCAAAGATGGCAAGAAGCCCATCAAACAAACTCCCAGAAGATTCGCACCAGCGGTTCTCACAAAGATTAAAGCTGAGATCGAAAGGTTGCTGCGTTGCAAATTCATCAGAACAACAAGGTACGTTGAATGGTTAGCAAATATAGTACCTGTTATTAAGAAAAATGGTTCTTTAAGAATTTGCATAGATTTTAGGGATTTAAACACTGCAACCCCTAAAGATGAATATTCCATGCCTGTGGCAGAAATGCTAGTAGACTCTGCTGCAGGGTTCGAATACTTGAGTATGTTAGATGGATACTCTGGGTATAATCAGATTTTCATTGCTGAAGAATATGTTGCAAAGACAGCATTTCGTTTCCCAGGAGCCTTAGGCACCTACGAATGGGTGGTGATGCCTTTTGGTTTAAAGAACGCTGGGGCAACTTATCAAAGGGCAATGAATTCGATTTTTCATGATTTCATTGAAACCTTTATGCAGGTGTATATTGATGATATAGTCATCAAATCTATATCTGCAGAAACACATTTGCATCATTTGAGCCAATCATTCGAATGAATGAGAAAACATGGCTTAAAGATGAATCCCCTTAAATGTGCATTTTTTGTGCAGGCTGGAGATTTCCTTGGTTTTGTGGTTCACAAGAAAGGGATTGAGATCAACCAGAACAAAACCAAAGCCATAATGGAGACGAAAGCACCTACGTCAAAAAGGGAGTTGCAATCTCTGTTAGGGAAGATTAATTTCCTCAGAAGATTCATTTCGAATCTGAGTGGAAGAACCCAAGCTTTCTCTCTATTACTTCGTCTAAAGCAAGGCCAAGCCTTCGAATGGAACGAAGCCCATCAGGAGGCATTTGACAAGATAAAAAGATACCTCTCTCAACCTCCTATCTTGTCTCCACCTTCATGGGGGAAGCCCATGAGATTGTACATATCTGCCTCTGAAGTTAGTATAGGTAGTATGTTAGCACAAGAAGATAGCAATGGTATCGAAAGAGCCATATACTATTTAAGTAGAGTACTAAATGATGCAGAGACCAGATATAGCAATTTAGAAAAGCTATGTCTCTGTTTGTATTTCTCTTGTATGAAACTCAAGTATTATATAAAGCATGTTAATGTTTATGTTTCATCTCATTTCGATGTCATTAAACACATGCTTTCAAAACCAATAATGCATAGCAGAGTTGGTAAATGGGCTTTAGCCTTAACGGAATATTCTTTGACTTTCATGCCTTTAAAAGCTGTGAAAGGTCAAGTGATTTCTGACTTCATTGTGGACCATTCATTGGTTGAGCAGACTGTCATGAGTTACGTCGAAATACAACCATGGAAATTGTACTTTGATGGTTCAACCCACAGGAATGGAAGTGGTGTTGGAGTCCTTCTAATTTCTCCTGAAGGAATTCCAACAAAATTCAAGTATAAATTAGATGGTCCTCGTTGCTCGAACAACGAAGCTGAGTATAAAGCGCTCATTGTTGGACTTGAAGCTTTGTTGGAATTGGGGGCAACTAGAGTCGAAATTAAAGGAGACTCAGAATTAGTGGTCAAACAAATTACAAAGGAATATAAGTGCATAAAGGAAAACTTGATGATATACTTCGTCATAGTCAACAGGCTACTAAGGAAATTTGAATACATGGATATTCAACACATACCAAGAATAGAGAACCAAGAAGCAAATGACTTAGCACAGTTGGCTTCGGGTTATAAAGTTTCTACCAGGAACTTTAAGGATTTAGTTGAATTAAGGGGTAGAGTTATGGCTACTAGATTCACACCATCGGATCTGGAAAGTATGAAATTGGGATATGCTGAGAAACAGGGATTCGAAATATTAGCCATAAACACTTTATCAGATGCAGATTAGCGAAGTCCACTGATGAGTTATTTAGCGAACCCAACTCTGAATGTGGATAGAAAGACAAAATACAGAGCATTGTCATATCTCCTCATGGGGAACGAATTGTTCAAAAAGACCCAAGAGGGCGTATTATTGAAATGCCTAGGAGAAAGTGAGGCATACTTAGCATTGTCAGAAGTCCACAATGGGGCATGTGGGGCACATCAAGCAGGCCATAAAATGAAATGGCTGTTATTTCGATACAGATTGTATTGGCCTAGCATGCTCAAAGATTGCATAGACTTTGCTAAAGGATGTGAGGAATGTCAGAAACATGCAGGGATTCAACATGCCCCTGCAAGTGAGTTGCATTCGATCATCAAACCATGGCCATTTAGAGGATGGGCATTGGATTTGATAGGAGAAATAAATCCTGCTTCGTCCAAAGGACAGAAATATATCTTGGTAGGAATAGATTATTTTACCAAGTGGATCGAAGCTATACCATTAATAGTTGCTGATCAAGAGGCTATTATTGAGTTTATACAGAAACACATCATATATAGGTTCGGATTGCCAGAGAGCATAACCACAGACCAAGGCTCTGTGTTTACTGGTAGAAAGATGCAAGAATTTGCCCAAGAAATGGGGTTTAGATTGCTAACATCAACGCCATATTATGCTCAAGCAAACGGTCAAGTCAAAGCAGCCAATAAAGTTATAATAGGATTAATCAAGAAACATATTGGTAAAAAGCCAAGAAACTGGCACAAAACTTTGGACCAAATACTATGGGCCTGTAGAACATCTCCTAAGGAAGCTACTAACACTACGCCTTTCCAACTCACATTTGGTCATGATGCAGTGCTGCCAGTAGAAATTCATCTACAATCAGTTCGAATTCAGAGACAAAACGAAATCCCAGCTGCATTATATTGGGAAATGATGATGAATGAATTAGTTGAGTTGGACGAAGTTAGATTACATGCATTGGAAATTTTGATGAGACAAAAAGAAAGAGTGGCCAGGACATATATCAAAAGGGTGAAGAAAAAAGTATTCATTATTAATGACTTAGTCTAGAAAGTCATATTTCCCATGGACAAGAAAAATAAAGCATTAGGTAAATGGTCACCTCATTGGGAAGGACCTTTTCGAATATTAAAAGTATTCTCAAACAATGCATATGAAATCGAAGAACTGGTGGATGATAAGCGTATCCTAAAGGTTAATGGGAAATGTTTAAAGAAATATAAGCCACGCCTGCAGGAGATTCGAATAGTAACAACGTAACCAAGATATTATAAAAATGCCAAAATGGCAAGATGAGATGCCAAAATGGCGTTGTTCGAATATTACAGATAAAAAACCAAATTGTAATCAAATAAACACTGAAATTTAGAAATAAGAATTATTTTTCAATCGGTTGAAAGTGATTAGAAAAGATTCAAGTCTCTGCTGAGCGAAACGCCTGGCTCCTTCCAAGGTTGCCACTTCTCCCTTGAGTTGTTCTGCAGTTTCCATTTCTGCAAGCCCCTGGTTGAGAAGCTCTTCGAATTGGTTACCAGCAGTATTGGTTTCGAAGGCTATTTGTTGTTCTTTAGCCTCCTTAACCTTCTATTGAAGTTCCAGAATCTGCCTTTCCCAAAGAAGGATGGACTCAGCTCGAGCCTCATAATCAGTTTTTGCTTGCTTTAGATGCATAGCTTGATCCTCAGCTTCTTGAGAGAGTTTCGAAGCTTGTTCATAAGCAGCATCCATTGCAATACGTTTTTCTTGAACCTTCTTGACAGCAGATTCATCTTGGAGAAGGTAACCAGTTACGTTGTCCAGCAAAGACTGGAGATCGAACAAGATAGTACTAACTGGCAAGGAGCAGGTAGCAAGATTGACCTTTGTAAGCAACTCCTTCATAGTGTAGCAAGCAGTGCTATCTTGTTTGAGCACTTTGAATATATCCACATTGAGAATTGTTTTCCTAATCTTATTAAGAAGTACAATTCTTTCATCTGTGGGAAGAGGATAGCTAGTCGAACTTGTGCCAGCCCTAGCAAGTGGAATGTCCCTTTGAGCCAGCTTCGCCTTCATATACCCAATAGGGTCATTTCGTCTCAGGAGTGCAAGCTCCTCGTCAGTCATTCGAGACAAAGAGGATTGAGGGAGTTCCACACGTAGGGGAGTCACGTCCATTTCAACCTCCATGGGTTTGTTGGTTGTGTCTCCATCCCCTTCGTTCGTTTCATGCTCATGATCTTCTTCATCGTCATCCAAGTCCACCACTTCGATGTCTTCTTTTTCGCTGCTATTTGCATTGGACTCTATCCCAGCAGTCGAACCATCATTGGCATCCTCCTCCTCAGACTTTTCTTCTGCAGATTCTTCGTCTCTTTGGCCAGAATCAGCTTTCTCTCCTTCAGTTTGAGTGTCCTTTGGGTCCTCTTAAAGGGTTTCAAGAGGGGACTTTTGAAGAGAAGCTCTTTGCAAATCCTCTGCAGATGTTTGAAGTGGTGTTTCATTTGTCTCTTTCAAAGGAGGAGAGGTACTTTGATCATCCTGCTGTTCAGAAGTTCCAGCCAGAACCGCCATATTGGAGGAACCTTTGTTCTGTACAAGGTTGCTGGAATCTCCTTGAGGAGAGGAGTTGAGTGGAGCAGCAGCTTTTGATGGTGAGGTCGAAGTAGTGGAAGCTGGATTTAAGATGTTCTGAAAGGAGCAAAAGAATGTTAAAAGCATGCACTAAGGTAATAAGAAATTATTATTGTCAAAGAGATTTAAAGTTCAATTTACATGTGGACTCTCGGAGGAGAGGTTGCTATTTATGCGTTCCAACATTACGTTGGAGGTCGAAGGTGGAATTTTGGATTTGGGTGAGGGAGTAGCATCCCTGGAATCGAGTCCAGAGACACTAGTTGGTACGGTACTTTTCGAAATATCCTTCTTCTGCTTCTTCTTCGAAGCAGTTGGTAAGTTTCCTCCAGCCTTGGGGTCTTCCCCAGTGGTGTTTGATTTTCGCTTCTTTGGAGTAGTAGGAGGAAGTTTGTTGGTCTGAAAAGATTTAAACAAAGAGTTAGATGCAAACCATAAAACATTAGTGAATTCGAAACATCAAGGCTAAATGATTACCTGTGGAGTTGGAACTCTTGTTGTTATTGGTATTGTTGTTGTTGTTGTTGCAGCAATGGTTGTTGTTTCGGATGGAGTCACATTGTCAGTAGTTTCGATAGAGGCTTGAGAGGCACTCCCTTCTTTCGACTTTGAGGCAGCTGTCTTTATCCTGGTGGCTGAAAATCGAAACAATTAAAGCCAAAGTTAAAGATATGGAAAATGAAAAACGTTTGGGATTTTCCCAAGCATTCGCACCTGTGCCTTGATCAGATTTAATCGACATGGCAGAAAGGTCGTAACGAAGGTGTCCTGGGAAATCGTGGAGCCAGTGTCGAGCCCATGTCACAGTCTCAGATGGCTTTGGTTTCTTTTGAAGATGTTTGAACATCTCTTTGCAAGTGAACCACCAAGGGTATGGGGGAAACCAAGCCAGAGCCAGTTCTGAGGTAGGTAATCTAGGAAATTTAGGTGGATGCATTTCGAATGCCAACCTATACCTATCCTCAGGTGACAACCCTGAAGGAAGTTTTAACTTAGAAACTTTTTGTTTGAATTTTTCCTTCAAGGTCTCAGCCGCTTGATGCATAGTGGATTCCAAGCGTGTGGGGTCATAAGTAGTTTCAAAATAATTTTGAAAAGCTTTAATCTCTTTGGCATGAGTAAACATACCTTTCTTGGCTGGTACCTGCACATCGAAGGCATCAATTAGTTTCTGCTGAATTGTAAGAGTATCGAACATATAAGTTTGATAAAACTTGGTCCACCATTCCAGAAACCCCTTAGCTGTAAGATGGGTAGGTTCGAAGGTTATTAGCTCAAACTGGGCAAAGCCTTGGTATTGTTCTTGCTGTAGCTTGGCTTCCCGTGCCTTGAAGGTTCGCCCAGAGGTAATGGCACTCTCAGTTTGAAATAAGGGTTCAGGAATTAGTTGGCATAAGCCAAACTGTCTCGAAACAAAATTTGGTTGGTAAGCGAAAAGGAAAATCTGATTCTTGGCAGGAGTTATTCTTGAAGAAATGAGTCTAGGTAGCAAGAAGGCTCTCCATACATCTTGAATCTCCTTGCTCTTGACAGCTTCTGAAAGAGCCATGGTGAACCAGGAAGGTCCATGAGCCCTCGAAGCAAAAGGCGCCATGGTTTCTTCGAACTTATGCCTTTTAGAGAATATCATGATGTACTTCGAGAATAGGACCTTGAAGTTATCTTTGTCGTCATTTGGAGTTAATCTTCGCAGCCTAGTGCCTTCGACTATTCTATCAGTTATTTCGGGGTCTTATTCATCAATGGTGTTAGCAGTTGACAAGGAGGGTTCGAACATGGCATTTAGCCATAGCTGAAGTAACCAAAAAGGGCCAGCCAACAGGATATTCTTGGAGGTGTGAGATTTTAGGTTCGAAACAGTTGACCTTAGGCTTTCATAAAGGTCAACTAAGAGCAGTTCACTTAAGCACACTCTTCGATTCTCGTGTAAATCCCTAGCTAGAGGAATAAACCTACTGGCTACCTGTAGGGATCTACTGCAGAAGACATATCTTGACAGCCATAGGGTAAGGAAAGCAATGTGTTCTACATCAGACACACTGTCTCCTTCAGCATGGTAATGGCTGATAAACTTGGAAGAACTTGCTAGTTTGACTTCGAAGTCGATTATACTCGAATGTTCTTCGTTGTCAGGGATACATGTTTCTCCTACTGGTGATAGCCCAGTGATGGCCGCTATGTCAAAGAAGGTAGGGGTAATCATTCCACCAGGGAGATGGAAAGTATTATAAGTATTGTCCCAGAAATAGAGGGACACGAATAACAAAGGGTGGTTGTAAGTGAAACCAGGCTTCGACAGCTTAATCAAGTTGTAGATACCTAATTCTTCCCATTGCTGGGATTTCTTAGCTTCTACCTTATTGAACCAGTTTTGGTAAGCAGTGTCGGAGGTGGAGCAAGATCGAAACGGTTTAAAATTACTCTTTACATAGTCTAATACAAAAGGGTCCTTAGGAGGAACAATTGGATTTTCCATGGTGTTTGAGCCAGAAGATTATATTGCCTTAGGGGCGTCCATTTTGTTAAACAAGGGTTTGAAACTATAGCAAACTGGGAAAATTTTCCTGGTATCTTTTAAAATTTCAAAAACCGTAAGAGGGCCCATTAAAGCTAACCTCTTACCAACAGCGATGGTAGGAATGAGTACCTGAGATGCATAAAGCATTTCTTTCTCCTTTGAGATCATTTGGGGAGCAAGAACGGATTGACCTTGGTGAGTGATAACTTTACTTTCCATGGTAGTTCTTGCGGTCTTTCCTTTCTTCTTGGAAACCTTTTTTAGTTGGGATGAGGTAGAAGAAGACATTTTTGAAGAATGTTGAAAGCTTAGGGTTTTTCGGTGAGAGAAGAAGGATAAAAGATTCAGAATGAGGAAAGAAAAGAAAAATACTAAGTTGATGATGTTTTATAATGTGGAAGTTTAAGCATCCACTGAATAAGGTTGTGATACGTGGGACTCGTGGGTTGGTGTGATGAAGAGGTGGCGTAAAGTTAACATTGGTAGTAAGCGTGATTAAAAGATAATCATTGTTTTATAACTGCACCATACTGTGAAGTGGTTCCAGGCGGTTAAGGAATCTAAAAAGTGTTATGATTAACGTGACGGGAGTCAAATGCATTAAATGTTACGATGATTCGAATGTCGCATCAAAATCTTGTGTAGATGTTTAAAATAAGTATTTCTCAAAGAAATCGAAATACATATTTTAAAGGGGCATTTTGTTGGCTGAAGATTTTGATAATGTTATTAGAAGCCAAGTGAATTGGACGTTTCGATTGAAATGAAACAAAGTGTCATGTTTCGGAATAGCAGAAGCAGTGTTTCGAATGAGCATATCAAAGCTTGGAGCTTCGAGTGGCAATTATGGGAACATATCTAAAGAAATCTCGAAATGACAACAAGGATGTGTCTAAGAAGTGCGTTCGAAGCGGAGAAGTACCAAAACATTTGAAATTCAAATGCAAGCGGGACATTCGAAGTTTGAAATTTATGTGCTGGAGTATTTGAAGACACGTGGAAACGAGAGAGAGGCATTGTTCTGCATGTTCTGAACGTGGCAGAATCTTATAGCAGGACCGTTATGGTCGAAGTAGTATAAATAGAAGTCTTAGTATTAGGATTTCGTGTGTCATATCTATTGTACAAAAATACTCAGTAAACATTCAAATTACCACATGGCTAGGGAAACGAATGCAAGAGCAATGTACGTATGATAACACCACATGTTTATGATTTAATGAAAACCCTTTATCATTTCCAGTACTTTCCTCTATCTTTCTGCCAAATACCATTTACAAGTTTTCTCATTTAAAGTCTTTTTATTCGAAATCTTTTCATTGATGCCTTACATTTAAATGCTTTCTTTCTGTTTCAAACACTTTACATTTCAGAGAACTGTCATATTTTTCATGCCTTTATCTTCAAGTTTTATCCTTCGAACGCCTATTTTACTTAAAGTCATTTTACAGATTTCTTACATTAAACGCTTTCTTCACATTTCGAATCTTTTACATTAACTGTTTTGTTTTATGTTTCGAAGCCATTTACTTATCTTTTATGCAATTTTATATGTCTTTACAATTAACATTTATTCATGCAATTTAGTTTCGCGCACATATATTTTGATTACGCCTTTAGATCTTCAAGAGAGAAATCGAAATAAGTCAAACACCTACACAACACTCTAAATACCAGCCATGAATACCTGTTCGATCATGAGAGTTACCCTAATGACCAACAAGTCCTAGGATCAATCTAGTCGATCCTGCGAGTTACCAGAGAAATTGAATAACAGTCAGTAAGTTTATTCGATAGTTTGGAAGACTAGCGGTTGTTTACCAGAAATCACTGGAAACACACATGAGAACACCTCTTTTCCTCATTGTTCGAGTGTGAAATGAGTGGAGGATATCTCCAAGCAGTATAGGCACAGGGTTGCGAGCCATGAAGATTTTGACAGCATTGACATCTATAAGCTGGTCAGGGTTTGGGAACAAGACCAACCCACAGATGAGAAGAGCTACAATCTACTCAAAAGCTTGCAGGTCTAGAGAATTCCAGCATTCTTGAGCTTTCTCAAACAGGAACTTTGCCAAGAAACCCTTGACACCACTTCTGGTTTCCCAATGACCTATGACATCAGATGGTTGCAAGTGTAGGGCTTGAGCAACATCTTCAGGCTTTAGATCTCTTTCCGTACCGTTGAAAGGTAGTTGATGGAGAATAGGAATCCTCAAGAGTTGAGAAAATTCCTCCAAAGTAGGCACTAGCTGGTAATCAGGAAATGTGAAGCAGTGGTGTAGGGGGTCAAAGAACTGGAAGAGAACTTTCATCATGTCTTCCTCTGTGTTGGAGTTGACCAAGTTGAGAAGTCGACCATGTCTTTCAGTGAATGGAGAATACTCTGGAATCTTGGAAGTAAGCTCCTTGAGTTGAGGGGGAATTCTCACAAGGTTGACCTGAATAGTTTTCCTGCGGAGTGATTCCATAACTTACATATGATTGGTGGGAATGAGAACTGACTGTTTTGGAATGTTGGTTCGTGTTTTGTGTTTGTTTTTTCAAAATGTCGCGGTAAGCAAGAGTCGCCACCGTCTTTTATTTTATCCAACAAGGAAAGGACAAAAGCACAGAAAAATTCCTTTTTGAGATATTTCTCGGGTTCGGGAGGTAGATTATAGAAAGGGAAGGTGTTAGCACCCTTTCTATCCGTGGTTATCCACGGGCTCTTAGGTACTTGCTCATTGTGTTTTCAAAATTTGCTTTTCTTTGTGTTTGTGGGTTTGAAAAGAGTTTTTGTTTTGAAGAGAGTGTAAGTGCGAAAAGTTTTGTTTTGTTTTAAAAGGAGCAAGTACTTAAGAACCATCTACCTACTCGAAAAAGGAATTAAACTGTGCAAATGTCCTTTAGACAATGTTATCCCACTATTGAGGAGTAGGTAGCATCGTCGTTAGAGTTTTTGGGTCAATTCGATTAAGGGACATGTGGTCACTAAAGCAATGTTAGGACGCCTTAGCGATAACCCTAATGTCTTAGATCATTTTTCCGAGGCAACCGTTTCGAGGCAACTATGATCTTTGGACAAGAGGGCGACCTCTAAAACTTCCTATACTCAATGACCACGTTCGAGGCAACCAAGTGAGGTGTACCCTAAGAGTGGCATGTGCAAGTGTGTTAGTTCGGTTAATTTTATCTGTACATGTCAATGGTTATCTATGTTGATTTTAAGTTAAACATTCAATCTTGTCATGCATTCCCTATTATCAAACATCTAACAGTTAATAGTTGCGGAATTTAAATTGCAGGAAATTAAATCTAAGCTATTACAAGGCGTCGGGTATTTACATCGCCAAAGACAAATCCTTTAATTTAAATTGCGGAAAAATAAAAGAAGCGATAAATAAATAAAGTCCTAATTTAAAAACTATTACATTCCCGAAGCAATTACATTATTGGATAAAAATAATACGCGTGCGAGAAAATTAAATCGGAGCATTTTTAGGGTTTTGACCCTTTTTATTAAAGAAAGCATATTTTTTGTTATTTTTGAGTTAAATGAAAAATTAAATCTAAGTTAATTTAATTAATGAAAATATATTTTTTGGATTTTTATATTTAAGGAAATAAAAATAAAATGATTAAAATTGTTAAAGCCTAATATTCTAATTAATTTTAATTTATTGCAAAAAATATTAAAATTATACCTAATTTAAAAACTAAATTAATTAAATTATTTATTTACAAAAATAAAGTGAAATTAGTTTTAATAAATAAAATATTATTTTTTTTTGTTTGTTTTCTGATTTTATTAGGAAAATTAATGATTAGTTAATTAACAATAAAATAAATAATTAGATCAAAATAAATAAATGAAAATATGAAGAGTAAAAGAAATAATCTAGGCCATAGAAATGAAATCCAAGAACGCCAACATGTTCATCTCTCCTACCTGAGCATCCCTGTACCATTTATTTGCCTTGATTTTGCCTGTATCCAAAATGCCTAAAAAACAAGAACAAGAACCCTAGATTCGAGTGCTATGTTACAGGACATGAAAACGAAATTGAATATTTCCAAACTGTTCTAAATGAAACGACAAACACAAATGTGCAAAGATTTTAATGAAAGGATGCAAGAATCAGAGGTTTGGATTTCGTGTTCAGAGCCATGTTTACGAGGACTTACAGTGCGATTGATGGCGTCTCAGGGGCTGGTTTTGATTGATATAGCTTCAGGGGATTGCCAGCAAGAGAGCTATGTGGAGATTTTGCTTTGAAACAAGCTCTAAACAAGAATTCGATCTCCCACTTTTTCACACTTTTTTCAGTTTTTGTTTGGCCGTTTCTGCAATGCTTAGGTCGTGTCCTTGCTATGCCTCACTTGTGTATGTATATTGGAATGCATTTAGGTCAAAACTTGGGCTTGAATCCATAGGAATTGAAGATTGGAGATTTGGTTTGATCACCATTATCAAGTTTCCATATTTGTATCAAATTTGAGATTTTGTGCATGTTTTGACTTGGCACGAGTTTGATTGAGTGTCTCATGATATTTGCAAGCTGTAATGATCACAATAATCTCATTCCATTAATTTTTGGATTTTATTTGAATTAATATTGATTTAAAATGAATTAAATCAATAAAAATTAAATAAAATGGAAAAATAAATGTTTGGTCATGAAATTAAATATGGGACACGTGTGTGGTGTGATAAGACCAAATCAAGTGGAAAAAAGTGGGCCCTTTTGTCAAAAATTGGAGTTTTGAGGATAGTTGACTTTTGGCAATTTTGGAAAAATGCCCAACTTCACCAATGCATAACTCCTTCAATTTTGAACTTTTGGAAGTGTTTTTGGACTTTTTATAAACCTTGAGATGTTATATAATCAAAACTTTTTGTAGCATCTCATTTTGATATTCCATGCTCAAGTTATAAGCTTTGGAAAAAAAGGTGTTTTTGTTGACTTTCAAAAATGACCTATAATGTCCAAATTTGTAACTTCTTGTGAGAGCATTTCTTGACCTTGGGGTGTGAAGATGGATTGTAGGAGATTTCATCCTCTTCAAGATGAGCTTTGGATGGGTAATTTATCATAAATTATGAGAAAGTTAGGCTTGGTCAAAGTTGAGTTGACTTTTCCTACAAAACCCTAATTTAGCAACTTTTGAATCTTGATGAATCTTGAGCAATCCTTGATGAATCGTGATCAACCCTTGATAAAATGATGAATTATCCTTAAAAATGAGAATGTTGGCAAAAAAATCTTGAGGTTTGACTGTATCTGGGTCACAGTTGACTTTTGCCCTAGCACAGTCGAATTTTGGACCTCTTGAGCAATTGACTGACCAAACTTCCTCTGCAAGGCTTGAAATTTGACATGGATGAACTTAAGAACATATTAGGACCTTGGGGGGAATTTGAGGTCATTTGGATGTAAGGACCTTGATGTAACACAAAACCCTAATTTTGAATTGATTGCCTTAGGAGGTGATTTGACTGTCCAACTCTTGAGCCATCTTGAACAATTTAGAGATGATTCTTGACCTATCTTGAGGAATATGGGAGGGAAAATTTTGGGGTACAACACTATAAAACAGGAACAAAGATGAAAGTCCAAAATCCTTGAAATGGTTAGTGGATGCATATGATGCTTCATGATGTCCATGATGTTATGCACAAGTATATATGTACAAACAAATCACACAAGTTCCTAGTTTCAGGCTTGCATGGGGTTTCATAGGTAAGTACCCTCTTGAAGTTTAGTTGGATAAACCTGTCCCATAAATAGTAATCGGGTTCTAAGGAGCTCAATATCACTGTATTATTTTCTGTGTTCATTGTTTCAGTTTAGCCACTTTACTTGCGACCGAAATATTCCAAGAAAACAACCCTCAATGAGTGTAGTATCGAGTATCTACCAACTTCGGACTGCACCAAAGCAAGTCATCTCACTACATCCTAAAAGGCCAAGATGGTCAAGTAAAGGTTCTAAAAGTCCATTAGTGCTTCATGACATCACTCAGCGGCCCCGTATTCTCTTTGATTGACTTAAAGGCTACCGGTACCCACAAATATGTCGCACTAATATAGTTATTACTTCAACCATGTTGGTATACCCCGCACAGTTTCCACAACGTATTGTTATTTACCTATGAATGTTTCCCAAATTTGGGTAGAGGATTCAAACCCAAACAATAGAACCAAATGTAAAGCATACAACTCAAACAAGATAAGCATGTAAAGGTGATCTAAAACCCTAAGGTAACCCCACTTTTATAAAAGTCCCCAGCAGAGTCGCCAGTTCTGTGATACGGTGGGAGAACTGACTTTAGGTTTTGCGTTTGTGTTCGCAAATGTTTCGGTTTAGCAAGAGTCGCCACCGACTTTTTATTTTATCCAAAGGAAAGGTCAAAAAGCACAGGAAAGACCTTTGAGATGTTTTCTTGGGTTCGGGGGGTAGATTATGAAAAGGAAAGGTGCTAGCACCCTTTTCATCCATGGTTTTCCATGGGCTCTTAGTTACTTGTTTAGATCACTTGCTTTGCTTTTGCAATTGTTTGAAATGGTGTTTTGTGTGGTTTTGAAAGTATTTTGAAAAGAGGCCATCATTTTGGCAACCTTTGTAATGATTCTTGTTTGTAGAACGTATACAAAGATGTTTGTCTTTTGAAAAATGTTTCAATGTGTTGTACCCCAAAATTTTCCCTCCCTTTTTCACAAGAAATCATAACTTCGGCGTTTTCCCTGATTTGTTCAGATTGGCTCAAGAATCGGTCAAACAGACTTTTCTTTATCAGTCTATCCAGAATTAGGGTTTCTATTGATTTTGTTGAGTTTGGCTCAGGAATTGATCAAGCAGACTTTTCTTTGACGGCAAATCTAGAATTAGGGTTTTTTCACTCGTATTTCTCATAAGAATTTGAATCCACAGTATTTCAATTGGCTGTTACATTGTTTTTACGCTTGTTCAAGATTGTTGTTTGTTTCTCATAACCTAAACATATGGGCTAGGAGCTGAGGCTTTTGTTTGAAAGTTTGAAGCATTGGTTTGATCAGTGAAGTGAAAGGTGTATGGATGTTTGTTTGTTTAACTGGACAAAGCATATGATTAATTGGAATGTCGGGCGTATTGTGGTTAATGCAAGGTTGCGAGACTGCAAAGTTTGTTGATTATTTATTTTATCTGAGTTAAAATTATTGGGATGCATTTCCAGTTATTTTAATTCAAGAGATTTAAATAATTAAATAGACAGTGCAGAAGAAATAAGGAAATATCTGACAAAGACTTTTTATTTATTTTAAATGTTGTTACAAATGTTATTCGAATACTGTAAATTTATTTACAGTGTTTACAATAATATTTATTACAATAATTGAAAAGAAAATAAATCTAAAGTCTAAGTTCTCTTGAAGTTTTCTATCTTCTACTGCTTCTTCCATTATCCAACTGGTATTTACCTACAAAGACAGAAAAAGAAATCAGTGCAGTTAAATTGAAAAGCAGTTTTAAGCAGATAAATAAAAGTTCATCTTTAAAGCTTGTTGGCCGGAATCAGATTGTTTTTGGTTTCATCATGTTTTTCTTGTCCTCTTTGCAAATCACAAGAAGATTTCTCTTATGTGTTCACAAAGAGGAAAGTAAAATAATGTGCAAAACATACAATCAATTAAATGCAAAGATACAAGGCACAAGGCTGCACACAAAGAAGGCACAAGGCTGGACAATGTCAAACTGAACAACAAATTGCATTAGTCAATCAAAAGCAAACCAAGTTGCATAAAAGAAAACTAAGTACACAAAACTGTCAACCAAGTACACAAGCTGTCAAGAAACTGTCAATGCAGAAAATATGGAAGTACAATGCAGAGATAAACCAATATACAAGCAAGCAAGCTTGTCAAAACATCTCATCATGTTTTGGCCAACAAAACTTTTCAGAGTAAAGATATATTAAGCAATTTAAAAATGCTTTATGGAGAGAGAAAGAGAGTGAAGTAAAAGGTTTGCAGTTTTGGCAGGCTTAAAGGATATAAGAATAAATAGAACAGGAAAAACAGTTCAAGAGGAGAGAGAGCCTTCAAGCCTGCCTAAAGCCTGTGGCCTGCATAACAAAAGCTCCAACCTGTTTAAAACTGCAAGTTATCAAAACCTGCCTCAAAAACAAAAGCAAGCAAGCTCAACAAGCCTTCAAGCTTTCCTAAAGCCTGTGGCCTGCATAACAAAAGCTCCAACCTGTTTAAAACTGCAAGTTATCAAAACCTGCCTCAAAAACAAAAGCAAGCAAGCTCAACAAGCCTTCAAGCCTGCCTAAAGCATGTGGCCTGCATAACAAAAGCTTCAACCTGTTTAAAACTGCAAGTTATCAAAACCTGCCTCAAAAACCTTACCAAACAAGCCTCCAAACCCGTGGCCTGTATAACTGCAAGTTATCAAACTTGCAAAACCTGCAAAAACCAAAACCAAAAGCCTGCTTCCAACAAGAAGCCTGAAGCCTGCCTTCCCAAAAAACTTACCAAACTAACATAAGCCTGCCTCAAATTAAACACTAAAACCTATCCAACTACACAACAAACCTGTAAAAAACTGCAGTTCAATCCAAATCAACAACAACAAACAATTTTTTCAGAGCACATACTCATCATCAAAAGTTAACACCCCAAAGAAAAATAAGAGGTCCAAAAGTGAAGGAAAAGGGGCAATAGTTTTCAGAAAACGTTCATCATCAAACATCCAAATTAAGAACAACAAATAGCCCTTTTTCAGTTCAAGTTCATCATCACAAAAATCATAAGCCAAATCAACAACAATAGCAACATCTCAAGATATCCAACATTCAGATAAGAAAAATAGAGAACTCAGAAGCATAGGGTTTTCAGAACATAAGTTCATCACAAAACGATTCAAAGAGAAAGATACAGAGATACCGGAAAGGCGAGCTAACAACTGCGTCATCACGCTCCTCCCTCCTCCGGCTACCTGAGAGCACCGCCTTTCCACCGACCACTCTCCAGAAACCCCAAAGGTATTGTTTTCTTTTTCTGCATCACCACTTCATAAGTATCAAAGATCAAAGCTTTGTAAAACGTTAACATGCAAGAGTAAAACCTAAACCCTAAAAACGCGCTTAGAACGAAATTATCACCTTTCAAATCGTCGCCCTATGTAGTCACGGAGAGGAGAGGTTGGAGGTGGCGTTCTGGTAGCCTAAGGCGAGGGGAGAGAACATCAGTTGTTCTTGGTTTGAGAAAGACAAAGAGGATGGAGACGAGAGGAGAGGAGCGGCACCATTCACAAACTGTAATCCCCAGGTTCTGAAGAATTAAAACACGAACCCTAGAAAATTGTTGTACAAATAATGCAATTGGGCCTATGCGCCCCCACTATGCCAAGCCCACTTCCTGCTTTCTAATGCGCACCCCCCTTGTTCTCTTTCATTCTTCATTTGGGCCAAATGTATTCCTTAAGCCCACTTACCTTTTTTTTATGTTTTGAAAACCAATACTTTTTATTATCACCTTATTTTCATTTTTTCTATAACCTAACTCTTTTTCTTCTCTTTTGTTAAATAAAAATAAGATATTAAATTTTGTATAAATTCTCTTAATATTTTTCTTCTAACAATTATTACATTTTAAATAAATATATATAAATAATAGAATTTCATTAAGTTAAATAATTCTTTCTTTTTCTTTAAAACCCTTTGTTTATATAATTAACAAAATGCAAATAAAATAATACATAATCTTTTTAGGTTAGAATCTTCATTTGATCATTTGTAAATAGTTGCATACATCTCATGTTTCCCTAATTTTTATCATCTTATACCTTGTTATAATTTTACATTGAGAATGCGACAAGTTCAATTTGGTTGTAACATAATACTTGGACATTACTATTCTGATAAGACTCATCCCCATTTGTAAACATTTGTACCCCCATCCCCGGATACTTACTTGTAATAACTTAGACTTTAAATTCCCGCAATTTATCGCTTTCCATATACTGTATAGTAATTAGGGTTTGTGTGCGAAGATTCAAAATCAATCGCTAGATGACCTAATACAAAATAAATGCATGAAAATCAATACACCATTCACACTTGCACCTCTAGGGTAACCTCGCTTGTTGCCTCGGAAAATGCAATCATGTCCCTCGAGTATGAGACACTCTAGCAAATGTCCCTTCGATAAACAAAGATCGTAGTCCCTCGATGACCCTCGATGTTGCCTTCGTTAAAACGATCTCGTCCCTTACAAAATTGCTAGAGCGTCTCACAAGTTGCCTTCAATGATTGTATATGATGACCCGTGCCTGTCCCGTTAACATCCTAACACAAGGTTGTTCACCAAATACAATGGTGAAGCAACACTGTTAAAAGGGTTAAAAACATAAGAAAGATCTTTGGGTAAAATAGGGTAGACAAACTCTTGGTTACTTGATCAAAAAACTTGCAAAACATCCTTGCCATTTTTCAAAACACACTCCACAACACAACTTCAAAAACAACTTTCAAAACATTGAATTATCTTTTAAAAAAGACACACACCTTTGTATATATTCAAACAAGAATCATTACAAAGGTTGCCTAGACAAGGCATCTTTTTCAAAACATTTTCAAAAACCACACATACAAAGCACCATTTCAAACAATTGAACAGCAAAGACAAGTGATCTAAAACAAGTAACTAAGAGCCCATGGATAACCATGGATGAAAAGGGTGCTAGCACCTTCCCTTTTCATAACCTACCCCCCGAACCCACGAAAACATCTCAAAGGTCTTTCCTGTGCTTTTTTTACCTTTCCTTAGGATAAAATAAAAAGTCGGTGGCGACTCTTGCTAAACCGAACAAGTGCAAAAACAAAAGCAAAATCCCAAGTCAGTTCTCCCACCGTATCACACAATGTTTGAAAGTTTTTTGGGAAATTGTTTTGAAATTGTGTTGTGTGTTTTTTGAAATTAGCAAGGATGGTTTGCAAGTTGATCGAGTAACTAGGAGTTGTCTACCCTACTAAAAGATGTTTCCTACACATTTTTAACCCTTTGACGTTGTTGTTTTACCATTGTATTTGGTAAACAACCCTATCTTTGGATGTTAAACGGGACGGGAGCGGGTCATCGTATGACCATGATAACAATGTTGCCAAGTATCTTAGAAAGTTTTTGAGGGACTAGATCATTTTTGTATAGGCAACCAAGATAGCGTCATCGAGGGACTATGATCTTTTGTTTTGATTTTGTTTTGCCAAGATACCTAGCATGCATACCATGTGTGATACGGTGGGAGAACTGACTTGAGGTTTTGCGTTTGTGTTCGCAAATGTTTCAGTTTAGCAAGAGTCGCCACCGAATTTTTATTTTATCCAAAGGAAAGGTCAAAAAGCACAGGAAAGACCTTTGAGATGTTTTCTTGGGTTCGGGGGGTAGATTATGAAAAGGGAAGGTGCTAGCACCCTTTTCATCCATGATTTTCCATGGGCTCTTAGTTACTTGTTTAGATCACTTGCTTTTGCTTTTCAATTGTTTGAAATGGTGCTTTGTGTGTGTGGTTTTGAAAGTATTTTGAAAAGAGGCCATCGTTGTGGCAACCTTTGTAATGATTCTTATTTGAATGTATACAAAGGTGTTTGTCTCTTGAAAATATGTTTCAATGTTTGAAAGTTTGTTTTGGGAAAATGTTTTGAAATGGTGTTGTGATATGTTTTTGAAAATAGCAAGGATGTTTGCAAGTTTTGATCGAGTAACTAGGAGCATCTACCCTAACTCAAATATCTTTCCTACACATTTTTAACCCTTTGACAGTGTTGTTTTACCATTGCATTTGGTAAACAACCTTGTATTTGGATGTTAAACGGGACAGGCGCGGGTCGTCGTATTGACCATGATAGCAATTGTGCTAAGTATCTTAGCAAGTTTTTGTTTGAGGGACTAGATCATTTTGTATAGGCAACAAAGATAGTGTCATCGAGGGACTATGATCTTTTGTTTTGATTTTGTTTTGCCAAGATACCTAGCATGCATACCATGGCCATTTTAAAGGAAACAAGTGGATGAAACCCTAGGGGTGCTTGTGTGCATTGTGTTGTCATTTTCATGCTTTTTGTCTTGTGTTTAGTCAATCTATTTGTTTGATTTTGGATTTTTGCATCCAAACCCTAATCTTTCTATCATGGCATATTTGAAAGTAATAAATGCGTAAAAGTAAATCTAATACTATTACAACATGATTATGGGGAGAGGGGTACATGTTTGAATAGGGGGGTATTTGCAAGAAATTAAAACCCTAAGTCAACTATTACAACCAAATTGAATTAATTGTTCAAATAAATAAATAGACAATATTTAAATATGCAAATAAATAGGAATATGCAAAATGCTTTTGTATTATTTTTATGTATGTAAAAATAAACTATTTAATGCATTAAAAATAATAAAATAAAAGATTATTTTTATTAAGGGTGGAAACCCTAATTTGTTTTAAGAAAGTATATATATTAATTATATTATTCATGTACAAGAAAATAAATAAAAATATATACAAATGTTAAAAAAATAAAAATAATGTGAGAAAATATTATTTAAGTATATAAATAATAAAATATATAATATATAATATTTTTTTATATTATTCACAAGTTTTTATTTAAGAAAATAAATATATTAAACTTAACAAACTAAATACTATGCCAAAATAAAAATAAAAAATATAATAAAATGTGAAATTTTAAGAAAAATTATTTTTGATATGTTTTATGTTTAGAAAAATAAACTAAAGTCAGAAACTAAAAAGAAAATAGAAAAATATACAAAAGTAAATTAAATGGGCCAAGGGGGTGTGAGAAGCAAGTCAGGGGTGCAAATAATGAAAAATCCCAGGCCCAGCCCAAGTGGCCTTCATCTTCAACCTTGTGACAGCAAGAACGCGCGCCAATGTCCAATATTCGTATCTCCTGCATTTGTGCTTAAAAGCGAAGACTTGCAACATGAAAGTTATAGAGCATGATCATACGATTCTAACCATGTAAGAAACTTAATCTAACTCTCAAAGATCAGAGAGAATTTCTCTGGCCCTAATTTCTAACCTAACTTTTTCAGAAAGTTCATCAATCAAATTCTCCCAACTCAGTTAACTTAAATGAAATCTATGCATATGTACAGCTTGAGGGAAATGAGTACTACATTTTTTATTAACAAACTTAAGCCTAATGTTTCCTAAATAGAGAGATAGAAGTTTGAACTTTACCTGTTTCAGTTGAGCTCGATTATGGCAATGCATGGGTTTTTAGTGAGGCCTGAGATGCTTGGGAGCTTGCTTGAAGTTCCTTTGACCTTCCCATATGCTTAGTTTGCTTTGAACTTGCTTGAATCTCTCTATGGAACTCAACCTGCAAAGTCAGAATTCAAAAATGGTGAAGATTGAAAACAAAGTTACAGTTGTTGGCCAATGGTTGGGATAGCTTAGGTAGGTTGTATGGAGTGTGTTGGAAGAGGTTTGGGGCAAAACGCACGAGTGATTTGTGATTTGGAAACCAAAATGCAGAACTGCCCTGTTTTGCAAGACAATGGGGTTTCGGTGTTTTGGAAGGATTGAGAAGTGGTTAGCTCGTGCTTCTGACTTAATGTGATATGCAAAACTTGTTTGAAATGGTTACAACACTTGGCTTTATCAGATTTCAAAGTTATGTGATTTTGGCAAGTTGACTTGGTTTTGAAGAAAAGTGTGAAATGACCAAGGCCAGGCCTGTACAGGCTAGCTTCAAGCATGCACAAAGTTGTTGTACTTTCCCTGATATTTGTGGATGTTGTTTGCTGCAAAATACTTGGTACAATGCTCAAGAGAAACAAATTGACATAAAGCCAACTTTATCAAAATGGCATTGTTAACTTTTTGCCATTTTTGGATTAATCATTTGTGTAATCTTCCATTGATCAGAACAATGCATTAATCTATTGAGTTTGCATTCAATTTTTGAGTTTGGAAGGGTTTAAGGACCTGTAAGTAAGTACAAAAAAAGCTGGACAGAAATTGCAACTTGTAGCAACATGAAAAATGCCATGGATCAACGTGACATTTTGCCAAATTCAAACCTTCGATTCTCCCTAACCACAAATGATTTTGGAGAGTTCTTAGACATTTTGGAAAGCTTGTAACATTCTCTATAATCCATATTTGAAATGAATTTTGAGATTCCAAGTGTAACTATGTGAAAAATTGCCATGAAGATAGGTCAAAATCCTGCCTAAACTAGGGCAAAATTTCACTAAGTTAAAAGTTTCATGGACCCTTATTCCAAAAATCATAACTTGAGATACAAGCATCTTTTGGGAAAAATTTGTGAATAAAAGTTGTAGATTTTGTGGAGAGATACAAATTTCATGTTGGAAGTTTTGTTTGAATCCAATTGCATCATGGTGAAAATGTTGGGCAAAGTTGGGAAAAAATAAGAAAATTTCATAACTTAGAAAAATTCTAAGTTATGAAATTTTTTCAATCTTAAACCCTAATTTGCAAAATTAAGTTTCTTGATGAACAAGTTTCATATTTTGATACATCTTGATGAAAAATGACCCTTGGCACTTGATTTTGACCAAAAAGTCAAAGTTTGACTTTTCAGTGTACAGTTGATTTTTGATCAGTTGACTGGAAAATTCATCTGTCAATCCAATGCATTTGAGACCTTTTGAACCTTGTGATTAGATCAAGATGATGCCATTGAGTCCTTGAATCCATGCTTGAACCCAATTTGCTATTGGCTAGGTAAAAAATCATAAATTTCCTTTTCTGCAGTCAAAACCCTAAAAATGACCATTGTGCCCTTTTGATGATCTGATCAAATTTCTTGAGGAGTTGTGGTCCAAACTTGATCAAATGGTTCATATGAGTCTATAATGTTGATGTGGATCAAAAATTATGAGGTTTGACTGTAAATTGGCCACAGTTGACTTTTTTCCCCAATACAGCTGATTTCTAGGTCAATTGTCCAATTGACTGGGTAAAAATTGGATTCAAGGCTTGAAACTTGGTATGGGAAATCTTATAAGTCCAACATGAAGTATGAAAGTCACATTAAGCATTCGAAGTCCAAAAATACTTGTGCAAAATTAAACCCTAATTTCAGGTCAACGGTGTAAGGAGATGTCTTGAGCAGTGCAAACCCTAATCCTGTCTGGAGTCCAAAGAGTCTTGTGAGGGGGAATCTTGATAACATGAGAGGGAAAATTTTGGGGTACAACACTATGGCCATGTTTTTAAGGCAAAAAGTGGATGAAACCCTAGGGGTGCTTGTGTGCATTGTGTTGTCATTTTTCATGCATTTTTGTCTTGTATTTAGTCATACTATTTGTTTGATTTTGGTTTTTTGCATACAAACCCTAATCTTACTATCATGCATATTTGAAAGCAATAAAGTGTGTAAAAGTAAATCTAATACTATTACAACATTATAATGGGGAGGGGGATACAAGTTTGAATAGGGGGTATTTGCACAAAAATAAAACCCTAAAACTATTACAACCATATTGAATTTATTTGTACAAATAAATAAATAAGCAAATATTAAATATGCAAATAAATGTAAATATGCAAAAAAAAATGTTTTTGTATTATTTTTATGTATGAAAAAAAAATAAGTTTATTTTTATGTCCTAAAAATAAGAAAAATAAAATGATTATTTTTTGAGAAGGGTGGAAACCCTAATGTTGGTCTAAAAAGAAAATGTATTATATTATTTATTTATTCATTTTTATGTACAAGATAAAAAAATAAAAATATATACAAAAATGTTAAAAAATAATATTTGTGAGAAAATAATATTTTAAGTATAAAAATAAAATATATATAATATTTTCTATATTATTTATAAGTTTGTTTAAGAAAATAAAAGTATTGTTATTTAATAAACTATTTTTATATTCAAAAAATAATAAAAATAATAAAATAAAAATGCAAAAATTAAGAAAATATTTTTGGTGGTTTTTAATATTTAGAAGAAAAAAAAAGAAATAAATAAATAAATAAAAGTCAGAAATGTAAAAGAAATAAAAAATATACAAAAATAAAACAAATGGACCAAGGGGTGCAGAAAGTAAGCTAGGGGGTGTCAAAAGTAAGGCAAGCTAGGCACAGCCCAATGTCACACTTCATCCCTGTCCTTGGAACGAAAACACGTGCGCCATGGTTCAAATCCTGTTCTCCTGCATACGTGTTCAAAAACAAAATCTTGCAACATGAAAGTTATAGCTCATGATCACACGATTCTATCCATGTAAAAAACTTGATCTAACTCTAAGAAACCAGGGAGAATTTCAGTGCCCCTAATTTATGACCTAATTTTTTTAGCAACTTCAACATCCAAATTCTCCTAGCTCAGATAATATAAATGGAATCTATGCATATGTACAGTTCAAGCAACTTAGAGACTACATTTTTGCTTCATAAACCTAAGCCTAATGATGCCTAAATAGGGAGATAGAAGTTTGAGAAATACCTGTTTCAGTCAAGTTCGAGTATGGCAATGTAGGGGTGGTGAGTGAGGCCTGAAGGACTTTTGAGCTTGCTTGATGTTCCCTTGACCTTTCCCAATGCTTAGCTTGCTTTGAAATGGTCTGAAACTTCTTGTAGAACTCAACCTGCAAACTCAGATTTGAAAATGGTGAAGCTTGAAAATGAAGCTACAGTTACTGAACAATGGCTTGGACAGTTCAGGTGGGTTGTATAAAATGTGTTTGAAGTGGTTTGGGACAAAACGCACGAGTGAAATTCAAAATGGTTAAGGTTCTGCAGGGGTTGCCCTGTTTTGGGCAAAAGTTGGTGTTTTGGTGTGTTTGGTGTGTTTGGGTGTTTTGGTGTGTTTGGGTGTTCTAAAGTTGTTTCAAATGGTCACAAAGTTTGGTTTTATCAGATGCAAGAGTTGTGGAGTTTTTGCAAGGTTTCTTGTTTTTGAAGCAAAAGTTGAAGTTGGCAATGCCAAGGCCTGTACAGGCCTGTATTCTAGCTGCACATAGTTGGTGAACTTTGCCACAAGTTTGTGGACTTTGTTTGCTGTAAAAGATTGGGTCAAATGCTCAAGAGAAACAAAATTGCCAAAAGCTAACTTTATGGAAATGGCATTGTTATCTTTATGCCAAAAATGGAATAAACCTTTGTATAATGCTCTAAAGCTCATAATCAAACCTTTGTCCAATGTATTTGCATTAAATTAAGGAGTGTGGAAAGGATTAATACTTGTAAACCAAGTACAAGCATGCTTTGAACAGATTTGCAAGTTGTAACATGGTGCAAAATGCCTTGGCCAAAAGTGATAATTTTCCATTTTCAAACTTTCGATTCTCCCTAACCACAAATGATCTTGGAGAGTTCTTGGACATTTTGGAAAGCTTGTAACATGCTCTACAATCCATCTTTGAAATGAATTTTGATATTCCAATTGGAACTAGATGAAAAGTTCCCATGAAGATAGGTCAAAATCCTACCTAAACTAGGGCAAAATTTCACTAAGTTAAAAGTTTCATGAACCCTTATTCACAAAATCATAACTTGAGAACCAAGCATCTTTTGGGAAAACTTTGTGAATAAAAGTTGTAGATTTTGTATAGGAATACAAATTTAATGTTGGAAGTTTTCTTTGAATCCAATGGCATCATGGAGAAAAAGTTGGGAAAAAATAAGAAATTTTCATAACTTAGAAAAATTCTAAGTTATGAAAATTTTCCATTTTAAACCCTAATTTTGAAAATTAAGTTTCTTGGTGAACAAGTTACATGTCTTGACACATCTTGATGAAAAATGACCCTTGGCACTTGACTTTGACCAAAAAGTCAAAGTTTGACTTTTCAGTGTACAGTTGATTTTTGATCAGTTAACTGAAAAATTCATCTGTCAATCCAATGCATTTGAGATCTTTTGAACCTTGTGATTAGGTCAAGATGATGCCATTGAGTCCTTGAATTCATGCTTGAACCCAATTTTCCATTGGCCAGGTGAAAAATCAGAAATTGCCCTTGTGCAGTCAAAACCCTAAAAATGACCATTTTGCCCTTTTGATGATCTGATCAAATTTCTTGAGGAGTTGTGGTCAAAACTTGATAAAATGGTTCATATGAGTCTATAATGTTGTTGTGGATCAAAAATAATGAGGTTTGATTGTAAATTGGCCACAATTGACTTTTTTTCAATACAATTGATTTCTAGGTCAACTGTCCAATTGACTGGGCAAAAATTTGATTCAAAGCTTGAAACTTGGTATGGGAAATTTTAGAAGTCCAAATTGAAGTATGAAAGTCACGTTGAGAATTGGAAGTCCAAAAATCCTTGTGCAAACTCAAACCCCAATTTCAGGTCATCAGGGCAAGGAGATGTCTTGAGCAGAGCAAACCCTAATTTGGTCTTGAGTCCAAAGAGTCTTGTGAGGGGAAATCTTGATAAAATGAGAGGGAAAATTTTGGGGTACAACACTATCCACCCTGATTACCAAGAAAAGACAATGTTCACGTATCCTTATGGTACGTTTGCTTATCGGCGAATGTCGTTCGGACTATGTAATGCGCTTGCAACATTCCAAAGATGTATGATGTCCATCTTCACCGATTTTATAGATGATATCATGGAAGTATTCATGGATGACTTATTTGTATGTGGGTAAAGTTTTGAAGGATGCCTGTCAAACCTGGAAAGGGTACTGGGAAGATGTGTACAAGTAAACCTAGTGTTGAACTGGGAGAAATGCCATTTTATGGTAAAACAAGGGATTGTACTTGGACACATAGTTTCTGAAAAGGGGATTGAAGTAGACAAAGCTAAGATTGAAGTAATATAAAGCCTCCAACCTCCAAAAACCGTAAAAGAAATACAAAGCTTCTTGGGCCATGCCGGTTTCTACCGGTGCTTCATAAAAGATTTCTCGAAAATATCTAAACCTCTGACTAACCTCTTAATGAAAGAAATTGAATTCATCTTTCATGATGATTGCTTGAAAGCATTTGAACGATTAAAATCTGCTCTCATATTTGCACCTATAATGCAACCACTGGATTGGAATTTCCCATTCGAGATAATGTGCGACGCAAGCGATTATGCGGTAGGTCAGTCCTAGGACAAAGAAGAGAGAAAAAGCTCCATGCAATCTACTATGCAAGTAGAACTTTGGATTCTGCACAGATAAATTACGCCACTACAGAAAAGGAACTTTTGGCAGTCATTTTTGCATTAGATAAATTTTGTTCCTATCTAGTGGGCCAAAGATTATTGTCTACACTGACCACGCAGCTATTAGATATCTATTAGCTAAACAAGATGCTAAACCAAGATTATTAAGATGGATATTACTCTTACAAGAGTTTGATTTGGAAATCAAAGACAAACCTGGATCTGAAAATCTTGTGGCCGACCATCTATCTAGAATGGAAAATATTAAACCTGAAGAGATACCTATTAATGATGATTTTCCATATGAACACCTGGTAGACCAGATGGGATCAAACAACTCTGCTGAAGAATGCCCTGAATTTTGCATCAATGACAAGTCAATTGAAGTATTGGAACAAGTATTTACTCAAATTTCATTTCCCTGGTATGCTGACTATGTCAACTACTTAGTAGCAAAACTCCTTCCACCTGATTTAGCTTATCAACAGAAGAAGAAATTCTTTCACAATCTCAAACACTATTATTGGGATGAGCCCTTACTATTCAAGTGAGGCCCCTATGGTATTTTCTGTCGATGCGTTCCTGAGAGTGAAATAGAGAGCGTCATATCTCATTGTCATGAAGCCCCTTATGGTGGACATGCTAGTACCTCAAAGACTTGCACAAAAATCCTACAAGATGGCCTTTATTGGCCCAGTCTATAGAAAGATGTTCATGCTGCAATTAAAAAATGTGACCGGTGTCAACACACTGGTAACATATCTAGATGAGATGCCTCAAAAGGGTATCCTAGAAGTAGAGATATTTTACGTGTGGGGAATTGACTTTATGGGACCTTTCCCATCGCCTTCTGGCAACAATTACATATTAGTGGCAGTAGATTACGTATCCAAATGGGTAGAGGTTGTAGCCTCTCCAACAAATGATGCACAAGTAGTTATTAGGTTATTCAAAAACATAATTTTTCCAAGATTCGGTGTCCCGAGATTAGTCATCAATGGTGGTGGCTCTCATTTCATTTCCATAATTTTCAATAAACTCTTAGCAAAGTATGGAGTCTGACACCGCGTAGCAACACCTTACCAAGGAAAGATTGGTCATCTAGACTACATGAAGCATTATGGGTATACAGAATAGCATACAAGACACCCATTGGAACCACGCCTTTCAAACTCATTTATGGTAAATCTTTCCATCTACCCGTAGAATTGGAACACAAAGCCTATTGGGCCATCAAAACCCTGAACCTAAGTTACAAAGTCGTTGGGGAAAAGAGAATTCTAGACATCCATGAATTGGAAGAGCTTAGGCTAGATGCATACGAAAATGCCAAAATCTAGAAGGAGCAAACTAAGAAATGGCATGACAAACGCATCTCTAGGAAAGAATTCAATAAGGGCGATGTAGTACTCCTGTTTAACTCTAGACTTAAACTATTTCCAGGGAAACTTTGCTCTAGATGGTTAGGACCTTTTGAAGTTACTAAAGTACTCCCAAGCGGCGCTGTAGAAATCAAAGGAAAAGCCAGCAATCCGCTTATTATAAACGGGCAGCGTTTGAAGCATTACCATTGCATCGAGAATAGGGAATACTCAGCTAGTTTGAGATTTATACAACTGTCAGCTGAGTCAATAACATAGATTTTTGATTTTCAATATACGTCGAGCTTCCGACGTTAAACAAAGCGCTTTGTGTGGGAGGCAACCCACCCTTTTATTAAAATTTTATTTACTAAAAGTTTTTTTTATGTTTCTCTTAAAAATTTTACAAAATTTTCCTGTTTTCTATTTTTTAGGCATTAGGCCGATGCTGATTTAAAACTATTTTCAGATTAACCATAAGGTTCACATTTCTTTTCCTTCACTGATTTTTGCTATGGACTTTTCTGACACTATGCATGTCACCTTCGTGAGTGATGCTCAGCATAAGTGTTATAATATGCTTGCTCCGGGAGAGATGTATCCCACCATCTTTGTACACGACCCCACATTGTCCATATTAGGAATCAGGGAGAGTGTCCGCTTTATGTTTAACCAGATTGGTTGGGATTATTTTATTCATCATCAGCAGCCTACCTACCGCAACATGACGCTGGAGTTTCTCAGTTCATTGCATTACAACCCTGGTATTGGTTTAGGGTTGGCCAGAGGTTTGGTTTCCTTCAGATTGTTTGGTTTCACCCACAGGTTCACCATCCATGAACTTGTTTCTTTACTAGATTTCCCGGTTAGTGTTGATGCTATCATTGCTATTCCAGATGATAAGTATGTGGACAACCAGCTTGACCATTTTTGGGGAGCGATATCTGATCTGAGACAGGAGAGCTCTATTCCTAGGTACTCTTCAGAGATTCATAACCCCGCTATTAGGTATTTCCACATGATTCTGGTGTTTACCCTATTTGGAAAACCTCAGAATGATACCTCACTGTCTAATGAAGAGTTGTTTATCATGTTCTATGTGTTTCAGTCCAGACTGTTAGGTGGTGCATCTTTTATGATTGCTCGCCTCCTGAGTATATCCCAGGCTCCTCATGGCCTGATTTGTGTTGGTGGTTTAGTGATTATGATCGCTAAAGCCTTATTTTTGAGAGAGCCATTGTCCCGTCTGACCCCTGCTAGTAATTTTACCCCGCTAGACCTTACTTTTTATTTTAATGTTGGGATGATCAAACATTTAGAGCCGAATCAGTTTTAGTTGCTGATACTTCATGAGTCGGTATACCACTTTACACTTCTTGACATTGCACGGACCAGTGTGCACAATAGGAAGAATTGGATTTATAACCTAGAGGGTATAGCTGAGAATGACATAGAAGAAGAAGAGTCCAATCCTTTGACACCGCCCCATTATTATGATCCTCTAGTAGGTTTGGGAGAATTTGATCCTGTGACACCTCTTTCTCTTGACCTCCGTCTAGTCTGCGACCCACCATCAGCCCCAGCAACTACTGCTACCCGTATTCCTCAGACTGATGTTGTTATTGCCATGGACGCTATCACGACGGAGCTTGCTGATATTCGTTCTGATATTACTATCCTCCGTAGATATTTATATGGTTTTGTGGATCTTGTTACGGCAAATATAGATCACGTGTTTCATTCTAGAGGTGGCTGATTTATGTCTTTAGAACATTGAGGATATTGTTTTCTCTGAGTGTAGGGGAGGAGTGTTTATTCAGTTTTTAGTTTTTCTCCAGCATCATTTTTTTTAGTTGAATTTATTTATTCTAATTTATTTATTTATATATTATTTTTTTAGTTGGATTTATTTATTCTAATTTATTTATTTATCCATTTATTTATTTTTCAGAATTATTATTTCATATTTTTAATTTTTAATACTTACTCCTCATTGAGTTATTTTATTTTATGATGATACTATATCATTGTTCCCAAAATTAAACATGCATTACACCCAATTGTCACTTCATTGTCTCCTACATTTTTAAATTTATTATTCCCTCTGGACATGAAGTGACACAACACTGCCATGAGGTGAAGCATCATCCAACAGAGACGTCAGAGATAACGATGAGGAGTGATCTTTGTTTTCTTTATCCCTTATATTTTTATTATTTCTTTAAGTTTTTTGTTCATTTTCTTTCCTCACTTTATTTGTCGTATTAAGGACAATGCTCGGTTCAAGTGTCGGAGAGGAAACCTTTGTTATGTTTTCTACTTTTCTAGTAAGTTATTCGAATTTTTGAATTTTTGTTATTTCCCTTTACATTCAATAAAATAAAATAAAAATTCATTTACGTAAGTTATTTTTACTTCAACACTTTTCTTGAACCATAAAATTTTTGTTACTCGACGCATTAGCTCGGTACATTCGAAAAGTATATAGGTTTCTCACAATTAGGCTACGTTAGAAATTTTGAAGTTGATTCGACAAAATTAATACCGCCTTGACACCTAAATCTTCCAGATTATGTAAATCAGTTTGAGTGGTTATGATACCAAAGCCTTAAGTTTTAGTTTTGGATCGACCCGAGTAGTTTATACTAGCAATCAGCACCGTCTTATCCACAAACTACGTAGGGAGCCGATGAATATAAGTGACTGGTCCTAATTAGAAAATATATCAGTAAAGAAAAAAATGCTAAACATCAAAGTGTGATCGGTGGATCTGGAACTGACTGTTTAACGCTGGTTCGCGAAATGTCGCGGAAGCAAGAGTCGCCATCGTCTTTTATTTTCTCCAAATGGAAAGGACAAAAGCACAGAAAAATTCCTTATAGAGATCGCTCTCGGTTCGGGAGGTAGATTATAGAAAGGGAAGGTGTTAGCACCCTTTCTATCCATGGTTATCCATGGGCTCTTAGATACTTGCTCATTGTGTTTTCAAAATGGTTTGTTTGCTTTTCAATTGTGGGTTTAAAAAAAGTTTCTTTGAAAATTTCAGTTCGACTCTTGTATCGGTCCTCAAGAGTGTTTGAAAAATTGCTTTCGAAAGCTTTTTGAAAAGGTGTTGGTGTGAAAAGTATTCTTGAATTTGTTTTCGAAATTAGAGCAAGTATCTATGAGAACCTACCTACCCTAAGGAATTCGTCTGTGTAAATGTCCTTTAAAGTAGTGCCATCCCACCATTGAGAGGTAGGTAGCACCACCATTGGAGGTGTTCGGGTCAATTCGAGGTTCGGGACATGGTGATCACCAGAGCAATGGGAAGACACCTTAGAAGCTACCCTCATGCCAGGTTCCCGGATCATGAGGACTTACTAAGACATCCTCTACTCGACGATCACCTTTCGAGGCAAGGCAACAGTGAGGCGTACCCTAGGGGTGGTGTGTGCGATTTGTGTGTCGTTTTCAGATATTTTTGTCTTTTGTCATGTTATTGGTGATCTAGCGCTTGTTTTTATTTTTATTCATTCATTCTTGCATGCCTTGATTAGCAGTTAAAAAGATTGCGGAAAGTAAAAGATTCTAAGCTATTACAAAAGGCGCGGGTCCACATCGCCAAAATTTCTTGAACCCGATTTGACAGAAAAATAAAGGAATTAAAAGTGCGACAGATCAATTTACAAGGCCTTGGGAGAGATACATAAATATTATAAAGGAAAAAGAAATAAATATGCGAATTAGATAAGAATTAAAACGAGGGCGTTGGACCCTTTTTGCAAAATTAAATTAAATGATGAGATTAATTAATTAACAAAGAAAGAGAAATTGTTTTTGGTATTTTTTGGTATTTTATGATTTTAATGAAAAAGAATTAATTAAAATAACATGCTAACCCTAATTCTAATTGTTTTTAATTTTTTAAGAAAAAGATTAAGTTTTAACCTAAAATTAACCCTAATTAATTTACATGCAATTTAATTATAAAAATAAATATTTAATATTTAATTATTATGAAAGAAAATAAAAAGGGATAAAAAAATTAATATGAACCCTAATTCTATATTTTTTAGATTTTTATTAAAAAGAGTCAAGATTAAAACCTAATTTAAAACTAATTAATTAATGGACTTTATTTACAAAATACTATTAAATAAAATATTTATTATTTTTTTTATCTTTTCTGATTTTTTTTATTGTT
The DNA here is from genome assembly GCA_948472305.1 of Vicia faba. NCBI lineage: Eukaryota > Viridiplantae > Streptophyta > Magnoliopsida > Fabales > Fabaceae > Vicia > Vicia faba. The sequence continues at coordinate 793,075,520 of OX451740.1, read as the reverse complement.
TTGTGATTTTATGAAAAATAATTAAATTACAAGAATTAATAAAAGGATAATAATTGAAAATAAAAAAAGAATGAAAATTAGAAAAATATTGCAAACCTCAGGGGGGTCTGCCCCCAAATTGGGAGGTTTTTTGTAGTGATTCAGGCCCAATTACTCTTGGCCTGGTAGACTTTTTGGTTAGCATGTATGCGCGTTGACTATAGTACACCGTGCCCTCCAGATCATGACCCTTGATTGAATCCATTGGCCACGTGAACAGCTTGATTTTGAAGGTGTATGGTGCGTCTTCAGTATTGACTCTGCATATGAACATTAAATAGAAAATAATATGAAAGGGGTGAGGACCTGGGGCTCGAACCCAGGTCCTGAACATTACCAATCACTATGCTTGCCAACCCTTCCAAACGCGCTTTCTGTATATCATATAACCAACAAATATTATAAAAGAAAACAAACACGTTAGTGTTACTTGCGCGCGAAATTTAAACACTCCAATCGTTGGTAGCCACCTAATCATCCTCTTCCTTGGCTTATTTTTTCCTGAAACAAGAACAATTTAGCAACGGTTTTCAAACGTTGCTATAGACGTTATATTAGAAAATAGCGAATAGGCCATAAGGCCTCATAAATTAGGCGCGAGGGTGGCCTTGTGATCGTCTAAACGCACTGAGTTGAATAGCCCTGGTTTCAAGCTCCAATTTTTTCGTATTCAAAAACCCCCAATTCGGAATTCTGCAAACCCTAAGATACGACCATGGTGGATTCTTTGTTTTGGCATGAAACTCAAATCAAACTATGCAGTTAGCTCGCAAATATCATCCTAAACACAAAAACAACAATGAAACATGTTAATAATGCATGAATGATTGAAAACGATTCTGAAATTTTCCTTACCTACTTCAATGGTGATTTCGCGTTTTCTTGAGTATGGGGCTTAGGGAATGATTGGAACACGTTCTATGATCCTTGAGGAAGCTAATGGAATAGCTATTTGGCATTGAATCGTCCTAGAACTAGGTTTTCAGAATTGGTTTTTTAAGCAAAATTTTCAAGTTGGTGCAAGGATTTCTGGCGCAGCTTCTTGGTCAATGGCATTAGGGTTGTGTTTGGTACTTATGTATGAGTGATCTAGGTCAAAGAAATCAATCAAAAACCTTAGCATTCATGGTTTGAAAGATTTGATTTTTCAAGATCTTTTTTCAATCTTTTTTCATGCTATTTTGTACAAATCATATCCAATCAATTCCAATTCTTCCATATCTGATCATGCACGAATTTTTGAAGATATTATATGCACAAAAGGATTGAAAAACTTAGGTTAATTATTTTTCATGTATTTAATTGATTTAAATGAATTATTATTAATAAAAATTCAAATAAATAAATAAAAAATGAAGAAAAACTTCCCTTTGGGCCAAGTGGTCGTGCACATGCCTTGGATGATGAATTGTGGAAGAAAAATAGGCCCATTAGCAATTTTAGGTCATTTGAATCAATGTTGACTTTTCAAAATATCCAAAAATTTCCCAACTTCTACAAGGCATAACTTGCTTAATTTTTAAGCTTTGCTCATGTTCTTGGACATTTTGGAAAGTTCTTTGAGTCCTCTAACCAATGTATTTGGTCCCATGTCATTTTGATTTACCAATATCAAGTTATGGCCTTTGACTTAAAGTCCCTTTTTGTTGACTTTTGAAAATGACCTATAATGTTGAAATTGATAACTTTTTGTGAGAGCATTTCTTGGACTTGAATTATGAAGATGAGTTGTAGTAAATGTCTTTCTCTTCAAAATGAGCTTTGGATGGAATTTTTCTGATAATCCATGTGAAAGTTATGCCCTGGTCAATTTACAGTTGACTTTTTCAGCTGTCCAAATAAGGAAACTTTTGCATCTTGATGATTTTTGAGCCAAGCTTTGAGAATCATGATCAAGCATTGATCAAATGATGTTTGTGGCTTCAAAATGAGATGTTGACCAAAAATTTGAACTTTTGACTGCCAAATGACCATTTTGCCCCTACAGTTAACTGTAGTGCAATTAGGGTTTTGACTGTGCAATTTTGTGCTGAAAGTCTTGAAACTTGATATGAGGATGATTGACCATATTTATAAGCATGTGGGACTTTATTGGACCCTTGGAAACTTCATTTTCTTGATCAGAACAAAAAACCCTAATTTTGACTATTTAGGAGGCTCTTTAACTGTGCAACCCTTGGGGAATTTTGCAGCTTGACTTGGCAATTTCTTGAAGAATATGGGAGGGCAAATTTTGGGGTACAACAGTTGCCCCTGTTCAATCTTCTTAGACCTGAGGACGCAGATTGGATGATATGCCTTTCGTAATCCGAGGGTGGAAGATGATTGAACACTAGAGTGCCCAGAAATTTGCGCTCACATAGTAGCAGTGTGATGGTGGAATGGGCTTATAGATGCCATTTAGAGATTGGTGAGTAGGATGATGGGCTTATAGATGCCATCTGGATGTTGATCGCGTAAGAGATTCCTTAGCGAGAACTTGCGTACCTGCAAAAGAAAAATGAGTACCTGACATGTTGCAGGAGCTGGTCTTCAGATGCTTTGTATAGATGTGTCCTGACTGGTTATAGGAGCTGGATCTGGAGCTTCAAACGACGATGAATGAACCAGGGATAGTTACTACCTCAACAGGAACGGTGAGAGAACCTTGGATGACCTTAACCTCAACAGCAATCGTTGAGAAAGTCTTGGGATTACCACCTCCGCAGGATCGGGAAGAGAACCATAGGCAATTATAATCTCAAAGGCAAACATTGGAAAAAAAAACCTGGAATGGAATTATCATCTCCGCAGGATCGGGGAGAGAACCATAGGAAATTATAATCTCAAAAGCGGACGTTTGAGAAAAACCTGGGGTGGAATTATCGTCTCCGCAACATTGGGGAAATAACCATAGGAAATTATAATCTCAAAAACGGACGTTTGAGAAAAACCTGGAATGGAATTATCATCTCCGCAACATTGGGAAGAGAACCATAGGAAATTATAATCTCAAAAGCGGACGTTTGAGAAAAACCTGGGATGGAATTATCATCTCCGCAACATTGGGGAGAGAACCATAGGAAATTATAATCTCAAAAGTGGACGTTTGAGAAAAACCTGGGATGGAATTATCATCTCCGCAACATTGGGGAGAGAACCATAGGAAATTATAATCTCAAAAGCGGACGTTTGAGAAAAACCTGGGATGGAATTATCATCTCCGCAACATTGGGGAGAGAACCATAGGAAATTATAATCTCAAAAGCGGACGTTTGAGAAAAACCTGGGATGGAATTATCATCTCCGCAACATTGGGAAGAGAACCATAGGAAATTATAATCTCAAAAGCGGACGTTTGAGAAAAACCTTTGATAACTTCTACTGAGTCTTCATCAAAAAAATCTGTTTGGGGTCGATTTAGCTGGACTAGAGAAGGCCTTGGACTGGACAAGAAATCTTTGGAGTCGATTAACTGAACCGGTCTAGGTCTTGGAATGTCTTCAACTGGGTCTTTATCAGAAAAATCTGTTTGGGGTCGATTTAACTGGACCAGAGAAGGCCTTAGAGTCTTGAAATATGATTGAGAATTTAGCTGAATCTTTCCTGAAAGGTAAAGGTCAGTCATATGCAATGCATGATATGGACCAAGCAATGATGTTCTCAACATAAATGAGATTTGTAAGGTATGATGCGTCTATGCATGTTATAATGATGTATGTGATGTTTTAGGAATGTATGTTTTCGTTAGGAAAGTAAATCCTTGACGGGTGCCAGGAAGTCATATCCTGGGCTGATGTTGAAGAATGGATTTTGCTTCCGCTGGGGATGATAGTTGCAAGAATACCGGTAGGAGAAGATAACTCCGTTGGGGAATACACTTGGCGAATGGATAACTCTGCGGGGGAAAAAAGTACTCTAGTGATCTTGCTGGGGAGCAATACTCTGGGGAGAGAGATACTTTGCTAGAATGTTGATAATAACTTGCTGGGGATACCCTTGTTGTGTTGGAAGTGTTGATAGACTTCGCTGGGGATAAGAAGATTTCGTCGAGGATGATCTTTCCGTGGCTTTTGGCTAAGGATAACCCAGTTATATCCTGGTAAGGAAATAACTCTTTGAATAAAGCCGGAAGATGCGTTCGTGCTCTGCGAGGATAAGCTTCCAGAATCTACTGGGGATAAGCTTACTGCTTGGGGAGATGGATTCCAACTTTCCTGGGGAAATTGGATCAGACTCTCTTGGGGAAGTTTTGAATTGCGGGGGAAGTGATTCCTTTGAATGTTTGATATGCTGCCGGGGAATGATCTTTAGACCAAGATTGCCGGGGAATGCTTGTTAAGAATATATGCTGCTGAGGAATGTTGATATCTGCTGGAGGATACTCAACCTCCTTAAGATTTGATAACTTTGCTTGGAGAAGAGTGCACTGACTTGCTGGCTCACTCTCTGGGGAATTAAGATGTACTGGTTATGTTTTTTTTTTTAGCTGAACCTACCTTGGTACCTTGGAGGACGGAACAATTAGATTGCTCAGACAACTCTTTATTGCCCCTGTTTCTAATGTTACCTGTAATTAATCCTTTGTTTCGTATGCAAATATTCATGAGTTAGCAAATTATTGTCAATGCATATATCACAAATTGAACCTTGGACGTTCTTCGCAAAACAAAACAGAAAAAGAAAAACAATTGGCACTTTTAACTGAAAAATATATTTGTATTGATTTTTGAATGGCCTGAAAATAGGCGTTTTGTGTACAAGAGGCTGACGTCCTAGTAAGAGAACGCCGCCGAACAAAAGAGTTTAAAAAAATTTTGTACAAAAGAAAATAAAACAGCTGTGTGAAATATGAATGATCCACTGGGTTTCAACTCTGCTATTGCCTTTATAACTCCGAGCGTCTCATCACTTGATGACCTAAACGAAGGTGAAGCTGACTGATCGATGCCGCCTGAGCTTGATGTAGATACCGGATTCTGGATGCAAAGTGATCAATGAGACATAGTATTACGCTTTTATCCCTAATTTTTGCCTGGACCGCCCTTTCGGGTTTTCAGTCCACCGGGATACCCATTTTTGCCCAAGCCGCCTTTTCAGGTTTTCGACTTGCCGGGTGTACAGATTTTTTTCATTTCATCCCTTCATTTTGCCCGAACCCTTTTGGTTCGACGGGAAGCCCTAATTTTTGCCTAGGCATGTCAGCCTAGCGGGTCTTTTTTCATGCGTAGTATCTTTTTACTATGTCTGCATTAGCGGGGTGAGGAAGGTCGTCACCATCCATGTTGGTTAGAATCATGGCTCCTCCTGAGAACACATGTTTAACCACAAATGGCCCTTCGTACGTAGGGGTCCATTTGCCCCTTGGATCACTCTGAGGAAGGATGATTCGCTTGATTACCAGATCCCCAACTTGATATTCCTGTGGTCTGACCTTTTTGTTAAATGCCCTGATCATCCGTTTCTGATACGTCTGACCATGACAGATAGCAACAAGTCTCTTTTCATCAATGAGGTTTAACTGGTCAAGTCGGGTCTGGATCCAATCATCTTCGCTCAGATTTGCATCCTTCATTATCCAGAGAGAGGGTATTTGCACTTCGATCGGTAAGACTGCCTCCATACCATAAACCAAAGAGAAAGGAGTTGCCCCGGTTGACGTCCTAGCTGAGGTACGGTACCCATGTAGAGCGAACGGTAACATCTCGTGCCAATCTTTATAAGTCATTGTCATCTTCTGCACGATTTTCTTGATATTTTTATTTGCTGCTTCTACAGCCCCATTCATCTTCGGTCTGTAAGGAGAAGAATTGTGGTGCTGTATTTTGAACTGCTCGCAGAGCTCAGCGATCATCTTGTTATTCAGATTGGTACCGTTGTCTGTAATAATTCGCTCAGGGACTCCGTATCGACAAATCAGATTATGCCGAATGAACCGTGCCACAACAGTCTTGGTTACTGTAGCATAGGATGCTGCTTTGACCCACTTCGTAAAATAATCAATCGCTACTAGGATGAAGCGATGCCCGTTAGATGTCGTAGGTTTAATCTCACCGATCATGTCTATGCCCCACATTGCAAACGGCCAAGGCACAGTCAGAACATTCAGGGGAACTGGAGGAACATGCACCTTGTCTGTGTAAATCTGGCACTTATGGCATGTCCTGGAATGTTGGTAGCAGTCAGCTTCCATTGTGGACCAGTAATACCCTGCCCGAAGGATCTTCTTAGCCATAGTGTGTCCACTGGAATGTGTACCAAAGGTCCCTTCATGTAGCTCTTCCATGATCCTTTCTGCTTCAGTTTTATCCACACAACGCAGTAAGGTTGAATCATGGTTCCGCTTGTACAAGATACCGTTGCTAAGGAAGAACTTTGCCGCGAACCTTCTCAGGAACTTCTTATCATTGACAGATGCACCTTCAGGGTATTCCTGAGCTTCCAGATATCTCTTCACCTCGTGGTACCAAGGCTTCTCAGTCACCAATTCAGTCTCGAGATCACAACAGTATGCCGGTTCGTCCAGTTTCCAGATGATGATCCGGGGAGCCTCATTATCCCATTTAACTTTGAACATAGAAGACATTGTAGCTAACGCGTCCACCAACTGATTCTCTTCTCTCGGGAAGTGTTCAAAGGTTATCTCTGTGAAGTGGGGGATCAGGGTCAACACACATTCTCTGTAAGGAATAAGATTCGGATGTTTCGTATCCCACTCTCCTTTGATCTGATTGATCACGAGAGCGGAATCTCCGAAGACACTCAGAAACTTGATCCTTAAGTCAATCGCAGCTTGAAGACCCATGATGCACGCCTCATACTCCGCCATGTTGTTGGTACAATTGAAACATAGCCGGGCAGTGAGCGGAGTATGAGTGCCTTGAGGTGATATGATTATGGCGCCGATACCGTTACCCAAAGCATTGGAGGATCCGTCAAAGTGCATAGACCATCGGGATCCTTCCTCAGGTCCTTCATCCGGTCCAGGTACTTCACAATCTGTTACTATCATGATGCTTTCATCCGGAAACTCGAAGTTCATTGATTGATAGTCATCTACGGCCTGATGTGCTAAGTGGTCTGCCAATACACTTCCCTTGATGGCTTTCTGGGTCGTGTACTGAATGTCGTATTCCGTCAAGATCATTTGCCATCTTGCAATTCTCCCAGACAGAGCAGGCTTTTCGAATATGTACTTTATAGGATCCATTTTTGAGATCAACAAGGTAGTGTGAGTCAGCATATACTGTCTCAGCCGGCGAGCAGCCCATACCAAAGCGCAGCAAGTTTTCTCAAGCAGTGAGTATCGGATCTCACAGTCGGTAAACTTTTTGCTAAGGTAATAAATGGCGTGCTCTTTTCGGCCAGACTCGTCATGCTGCCCCAGCACACACCCCATTGATTTGTCAAGCACTGTTAGATATAGTATCAGAGGTCTCCCTTCAATCGGTGGCATAAGGATAGGTGGTTCTTGGAGATACTCTTTGATTCTGTCGAAAGCAGCCTGACATTCATCGTTCCAACGTACTACCTGATCTTTCTTCAGCAGCTTGAAGATTGGCTCACAGGTAGCAGTTAGGTGTGAGATGAATCGAGCAATGTAATTCAGGCGTCCTAAAAAGCCTCTGACTTCTTTTTCTGTCTTAGGAACTGGCATCTCTTGAATAGCTTTAACCTTAGCAGGGTCCACTTGAATGCCCTTATCACTTACCACAAAGCCTAGCAACTTTCCAGATCTTACCCCGAAGGTGCACTTGTTCGGGTTCAACCTTAGCTTGTATAGTTTCAACCGGTCAAACAACTTCTGCAGATGATCTAGGTGCTCTTCCTCAGTTTGGGACCTTACGATCATGTCGTCAACATACACTTCTATCTCATGATGGATCATGTCATGAACCATGGCACGTTGGTAGGTTGCCCCAGCGTTCTTTAGTCCGAAAGGCATGACCTTGTAGCAGAAGGTGCCCCACTGAGTAACAAATGTAGTCTTTTCCATGTCTTCAGGTGCCATCTTGATCTGATTGTAACCTGAAAAACCATCCATGAAAGAGAACACCTTATGCTGAGCTGTATTATCAACAAGGACATCAATGTGAGGTAGGGGGAAGTCATCTTTGGGGCTGGCCCTGTTTAGATCCCTGTAATCAACACACATTCTGACCTTACCATCTTTCTTCGGTACCGGTACCACATTAGCAACCCACTGAGGGTAAGAAGTCACTGCAAGAAACCCGGCATCAAATTGTTTCATAACCTCGGCTTTAATCTTCTCGGACATTTCTGGACGCATCCGGCGGACCTTTTGTTTAACTGGAGGGCAGTCTTCCTTAGTTGGCAAATGATGGACCACAATATCGGTATCCAACCCGGGCATGTCTTCGTAGGACCAGGCAAAGATCTCCATATAATCATGCAGCATCTGAGTCAACCGTTGCTTCACGCTGAGCTCTAGGTTGGCACCAATCTTTACCTCTTTCCTGTCTGCCTCAGTACCCAGGTTTATTGTTTCCACTGGCTCTTCATGGGGTTGAATTTCCCTCTCTTCCTGAAGCAACAGTCTTGCAAGCTCGCCAGGCACTTCGCAATCATCTTCACCTTCGTCTTCGGCTAAGTTGATCGGATTTTCGAAGTCATAATTGGCAGTAGCAGAGTCGTTATCAGTGAGATCCAGAGTGGATTGAAACCTGTATGAGTGAGTGTGTGTGTAAATACAGCTGTTTTGAAATATATGTAAAAGAAAGAAAGACAGAAAAGGAGCATAAGATTTGCAATGCGAGAAAACGTCCAAGATTTTCATTTATGATATATGAAATGACAATTTATATGCCCTCACAAATGAAGCCAACGGTGCCCCGGGTAAGACACCGGGCCATAGAGTTTATTTATTGTTTATTACAAATAACGAAACAAAGAAATTTATTACTGCGTCACAAAGGTAACAGGAGTATGGTCTTTGGCAATCCAATTGGTCAATCCGCCTTTGGTTGTCGGGTAGATCCAGCTATTGAACTCAGCTTCATCCACTTCAATGTCTTCACCAACGGCATTCGCTCCTGGATTTGTAATGAACACAGGAGGTCTTCTGGTCTTCGCCTTCCGCATAGCTTTCTGACCCTCTGCAGTAAAACCCAGCCCAAATTTGTCAGTTTTTTGTGTGAAGTCGGGAAGCCTGCCCCAGTTAGCACATTCACCTTTTTGAACCACAGCCCGGGCATCCTTCAGGGAAGCCATCTTCAAGGGAACATCCTCTCCGACCGTTGTTTCTGTTGCTGCTGAAATTGGAAGCACCTCCTCGAAATGCTGAAAGGGGGTTTCAATAAACTCCCCATCCATCTCAATGTATCTGAAGGAATTCAGGTGGCTTACCATATACTCCTCCTCTCCTTGCACAGTGACGATCTTCCCTCTGACAGGGTACTTCAGCTTCTGGTGCAAGGTAGAGGTCACTGCCCCAGCTTTATGGATCCAAGGTCGACCCAGTAGACAAGAGTACGATGGACGGATATCCATCACATAAAATGTAGAGTCAAACACTTGAGAGCCCACACGAATCGGAATGTCAACCTCTCCATGAACCATCCTTTTTGAACCGTCAAAGGCCCTGACGATGATATTGTTGGGTTTCAGTTTCAGGCCTTCACAATCTAAACGGTCTAAAGCCTTCTTCGGTAGCACATTCAAGGACGAACCAGTATCCACCAACACATGTGCCAGGGTAGTGCCCCTGCATTCGATAGAGACATGCAGAGCATCATTGTGGTCTCTTCCCTTCGCAGTCAGGTCAGCATCTGAGAAACCCAAGCCATTATCCGCCGTCAGATTTGCTACGCAGTCAGTGAATTGGACAGCAGATGTCTCCTGTGGCACATGGGCCGTCTTGAGAAATGAGATTAAGGCCTTAGCATGGGCCTCGGAGCACAGCAATAAAGAGAGCATGGAGATTTTGGAGGGCGTGTGCCCTAGCTATTCCACAACATTGAAGTCACTCTTCTTTATAATTTTTAGAATCTCCTCCATTTCTTGTTGGGAGGCTTCAGCAGTTACAGGTATAGGTGCCTCCATCTGGGCAGGCTCAACTTCAATCCCTTTGCCCCGAGCATTGGATGACTCGGCAGCAGGGGAAACAACATGATCAGCAACAGGAACAGGTACACTTGTAGGTGTTATGAGGAGGGGTCTTCGAGTAGCGGGCGGTGCAATGTCAGGCGAGAAGAGCCTGCCACTGCGGGTAACCTTGGTTGGGCCAGTGATATCACAGATACTGGCGCCAGTGTTGAATTCTTGTTTGATCCCATTCACATACACATCTGCCCCGTAATGCCAGGGGACAGCTTTATCAGATACATAGGGAAGAGGCCCCGGAACAGTGATAACCACAGGTGCAACAGTCATGATTTGAATAGGCTTCTTCGGGAGAGCCTTGATTGGATTATTGAAGATGGTAACCACACAAACTTCTTCTACCGGAACCACCTGAACAGCAGACTTCTTAAACAGAATCTCCTTGCTATCCATTAGGCTTTGGATGCCTAACTTCAGCAAGGGACAACCAGATAGGGAAATAGCACAGAACAGGCAACCCTCACTGCAACCCGGAAATAAATCGGCCAGCAGTAGGTTCCTCTTGACGGTCTTCAGAGGAGTGGCTAGATCATCCACAGAAACAGCGTAAACATCTTCACCAACAGCATTTACCCCATGCTGAGGCATAGGAGCAGTAACCACATTCGGCCTCTCAGGCGTTTCAAACTGTATCTCCTTTGCGTCAATAAGGTCTTGCACCTTGCTCCTTAATGCCCAACAGTCATCAGTGGAATGCCCCGGGCTATCAGAATGATAAGCACAACGAGCATTTGGGTTGTACTTAGGAGATGTAGTATTTGGAAACTTCGGAGCCTCTCTGACGGTTACTAAGTTGGTTGAGAGCAATTGTGGTAAGATCTGCGACAAGGTCATGCTCAAACGGGTAAACTCTCTCCGGGGTCTTTCAGCCCTTTGAGGATTGGTTGGCCGAGGAGCGGCGGCAGGCTTGGCAATCGTTACCGCACTGACAGATTGGCGGCGCTCAAATCTTTCTGATCTCCGGGAGCCATATACAGCACTAGCCTCCTTTTTGAAGGGTTTCTTCTCAGAATTAGACGATGCACCCTTTGGAATCTTACCAGAATTCAACCCCGCCTCAATTCTCTCTCCAGTCAGAATCAGATCAATGAACCCTGCAGACGAATTCCCGATAAGATGGTTGAAAAATGGCCCAGATAGGGTCCCCAAGAACATGTCTACCAATTCCCGATCAGTCAACGGAGGCTGCACCCTGCCAGCCAGGTCTCTCCACTTCTGAGCGTACTCTTTAAAACCTTCACTTGAACCTAACGACATACCCTGGAGTTGGGTACGTGTAGGGGCAAGGTCGGCATTATATTGATACTGCTTATAGAAAGCAGTAGCCAACTCCTCCCAGTTACGAACCTTGGTCCCATCCAGCTGATAGAACCATTCGAGATGAGTCCCTGAAAGACTCTCCTGGAAGAAGTGGATCCACAAATTCTTATCCGCTGAGTACGGTTGGATTTTCCGAACATAGGACCTGAGATGTAGCTTGGGACAAGACGCCCCATCATATTTAGTGAAAGATGGTGCTTTGAACTTCCGAGGAATGATCACACCAGTAGACAAACCCAGATCTCCGAAATCCAGCCCCGGTACCTGTTGTATCTCCATAGCATTCAACCTATCCTCCAGCTTCTTGTAACGGTCTTCTGCAGGAGGATACTGCTCTTCATCAAAATCAGTCTCGTTGTCGGAGACCACCGGACTAGGACCTTTTTCTGTTTGAGGAGTACTCTTGCCAATAGAAGAACCAGCCTCTTCATTCTGCAAAGTGTTGCCAAACCTTCAGCCCGAGCTAAACAGAACAGTTCTTCTCTTCTTCTTTTTCTCCTTCTTCAGGAGCAGAGCTTTCAACGCTTCTTGGCCTTGAGCCAAACCCTTGATTAATTCCTGAAATTGTGCATTCTGCGCCTGAAGAGCTTTGATGGATGTCTCAGTTGATGACGAGTCGGGATTCATGATGCTGAAATAAACAGCGAAGAACTGTAAGCAACCTGAAAAGGAGAAAACCTGCTATGCACATGATGAATGGAATGCGTATGATTTATGTTTTCAAAGACAATCGGGAATCAACTTTGTAAACAAAGAAAGAACACACTTCATTAGATTCAACTTTGAAACTGAAATTATTCAACAGGTTGCCCTTAGGCGTTACATGAAAGGAAATACTGAAAAGGAAAATAAAACTGTAAAAGAACATCAGGAGCTCCTTATTGATCCCATGGTCTCCTCTTTTCAGTACGGATGTAGGCATTCAGAGCCCTCTCATTCTCCAACTGCTTTGTCAGCTTCTGGATCTTTAATTCCTGCTCGTTGAACTTTTCCCGGTAAGAATCCCGCTCTTCTCGCAGTTGCGACCAAGATCTCTTCAATGTCTCATAATCAGCATGTATCTGAGGAGGAAGGACAGTTGGAGGAACACCGTCCTTGTCAGGACACTCAAGAATGACGGGTCTGACGGCTTCGTATGGCATACCTAACTTCTGAGCACGGATGCGAACCCATTTGTAGTAGGCTTCCATAGGTAAAGAAGTCTTTGGCCCTAACTCCTGTGGGTCAGCTTTATGAACTTTGTCCCAAGCCTTGATGAACCTACGACGCAGCTCGTCACTATCCACCTGAAACTCAAAACTGATGTGAGGCACCAACATCTCATGGGGGCCTGCTCTTCTTGCTCTTCCAAACTGACGGAGTGCTAGACATGGATTGTAAGAGATCCCTCCTTGGGTACCAATCAGAGGAACATTAGGGTATTCCCCGCATCGATCAATAATAGCTATCTCATCCAAACCTCTGCAAGTCCAAATGATGTCTTTGTCGGTGAGAGACATTAACCTGTGAGCCCAACCTCTTCCTTCTTGGTTCTTCAGTACGAACTTAGGGAGGTGCGAAATAAACCACCTCACCAACAAAGGGATACAACACCATAAGGTTCCTCGTCTTCGGGTAGTACGGGCATGAAGTTGTTGCAGGATGTCACCCACGAGAGTGGGCACCGGATTCTGAGACATAAAGATCCTTATGGCAGTGACATTGATGAAGTTGTCAGGATTAGGAAACAAAACTAACCCATAGATTAGGAGATCCAAGATGTCTTCATATGCCCTAAAATCCAGGTCATTCCAGAAACTGTTAGCTTTACCAATCAGAAACTTGGCCAAGAAACCCTTAACTCCGCTTCTAGTCACCCAGTTGTCCATTACCTCTTGATGTGTCAGGGGAAGAGCTGCAGCAACATCCTCAAGCCTGAGGGTCTTTTCCCAACCAGTAAAGGGAGTCTGATCCAAGATAGGGATACCAAGCAAATCAGAGAACTCTTCCAGGGTAGGGACCAGCTGGAAGTCTTGAAAGGTGAAGCACTGGTACAGAGGATCATAGAACTGGGTCAGAACACTCATCAACTGTTGATCCCGCTTTGCAGTGACTAAACTGAGAAGAGAGCCATGCCTCTGAATGAAGGAAGTGGTATTTGGAATTCTGATAACCAACTCATCAAGCAACTCAGGTGAACGAACAAAGTTGAACCGGATAGTATTCCTTCGCACAGGCATCATGATGTCCTACAAAACAGAGCAAAGGTGAAACCCTCTTGTCTTTGAAATGGTCAGTCCTTATGCAGGATGCATGCAATGCTCATGATGTTATGATGTTATGATAAAGCACACCACAAATAGATACAAAGGCAAACATGGTAAGGCACACAAGTCACGCAAGGCAAGCCCTTAAAGTTTAGGCCAGCATGAGGTCTAGGTACTACCCTCTTCCAGTTTGTTGGTTCGTACCTGTCCTATCAAAGTAACCGGGTTCTTAGAGGATCCCAATATCATTGACTACCCTCAATCGGTCATAACTACAGCATCGCAATCTTTTCTTGCGGCCAGAACCATCACGAGAGTTTAGCCTCAATGGGCGTAGCATACTGCTACTGTTCTAAAGGCCAAGTTGTGTCAATTAAGGTTCTAAGGTTGTTGGTGCTTAATGACTCCTTAGAAGACCCATATTCTCCTCGTTGCGACACAAGGGATATCGGTACAGACCAAGGTGCCACACCAACGTAGCCACTGCTTCACCCGTGTCGGTCTATGCCGGATAGGTCCTTCACAGCTTATGCTACCTAAACAGGGTATCCCCAGATCCGGGTTAGGATCTATGTAACTCCCATGCAACCCACAATAATAAAGCACACAAATCAATACAATTGAAAACACAGTTATGAACTAGCCCTAAGGTACACCTCACTTTAAGTTTATGTCCCCAGCAGAGTCGCCAGTTCTGTGATCGGTGGATCTGGAACTGACTGTTTAACGCTGGTTCGCGAAATGTCGCGGAAGCAAGAGTCGCCACCGTCTTTTATTTTCTCCAAATGGAAAGGACAAAAGCACAGAAAAATTCCTTATAGAGATCGCCCTCGGTTCGGGAGGTAGATTATAGAAAGGGAAGGTGTTAGCACCCTTTCTATCCATGGTTATCCATGGGCTCTTAGATACTTGCTCATTGTGTTTTCAAAATGGTTTGTTTGCTTTTCAATTGTGGATTTAAAAAAAGTTTCTTTGAAAATTTCAGTTCGACTCTTGTATCGGTCCTCAAGAGTGTTTGAAAAATTGCTTTCGAAAGCTTTTTGAAAAGGTGTTGGTGTGAAAAGTATTCTTGAATTTGTTTTTGAAATTAGAGCAAGTATCTATGAGAACCTACCTACCCTAAGGAATTCGTCTGTGTAAATGTCCTTTAAAGTAGTGCCATCCCACCATTGAGAGGTAGGTAGCACCACCGTTGGAGGTGTTCGGGTCAATTCGAGGTTCGGGACATGGTGATCACCAGAGCAATGGGAAGACACCTTAGAAGCTACCCTCATGCCAGGTTCCCGGATCATGAGGACTTACTAAGACATCCTCTACTCGAGATCACCTTTCGAGGCAAGGCAACAGTGAGGCGTACCCTAGGGGTGGTGTGTGCGATTTGTGTGTCGTTTTCAGATATTTTTGTCTTTTGTCATGTTATTGGTGATCTAGCGCTTGTTTTTATTTTTATTCATTCATTCTTGCATGCCTTGATTAGCAGTTAAAAATATTGCGGAAAGTAAAAGATTCTAAGCTATTACAAAAGGCGCGGGTCCACATCGCCAAAATTTCTTGAACCCGATTTGACAGAAAAATAAAGGAATTAAAAGTGCGACAGATCAATTTACAAGGCCTTGGGAGAGATACATAAATATTATAAAGGAAAAAGAAATAAATATGCGAATTAGATAAGAATTAAAACGAGGGCGTTGGACCCTTTTTGCAAAATTAAATTAAATGATGAGATTAATTAATTAACAAAGAAAGAGAAATTGTTTTTGGTATTTTTTGGTATTTTATGATTTTAATGAAAAAGAATTAATTAAAATAACATGCTAACCCTAATTCTAATTGTTTTTAATTTTTTAAGAAAAAGATTAAGTTTTAACCTAAAATTAACCCTAATTAATTTACATGCAATTTAATTATAAAAATAAATATTTAATATTTAATTATTATGAAAGAAAATAAAAAGGGATAAAAAAATTAATATGAACCCTAATTCTATATTTTTTAGATTTTTATTAAAAAGAGTCAAGATTAAAACCTAATTTAAAACTAATTAATTAATGGACTTTATTTACAAAATACTATTAAATAAAATATTTATTATTTTTTTTATCTTTTCTGATTTTTTTTATTGTTTTGTGATTTTATGAAAAATAATTAAATTACAAGAATTAATAAAAGGATAATAATTGAAAATAAAAAAAGAATGAAAATTAGAAAAATATTGCAAACCTCAGGGGGGGTCTGCCCCCAAATTGGGAGGTTTTTTGTAGTGATTCAGGCCCAATTACTCTTGGCCTGGTAGACTTTTTGGTTAGCATGTATGCGCGTTGACTATAGTACACCGTGCCCTCCAGATCATGACCCTTGATTGAATCCATTGGCCACGTGAACAGCTTGATTTTGAAGGTGTATGGTGCGTCTTCAGTATTGACTCTGCATATGAACATTAAATAGAAAATAATATGAAAGGGGTGAGGACCTGGGGCTCGAACCCAGGTCCTGAACATTACCAATCACTATGCTTGCCAACCCTTCCAAACGCGTTTTCTGTATATCATATAACCAACAAATATTATAAAAGAAAACAAACACGTTAGTGTTACTTGCGCGCGAAATTTAAACACTTCAATCGTTGGTAGCCACCTAATCATCCTCTTCCTTGGCTTATTTTTTCCTGAAACAAGAACAATTTAGCAACGGTTTTCAAACGTTGCTATAGACGCTATATTAGAAAATAGCGAATAGGCCATAAGGCCTCATAAATTAGGCGCGAGGGTGGCCTTGTGATCGTCTAAACGCACTGAGTTGAATAGCCCTGGTTTCAAGCTCCAATTTTTTCGTATTCAAAAACCCCCAATTCGGAATTCTGCAAACCCTAAGATACGACCATGGTGGATTCTTTGTTTTGGCATGAAACTCAAATCAAACTATGCAGTTAGCTCGCAAATATCATCCTAAACACAAAAACAACAATGAAACATGTTAATAATGCATGAATGATTGAAAACGATTCTGAAATTTTCCTTACCAACTTCAATGGTGATTTCGCGTTTTCTTGAGTATGGGGCTTAGGGAATGATTGGAACACGTTCTATGATCCTTGAGGAAGCTAATGGAATAGCTATTTGGCCTTGAATCGTCCTAGAACTAGGTTTTCAGAATTGGTTTTTTAAGCAAAATTTTCAAGTTGGTGCAAGGATTTCTGGCGCAGCTTCTTGGTCAATGGCATTAGGGTTGTGTTTGGTACTTATGTATGAGTGATCTAGGTCAAAGAAATCAATCAAAAACCTTAGCATTCATGGTTTGAAAGATTTGATTTTTCAAGATCTTTTTTCAATCTTTTTTCATGCTATTTTGTACAAATCATATCCAATCAATTCCAATTCTTCCATATCTGATCATGCATGAATTTTTGAAGATATTATATGCACAAAAGGATTGAAAAACTTAGGTTAATTATTTTTTCATGTATTTAATTGATTTAAATGAATTATTATTAATAAAAATTCAAATAAATAAATAAAAAATGAAGAAAAACTTCCCTTTGGGCCAAGTGGTCGTGCACATGCCTTGGATGATGAATTGTGGAAGAAAAATAGGCCCATTAGCAATTTTAGGTCATTTGAATCAATGTTGACTTTTCAAAATATCCAAAAATTTCCCAACTTCTACAAGGCATAACTTGCTTAATTTTTAAGCTTTGCTAATGTTCTTGGACATTTTGGAAAGGTATTTGAGTCCTCTAACCAATTTCTTTGGTCCCATGTCATTTTGATTTACCAATCTCAAGTTATGGCCTTTGACTTAAAGTCCCTTTTTGTTGACTTTTGAAAATGACCTATAATGTTGAAATTGATAACTTTTTGTGAGAGCATTTCTTGGACTTGAAGTATGAAGATGAGTTGTAGGAAATGTCTTTCTCTTCAAAATGAGCTTTGGATGGAATTTTTCTGATAATCCATGTGAAAGTTATGCCCTGGTCAATTTACAGTTGACTTTTTCAGCTGTCCAAATAAGGAAACTTTTGCATCTTGATGATTTTTGAGCCAAGCTTTGAGAATCATGATCAAGCATTGATCAAATGATGTTTGTGGCTTCAAAATGAGATTTTGACCAAAAATTTGAACTTTTGACTGCCAAATGACCATTTTGCCCCTACAGTTGACTGTAGTGCAATTAGGGTTTTGACTGTGCAATTTTGTGCTGAAAGTCTTGAAACTTGATATGAGGATGCTTGACCATATTTATAAGCATGTGGGACTTGATTGGACCCTTGGAAACTTCATTTTCTTGATCAAAACAAAAAACCCTAATTTTGACTGTTCAAGAGGCTCTTTAACTGTGCAACCCTTGGGGAATTTTGCAGCTTGACTTGGCAATTTCTTGAAGAATATGGGAGGGAAAATTTTGGGGTACAACACAAAGTATAATAGGTAATGCGCTAACTAAGTTAAGTGACCCTCACCAAGTCATTTAATCCAACAGTTGCGGTACCTATAAAAACTGATGTAAAAACCAGTTGTAAGCTTATTTAGTGGTATCTGGTGCTGAACTTGGTAGGGCGAACTACCATTTGATCCCCCGAGACTTATAATCTAGAAAAGAAACAAGGGTTACCAACTTGCATACCAGAAACCCGTGCATAAAGGACCAGAATCGCTAATTGGCTACTCTACTATATGCGTGCGAAAGATAAAGGGCTTAATGTGATTGCGCTTGAATGAAAGCGGTTGATTCCGAACGAAAAGAATTAGGTCAAGCTATGATAGCGTAATTCATACGAGTTTGCATAGGATGGAGGATTTTGACTATGTCATATGGTTTTGTGTCATTTCTGTATCATTAGTGTCGGAACCTAGTTCCATCTTTCTAATGTATCGCCCCTTAACCACGTACCATTCGACTCATATCATGCAATTGTGTCAGAGACCGTGCATTAAAAGATTTTTATTTTGTTATTTGCTTGAGGACAAGCAAAGGTTCAAGTGTAAGGGAGTTTTATAACCCAGAAATGTATCGAATATTTAGGTTAATTTATATGAATTTTATCCGCATTTTAATTACCTTTATTATTCTTTATTCGTATTATGCCGGTACTTTCTATGTTTTTAGGAATTTGATGTTACAAGACACATGCGAAGAAAATTGGGAAAAGTCGTGCCAATCATGCTTAAATCCACATAAAGAGTGAACAATTATGAAGTTATGGGGTGTATGACTAAACAAAGCGTGTCACAAGCAAAAAGCAAAAAGGCCCTGAAGAACAAATGAAGGAAGGACCAAATTTCCCCAAGCCCAAGGTGTAACGACCATTACACTCCCCTTGCCTAGGTGTAACGACCGTTACACCCTTGCCAGCTAAACCCTTCCTACAAAATTGGGCTACAATGACCGTTTCAGCCTTCCCTTGTTAATAGGTCATGACGACCGCTTAGTCCTCCTTGAAGAGAGGAGCGTAACGACTGTTACGCTGGACAAGTGGGAGGAGAAAATATCTCAACTCCCACGCGCCTCTAGGCCTATTAATAATGCCTCATAATTCCTGTTTGAGATCTCTTTTTTTTTTAATACGTTTTTCTTCTCTTTAATTTTAGTGTTACTCTGCCAAAAATATTCTCCACATTATTTATTTCCGCTTGTTATTTTTCATCAATCTCTGCGAGATACCTGAAGCAAGTCAAATATTCCTCCATATTATTTTCAGGTTTAATTTAAGTATTTTATTTATCTATG
The DNA here is from genome assembly GCA_948472305.1 of Vicia faba. Lineage (NCBI taxonomy): Eukaryota > Viridiplantae > Streptophyta > Magnoliopsida > Fabales > Fabaceae > Vicia > Vicia faba. The sequence continues at coordinate 793,056,090 of OX451740.1, read as the reverse complement.
TCAAGAATGTTCGAAATGTTATGTTTATTTAGATTGTTTGATGATAATTATTTGTGTTGTGTTGTTATTAAATTATTTAACATGCTAGGCTAAATTTATTTATCGGTATGTAAGGTCACATAGCTGACGGGATTTTGGTAACACCGATTGATCAGTTCCTTTTTAAAAGAATAACTTTTCTGGTTTCAATTATCAATTCTAAAAACCAACTGTTTTGTTACGAGAGTAAAATATAGATAGAAGTTAGGATCAATAAAGCGAGAGTTTGAGATAATAACTGGACAGTGATAATTGGGCATTAACTTAAAATATAGCGAGAGCGCTTTTAAGTTGATTAGGTTTTATTTGTTTTCAAAAACTATTTTTAAACTCTATTTGAAACAGCGAGAGCACTCACTTAGGTTTGATAGTAGGATCTGAATCAATAAACACGAGAGTGTGAGAAGAGGGTTTTCAAACAAATACCTCCTACTGAGAACTATTTTATTAATCCAAATTAGGTCATCGAATTGCTAAATCCCCAAAGCCCGACCATTACATACCGATATTCCCCCTTGAATCTAAACTAGATATTAATCAGTTAGGTTCCCAGACCCCAATTAATTATATTATTAGCCTTAGATTTACGTAGTAACCTAAGATAACGGTAGTTTGACATTTAGTCCCTTGAGATTCGATAATCTTTAAAGCTACACGCGGTAGGACTGCCACTACTTGTCCTTTCATTTATTTTAAGGGCGTGTAAGTCAGAGAATACTCTGTTAATGCTAAAGCCCATTTACCAATTCGACTATGTAAAATTGGTTTGGATAATATGTGCTTAATAATATCGAAATGAGAAGATACATACAAATCAACAGACTTTATATATTGTTTTAGTTTAATACAAGAGAAGTACAAGCAAAGTCATAGTTTTCTATATCATTATACCTAGTCTCAGGATTATTTAGCATTCGACTAAGATAATACACAGGTCTCTCGACACCTTTTTCGTCCTGTTGGACTAACATACTACCTATAGTCGCATATGAGGCTGCAATATATAACCTTATAGGCCTATGTCTAACAGGAGGTGCCAATATTGGAGGATTTACTAAGTAGTCTTTGATTTTGACGAAAGCCTCTTGATGCTCCTCTTGCCAAACGAAATCTTCATTTTTAGTCGAAGTAGTGGTGAAAACACTTTGGTTTTTCCACTTAAGTTGGAGATGAACCGCCTTAGAAAATTTATCTTGCCCAACAAAGATTGAAGTTCCTTTGTGGTCGACGGTGGTCTGACATTCATGATGGCTTTGGTCTTACTTTGACTTACTTCTACGCCTTTTTTATGCACCACAAAGCCAAGAAAGTCACCTTCCTGCACACAAAAAGCACATTTTAATGGATTCATTTTTAATCCATGTGTTTCTCATCCTTTCTAAAGACTTTCGAAGGTGTTACAAATGAGTTGGTTTACTGTTCGACTTTATTACAATATCATCAATGTAAACTTGCATGAAATCTTCAATAAAATCATGAAACATATAATTCATTACCCTTTGATATGTCGCTCCGACATTTTTTAAACTGAATGACATGACAACCCATTCATAGGTTCCCAGTGCCCTAGGGCAGCGAAACGTCGTCTTTGACACATCTTCATCTGCAATAAAATTTTGGTTATAACCAGAGAAACCATCAAGCATACTTAGATATTCAAATCCAGCGGCCGAATCGACAAACATTTCTGCCACAGGCATGGCATACTCGTCTTTTGGGCTAGCAGCATTTAGATCTCTAAAATCTATGCACACCCTTAATTTTCCACTTTTCTTAATTACTGGCACAATGTTTGCCAACCAGTCGACATATCTTGCAGTTCTTATGAATCTGCTCTTGAGGAGTCTTTCTACCTCCTCTTTGATTTTTCGACATTATGGCTGGAGCGAAACGTCTGGGCGTCTGCTTTACTGGTTTCTTTCCATCTTTTATTAGTAATTTTAGTTCTACTAATTCCCTTCTTAAACCTGGCATTTCATTATAGTCCCAAGGAAAATAGTCTTTAAATTCTTTTAATAAAGATATTAACTCATATTTCAACTTTGGGTCGATGTTGACGCTGATATAAGTTAGTCTTTTATCCCCCTTTTCGCCAAGATCTATTTCTTCTAAAGGGTCTTGTGGCTGCATCTTTTCGGGTGACATTGGATCCTTTTAGAAGCCTAAAGGTTCTTCGTCATATATGCAATCCAGACGCTGCTTATCGACGTTTTCTTAGACCATCTCTAGCATATTTGGTATCTTTGGCTCCATAGCCAAAGTAGTTCCTTCATTTAGAACTTGTGTTTTATTGGCTTTGACGGCCATATTTTCTTCAGCTTCTAGTGCCGAATTTATTTTGCTTTCGGCGATATACGCCAAAATCTTGTTTAGAGCATCTAGCTCAGACATCATCATTGATGTCTCCCCAGCGTGCCGGCCGGTTAACACAATATAGATCCTCGAGAGGTTCCACATCCAACATAAAACCATGGGTTTCATGTAACTTCAATGACACAAATGCTTCATCAAGGTTGGCATAAACTTCTTCAGCAGGTTGGCATTGGGAAATATTATCTAATTTCCTATCGAACTGCTTCTTTCAGACATTGTTCACATCTGCCATAAAGTACCCTTGATCAGCTTCAATATTCTCGACTATGCTATCTTCCCTCCAGATCACCAAACGTTGATGCATAGAGGATGGCACAGCCCCCACTCCGTGAAGTCATTCTCTCCCTACTAGGATATTGTAACTTGGCTTTCCTTGAATCACCATGAAAATAGTCGGCCTGGTAACTGAGCCGACAGTGATGATCACTTGGATTACACCCATAATGTTCCTAGTTCTTCTTTTGTAGTCTGATAAGACTACGTTATGTGATCTGACATCAGTGTCATATTTACCGATTTCTGTAACATGTGGTGTGGCATAATGTTTACCGTAGCGCCACAATCTACCAACACTTTGTTAATAGCGACCCCTTCGACTCTAGCCCTTATTAAAAAGGGCTTTAAATGGATTCTCATCTCCATATCTGGTTTCTCGAAGAAAGCATCCTGGTTCTCAATAGAACCATTGTTCATGACAAAATAGCACGTTGGGTTGTGTAAAGCCATCTCCTCAGCATCCTTGTCTGTGGAATCCTCTACTTCTGTCAAGCACTCGTATTCTGATGGCATAATTGATACCACATTGACTAAAATACTCAAACTCTCTTCAGAGTCAGAATCAAAATCGTCAGTGGCTTCTTCAGAACATTTGGAAGTTGGTCGATTCACGAATTCTTTGATTCTCTCTTTCACAGAGGAATCGACTTTCACCTAGTACTGCCTCTGATTTCCACCTTTGTTCGCAGCAAACTGGCCAGCAGCCGCTTGCCTCTCAGCTTGCTTTCGACGCTAGAAGCGTCTCCATTGGGTTCTGGTCATGGGATTCTTACCCCCATGTAGTTTTCAAAGATGTGGCTTTTCTTCTCTGACTTGAATTCATGTCGGTAGTCAATCGTCGCCTTCCCCCTGTTTGGTGCCCCCTTAATTGGTGCGCCTTTTCTCCCTTGGGGTTTAATCTAGGTCCCGTTAGAAGCTTTCGCTGAGGGAATATAACTCCTAGGATTAACATGCGAGTTTCCCATAGCTCTCTTTGGGTCCCTAGTTGTAGGGAACCTTTGATTGTATGGCTTGGTCCTGTTCTTCTCTAACTGTAGCTTTTGGAAATTTTCAGCATCTATCTTGTCGATCAAAGTGCCACATCTAGGACACAAGCAAGCTTGTGAACCTTTATTCTTATAGCGGTAAAGGAAGTCCAACAAATCTTCCTCAGGCCTTGGGTATACATCTGCTAGGCCGACATCGGGACTCTCTCCAGTGCCCTCTTCGACCATATTGTCTTCAGGGAATTCAATGATTTCTACCATATTGATGCTCACTGGGTCGAGAAACAAAGCCTCTTCTTGCCTGAGAGGATCTGTATCAATCTTCATCTTCCTTGCAGCAAACTTCATCCTGCCCTCTTGTAACGACTTTTGCACGAGATCCCTGAAAAGATAACATTGAGAGGTTGTATGACCAAGATAATTATGAAATTTACAAAAACCTCTTTTCTGTCGTTGTTCTAATGATGGTAATTTAGCCCCTGGGGGTACTAAGATTTGACCATCTTTAACTAGTAAATAAAAAATTTCTTCACACTTAGTGACATCAAACGTATAAGTTTTTGCTGGGAATTTTGGGTTATTTTCTACCGTATTCTTTCCCTTAGCGGGAAATAATTATTTACATTCATAGGATGGCCCTGGCTTCATTTCATCCAAGTCAACCTCTGCCTCTGTTAGTGAGGTATAGTCGGTCTCACAAATGGGATATGTGTCATCATAATCTATGAAGGCTACTTTTTCTATTCCAGTATTAGCCTTAGTATGTCTAAATTTTTCTAGTCGCAGAAGCTCTAGATATCGAACTCTATCAGCTAGCTGTGACATACTTTTCACGAAGGTTGGATCTATCTTCTTCCTAATGGAATAATCTAAACCTCCAGCAGCCATTTGAACAAGCTCATGTTCTGGCACTTGAGTGAAGCATCTTGCTTTTAAAGACCTAAATCTGTTTAGATAATCATCAATGGTTTCAACAAACCTTCTTTTAATGTTTGATAATTCGACCAAACCAATTTTCGAATGACCCTCATAAAATTGTTCATGGAAAAGTTTTTCCAACTTCGTCCATGAGTCAGTCGAATTTGGGGGTAAAGTGGTAAACCACGTAAAAGCCGCCTTAGTAAGGGAAGAAGGAAAGTGATTTACCCTTAAGTTTTCATTATTCGACATATCCCCAGATTCAGTTAGATATCTGGCAATATATTCCACCATCGACTCTCCAGATTCTCCCCCAAATTTCGTATACTTAGGGATTTTCCAACCTCTAGGGTTTTCAGTCTATAAAATATATTCAGACAAATGGGAGGAATATTTTAGCCTTTAAAGTGCGGTATTCATGCCATTTCTGGCCATAATTCTTTCGACAATGGTGGTTAAATTATTTTCAACGGCTAAGTTTTCTTGTCGTATTTGCTCGACAATTTGGTCAGCCTCTTGATGTCGATCTACTAATACCCTGGGTGGATCAACCATCAGATTCCTTGGAGGCACTACCATTTGTCCCTGATGGACAGTTTCATCCTGTATTACCCCCATGTCTATTTGACCAGGGGCATCTGGTCGAACAGGTGGTACATATCGCATAGGTGTCGGGGGAGCACCTAAAAAGTTACACAACTGTGTTAATTGGACAATTACCTGTCGATTTGTTTCAGCGGACTGCCTATTAGTCTCAATTGACTCTTGTACTATGGGATTAAATACATTACCCATCTGGTTAGTTAACATATTAACCAACTAATGGTTACTATCATTCATTTGTTGCCTTAATACTGCTACTGAAGTATTAGTTAGAGGCGGTACTAAGGGTTGAGGAGGCGCTACCCTATTTTGGTTGCCTCTATTATTTCCTCCTGGCGCAGATCCTTGTAAAGGAGAATTCAAATTTTGAACATTATTTAACGCCACTGCTGTATTCAATGTCGACTGATATCCTGGCATCATGGAATACGACATTCCATAAGCAGGATTTACATTAGCAAAACGAGGCACGTTAGGTATGGTAGTCGTAGTCATTACTGGTCTTGGGCTTCACGGTGGAGCCTGAGACATTTGTACAGAAACCGCAACAGTCGACCCTACTGGAGGAACAAGTGCTACTTGTGAAACTACTGGGTCGGTAGTGGTTAAAGTTCGTGATGGTATTTCGTCTACGTTTGGATTATCAGGACTTGTCATTCTTGATATTTGCTTCCTAGATAATGGTTTATTATACTCTTTTGGTTAACTTCCCATTTCTAAGTTGCATTCACTTATAAATACTCAAGACCAATTCTTAGCACTGGATCCCACCAGGTGTGCCAATTTGTTTACTATGGAAAATGGTAAACAACCGCTGATCCTCCCAAAGTCCTAAAACTGAGGGTAATTTGCGAGATCGACCAGTTGATCTCAAGATGCGTGCTAAGAGTTTTTTGTTATCACACATATTCCGTCGAAATATCAGTCAAGGGAAACGACTTTCTTTTGACTGGAGAAACGGGTGCAATGGTTTTCCACACTATGGTTTAATCGACTTCCTGGTAACTCGTGACTGACAGAAGATATTCATACAAAAATGAGACTCACTAAACTAACTGACAGGTGACTCGTGACCCACAGATTGTGTGGAATTGTTCATGCAAAATAGAAGATAATGTATAAATCTTGCTAGACATCAAAGAGAAAACGTATAAAACACTCAAGATATATAACTGAAAAGTAAAAGATTTGCATTTAAATAAAGATGGTGATTCGCATACATCAAGCACTCTTCACTCTTGATTTCCTGACGCTTGGAATGAGAGAGTTTGCCAAGTGATTTGAGAGTACAAGTGAACACACCTAAACTATACAAAATCTTCCTATTTATAGTGTTTACAAAGTAACTACCTAGATAAAATCTACGACTAATATTAACATCTTAAGGTAACTACTTCACTAGATGATGCCACCTCTTTGGCGCTCAAACACGTCATGGTTTGACAGTAACCGCTCATAATTTTGAAGTTTCACTTATTTGGCGCTTGAACACGTCGTGGGGTGTTGGTAACTGCCCACATTTCCTCTAAGCTTCTTGAACATAAACCGCCTCTACCTTGCTTCGACGTTTTCTTTCTAGCAAAGACTAATCACGCTTTTTCTAAGTCCAAGATACCCTTCTTTGTCGACTAATACCATCTTCAACCAAGTCCTTCTCTTTTACCCTTTTGGTCAACTAAACCAATTCGATCCTCCTGACATATTCTATTATTTCTTCCTAGTCGACGTGATCCAATTTTCGACATTTTCAATATGGCTCCTTCCTAGCATTAACTCTGACTTAATAAAAACCAACTTTTCACACATTGGCTCATGTCTCCTAAAAAACCCTTATTTTGGAGGGTGCCTCTTAACTTATGAGAGTATTTTCATTTATCCCATGCACTTGAATTCCTCACGATTTTCCAAGGTAACAACAACTTCCTATCAATTATCTTGTCTTACAAAGACAAGCTTCACCTATCTTTGAGTACAAATAAACCAAACACACCCTCCTAGTTCCACTTATGGATCCGATCTAAGTCAATGAAGTATATCACATGCATTACATCGGCGTAGGTTGCACTTTTATCCACAAATATGGCTATTCCAACCAAGTACATAAGGGTGACCTCAATACACATTATATGTGGTACAAAACCTATTCACCATCGCCTTCGACCTCCATTGTCGCATCCAGATGCTATTTATACAACCGCTCCAGATATGTAGCATGAGCTCCTCTCGTGGAATCAATCTATATTTGGGCTTCACTTGGGATAACTCTCAAATAGGTTACCATCATGTCCAGTGCATCAGCTCTAGAGATTATGGAGTAGTTTAGTAATCTCCCCCAGATTAAAAGATGTAGGAGGCATGGGACGTCATCAAGGGTGATGGACACCTCATCGATAGGAATATGAAAAGATGATGTCTCCTTGTGTCATCTCTCTACAAAAGCCGCCAACATGTCATGGTTAATGATCTTTTACTCAATCATGCATAAACCTTTTAGTTTGGATAAATGCAACACATCATGCAACCATGTCTCCTTATGTTGTGGTAGATTCAAAACCTTCCTGCTGTGGTTTATGCTTTTTATCATTTCACAAAATTGTAGTTAAAATATAAAAAACATAAATCAATTTAATTATTATAAAATATATGTAATGTAAAATTAATTAAATATTTATGATACCTCTCATTCCCACACATGCCTAGCAACATGGTCTGCATAGAGAGAAAGTAGTGAGGTGTCATATGGGCCTCTTGGAAAACTATTAGGAATGAGAGAGACAACCACACCAGATTCCTCCCGTTGGGCTTCAGGGGCTACGAGGGAAGCATGAGAAACATGCCTCCTAGAAGAAGACGTCAAAGACATGTGAGCTATGGAAGTTGACACTTTGTGAACAAATGAAGTTGGTGATCGCGAGTGTCTGGCCTTCTCTCTGCAAACCGATGCACGTTGGGCCACTCGACTGTGCCTCAATCTGTTCTGATTTTTAACCATTATACTTATGATAAAACTAAAAAATCATATCAAAATCAAAATGTTGTAGGAATAAAGGAAAGCAAAATCCAATAAAATTCAGAGATACATCTCCGTAAGACATGAAAAGAAGATTTTGGAGATGTATCTCCGTAAAAGAGCGTGATGGGGTAGAAAATGCAAAAGGCTCCTATGATGCCCTAAACACCAACAAATGTGAGTGCATGTCTATACAAGCTACTTATTTTGAATATAACTACAATCTAATACATCTTAAGCAACCTATTTTACCTAATACGTACATCCAGGGCCGACCTTGGGCCCGGACAACCAGTTTTTAAATATATAAATATTGATTATTCAACTTAATATGCAATGTAAACTAATTAGTGTAGTGGTAAAGAAGTTTTTTTTTTGCTCAAAGGTCAATGGTTCGATCTATGGTGCCTACTCTTTTACTATATAAATGTATTATTTTACAAAAAAAATTCAAATAGTGATATTATTTCTCTACCTTCCTTTTTATTGGGACCAATTTTTAAACATGGCACATGGCCTCCAAATTGTCGGGGACGACCCTGCATGCATCACAACTAAAAAAAGAGGAAATGATAAACTTACCGATTAAGAGTTATGGTGTGAAAGCTTAAATGGAGTAAATGAAATGTTTTGGAATTGATTGTAATGTCATAGAAGTAGTGTTGAAGCTTGAAAAATGGTCTAGTTGATTCTTGCTCACGAGCTCTTTGAAGTGTTGAAGAAGGAAAGGGGAAGGTTCTAGCGCGAGGTATATCAATTAAAACCTATCCGAAAATTCATCTCTGTAAAACTCACTAAATATAAAACATTGAGTTTAGAAATAAGGGTTATTACAGAGATACATCTCCAGACACATTTTTGGGTAAAATGGAGTGACTTCCTCATAAAAAAATTTGGAGTGTGTAATATAGATGCATCCGGAGATACATCTCTAAAATCTTGAGATATTTGTGACTTTTCGCTGTGGTGAAGTAGCACCTCATGGGGTGTACAAAGTAATGTCCTTCCATTTATCGGGGAATGAATATAAGAATTTTCAGAAAGCCTAGTAGATCAATTAGCATCAGCATCCAATAAATCACCCATCGTTGTATATTCAAACTCAGCAGGACAAGACAATCCCTTACCAGCAAGACAAAGGTCCAACCCAATTGTAACTCTAAATCTCTACTAGTGTGTATACCTATGCGAGGCACAAGATAAAAAAAATTTTGCTAAAAAAACTATTTTTTAATTATTTACAATTTACAAATGAAAATATCATAACATAAAAATAAGTAGATAAATTATTAGTAGTACATATGAAATAAATGATTTAACTATTTAATAAGTAATGGTGATATAATATTTATTGTAATAAAAAAAATTGATTGTATTACTGAAAATGATTGAACCATTATAAATAGTTGTACCAATTTTTTTATAAATAATTGAGTATTTTGAGTTGGCCTAACCAATATGAAAACAATAACTAAACATCTATCTATATATTGTAGTATAAAAAATAACACTAATTTATTTTGATCTTCGCTTAAAAATATGAATTTACTATAATAAACTTATGTGTCAACATCTTCTACTTTTTTTTGACAAGTCAACATCTTCTACTTATACAATAACAAACTAAAGATTATATCTTTCAATTATTTTTGGAAAGATTGTATTTTCTTTTAATTACACAAATTAAATATTTATTTATTTACTATTAATAACTCATTAATAATTATAATATAATTGAGATTTAAATAGAATATAGTATTTTAATTAAAGGTTAATTACTTACATTCATATAATATAAATACTTTTTTTAGAAAAAATATATTTAATTTATTTTGGATTTCATATTTTATTTTTAAATTAATAATTGACAAATTATTGAACCGCTGAAAAATCTAAATTAAATATTATTATAAAAACAATATTAATTGAAAGATGATCTCTAAAAACTATGTCAATAATCTTAAAAAATTTAATAATTATTTTTAATATGATTTTTTTAATTTTTTTCGCTTATCATTATTCCGTATTTAATTTTTTTTAACTTTGTTCAGTTATGATTATTTAATATTTATTTTAAATATGAAATTATTTAAATATCTCAATGCATTGGACCACAATATAGTTAATATTAAAAAAAATCACAACAACAATTCAAAGATTTATTAGCTTTAATACACAGTTCAAAGATTTATGCAACACTCACCAAATTATTATTTGATATTTCTAAAAGTAATTATATTATAATATGAATAATTGATCATTGTGGTTGAAGTAGTTATTTTATTTTAAAAAATCAAAATAGCTAAAGTCAAAAGAAAAAATTAAACCTAAAGTAGTAATATTATTATAAAAATAAAGTAAGGCCATTATATAATTTTTATTGCATAAATTATGAACCCATCAACAACAAGTTAATATCCTAAAAAAAAACCTCAAAATGAGTAGCATATCTTTACTATTTTATGGAGAGATTTCTCAAGAACTATAGAAATCAAAATAAAAGCATAGATTAACTGTAATGATTTCTCATGAATTATAAAAATCTATGATAGTATTTAATGAGGTCTTTAAAGAAAAAGATCAAGTATTAAATGTGATGATTTCAAATCAGCTTCTCCCATAGCATTAACAATCTGAAAATGATATAAATCTTCTATTATAAGCATGGAATTTCTATGATTGGTGAAGTCTTAAAATGTGTAGGCTAACACCATTCAAATATTGATTATTATTTCTAAGATTTAACTAATTATCAAAATTTTAACTAAAGTGATTTTCCAATGAACTGAAAACTGTCAGCTATATATGTTGGTTGCTGGCTTCAGAATATTTAAATAGAATAAGTTGGACACACAATCTCTTGATTTCCTTCATCTTCAATTTTGTATGTCTTTAACACCTCATTTTTCTAATAACATGGCATTATACATTTTAGCAAAATACTATTTTTAATTCACCAAGTTAATTTTAAAATTTATTTTGATTCTTTAACTTAAAAAATATTTATATTAGTCTTTTAACTCTTCAAAACGTTTCATTTTAATCTTTTTAGTTTAATTAGTTATACAAAAACTCAAAAATCGATCGTTAATTAGATAAAAGAATTATAATGAAATATTTTGAAGAGTTAAGAAACTAATATAAATCTTTTTAAATTAAAATATCAAAATAAACCTTGAGATTAATTACAGGACTAAAAAAGATATTTTATTTTAATTTTTTTTCATTTTTTAGCATTAATTAAAGAAATAATAAAGAGTTAAATAATATAAGGAGTAATGTTAATAATAGTAACATTTTTAAAAATAGAATAAATATAAATAGTGTGGGATCTAAAAAATTGAAATGTGACAAAGTTTCTCAAAAACTTTTACTTTATTTTATTTAATAAATTAAAAGAAGTGTAAAATGGAAGAACAAATTATCCTTATTATATTACTTGGAAGTGTATAAAATCAACAAAAATCACTACAAATTAAAATAAGTTATCTAGAAAATTGAAGAGATTAAGAGAAAGAGAAATTAGAATTTAAGTTTGCATTAAGAAATCCATTTGAAAGAAGGTTGTTGTTTGTGTTTCGAGATAGAATTTTAAGGTTTGGATTGAGAATCAAAATTGAAAGTCAATCGACTTATTTATTCTCACGTGTCTAAATGATTCACTTATGTTTTGAGAAACTAAAATGGGAGAAGAACCGACAGAGCTTTTATTTATTTTCAAGACCTAATTTAATTAATTATTATTGCTGAATATTAATGAATAATGAAATTGATAGTGATGAATGTAATTATTAATGAATATTTTCAAGGCCCAGACTCTTGATAGTGATGAATGTAATTTTTTGCATAGCCCAATATGGAATTGCAAAACAAACCGTGTCCATAAATTTTTTTCATTCTTTAGCATTAATTAAAGAAATAATAAAAAATAAAGAATTAAATAATATAAGGAGTAATGTTAATTATAGTAATACTTCTAAAAATAGAAAAATATAGATTTAATATCCTTTTTAGTCATTTACTTATATTTCTGGGTTCATTTTGGTTATTTTTCTTTTAAAACGATCAATTTAATTCTTTATCTTTCAAAAACATGACACGTTTGTCCTTTTTGTCAGATGTAAATTTTTTGGGACAAGTGGTGTTGTAGAACTGAAGGCAAATTGACATCCCTAGGTAGTGTGGTAGAACTGAAGGGGTGGACGCACTGTCGCCGGAGCCAACGCACAGTGGTGCAGGATCTTGTGACGCGATGGCTTGCTCGGAGCTCTCGTTGGAGTGTGTCTGCGTGGGCGGTGATTTGCGGCTGGGACATTGTCGTGATTCTGAAGGCGGCGAATGAGCAGCGACACTTTCGATTTTGATCCCTCTTTTTTTCTCTTCTGTTCTATTCCGTTGGCAGTTTGTCATTGTGATGAATCTTTGAGACTGTTTATTGATTTCAAATGTGGTTGTTGGATTTGAACAAATTGATATTGCTAGTAATGAGGTAAGGACATAAAACTCGAGTTTTGTTAGTGTTTAGATTGAGTTTTGTGTAGGATGATGGTGAGTTTAGAATCTCATGAATTTAGTGGTGGTATAAGTTTGTAGTTGACGTTACAATTTTGAATGATAATGGTATTGGATCAGTGATGTATTCAAGGTTTACATGTTATTGTAAATTAGTGAGTTTTCTGGAAAAAAAATATGTACTTTCTGACGTGATTTTGTATGGAGATTTTACCAATCTATGATGATGATGATGTCTTCTGCATTTTTTCTAGGTTTGGAGATTTTCCTTGATTCTGTGAAAACTGAGAAGATGATGACTATGCCAACTAAGCTGCCACACAAGCAAAAATAAACTCCCTTAGCGGGAAATAAACAGAAAGGACGAAAATGACACAATTAGAAAAAATCAAGAATCTAGTTTATCATTTTAAAAGAAAAACGATCAAATTGGATCCAATAGTATAAGTAAGAGACTAAAAGGATATTAAGTCATAAATATAAATGTATGAGATCTAAAAAATTGACCTGTGGCAAAGTTTATTAAAAACTCCTTTTGTTTTATTCTATTTAATAGATTTACAATTAATTTAAATTAAGCAATTAACAAATCATATATATTGCCCGCAACTTCTTATGATGTATGACATTTTTTTTCATCATAAGTGTAAAGAAATGTCTTATATATTTTTTAAAATATTTTTTAAAAATCAAAAATATATTTCTAATATACACATACATAATTTATTCGTTTTTTAAATTCATTCTATTTTATAATAAAATTTATTTTAAAAATTTCTGAAAATACACTTCCAATTATATCTCTAAAATATATTCTAGAATATGAAAGCGAATGAATCGAAATGCATGTTGCAACTGTTGAAGCTCGTGAACGTGCTATTCTTGTTGATGATTTGATTGCAACCGATGGAACTCTCTGTGCCTTCTTGTTGATGATTTGATTGCAACCGATGGAACTCTATGTGCCGCTATGGATTATAAAAGCTTAGTTAATGATTTATTAAGTGTTAAAAGTATTTGATTTTAAAATATTGATTTTGTTAGTAAGTAATTTTTCTGTTCGTTTTTAATCGTCACAATTTTACATTTTACACATACCAAAAACATTAATAATGATTGTTATTTTTTAGACTATAACTTTTCTTTTGCCTATAATATCTTTAATTTTTAATTATTTCAATATTTTTTTTTCTCTTTCATAATAAATAATTAGAGATAATTAGAGATAATTTTGACAAAATTATAATAATTACTACATTGAAATTTAAAAACGACAAATTAACTATTCTTTTAACAAAAGTGACCATTATAAAGGAATTGAGGAAGTATGTTAGTAACAAACATATCATAATCGGAAATGTATTTTCGGAAATTTCTAAAATAAATTTTGTCGTAGAATAGGGCGAATTTTAAAAACAAATGAAATATATATATATGTAGGTACGCATCGAAAATATATTTTTAATTTTTAAGAATATTTTTAGAATTTAACGTGGTACACTAGAAAAATATAGGATGAAAAAAGAAATTCTCCGATATATATTACACTTATCTATAATATTTTCATCAAGATTTATAACCCACCTATAAAAAATACATCAAAAACCAACACAAAGCCACATTGATACAACAATAGTTGAGTTTCATAGAAAGAACTAGTTTTTCACAACAAAATGAATCACAGTTCAAAACTACATTGTGACAAAATTCCGCATTTAACGCCCAATGACACCTCAAATAAATAACCTAAGATAATGCGTGTGGGTTTCCCTTAGAAATGTAACTTCAATGGGCATTTTTGGGGTAATTCTATTTGAGGTAATTCTAGCAACTTGCATGATATATTAGGTATGTATACACATTAACTGGTTAGTTATTATCAAACCACTAGTATCCCTAAAGCTACAACCACTCCACTCTAAAACGGTGGCCTGAGAGTGTTTCTTGGAGCACTAATCCAAGCGGAACCTGCAATGGCAAATCTCCACAGTGCGTCGACATGCTCTGGCAGTGCGTACTGGATACCAACACGTGGACCTACCAATATGTTTTCATGCTCCGGAGCATCTAAGAGTTCTAAACCACCTGCATTGACACTCTTTTCCCTTCTTAGAAACCATTGATATCTATTTTTAAATTTCCACAAGAATAAAATAGAGCTTACCAGGGGTATAAAGGGGATGATTTGACCATTCAGTTGAAAGACCTAGAGCCTGACCAACCTAAGATTTAGAAAGACATTATTCAGATATGCAAGTACATTTGTTTGAAAACAAAAAGTTAACTCCATTAACATTCTATGTTCTTAAGATTTAAGAAATAGCATGAGAATTGGTCAAAGAGAGGAAGTAAACTAAGTGATGAAACCTTTCTATCTTGTTGTCGTCTTTTTTCTTTGTTTATTTCCATTTTAGCAAGAACCGGTGTAATCATTGTGATCATAGTGAACTCTGATATGTTAGAATATGTCTAAATGTTGCAAATGATGGAAAGCTTTCTACTATCTAAACCATCAGGTACAATGTTTGAGTTAGGTGCTTCTAAGTTCTGATTCTTTATAAACGCGGATTCTATATACTTTAAGGAGGGTAAGCACAATCTGGGAAAACTTATTCGAGTGGATTTTTTCAGAATACCTAAGCATAAAAGTTATTTAATCAGGGCATCAAATTAAATAACAAATCACAACATGTAAATCATAAAACACGGGGTTATTATACAAGTTCCAGATCTAAGATATTAAAAGTTAAACATCTATTGATCATTATCAATCTGCCCAAAATTTTACCAATATAACTAAACGGGGATGGGTCCCGCAGAAGGGGCTAAACTCCCAAACATTGAAGAACCAATGTTCGAATTCCAGTTGAAGGAGGTATCTACATTTAGTGGCTGACACTCCTCCAATAGGATTTCTCCGGTGGAAAAAACGGAAACCCAAAAAAAAATTGCCAAGAAAGAAGCAAAACCTATGAAGCCTGAATACGTAATACGACACAAAAGTACAACAAACGCTGATACGTGATTTACTAAGCTTTTGAAATTGAGAATACGATAAAGCAATACTGTGATAGCAGCTACTTTATACATCTCGAGCAACACATCTTCCTAATTGACCGGTAACTAGTGGATAGTAAAGCACTCAAATGTAGATGACTTTGAGTGGATAAACAATAGGTTAAATGGTAGTGCAAAACATTAACTGTATTATTTTCCTGGAAAGCATCTCAGACAGATGAAAAAGTGGGAGGGAAACTAACCTTACCAGGACCTGTAAGAAGTATAGGTTTATCCGTTTTTTGACCTCGCCGTTGTTGAATAACATCCAATCCTGTAATATTGTCGAATTTTACAAAATAAACCTATAAATAATTTTATGCATGGTTATATTAATGAATGCTAGTGGATATATTGTAGCCATTTTGCAAGAGTTGATTCAACTCTTACTTAGACTTAGTAAGTGTTTTAAAATAAGGTCGACAACCACAGCTGTGACATCAAGGTTTTAATGTCTTCACTATCACAACCGGGGGCTGTACGATTAAGCATTACCACAAACGGGGGCACAAGAACGTATCAAAACACCAGCTCCAGCTCCAGCTCCTTCCTTATCAGCAACAACATTCAGCATCACGTGGAGTCCATAGCAAAGATAGACATATGCGTGTCCACCCGGTCCAAACTGCAAAACAGGAACAAATACATAGCAATATTCATCTCCAATTCAAGTTAGAGAATTCAGATACTCATCAATCATAAACAAGTTTATGAAAATGAACAAAAAACATCTTACAAGAGGAGCAGTTCTTGGAGTAATACCAAACCGAGCATGACTAGCTGAATCATTTGATCTATATGCTTCTACCTGTCTAATGTTAATTCCTTGTTAAATCACACACAAACAGGACACCTATGAATCACTCTGAAACAGACACCAACACTGACACATCGACAATGGTGATAATTTTAAAAAAATTAATTAATTAAACTTAATCATACGTCAATTTCAAAAATACTATTTTGGACTATTAGTAAAGTTCAAAAGACTAAATTTACAAAACCCTACAAATTCAGGAACTAAACTGAGTTTTCAGTACGCAGAAAGGACGTTACCTCGGTAATCTGAAGAACGACGTCGTCTCTGCGAAGAAATTTTCCGAGTAAACGAGGAGCAAGGTCTAGTGCATCGATTTGGAAGAACTCGCGGGGTAAAGGTTTTGTTTTTTCGAATGAAATGTGCGGTTCTGATGATGGGTTGGATTCAGGAGCGGTGAGTTTGAGTGATTTGGAAAGTCGCGTTTTACGTGCGGGTTTGATTCGTGGAAGGTGTAAAATGGGTTTTGCGACTCGCTTGAAGCGTTGTTTGTGCGTCATTACGGTGGTGGTGCTGTGGTAACGGAATGAATCAAAAACAGAGGAATCGCGCGCGAATGTGGTTGTTGTACGGTGGTGGGGATGGGACATAGTGGAAAATGCAACGAGCCCGTCTCTTGGTCAAAAGTTGACCAATTGAGAATAACTTTGTGAACTTGATAGTAACATGTTTTATTGTATATACAATTACATCCCTTGCATAGAAGCATCAAAAACTTGAAAAATAATGTCTAAAGTGCCTATATTTAGGCTCATATAATGCAACATATGAGAATTTCATCAAATCAACTTAAGGTGCGGGGAAATCTAAGTTCTAATATTTGTTAACTTTGTGATTTCAAGTTCTAATATTTGACATCAAGATTCTCGTTTGATTTACCAAACACCTAGTGTGTAATATAAATTTTGTCTTTAATAAAAAAATTTCTACGAACTTACTCATCTTTGATGCAAAAAAATTACGAAAATAGGTGCAAACAAATAAATGTGTTGTTTGGCTACAAAGATATTCTTGAAGTGATTAAGAACGATGTAAATCCTCTTATTGAAGGTGCAGTGGATGCACATCAAGCAACACATAAGGAAAAGAAGAAGAATGATTTCACAATGCTATTTTTTATCCATCAATGAGTGGATGGTGACAACTTTGAAAAAGTTGGAAGAAAAATATGTGAAACCAGAAGAAAAATGCATAACATCAGATGAAAAAGATGTCGTAAGAATAGAAGAATTTGAGGTAAACAAGAAATATGGGGAAGGAGAAATAAGACAACTTGAAGATGATCTAGTTCTGGATGAAACTACAAATTTAAATTTTTTTGAAGATGTGGATATCCAACAAGAAAATCTTCAACAAAAGAGTATCCCTAAAAACTATTTTCACAACAAGACAGATGAAAGACAAGAAATTGACAAAGTATTGGATGTCATTTATGCGTTGTTCAGTAAAGTAAATCTGAAAATAATTTGGAAACAACATCATCAATACTTTAAGTTCATGGAATTGCTACCCTGCTCAGAGTAGTTACATGAGTTATATGATCCATGTTCATTGTAAGTTTGGGGTTGTTGTAGGGATAACAACTTGTTAGTTCTCTATTTTTAGGATTAACATTAATTTTAGAAAAACAAATATAACAGCAATATATTAAATAGGATGTACTAACTTGCTAAGAAGAACACGTTGAGCAAGTAGTCCTATTTTATATTGAGACATGTTGAGATGAGAAGTTCTCATCATCTGGAGAAATATGACGGATAAGATGTACTATGCAAAGTCATACGACATCGCGCCTGAGTTGAGTTGAACAGTTAGATTCTGTTATATTTTAACAAAGGCAGAATATTTTGAGGATATTGTGTTATCCTATGTGGGATGTTTTATAGGTATGGAAGATTCAAGTCAGAATCAAGAAGAATATGCAATTTCTAAATAGGGATACTTTTTAGGAAAGATTTTATTGAAGACCTATTTTTTTGCAGAATCTTCTGCAGATTTGTAACAACTTATATGCTGTGATTTGAAGCCCAAATCCACTTGGGAAAAAGGTTATAAATAGAAGCATTGTAATCTAGAAAAAGGTACCCATCATGAATGAAAAGATGTAGTTATTAGGGCTAAGTCTGTACCACTCTTTATGAGATTTGGTTATGTGTTCCACTCGACATGTGAGTTGGATTATGTTTCTTGAGTTGTAAGGTTTTGTTCTCCTCGAAGCTGTGAAGCAAGAGTGAGTATTGTTCTTGAAGGAAGCTTTTAAATAACTTAAAGTTGTGTTCTTAGTCAAGAGTATTGTCTAGGTATTGTTTTAGAAGTGAGTCTTCTAATATTGTCATGGAAACGTGTCTTCTGGTTTTGTGTCATGGAAGTGTGTCTTTCTGTTTTAATCCAATTGCTATTTTTGATTGATGAGGGAGTTAAGGAGGGTCTCATATCTAGGTGAGTCTTAGATAGAAAGTTAGCACGGGTAGTGATTAAGTGAGAAGTTGTAAACTTGAGACTAATTTAGCTTTGAATTAATATTATTATAGTGGACTTTATCTCTGACTTGGTATACCTCCAGAGTGGAGAGTTGCTCTTAACTAGGTTAACAATTTGTGTGTGTTATTTTGCTTTTCAGTATTATTTTTATATGTTTATACCTTTCCATATGGTTTTAGTCAGATCATATGTCTCGACATCCTATAGGACATCTGAAGTCTGACATACCAGAATTTCAATTGGTATCAGAACAGGCATCATGTTCTGTTTCTGGTGAGATCTTGGGATGATATTTTCTAGTCATGGGAAAGGAATGAGGTATCTATTGTAAAACTGTTTAAACTTGGATAGTTCATATTGTTGTTTGAATGGTCCCTTGAATTGGAGGATGAACTATTTTTGACAGGGTGGGTATTGGACTTGTCTGTTGTTATCAGGCCTATAGCTTTGGTGGTGATTTGTTGTGTTGGGTTTGATTTATTTTCAAACCTAGGTTATCTTATTTGGACCTGGATTATGGTGGTTGTATGCAAGGGTTTTGTGTTGTTCCTGAAGGTTGTTGAAGAGTTTTCTCCTTTGTGTTCCGCTGCATATGTATCTGATGGAAAACTCATGGTGGTGTCGTGAGTTTCTGGTGATTGAGGTTATAGCCAATTATTCTTCTTTAGAGGTGTATCCCATGGTGTGGTGATACTTGGATGATAGTTTCAACCAGCTTGCTAAAGTTGTCAAAGATACTTGAGGGTTATCTCAAGTTCACGCATAAAGGCACTTTCAAATATGGTTGATGAAAAGAGTTCTGAAGGTGGCAAGAGCTCTTGTTTGTGGTTGCTTCTAGAGGGATCTTCCTATTTTATGGATATATTAGGAAAATGGTACTGACCCTGTTGTTTGTTGATGATGGTATGGAAGATTGAAGCCTATTAAAGATCTTGAAGGTGATAAAGGTACATTCTGATTTTCTGGGAGAAGTAAGGACTTCAGAACCAATCTCAACAATGTGTTGATTGGATATAGGAAAGATGTTCTACCAAATGTTGGAACATCTCATCAGCAATTTGAGCAGAATCCTGTTGGACAAAGGATTGGCTTAGTATATGCTTTGGGTGCTAAACAAATGTGTATTGATGGCATATGTTTGGAACCTACTCTTGGTCTGGAAGAGGGGGCATATGGGGTGGTATTTGAGTTGGTTAAGAGATGATCAACATATTGTTACTCATTAGATTAGTTTATTTCTGATCCAATCGAGTTGGAGTGTGGAGGTTGTACTTTATTTTTCTATGGAGGCTTATTAAAGGTATCTCAACCAGGTCCTTTATATTGCAAGTCAAGCTCAAATATCAAGGACATTCTCTCTGACATTTGGAAGATCCTTCATATTAAAGGAGCCAGATTTATGGAATCCTGTTTGTGGCCATAGAACAAATCCTGGTTGAGGGGAGCAATTTGTGTGTACCAACCACATGATGTATATCTATTAGAGGGGAGAGTATATAATTCCCTGAGGAGTTCTTAGAAGTTAATAAGGGGGAGTCCTTAATCTGAAGCTGAAAGAACTTGAAGAAATGTCAGACGTAATGTCTTGACATCTTCGTATTGAGAATTTATTTTTCTCAATATGTCTGGTGGCATTTCTCTTAAACAAGATGGAGGTTGTTTACTCAAACTTGATATTCTTATTTAGTCTATGAGAGCATGTGTGATACGGTGGCAGAACCGAGTGTTAATACTGGTTTGTGTTTTGTATTCGCAAATATCACGGTAAGCAACAGTCGCCACCGACTTTTCTTTTATCCAACAAAGGAAAGGGTGAAAAGAACAGAAAAAGACCTTTTTCAAGAGTTTCTGAGTAAAGGGGTAGATTATGGAAAGGGAAGGTGTTAGCACTCTTTCCATCCGTAGTTTTCTACGGGCTCTTAGGTACTTGCTTATTTTTTAAAATAGTTTGTGTTTATGTGTTTTGGAAGTTTTTGTTTGCTTTATGGTAACTCTTGTATCAGTCCTCAAGAGTGTGATAAAGCGTTTTTGAAAAGATTTTTGAAAGTGTGTAAGTGTGAAAATTTCAGGTTTGAGCAAGTACGTAAGAGTTATCTACATAGTCGAAAAAGGACGTTCTTTTCCTCCTTTCCTTTAGATAGTGCTATCATACTATTAGTGAGTAGGTATCCCTATCGTTGGATGTTGAGGGACTATCGAAAGGGACGCTATGGTCATTGAAGGCAACAATGTAAGGATATCTTAGCATTTCGAAGGGACCGTCATCATATAGGTAACATCGAGGGACAAGATCATTTCTCATAGGCAACTCGAGGGATGTTAGGGACTATGATCTTTATGATGACTTTTAAATTGAGGGTCTTTGCTAAGATATCCCTACGCTTGAGGGACATGACCATTGTTTTCCGAGGCAACCAAGTGAGATATACCCTAAGGGTGCAAGTGTGCAATAGTGCCTTTTTCCAGATATTTGTCTTGAGATTAGTGATGTAATGGTTAATTGATTAATCTTGTCATACATGCCTAAGTTACTAACAATTATATACAAGCATATAAGAATATAGAGAGCGAGAAATAAAAGTTCCTACGCTATTACAGGGCTTTGGTGTAGATACATAAGTAATGGACTGAAAAGTAAAATGCGAAAAATAAAAACCCTAATTTACTATTACAAACCGGACGCAATTACATAAGTGGTAAAAAATAACCGTATGGAAAAAATAATAGCACGCAAAATTAAGAACGGGAAAAAGTTCTAAACCCTAAAAAATCTAATTTCTCATTAAAAATATTTTTTGTATTTTATGAAAATATATTTATATTTTAACCTAATTCTCTAAATAATTTTAAATTAAGGAAAAGGGTTAAAATTTAATTAAATTAATTAATTTGCAAAAATTAATTTTATAAAAAAAACTCTAAATCCTAACTTTTATAATTTTCTGATTTTTTTTATGATTTTAAAAAAAGGAATAAACAAAAATAAATAAACTAAATAAAAAAAACATAAAGAGATTAAAAATGGGCATGGGGGTGTGTGAAACCCAGACTGGAGTGTGTTGTTGAATTTTTGCAAAGCCCAGAAACTGGTGGCCCACTGCTAGCGTGTGATCTTGTGTTATTGTGTAAGGGAAGTCCATGGTGTGCCTACATGCTAGAGGCGCTAGATCCATAACCATGCATATTTGATGACTGGATCTGAGGGTGCATGATGCTCGCCTGGGGGTGAAACATATTAGATCTGCAAGGAATTGGTCAGAAAAATATAATATTCAAGACCTGGGAATCGAACCCAGGTCTTTCCCTTTGCCAAGCGCTCCCTCTACCATCACGCCAATTGTAACACCCGTAATTTAATTAATTATTTAATTAAATTATTTTTGGAATATTTTGTGAAGATGTGTTATAATTAATTGGATTTATTTTTTATGTGGAGGAATAATATTAGAGGTATAATATTATGTGGTGAAATAATATTAGAAGTATAATATTATTTTAATATGGGCTTATTTTGAGGGAATAAAAGTAATAAGGGGGTGTATTGGTTTTAAGCCCAATAAAGGAATAATAGAATAATAGGGTTATTTTATTATTTGTTAGAAGGAATAGAAAGAAAGAAGCAGTAGAGGAATAAGGATTTAGAAGAGAACGTGAAGCTGCTGGAAAAGTGGAAAACGGCAAGAACGAGAATTCAACCCGAAAATTGTAGGTGATTGTTGTTTGATATGTGGGGTTAGAGGTGTGAAACCCAGATTAAAATAAGGATTTATGATTTTATAATTGGGTTCATGATGTTTGATATGCGGGGTTAGAGGTGATTGCTGTTTTGTTCTGAATTGGATGTATATGATGATGTATGATGAAGATTTGATGAATTTTAGATGAATAATGGTGTCATGATGTTGTTTAATCGATATAGTATTATAGGATAATGTTAGGTGATGGTTTATCATGATTATATTAAGTTTGTAGGGCTAAATGTATGAATCCCGTAGTGAAATACAGATAAAAATCACAAAATTTATACAGGATGTAACAGGATGCATCGACCTCAAATGCTATGTGTCGATACAAGGAGGTTGAGAGACTCAGGATGAGTCAACACAAAGAGAGGATGCATCGATACATGAGTTCTTTTAGACTCAGGATGAGTCAATCGGTGAGATGCATGTGTCGATACATGTTGTGTATGAGACCAGGATGAGTCGATCCATAAGGAGGATGCGTCGACTCATGTTGTGCAGATGAAGCTGTACGCGTCGATCCAAAGGGTTTCACGTCGACCCATAATGTCTGATTTTTGACAGATTCAGTTTTAAATTGTTGTAACTTGAGTTTTAGGATGCTGTTTGAGGTGTCATTCGAAGCGTTGAATAGCTAACACGATGACGTTTATTCTAGATGATTAAGATGATGAATAAGGAGTGTAATCCTAGTAGCTAATTTAGGATTTAGAATTAATTCCCGTGATTGATCGTTGTGCTGGTTTTTGAATAGAATGATGAATATGAGATGTTTAGAGGCTGCTGTTTGAGTTATGACAGTAGGATTAGTGACAGTAACAAAGTAAAATTACAGAATAACAGTATGGATTACTATAGTATTAATATACATCCGAGTTGTTAGTGAGATGTTATTAATGAGTTACGTTTGATAACTTACGATGAGTGTGATACGGTGGGAGAACTGACTTGGGTTTTGTGTTTGTTTTCGCAAATGTTTCGGTTGAGCAAGAGTCGCCACCGACTTTTTATTTTATCCTAAGGAAAGGTTAAAAAGCACAGCAAAAACCTTTGAGATGTTTTCTTGGGTTCGGGGAGTAGATTATAGAAAGGGAAGGTATTAGCACCCTTTCTATCCATGGTTATCCATGGGCTCTTAGTTACTTGCTTAGATCACTTGCCTTGCATTTTCAATTGTTTGAAATGGTGCTTTCAATTGTTTGAAATGGTGTTTTGTGTGTGGGTTTGAAAATGTTTTAAAAAGAGGCCATTGTGGTGGCAACCTTTGTAATGATCCATGTTTGAATGTATACAAAGGTGTACTTGTCTTTTGAAAAGTTTTCAATGTTTTTGAAAGTTGTTTTGAAAGTGTGTTGTGATGTGTGTTTTGAAAAGTAGGCAAGGATTGTTTTGCAAGATTGGTCAAGTAACCAAGAGCTATCTACCCTAAATTTCTCAAAGATCTTTCCTATGTTTTAACCCTTTTAACAGTATTGTTCCACCATTGTATTTAGTGGACAATCTTGTGTTAGGATGTTAACGGGACAGGCGCGGGTCATCGTATGGACCATGAATGCAATGGTGCCAAGTGTCTTTAGCAATTTGCTTGAAGGGACTATGATCATTTTGATTAGGCAACTTTCGAAAGCGTCATCGAGGGACTATGATCATTTGAATTGTTTTGTTTTGCCAAAAACACCCAACATGCAACATGGCCCATTATTGAAGGCAACAAGTGGAGTAACCCTAAGGGGTGCAAGTGTGATTGGTGTTATCCATTTTCATGTTTTTTGTCTTTTGTTTAGTCAAGCTATTGGTTGTTTGATTTTTGCATACAAAACCCTAAGTCTATCATGGCATAATTAGAAAGCTTTTAAAATGCAGAAAGTAAAATCCTAAATTATTACAACATAATTATGGGATGGGGGGTACAAATGTTCAAATGGGGATATTTAGCAAGAAATTTAAATCTAAACTATTACATCCAAATTGAATATACAAGTTATTTTAATTATACAATAATTGAATAAATACAAGTAAAAAATATAAAATGTATTATGCACAAAAATGTTTTTATGTGTATGTAAAAAGTATTTTTCATGTGACCTATAAACAAAAATAAAAAAAAGGTTAATTTTTGGGTATTTTCATGGTTTAGGGCAAAACCCTAATTTTTGTAAATAAATAGTATTTATTATTTATTATATACAATATTTATTAATTATATACAAAAATAAATAAAAGAGAAGTATATTATGAAAAAGTAATTTTTGAGGTCAAATATTAATAAAAATAAAAATGTATTATTTTTGTATTTTTATCCTAAATATTCTAATAAATATATAAGTATTTATATTATGTATTAAATATATTAAATATATACAAAAATAAAAATATTTATTATTTACAAAAAAAGTATATTTTTTAGAAAATGTTTTCAAAAGATAAAATAAAATAAAATCAGAAAATAAAATGTATTTGTATTATTTTTTAGTATTTTAAATAAAAGTATATATATGTTATTTTATATGTATAAGTCTAAATAAAGTAAATAAAATCCAAATAAAATGCAAAAATGGTTGAAAAAATATTTTTAATATTTTTTATATTTTGACAAAAAATAATAAGTCAGGGGAAAAAACAAAAAGTCAAAAATAATTGAAAAATCACACAATGGGCCAAGGGGTGCAAAACTAAAAAAGGGGTGCAAAAAGCAGGTTGACTCAGGCCCAACCCAAGTCAACCCTGTCTTCAACCTCTAGCCAGATTCAAACAAAAACGCGCGCCCTTCCTTGCTTAATGCTAACTCCTGATTCCTTGATTTTTAGCCAAAACTCACAACATAAACAATGTAGAGCATTAAATCACGAGTTCATACATATAAAAAACTTGATCTAACTCTCAGAAATGAGAGAGAATTTCTTCTCCCCCAATTTCTGACCTAAGTTTTTTCCAATGTTCAGGTTCAAAATTCTCTCAGTACACACAACATAAATGAAAAGTAATGATATGGGTAGCTTCAGGGCCATGAGTAGAGCATGTTTCATTCATAAACCTAAGCCTAACTCTTCCTAGATTGAGAGATAGAAGTCCATGTTTTTACCTGTTCAGCTTGAATCGTGTACAGCAATGTGGGTACTTTCAATGGAATTTGAGGACTTGTACAGCTTGCTTGAAGTTCAGGGATGCTTCTCCAACCTCTAGCTTGCTTTGAAACTAACTGAATCAAGCTATGGAAGTTCACCTGCAAAACTGAAAAATGAAAATGGCAGATGGGGTTAGGAGTGTTACAGCTGGTGTTTAGGGCTTGGAACAGTTTCAATGGATGGTATGGAATGTGTTTGCAAGGTTATTAGCCAAAGTGCACGAGTGGATTGAGTTGTGGACCTCAATCTGCAGCAGGTGCCCTGTTTTTGCAAGAGGATGGTGTTTTATGTTTGAGGAGGTATGAGGGAGAGTTTAATCGTGCCTTAGGTCAGTTATGATGTATGGAAAGTGTTTACAAACTTTGCTTTGGCTCCTTGTTACAGGAATGAGAGATGGGATCTGTTATGCAAGTTTTCTTCTACTTGAAGCAAGAAAATGCAAGTTTCAAAACAGGCCTGTCCAATGCCCTAAACTATGCTGCACCTCTTGTTCTTGACCAGAGTGATTTGTGTACAAAATGCTAGCTTCAAAGATCTGGCCCATGCCTCTTGGATTTGTATTTGACATAAAGCATTACTTTTCAAAAATGGCAAAGTTACTTTTTCTAATTATGGATTAATTTTGTGTGTAATGACCAAATGAACAAAATAACATCTTGGCACATTGGTTTGGCATTTAATTATTGAGTGTGAGAAGGGTTAGAGGCCTGTAATCTAGCTTGTACAAGCTGATTTCAAAAATGCCCATGTTATGAACATGCATTTGGTCATGAACAAAAGTGACTTTTGCCCAACTTTGACAATTCGATTCTCCATAACCACAAGGGTGTTTGAGAAGTTCTTGGACAATTCAGAAAGCTTGGAATGTGTACTACAATCCATGTTTGTAATGAAAGTTGAAATTCCAAGTGGAAGCATGTGAAAAGTGGCCATGAAGTTGGGCAAAAATCCTGCCTAAAATAGGTCCAAAAAAAATTCTAAGTTAAGAATGTTTTGCACCCCTATTCCAAAAATTATAACTTGAGCTACAAGCTTCTGTTGAGAAAACTTTGTGAATCAAAGTTGTAGATTTTGCAATGGACTACAACTTTCATGTTTTGAGTTTTGTTTGAATCCAAATATATCTTGATGAAAAAATGGGACAAAGTTAGGAAAAAATTAAGGAATTTCATAACTTAGAAAAATTCCAAGTTATGAAATTTCTTCATTTCAAACCCTAATTTGTAATTTTTGGTTTCTTGATGAAAAAGTTTCATAATTTGACATGTCTTGATGAAAAATGAATCTTGGCACTTGATTTTGACCAAAAAGTCAAAGTTTGACTTTTCAGTATACAGTCAAATTTTGATCAATTGACTGGACAATTCATCTGTCAATCCTGTGCATTTGGGATCTTTTGAACTTGTTGAACATGTCAAGACAACCATTGAGTCCTTGAGTCCATATGTGAGCTTGTTTTGCCATTGGCTAGGTCAAACAGTCAAAAATTGCCTTTGTGCAGTCAAAACCCTAAAAATGACCATTTTGCCCTTTTGGTGATCTGATCAAATTTCTTGTGGAATTGTGATCCAAACTTGATCAAATGGTCCATATGAGTTCATAATGTTGATGTAGGTCAAAAA
Source organism: Vicia faba (assembly GCA_948472305.1). Lineage (NCBI taxonomy): Eukaryota > Viridiplantae > Streptophyta > Magnoliopsida > Fabales > Fabaceae > Vicia > Vicia faba. The sequence goes on along the minus strand of OX451740.1, from coordinate 793,028,528 downwards.
TCATGAGGTTTGACTGTCAATTGACCACAATTGACTTTTTCCCCAATACAGTTGATTTCTAGGTCAACTGTCCAATTGACTAGGCAAAGATTGGAATCAAGGCTTGAAACTTGGTATGGATAAACTTGTGAGTCCAACATGAAGCATGAAAGTCATTTTGGGCATTTTAGGTCAAAACATCTTTGTGCAAACTCAAACCCTAATTTGGGTCAATAGTGCAAGGAAGAGTCTTGAGCAGAGCAAACCCTAACTTGATCTTGAGCTCCAAGGGTCTCGTGGTGAGAAAATATTGATGAAATGGGAGGGCAAATTTTGGGGTACAACAATGAGAAAATGATGTTTTATGAATTATCTTGATGATATGAGATGTTGATGACGAGACGTTGAGATGCATTAGAGATGTGTTTATTTTGAGATGCTTTTGAGATGTTAATTTGAGATGTTTTTGAGATGATTTGAGATGTTGTTAACTTGGGTGTTGTTATTACATTCATGGTTGTGTCACATACATTTCATTTTTTGAGATGGAGCTTATGCTCGTTGAGATGGCCTGTATTGGCAAATTTTGAGATGAAGGTTATGCCTTGTTGATGCCTCTATTAATTGGTAAATTTTTTAGATGGGAGTTCTGCTCCAATGGTACCACATGCATTTGCATAGTATTGATTCACATTATATGATTTCATAAAGAAGTGTATTTTGATGTTGATAAATGTATATTATTGTTGAGATTTTCGTTGATTATAAGATGAGAAGTGGTGACGTTGTTGATTTAATTTGATATATTAATTATCATGCACTTTATTATATTGTTAGATATCTCACCCCTTCTGTTTGAATGTTGCCCTTATGTTGGTAACATGCAGGTAATCGAGAGTGAAGGCTGTGTACCTTCAGTAGTTCTAGTCGGTGTCATTGCTCTGATATGTAACACTCAGGGGGATGAACGTTTGCTGATTTTTTATCGTTGATTTTCAGTTGTTGAATTTTAAATTGATTATTATTAAATATGAGATATTTTGAAGTTGCTGTTTTGTTAGGGATATTATTAAGAATTCCGCTGCGTAGATGTTGTTTTATTTGATTAAAGATGTTATGTTGACGGTTCATTCGATGTTTGAAAAAGTGTTATATATCCACAATGAATGCAATGAACTTTGTTAGAAGAATTTGTGACGTCCCGATTCATTTGTATGATTGAAATTTTATAACTCTGATTTATTTTGCATAATTGCTTGGGGTAGAATTTGGGTGTTACACCAATCTGTCCATTCGTTATATGAAACAAACACAAAACAATATAATTCAAACAAATGGCCAGAAATTCTTTTTTTTAAAAAGCGCGCGCTTGTTTCAAATGGGCCAACCAGGTTGTGTCACGCCTTCATCTTCTCCAGCCTTTCATCGTGTTAGCCTAGAGACTTTTACCTACATTCAACACCAGTCACTAAATCACCTACAAATTTCCAAAATCCACCACAAGCAATATAAATTCCATTTAAGGTCATGGATCAACTGGGTTTGATCCTCTGAGCATGATGGTACTCTTCTTTTAGCCTAATTGTACCTGTATCTAAAAACCCAAAAATGAACGTTTAAACCTAACAATGGCAGGTTATTATATATGCATCAAAAATGGAAATTAACCATTCAAATACGTTCTAAATGCTCATACAAACAAGAATGCATACTCAAAATCTATTTCTAACGCATGTATGATCAAAATCGAGTTTCAAAAAATAAGGTGCAAACCATGATGATGTAAGTGATGATTCTGGGTCCTTTGATGCTTGAGAATGATGTTGTTAGCTTCAGAATGTCCCCAGGAATGGATTGTAAATGTCAAAACTCCTTGAATCCCTCTGCAACTATCAATCCGATTGCCACTTTTTTTGTGAAAAAATTGGAACTTTTTGTGTGTGTTCTATGCGGCCAATCCTCCTCTTTTTGGTCTGGCAATGTTATATATATATATATATATATATATATATATATATATATATATATATATATATATATATATATATATATATATATATATATATATATATATATATATATATATATATATATATATATATATATATATATATATATATATATATATATATATATATATATATATATATATATATATATATATATATGTATTAGGGTAACAAAAGTGGACTGAATCTTGGAGATTTATGTAGAAAAGATTTGATTTACCTATGGAATTTTATGTTTCTTATTCTGGCCAAAACTTTCTTAAACAATTCCCATGCGTTTCCTTTATTTAATTTTGACTTTTAATGAATAAAAAATCAAAATAAATAATAAAAATAATGAAATAGAGAATGAATGAGCTCATGGGTAGTGGTCCATGTTAGGAACAAGTTTCAAGCATGAAAACATGGGCCCATTTGTAAAAAAATCAAGTTTGGTCAATATTGGCTTCATGCACATTTCCAAAAATGGGTCAACTTTAGCAATGCATATCTCTCTCACTTTTTTACCCTAAGAGGGTGTTTTTGGACTTTTTAGAGAGCTTAGGATGTCCTCTAAACAACCTTTTTGGTTTCATCTCAATTGTATCTTCCATATTCATGTAAGGAGCTTTGACCCAAAATAAGTTTTGTTGACTTTTTGAAAGGACCTGTAATGTATGAGCTTGTATCTTTTGATTTAGGAATTTCTTGAATTTGATGGATGGAGAGAAGTTGTAGGTAATTGGATTCTCTTCAAAATTATCCTTGGAGGAAAATTTTCTGATAAAGTATGAGAAAGTTATGCATGATCAAAGTTTGGTTGACTTTTCCAATATAAACCCTAATTTGCCATTTTTTCCTTTTGATGAGTTAGGAGCATTTCTTGAGGAATCATGATAAACCCTTGATCAAATGATGGATATTACTTCAAAATGTTGGTGTTGACTAAAAATCTTGAAGTTTGATTGTATTTGGGCCACAATTGACTTTTGACCTAATACAATTGATTTCTAGGCATTTGAGCAGTTGACTGAGCAAACTTGTTATTCAAGGCATGAATTTTGGTATGGATGATCTTGAGGACATATTATGATAATGGAGAACATTTGGGATCTTTTGGACTCACCCATCTTGCTTAAAATTGAAGCTCTAGTTGAGGTTTATTGCCTTATGAAGAGAATTTGTCTGGTCAATTCTTGGTCATCCTTGAGCAATTGAGAACCTCTAGAGGCATGTATTGAGTGAAAACGAGAGGAGAAATTTTGGGGTAGAATAGCTGCCCCTGTTCAATCTTCTTAAACCTGAGGATGTAGATTGGTTGGTCTGCCTTTCGTGATCTGAAGGTGGAAGATGATTGAACACTAGAGTGCCTAGAAATTTGCACTCGTTTTAAATGATACTTGACTGTGTAGGTAATATCAGGAATGGGCTTATAGATGCCATTTGGAGAAGATGAAAGAAGAGTCGTCGGAGATGGGCTTAGATATTCCATCTAGAGGGATATGACGGAGAGTCGTCGGAGATGGGCTTAGAGATGCCATCAAGAGAGTGTGACAGAGAGTTCTCGGAGATGGGCTTGAAGATGCCATTCAGAACAATGTTGATTTCATGAGATATTCCTTTGTGGGAATTCCTATGTCTGTCGTTGGGGACAACTCTGTTGAGGAATGTTGGTCTCCATTTTGGGGAATAGAGTTTAGGAGTTTCAGTCGTCCATTACTCTACTGGGGAGTCATCTCTTGATTGAAGAGACGAAAGTGGACTGCTATCTGGTCAGGATCCATGCTTCACAGTGACTTGCCGAGGATAATAAGGTTGACTGCTATCTGGTTGTATTCTAGGCTTCACAATGAATTATTAGGGGAATGAGATTAAACTGTTATTGGTCGTGCTCCAGGCTTTGCAGTTTCTTTAACTGGAATAGAAATCAGAAAAATCTTAGGGTCGATTCAACTGAAACAAAGAAAGGTCTTTAATTAACTTTGACTGGAATGGATATCAGAAGAATCCTAGGGTCGATTCAATTGAACCAAATAAAAGTCTTGGGTCATCTTCAACTGGAATAGAAATCAGATAGATCTTAGTGTCGATATGACTGAACCAGAGAAGATCTTTAATTAACTTTGATTGGAATCAAAATCAGAAGAATCTTAGGGTCGATTCAACTGAACCAGGCAAAAGTCTTGGAATATCTTCAACTGGAATAGGAATCAGAGAGATCTTAGTGGCAATCTGACGGAACCAGAGAAGGTCTTTAATTAACTTTGACTGGAATGGAAATCAGAAGAATCTTAGGGTCGATTCAACTGAACCAGACAAAAGCCTTGGGTCATCTTCCACTGGAATAAAAATTAGGGAGATCTTAGTGCCGATCTGACTGAACCAGAGAAGGTCTTTAATTAACTTTGACTGGAATGGAAATCATAAGAATCTTAGGGTCGATTAAATTTAACCAGACAAAAGCCTTGGGTCATCTTCCACTAGAGTAGAAATCAGGGAGATCTTAGTGTCGATCTGACTGAACCAGAGAAGGTCTTTAATTAACTTCGACTGGAATGGAAATCAGAAGAATCTTAGGGTGATTCAACTGAACCAGGCAAAAGTCTTGGAATATCTTCAACTGGAATAGGAATCAGAGAGATCTTAGTGGCGATCTGACTTAACCAAAGAAGGTCTTTAATTAACTTTGACTGGAATGGAAATCAGAAGAATCTTAGGGTCGATTCAACTGAACCAGATAAAAGTCTTGGAATATCTTCAACTGTAATAGGAATCAGAGATCTTAGTGGCGATCTGACTGAACCAGAGAAGGTCTTCTGAGAACGTCGTTCTGAGGAAGATGCTGAAATAGCCTTTCGTTAGACGTAGCTTTGGAGAAGACTACCAGGTCTCTTAGGTAGCCAACGATGTTTATTCATGCGTAGTATCTTTTTACTATGTCTGCATTGGCGGGGTGAGGAAGGTCGTCACCATCCATGGTGGTTAGAATCATAGCTCCTCCTGAGAAGATATGTTTAACCACAAATGGCCCTTCGTACGTAGGGGTCCATTTGCCCCTGAGATCACTTTGAGGAAGAATGATGCGCTTGATTACCAGGTCTCCGACTTGATACTCTTATCGTCTAACCTTCTTGTTAAATGCCCCGATCATCCGTTTTTGGTACGTCTGACCATGACAAATAGCAGTGAGTCTCTTTTCGTCAATTAGGTTTAATTGATCAAGCCGAGTCTGAATCCAGTCATCTTCGCTCAAACCTGCATCCTTCATTATCTGAAGAGAGGGTATCTGGACTTCAATAGGCAAGACTGCCTCCATGCCATAGACCAAGGAGAAGGGAGTTTCCCCTGTTGACGTCCGTGCTGAGGTACGGTATCCATGAAGAGCAAACGGTAACATTTCGTGCCAATCTTTGTAGGTCACTGTCATCTTCTGCACAATCTTCTTGATGTTCTTATTTGCCGCTTCGACAACCCCATTCATCTTCAGCCGGTAGGGAGAAGAGTTGTGGTGTTGTATCTTGAATTGCTCGCAGAGCTCAGTGATCATCTTATTGTTAAGATTGGTACCATTGTCCGTAATGATCCTCTCAGGTATGTCGTATCGACAGATCAGGTTGTGCCGAATGAATCGTGCCACGATGTTCTTGGTTACGGTAGCGTAGGAAGCTGCTTCAACCCACTTTGTGAAGTAATCAATCGCTACTAGGATGAAGCGATGCCCGTTGGATGCCGTAGGTCTGATTTCGCCGATCATATCAATGCCCCACATTGCGAAAGGCCAAGGTGCTATCAAGACGTTTAGAGGAACCAGAGGAATGTGCACCTTATCAGCATAGATCTGGCATTTATGACAAGTTCGAGAATGCTGATAACAGTCGGCTTCCATTGTGGACCAGAAATATCCTGCCCGAAGGATTTTCTTTGCCATGGTATGTCCACTGGAATGTGTTCCGAAGGTACCTTCATGTAGCTCTGCCATGATCCTTTCTGCTTCAGTCTTATCCACACAACGCAGTAAGGTTGAATCATGGTTTCGCTTGTAGAGAATGCCATTGCTGAGGAAGAACTTTGCCGCAAACCTTCTCAGGAACTTCTTGTCATTAATAGATGCGCCTTCGGGGTATTCTTGAGCTTCAAGGTACCTCTTCACTTCATGATACCAGGGTTTTTCTGTTACCTCTTCAGCCTCAAGATCACAACAATGTGCAGGTTCGTCCAACTTCCAGATAATGATCCGGGGAGCCTCGTTGTCTCATTTGACTTTGAACATGGAAGACATCGTAGCCAACGCGTCCGCTAACTGATTCTCCTCTCTTGGGAAGTGTTCAAAGGTTATCTCTTCGAAGTGGGGAATCAACGTCAACACATACTCTTTGTAAGGAATAAGATTTGGGTGTTTCGTATCCCACTCGCCTTTGATCTGATTGATCACGAGAGCGGAATCTCCGAAGACACTTAGAAACTTGATCCTTAAGTCAATTGCAGCTTGAAGACCCATGATACATGCTTCATACTCCGCCATGTTGTTGGTGCAGTTGAAACATAGCCGGGCGGTGAGTGGAGTATGAGTGCCTTTAGGGGATATGATCACATCGCCGACACCATTACCCAAAGCGTTTGAGGCTCCGTCAAAGTGCATAGACCATCGGGATCCTTCCTCAGGTCCTTCATCCGGTCCAGGTACTTCACAATCAGTCACTACCATGATATCCTCGTCTGGAAATTGAAAGTTCATCAACTGATAGTCGTCCACTGCCTGGTGTGCCAAATGGTCTGCCAATACACTTCCCTTGATTGCTTTCTGAGTCGTGTACTGGATGTCGTATTCTATCAAGATCATCTGCCATCTTGCTATTCTTCCGGACAAGGCAGGCTTTTCGAAGATGTACTTTATTGGATCCATTTTTGAAATCAACAGAGTAGTGTGAGTCAACATATACTGTCTCAGCCGGCGAGCAGCCCATACCAAAGCGCAGCAAGTTTTCTCGAGCATTGAGTATCGGGTCTCACAGTCGGTAAACTTTTTGCTAAGGTAATAAATGGCGTGTTCTTTTCGGCCAGACTCGTCATGCTGCCCCAACACACACCCCATTGAGTTGTCCAGTACTGTCAAGCATAAGATTAGAGGTCTCCCTTCAACCGGCGGCATAAGAATAGGTGGTTCTTGGAGATACTCTTTGATTCTGTCGAAAGCGGCCTAACATTCATCGTTCCAACGTACTACTTGATCTTTCTTCAGCAGCTTGAAGATTGGTTCACAGGTAGCAGTTAGATGCGAGATGAATCGGGCAATGTAGTTCAACCGTCCTAGAAAGCCTCTGACTTCTTTCTCTGTCTTGGGAGTTGGAATATCTTGTATGGCTTTCACTTTGGCAGGGTCCACTTGAATGCCTTTGTCGCTTACGACGAAGCCTAGCAATTTTCCAGATCTCACCCCAAAGGTGCACTTGTTTGGGTTCAACCTCAGCTTGTACAACTTTAGACGGTCAAACAGCTTCTGTAGATGGTCAAGGTGTTCCTCCTCAGTTTGGGACCTTGCAATCATATCGTCGACGTATACTTCTATCTCGTGATGGATCATGTCATGAAATAAAGCAACCATGGCGCGTTGGTAGGTTGCCCCAACATTTTTCAACCCAAAAGGCATGACCTTGTAGCAAAAGGTGCCCCACTGAGTAACAAAAGTGGTCTTCTCCATGTCTTCAGGAGCCATCTTGATCTGATTATAACCGGAGAAGCCGTCTGTGATACAGTGGGAGAACTGACTAGTGTTTTGCGTTCGTATTCGCACTTGTGCGGTTGAGCAAGAGTCGCCACCGAATTTTTATTTTATCCTAAAGGAAAGGTTAAAAAAGCACAGCAAAAACCTTTTGAGATATTTCGTGGGTTCGGGGGGTAGATTATGAAAAGGGAAGGTATTAGCACCCTTTTCATCCATGGTTATCCATGGGCTCTTAGTTACTTGGTTTTTTAGATCACTTGCCTTGTTTTTCAATTGCTTTGAAAATGATGTGTGTGTGGGTGCTTTTTGAAAATGTTTTGGAAAAAGATGCCTTGTTTTAGGCAACTAATGTATTTGACTCGTGTTTGAGTGTTTTACAAAAGTGTGGATCTTTTCGAAAAGATGTTTTCAAATGTTTTTGAGAGTTTGTTTGAAAGTGTTGTGGATTGTGGTTTTTTGAAAAGAAGGCAAGTGTTTTTGCAAGTTTGATCTCAAGTAACTAAGAGTTTTGTCTACCCTATTATACTCAAAGGCTTTTGTCATGTTTTAACCCCTTTTAACAATTTTGTTCTACCATTGAAATTGGTAGACAATCTTGCGTTTAGGAAGTTTATTCGGGACGGGCGTGGGTCATCGTATGGACCATGAATGCAATGATGCCAAGTGTCTTTGGCAATTTGCTTTGAAGGGACTATGATCATTCCGTTTAGGCAACACTTTGAGGGACTTATGATCATTTTGATTTTTGTTTTGCCAAAGATACTCGACGTGCAAGCATGGCCCATTTTGGAAGGCAACATGTGGGATTACGCTAGAGGGTGCAAGTGTGATTGTGTATTGATTACATGTATTTGTCTTGTATTAGGTTATCTAGCGTTTGATTTTATGTACATACAAACCCTAGGTCTAACCATGGTATAATTGGAAAACTGTAAATTGCGGAATGTAAAATCTACGCTATTACAAAATAGTGTCCAGGAGTGGGGGGTATAAATGTACAAGAAGGGATGAGACTTATAGTATCCAATAAGTTACAACCAAATCGAATGTGCGATGTAAATATCGAATATACAAATATAAGATAAAAAATGTGTATAGGGCAATGTGAATGTATTTGTGTAAGTGTACATGTATATGAGTATGTGTAATTATTTACAGGTGCGATAATGTGAAATTGAAGCGTATTAGGGTTTTTGACCTAAAGAAATGTTTACTTAGTCTTGTACTTTTGTATTTTAGATATGTATAATAGAATGTTTTAATTAAATGTTCAAGTTTTAATTAAGAAATGTATCTTTATTTGTTTATATACAAAAATGTTTTAATTAAATGCTTGTGAATTGAATATTAGAGAAAAAATGTATTTCGTCTATTATGTACAAATATGTATGTTAATTAAAAAGAATAAAAAGAAGTATTTTCAATTTTTAATTATATGATGGAAAAAAATGCATAATCTGTACAAAAGGTATTAAATGTGTTATGTGCAAAAATATATTTTTATTAAAAGAGTAAACAAAATAAAAAGAAAGTATTTTCAATATATGACAAAATGTATTTTAACTATGTGCTTAAAGAAGAGATACATATTTTTACCAAATGGATTATATTAATTAAGAGTGTATTAAAACTATATTAGGTTAGAAAATTAATATATTGTTTATAAAAAAAAAGTTATTAATATTTTGTAAAGAAAAGAATCATTTAATGGGCTTTTGGGGAGATTAGAAGCGGGTCAGGCCCAATGGTCTTGAAGCAACATTTAGGGGTAGGCGTTTTGTCGTTCAGTTGAGGGAAGGAATTAGGTTTAGGCGAGGCAGCGGCGGCGTTCGCGTGTTCAACGTTCTCTTCCTCGTTCATCCTGCTTCTTGGTCATGGTTACTGAGTTTTGTATATTTTTCTCTTTTTTTTTTTCTTTGCTGAACTGTGTCCTTGGGTTATATCTTTTCTTGTTGTGCTGCCTAAGCCTAAAACCTGCCTATCTCTGCTTTATCTCTCTTCTTCTCACTTTTCAGTACAGTTTAAAGAATTTAATAATGTTTATTTCTGTACTTTCTGAAGGGGCCTTGGGAAATGATGATTTAAGATTGCTTGCATATAGGATTTTTCTGCATCTTTATCCTTCTTTTGACAGCTTTGTGTGCTGACTTTGCATTGATATCTTTTTCAAATCCTTCTTTTGACAGCTTGTGCACTTTTGACAGCAATTGTACTTCTTGCTTTTTCTTTGATATCTTTTGAGTAGATTTTGGCATTTTGACAGTAAATTGCCTTTTTGCTTTGGATAGAAAGTGGAATTGGATTTGAACTATGCAGTTTGAACTTTGGATTTTATGCATTTGACATTTGCATTCATGAATAAAAATCTTCCCTCTCTGTGAACCGGGAGAAATCCCGTGATTTGCAGAGAGGGTCAACTGATCCCAGTCAGTGGCCCCTAATGATGAGCAAATTTTAACTGTCCTTTTTTAACTGCTTTCTAACTTTTCTTCTTCTCTTTTGCAGATAAAAAATGGAGCACCGGAGCGAAGTAAAGAATGAAGAATTAGAAATAGGATAGGATTTTATTCTCAATTTAATTTTTGTACGCTTATTATTATTTTAAATACTTTGTAATAAATACTCGTATCCAAATAATAACAATTGTAACAACTATTAAATATGAAATAAAAATTCCATTGACATTTAATTCTTTTCAATTCCTTTTCTTTATTTACTTGTTATTTATAATTCCTTAAATTAAATAAAATGAAAGTTAAATTTCAAGTATTTAATTTTTAGAACCATAAATAATCAACTAAACCTTGCTGATCAAAATAAATGAACTGGACGTCTCCATTATTCAAAGCAACGCACAGTCGAACACAAAAACTTAATCAGATGCAACCCTTTTTTTCACTGATTCTTTGCCAAGCACTGTAATTCCAAACTGCACACCTTCTTTGACTGGCTCAAACAAAACAAACTGAATTCAAACCACTGTCTCTTTTACTGATTAAATCAAGATAACGCGAATTTTAACCCGAATCTCGGAATAAACTGCAAAGTGCTGTGGAATTTAAATTCTTCTGAGAATATGCCCATAAAACCCTAACTCCTGATTAAATGCGAAATAACGCTCGCCTGATCAAAATTGAACCAAAAATCATCCAAACCCTAAGCCAACTGTATGAAACAATCCAGAGCTCTGAAAATCAGTAAAAACCCTAATTTTGCTTGACTGTCAAGAAAAGTCCGTTTGTCCGATTCTTGAGTCAGTTTGAAAAGTCAGGAAATGTCTGAAGCTGAGATTGCTTGTGGAAAAATGCGAGGGCAAATTTTGGGGTACAACAGTTGCCCCTGTTCAATCTTCTTGGACCTGAAGAGTTAGATTGGCAAGTTTGCCTTTCGCGACTTGAAGGTAAAAGAAGATTGGACACTAAAGTGCCCAGAAAATTTGCACTCGGCGATCTGATGGTGGAGGTGAATGGGCTTAAAGATGCCATTTGGTGATGGGCTTAAAGATGCCACCTGGTGCGAGAGAATTTTGTCGGGGGATGGGCTTAGAGATGCCATCTGAGAATGGGCTTAAAGATGCCATTTGACGACTGCTGGTAGGAGGATGGGCTTATAGATGCCATCTGGATATGTTGAACTGTAGGTCAATGGTGAGTGGACAAGTATCAGAAAGGCATCCCTGTTTTGGAACATCTCTGAATTAGGGGTCTGAACAAGCAACAGATTGACGTCCATGTCGGGAGAATCTGTAAACTATCTGAGATTGAATAAGCAATAGAGCAGTATCCGTTGTTGGGACATGTCCGTAAACTATTTTCAAAAATTGAGAAGAGTCTGAATAAGTTGGTAGATTAACATCCGTTGCAGGGAAGAATCCGTAAACTGTTTCAGAAGTTGAGCAGAGTCTGAACAAGTCGGTAGATTGGCATCCGTTGTAGGGAAGAATCTGTAAACTGTTTTCAGAAGTCTTGAAGTTGAAGAGGAACCGGTGTAGGGTTTCTGCTGATGCGTCTGAATAAGTATCAGAATGTCGCCGTGTCCGGGTCGCATCTGAACTACTTCTGGATGAATCTTGGGAGATGATCTGTGTCTGTCGACTGATCTTACCTGAAAAGGCAAAGGGTTAGTTGTATGCAATGTTATGATGTATGATGCAATGCCTGTGACATTAATGTTTATGACATGAATGTAATGAATGCGCATGTAAGCTGATGAGCTAATCTTGCCGAGGATACATGAATCCGAGATGGCTGAAGATAAAAGCATCTTGACTGCTGCCGGGGAAAATAAATCCTTGGCTGTCGCTGGGGAAGAGAATTCCTGATGACCTCTACTGGGGAGTTCCAAACTAGTAGATTCATGCTGGGGAGGCCAGATTGAGAATCTTCGGCTTGGAGAGAAGTATCTCTGGAGATTTCACTGGGGAACCCAAGATTTGTCCTTTCCAAAACTCTGTGGGGAGAAGGTTCAATGGTCTGGCTCCGCTGGGGATACTGAAGCTTAAACTCTGAGGGGAATTGAATTCCGGAGGATTCCCTGGCTGGGGATTTTGCAAAGATAAACTCCTCCGGGGATTGTATTGATAAGTTATTGTTGGGGAATTTTGATGAACTCCGCTGGGGATAGGAGGAATTTTCGCGAGCGCGATCTTCCATGGTGGTTAGCTTGAGAAGAATCTGAACAAGCGATAGGTTAACATCCGTTACTTGGAGAACCCATGAACTATTTTCAGAAATCTTGAAGTTGAATCAGCAATAGAGCCGCGTCCGTTATTGGGAAGCGTCCGTAAACTGTTTTCAACGGTTTGAGAAGAGTCTGAACAAGTCGGTAGATTAGCATCCGTTGTTGGGAAGAATCCGTAAACTTGTTTCAGAAGTCTTGAAGAGGAACCGGTGTAGGGCTTCCTGAAGATGAGCTTGTGTAAAAACTGCATCGGGTTTTGAACACTTTTGACATTCGAATGCCCCAAGTGGTGATGTAGATAAATCCTGGCTTATTACAGGTGTTGGTCTACCATCGGTCGTTCACAGATGTTTCCTGGATTGTTACAGGTGTTGATCTGGAATTCTTCAGACATGCCCTGGCTGGATACAGGAATCGAATCTGGAAAGGTGATAGTTGATAGATATGCCCTGGCTGGATACAGGAATCGAATCTTCAAACTCTTCAGACGTGCCCTGGCTAGATACAGGAATCGAGTTTGGAAATGTGGTCAACAGATATGCCCTGGCTGGATACAGGAGTCGAATCTGGAAATAGTCGTCAACAGATATGCCCTGGCTGGATACAGGAATCGAATCTTCGAACTCTTCAGACGTGCCCTGGCTAGATACAGGAATCGAGTCTGGAAATGTAATAGTTGATTTGTTGAACACTTTTGACATTCGAATGCCCCAAGTGGTGATGAAGGAATCTTGAATCAGATTACTCTGCATATTGAGAGATTTCTTGAAATCTTGACTGGACTGCCCCAGGTTAACTGAACTTTGAAAGATCTGTTGGACCTTGACTGGACTGCCCCAGGTTAATTGAACTTTGACAGATCTGTTGGACCTTGACTGGACTGCCCCAGGTTAATTGAATTGTGACATGTCATGCCCCTTGCTGATAGGAGATTTGATGGAAGTGTTATCCTCTTGAAGTGATTTTGACTTACTGAGAGAGTTTTCGTTCCTCCGAACATTCGCTGTATGAATTTCTTCGCTGTCAAATAAAAGGGTCAAATGCAGACAGTGATATTCGAATAATGCAAAGTTTATGTTTGTCTTTGAAGTTTTGAAAAATGCGTTTTTAGCAGAAAACTTTTCATAAGACAAGTTACCACAAGATTTTAGAGCAAAGCCCTACAGGAGTCAGGATACCTTTTGTAACAGTATGCTTTCGAACTAACTCATGCTTCAATTAGGACTTTTGAAGGGTTGTAACGTGGCTTGGTTCACGGTTTAAGAAAAGAAGGATAAAGGCTCAAAGTATATTTGTACCCACCCGCTCTTCGTGATGTTCTTCAACCTAAGCTCAGTTAATTGTGCGTCACACTCTGTTTTGAGTTTGGAACGACTTTTGGGTGATGGTTCACCAGTTGAATTTTGGGGAGACAGTCATCATCTCCTTTTCTTTTTCAACATTTTTCATGTTGTTGAGGATTTTGTAATGACCTCACTATTTTATTTTGATTTGTTATCCCTAACTTTTGCCTGACTGTTACCGTTTTTCGGGATTACTGTCAGCGGGATGCCCCAGCTTTCTTAAGCCTCCTTTATAGGTTTTGGCTTGGTGGGCTTTTCTCTTTTGAGAGATTGACTGTCTATGTGATAGGGAACCACCCTTGTCTTTTGATTCCAAAGGAATACTTTCTTTTTTGACGTCGTTCGTTGTGTTACGAACTGAGAGTTTGCGACTTAAATGCACATTTTCTTTTGAATTAACTGAGAGACTACCCTGCCCCAGGTTTATATCAAAGGTTTCGATTGTTTAGAACAGAAAACTCCTACTTCTTTGGCTCGAAGGGGTTGACTAGGGATTATCTTCCTTATAACTCCAGTGTTTGGGATTTGAAAGAAATGCCTGTACATCATCAGCAAGGTCTGTTCAAAAGCATACTGTATGAGATTATGGTATTGTTTCGTCATCCTCCCTCTAAAGGCTTTACAGCTTTTTATCAAGAGTCAAATATCATAAAGAAAAGCATAAGAGTAGTGAAACGAATGGATGAATTCAAGACAAACATATGCAATGCATTAATGAAAACAGAGTTTAACATCAACAGATAATTGTTTGATAGCAAAAGAAATTACAACTTTGAAAATTCGAAAAGAAGCAAAGGTCTTTCAGCTTGAGCTTCGTCACTTCAGATGGAGAACCCTTTAACGGAAGATCTTCATCTCGCCGTCTGGCATGAATTCCAGCACCCCAATGTCGATCAGATCTTGAATCTTGTTCTTCAAGGCCCAACAGTCGTTGGTATTGTGTCCCGGGTTGTAGGAGTGGTAAACACAGAATGCGTCGGGATTAAAGTGAGGAGAGGAGATATTGAGCTTCTGAGGAGGGTCCTTTACGGTGAGCAAATCAACCTCCAACAGGCGCTTCAGTATGAAGAATGATGGTATTTCAGTCTCCGTAAACTGTCTTCCCGACTTTTCTTGTTTACGCCGATTGCCCCGTTGACGCTGGCGAGGCTGTTGATGGGTTTGTGACCCTGAAGCTAGCAAAGGAGCTTTCCCCTTGTCTTCTTGAGTTGATGGAGGCTGAGCGGTGACTTGCTCTTCAACCTCAGATGTTTGCCCCAGTTGGTTGTTTGGAAGCAGTTGGCGGACAAGGACTCTGAGTTCCTCTTGTCTTTGAGATAGGTCTTGGATGAGAGCCATCTGGCCCACCAACTGTCCCATCATTTGAGTCCTCAGTGTTGTCAGATCAAACTGCAGCTCCGCAATCTGATCATTCCTGGCATTGTTGGAATTCCCTAAGCCCTTGGTGAGGAGAGCTTTCATCTCTTCTTGCCCCAGAGACAAGTTCAAGAACATCTCCTGCAGTTGAGCAGTTTGGTCTTGGATGTCTTTGACAGACCTTTCTAGAGCCATCTCTTGCTGAAATAAACAGCAGGAGAGTAAGGAAACCTGAAAAGGAAAGATTGTTAAAATGCAATGCATGATATGTGGATGCATGCTTTCAAGGATCTCTTGGGGTAAACACAAGAAAAATGTTAGAGGTTGAACCCTGCTCTTGGATTGGAGATCTCTGCACCGGTGGACGTCCTTCCACGAGAATCAAGCTCACCATGTCGAGTGGGTCATAGCCATTGATTCAAGTTGTTGCACTTGAACTTTGATTGGAGAGCTTGGTATCAGTGGATGTCTTTCCACTAGAATCAAGCTCACCATGTCGAGTGGGTCATAGCCACTGATTCAAGTTGTTGCACTTGAACTTTGATTGGAGAGCTTTGTATCGGTGGATTTCTTTCCACTAGAATCAAGCTCACCGTGTCGAGTGGGTCATAGCCACTGATTCAAGTTGTTGTACTTGAAATTTGATGGTATTGGTCAGAGGAGAAACCTCTTGCCCCTTGATAGATGTCTGGTTCAACGTAACCCTGCATCAACAGAACCCTCGAGATCCTTGAAATGGTTATTGAAAATGCTAAAATGCTATGGTATGATGTTATGATGTTATGTACATGTATGCACAAGCAAGTAAGTGTATATACAGGCAAACATATTCACACAAAGCACACAAGGCCTTAGGTTTAGGCTTGCATGAGGTTCAGGTACTACCCTCTTTCAGTTTGTTGGTTGAAACCTGTCTTATCAAAAGTAACCGGGTTCTAGAGGATCTCATATCATTGGCTACCCTCAATCGGTCATAACTCCAGCATCGCAACCTTTTCTCGCGGCCGGAACCATCTCGAGAGTTTAGCCTCAATGAGTGTAGCATACTGCTACTGTTCTAATGGCCAAGTTGGTCAATTAGGGTTCTAAGGTCGGTTGGTGCTTAATGACTCCTTGGAAGACCCATATTCTCCCCGTCTTAACGCGAGGGATATCGGTACAGACCAAGACGCCACACCAACGTAGCCACTGCTTCACCCATGTCGGTATACGCCGGACATGTCCCTCACAGATTATGCTACCTAAAAGGGTTTCCCCAGATCCGGGTTAGGATCTATGAAGCTCTGATTCAAAGCCCACAAATGTAAAGCAAACAAAACAATCAATTGAAAATAAAGGTGATCTAAACCCTAAGGTAACCCCACTTTTAGAAAAAATCCCCAGCAGAGTCGCCAGTTCTGTGATACGGTGGGAGAACTGACTAGTGTTTTGCGTTTGTATTCGCACTTGTGCAGTTGAGCAAGAGTCGCCACCGACTTTTTATTTTATCCTAAAGGAAAGGTTAAAAAAGCACAACAAAAACCTTTTGAGATATTTCGTGGGTTCGGGGGGTAGATTATGAAAAGGGAAGGTATTAGCACCCTTTTCATCCATGGTTATCCATGGGCTCTTAGTTACTTGGTTTTTTAGATCACTTGCCTTGTTTTTCGATTGCTTTGAAAATGATGTGTGTGTGGGTGCTTTTTGAAAATGTTTTGGAAAAAGATGCCTTGTTTTAGGCAACTAATGTATTTGACTCGTGTTTGAGTGTTTTACAAAAGTGTGGATCTTTTCGAAAAGATGTTTTCAAATGTTTTTGAGAGTTTGTTTGAAAGTGTTGTGGATTGTGGTTTTTTGAAAAGAAGGCAAGTGTTTTTGCAAGTTTGATCTCAAGTAACTAAGAGTTTTGTCTACCCTATTATACTCAAAGGCTTTTGTCATGTTTTAACCCCTTTTAACAATTTTGTTCTACCATTGAAATTGGTAGACAATCTTGCATTTAGGAAGTTTATTCGGGACGGGCGTGGGTCATCGTATGGACCATGAATGCAATGATGCCAAGTGTCTTTGGCAATTTGCTTTGAAGGGACTATGATCATTCCGTTTAGGCAACACTTTGAGGGACTTATGATCATTTTGATTTTTGTTTTGCCAAAGATACTCGACGTGCAAGCATGGCCCATTTTGGAAGGCAACATGTGGGATTACCCTAGAGGGTGCAAGTGTGATTGTGTATTGATTACATGTATTTGTCTTGTATTAGGTTATCTAGCGTTTGATTTTATGTACATACAAACCCTAGGTCTAACCATGGTATAATTGGAAAACTGTAAATTGCGGAATGTAAAATCTACGCTATTACAAAATAGTGTCCAGGAGTGGGGGGTATAAATGTACAAGAAGGGATGAGACTTATAGTATCCAATAAGTTACAACCAAATCGAATGTGCGATGTAAATATCGAATATACAAATATAAGATAAAAAATGTGTATAGGGCAATGTGAATGTATTTGTGTAAGTGTACATGTATATGAGTATGTGTAATTATTTACAGGTGCGATAATGTGAAATTGAAGCGTATTAGGGTTTTTGACCTAAAGAAATGTTTACTTAGTCTTGTACTTTTGTATTTTAGATATGTATAATAGAATGTTTTAATTAAATGTTCAAGTTTTAATTAAGAAATGTATCTTTATTTGTTTATATACAAAAATGTTTTAATTAAATGCTTGTGAATTGAATATTAGAGAAAAAATGTATTTCGTCTATTATGTACAAATATGTATGTTAATTAAAAAGAATAAAAAGAAGTATTTTCAATTTTTAATTATATGATGGAAAAAAATGCATAATCTGTACAAAAGGTATTAAATGTGTTATGTGCAAAAATATATTTTTATTAAAAGAGTAAACAAAATAAAAAGAAAGTATTTTCAATATATGACAAAATGTATTTTAACTATGTGCTTAAAGAAGAGATACATATTTTTACCAAATGGATTATATTAATTAAGAGTGTATTAAAACTATATTAGGTTAGAAAATTAATATATTGTTTATAAAAAAAAAGTTATTAATATTTTGTAAAGAAAAGAATCATTTAATGGGCTTTTGGGGAGATTAGAAGCGGGTCAGGCCCAATGGTCTTGAAGCAACATTTAGGGTTAGGCGTTTTGTCGTTCAGTTGAGGGAAGGAATTAGGTTTAGGCGAGGCAGCGGCGGCGTTCGCGTGTTCAACGTTCTCTTCCTCGTTCATCCTGCTTCTTGGTCATGGTTACTGAGTTTTGTATATTTTTCTCTTTTTTTTTTCTTTGCTGAACTGTGTCCTTGGGTTATATCTTTTCTTGTTGTGCTGCCTAAGCCTAAAACCTGCCTATCTCTGCTTTATCTCTCTTCTTCTCACTTTTCAGTACAGTTTAAAGAATTTAATAATGTTTATTTCTGTACTTTCTGAAGGGGCCTTGGGAAATGATGATTTAAGATTGCTTGCATATAGGATTTTTCTGCATCTTTATCCTTCTTTTGACAGCTTTGTGTGCTGACTTTGCATTGATATCTTTTTCAAATCCTTCTTTTGACAGCTTGTGCACTTTTGACAGCAATTGTACTTCTTGCTTTTTCTTTGATATCTTTTGAGTAGATTTTGGCATTTTGACAGTAAATTGCCTTTTTGCTTTGGATAGAAAGTGGAATTGGATTTGAACTATGCAGTTTGAACTTTGGATTTTATGCATTTGACATTTGCATTCATGAATAAAAATCTTCCCTCTCTGAACCGGGAGAAATCCCGTGATTTGCAGAGAGGGTCAACTGATCCCAGTCAGTGGCCCCTAATGATGAGCAAATTTTAACTGTCCTTTTTTAACTGCTTTCTAACTTTTCTTCTTCTCTTTTGCAGATAAAAAATGGAGCACCGGAGCGAAGTAAAGAATGAAGAATTAGAAATAGGATAGGATTTTATTCTCAATTTAATTTTTGTACGCTTATTATTATTTTAAATACTTTGTAATAAATACTCGTATCCAAATAATAACAATTGTAACAACTATTAAATATGAAATAAAAATTCCATTGACATTTAATTCTTTTCAATTCCTTTTCTTTATTTACTTGTTATTTATAATTCCTTAAATTAAATAAAATGAAAGTTAAATTTCAAGTATTTAATTTTTAGAACCATAAATAATCAACTAAACCTTGCTGATCAAAATAAATGAACTGGACGTCTCCATTATTCAAAGCAACGCACAGTCGAACACAAAAACTTAATCAGATGCAACCCTTTTTTTCATTGATTCTTTGCCAAGCACTGTAATTCCAAACTGCACACCTTGTTTGACTGGCTCAAACAAAACAAACTGAATTCAAACCACTGTCTCTTTTACTGATTAAATCAAGATAACGCGAATTTTAACCCGAATCTCGGAATAAACTGCAAAGTGCTGTGGAATTTAAATTCTTCTGAGAATATGCCCATAAAACCCTAACTCCTGATTAAATGCGAAATAACGCTCGCCTGATCAAAATTGAACCAAAAATCATCCAAACCCTAAGCCAACTGTATGAAACAATCCAGAGCTCTGAAAATCAGTAAAAACCCTAATTTTGCTTGACTGTCAAGAAAAGTCCGTTTGTCCGATTCTTGAGTCAGTTTGAAAAGTCAGGAAATGTCTGAAGCTGAGATTGCTTGTGGAAAAATGCGAGGGCAAATTTTGGGGTACAACAGTTGCCCCTGTTCAATCTTCTTGGACCTGAAGAGTTAGATTGGCAAGTTTGCCTTTCGCGACTTGAAGGTAAAAGAAGATTGGACACTAAAGTGCCCAGAAAATTTGCACTCGGCGATCTGATGGTGGAGGTGAATGGGCTTAAAGATGCCATTTGGTGATGGGCTTAAAGATGCCACCTGGTGCGAGAGAATTTTGTCGGGGGATGGGCTTAGAGATGCCATCTGAGAATGGGCTTAAAGATGCCATTTGACGACTGCTGGTAGGAGGATGGGCTTATAGATGCCATCTGGATATGTTGAACTGTAGGTCAATGGTGAGTGGACAAGTATCAGAAAGGCATCCCTGTTTTGGAACATCTCTGAATTAGGGGTCTGAACAAGCAACAGATTGACGTCCATGTCGGGAGAATCTGTAAACTATCTGAGATTGAATAAGCAATAGAGCAGTATCCGTTGTTGGGACATGTCCGTAAACTATTTTCAAAAATTGAGAAGAGTCTGAATAAGTTGGTAGATTAACATCCGTTGCAGGGAAGAATCCGTAAACTGTTTCAGAAGTTGAGCAGAGTCTGAACAAGTCGGTAGATTGGCATCCGTTGTAGGGAAGAATCTGTAAACTGTTTTCAGAAGTCTTGAAGTTGAAGAGGAACCGGTGTAGGGTTTCTGCTGATGCGTCTGAATAAGTATCAGAATGTCGCCGTGTCCGGGTCGCATCTGAACTACTTCTGGATGAATCTTGGGAGATGATCTGTGTCTGTCGACTGATCTTACCTGAAAAGGCAAAGGGTTAGTTGTATGCAATGTTATGATGTATGATGCAATGCCTGTGACATTAATGTTTATGACATGAATGTAATGAATGCGCATGTAAGCTGATGAGCTAATCTTGCCGAGGATACATGAATCCGAGATGGCTGAAGATAAAAGCATCTTGACTGCTGCCGGGGAAAATAAATCCTTGGCTGTCGCTGGGGAAGAGAATTCCTGATGACCTCTACTGGGGAGTTCCAAACTAGTAGATTCATGCTGGGGAGGCCAGATTGAGAATCTTCGGCTTGGAGAGAAGTATCTCTGGAGATTTCACTGGGGAACCCAAGATTTGTCCTTTCCAAAACTCTGTGGGGAGAAGGTTCAATGGTCTGGCTCCGCTGGGGATACTGAAGCTTAAACTCTGAGGGGAATTGAATTCCGGAGGATTCCCTGGCTGGGGATTTTGCAAAGATAAACTCCTCCGGGGATTGTATTGATAAGTTATTGTTGGGGAATTTTGATGAACTCCGCTGGGGATAGGAGGAATTTTCGCGAGCGCGATCTTCCGTGGTGGTTAGCTTGAGAAGAATCTGAACAAGCGATAGGTTAACATCCGTTACTTGGAGAACCCATGAACTATTTTCAGAAATCTTGAAGTTGAATCAGCAATAGAGCCGCGTCCGTTGTTGGGAAGCGTCCGTAAACTGTTTTCAACGGTTTGAGAAGAGTCTGAACAAGTCGGTAGATTAGCATCCGTTGTTGGGAAGAATCCGTAAACTTGTTTCAGAAGTCTTGAAGAGGAACCGGTGTAGGGCTTCCTGAAGATGAGCTTGTGTAAAAACTGCATCGGGTTTTGAACACTTTTGACATTCGAATGCCCCAAGTGGTGATGTAGATAAATCCTGGCTTATTACAGGTGTTGGTCTACCATCGGTCGTTCACAGATGTTTCCTGGATTGTTACAGGTGTTGATCTGGAATTCTTCAGACATGCCCTGGCTGGATACAGGAATCGAATCTGGAAAGGTGATAGTTGATAGATATGCCCTGGCTGGATACAGGAATCGAATCTTCAAACTCTTCAGACGTGCCCTGGCTAGATACAGGAATCGAGTTTGGAAATGTGGTCAACAGATATGCCCTGGCTGGATACAGGAGTCGAATCTGGAAATAGTCGTCAACAGATATGCCCTGGCTGGATACAGGAATCGAATCTTCGAACTCTTCAGACGTGCCCTGGCTAGATACAGGAATCGAGTCTGGAAATGTAATAGTTGATTTGTTGAACACTTTTGACATTCGAATGCCCCAAGTGGTGATGAAGTAATCTTGAATCAGATTACTCTGCATATTGAGAGATTTCTTGAAATCTTGACTGGACTGCCCCAGGTTAACTGAACTTTGAAAGATCTGTTGGACCTTGACTGGACTGCCCCAGGTTAATTGAACTTTGACAGATCTGTTGGACCTTGACTGGACTGCCCCAGGTTAATTGAATTGTGACATGTCATGCCCCTTGCTGATAGGAGATTTGATGGAAGTGTTATCCTCTTGAAGTGATTTTGACTTACTGAGAGAGTTTTCGTTCCTCCGAACATTCGCTGTATGAATTTCTTCGCTGTCAAATAAAAGGGTCAAATGCAGACAGTGATATTCGAATAATGCAAAGTTTATGTTTGTCTTTGAAGTTTTGAAAAATGCGTTTTTAGCAGAAAACTTTTCATAAGACAAGTTACCACAAGATTTTAGAGCAAAGCCCTACAGGAGTCAGGATACCTTTTGTAACAGTATGCTTTCGAACTAACTCATGCTTCAATTAGGACTTTTGAAGGGTTGTAACGTGGCTTGGTTCACGGTTTAAGAAAATAAGGATAAAGGCTCAAAGTATATTTGTACCCACCCGCTCTTCGTGATGTTCTTCAACCTAAGCTCAGTTAATTGTGCGTCACACTCTGTTTTGAGTTTGGAACGACTTTTGGGTGATGGTTCACCAGTTGAATTTTGGGGAGACAGTCATCATCTCCTTTTCTTTTTCAACATTTTTCATGTTGTTGAGGATTTTGTAATGACCTCACTATTTTGATTTTGATTTGTTATCCCTAACTTTTGCCTGACTGTTACCGTTTTTCGGGATTACTGTCAGCGGGATGCCCCAGCTTTCTTAAGCCTCCTTTATAGGTTTTGGCTTGGTGGGCTTTTCTCTTTTGAGAGATTGACTGTCTATGTGATAGGGAACCACCCTTGTCTTTTGATTCCAAAGGAATACTTTCTTTTTTGACATCGTTCGTTGTGTTACGAACTGAGAGTTTGCGACTTAAATGCACATTTTCTTTTGAATTAACTGAGAGACTACCCTGCCCCAGGTTTATATCAAAGGTTTCGATTGTTTAGAACAGAAAACTCCTACTTCTTTGGCTCGAAGGGGTTGACTAGGGATTATCTTCCTTATAACTCCAGTGTTTGGGATTTGAAAGAAATGCCTGTACATCATCAGCAAGGTCTGTTCAAAAGCATACTGTATGAGATTATGGTATTGTTTCGTCATCCTCCCTCTAAAGGCTTTACAGATTTTTATCAAGAGTCAAATATCATAAAGAAAAGCATAAGAGTAGTGAAACGAATGGATGAATTCAAGACAAACATATGCAATGCATTAATGAAAACAGAGTTTAACATCAACAGATAATTGTTTGATAGCAAAAGAAATTACAACTTTGAAAATTCGAAAAGAAGCAAAGGTCTTTCAGCTTGAGCTTCGTCACTTCAGATGGAGAACCCTTTAACGGAAGATCTTCATCTCGCCGTCTGGCATGAATTCCAGCACCCCAATGTCGATCAGATCTTGAATCTTGTTCTTCAAGGCCCAACAGTCGTTGGTACTGTGTCCCGGGTTGTAGGAGTGGTAAACACAGAATGCGTCGGGATTAAAGTGAGGAGAGGAGATATTGAGCTTCTGAGGAGGGTCCTTTACGGTGAGCAAATCGACCTCCAACAGGCGCTTCAGTATGAAGAATGATGGTATTTCAGTCTCCGTAAACTGTCTTCCCGACTTTTCTTGTTTACGCCGATTGCCCCGTTGACGCTGGCGAGGCTGTTGATGGGTTTGTGACCCTGAAGCTAGCAAAGGAGCTTTCCCCTTGTCTTCTTGAGTTGATGGAGGCTGAGCGGTGACTTGCTCTTCAACCTCAGATGTTTGCCCCAGTTGGTTGTTTGGAAGCAGTTGGCGGACAAGGACTCTGAGTTCCTCTTGTCTTTGAGATAGGTCTTGGATGAGAGCCATCTGGCCCACCAACTGTCCCATCATTTGAGTCCTCAGTGTTGTCAGATCAAACTGCAGCTCCGCAATCTGATCATTCCTGGCATTGTTGGAATTCCCTAAGCCCTTGGTAAGGAGAGCTTTCATCTCTTCTTGCCCCAGAGACAAGTTCAAGAACATCTCCTGCAGTTGAGCAGTTTGGTCTTGGATGTCTTTGACAGACCTTTCTAGAGCCATCTCTTACTGAAATAAACAGCAGGAGAGTAAGGAAACCTGAAAAGGAAAGATTGTTAAAATGCAATGCATGATATGTGGATGCATGCTTTCAAGGATCTCTTGGGGTAAACACAAGAAAAATGTTAGAGGTTGAACCCTGCTCTTGGATTGGAGATCTCTGCACAGGTGGACGTCCTTCTACGAGAATCAAGCTCACCATGTCGAGTGGGTCATAGCCATTGATTCAAGTTGTTGCACTTGAACTTTGATTGGAGAGCTTGGTATCGGTGGATGTCTTTCCACTAGAATCAAGCTCACCATGTCGAGTGGGTCATAGCCACTGATTCAAGTTGTTGCACTTGAACTTTGATTGGAGAGCTTTGTATCGGTGGATGTCTTTCCACTAGAATCAAGCTCACCGTGTCGAGTGGGTCATAGCCACTGATTCAAGTTGTTGTACTTGAAATTTGATGGTATTGGTCAGAGGAGAAACCTCTTGCCCCTTGATAGATGTCTGGTTCAACGTAACCCTGCATCAACAGAACCCTCGAGATCCTTGAAATGGTTATTGAAAATGCTAAAATGCTATGGTATGATGTTATGATGTTATGTACATGTATGCACAAGCAAGTAAGTGTATATACAGGCAAACATATTCACACAAAGCACACAAGGCCTTAGGTTTAGGCTTGCATGAGGTTCAGGTACTACCCTCTTTCAGTTTGTTGGTTGAAACCTGTCTTATCAAAAGTAACCGGGTTCTAGAGGATCTCATATCATTGGCTACCCTCAATCGGTCATAACTCCAGCATCGCAACCTTTTCTCGCGGCCGGAACCATCTCGAGAGTTTAGCCTCAATGAGTGTAGCATACTGCTACTGTTCTAATGGCCAAGTTGGTCAATTAGGGTTCTAAGGTCGGTTGGTGCTTAATGACTCCTTGGAAGACCCATATTCTCCCCGTCTTAACGCGAGGGATATCGGTACAGACCAAGACGCCACACCAACGTAGCCACTGCTTCACCCATGTCGGTATACGCCGGACAGGTCCCTCACAGATTATGCTACCTAAAAGGGTTTCCCCAGATCCGGGTTAGGATCTATGAAGCTCCGATTCAAAGCCCACAAATGTAAAGCAAACAAAACAATCAATTGAAAATAAAGGTGATCTAAACCCTAAGGTAACCCCACTTTTAGAAAAAATCCCCAGCAGAGTCGCCAGTTCTGTGATACGGTGGGAGAACTGACTAGTGTTTTGCGTTCGTATTCGCACTTGTGCGGTTGAGCAAGAGTCGCCACCGACTTTTTATTTTATCCTAAAGGAAAGGTTAAAAAAGCACAGCAAAAACCTTTTGAGATATTTCGTGGGTTCGGGGGGTAGATTATGAAAAGGGAAGGTATTAGCACCCTTTTCATCCATGGTTATCCATGGGCTCTTAGTTACTTGGTTTTTTAGATCACTTGCCTTGTTTTTCGATTGCTTTGAAAATGATGTGTGTGTGGGTGCTTTTTGAAAATGTTTTGGAAAAAGATGCCTTGTTTTAGGCAACTAATGTATTTGACTCGTGTTTGAGTGTTTTACAAAAGTGTGGATCTTTTCGAAAAGATGTTTTCAAATGTTTTTGAGAGTTTGTTTGAAAGTGTTGTGGATTGTGGTTTTTTGAAAAGAAGGCAAGTGTTTTTGCAAGTTTGATCTCAAGTAACTAAGAGTTTTGTCTACCCTATTATACTCAAAGGCTTTTGTCATTTTTTAACCCCTTTTAACAATTTTGTTCTACCATTGAAATTGGTAGACAATCTTGCGTTTAGGAAGTTTATTCGGGACGGGCGTGGGTCATCGTATGGACCATGAATGCAATGATGCCAAGTGTCTTTGGCAATTTGCTTTGAAGGGACTATGATCATTCCGTTTAGGCAACACTTTGAGGGACTTATGATCATTTTGATTTTTGTTTTGCCAAAGATACTCGACGTGCAAGCATGGCCCATTTTGGAAGGCAACATGTGGGATTACCCTAGAGGGTGCAAGTGTGATTGTGTATTGATTACATGTATTTGTCTTGTATTAGGTTATCTAGCGTTTGATTTATGTACATACAAACCCTAGGTCTAACCATGGTATAATTGGAAAACTGTAAATTGCGGAATGTAAAATCTACGCTATTACAAAATAGTGTCCAGGAGTGGGGGGTATAAATGTACAAGAAGGGATGAGACTTATAGTATCCAATAAGTTACAACCAAATCGAATGTGCGATCAAATGTAAATATCGAATATACAAATATAAGATAAAAAATGTGTATAGGGAAATGTGAATGTATTTGTGTAAGTGTACATGTATATGAGTATGTGTAATTATTTACAGGTGCGATAATGTGAAATTGAAGCGTATTAGGGTTTTTGACCTAAAGAAATGTTTACTTAGTCTTGTACTTTTGTATTTTAGATATGTATAATAGAATGTTTTAATTAAATGTTCAAGTTTTAATTAAGAAATGTATCTTTATTTGTTTATATACAAAAATGTTTTAATTAAATGCTTGTGAATTGAATATTAGAGAAAAAATGTATTTCGTCTATTATGTACAAATATGTATGTTAATTAAAAAGAATAAAAAGAAGTATTTTCAATTTTTAATTATATGATGGAAAAAAATGCATAATCTGTACAAAAGGTATTAAATGTGTTATGTGCAAAAATATATTTTTATTAAAAGAGTAAACAAAATAAAAAGAAAGTATTTTCAATATATGACAAAATGTATTTTAACTATGTGCTTAAAGAAGAGATACATATTTTTACCAAATGGATTATATTAATTAAGAGTGTATTAAAACTATATTAGGTTAGAAAATTAATATATTGTTTATAAAAAAAAAGTTATTAATATTTTGTAAAGAAAAGAATCATTTAATGGGCTTTTGGGGAGATTAGAAGCGGGTCAGGCCCAATGGTCTTGAAGCAACATTTAGGGTTAGGCGTTTTGTCGTTCAGTTGAGGGAAGGAATTAGGTTTAGGCGAGGCAGCGGCGGCGTTCGCGTGTTCAACGTTCTCTTCCTCGTTCATCCTGCTTCTTGGTCATGGTTACTGAGTTTTGTATATTTTTCTCTTTTTTTTTTCTTTGCTGAACTGTGTCCTTGGGTTATATCTTTTCTTGTTGTGCTGCCTAAGCCTAAAACCTGCCTATCTCTGCTTTATCTCTCTTCTTCTCACTTTTCAGTACAGTTTAAAGAATTTAATAATGTTTATTTCTGTACTTTCTGAAGGGGCCTTGGGAAATGATGATTTAAGATTGCTTGCATATAGGATTTTTCTGCATCTTTATCCTTCTTTTGACAGCTTTGTGTGCTGACTTTGCATTGATATCTTTTTCAAATCCTTCTTTTGACAGCTTGTGCACTTTTGACAGCAATTGTACTTCTTGCTTTTTCTTTGATATCTTTTGAGTAGATTTTGGCATTTTGACAGTAAATTGCCTTTTTGCTTTGGATAGAAAGTGGAATTGGATTTGAACTATGCAGTTTGAACTTTGGATTTTATGCATTTGACATTTGCATTCATGAATAAAAATCTTCCCTCTCTGAACCGGGAGAAATCCCGTGATTTGCAGAGAGGGTCAACTGATCCCAGTCAGTGGCCCCTAATGATGAGCAAATTTTAACTGTCCTTTTTTAACTGCTTTCTAACTTTTCTTCTTCTCTTTTGCAGATAAAAAATGGAGCACCGGAGCGAAGTAAAGAATGAAGAATTAGAAATAGGATAGGATTTTATTCTCAATTTAATTTTTGTACGCTTATTATTATTTTAAATACTTTGTAATAAATACTCGTATCCAAATAATAACAATTGTAACAACTATTAAATATGAAATAAAAATTCCATTGACATTTAATTCTTTTCAATTCCTTTTCTTTATTTACTTGTTATTTATAATTCCTTAAATTAAATAAAATGAAAGTTAAATTTCAAGTATTTAATTTTTAGAACCATAAATAATCAACTAAACCTTGCTGATCAAAATAAATGAACTGGACGTCTCCATTATTCAAAGCAACGCACAGTCGAACACAAAAACTTAATCAGATGCAACCCTTTTTTTCACTGATTCTTTGCCAAGCACTGTAATTCCAAACTGCACACCTTCTTTGACTGGCTCAAACAAAACAAACTGAATTCAAACCACTGTCTCTTTTACTGATTAAATCAAGATAACGCGAATTTTAACCCGAATCTAAGAATAAACTGCAAAGTGCTGTGGAATTTAAATTCTTCTGAGAATATGCCCATAAAACCCTAACTCCTGATTAAATGCCAAATAACGCTCGCCTGATCAAAATTGAACCAAAAATCATCCAAACCCTAAGCCAACTGTATGAAACAATCCAGAGCTCTGAAAATCAGTAAAAACCCTAATTTTTCTTGACTGTCAAGAAAAGTCCGTTTGTCCGATTCTTGAGTCAGTTTGAAAAGTCAGGAAATGTCTGAAGCTGAGATTGCTTGTGGAAAAATGCGAGGGCAAATTTTGGGGTACAACACCGTCCATGAAGGAGAATACTTTATGCTGAGCAGTGTTTTCAACCAGAACGTCGATATGAGGCAGAGGGAAATCATCCTTAGGGCTCGCCCTGTTCAAATCTCTGTAATCAACACACATTCGGACCTTACCATCCTTCTTCGGCACCGGAACCATGTTGGCAACCCACTGAGGGTAAGAAGTTACTGCTAGAAACCCGGCATCAAATTGTTTCATAACCTCAGCTTTGATTTTCTCGTACATTTCTGGACGCATACGACGGACCTTCTGTTTTACCGGAGGGCATTCTTCCTTGGTAGGCAGGTGATGAACCACAATGTCGGCATCCAACCCGGGCATGTCTTCGTAAGACCAGGCAAATATTTCCACATAGTCATGCAGCATCTGAATCAACCGTTGTTTCACACTGAGCTCTAGATTGGCACCAATCTTGACTTCTTTTCTGTCTGTCTCAGTACCCAGATTTACTGTTTCCACTGGCTCTTCATGTGGCTGAATGGCCCTCTCTTCCTGGAGTAGTAGTCTTGCGAGCTCACCAGGCACTTCACAATCATCTTCACCTTCGTCTTCGGCTAAGTTTATCGGATTTTCGAAGTCATAACTGGCAGTAGCAGAGTCGTTACCAGTGAGATCCAGAGTGGATTGGAACCTGTATAGGTCAGTGTGTGTAAATATAGCTGTTTTGCAATATATAGTAAAGAAAGAAAAGGAGCGCAAGATTTTGAAATGCAACAAACGTCCAATGTTTTTATTAATGATATATGAAAATGACACACAAAAGCCCTCACAAATGAAGCCACGGTGCCCCGGGTAAGACATCGGGCCATAAAAGTTTCAAAATATTGTCTGTTACAAATTCAAAACAAAAGAGTTCATTACTGAGTGACAAAAGTAATAGGTGTGAAGTCTTTGGCAGTCCAGTTGCTTGGTCCACCGTCGGTTGTTGGGTAGATCCAGCTGTTGAATTTAGATTCCTCCACGTCGTCTTCAATAGCATTTACTCCTGGGTTGGTGATGAATACAGGAGGTCTTCCAATCCTTGCCTTACGAACAGCCCTCTGAGCTTCTGCAGTGAAGCCCAAACCAAACTTGTCAGTCTTCGGAGTGAAATCAGGAAGTCGGCCCCAGTTTTCGCACCCACCCTTCTCAATCACAACCCGGACATCCTTTAAGGAAGCCATCTTCAAAGGAGAAACTTCTTCAGTTACAGTCTCTGCTGACGCCAGTGTCTGAGGCACCTCTTCAAAGTGTTGAAAAGGGGTTTCAATGAACTCCCCATCCATCTCTATGTACCGGAACGAGTTGAGGTGGCTGACCATGTACTCTTCCTCCCCCTGAACTGTAACAATCTTCCCTCTGACCGGGTACTTAAGCTTCTGATGTAGTGTGAAGGTTACAGCTCCAGCCTTGTGGATCCATGGACGACCCAGAAAACAAGAATAGTATGGTCGGATGTCCATCACATAGAAAGTAGAATCAAAGACTTGAGAACCAACCCTGATTGGAATGTCAACTTCCCCATGTACCATCCTTTTCGAACCGTCAAAGGCCCGGAGAACAATGTTACTAGGCTTGAGCTCCAAACCCTCACAATCCAACCTGTCTAGGGCTTTCTTGGGTAATACGTTCAATGAAGAACCAGTGTCTACCAACACATGGGCAAGAGTAGTGCCCCTGCATTCAATGGAGACATGCAGGGCGTCGTTATGGTTCTTTCCTTTGGCAGTCAGATCGGCGTCAGAGAAGCCCAACCCATTATCGGCAGTCAAATTAGCCACACAATCGGTAAATTGATCAGCAGACGTTTCTTGTGGCACATGGGCCGTCTTCAGGAAGGAAATCAGGGCCTTGGCATGGGCCTCTGAACACAACAACAGTGATAACATAGAAATCTTTGATGGGGTGTGCCCCAGCTGCTCAACTACATTGAAATCACTCTTCTTAATGATCTTGAGAATCTCTTCCATCTCTTGCTGGGAAGCTTCCACATTGGTTGTCTTTGGTGCCTCCGTCAGGGCAGGCAAATCAGTAGCAATCCCTTTGCCCCGAGCGTCAGATGACTCGGCAGCAGGGGTAAAAACAGGAACTTGATCAGGAAGGGAAGCAGGCACACTTGCAGGTGTGATGATAAGAGGTCTCTGAATAGCTGGTGGTGCAATATCTGGTGAGAACAGCCTACCACTGCGAGTAACTTTGGCATGCCCGGTGATGTTGCTGACGCCGGTACTTGTATCGAACTCTTGTTTTACTCCGAGCACATAAACATCTGCCCCATAGTGCCACGGGACAACTTTGTCGGATGTATAAGGGAGGGGCCCCGGAACAGTGATGATGATAGGAGCAATCTTCTGAGTGGACATGATTTTGACAGGCTTTTTTGAAGGAGCCTTAGGAGGTTTGTTGAAAATAGTGACAATAGAAACTTCTTCAGCAGGGACAGCAGGAACGACAATTTTCTCGAACAAGATCTCTTTATTATCCATCAGGTTTTGGATACCTGACTTCAACAAAGGACAACCAGCAGGTGAAACAGAACATAAATGGCAACCTTTACTACATCCCGGAAATAAACCGGCTAGCAACAGGTTCCTCTTGACAGTCAACAATGGAGTAACAATATCATCCACTGAGGCCACATACGGGTCTTCTTCCACAACATTCACTCCATGCTGGGGCATGGGAGTAGTCACAACATTGGGTCTTTAGGGCGCCTCAAACTGTATTTCTTTAGCATCAATAAGGTCCTCAACCTTATTCCTCAGAGCCTAGCAATCATCCGTAGTATGCCCCGGGCTATCAGAGTGATAAGCGCAACGGGCGTTGGGGTTGTACTTTGGAGAAGCTGTGTTCACTACCTTCGGAGCTTCTTTGACAGCTACCAGATTGGTTGACAGTAGTTGCGAAAAAATCTGAGACAGGGTCATGCTGAGTCGAGTGTACTGCCTTTTGGGTCTCTCGCCCCTTGGTTGGTTGTATTGTTGAGGAGCAGCAGTAGGCTTTGAAATTACCAACGCGTTGACAACTTGGCAGCGTTCCAGTTTAATTTGTCTTCTGGGACCATAAATAACATTGGCTTCCTTCTTGAAGGGCTTCTTTTCAATACTCGAGGAGGCACCTTTCTGTATCTTCCCCGACTTGATACCAGCTTCTATCCTCTCACCGGTTAAGATCAGGTCTGTGAACCCAGCAGAAGAATTACCAATCAGGTGGTTGAAGAATGGACCAGACAGGGTCCCCAAGAACATGTTCACGAGTTCACGGTCAGTCAACGGTGGCTGCACCCTTCCAGCCAGGTCCCTCCACTTCTGCGCATACTCCTTGAATCCTTCGCCCGTCCCCAGTGACATACCCTGGAGTTGGGTACGCGCGGGAGCGAGGTCGGAATTGTACTGATACTGCTTATAAAATGCAGTAGCCAAGTCCTCCCAGTTTCGAATACTGGCTCCATCCAGCTGATAGAACCATTCGAGTTGAGCCCCTGAAAGGCTATCCTGGAAGAAATGGATCCATAGGTTCTTGTCTGTAGTGTAAGGTTGGATCTTCCTTACATATGATCTGAGATGCTTCTTCTGGAAGGACAGCCCGTCATATCTTGCAAAAATTGGCACTTTGAACTTCGGAGGGATCACAATTCCAGCAATTAATCCCAAATCTTCGAAATCTAAGCTGGGAACTCTCTGCAGCTCCATAGCTGCCAACCTGTCTTCCAAGCTTTTGTACTTATCATCGGCGGGCGGGTATTGTTACTCTTAGTAGTCTTCGTCTTCTTCGGCCTCTTCTTCTTCAGCTTCGGATTCGGAAGGTACCGCAGCCCCTTTCCCTTTACTGGTTCCCTCTTCAGACGTAGGGGGAAATTTAAGAACTCTTCTGGCTTCACCCTCAAACCTTCTTCCCAGGGTAGCCACCCCGACTCTTTTCTTCTTCTTTTTCACTTGCTCTTTGTTCCCAAGCAAGGCTTTTAGATCCTCCTGACCCTTTGCCAAGTTCATCAGGAGATGTTGAAACTGTGAGTTTTGAGACTGCAAATCCTTGACCGTTTGTTCGAGATCCATCTTACTGAAATAAATAGCAGAAAGATAAGGAAACCTGGTGTGGAGACCTGCTTATGCGCATGATGAATGATATGTTTGTTTATGCAATGCATTCAAGGATTTAGAAAATTCAAAATTGTTGCAAACAAAAAGAACATACGTCATATTAATAAGAAGAAATTTTGTCAGTACATAAATGCCCCATGGGCCAAATATTACAAAAAACTTCTCAAGGTAAAAAGACGT
Organism: Vicia faba; assembly: GCA_948472305.1. Classification (NCBI taxonomy): domain Eukaryota; kingdom Viridiplantae; phylum Streptophyta; class Magnoliopsida; order Fabales; family Fabaceae; genus Vicia; species Vicia faba. Next base: position 792,995,720 of record OX451740.1, on the reverse strand, counting down.
TGCGCATCCTCTTTGGTGCGATGTAGGTGTTGGGGGTCTCTTCCTCATGGAGTCGGCGGGTAAGCTCCAAAACCTTCTTCTCACTGGCGTAGAAGCTGGCTTCAAAAGTGTTCCGTTCCTCCTTGAGTTGGATCCAACTCTTCTGCATCTCCTCCCATGATGTTGGCATGTCAGGATACAGGATGGTGTAGGGGACCTCTCCTTCCTTAACGGGCTCTTTAATCACAGAGAGAACATGAGGGTAAGTCATCATTAGACTCTGGGCTCGGGTTCGTACCCACTTGAGATAAGGCTCAAGGGGGATGGAGTTCTTGTGCCCCAGTGTCTTGTTGTCTACCTTGTTAGGCATCCTCCAAGCTCTGATGAATCTTTGGCGAAGTCCTTGCGCATCGTTGTCAAAGTCAAAAACTAGGTCAGTAATTAGCATATCATGAGGGCCATCCCTCCATGCATATCCAAATTGTCTCAAAGCTAGACAAAGGTTGTAGGTAATGCCTCCTCTAATGCCAAGCAATGGAACATTAGGGAACTCTCCACAACGATCGATGATGATGACATTTTCTCTGGACCGAGAACACCAATGTACATCAGAGTGAGTGAGGGTCATCAACCGTTGTGACCACCTTAAGCCTTGGTCATTCTTCAAGACAGATTGTGGAAGGTGCGAAATAAACCACCTTGCAAGGAGAGGAGTACAACACATGAGAACATCCCTCTTTCTCATTGTTCGTGTGTAAAATGAGTGGAGGATGTCCCCAAGTAGTGTTGGTATGGGATTCCTGGATAAGAAGATCTTGACGGCGTTGACATCTATAAGCTGGTCGGGATTTGGGAACAGGACCAACCCATAAATGAGGAGTGCAACAATTTCTTCAAAGGCTTGTAGATCCAATGAATTCCAACACTCTTGTGCCTTCTCGAACAAGAATTTTGCCAAGAAGCCTTTGACACCGCTTCTAGTTTCCCAATTCCCCTTGATGTCAGATGGTTGCAAGTGTAGTGCTTGAGCAACATCTTCAGGCTTTGGTTCTTTTTCCGTACCGTTGTAGGGTAGTTGATTAAGAATAGGAATTCTCAAGAGTTGAGAAAATTCCTCCAAAGTGGGCACCAATTGATAGTCGGGGAATGTGAAACAATGGTGAAGGGGGTCAAAGAACTGGAACAACACCTTTACCATGTCCTCTTCAATGCTGGTGTTGACTAGGCTGAGCAGTCTACCATGTCTTTCACTGAAGGGAGAGCTTTCCGGAATTCTGGATGTGAGCTCCTTGAGTTGAGGAGGGATTCTCACAAGATTGACTTGGATAGTTTTCCTGCGAAGAATTTCCATGACCTACAAAACAAGAATAAAGATGAAGATATAAACCCTTGAAATGGTTAGTGAATGCATATGATGCTTTATGATGTTCATGATGCATGCACAAACATATGTACAAGCAATTCACACAAAACCCTAGTTTCAGGCTTGCATGGGGTTTCATAGGTAAGTACCCTCTTGAGTGAAGTTGGCTTAAAAACCTGTCCTATAAATAGTAACCGGGTTCTAAGGAGCTCAATATCATTGGATTGTTTTCCATATTCATTGTTTTGGTTTAGCCACTTAACTAGCGACCAAAATATTCCAAGAAAACAACCCTCAATGAGTGTAGTATCGAGTATCTACCAACTTCGGACTGCACCAAAGCCGGTCATCTCACTACCCCTAATGAAAGGCCAAGATGGTCAAGTAAGGTTCTAGGTCATTAATGCTTAGTGACATCACTCAGCGGCCCCGTACTCTCCTTGATTGAACTCAAGGGTTACCGGTACTCACAAATATGTCGCACTAATATAGCTATTGCTTCAACCGTGTCGGTATACCCCGCACAATTTCCACAACGTATTGCTATCTATGAATGTCTCCCCAAATCCGGGTGTAGGATTTCAAGCCCAAACAAGAGAACCAAGATATAAAGCAATCAAAGCAAACAATGAGTCATGCAAGAGGGTGATCTAAGCCCTAAGGTTACTCCACTTTTAAAATTTTCCCCAGCAGAGTCGCCAGTTCTGTGATACGGTAGGAGAACTGACTTGGGCTTTGCGTTTGTTTTCGCAAATGTTTCGGTTGAGCAAGAGTCACCACCGACTTTTTATTTTATCCTAAGGAAAGGTTAAAAAGCACAGCAAAAACCTTTGAGATGTTTTCTTGGGTTCGGGGAGTAGATTATAGAAAGGGAAGGTATTAGCACCCTTTCTATCCATGGTTATCCATGGGCTCTTAGTTACTTGCTTAGATCACTTGCCTTGCATTTTCAATTGTTTGAAATGGTGCTTTCAATTGTTTGAAATGGTGCTTTGTGTGTGGGTTTGAAAATGTTTTGAAAAGAGGCCATTATGGTGGCAACCTTTGTAATGATCCATGTTTGAATGTATACAAAGGTGTACTTGTCTTTTAAAAACTTTTCAATGTTTTTGAAAGTTGTTTTGAAAGTGTGTTGTGATGTGTGTTTTGAAAAGTAGGCAAGGATTGTTTTGCAAGATTGGTCAAGTAACCAAGAGCTATATACCCTAAATTTCTCAAAGATCTTTCCTATGTTTTAACCCTTTTAACAGTATTGTTCCACCATTGTATTTGGTGGACAATCTTGTGTTAGGATGTTAACGGGACAGGCGCGGGTCATCGTATGGACCATGAATGCAATGGTTCCAAGTGTCTTTGGCAATTTGCTTGAAGGGACTATGATCATTGTGATTAGGCAACTTTCGAAAGCGTCATCGAGGGACTATGATCATTTGAATTGTTTTGTTTTTCCAAAAACACCCAACATGCAACATGGCCCATTATTGAAGGCAACAAGTGGAGTAACCCTAAGGGGTGCAAGTGTGATTGGTGTTGTCCATTTTTATGCTTTTTGTCTTTTGTTTAGTCAAGCTATTGGTTGTTTGATTTTTGCATACAAAACCCTAAGTCTATCATGGCATAATTAGAAAGCTTTTAAAATGCGGAAAGTAAAATCCTAAATTATTACAACATAATAATGGGATGGGGGGTACAAATGTTCAAATGGGGATATTTAGCAAGAAATTTAAATCTAAACTATTACATCCAAATTGAATATACAAGTTATTTTAATTATACAATAATTGAATAAATACAAGTAAAAAATGTAAAATGTATTATGCATAAAAATGTTTTTATGTGTATGTAAAAAGTATTTTTCATGTGACCTATAAACAAAAATAAAAAAAGGTTAATTTTTGGGTATTTTCATGGTTTAGGGCAAAACCCTAATTTTTGTAAATAAATAGTATTTATTATTTATTATATACAATATTTATTAATTATATACAAAAATAAATAAAAGAGAACTATATTATGAAAAAGTAATTTTTGAGGTCAAATATTAATAAAAATAAAAATGTATTATTTTTGTATTTTTATCCTAAATATTCTAATAAATATATAAGTATTTATATTATGTATTAAATATATTAAATATATACAAAAATAAAAATATTTATTATTTACAAAAAAAGTATATTTTTTAGAAAATGTTTTCAAAAGATAAAATAAAATAAAATCAGAAAATAAAATGTATTTGTATTATTTTTTAGTATTTTAAATAAAAGTATATATATGTTATTTTATATGTATAAGTCTAAATAAAGTAAATAAAATCCAAATAAAATGCAAAAATAGTTGAAAAAATATTTTTAATATTTTTAATATTTTGACAAAAAATAATAAGTCAGGGGAAAAAACAAAAAGTCAAAAATAATTGAAAAATCACACAATGGGCCAAGGGGGTGCAAAACTAAAAAAGGGGTGCAAAAAGCAGGTTGACTCAAGCCCAGCCCAAGTCAACCCTGTCTTCAACCTCTAGCCAGATTCAAACAAAAACGCGCACCCTTCCTTGCTTAATGCTAACTCCTGATTCCTTGATTTTTAGCCAAAACTCACAACATAAACAATGTAGAGCATTAAATCACGAGTTCATACATATAAAAAACTTGATCTAACTCTCAGAAATGAGAGAAAATTTCTTCTCCCCCAATTTCTGACCTAAGTTTTTTCCAATGTTCAGGTTCAAAATTCTCTCAGTACACACAACATAAATGAAAAGTAATGATATGGGTAGCTTCAGGGCCATGAGTAGAGCATGTTTCATTCATAAACCTAAGCATAACTCTTCCTAGATTGAGAGATAGAAGTCCATGTTTTTACCTGTTCAGCTTGAATCGTGTACAACAATGTGGGTACTTTCAATGGAATTTGAGGACTTGTACAGCTTGCTTGAAGTTCAGGGATGCTTCTCCAACCTCTAGCTTGCTTTGAAACTAACTGAATCGAGCTATGGAAGTTCACTTGCAAAACTGAAAAATGAAAATGGAAGATGGGGTTAGGAGTGTTACAGCTGGTGTTTAGGGCTTGGAACAGTTTCAATGGATGGTATGGAATGTGTTTGCAAGGTTATTAGCCAAAGTGCACGAGTGGATTGAGTCGTGGACCTCAATCTGCAGCAGGTGCCCTGTTTTTGCAAGAGGATGGTGTTTTGTGTTTGAGGAGGTATGAGGGAGGGTTTAATCGTGCCTTAGGTAAGTTATGATGTATGGAAAGTGTTTACAAACTTTTCTTTGGCTCCTTGTTACAGGAATGAGAGATGGGATCTGTTATGCAAGTTTTCTTCTACTTGAAGCAAGAAAATGCAAGTTTCAAAACAGGCCTGTCCAATGCCCTAAACTATGCTGCACCTCTTGTTCTTGACCAGAGTGATTTGTGTACAAAATGCTAGCTTCAAAGATCTGGCCCATGCCTCTTGGATTTGTATTTGACATAAAGCATTACTTTTCAAAAATGGCAAAGTTACTTTTTCTAATTATGGATTAATTTTGTGTGTAATGACCAAATGAACAAAATAACATCTTGGCACATTGGTTTGGCATTTAATTATTGAGTGTGAGAAGGGTTAGAGGCCTGTAATCTAGCTTGTACAAGCTGATTTCAAAAATTCCCATGTTATGAACATGCATTTGGTCATGAACAAAAGTGACTTTTGCCTAACTTTGCCAATTCGATTCTCCATAACCACAAGGGTGTTTGAGAAGTTCTTGGACAATTTGGAAAGCTTGGAATGTGTACTACAATCCATATTTGTAATGCAAGTTGAGATTCCAAGTGGAAGCATGTGAAAAGTGGCCATGAAGTTGGGCAAAAATCCTGCCTAAAATAGGTCAAAAAAATTTCTAAGTTAAGAATGTTTTGCACCCCTATTCCAAAAATAATAACTTGAGCTACAAGATTCTTTTGAGAAAACTTTGTGAATCAAAGTTATATATTTTGCAATGGAATACAACTTTCATGTTTTGAGTTTTGTTTGAATCCAAATATATCGTGATGAAAAAATGGGACAAAGTTAGGAAAAAATTAGGGAATTTCATAACTTAGAAAAATTCCAAGTTATGAAATTTCTTCATTTCAAACCCTAATTTGTAATTTTTGGTTTCTTTATGAACAAGTTTCATAATTTGACATGTCTTGATGAAAAATGAATCTTGGCACTTGATTTTGACCAAAAAATCAAAGTTTGACTTTTCAGTATACAGTCAAATTTTGATCAATTGACTGGAAAATTCATCTGTCAATCCTGTGCATTTGGGATCTTTTGAACTTGTTGAACATGTCAAGACAATTACATTGAGTCCTTGAGTCCATATGTGAGCTTGGTTTGCCATTGGCTAGGTCAAACAGTCAAAAATTGCCTTTGTGCAGTCAAAACCCTAAAAATGACCATTTTGCCCTTTTGGTGATCTGATCAAATTTCTTGTGGAATTGTGATCCAAACTTGATCAAATGGTCCATATGAGTTCATAATGTTGATGTAGGTCAAAAATCATGAGGTTTGACTGTCAATTGACCACAGTTGACTTTTTCCCCAATACAGTTGATTTCTAGGTCAACTGTCCAATTGACTAGGCAAAGATTGGAATCAAGGCTTGAAACTTGGTATGGATAAACTTGTGAGTCCAACATGAAGCATGAAAATCATTTTGGGCATTTTAGGTCAAAACATCTTTGTGCAAACTCAAACCTTAATTTGGGTCAACAGTGCAAGGAAGAGTCTTGAGCAGAGCAAACCCTAACTTGATCTTGAGCTCCAAGGGTCTCGTGGTGAGAAAATATTGATGAAATGGGAGGGCAAATTTTGGGGTACAACAATGAGCAAATGATGTTTTATGAATTATCTTGATGATATGAGATGTTGATGACGAGACGTTGAGATGCATTAGAGATGTGTTTATTTTGAGATGCTTTTGAGATGTTAATTTGAAATGTTTTTGAGATGATTTGAGATGTTGTTAACTTGGGTGTTGTTATTACATTCATGGTTGTGTCGCATACATTTCATTTTTTGAGATGGAGCTTATGCTCGTTGAGATGGCCTGTATTGGCAAATTTTGAGATGAAGGTTATGCCTTGTTGATGCCTCTATTAATTGGTAAATTTTTTAGATGGGAGTTATGCTCCAATGGTACCACATGCATTTGCATAGTATTGATTCACATTATATGATTTCATAAATAAGTGTATTTTGATGTTGATAAATGTATATTATTGTTGAGATTTTCGTTGATTATAAGATGAGAAGTGGTGACGTTGTTGATTTAATTTGATATATTAATTATCATGCACTTTATTATATTGTTAGATATCTCACCCCTTCTGTTTGAATGTTGCCCTTATGTTGGTAACATGCAGGTAATCGAGAGTGAAGGCTGTGTACCTTCAGTAGTTCTAGTCGGTGTCATTGCTCTGATATGTAACACTCGGGGGGATGAACGTTTGCTGATTTTTGATCGTTGATTTTCAGTTGTTGAATTTTAAATTGATTATTATTAAATATGAGATATTTTGAAGTTGCTGTTTTGTTAGGGATATTATTAAGAATTCCGCTGCGTAGATGTTGTTTTATTTGATTAAAGATGTTATGTTGACGGTTCATTCGATGTTTGAAAAAGTGTTATATATCCACAATGAATGCAATGAACTTTGTTAGAAGAATTTGTGACGTCCCGATTCATTTGTATGATTGAAATTTTATAACTCTGATTTATTTTGCATAATTGCTTGGGGTAGAATTTGGGTGTTACACCAATCTGTCCATTCGTTATATGAAACAAACACAAAACAATATAATTCAAACAAATGGCCAGAAATTCTTTTTTTTAAAAAGCGCGCGCTTGTTTCAAATGGGCCAACCAGGTTGTGTCACGCCTTCATCTTCTCCAGCCTTTCATCGTGTTAGCCTAGAGACTTTTACCTACATTCAACACCAGTCACTAAATCACCTACAAATTTCCAAAATCCACCACAAGCAATATAAATTCCATTTAAGGTCATGGATCAACTGGGTTTGATCCTCCGAGCATGATGGTACTCTTCTTTTAGCCTAATTGTACCTGTATCTAAAAACCCAAAAATGAACGTTTAAACCTAACAATGGCAGGTTATTATATATGCATCAAAAATGGAAATTAACCATTCAAATACGTTCTAAATGCTCATACAAACAAGAATGCATACTCAAAATCTATTTCTAACGCATGTATGATCAAAATCGAGTTTCAAAAAATAAGGTGCAAACCATGATGATGTAAGTGATGATTCTGGGTGCTTTGATGCTTGAGAATGATGTTGTTAGCTTCAGAATGTCCCCAGGAATGGATTGTAAATGTCAAAACTCCTTGAATCCCTCTGCAACTATCAATCCGATTGCCACTTTTTTGTGAAAAAATTGGAACTTTTTGTGTGTGTTCTATGCGGCCAATCCTCCTCTTTTTGGTCTGGCAATGTTATACAAGAGAAGATGAAAGAACAGTCGTCGGAGATGGGCTTAGATATTCCATCTAGAGGGATATGACGGAGAGTCGTCGGAGATGGGCTTAGAGATGCCATCAAGAGAGTGTGACAAAGAGTTCTCGGAGATGGGCTTGAAGATGCCATTCAGAACAATGTTGATTTCATGAGATATTCCTTTGTGGGAATTCCTATGTCTGTCGTTGGGGACAACTCTGTTGAGGAATGTTGGTCTCCATTTTGGGGAATAGAGTTTAGGAGTTTCAGTCATCCATTACTCTACTGGGGAGTCATCTCTTGATTGAAGAGACGAAAGTGGACTGCTATCTGGTCAGGATCCATGCTTCACAGTGACTTGCCGAGGATAATAAGGTTGACTGCTATCTGGTTGTATTCTAGGCTTCACAATGAATTACTAGGGGAATGAGATTAAACTGTTATTGGTCGTGCTCCAAGCTTTGCAGTTTCTTTAACTGGAATAGAAATCAGAAAAATCTTAGGGTCGATTCAACTGAAACAAAGAAAGGTCTTTAATTAACTTTGACTGGAATGGATATCAGAAGAATCCTAGGTTCGATTCAATTGAACCAAATAAAAGTCTTGGGTCATCTTCAACTGGAATAGAAATCAGAGAGATCTTAGTGTCGATATGACTGAACCAGAGAAGATCTTTAATTAACTTTGATTGGAATCAAAATCAGAAGAATCTTAGGGTCGATTCAACTGAACCAGGCAAAAGTCTTGGAATATCTTCAACTGGAATAGGAATCAGAGAGATCTTAGTGGCGATCTGAAGGAACCAGAGAAGGTCTTTAATTAACTTTGACTGGAACGGAAATCAGAAGAATCTTAGGGTCGATTCAACTGAACCAGACAAAAGCCTTGGGTCATCTTCCACTGGAATAAAAATTAGGGAGATCTTAGTGTCGATCTGACTGAACCAGAGAAGGTCTTTAATTAACTTTGACTGGAATGGAAATCATAAGAATCTTAGGGTCGATTAAATTTAACCAGACAAAAGCCTTGGGTCATCTTCCACTAGAGTAGAAATCAGGGAGATCTTAGTGTCGATCTGACTGAACCAGAGAAGGTCTTTAATTAACTTCGACTGGAATGGAAATCAGAAGAATCTTAGGGTGATTCAACTGAACCAGGCAAAAGTCTTGGAATATCTTCAACTGGAATAGGAATCAGAGAGATCTTAGTGGCGATCTGACTTAACCAAAGAAGGTCTTTAATTAACTTTGACTGGAATGGAAATCAGAAGAATCTTAGGGTCGATTCAACTGAACCAGACAAAAGTCTTGGAATATCTTCAACTGTAATAGGAATCAGAGATCTTAGTGGCGATCTGACTGAACCAGAGAAGGTCTTCTGAGAACGTCGTTCTGAGGAAGATGCTGAAATAGCCTTTCGTTAGACGTAGCTTTGGAGAAGACTACCAGGTCTCTTAGGTAGCCAACGATGTTTATTGATTTGATTTTTTTCCTAAAAATGGTAAAGAGTTAGTCGTATGCAATGTCATGATGTATGAAATGCATTGTGATGATATTCTCAAAATAAATGAGATTATGATGTATGTGATGTGCATGCGCATGATGTATGAATATGGAATGCTATTGTGATGATGTTCTCAAAATAAATGAGATTATGATGTATGCGATGTGTATGTGCATGCCATGATGTATGAACATGAGATGCTGTTGCGATATTTCCAAATCTGGGAAAATAAATCCCTAACTGCTGTTGGAGAGTATAAGGAGGCTGAATCCTTCATTTCCGCTGGGGATGATGAATGGGTATGATTTGCTGGGGATTTCCTATTTCTGCTTGAGAATACTCTGTCGGGGATTGACTCTGCTTAAGAATAACTCTGTGGATGGAGGATGCTTTGTTGGAAGATTTTACCGATGTAGAGAAATAAACTCTGTTGGGTCCTGAACTTCTGCAATTAGAGAAATAAACTCTACCTGGGAGGAGGTTTTATAAACTGTTTGCAATTATAAATCTCGGCTGGGGAACACAGATTTCAGCTCTCTGAAGGAACTTTGCTGGAGAAAGTAATTCCTGCTTAGGGAAGAAGAGACCAAAAATTTGGTTGTTTCTACTCAGTGGGGAACATAGACGTCACTAGGACGTATACTGAGGATACGATGATGACTTCGCATCAGGACGTTTTTTCCCATGTACCTGCTGGAGAAAGTACCTGCAGAGATTTTGTGGATTGATCTATGTCGTGATTGTACTTGAACATGTATTACATGAGTTTCAGAATGACATCTGTCTTTGGATCGTATCTGAACTGTACTTGAAACATGTGTTGAATGAGTGTCAGAATGACACTTGTCTCTGGATCGTATCTGAACTTTACTTGAAACATGTGTCGAATGAGTGTCAGAATGACATCCATCTTTGGATCGTATCTGAACTGTATTTGAAACATGTTTTGAATGAGTGTAAGAATGACATCCGTCTCTGGATCGTATCTGAATTATATTTGAAATAAGTGTTGAATGAGTGTCAGGATGACATCTGTCTCTAGATCGTATCTGAACTCTACTTGAAACATGTGTTGAATGAGTGTCAGGATGACATTCGTCTCTGGATCGTATCTGAATTGTACTTGAAACATGTGTTGAATGAGTGTCAGAATGTGTTGTACCCCAAAATTTTCCCTCCCATTTCTCATTGATTTCTCATCACAAAGCCCTTGAAGATCAGGATCCAGTTAGGGTTTCATCTACTCAAGACTTCTCCTTGCACTGCTGACCCAAATTAGGGTTTGTGTTTGCACAAAGATGTGTTGACCTAAAATGCCTAAGATGACTTTCATGCTTCATATTGGACTCCCAAGTTTATCCATATCAAGTTTCAAGTCTTGATTCCAAGTTTTTCCCAGTCAATTGGACAGTTGACCTAGAAATCAGCTGTATTGGGGAAAAAGTCAACTGTGACCAATTGACAGTCAAATCTCATGAAAATTGACCCACATCAACATTATGAACTCATATGAACCATTTGATCAAGTTTGGATCACAATTCCACAAGAAACTTTATCAGATCACCAAAAGGGCAAAATGGTCATTTTTAGGGTTTTGACTGCACAAAGGCAATTTTTGACTGTTTGACCTAGCCAAAAGCAAACCAAGCTCACCTATGGACTCAAGGACCCCATGGAATTATCTTGACATGCTCAACAAACTCAAAAGATCCCAAGTACACAAGATTGACAGTTGAATTTCCTAGTCAATTGATCAATTTTGACTGTATATTGAAAAGTCAAACTTTGACTTTTTGGTCAAAATTAAGAGTCAAGATTCATTTTTCATCAAAACATGCCAAATCATGAAACTTTTTCACCAAGAAATCAAAAAATGCAAATTAGGGTTAGAAATGAGAATTTTTCATAACTTGGAATTTTTCTAAGTTATGAAAAACCCTAATTTTTCCCAACTTTGCCCCACTTTCTCACCAAGATTCATTTGGATTTAAGAAAAAGTCAAAACATGAAAGTTGTAGCTTGTTGCTTAATCTACAACTTTGATTCACAAAGTTTTCCCAAATTAGGCTTGTATCTCAAGTTACAATTTTTTGAATAAGGGCACTAAACCATTCTTAACTTAGTGAAATTTTAACCTATTTTGGCAAGGTTTTCTACCTATCTTCAAGGCCATTTTCCATACACTTCCACTTGGAATTTCAATTTGCATTTCAAGATGGATTGTAGTACACATTCCAAGCTTTCCAAAATGTCCAAGAACTCATCAAACAACCTCATAACTTGAGAGAATCGAATTTCACAATATGGCAAAAACTCACTTTTGAATTGGTCATGTACATGTTCATAACTTAGGCCATTTTCAAGTCAGCATAGTTTGTGCTACATTACAGGTCCTTAAACCATCCAACACTCAATAATTATTGCATGTTCATTGTGTTAAAGTGTTGTTCTTTGAGTTCAAGCATTACATACAAGTTTAATCCATTTATGGAAAAAGCAAAATGGCCATTTTTGCAAAAGCAAGCTTTATGTCCAATTGAAAATCCAACAAGTACAGATGAAATCTAATTGGCACAAGATTATGAGCAAAACACTCTGATCAAGACAAGGTTAGCAGCATGTTTAAGGGTCCCCTACTTGCCTAAAACATCAAGTTGGCTTTGCTTGCTTAAGTGTGAAGAAAAGTATCATAACATACAACAACTTTCCTCTCCGCATTAGAACACTTAAGCATTTGTTTTGTACACCTTCTAATCATCCTAACCAAGCTAGAACACGACTCCAATACCTCCCAAACACTCCCATTCCCAGAATCACTCTCAAACTGCAAAAACAGGGCAAGGCCTGCAGATTGAACACCATCTCTCATTCCTTGCATGATTTCTTGACCAAAGCTCATCAAACACATTCCCTAACATCAATGCAAGCTAACCAAGACCTAAAACACGACCTGTAATTCCTCTAACAAGTTCCACCATTTTCACTTTCTCATTTTGCAGTTGAAGGTCCATAGCTCGATTCAAGGTGTCTCAAGGCAAAGTAAGCATTGGAATAGCATCACCACACTTCAGGCAAGCTGTACAGACCATCATCTTGCTCTGAAAGCTTCCCCATTGCCAGATAGAACTTCAACTGAACAAGTATTTTTGTGAACTTCTAACTCTTAGTATAGGCATCATTAGCTCTAGGTTTGTGAATAAGAAATGTTCTACTCATGCCCCTGAACTTGTACATGCTTTTACTTTTCATTTATTTTGCCTGAGCTGTGAGAATTTAAGGTTTGAAAATGGAAGAAAACTTAGGTCAGGATTTGGGAATGTCAAAATTCTCTCTCATTTCTGAGAGTTAGGATGAGTTTTTTATATATTTAGAATTATGATTCAATGCTTAACATTTCTTATGTTGGAAGTTTGTGCAAAAGATCAAAGAATCCAAGTGTTTAAATTGGAAGAACAGGCGCACGTTTTTGTTCAGAGGTTGAAGAAGAAGTTTCATGGGCTGGGCTTGTTTCTGATTTTCTTTTCACACCACATTTCTAATTTCACACCCCCTGAGCCCAATTTGTGTATTTTATTGATTTCTTGATTTTTCTTTTTTCATTTTGGTTTATTTATTTTTGCTAATAATATTAAAAACATAAAAAATTATTTTCACACCATTTTTGCATTTTTTAGGTATTTATTTGTTTATATAAACATTTGTGCATAAATATATATATATATATATATATATATATATATATATATATATATATATATATATATATATATATATATATATATATATATATATATATATATATATATATATATATATATATATAATATATATATATATATATATATATATATATATATATATATATATATATATATATATATATATATATATATATATATATATATATATATATATATTTATGCACAAATGTTTATATAAACAAATAAATATATATATATATATTATCATTTAGAAAAGAAACTAGAAAAAAATAATGTAAATATATTTCTTTTCTGATTTTTATTTCATTTTCCTTTTGAAAATATTTATGTAAAATATATTTTTTTTCATATAATATTAAATATTATTATTTTTATATATATGATACATATTTAAAAATTAATACATATATATATATATATATATATATATATATATATATATATATATATATATATATATATATATATATATATATATATATATATATTATATATATATATATATATATATATATATATATATATATATATATATATATATATATATATATATATTATATATATATTATATATATATATATATATATATTATATATATATATATATATATATATATATATATATATATATATATATATATATATATATATATATATATATATATATATATATATATATATATATATATATATATATATATATATATATATATATATATATATATATATATATATATATATATACATTTATTAGTATATTTAGGTTAAAATACAAAATACATACTTTTTTTATTTTTTATTAATATTTGACATGAAAAACACCTTTTATAAATATATTTCATTTTATTTTGTTTTTGTACATAATAAATAAATATTTGTGTAAATTTAATAATATATATATTATTTAATGAAATTAGGGTTTTACCCTTAAAATACAAAAAAGCTCCAAAAATAATACTTTTTTTATTTTTATTTATTTAACATAAATAATACTTTTTTTTCATACATATAAAAACCCTCTTTGCATTTTGCATCTTTATTTTATTTTCCATTCTATTTATGCAATTAATTATTTGTAAATATGCCAAAAATGATGTAATAGCTAGGTTTAATTTCTTTGTCTAAATATCCCCCCATTTGAACATTTGTACCCCCTTTCCCATATTGTGTTGTAATAGTGTAGGAATTTTACTTTTCGCACTTTAAACGCTTTCTAAATATACCATGCTAGAGTTAGGACTTGTATGCAAATAAAAAGAACAAAATAGCTTGACCTAATTCCAAGATAAATAAGCATGACATATGGACAACACATATCACACTTGCACCCCTAGGGTATTCCACTTTGTTGCCTTCAAATAATTGGGCCATATTGGATGTTAGGTTTCTTTGGGTAAAACAAACAATCAAATGATCATAGTCCCTCGATGACGCTTTCGAAAAGTTGCCTAAAATGATCAAGTCCCTTTCAAAGAGAAATTGCCCAAAGATACTTAGCACTATTGCAATTATGGTCTAAACGATGACCCGCGTCCGTCCCTTTCATCTCCTAATACTAGATTGTCCACCAAATGCAATGGTGGAACAAAATTGTCAAAAGGTTTAAGACATAACAAAAATCTTTGAGAACTTTAGGGTAGATAACTCTTAGGTACTTGTCAATTTGCAAAAAACACTTGCCTATTTTCAAACCACACTTCACAAACACTTTCAAAACAAACTTTCAAAAAACCTTGAAACATCTTTTCAAAAAGACAAACACCTTTTGTAAAACATTCGAGTAAAGAATTGTTACAAGGGTAGCCCATACAAGGCATCTTTTTCAAAACCTTTTCAAAACCACACACCGAGCACCATTTCAAACAATTGAAAACCAAGGCAAGTTGATCTAAGCAAATACCTAAGAGCCCATGGATAACCATGGATAGAAAGGGTGCTAATACCTTCCCTTTCTATAATCTACTCCCCGAACCCAAGAAAAATCTCAAAGGTTTTTGCTGTGCTTTTTAAACCTTTCCTTAGGATAAAATAAAAAGTCGGTGGCGACTCTTGCTCAACCGAAACATTTGCAAAAACAAACGCAAAACCATAGTCAGTTCTCCCACCGTATCACAGAACTGGCGACTCTGCTGGGGAAAATTTTAAAAGTGGAGTAACCTTAGGGCTTACATCACCCTCTTGCATGATTAATTGTTTGTCTTGTTTGCTTTATACTTTGGCTCTTTTGTTTGGGTTTGCAATCCTACACCCGGATTTTGGGAAACAGTCATAGATAGCAATACGTTGTGGAAACTGTGCGGGGTATACCGACACGGTTGAAGCAATAGCTATATTAGTGCGACATATTTGTGAGTACCGGTAACCCTTGAGTTCAATCAAGGAGAGTACGGGGCCGCTGAGTGATGTCACTAAGCACTAATGACCTAGAACCTTACTTGACCATCTTGGCCTTTTATTAGGGGTAGTGAGATGACCGACTTTGGTGCAGTCCGAAGTTCGTAGATACTCGATACTACACTCATTGAGGGTTGTTTTCTTGGAATATTTTGGTCGCTAGTTAAGTGGCTAAACCAAAACAATGAACATTGAAAACAATCCAATGATATTGAGCTCCTTAGAACCCGGTTACTATTTATAGGACAGGTTTTTAAGCCAACTACACTCAAGAGGGTACTTACCTATGAGACCCCATGCAAGCCTGAAACTAGGGTTTGGTGTGAATTGCTTGTACATATGTTTTGTGCATACATCATAAACATCATAAAACATCATATGCATTCACTAACCATTTCAAGGGTTTGGATCTTCATCTTTGTTCTTGTTTTGTAGGTCATGGAAATTCCTCACAGAAACACCATTCAAGTCAACCTTGTGATAATCTCTCCTCAACTCAAGGAGCTCACCTCAAGAATTCCGGAAAAATCATCCTTCAGTGAAAGACATGGTAGACTGCTCAGCTTAGTCAACACCAACATTGAAGAAGACATGATGAAGGTGCTATTCCAGTTCTTTGACCCTCTTCACCACTGTTTCACTTTCCCTGATTACCAGTTGGTACCCACTTTGGAGGAGTTTTCTCAACTCCTAAGAATCCCTATCCTTAATCAACTACCCTTCAACGGTACGGAAAAGGAACCAAAGCCGGAAGATGTTGCTCGAGCATTACATCTACAACCATCCGACATCAAGGGGCATTGGGAAACCAGAAGCGGCGTCAAAGGATTCTTAGCAAAATTCTTGTTTGAGAAGCCACAAGAATGTTGGAATTCATTGGACCTACAAGCCTTCGTAGAAATTGTGGCACTCCTTATCTATGGGTTGGTCTTGTTCCCAAATTCTGACCAATTGATAGATGTCAACGCCGTCAAAATCTTCTTGTCCAGAAATCCAATACCAACATTGCTTGGGGACATTCTTCACTCATTTTACACACGAACAATGAGAAAGAGGGGTGTTCTCATGTGCTGTACTCCTCTCCTTGCAAGGTGGTTTATTTCGCACCTTCCACAATCTGTCTTGAAGAATGACCAAGGCTCAAGGTGGTCCCAACGGTTGATGACTCTTACTCACTCTGATGTACATTGGTGTTCTCGGTCCAGAGAAAATGTCATCATCGTAGATCGTTGCGGAGAATTTCCTAATGTTCCTTTACTTGGAATCAGAGGAGGTATCACCTACAACCCTTGCCTAGCTTTGAGGCAATTTGTATATGCACGGAGGTATGGTCCTCATGATATGTTGATTCCTGACCTAGTTTTTGACTTCGACAACGATGCGCAAGGACTTCGCCAAAGATTCATCAGAGCTTGGGGGAGACCTAACAAGGTTGATAGCAAGACTCTGGGACACAAGAACTCCATCCCTCTTGAGCCTTATCTCAAGTGGGTACGAGCCCGAGCCCAAAGACTAATGATGCCTTATCCTCATGTACTCCCTGTGATTAAAGAGCCCGTCAATGAAGGAGAGGTTCCCTACACCATCCTACATCCTGATATGCCTACATCGTGGGAGGAAATGCAGAAAAGTTGGATTCAGCTCAAGGAGGAACGAAATACTTTTGAAGCTAGCTTCTACGCCAGTGAGAAGAAGGTTCTAGAGCTTACCCGCCGACTCCATGAGCAAGAGGCCCTCAACACCTACATCGCACCAAAGAGGATGCGCAATGTCTTTTTGCCTTGAGAAGTTATTTTGTAATATTTGGCCCATGGGGCATTTATGTACTAACAAATTTCTTCTTATTAATATGACGTGCGTTCTTCTTTGTCTGAAACAATTTTGAATGTCCTAAATCCTTGAATGCATTGCATACATAAGCATACCATTCATCATGTGCATAAGCAGGTCTCACTCCAGGTTTCCTTATCTGTCTGCTGTTTATTTCAGTAGGATGGATCTCGAGCAAACAGTCAAAGACCTGCAAGCTCAAAATGCACAGTTCCAGCAACTCCTGATGACCTTGGCTAAGGGTCAGGAGGATATCGAGACTCAATTGGGGAACAAAGACCCAGTGAAGAAGAAGAAAAAGAGACTCGGGGTGGCTACTTTGGGGAGAAGATTTGACGGAGAAGCTCGAAGAGTGCCTGAATTTCCTCCTATTTCTGATGAAGGAACCAGTAAAGGAGGTGGGGCTGCGGTACTTTCCGAGTCCGATGCGGAAGAAGAAGAGGTCGAAGAGGATGAAGATTATTCTGATCAGCAATACCCTCCAGCTGATGACAAATACAAAGGGCTAGAAGACAGATTGGTCGCCATGGAATTACAAAGAGTACCGGGTTTGGATTTTGAAGACTTGGGTTTGGTCGCCGGGATTATGATTCCCCAAAAATTTAAAGTGCCAGTGTTTGTGAGGTATGATGGGTTGTCCTGTCCCAAAATGCATCTCAGGTCCTACGTGAGAAAGATTCAACCCTATACGGCAGATAAAAACCTTTGGATTCATTTCTTTCAAGACAACCTTTCGGGATCTCAGTTGGAGTGGTTTTATCAGCTAGAAGGAACCAGTGTCAGAAATTGGGAAGATTTGGCCACCGCTTTTTACAAACAATACCAGTATAATTCGGACCTTGCTCCTACTCGTACCCAACTTCAGGGTATGTCGTTAGGAACAGGCGAAGGATTCAAAGAGTATGCACAAAAATGGAGGGATTTGGCTGGCAGGGTGCAACCTCCTTTAACCGACTGCGAACTTGTTGATATGTTTCTTGGGACCCTATCTGGGCCATTTTTCAATCATCTAATTGGTAACTCTTCCGCGGGGTTTACCGATTTGATCTTAACAGGCGAGAGAATAGAAGCCGACATCAAGTCAGGAAAGATTCAGAAGGGTATTGCTGCAAGTGTTGAGAAGAAGCCTTTTAAGAAGGAAACAGCTGTGGTATATTCTCAGAGAAGAGCAGGGAAGACGGAGCGTCGGCCAACTGTGGGGGCCGTAATGATTCAGAACACTCCAAGTGAGCAGCCTCGTTATAACCAGTCCAGACCAAATCAACAACGAGTGGAACGGCCACAACGGCAGTTCACCCGTATTAATATGACTCCAGCGCAAGTGCTTCCCCATCTATTGAAGTTGAATCTCGCCACCATCAAGGAGGCACCAAAGAATGTGAATACGTCCTCTCCACATTATCATGCTAATGCTAAATGCGCCTACTATTCAGACAGTGTTGGGCACGACACCAATGATTGTTGGGCACTCAAGCATAAGATCCAAGACCTGATAGAGGCGAAGGAGGTGGAGTTTGACGCTCTGGAGAAGCCTAATGTGATATCTGCACCCATGCTGAAGCACGGCCGAAATGTCAATGCCATTGAAGAAGATTTGTATGTTGCTGATGTCAGTGATCTGACTACTCCACTGCTAACCATTAAGTTGAACCTGTTAAGGGCCGGGATCTTCCCAGGATGTAAGGAAGACTGCTATTGTTGTTACTCTCTGCCGTTTGATTGTCCGTTACTGAAGAAAGGCATCCAAGGCCTTATGGATAGTCGACAAATTTTGTTTGAAAAAGTTTCTGCTGTTCCAGTTCATACTGAAGATGTCTCAATCATAACCATTCACGCCAATCTTTCCAAGGCCGTCAAAAAGCCTGTTAAGATTACACCAACTACGAAATCTGTTCCTTTGAAGATAACAATGCCAGGGCCCGTTCCCTATGTTTATGAGAAATCGATACCTTGGAACTATGGCGGTGACGTCTACTACCATGGTATCAAACAAATCGAAATAATTGAAGAAAGTTTGGATGATGAAGAAGCCAGCATTAGTAACATTGCGGGCACTAGCAAAATCACCAGGAGCGGGAGAATATTTTCTCCAGAGATTGCCCCTCCAAGAGCAATCTTTGGACCCTCATCAGCTGATAAAGTCATCCCTGCACCAATAAAACTCTCTGCCAGAACCCCTTTGATTGAAGATGTTGTTGTTCCTAGTATCGTCCCTCCTACCGCTGTTGATAAAGGTAAGGGAATCCAAGATGAGCTCGTCAGGACGAGGGCTCAGCCCTTGGTCATCCCTGAAACCTCCAAGAAGGAAATGGATGAGATTTTGAGGATAATCAAAAGAAGTGATTACGATGTGGTAGAACAGCTGGGGCAAACCCCCTCAAAGATCTCTATGCTGGCACTACTACTTTGCTCAGAAGCGCACGCTAAAGCCCTGATAAAATTCCTGAAGGCGGCTCATGTGCCCCAGGAAACCTCTGCAGATCAATTTCAGAATTGCGTGGCTAGCCTGACTGCGGACAATGGATTAGGTTTTTCTGATGTCGACCTAACTCCTAAAGGTAGAAACCACAATGATGCGTTGCACATTTCAGTCGAGTGCCGAGGAACCACTCTCGCACACGTCTTGGTCGACACTGGTTCGTCGCTGAATGTTTTTCCTAAGAAGGCCTTGGACCGACTAGATTGTGAAGGGTTGGAATTGAAGCCGAGTGATATTGTTGTCAGAGCTTTCGATGGTTCGAAGAGAATGGTCCATGGGGAGGTTGAAATTCCCATCAAGATAGGCACTGAGGTGTTTAAATCTACTTTCTATGTGATGGACATCCGTCCATCATACTCTTGCTTGCTGGGTAGACCTTGGATACATCATGCTGGGGCAGTCACCTCCTCCTGGCATCAGATGTTGAAGTATCCTGTCAAGGGAAAGATCATTACTGTCCATGGCGAAGAAGAGTACATGATTAGCCACTTAAATTCTTTCCGGTATGTGGAGGTTGAAGGAGAGTTCATTGAGACGCCTTTTCAACATTTCGAAGAAGTCCTTCCTGAAATAGCCGTAGCAAAGTTGGCAGCTGAGACACCGAGGCAGATGGCCAGGATGGCATCTCTGGAGGACGCAAGGGCCGCAATAAAAGAAGGGAAGAATTCAGCATGGGGGCAGTTACCTGACATTCCGCATAAGACCGACAAATTTGGATTAGGGTTCACAGCCGCAGGCCAGAAAGTGATGCACTGTTCGAAGATTGAAAGAGCGCCAGTCAAAATTTCTCCCTACGGAATCAACGCCTTGGAGGATGAGGACAAAGAGAGCAACATCAAAGAGTGGATCTATCCAACTGTCAAAGGGGGGTTGAGCAACTGGGAGGCAAAAGACTTTGTCCCCATCACTTTTATTCATCAGTAATTTATCTGTTAAACATTTCTTATTTGGTCTGTAATATTTACTCTCAAACAATCCGTACACTACCTTTTCACCTCATGCCTTGCCCGGGGTATGTAGGTCCACTTGTAAGGGTTTTGATTATTTTTCATATCCATATGCCATGTTTAATGATTCATTGGACGTTTTTCATTTGATAAATTGCTTGTGCTCATTTTCTTTCCTTTTGCATTTTTTGTTTAAGGATGGCTATCCCTTACACACACCCACACTCACCAATGCAGGTACCCATCCACTCCAGATTCCATGGGTGACGATTCTGCTATATCTTTCAATAATTCTGAAGATTTGGTCAATCTAGCCGAGTATGAAGATGACGAAGGTTGTGAAGTACCCGGGGAACTAGCCAGACTTCTACAGCAAGAGGAAAGGGCCATCTTACCTCATGAAGAGTCATTAGAAACTGTCAACTTAGGGACCGAGGAGGACCGGAAGGAGGTACAAGTGGGTGCCAATCTGGAACCAAGAGTCAAGGAGCGCCTGATACAGTTGTTGAATGAGTATGTTGAGATCTTCGCTTGGTCTTATGAAGACATGCCGGGATTAGACACAGACATCGTGGTTCACCGTCTCCCCACAAGAGAGGATTGTCCACCGATCAAGCAAAAAGTCCACCGAATAAGGCCTCAAATGTCTGAAAAGATCAAGGCAGAAGTAATGAAGCAATTCGATGCTGGCTTTCTGGCTGTTACGTCCTATCCTCAATGGGTCGCTAACATCGTGCCAGTACCTAAGAAAGATGGCAAAGTCAGGATGTGTGTGGACTACCGGGATTTGAATAGGGCCAGCCCCAAAGATGACTTTCCATTCCCACACATTGACATTTTAATCGACAATACAGCTCAGCATAAAGTGTTTTCCTTCATGGATGGGTTCTCGGGCTACAATCAAATCAAAATGGCCCCCGAGGATATGGAGAAAACAACTTTTGTCACGCAATGGGGCACTTTCTGTTACAAGGTGATGCCGTTCGGGCTGAAGAACGCAGGGGCAACTTATCAACACGCCATGGTAGCTTTATTTCATGATATGATACATCATGAGATTGAAGTTTACGTAGACGATATGATAGCTCGGTCACAAACAGAGGAAGAGCACCTTGAACATCTGGAGAAGCTGTTTTCCAGGTTGAAAGAATACAAGCTCATGCTGAATCCAAGTAAATGCACTTTTGGAGTTAGGTCTGGTAAACTCCTGGGATTCATTGTAAGCAACAAAGGCATTGAAGTCGATCCGGCAAAAGTAAAAGCAATACAAGATATGCCTGCTCCCCGTACTGAAAAGGAGGTTAGAGGTTTCTTGGGGCGCTTGAACTATATTGCCAGATTCATCTCGCATCTGACTTCTACCTGTGAGCCAATTTTCAAACTCTTGAAAAAAGATCAGGTAGTCGAGTGGAACGACGATTGTCAAGCTGCTTTTGATAGAATCAAGGAGTATTTGCTAGAACCTCCTATTCTGATGCCACCCGTCGAAGGAAGACCATTGATCATGTATTTGACCGTCTTGGATAACTCAATGGGGTGTGTTTTGGGCCAGCATGACGAGTCTGGTCGAAAAGAGCATGCTATTTATTACCTTAGCAAAAAGTTTACCGACTGTGAGACTCGCTACTCACTGCTCGAGAAAACTTGCTGCGCTTTGGTATGGGCTGCTCGCCGACTAAGACAGTATATGTTGACTCATACTACCTTGTTGATTTCCAAAATGGACCCTATCAAGTATGTTTTCGAAAAGCCCGCTTTATCTGGAAGGATAGCTAGATGGCAAATGATCTTAACTGAGTATGACATCCAGTACACCACCCAAAAAGCTATAAAAGGGAGTGTACTAGCTGACCATCTGGATCATCAGGCTATCGAAGATTATCAACCCATGAGATTTGATTTCCCAGACGAGGACATCATGAATTTGGACAACGTTGAAGGTAACGGACCGTATGACGGACCCGAAAAGGGATCCCGATGGACCCTGTACTTTGATGGTGCCTCAAATGCACTTGGAAACGGTATTGGTGCAGTACTCATTTCTCCGGAAGGCTGTCACACACCTTTCACGGCCCGACTTTGCTTCAGCTGCACAAACAACATGGCTGAATATGAAGCTTGCATCTTTGGTCTCAAGGCTGCTATAGACTTGGGGATCAAATCTTTGATCGTATTTGGGGATTCGACTTTGGTTATCAGTCAAATCAAAGGAGAATGGGATACCAAGCATCCTAATCTTATCCCATACAAAGAACATGTCCTGACATTGTTGCCTCATTTCGAGCAAATTACCTTCGAGCATTTCCCGCGAGAAGAGAATCAGCTAGCAGATGCTCTAGCCACAATGTCCTCCATGATTAAACTCAACTGGGATAACGAGGCTCCCCAAATCACCATCGAGCGAATGGATGAACCGACACATTGTCACGAGATTAATACCGAAGAAGTAGTGGAACAACCCTGGTTCCATGAAATCAAAAGGTATCTCGAGACTAGAGATTATCCCGAAGGAGCTTCTGTAAATGACAAGAAGTTCTTAAGGAAATTTGCCGCTAAGTTCTTCCTGAGCAACGACATCCTTTACAAACGAAGCCATGATTGTGTACTACTCCGATGCATAGACAAAGCTGAAGCAGAGTTGATCATGACTGATATACACAGCGGCACATTTGGCACTCACTTGAGCGGGCATACAATGGCTAAGAAGATCCTAAGGGCAGGCTATTACTGGTCTACCATGGAAGCTGACTGCCATCAATATTCCCGTACTTGCCACAAATGTCAGGTCTACGCTGACAAAGTTCATATCCCTTCGGTCCCTCTCAATGTTCTGACTGCTCCATGGCCCTTTGCAATGTGGGGCATTGATATGATTGGAGAGATCAAGCCCACGGCTTCCAACGGACATCGCTTCATCCTGGTTGCCATTGACTATTTCACCAAATGGGTCGAAGCAGCTTCCTTCGCCTCTGTTACTAAAAATGTGGTTGCCCGCTTTATCAAGCAAAATCTCATATGTCGGTATGGTGTTCCGGACAGGATTATCACAGACAACGGTACAAATCTGAATAACACGTTGATCACCGCATTGTGCGAACAGTTCAAGATTTATCATCACAATTCATCTCCCTATCGGCCGAAGATGAACGGTGCTGTTGAAGCTGCGAACAAAAACATTAAGAAGATCATTCAGAAAATGACAGTCACTTACAAAGACTGGCATGAGATGTTACCGTTTGCTCTGCATGGATACTGTACGATGACACGTACTTCAACTGGGGCAACCCCATTTTCTTTGGTTTATGGCATGGAAGCTGTTTTGCCTATGGAAGTTCAGATTCCTTCTCTAAGGATTATGAAGGATGCAGGTTTGAATGAAGATGATTGGATGCAGACCCGACTTGATCAACTCAATCTGATCGACGAAAAGCGACTCGCTGCTATATGCCATGGTCAGACGTATCAAAAACGGATGATCAAGGCCTTCAATAAGAAAGTCAGACGTCAAGTGTATCAAGTCGGAGATCTCGTAATCAAGCGGATTATCTTGCCGCAAAGTGATCCCAGGGGCAAATGGACTCCTACATACGAAGGACCATTTGTGATCAAGAGCATATTTTCTGGTGGTGCAATGATTCTGACCACCATGGACGGCGACGATTTGCCACACCCTGCGAACACGGACATAGTCAAAAGATACTACGCATAAAATAACCCGACAAGTCAAAAACCCGAAAGGGCGGCTTGGGCAAAAATGGGCATCCCGGTGAATCGAAAACCCGAAAGGGCGATTCAGGCAAAAATTAGGGATAAAAACAAAAAATCTGTACACCCGACAAGTTGAAAACCCGAAAGGGAGGCTTGGGCAAAAAGGGGTTTCCCGGTGGATCGAAAACCCGAAAGGGCGATTCAGGCAAAAGTTAGGGAATTAAAGCGTATGACTATGTCTCGTCGGATCACTTCAAAAGACAATCTCTTCATCAACCAGTTCCAGGCTTCTGATCAATCCAGTCATCGGCAAACGGAGCATTGAATGGACAGATATTCAGAGTTGGGAAAGCTATAGCAGAATGGAATCCCATGGAATTATTTCACATAGCCATCCTTTATTTTGTATAAATCTTTCAATGTTTACGACAGAATCCTCTTACTAGGATGATTGTCTCCTTTGTACAAATATACTCATAAAAAGTCAATACAAATACTTTTCCCAGAAATTTGTGTCTTTTCCGTTCTTTTGCACTAATTGTTTACTTTGAGAAACGTCCAATGTTTTGTTAAATAAGCATATGCATTTGAACATAATCATTTCCTTATGAATCAAGAAAGAGGATTACTGATAGGTCAAAGGTACAGTTGGATGTCTTGATACCCTTTCGAAGGAAACCCCCAAGAGATTTGGAATCCATATCCCCAGCAAACCCTGAAGCTGATCCCCAGTAGATTTCGGAAGCTTATCCCCTGCAGAGTACGGACGTCTCTCCCTAGTTTTATTCAAAGTTATTCCTCACAAGGGCTTATAACTGGGTTATCCTCAGCTAACAACCACAGAAGATCGCGCTCACCAAATTCTTCCTATTCCCAGCGGAGTTCCTCAGAGTTCCCGAACATAACTTATCAATACAATCCCCAGAGGAGGTTGTCTTTGTACATCCCCGGCCAGAGGATCCTCCAGAACTCACTTCCCCTCAGAGTTTAAGTTTCAGTATCCCCAGCCGAGCTAAAGCTTCAAATTGTCAATCCCCAGCGGAGCCAGACTAATGAACCTTTTCCCCACAGAGTTTTAGAAAGGAAAATCTTGAGTTCCCTAGTGAAGTCGCCAGAGATACTTCCCACCAAACTGAAGATCCTCAGTCTTACCTCCCCAGCATGAGTCTATTAGATTGGAACTCCCCGGTAGAAGTCATCAGGAATTCTCCAGAAGATTGGTATACAACCCAAGCTCTTTATTCTCCAGCAGTGACCAGGAATTATTCTTCCCGACAGCAGTCAAGATACTCCTATCTTCAGCCATCTTGGATTCGTCTATCCTTTGCAAGACAGCTCTCCAGCTTACATGCGCATCCATTTACATTCATATCATATAACATACATTGCATCATGCATCATGACATTGCATACAACTAACTCTTTACCTTTTCAGGTGAGACCAGTCGGCAGACAAAAATCATTATCTTCCGAGATTTCTTTCCAGGAATAGTTCGGGTGTGACCCAGACACGGCAACATTCTAATGCTTATTCCAGATTTATCCAGATGCAGTTTCACACAAGCTCATCATCAGGGAACCCTACACCGGTTCTTCCTCCAAATCCAAGATTTCTGAAAACAGTTCACGGGTTCTCCAAGTAACGGATGTTAACCTATCGCTTGTTCAGATTCTTCTCCAGACTTCTGAAAACAGTTTACGGATTCTTCCCAACAACGGATGTTAATCTATCGCTTGTTCAGATGCAACTTTTGAAAACAGTTTACGGACGCTTCCCAATAACGGATGCTGCTCTATTGCTTATTCAACTTCAAGACCTTTGAAAACATTTTACGGACGCTTCCCAACAACGGATGCTGCTCTATTGCTTATTCAGCTCCAAGACTTCTGAAAACAGTTTACGGGTTCTCCAAGTAACGGATATTAACCTATCGCTTGTTCAGTTTCTTCTCAAGACTTCTCAAAACAGTCCATGGATTCTTCCCAACAATGGATGTTAATCTATAACTTGTTTAGATGCAACCTTTGAAAACAGTTTACGGATTCCTCCCAACAACGGATGTCAATCTATTGCTTATTCAGACCCCCAGTTCGAAGATGGTCCAAAGCATGGACACCTTCCTGATACTCATTCCAGATGGCATCTTTAAGCCCATCCCCGACAAGTTTCTGTCACCCCTCCAGATGGCATCTCTAAGCCCATCTCCAAATGGCATCTCTAAGCCCATTCCCGCATCCATTGCTTTGACGAGTGCAAATTTCCGGGCACTCTAGTGTCCAATCTCCTTTTACCCTCGAGTCGCGAAAGGCAAACTTGCCAATCTAACTCTTCGGATTCAAGAAGATTGAACAGGGGCAACTGTTGTACCCCAAAATTTTCCCTCCCATTTCTCATTGATTTCTCATCACAAAGCCCTTGAAGATCAGGATCTAGTTAGGGTTTCATCTGCTCAAGACTTCTCCTTGCACTGCTGACCCAAATTAGGGTTTGTGTTTGCACAAAGATGTGTTGACCTAAAATGCCTAAGATGACTTTCATGCTTCATATTGGACTCCCAAGTTTATCCATATCAAGTTTCAAGTCTTGATTCCAAGTTTTGCCCAGTCAATTGGACAGTTGACCTAGAAATCAACTGTATTGGGGAAAAAGTCAACTGTGACCAATTGACAGTCAAATCTCATGAAAATTGACCCACATCAACATTATGAACTCATATGAACCATTTGATCAAGTTTGGATCACAATTCCACAAAAACTTGATCAGATCACCAAAAGGGCAAAATGGTCATTTTTAGGGTTTTGACTGCACAAAGGCAATTTTTGACTGTTTGACCTAGCCAAAAGCAAACCAAGCTCACCTATGGACTCAAGGACCCCATGGAATTATCTTGACATGCTCAACAAACTCAAAAGATCCCAAGTACACAAGATTGACAGTTGAATTTCCCAGTCAATTGATCAATTTTGACTGTATATTGAAAAGTCAAACTTTGACTTTTTGGTCAAAATCAAGAGTCAAGATTCATTTTTCATCAAAACATGCCAAATCATGAAACTTGTTCACCAAGAAATCAAAAAATGCAAATTAGGGTTAGAAATGAGAATTTTTCATAACTTAGAATTTTTCTAAGTTATGAAAAACCCTAATTTTTCCCAACTTTGCCCCACTTTCTCACCAAGATTCATTTGGATTTAAGAAAAAGTCAAAACATGAAAGTTGTAGCTTGTTGCTTAATCTACAACTTTGATTCACAAAGTTTTCCCAAATTAGGCTTGTATCTCAAGTTACAATTTTTTGAATAAGGGCACTAAACCATTCTTAACTTAGTGAAATTTTAACCTATTTTGGCAAGGTTTTCTACCTATCTTCAAGGCCATTTTCCATACACTTCCACTTGGAATTTCAATTTGCATTTCAAAGATGGATTGTAGTACACATTCCAAGCTTTCCAAAATGTCCAAGAACTCATCAAACAACCTCATAACTTGAGAGAATCGAATTTCACAATATGGAAAAAACTCACTTTTGAATTGGTCATGTACATGTTCATAACTTAGGCCATTTTCAAGTCAGTATAGTTTGTGCTACATTACAGGTCCTTAAACCATCCAACACTCAATAATTTAATGCATGTTCATTGTGTTAAAGTGTTGTTCTTTGATTTCAAGCATTACATACAAGTTTAATCCATTTTTGGAAAAAGCAAAATGGCCATTTTTGCAAAAGCAAGCTTTGTGTCCAATTGAAAATCCAACAAGTACAGATGAAATCTAATTGGCACAAGATTATGAGCAAAACACTCTGATCAAGATAAGGTTAGCAGCATGTTTAAGGGTCCCCTACTTGCCTAAAACATCAAGTTGGCTTTGCTTGCTTAAGTGTGAAGAAAAGTATCATAACATACAACAACTTTCCTCTCCGCATTAGAACACTTAAGCATTTGTTTTGTACACCTTCTAATCATCCTAACCAAGCTAGAACACGACTCCAATACCTCCCAAACACTCCCATTCCCAGAATCACTCTCAAACTGCAAAAACAGGGCAAGGCCTGCAGATTGAACACCATCTCTCATTCCTTGCATGATTTCTTGACCAAAGCTCATCAAACACATTCCCTAGCATCAATGCAAGCTAACCAAGACCTAAAACACGACCTGTAATTCCTCTAACAAGTTCCACCATTTTCACTTTCTCATTTTGCAGTTGAAGGTCCATAGCTCGATTCAAGGTGTCTCAAGGCAAAGTAAGCATTGGAATAGCATCACCACACTTCAGGCAAGCTGTACAGACCATCATCTTGCTCTGAAAGATTCCCCATTGCCAGATAGAACTTCAACTGAACAGGTATTTTTGTGAACTTCTAACTCTTAGTATAGGCATCATTAGCTCTAGGTTTGTGAATAAGAAATGTTCTACTCATGCCCCTGAACTTGTACATGCTTTTACTTTTCATTTATTTTGCCTGAGCTGTGAGAATTTAAGGTTTGAAAATGGAAGAAAACTTAGGTCAGGATTTGGGAATGTCAAAATTCTCTCTCATTTCTGAGTGTTAGGATGAGTTTTTTATATATTTAGAATCGTGATTCAATGCTTAACATTTCTTATGTTGGAAGTTTGTGCAAAAGATCAAAGAATCCAAGTGTTTGAATTGGAAGGACAGGCGCGCGTTTTTGTTCAGAGGTTGAAGAAGAAGTTTCATGGGCTGGGCTTGTTTCTGATTTTCTTTTCACACCACATTTCTAATTTCACACCCCCTGAGCCCAATTTGTGTATTTTATTGATTTCTTGATTTTTCTTTTTTCATTTTGGTTTATTTATTTTTGCTAATAATATTAAAAACATAAAAAATTATTTTCACACCATTTTTGCATTTTTTAGGTATTTATTTGTTTATATAAACATTTGTGCATAAATATATATATATATATATTATCATTTAGAAAAGAAACTAGAAAAAAATAACGTAAATATATTTCTTTTCTGATTTTTATTTCATTTTCCTTTTGAAAATATTTTATGTAAAATATATTTTTTTCATATAATATTAAATATTATTATTTTTATATATATGATACATATTTAAAAATTAATACATATATATATATATATATATATATATATATATATATATATATATATATATATATATATATATATATATATATATATATATATATATATATATATATATATATATATATATATATATATATATATATATATATACATTTATTAGTATATTTAGGTTAAAATACAAAATACATACTTTTTTTATTTTTTATTAATATTTGACATGAAAAACACCTTTTATAAATATATTTCATTTTATTTTGTTTTTGTACATAATAAATAAATATTTGTGTAAATTTAATAATATATATATTATTTAATGAAATTAGGGTTTTACCCTTAAAATACAAAAAAGCTCCAAAACTAATACTTTTTTTATTTTTATTTATTTAACATAAATAATACTTTTTTTTCATACATATAAAAACCCTCTTTGCATTTTGCATCTTTATTTTATTTTCCATTCTATTTATGCAATTAATTATTTGTAAATATGCCAAAAATGATGTAATAGCTAGGTTTAATTTCTTTGTCTAAATATCCCCCCATTTGAACATTTGTACCCCCTTTCCCATATTGTGTTGTAATAGTGTAGGAATTTTACTTTTCGCACTTTAAACGCTTTCTAAATATACCATGCTAGAGTTAGGGCTTGTATGCAAATAAAAAGAACAAAATAGCTTGACCTAATTTCAAGATAAATAAGCATGAAATATGGACAACACATATCACACTTGCACCCCTAGGGTATTCCACTTTATTGCCTTCAAATAATTGGGCCATATTGCATGTTAGGTTTCTTTGGGTAAAACAAACAATCAAATGATCATAGTCCCTCGATGACGCTTTCGAAAAGTTGCCTAAAATGATCAAGTCCCTTTCAAAGAGAAATTGCCCAAAGATACTTAGCACTATTGCAATTATGGTCTAAACGATGACCCGCGTCCGTCCCTTTCATCTCCTAATACAAGATTGTCCACCAAATGCAATGGTGGAACAAAATTGTCAAAAGGTTTAAGACATAACAAAAATCTTTGAGAACTTTAGGGTAGATAACTCTTAGGTACTTGTCAATTTGCAAAAAACACTTGCCTATTTCAAACCACACTTCACAAACACTTTCAAAACAAACTTTCAAAAAACCTTGAAACATCTTTTCAAAAAGACAAACACCTTTTGTAAAACATTCGAGTAAAGAATTGTTACAAGGGTAGCCCATACAATGCATCTTTTTCAAAACCTTTTCAAAACCACACACCGAGCACCATTTCAAACAATTGAAAACCAAGGCAAGTTGATCTAAGCAAATACCTAAGAGCCCATGGATAACCATGGATAGAAAGGGTGCTAATACCTTCCCTTTCTATAATCTACTCCCCGAATCCAAGAAAAATCTCAAAGGTTTTTGCTGTGCTTTTTAAACCTTTCCTTAGGATAAAATAAAAATTCGGTGGCGACTCTTGCTCAACCGAAACATTTGCAAAAACAAACGCAAAACCATAGTCAGTTCTCCCACCGTATCACAGAATGACATCCGTCTCTGGATCATATCTGAACTGTATTTGAAACATGTGTTGAATGA
Organism: Vicia faba; assembly: GCA_948472305.1. Lineage (NCBI taxonomy): Eukaryota > Viridiplantae > Streptophyta > Magnoliopsida > Fabales > Fabaceae > Vicia > Vicia faba. The sequence goes on along the minus strand of OX451740.1, from coordinate 792,964,650 downwards.
GTATCAGAATGACATCCTTCTCTGGATCGTATCTGAACTGTACTTGAAACATGTATTGAATGAGTGTCAGAATGACACCCGTCTTTGGATCGTATTTGAACTATATTTGAAACATGTGTTGGATGAGTGTCCGAATGACATCCGTCTCTGGATCGTATCTGAACTGTACTTGAAGAGAATCTGAATAAGTATCAGGATGACATCCGTCTCTGGATCGTACCTGAATTGTTTCTAGAAGAGAAGTCTGGAATAAGTACCAAGATAACATCTGTCTCTGGATCGTACCTGAACCGTTTCTAGAAGAGGACTTGGTTTATTTAGAATGTTTCCGTTGGGAATTCCTGTTTAATTGTTTTTGAGAAGAAATTCGCCGGGGAACATTGATTTTTCTTGATTGTACATGATTCGTTGTTGGAACTCATGTCTAATGCCCCAAGTGATTCAGATGGAGATCTGCCCCTGGCTATTTGGCGTTTTTGAGAGATTCCTTGAATCTTGACTTGACTGCCCCAAATGATGGACAATGATCATGCCGTGCCCCTTGGTCGGAAGTTTTTTTCCACTTGAGGTGAACCTTTTCATTGAGAAAGTTTTTATTCACTAGATATTCGTCACGTGAATTTCTCTGTTGTCGAACAGATAACTATATGCAAACAACGATATTCAAATAATGCAAGGTTTATGCTTGTCTTGAAGTTTTTGAAAATTCATTTTTTCAGTAAAACAAATTTTGCAAGAGAGTGATATCAACTCGGGATTTATAGCAAGCCCTACAGGAGTCAGGATACCTTTTGTAACAGTATGCTTATGAACTAACCTATGCTTCAGTTAGGACTTTTAAGGGTTATAGCGTGGCTTGGTTCACGGTTTAAGAAACAAAGGATAAAGGCTCAAATTTTATTTGTACCCATCCTTTCTTCGTGATGTTCTTCGATCCTATACTCAGCTAATTGTGCGTTCAGATCCCAATTGAGTCTGGCATCTTGTCCTTGATGTTCCGGTGATGGTTCAGATACTTAAAGTTTATTTAGAAGAGACAGTCATTTTGTAATCTTTTTTTTGTCAAGGATTTGTAGTAACCTCTTTTTTTTGGTTTTCATTATCCATTCTTTTTCCTGAACTGTTTCTTTTGTGATTACAGTCAGCGGGATGCCCCAATTTTTTCTTAAGTCTCCTTCATAGGTTTTGACTTAGCGGGCTTTTATTTTGAGAGATAACGATTTTCAGTTTTAATGATTATGCGGAACCATCACCATCTTCTAATTTGGAAGGACGTCTTTGATGCCATTCATTATGTATGAAGTAGAATATTGCGACTGAATGCGCATCTGAATTAACTGAGAAAACTACCCTGCCCCAGGTTATGATTAAGGGTTTTAATTTGTGTGAAAATAAAAAATCCTACTTCTTGGCTCAAAGGGGTTGACTAGGGATTATCTTCCTTATAACTCCATTGTTTGGGATTTGAAACAACGCATGTACATCGTCAGCAAGGTCTGTTCAAAAGCATATTGTAGAGATTGTGGTATCGTTTTCGTCATCCTCCCTCTAAAGGCTTATAGATTTTTAATCGAGAGTCAAATATCACGTAAAGGAAGCAAGAAAATAGTTTAAATAAAATGACAACAAAATCATTCAAGACAAACATATGCGATGCATTAATGGGAAAACCAAAGTTCGGCATAACAATAATTGTTTGAACAATAAATGAAATTATAAATCAAAAATCAAAAATGAACTGGACGTTCTCAATGATTTAGCCTAGGAGCAGTAACCACTTTGTGAGTATCTGGAGGGTCAAATTCTTTCTCCTTGGCATCAATCATATCCTGAATTTTGTTCTTCAGAGCCCAACATCCATTCGTATCATGTCCAGGGCTATCCGAATGGTATGCACACCTTTCATTGGGGTGGTAACTGGGAGCAAAAGTATTGGGTTTTGTAGAGGAGCCTTTAACGTAATCAACCCTGCCTTCAACATGTGTTATAACGCTTGAGCTAGTGACATGTTGATTATGGTGAACTGTCTCTTAGGTGTGACCTCTTTATGCTGATTCCCCTGTTGGTGTCGTTGCATAGGCGTACGATTAGAGACCAGTATTGCCCCCACAAATTGGTTGTGGTCGTCTGCCTTATTACGACCCTTCTGGCCATACACAACATTGGCTTCCCTCTTACCAACAAGTGGATTCTTCTCAACATTAGAAGATGCATCCATCGGGATCTTCCCACTTTTGATACCACTTTCGATCCTTTCTCTAGTCAGAACCATCTCTGTGAATCCAGATGAGGAACTCTCAATCAGCAGATTAAAGAACGGACCTGTCAAAGTGCCCATGAACATATCTACCATTTCCCGATCATTCAGAGGAGGTTGTACCCTGCCAGCTAGATCCCTCCATTTCTAGGCATATTCTTTGAAGCCTTCGCTAGAACCCATAGACATGCTTTAAAGTTGTGTACGAGTTGGAGCAAGCTCAGCATTGTATTGGTACTGCTTGTAGAAAGCAACAGCCAAATCTTCCCAGATATGAATGTATATTCTTTCTAGCTGGTAGAACCACTCCAATTGCGTGCCAACTAAACTTTCTTGGAAGAAATGGACCCATAACTTCTGGTCAGCAGTGTGAGGTTGGATCTTCTTGACATAGGACCTTAAGTGCAACTTAGGGAAGAAGTCACCGTCATATTTAGCGAACGTGGGGACCTTGAATTTTGGTGGGATGATCACGCCAGAAACCAGCCCTAATTCTTCAAAGTCCAAGCCAAGTATCTGTTGAATCTCCATAGCATTGAGACGATTCTCCAACTGTTTGTATTTATCATCAGCAGGAGGATATTGCTCCTCAGAATAATTAGCTTCATCTTCATCAGTTTCCGGGTTGTTATTTTCTTCATGATTATCCCCCTTATTTGATGGAGTTGAAAGATCTAAGCTCCTTTAACCAGTCCTCTGAGTCTTCTTCCCTTATTAAGGATTCCATCCGATTTCTTTTCCTTCTTCTTCTTCTCTTTGATGACGAGAGCTTTCAGTTCTTCCTGCCCCTGGGCCAAAACCATGAACATTTGTTGAAACTGGGCGTTTTGAGCTTGAAGGGCTTTTACTGTTTGTTCAAGGGCCATTTCTTTTGCTGAAATAAACAGCAAAAAGACGATAAACCTGCTATGAAACCTGCTTATGCAATGATATGTATGATATATGTATGCAATGTTTTCAAGGATCTCACGGGGTAAACACAAAGAGATGTTAGGAGTTGACTGCAGCCTTGATTGAAGAACTTCACATTGTTGAGCCTCCTTCTACGAGAATCAAGCTCACCATATCGAGTGGGTCATATCCCCTGGCTCAAGTTGTCGTGTTTTGGTCTTTTGACGACATTGGCTACAGAAAAATAAATCCCTTTTCCCCTTGCTAGACGTCTGATTTATCAAAACTTGCATCACAAACCCTTGAGATCCTTGAAATGGTTAAGGAAATAATGTGTCATGGTGTTATGATGTCATGATTATGCTAAGAAATCACAGATATAGTAAGCACAAGCAAATCACATCAAGACCTTATGTTTAAGGCTTGCATGGGTTTTAAGGTGATACCCTCTTCAAGTTTGGATTTGTTCAACATGTCTTAGTAATAGTAACCGAGTTCTAAGGGATCTCGATATCACTGATCTTTCCCACAAGTTTCGTTCTGATAGGCGACTGACTCGCAACCAAACAAAACTTGGGAGTTGTTGTACCCCAAATTTTCCCTCTCATTTTTACAAGATCTTCTCTTATATGGGTGGTTACAAACACTTGCTTAAATAAAAATAACAATTTTTGAAGTTGGTCAAAATGTCCTTTGATGAGGTGTCTTTCGATTGGCATCCAAACAATGTCTTTCGATTGGCCTCTGGACAAAGGCGTCTTTGATTGGCATTTTGGTATCAGTTTGATTGGTCCCAGCTGAAGGAAATCGAAGAGAACAGGACGAAATTTTCAATTGGCCTATCACAAGGCCTTTCGATTGGCAGTCCAGGAATGTTTCAATTGGCAAGGCCAAGCCCTTCGATTGGCATGTCAAGAGGCCTTTCGATCGACATTGTGACAAATCCTTTGTTTGGAATTCTGAAAGACTCCTTCGATTGGTATTCCAAGAGATCCTTTGATTGGCACATCATAATGTACTTCGATGGCATGACAATAAAGTGTCCTTGGATGGGCATATCAACAAGGTGACATTTCGATTGTTTCAAATTGAATGAAATCGAAGAGTATAAGAACTGAGTTCGATTAGGTTTAATTGGATTTGAGAACTTCCCAGATCAAGCAATCAACACAGAGTTTGACTTAATCTAAGAAGTTCTGATAGGGAATTTCTGAGCATTTCGAATCAGGACTCAGAGTCATCGAAGAGAACATACTTGGAAGCTGGCAAAGAGGCCCATTCGAAGCATGCATTCAGAAGTCTATTTGAGGGATGCATTCAGAAGTCCATTCGAAGATGCATTCAGAAGTCTATTTGAAGGATGCATTCAGAAGTCTATTCGAAGGATGCATTCAAAAGTCTATTTGAAGGATGATGCATTCAGAAGTCTATTCGAAGGATGCATTCAGAAGTCCATTTGAAGGATGCATTCAGAAGTCCATTTGAAGGATGCATTCAGAAGTCCATTCGAAGATACATTCAGAAAGTCGTTTGAAGGAAGTAACAAGGGCCATACGAAGGTGCATTCAGAAATCCAATCAAAGAGAAGTGCTTAAGGGTATTCGAAGGGGTCAAGTGTTCAGGTTCATCCAGAATTTCAAAAGAGGCATGGATATTTTAAAAACGGAAATATTTAAAGTGGTCTGATTTTTGTCTTGAAGACTATGGCTGGCTTTTAAGGATATGATTAAAGGTGTTTCTTTCCATGCTAAGCCTCCCTCCTCATCTCCTATAAATACCCAGTCTATCTTCAAGAAGAGCACACATACATAGAGACTACACACGAAAGAGACTACGCACACGCTGCCCCCCTAAGCATCAGTCAACCCACGCCCAAAAAGTGTCAAATCGAAGCATTCCGTTATTGGTAAACTTTCAAATTTATGTTTATAATTTCATAATGCATTAGTGCTTGTTCAGTGCTCGATCCATGCCTAGGACATTAGATAGCTCTGTTCGATTTGATTTCGAAACTGAGGGCCTGGTTTCGACACCAGGTCCACTATTATTTTCTTTTATCTCTAACGCCTCCACTGCAGATATGGCCCAAATAAACTGATGTATACAGGATCAAAGGTCCTGGGTTTGACACACAGGTCATATTTTTCGCTAATGTCTGTCTTGCAGGTTTAGAGCGAAAAGACCATCCTTCCCTCAGATCGAAAGGAATAACTCCCTTCCCTGGATCGAAGAAGATCTTTTCCCCTGGGTCGAAGAACCAGACCTTACCCAGGATCAAAAGACCTTTCCCCTGGGTCGAAGAACCATATCTTGCCCAGGATCGAAAGAGTGTTCCTCCCCTGGATCGAAAAAGCTTCGATTCATTCCCATATTTTTGGTTTTTGTTTGGTCCTTTTATTTTCTTGCCTTCTTATTAATATTGAAACAAAAATCACCAAAAACTTAGGTCTAGTTTGTTTTTTAATTAAAATTATCTTTTGTTAAACTAATTAATTTAATTATTTTAACATCTTTAAAAAATTAAAAATAAATAGACTTAGATTTTATTTTCTTAAAAAAACAAACAATAAAAAAAGGAGATTTTATTCTTAGGATTATTAGACGTTATGTTCAAATTAGCGCGCGTTTATTTTATTGTAATTGCTCACAGTTGTAATAGCTTTAGATTTAAAATTCCGCACTCTTAGTTTCTTGAATTTTTATGTAACTCTCCCAAAGCGTTGTAATAGTTTAGGATTTATGTTTATGTTTTTTTTCCCGTACTTTACATTTCCTGTATAATATTACTGTTAGTAATTAGGATTGCATGGAAAGACTGTAAACTAAAACATTAGCTAACTTAATAAAAAAGACAAAAATGATTGAATCTCAACACATATGCACATATTCACCTCTAGGGTATCCCCTCTTCGGTTGCCTTTCAGAAAAAACATTCACGTCCCTCGAGAATGGGGACGCTTTAGCAAAGACCCGCAAAAATCAAAAGATCATAGTCCCTTGATGACCCTTACATAGTTGCCTTTCGGTAAAATGATCTCTTCCCTTAAACAAAGTTGCTAAAGTGTCTCCGTATGTTGCCTTTATGACTGTAAAAACGTCCCTTCGATGTCCCTCGACATCCAACGATAAGGCTACCTACTCACTAATAGCAGGATAGCATTGTCTAAAGGAAAAGAGTAAAAGAACACCCTTTTCGAGTACAAAGTAGATAGATGTTAGAAGTTTTCTCAAACTACTTTTTTTGCACTTACATAGAAAACTACTTTTCAAAAACAAGTTTAAAAAAATTTTGCTTTGTTAACACTCTTGAGGACCGATACAAGACTTAAACACAAAGAAAATCGTCACACTAAGGCTTTTAAAAACATTTTCAAACACACAAAGCACAAAAGCATTTTAAAAATGAGCAAACCTCTAAGAGCCCATGGAAAACCACAGATGGAAAGGGTGCTAACACCTTCCCTTTCCATAATTTACCCCCTTACTCAGAAAACTCTCGAAAAGGTCTTTTTCTGTTCTTTTCACCCTTTCCTTAATTTGGATAAAAGAAAAGGCGATGGAGACTCTTGCTTACCGCATATTTGCGAACAAAAAATGCAAAAACCAGTATATAACAGTCAGTTCTGCCACCGTGCAACAGAACTGGCGACTCTGCTGGGGATTGATAAAAGTTAGGTTTACCTTAGAGTTAGTTCATTGTTAATTTGCTTTTTGTGCTTGTTTGCTTTACTTTTGAGGATTGTTTGGGTTGTTACTATAGATCCTACACCCGGATTTGGGCATCCTTTTAGGTAAAAAACAATAGATCATGGAGACTGTACGGCGCAGACTGATATGGTTGAAGATATGGTTATGTTGGTGTGACACTTTGGTTGGAACCGGTATCTCTTGTGTTGAATCAAGGAGAATACGGGGCCGCCGCATGGTGTCGTGAAGCACTAACGAACCATTAATATTGGACTTTCGAGATGTTTCGGCCACAAGAAAAGATTGCTAAGCTGAAATAATTTGATAAAGAAAGATCAGTGATATTGAGACTCCGTAGAACCCGGTTACTATTTCTAGGACAGGTTTAAAACCAACTAAACTTCAAGAGGGTATTTACCTTAAACCTCATGCAAGCCTTTGAACCTAAGATCTATTGTATGATTTACTTGTGCGTGGTTTAGTTTGCTTAAACCTGACATCATGCATCATAAACATTCATTATTCATTACGCTAACCATTTCAAGGATTAGGGGAATTTACCTTTGTTCTATTTTGAAGATCATGGCTTCCGCTCGTAGAAATACCATCCGAATCAGCTTTGTGAGAATACCGCTTCAACTCAAAGAGCTAGTATCCAGGGTCTCTGAGACTTCCTCATTCCCCAAGAACTACGGTCGACTCCTCAATCTGGTTACCTCAGGTTTTGATGAGAAGATGATGAGTGTGCTCTTTCAGTTCTTTTACCCTAAGCATCATTGCTTCACCTTTCTCTACTATCAGTTGGTACCCACCATGGAAGAGTTCTCTCAAATATTGGGTATACCTATTTTAGATCAGTTGCCTTACACCGGTTTAGAAGAAGCTCCAAAACCAGAGATCATCGCCGCAACTTTACACCTGAAACGGTTCGACATTGTATCCAACTGGGAAATAAGAAGTGGGCTTAAAGGTTTTCTAGCCAAGTTCCTAATAGAGAAGGCTCAACTGTTTTGGGATGATTTAGACTTCCAGGATTTTGAGGAGGTCTTGGCCCTTCTCATCTATGGGTTAGTACTATTCCCTAATCCAGACTTACTCATAGATATGAATGCCATCAAGGTCTTTCTTTCTCGCAACCCTGTACCCACTTTACTCGGAGATATCTTGCATACCTTCCACACACGTACCACAAAGAGAAGAGGGATTCTTATGTGTTGTGTGCCATTGCTCTCGAGGTTGTTTATTACACACCTCCCTAATACAGTACTGAAGAATGAAGAAGGTTTGGGCTGGTCGCAAAAGATAATGTCGCTTTCTCACATGGATATTCTCTGGTATTCCCGATCTATGGGAGATATTTCTATTATCGACCGCTGCGGAGAATTCCATAATGTCCTACTACTTGGCATCAGGGGAGGCATAACCTATAATCCTTCTTTGGCCCTGCGACAATTTGGTTACGCTCGAAGGGATGGTCCGCACGAAATGCTTGTCCAAGGCGTTGTGTTTAACTATGAGGATGATGTTCAAGGGTATCACCAGAGGTTTATACGAGCCTGGGGCATGGTAAACGGATTTAACATCAAGACTTTGGGGCCGAGGACTTCCATTCCTATGGAGCCTTATCTCCAATGGGTACGAACTCGTACTCATAATCTTATGATGCCATATGCATCCATCTTACCGATGATTGTGGAGCCCATTAATGAAAGGGGATATTCCCTATACGGTTCTCCATCCTAATATGCCCACTGATCTTGAAGAATTACAGAGGTCCTGGATTCAGCTGAAGAAGGAACGAAATACTTATAGAGACCAGTTCTATGCTCAGGAGAAGAAAGCTTTAGAGCTCACGAAGAAACTTCATGAGGAAAGAAGCCTTAATGTCTATCTCAGTGCGAAAAGGAAGCGCCCATGAGAAACCTGATTTTTTTAGTTTTGTGAATTTTCAATTGAAACGCCTAAAAGGAAAATGTATTTTGAATTCTACTAATAAAATCTTTCTTTCATTTTGGTTCGCAAATTTAAATTTCCTGAAATCATTGAAATCATTGCATATGCGTGTCATACATATCATTGCATAAACAGGTCTCATAGCAGGTTTGTCATCTTCTTCACTGTTTATTTCAGCAAGTAAAAGAAATGGCTCTTGAACAAAACATCAAGGATCTCCAGGTGCAAAACACCCAGTTCCAGCAAATGATTGTGGCTCTCGCTAAAGGGTAGGAAGATCTGAAAACCTCATACTAAAAGATAAAAGGAAGAAGCCAAAGAAACCAACTGGGTTAGTGAATTTGGGAAGAAGGATTAGATGACCAGCATGACGAGCTTCTGAACTGGTAGATTCATAAAAAGAAGGAAACTGTCAAGAAGAGGAAACAAGATAGGAAAACTCCAGCCCAAAGGAATTCGACGATGAATCCTACTATGATGAGGAGAAGTATCCTCCTACTGATGAAAAATACAAATAGCTGGAGGATCATTTGAATGCAAGAGAGGTCAGGAAGGTACCAAGTCTGGATTTTGAAGATCTAGGTTTGGTCTCTGGGGTTGTCATCCCACAAAATTTCAAGGTTCCAGTATTTGTGAAATATGATGGGGTCTCATGTCCCAAAATGCATCTCCGATCTTACGTGAGGAAGATCCAACCTCACACTGCTGACAAGGATTTGTGGGTCCACTTCTTTCAGGATAGTCTGTCCGGAACTCAACTAGAATATTTCTAACAGTTGGAAAGGGCCAACATTCATAATTGGGAAGACCTGGCTGCTGATTTCTACAAGCAGTATCAATACAATGCGCACCTTGCTCCCACCCGTACTCAGCTCCAAAATATGTCTATGGGTTCGAGTGAGGGCTTTAAGGACTATGCTCAGAAGTGGAGGGACTTAGCAGGAAGAGTCCATCCTCCCCTGTCTGATAGGGAGCTAATGGATATGTTTCTCGGTACCCTGTCGGGTCCATTATTTAATCACCTGATTGGAAGGTCTTCAGCCGGCTTCACTGAATTAATTCTGACAGGAGAATGGGTGGAAGATGGAATTAGGAATGGGAAGATTCAAAAGGATGCATCCTCCAGTGCCGTAAGGAAGCCATTCGCTAGGAAGAAGGAGGTTAGTGTTCTGTACCGTCAAAGAGGTCAGGACAAAACTGAATGTCGTCCAACGGTAGGGGCTGTCATGATCTCTAAGTCTGAACCTACCCAACAAAGGAATAATCAACCGAGAATAGAAAGGGTGGTAAGACTGTTTACTCGGATAAACATGACTCTATCTCAGATCTCTTCGCAGTTATTGAAGACCAATCTGGTAACTTTGAGGGAAGCCCCAAAGAATCCCAACACCACCTCTCCTCACTACAACCCTAAGGCTTGTTGTGCTTATCATTCAGAAAGTCCAGGCCATGATACCAACAAATGTTGGGCTTTGAAAAACAAGGTGTAGGATATGATCAAGGCGAAGGAAATTGAATTTGACGCCTCTGAGATTCCAAATGTTATCACTGTTCCTATGCCCAAGCATGGTTGTGGTGTTAACACCGTTGAAGATGATGTGTTTGTTACTGCTATTAATGAACTTGTTACTCCTCTCCTGACCATCAAGAGGAGCCTATTGAACGCTGGTTTATTTCCAGGCTGTGGCAAAGGTTGCCACCTCTGTTTGTATCTACCTAATGGTTGTCGTTTATTGAAGGCTGGTGTCCAGCGCCTGATTGATGACAAAGAGATTTTATTTGAAAAGACTCTTGTTCCAACCACTTCTTATAAGGATGTTTTAATAATAACCATTTCCACAAATCCTCCCAAGTTCTCCACCAAAAGACCCGTCAGGATTACATCTATTTAGAAGGTGACTCCGCTGATAATTACCATGCTAGGGCCAATCCCATACTCCTCGAACAAAACTGTTCCCTGGAATTATGGGGGTGACATCTACTACCACAGGTCAAACAAGATTGGTTGGCCGATGAAGACCAGGTTTTTGAGAAGGCTGACCCCGACATTGGCAACATTGTGGGAACCAGCAAAATAACCAGAAGTGGAAGAGTGTTCTCCCATGAGATTTCTCCTCCAAAATTTGTTACCGGTCCTGTGATTATTCCTGTTTTTGTTCTTGCTGATACTACTACAGTTCCTGTGATTACCCCTGCTGACACCCCTTTCACCGAGTCGACCAAGACTCGGGGCAAAGACATATTGGTTGAGCTTGTCTGAATGAAGGTGCAGTCAATATCTATCCCAGAGGCTTCCAAGAAGGAAATGGAATAAATTTTAAAGATCATCAAAAAGAGCGACTAGAATATGGTCGAGCAACTTGGGAAGACCCCCTTCAAATATTTCTATGTTGGCCTTACTATTATGCTCGGAAGCCCGTGCAAAGGATTTGGTGAAGTTCCTTAAGACGGCCCATGTGCCACAGGACACCTCTATGGACCAATTTGAAGATTGTGTGGCTAGTCTGACAGCGGATAACGGTTTGGGTTTCTCTGATGCTGATTTGACACCCAGAGGAAGAAAACACAATGATGCGCTACATGTTTCCGTCGAATGTCGGGGCACTAATTTAGCCCATGTCCTGGTAGATACTGGTTCATTATTAAATATGCTGCCCAAGAAGGCTCTGGATAGACTAGACTGTGAAGGTTTGACCTTGAAGCCCAGCAACATAGTGGTAAGGGCTTTCGATGGCTCAAAGAGGATGGTGCACTGGGAGGTGGACATCTCCATAAAAGTCGGTTCTCATACCTTTGACTCTACCTTCTACGTGATGGATATCAGACCATCCTATTCTTGTTTATTGGGTCGCCCTTGGATCCATGGGGTTGGAGTTGTCACATCTACTCTGCATCAGATGATGAAGTACCCGGTAAAAGGAAAGATCTTCACGGTGCACGGTGAGGAAGAATACATGGCCAGTCACCTGAACTCCTTCAGGTATGTAGAAATGGATGGCGAGTTCATCGAGACTCTGTGTCAGAATTTCGAAGAGGTGCCTCAGACTATGGCTGCAACTGAAACTGTCACCAATCTGCCAAAGATCACCAGACCTCCCTTGAATATGTCTTCTCTCAAGGATGCAAAAGCAGTTATTGAAGGAGGTGGGTCTACCATCTGGGGTCAGCTCCCTGACACACGATACAAGTCTGACAAGTTTGGCTTAGGTTTCTCTTCCGGGGCTCAAAGGGTTGTTCGCCGTGCTCGTGCTGGAGGACCTCCCCTCCATATCAGCAATCATGGGGTCAACGCCTTGGAAGAAAGTGATGGTGACGATGACATGGACAACTAGATCTTACCTATTGCCAACGGTAGACTTAGTAACTGGACCGAAAAAGACTTTGTACCGATTACTTTTTTTCAGAAGCAATTGTCTTTTTGTTATTTTGGATATGTAATAAACAGTATAAACTTTACGGCCATGTGTCTTACCCGGGGCACAATGGTTTATTTGTGAGAGCTATCATAATTCAATTTCATATGGCATTAATAAAGCATTGGACGTTTATGCATACAAATTTTGAGCTCTCTGTTTTTTCTTTTCTGCTTTTTACTCTGTCTATACAGATATGCTCTTACACACACTCACGTATCAAACTACAAATCCATACCCATTATGGATCCCATTGATAACAGTTCTACTATTGTCGGTCATGACTTTGAAAATCCAATCAACCAAGCCAAGGAAGAAGGTGAAGAGGATTGTGAGGTACCCGAAGAACTTGCTAGACTGTTACAACAGGAAGAAAGGGCCATACAGCCCCATAAAGATCCAGTTGAGACAGTGAACTTGGGCACAGAGGAAGACAGAAAAGAAGTCAAGATCGGCGCAAATCTGGGGCTTAATGTTAAACGGCGGCTGATACAGATGTTGCATGATTATGTCGAGATCTTTGCATGGTCATATGAAGACCTTCCTGGACTAAACATTGATATTGTGGTTCATCGCCTGCCAACTAAAGAAGATTGCCCTCCGGTAAAGTAGAAGGTCCGCCGTATGCACCCTGAAGTGTCAGAGAAGATCAAAGTAGAGTGTTGTACCCCAAAATTTTCCCTCTCATTTATCAAGACTTTTCTCACAAGATTCCTTTGACTCAAGACTGGATTAGGGTTTGACTCACGACGAAGGTGAGGAAGATTGTGAAGTACCAGGGGAATTGGCCAGACTACTACAACAAGAGGAAAGAGCTATTCAGCCTCATGAGGAACCATTGGATACAATCAACTTGGGTACCGAAGAAGATAGAAAGGAAATCAAGGTGGGTGCCAATCTAGAGCCGAGTGTCAAGGAGCGTCTAATTCAGCTATTGCATGATTATGTTTAGATCTTTACCTGGTCATATGAAGACATGCCAGGACTTGATACAGACATCGTAGTACATCGTCTACCCACAAGAGAAGACTGTCCACCAGTGAAACAAAAAGTCCGCTGCATGAGACCTGACATGTCAGAGAAGATCAAAGCGAAAGTCATGAAACAATTCAATGCTGGATTCTTGGTTGTCACTTCCTATCCTCAATGGGTTGCCAACATTGTTCTCGTGCCTAAAAAGGACGGAAAAGTACGAATGTGCATGGATTATAGAGATTTAAACAGGGCCAGTCCTAAAGATGATTTTCCACTTCCCCACATCGATATCCTGGTTGACAATACGGCCCAACACAAAGTATTTTACTTCATGGACAGATTCTCAGGTTATAACCAAATCAAAATGGCACCCAAGGACATGGAGAAAACTACATTTGTCACACAGTAGGGCGCATTCTGCTACAAAGTGATGCCATTCGGACTGAAGAATGCTTGGGCAACCTATCAACGCGCCATGGTAGCTTTATTTCATGATATGATACATCATGAGATAGAGGTCTATGTAGATGACATGATAGCCCGATCACAAACTGAAGAGGAGCAGCTTGGTTATTTGCAAAAATTGTTTAAGAGATTGAAGGAATACAAACTAAGGTTGAATCCAAACAAGTGCACATTCGGAGTTCGGTCCAGTAAACTCTTAGCTTTTGTTGTCAGCAATAAAGGCATCGAGGTTGATCCTGCCAAGGTTAAAGCGATACAAGAAATGCCTGCTCCTCGTACTGAGAAGGAAGTCAGAGGATTCTTGAGACGCCTAAACTATATTTCCAGATTCATTTCTCACCTAACAGCTACTTGTGAACCAATCTTCAAACTATTGAAGAAAGATCAAGTAGTCAGATGGAATGATGAATGCCATATTGCTTTTGAAAAGATCAAAGAGTACTTACAAGAGCCTTCTGTTTTGATGCCACCAGTCGAGGGAAGACCATTGATCATGTATCTGACCATTTTAGAGAACTCAATGGGGTGTGTATTGGGGCAGCATGACGAGTTTGGCCGAAAAGAGCACGCTATTTACTACCTGAGCAAAAAGTTTACCGACTGTGAAACCAGATATTCACTGCTCGAGAAAACTTGTTGTGCTCTGGCATGGGCTGCTCGCCGGCTAAGACAGTATATGCTAACTCATACTACTTTATTGATATCTAAGATGGATCCGATAAAGTATGTCTTCGAAAAGCCTGCTCTGTCTGGAAGGATAGCTAGATGGCAGATGATCCTAACAGAATATGACATACAGTACACTACCCAGAAAGCTATAAAGGGCAGTGTGCTAGCTGATCATCTTGCTCATCAATTTGTAGAAGATTTTCAATCCATGAAATTTGAATTCCCGGATGAAGACATCATGACATTAGACAACTGTGAAGAAATCAGACCATATGACGGACCTGAACAAGGATCCCGATGAACCCTGTTCTTTGATAGGGCATCCAATGCACTTGTTAATGGTATTGGCGCTGTACTCATATCTCCGGAAGGGTGTCACACTCTCTTTACTGCCAGAGTTTGCTTCAACTGTACGAACAACATGGAGGAACACGAAGCATGCATCTTTGGTCTCAAGGCTTCCATAGACTTGGGAATCAAATCTTTAGATGTGTTTGGAGATTCAGCTTTGGTCGTCAATCAGATCAAAGGAGAATGGGACACTAAGCACCCAAACCTTATCCCTTACAAAGAACATGTGTTGACATTGCTATCACATTTTGAGAATATTATCTTCGAGCACTTCCCACGAGAAGAAAATCAGCTAGCAGATGCTCTAGCCACAATGTCATCTATGTTTAAACTTAATTGGGATAACGAGGCTCCCCAAATCACCATTGAACGAATGGATGAACCAACACACTGTCACGAGATTAATACTGAAGAGGTAGTGGACCAACCTTGGTTTCATGAAGTTAAGAGGTATCTCGAGGCTCGAGAATATCCAGAAGGAGCTTCAATCAATGATAAAAAGTTCTTAAGGAGATTCTCTGCTAAGTTCTTCCTGAGTAATGGCATTCTGTACAAACGCAACCATGACTCCATTCTGCTCCGATGTGTGGATAAGATTGAGGCTGAAAAGATCATGGCTGAGTTACATGAAGGTACTTTTGGCACTCACTCCAGTGGGCATACGATGGCGAAGAAAATCCTACGGGCAGGCTATTATTGGTCTACCATAGAAGCACACTGCTATCAACACTCTCGAACCTGTCATAAGTGTACGTGATACGGTGGCCAGAACCGGGACGTGATTCGCTATTTTTTAAGGAATTGCTGGTTTGTGTTTTGCGTTTGTTTTTGCAAAATGTCGCGGTAAGCAAGAGTCGCCACCGACTTTTATTTTATCCAACAAGGAAAGAAAAAAAGCACAGAAAAATTCCTTTTTCGAGATATTTCTGAGTACGGGGGATAGATTATAGAAAGGGAAGGTATTAGCACCCTTTCTATCCGTAGTTATCTACGAGCTCTTAGGTATTTGCTCATCATTTTCAAAAATTGTTTTCTTTGTGTTTGTGGGCTTTGAAAATTTTTTGTTTTGACTTTGATTTAACTCTTGCTTCTGTCTTCAAGAGTCTAATGAAGTGTTTTGAAAACATGTTTGTAAAGGAGTGTAAGTGTGAAAAAGGTTTGTTTTGATTGAGCAAGTACTTAAGAACTAATCTACCAACTCGAAAAAAGAATCGTTCTATGTTTGTTTCCTTTAGATAATGTTATCCCACTATTAGTGAGTAGGTAGCACCGTCGTTGGAGTTTGAGGGGCAATTCGAAAGGGACGTACGGTCACTAAAGCAATGTTAGGACGTCTTAGTAATAACCCTAATGTCTTAGATCAATTATCCGAGGCAACCTTTCCGGGGCAACTTTGATCTTTAGACAAAAGGACGACCACTAAAGCATCCTATACTCAATGACCGTTTACCGAAGGCAAGTGGGAGTGTACCCTAGGAGTGCGCATGTACGAGTGATTGAATTTCAGATTATTTTATCTTTGCGCATTTAGGGTGATCTAACTGTTTTAAAATTAGTCATACATTCTTGTCATGCATCCTATTATCAAACATCTAACAATTAATAATTTGCGGAATTTAAATTGCAGAAATTAAACTAAGCTATTACAAGGCTTCGGGTATTTACATAGCCAAAAACAAACCCTTTGAAAATAAAGCGATAAAAGTAAATAAACGTCCTAATTAAACTATTACAAACTGTGAGCAGATATAATTATTGGGATAAAAAATAAAATAAAGCGCGCGATGACAAATTAAGATCGAATGCGAACTAGGGTTTTGACCCTTCTATCCTAATGAAAATAGAAAATGTTTTTGTTGTTTTTAATATTTTTTAAGAAAAAAGATTAGGTTTTTAAAATTAAATGCTAAATTAATTAGTGATTAAATTAATTAATAAAAAAAATTACGTGACCTATTTTTGGTTTTTGGTTATTTTAGGAAAAAAATAAAATATAATTAAGTTAGTAATAAAACCTATTTATTCTAATTATTTTTAAGTTATTTACAAAAAAAAAAGAAATTAAAGTTACCTAAATTAACAAACTTAATTAAATTAATTAATTTATTGCTAAAAAATAATACCTAAATCTAATTGGTGAAAAATAATATTTTTGGGATTTTTTTGATAAAAAGAAAATTAATTTTTGGTTAGTAAATAAATAAATAAAATAATTAAATGAAATAAAATAAAATATAAAAAAAAAAGATAGACATGTTGGGTCTGAAATAATGGGGGGTGCCAATAGTCAGATCTGGGCCCAAATGTGGAGGTCCACGTTGACTCTTTGGATCCAATGTATTGCGTTTGACTTGGCTCATGGTGGTCTCTCCTGGATGGCCATCAGATTTAGCCATCTGGCCACTTGGCGTACCAGATCTGGAGGGAGTATGATAGTCTTTATACTTGCAAGCGCATCTGATTACTGAGAAGAAAATAATATCAAAGGAATGGGGGACCTGGGATTCAAACCCAGGTCCTGAAGGCAATTTCCAACGCTTGTAACCATCTGAGCCAACTATTCTTTCTGTACCTGGAATGAATAATAATAATAATATCTAAAAACAAAAATTAGTGGAAAACAAAAAGAAAATGCGCGCCAGGTTTGAATAGGCCAATAGGGGAGTGACACGCAGTCGTCTCCTTCCTCTCTCCGTGGGTAAAAGTGGAACACTTTTACCTATGGACGTTTTATTCGTTGCTATAAGCCTGGCTCGTTCCAAAATCCTCTACGTGCCATATAAATGACCTCTAATGCCATGGTTGGATCCGTCTCATCATTCTGAACATGATGGTACCTTTCATCAAGGCTAATTCCACCTGCAAGCAAAATCCCTAATTCGAAGCTATGAACCCTAACAATGGCATATTCCAGTACAGACCAAATAAATGCAATTAAGTCATACAGAAATCTTGCATATGTCTCATAGATCAAGAATATGTGATTAATTCAACCTAACAATGCCTAAATCATTCTATTCGAATTCAAGAATAGAGCTATGTCGTGAGCGACTTACAGAGCTTTTTGGGGCTTGAAAATGCTTGGTTTCAATGGCTTTGGCTTGGTGGGAACCTCAAGAAGGGATTGAGATGGATAGAAAGCCTTGAGGATGCCTGGAATATGGAATTCGATCTTACACTTTTCTTGATTTTTTTCCAATGTTGCTTTGCTTGCTGCGCCTGTTTCTAACCTCTTTTTTGAGTCTGCACACCCTCTATATGTATCAATGAAGGGATTAGGGTTGATAACTGCTCTCAATCTCCCCCCCATCAATGATTTGGATATTTGATTTGATTCACTTTGAAAACTTTCCAAATTTGGCCTATTTCTAATCTTTTTGTGCACACATGCCTTGATACGAGTTTGGATGTTTGCTAGTTGTATAATAAAACCTGAAACAAGCATAGAATCTTTGGTTTTCAATATTTGGGATTTTATATGATTTGTTTTAATTTAAATTGAATTAATTCAAATAAAAATCAAAATAAATAATAAAAATAAGATATGGAGAAGTGGCAAAGGCTAGAGCTCGTGGACTATGTTCCCAACTAAAAACAAGTGAAAAAGATTGGGCCCATTTGGCAAAATTTGAAGTTTTAGGGATAGTTGACTTTTGGCAATTTTACAAAAAAGGTCAACTTCACCAATGCATAACTTCCTCAATTTTGACTCTTTGGAGGTGTTCTTGGACTTTTTATAAATCTTGAGATGTCCTCTAATCAACCCTTTTGGTCTCATCTCATTTTGATATTCCATGCTCATGTATAAAGCTTTGACAAAAAGGTGTTTTTGTTGACTTTTTAAAATGACCTATAATGTCCAAATTCCTAACTTGTGAGTGAATATTTTGAACTTTGGAGCTGAAGATGGGTTGTAGAGAATTGCATCCTCTTCAAAATGAGATTTGGATGGGTCATTTCTCATAAAGTATGAGAAAGTTATGCTTGGTAAAAGTTGAGTTGACTTTTCCTGCAAAACCCTAATTTAGCAACTTTTGAGTCTTGATGAATTATGAGTAATCCTTGATGAATCATGATCAAACCTTGATCAAATGATGAAATATCCTTCAAGATGAGAATGTTGACCAAAAATCTTGAAGTTTGACTGTATATAGGCCACAGTTGACTTTTGCCTTAGCACAATCGATTTTCAAGCCTTTGAGCAATTGACTGGGCAAACTTCCTCTGCAAGGCTTGAAACTTGACATGGATGATCTTGAGAACATATTAGGACATTGGTGAGAATTTGCGATCACTTGGACTCAAGTATCTTGATGCAACATGAAACCCTAATTTGAGGTAAACTGCCTTAGGATGGAGCTTGTCTGGCCAACCTTTGGACTACCTTGAGCAACTTGGGGATCTTTCTTGAAATGTTTGGAGAAATATGGTAGGGAAAATTTTGTGGTACAACAGCTGCCCCTGTTCAATTTTCTTAAACCTGAGGATGTAGATTGGCTTGCATGCCTTTCGTGATCCGAAGATGGAAGAGGATTGAACACTAGAGTGTCCAGAAATTTGCACTAACATGAAGTGGTAATTGTCTTGTGATGTCGGGAATGGGCTTACAAATGCCATTTGGAAATTGCTGATGAGAGATGGGCTTAAAGATGCCATCCAAAGGAGTATCAATCGCATAAGAGATTCCTTAGTCAGAGCTTGTATACCTGTTCTTGAAGAAGATTCCGCTGGGGAATCTTGATCTTTGGTGAGAGAAGTAGAATTTTAGGAGCTTCGGTCGTCCGTTATTCTGCTGGGGAAACATCTCTGTTAAATTTTAGGAACTTCGATTATCCGTATTCGACTGAGGAAACATCTCTGTTGAATTTTATGAACTTCGATTATCCGTATTCTATGGAGGAAACATCTATGTCTTGAGGAAGCGGAAGTGAACTGCGTATCTAGCCGTATACAGGCTGCATCGCGACCTACTAGGGAAAGATGAAACCGATCGTGTTTGATAGGTCTGGGTCTTACAGTGTTGTGGACTGCTGTTTGGAGATAAGAGAAAAGAAACCTAGATAGTAGGGCTTATGAGAAGGAACCTGGGTAAGGTTGCTTCGTGAGGAGTTTGGATAAAACTGCATCTGAATCGAGCAGGAACCTGGGTAAGGTTGCTTTGTGAGGAGTTTAGGTAAAACTACATCTGATCTGAGAAGGAACCTAAGTAAGGTTGCTCCAGGACGAGTCTAGGTGAAACTACATCGGGAAAGAGAAGGAACCTAGGTAAGGTTACTCCAGGATGAGTCTAGGTGAAACTACATCGGGAAAGAGTAGGAACCTAGGTAAGGTTGCTCCAGGATGAGTCTAGGTGAAACTACATCGGGAAAGAGAAGGAACCTAGGTAAGGTTGCTCCAGGATGAGTCTAGGTGAAACTACATCGGGAAAGAGAAGGAACCTAGGTAAGTTTGCTCCAGGATGAGTCTAGGTGAAACTACATCAGGAAAGAGAAGGAACCTAGGTAAGGTTGCTCCATGTGGAATTTAGGTAAAACTGTATCTGAACCGAGAAAAAACCTAGGTAAGGCTGCTTCATGAGGAGTTTAGGTAAAACTGCATCTGAACCGGGAAGAAACCTAGGTAAGGTTGTTTCATGAGGAGTTTATATAAAATTGCATCTGAACTGGGAAGCAACCTAGGTAAGGCTGCTTCAGGATGAGTCTGGGTAAAACTGCATCTTGTGATAAGTTAAGTTCGTGTAAAACTTCTGGAGGAACCTGGGTAAGGTTACTTCGGGATAAGTTCGTGTAAAACTTCAGAAGGAACCTGGGTAAGGTTACTTTGTGATAAGTTTGTGTAAAACTTCTGGAGGAACCTGGGTAAGGTTACTTTGAGATAAGTTTGTGTGAAACTTCATTTAGGAGAAACCCGTGTAAGATAGCTTCGTGACAAACCCGTGTAAAGCTGCATTTAGGAGAAACCCGTGTAAGATTGCTTCGTGACGAACCCGTGTAAAGCTGCATTTAGGAGAAACCCGTGTAAGATTGCTTCGTGACAAACTCGTGTAAAGTCTGTTTAGTTTCCGGAGTTAATCTTGAACTTGCAGGAAGTTTGTTGATGATAACCATCTTTCCTGAAAAGGTACATGACTAATCGTATATGATGCATGACATGCATTGTATGATGATGTTCTCAAAATAAATGAAATTATGTTGTATGTAATATGTATGCGCGCCTCATGATATATGAACATGAAATGCTATTGTGGTACGTCCGAGTTCGGGAAAATAAATCCCTGACTGTTGTTGGAGAATAAAGAGTTTCGCTCGCTGGAGATAACGACCGAAGATGATTGGGAGAATAATCCTGCAGGAGAGAATAACTTCTCTGGGGAATAGACTGACGAGGAAATGACTCTGTGAGGAGTACATACTCTGCTAGAAGATCTGCTGATTTGGAGAAATAAAAACTCAGATGGGGATGAATTACTGTTGTACCCCAAAATCTGCCCTCCCATTTCTCATTGATTTCTCACCACAAAAACTTTGAAGATCAAGATCCAGTTAGGGTTTCATCTGCTCAAGACTTCTCCTTGCACTGTTGACCCAAATTAGGGTTTGTGTTTGCACAAAGATGTTTTGACCTAAAATGCCTGAGGTGACTTTCTTGCTTCATATTGGACTCCCAAGTTTATCCATATCAAGTTTCAAGTCTTGATTCCAAGTTTTGCCCAGTCAATTGGACAGTTGACCTAGAAATCAACTGTATTGGGGAAAAAGTCAACTGTGGCCAATTGACAGTCAAACCTCATGAAAATTGATCCACATCAACATCATGAACTCGTATGAACCATTTGATCAAGTTTGGTCACAATTCCACAAGAAATTTGATCAGATCACCAAAAGGGCAAAATGGTCATTTTTAGGGTTTTGACTGCACAAAGGCAGTTTTTGACTGTTTGACCCAACCAAAGGCAAACCAAGCTCACATATGGACTCAAGGACCCCATGGAATTATCTTGACATGCTCAACAAGTTCAAAAAATCCCAAATGCACAAGATTGACAGTTGAATTTCCCAGTCAATTGATCAATTTTGACTGTATACTGAAAAGTCAAACTTTGACTTTTTGGTCAAAATCAAGAGTCAAGATCCCTTTTTCATCAAAACATGCCAAATCATGAAACTTTTTCACCAAGAAATCAAAAAATGCAAATTAGGGTTAGAAATGAGAATTTTTCATAACTTAGAATTTTTCTAAGTTATGAAAAACCCTAATTTTTTCCCAACTTTGCCCCACTTTCTCACCAAGATTCATTTGGATTTAAACAAAAGTCAAAGCATGAAAGTTGTAGCTTGTTGCATAATCTACAACTTTGATTCACAAAGTTTTCCCAAATGAAGCTTGTATCTCAAGTTATAATTTTTGGAATAAGGGTACTAAACCATTCTTACCTTAGTGAAATTTTAACCTATTTTGGCAAGGTTTTCTACCTGACTTCAAGTCCATTTCCCATACACTTCCACTTGGAATTTCAATTTGCATTTCAAATATGGATTGTAGTACACATTCCAAGCTTTCCAAAATGTCCAAGAACTCATCAAACAACCTCATAACTTGAGAGAATCGAATTTCACAATATGGCAAAAACTCACTTTTGAATTGGTCATGTACATGTTCATAACTTATGCCATTTTCAAGTCAGCTTAGTTTGTGCTACATTACAGGTCCTTAAACCATCCAACACTCAATAATTTAATGCATGTTCATTGTGTTAAAGTGTTGTTCTTTGAGTTCAAGCATTACATACAAGTTTAATCCATTTATGGAAAAAGCAAAATGACCATTTTTGCAAAAGCAAGCTTTATGTCCAATTGAAAATCCAACAAGTACAGATGAAATCTAATTGGCACAAGATTATGAGCAAAACACTCTGATCAAGACAAGGTTAGCAGCATGTTTAAGGGTCCCCTACTTGCCTAAAACATCAAGTTGGCTTTGCTTGCTTAAGTGTGAAGAAAAGTATCATAACATACAACAACTTTCCTCTCAGCATTAGAACACTTAAGCATTTGTTTTGTACACCTTCTAATCATCCTAACCAAGCTAGAACACGACTCCAATACCTCCAAAACACTCCCATTCTCAGAATCACTCTCAAACTGCAAAAACAGGGCAAGGCCTGCAGATTGAACACCATCTCTCATTCCTTGCATGATTTCTTGACCAAAGCTCATCAAACACATTCCCTAGCATCAATGCAAGCTAACCAAGACCTAAAACACGACCTGTAATTCCTCTAACAAGTTCCACCATTTTCACTTTCTCATTTTGCAGTTGAAGGTCCATAGCTCGATTCAAGGTGTCTCAAGGCAAAGTAAGCATTGGAATAGCATCACCACACTTCAGGCAAGTTGTACAGACCATCATCTTGCTCTGAAAGCTTCCCCATTGACAGATAGAACTTCAACTGAACAGGTATTTTTGTGAACTTCTAACTCTTAGTATAGGCATCATTAGCTCTAGGTTTATGAATAAGAAATGTTATACTCATGCCCCTGAACCTGTACATGCTTTTACTTTTCATTTATTTTGCCTGAGCTGTGAGAATTTAAGGTTTGAAAATGGAAGAAAACTTAGGTCAGGATTTGGGAATGTCAAAATTCTCTCTCATTTCTGAGAGTTAGGACGAGTTTTTTATATATTTGGAATCGTGATTCAATGCTTAACATTTCTTATGTTGGAAGTTTGTGCAAAAAATCAAAGAATCCAAGTGTTTGAATTGGAAGAACAGGCGCGCGTTTTTGTTCAGAGGTTGAAGAAGAAGTGATCTGGGCTGGGCTTGTTTTTGCATTTTCTTTTCACACACTCTTTTCACTTTAACACCCCCTGGGCCCATTTGGTTTATTTCAATGTTTTTTTGACTTTTCTTTTTTCATTCTGATTTATTTATTTTTGCTTATAATATAAAAAAATATAAAAAATATTTTTATACCATTTTTCTATTTTTTTAGCATTTATTTGTTTATAGGAATCATTTATACATAAATATATATATATATATATATATATATATATAT